>CM061348.1:129207756-130612756 GCA_030867105.1 Liasis olivaceus
GATTTAAATAGTTTTTATTGTACGCTTTGGAAAGAAACAGAACAAGTTATGAAAACACTCAGTTTTTCACATCATTCTTTCTCTCAAAGGCTCATCCTTGTGTCTCTCTCAACATAGGATAATGTCCTTTGGACCATTTTTAAAGGACGTTGCCTGTTTCTCATCTCCAATCCAGAACAGGGAACCTTAAACTCATCTTTAGCTGTTATACTTTCAAAAGAGTGTTTTGTTTCTCCTTCCAATGTAATTTTTGCCATGGGCACAATCTAGGGTACTTCATCAGTGAAGAAGCAGGGGCTGGGACCTGCCTAGCTCCAAAATGCCCCATTAAGTTGCTGTGGGCCCAGCTGCACTCCTCAGCTGTCTGGACACTGCCCTCCAGGGCCATTCTATCTTACTCAGCAGAAAAGACTGGATATTTGGCTTGTGCAGGGCCAGCATCTGCCCGGGTAAGGCCTGCTTGGTGCTTCAAAAAGGGCTATTACACAGCTTAGCAGTGCTTTGAAAAATCACTAGACCTGTTTTTAAAACACAGGTTTAGGTTCTTTGGAAAGAATGCTAAACCTATGATTAGAGCACTAGTCCTAGGGTGATATAAACCAGCTGTGTGTTCCTGGTTCTATCCCAAGTCAGTTTTCTGCTGGGCCAGTTGACACATGTTTTTTAATGGCTGTACTGTTTACTGTTTTTCACTGGGGTGGGGGTGGAACAGTGCCATTTGGCCCATTCCATTGGCTACTTCCAAGTACTGCCAACCACAAGGACAGAACTGGATTTCTTGGTCGTTTGCTGCTGGCACGGCCACTCATTTGCAGCCAACCACAGAATAAGTGGAGATTATATAACCACATTTCCATCAGGGCAAATTACTACTGAATTTCAGCAATAAATAGTTTGACTGATAGGTCACTGGCACAGAGGAGAACTGGGCAAAGAATGAGGGAGCACCCTGATGCTTCTTGCAACCTCTCCTCTATGCCTTTGACCTGTCAATTAGACTACTTCTGAATGGAGGTCTAGTGCTCAACAGGATCACTCTGTCATTCTTGAAAGGGGCTAAAACCAATACTCCAGATGCCCACCTACACTTGCGCAAGCAGTGCCACCACTCAGTAAGGAGCAATTGGTGGCTATTTTCCCACCAGCAGGTGATGCTCAGTAAGAGGGAAAGCAAAGCTGGAGAAATCCACCAATTGCAATTCTTAATTTGTCCCACATTAAAACTGTAAGGACAACACCATTCACTAGCCTGGATTCTGAGGCAGACCAGAGTTTTTCAGTTATTGCAGAATAACTGATGTGAGTGTATTTTTTTGCCAGCTCACGACTGGAGCGTAGCATTTGTACACAGCTAAGGGAAGAGTTTGAGTAACCAGTAGACCATCTCAAAAGAATGTTTTCAGCTCCAGAATATTTCCAGTGCCTGTTGCTGACTTGTGTGCATGGCTCATTAACAATCTCGGCTTTTATAGTATGTGTTGGATGCTTTCACAGGAGTGATAGGTACCACTGAGATTAAAATCTATTCCATCAGCAGAGAGAAAGGAGTTGTTTTTGCCTTCTAGCTATCTCATAATGGTAAGATGTTTGGTTAAAAAAAATAGCAGCATGCGATCCTCAATTATGTGTGCACATGTGCATGGAAGAAGTAGACCTTATTTTTGACATCAAAGAAACCTCTGCTTCTCGTTCTACTAGTTTTAGTCCTGTCTGCTTGGTTAAATTCTGAGTTGGGTTCTAGGATTGCTTAAGCCTTATGCTGAGTACAGACGAGCCTGACAGAAGTCCACTGGAGAGCAGCTTCTGATTTTATTGCACTATTTCTCCTTCTCCTTCTCCTTCTCCTTCTCCTTCTCCTTCTCCTTCTCCTTCTCCTTCTCCTTCTCCTTCTCCTCCTCCTCCTCCTTCTCCTCCTCCTTCTCCTTCTCCTCTTCCTCCTCCTTATAGAGCAGATGTGAATAATGAATTATTGATTTTTGATTGATTATGTGCAAGTTGGTGTCAACTCTTAGTGATCATGGAGATAGATTTTCATCAGGACAATCTGGTCCTTCAGGTCTTCCAATGGTACACCCACCATTGCTGCAATTGAGTCCATTTACTTTGCTTCTGGTCATCCTCTTCTCTTTCCTTCCACCTTTCCTAGCATCATAGACTTCTCCAAAGACCTAGGTCTTCACATAATGTGTGGGAAGTAGGACAATTTCAGCCTGGTCATTTGTGCCTTGAGTAAGAATTCTAGTTTGATTTGTTCATTGATCCATTTGTTTGTTTTCTTGGCTACCCGTGGTATTCTCAGGACTCTTCTCCAACACCAAAATTAAAAAGTGTCAATGCTTTTTCTATCTTGCTTCTTCAAAGTCCAACTTTCACTTCTACAGACTGTTATAGGGGAAACCATTGCCCACACCATGAATAATGATAGCTTTACTGTTTTCTGAATCTACCAGTTGTTCTTGGGTTGGAGCTGGGTTTCCATACCACTATTGACAATATTCCTTGAGTGGAGTTCCATGCAAGTTGTTCATCCAGTGAGAAGAATAGGAGAGGTCATTTTTGTCAGTTCCACTCCCTTTCTTTCCCAAGGAAAAAGAAGGGATTGCAGGAGGGGATTGCAAAAGATACATCCTTCCACCTTCTGCCAGCCATTTTCTGCAAAGAACATCGTGTTTTTCTGGATTAAAAAAAGGCAGCTCTAGTTTCCTGACATTATTAGGTTATTGTGTTTTTAACATTTCTAGATTGCTCGTCATGCATATGGGTGGTATAAACAGTAGTAAAAAGAGAATAAGCTCATTATGTCCAATCTCATGAAGCAGAGAAGCAACCTAATCACAAAAATTCAGACAGAAACAATAAAAACCATTTACAATCTTTGGGTAAAGAAGAATGTCTTGATCTGACTTGAAAATGATGGTAAGATATAGAACAATTGATCTTTCTTAGGGATCTTATTAGCCAGGCAGGCTGCTAGAAGAAGAGGACCGTCCTCAGTTTATGAAAATACAGACATGGGTTGGCAGGGGCAAGGAGTTGCAGGAGACCACAGCTCTTCCCATGTGGTTTATATAACTGGCACCATGTTGTGGTATATTTTGTTTTGAAAGATTGCATAATTTTCCTAGAAAAGAAATGTGTTATGGATTTCTCCAGCATCCTTATGCCTAGAAAACAGCAATAAGTGTGCAATATAATCATCATTATCATCATCAATGGAGAGACTGCAATGAAGCAGTCAACACCTGACAAAGAAGAAACAGTGCAGTTCTGGGCGCAGCTATGAGACAACCCAAAGAAATACAACAAGAATGCAGCTTGGATGAAGGACGTAGGTAAGAATAAAAAAGAAGTTGAAATGAAAGAACTTGTAATAACAGCAGAAATGGTGGAGAAAAGGGAAAGGGAGATCAAGAATTGGTCAGCACCAGGTGAAGATGAACGGAATGGTTTTTGGTTGAAATCTGACTGCTTTGCAGCCACTCATTGCCCAGCAGTTTAACAACATACTGCAAAGAGGTGAAATTGAAGATTGGTTAACATCTGGTAAAGCTTACCTGATAATGAAAGATCCAGCAAAAGGGGCAGCACCAGGCAACTACAGGCCAATTACCTGCTTACCAACAACTTTCAAATTGCTCACTGGTATGGTAGCTGATGCAGTCCAACAGCAACTAGTTGAAAAGTTCTTTCATCTGAGCAGAAAGGAAACTGCCCAAACAGCAGAGGGTCAAAAGATCAGCTCCTAATTGACAAGATGATTTTGGAAAAGTGTAAGAAAAGGAGGACCAACCTGACTGTAGTCTGGATTGATTACAAGAAGGCATTTGACTCCCTGCCACATGACTGGATAATCAAGTGCCTAGAAATAACAGGAGACAGTAGAAACATCAGAAGCTTTGTGCAAAGATCAATGGCAGAATGGAAGACACACTTGCTGGTCAATGGTGATAGACTGGGAGAGGTTAACATAAAGAGAGGAATCTTTCAAGGAGATTCACTATCACCACAACTGTTTGTCATTGCATTGATTCCTCTGTCAATTATACTGAACAAGTCAGGACATGGCTATCAAACATCAAAAACATTTGCCAGGTTATCCCACCTCCTTTACATGGACGATCTGAAGCTGTATGGAAAAACAGCATCTGAAATGGAATAGATGCTCAACACTGTACAAATGTGATGGAATGGTGTTATGAAGGCCACGCTCAGGAAGATAAGCATTTCCTTAGCCCTCAACAGGAGCATGGGAAATTGAAGAAGATGAGACTGGCACCACCCTAAGGAATTCAGGGTATTGTGGCTTGCTGGCTTGGGAACTTAGGTTCAGTCTGGAGAGATTTCTGTACTGAGGTGAAGCTAATAAATGCAACAGAACTGTACTGCGCTGTCTCATGGAGTTCTTTGGGCTGAACCTGACAACAAATATGCAGATATTTGCAATGGAGTTTGGACTGGACAAATGTGCCACCCTTACCATTAACAGGGGAAAATTAGTGAAAGCTGAAGGAATCAAGATGCCTGTGGGAAATAACATCAAGAGTCTGAATGAAGAAGATCACTACAAATACCTAGGCATCCTTCAGGCTGACAACATCAAGCACACTGAAGTCAGGAAGAAGGTTAGTAGTGAATACATCAGAAGAGTGAAGAAGATCTTAAAGTCCAAACTCAGTGGTGGAAATACCATCAAGGCCATTAACACCTGGGCAATTCCAGTCATTAGATATACAGCTGGAACAGTGGACTGGACTCAAGCAGAACTAGAAGCCCTGGATAGGAAAATCAGAAAAATAATGACAATGAATCATACCCTTCATCCATGCAGCAACATTGACGGACTCTACTTACCAAGGAGCATAGGTGGGTGTGGAAAGTTACAAGTACCCCAGACAGCTGAAGAAGAAAAAAGGGCATTGGAAGAATATCTGAAGGATAGTGAAGAAGATGCACTGAAGCTAGTACACCATGAAGGCTTACTGAATACCAAAGAAACCAAACTGGCCTATAAGAAAGACCAAATGAAGAATAGAAGAGAGATGGCAAGGCAAAGTATTACATAGCCAGTACACACACACACACACACAACTAGCAGGCAAAGCAGATAACAACAAAACCTGGCAATGGCTAAGAGCAGAAAAGTTGAAGAAAAAGACAGAGGGGCTAATTCTGGCTGCCCAAGGCCAAGCTTTAAGAACAAATGCATATAAAGCCAGAATGGAGAAGACAGCAACAGACAGCAAATGCTGCCTCTGCAAAGGAATGGAAGAAACAGTGGACCACCTAGCTAGCTGCTGCAAGAAAATCGCACAGACTGACTACAAACAACGGTATGACAAGTAGCCACGATGGTGCATTGGAATATCTGCAAGAAATACCATTTGCCTGCAAGCAAGAACTGGTGGGACCACAAAACAGACGAAGTAATAGAAAATGAAGAGGCTAACGTGCTCTGGGCCTTTAGAATTCAAACAGACAAGCACCTGCCACACAACACCCCAGACTTAACAACTTTTGATAAGAAAGACAAAAAAGTCTGGATAGTGGACATTGCAATACCTGGAGACAGCAGAAGAGAAGAGAAAGAACAGGAGAAAATCACAAAAGACAAAGACCTGCAAACAGAAGTAGAACGACTGTGGCAAAAGAAAGCAAAGATAGTACCAATAGTAATAGGCACCTTGGGTGCAATCCCAAAACATCTGGAGCACCACTTGAACACCGTCAGCATTGACAAAATCACCACCAGTCTATTGCAAAAGGCAGCTTTACTTGGAACAGCTGACATCCTGCAACAATACCTTTAACACCATCAGACAACAACATCTGCCTATCCCAGGTCCTTGGGAAGGACTCAATAGGTGGATAAAAATGCCAAATCCAGTCTAAACATCTGGCTGACTGTGTGACCAACCATAATAATAATAATAACCAAAATTCAGGATACGTGCATTAAAAAAGTGACTGTCTAGTTTATTTTTTTCTTCCAGAGTGTAATCACTAATTTTTAAAAAATGGGAGGTGGGGTGAGGGGGAGACTTTCACAAATTGAGCTTGACACACAGAGACTATGTGGGTCTGTTGTTTTGTTGGCAACCGTGCAGAACTGATTTGCTTCTGTCCTCGTCACATCATTCCACAAACTTTTTTCCTTCTTTCTATCTCCTTTCCCATTAGCTGACCTACTATGTCACTATTTTTATTACTTTTGATGGTTCAAACATGGGCACTACAACCGTTGCCCTGGCTGATCAATGATCCTGGGGCCAGTGTCATGCAGCTGCTGTTCCAGTGGCTGTTTGTGCAACATACACGGTTACTTATGTTACCTTTGGTGGTGGTGGAGACAACACCCTTTTGCTTACTCCATTTTGGCTTTGATGGCACTAACTGCCAGGGTGATGAACTATTATTATGATGATGTGTGGGCTAACCACAATCTCATGTTCTCCATGGCCACCCACATATTTCCAGATGCTGCTGGCCATGAAGTTAAAATTGGATTCCTTGATCATTTGCTGCTGACAATGACGTTCTGTTGCAGCACCGAGGACAGAGCTTGCTTGTTATCCATCACCCCCTCCCAGTTCATTCTGTGCCCCTCCTCTAGGCCAGGAGTGGAGGAGGAGGTGTGAAGGGCACTGGGAGAGCTTCCACTTCACTTTCCCTTAACTCCTGCCACTTGTTAGTTGGGAAACTTGACAGGGGATTCAACCTACTGTTCCTAACCCTGTCCAACCCCACATTAAGGAAAGGGGCTGGTGGTGGTTTTTCCCACCAGCAGGAGCTACTTAGTGGGAGGGGGAATCAAGCCAGGGAATCCACCAATCCCTTTCCTTAATTTGTCCAATAAATAGGTAAGACCACAACATTTTCTGGCCTTGCTATTGTGGCAGAATAGGGGTTGGCATCAAGGGTAGCACAATTTAGGTCAATATACTTTTCTACCGGCTCAAGGACTGATGACAGCATTTCAGAGTGGCCATCTGGAATACCCCTATGATTTGCTGAGCAGGAAATAAAACAGAAATATAAATCCAAATGGCTGGGATCGTACGCAGTCAAAATGTGGTGGCAAGATGGCCAAACGTTTGCTCTGCATGTTTGCTTGTATGTTCTTCAAATTTAAAAGTAGGATGAGAATGGGACATCTCTGGGGGGGGGGGGGATATTTCAACTCCCACCCTTAGAAGCCCCTAATCCTCTACAATGGTCTGACCCCCCCCTCCCCCCCCCCCAAATTTGATTTCAGGATATTTGGAGGCTGGGAAGTTTGTAAGATAATTGTTTGACTCCTAGTAGCCTCCCAGCCCTAAACCTAACCCTCTCTCAAAACAAAATGAAGGCTTTGGAAGGTTGGGGTTTCCAGTCTTTCAAAGCTGGTCTACTGTGGTTCAGTGTGTCTCTTTCTCTCTTTCCCCTTTGTCCATAGATTAAGGACCAATTCTTGAAGCCAACGTGGGCTTTCCAGAAGGCTGCATAAACCTGGGTGTTCCCATAGGCATGAGGGCCAGGTTGTTGACTGAGCCAGATATAGGTGGATCTCTGATTGAGGATAATGTGGGAGGTGCCTCAGCCTTTCTATTTTGGATTTCTTATGTGTGTACTTGCATTTGGGTTGTTTTTATGGCTTTGTATTGCGAGCCAGCCAGAGTTATTTGCTTAAGATGGGCACCATATAAATGTCCTAAATAAATGAATAAATAAATAGGGCCAATTCTAGTGATGCTGCCCAAGTCTGATTATGGCATATACGTGCACATGAATTTCTGCAATAATCATAGGTCCTGGACTTCTGTCCCAAGTTCTTGCTCTGACAGCACCATTGCCTGAACTCATTAAGAAATGCTGCTAATGTCAGTCATGGTTAGTTTATTTTCATACTGCTTTTTCAGCCAAGAGGTTGTCCTGCAATTCATTCATAATATGGATTATAATATAGATTTGTGGTACAAATATAAGTACTACAACCAATGGGACAGGAGTACTATAAACAGGAGTCCTCCCCCTTTTTTTTTACTGAAGCCTATATTGGCCTTTGAATGTAATTCTAGGAAAGACTCCGTGCGATTTCATGTAATTGAAATGCAATTACAATGAAGTAATGACCAGAGAAATTTATTTATTTATTTATTTATTGATATATCACATTTATATAGCCGCCCATCTCACACAAAGGGACTCTAGGCAGTGTACAACAATTATGGAACATGATTATTTTCCATGTACTAATTTAATAATTAATGAAGCAATGTGATTAGTCCCTTGATTTCCCCTTTTAAAGATCCTACGATCAATGCCATGGGGGTCAAATGAGGATTCCCAGAAGAAGCTCAGGCCACAGGAGACCACCATACACCTGTACTGCTACAAACCAGCATGGGGCTTTCTAAAACGTGAGAGACACCTCCCTCAGCCAACTCCAGAATAAGACAACCTCCTCTGCCCCCAGTTTCTATTCATTTAATTTACTCCCACTTTCATAAACACAGCAAAGTACGTCTGTGTACATTTTTACATGTAAACCTGCTCCCTCTTACAATGCATAAGAATGTTTTTCTCATCACCAAATCTAAACCTGTAAGACATCACCTATCATGAATATCTGCATCAGTCTCTACATGTAAATATGTAGAGACAACTCCAGATCTTCTCCGTCCATTAGGAGAAAAAACTATGGAATAGGCAAAATGTGAAGTGGAATGTGTACATTTGGAATCGAGATCACCTCATTCTGGATGAGCTTGTGAGGCTATTTCAGAGTGCTCTTCCACCAGGAGAAAGGGAGTGTTCAGTGTAGTTTAATCTGACAATTATAAACTGAAGGAATCCCATCAATTATATCTATTTCTTTGCAGATTAATGGAACAGAACTCCTGCTTAAAGCGGTGTTTCAGGAAATAGGTGACAGCTATATTGCTGAATGTTGTAAATGCTTGGGGCTAAGATTTGAATCAAACAGATGTCAAAGCCTTTGGGCCAACCTAAAAGCACATGTCTTCTACAACTGAGCTAGGACACCTTTCTGGTGTTTTGAAGGAGCTTCACTCTCTCTAAGATACTCATACATTGTTTTAATACAAAACTAGAATGAGAGAAAAAGGGTTCACCAAGCATCCCTCTTCATATGTCTTCCCTTCACTGATACCCATATTTTCTCCCTTCCTTCACAAAACTACAACACTACTGTTTTGCTGTTTTACAACTAGGCGAAAGTAAGAAAGGAACATTTGCAGTATCTATTGCTGAAAACTATTAGCTTGGATTACTGCTGGGGAGACCCAGGTTCAGGTCCACCCTCAGCTATGGAAACTCACTGGATGATCAAGACAATTACCATGTATCAACCCACCCACAGGATTGTTGTTGTGGTAGAAAATTGAGGAGCATGTTCATGAAGAGCACCCTTGGAGGAAAGCTGGAATATAAACAGAACTACTGCTACTTTACTACAGCTAGTCCTTGTTTAGCAATTGCCTCGTACAGCATTTGCATAATCATTTGCTGTTATGACGGTGATGAAGAAGTAACTTTGTGACCAATCCTCGCATTTATGTCCTTTACAGGTCTGTAAAGCAAAGAAAAGCTGAAGTAATATCATAAGCACAGTCACAGTTTCACTTAGCGACCACTTTGCTTAACAACCAAGTTGCTGGTCCCAATTGTGGTCACTAAAGGAGGACTACCTGTATTTATATCCTAGCTTTCCTCCAATAATAATAGAACTACTACTACTAGTAGTAGTAGTAGTAGCAATAATTATATTAATTAGCAATATGTTGATGAGGCAAAGAGCAGACCAGCAAGTATGACAAAGCAATGTAACTGAAACTGTAGACCAGTGTTTCTCAACCTTGGCAACTTGAAGATGCACGGACTTCAACTCCCAGAATTCCCCAGCCAACATGTAACACAGAGCTGAGACCTAAGAAAGGAAAGAAATGGGAGGAGGAAGAGATGGTTCAGGGGAGGTAGAGAAAATATGTTCATATTGTAAACTAATGGGCATGTGTCCCGCAGGCTCATTTTTGCTTCTCCAGAGTCTACCCCAAAGCAGCACCACTGAAACTTGATGGCAAACATGCCAATTTTCACAGGCACATTTTCAAATTTGTTTTTAAATGGCTCAGATAAACTCTTTGAGCCAAGATTGTCCTTCAATTTCAGTGGTGTCTCTTTGGAGTGGGATTGGGGAATGTTTCCTCTAGGCATAACACACCTATTTTTTACGTCCTTCCCCCCAAATGAACAGCTTCCCCCCAAAACTGGCTGCACATTTCAGCCCCAGATGCTCCACTGACATTGCTCCCAACCTGCCCTTTAGCAGTTCTCCAAGGCCAAATATATGGAAGATGAGTTGTATCGCTAGAAAGGCTGGAGTCTAAGGTGAAAAGGGGAGTTGTGGGTGTCCCTTTGTCAGCAGCTCCTCGGAGAAGCTGCATCTTTCATTGGAAAATGATGGTGTGTAATTTCCACTTTAGATTGCACCCAGTATGTCCTCAGTCGATTCTTCTGTCCCGAAGGGAGCAAGCACACCCACCACTCGGTTCAATTAGCAAAAAATAGATAGCTTTTTTTTTTTTTTAAATTAAACATCAGCAAAAGAGTTACCTGGCAAAATAGGACAAAAAGCAGGCAAAAGTAGGGAGAGAAAAAGTTAAAGACTTGAACAATCAGCAAGAGACAGGCAGAGGCAGATATTGTTAATATCGACAATACACATTATCTATATCTATATTTCAAAAGGCACAAACCTGTCCAGAACCACTGGAAACAAGGCTGTGGGTAATTAGCATGGAAAGTCCCAAAGGGAATGGCCTGTGTTTATTCCAGCCTTAGCCCTTTTTTGTACACAGAATAAAGGTGGAAAGAGGACACCAGGTGATCCCTCCCTGATTCTGAACGATGAAGGAAACCATTTGGTGGACGGGGATGATGTAGATACAAGTGCCAGAAGAAGATGCGTTGATTTAAGAAGGTGCTGGGAGGGGAGAGGTCTGAGCCCATGTGTACTCCAAGTCCCCTTTTCTCCTTGGAAGCCAGCCTTGCTATGTAGTATAAAATATTAGCTAGAGTACAGAAGATGAAATTGTGTGCCAGCTATTTAGTAAGTGGAGCTATGTGGCGACAGAAAGAGATGTCCCTGAAGTCTTTCTCTGAGAGTCCTATGGCTGCCTTGTTCCTGCAGCATTACTTTTGACAGGCCATAATAAAACTGATGAAAGAAGTATCTCCCGAAAGGTAAAAATCTCTGTATGGGGGGGAGTGTGTTTGAATGGATCTTCAGGGATTAAACATGGTACTGGTTCGCCGTCATAAAACTGCACAAGGTTTACTCATAATGGTTGCCCCTTTAATGAAGATTTAGTACCAGCAGCTCTGGAGTCAAAGATGCCAAATTACCAGTGATCTGAAGATCAGCCAGTGCAAGGCTGCGGGCCTGAGACAGATGGCGTAGAGACTCCAGTGGGACCAATAAACAGAAATAAAAAGGAAACCTCTTAGCGCTGCTAGCTAAGTTGACTGCAGTGGGATTTGATCTGGGAATCTCACATGATTAATGGGAAACCAGTTCAGCTGCTATAAATGCTCATTGCCTTTCAGGCAGAGCTGTTGTAGTGCAGTAACATTTAATTAAATCAGGTAAGTAAGAGGAGACTCCCATTGAGCTATGTGCTCCCGTCCAGAGGATGCAGCGTGCTAGTCTGAAAAATAGCTGTATTTGTCTGGTCTGGCACGTTATTGATAACCAACAGGTGAATGTGTATGTGTTAATGCAGATCTGTGTACGTGCAAATATCAACACTCAGCGGTACATATGGGCAGCAAAAAAAATTTTTTTTTATATTCATCTCTGATTGGCATGGATCCTCATATGGATGGCTATACATAAGGCTTTCTATATCAACATATATGTTGCTCGGACACTGTATTTATGTTCATTAAGCAATGTAGGGTAACATAAGTGGTAGACAAGATGTCAACACATTTCATTAAAATAATACCTTGCCCGCCACTCATTATCTTTTATTTTTATCTTTTATATTTATTTATATATCAAATTTGTCACTGCCCATCTCATTAAAAAGTGAGTCTGGGCAGTTTACAGAAAAGATAAAATCAATTAAAATACAATATAAAAGAAGTCTTAAATAATAAATAGATTCCAAGAATTGATGGAATCGGTGAGTAGCTCAGGGAGTGTCATCAGGGCACCAGCCACCCCCAGGATCGACCAGAGCTCCCATTGCCCCATGCAAGCTGGCAGAGCCAGGCCTTTAGGCCCTCTGGAAAGCCAGGAGGGTAGGGGCCTGCCGCACCTCTGGGGGAAGCATATTCCAAAGGGCGGAGGCAACGGCAGAGAAGGCTGTCCTTCCGGGCCCCACCAGCCGACATTACGGTATTATTATTATTAATCAGATTTATCATGGCTGCCCACTCCAAAAGTCATTTCCTCTGCAGAAGTTGAATGGAATTTGGGGGCATCAAAGAAGAATAGTAGACGCCATATTTAGGGAAGTGTGCATTTGTTTATTCCATCGAAAATAAAAAATAAAGTCTCCTTAAAGTCAAGCTTGATTACTTTTTTTAAAGATAATTTTTATTAAAGGTTGTACATAGATAATAAGAAATACATTCAAGGAAAGGGAAAAAAAAACACTTGCTGCTGTCATTAGCAGTGCTCTCCAGCAAGCTTGGTGATGTGCAGGTATCACTACAGTGAGAGATTCATGCTTGAGGGGGTGGGGGAGACAGGAGACAGCAGAGAAGGGAATGTACACCTCCCCTGCCTCTTGCTTCCCTGACAGAAGGCTGTACAGGTGGAGGAAGCTCTTGGGAGAAGTATCAGTTTTATGGAATACCTTTCATGAGGCTGGGAAGGAAGGAAGGAAGGAAGGGAGGGAGGGAGGGAGGGAGGGAGGAAGGAAGGAAGGAAGGAAGGAAGGAAGGAAGGAAGGAAGGAAGGAAGGAAGGAAGGAAGGAAGGAAACATTGGCTGCTGGGCAAGGCCCTTCTATCTGTCAATCACCAGAGAAATGGCACAGAATCACAGAGCCCCATAGTTGGTGGGAGGGGCCGTCCTGCAGTGGACCAATTGGAGCCCTGCAGGTCACCGGCCTCTCTCAGGCTCCTCCTCCAGGTGAATCAGAACGTTTGCCCGGGAAGTTCTGCTGGTTTCCCCCTCTGACCCAGTTTCAGCCTGCCTCAGCAGCAGGATAGCAGAAGGATGGAGACCGTTGTGAGGATATGTCCTCACTGACCAGTAAGTGGACCATCTTAGAGTTGGGCAAAGGGGCTATACGGATGGCCCCTGCCTTCTGATCTTGACCAATGGTGGTTGACACTGTCCTGGGTCTGCAGCTCATCAGTGTCAGGGCCTTGATTTAGCCTTCTAGTCTGTCCTTCCTGGTGGCCATCGCATCCCCTCGGGTGGCAAATCTCCAGCATCACCAAAGGATTAAGGAAGCTGTAGTAGTGCACTCAGGGGAGGAAAAGCTCTCCCTAGGCAACATCTTAAGTGCAGGCACCAAGGATTGACGTATGAGTGAATAAAACCAGTGGGTGAACCTTCCTTGGACTAATAGCTCCTCCTATACCTGTTCAGTCATAACCCGAGTAAAACAAACAGTTTGGAATCACAAAGGGAGCTGAGTCACAAGCAGCACTTTCTCCTTTTCGTTTAAGCAACAGATGATTCAAACTTCCAGTTTCCTGTGGCAGAATAATTGGTCCTGTTATTTCACTGTTTTTCACTTAGACTTGTGCTAGATCAGGAAGGGCCAGCAGGTTAAAACATTTGCATCATGGCAGCTGAACAGCCCAGTGCCACTGCATACTTCTGAGGCACCAGTGGCACAGCACCTCTGGCCCAGCTCTGGAGATAGATAAAAGCCGAAAGGCAGCCGATAAGGCTAGCTAGGAGCCGTAGGTGAGTTGGTGTGCCCACATCAGCCTGAAATGGCCACTAAGGGCCGTTCTGATCTCGTCCACTACTAGTCACCTAATTTCATCTCCAGCACATTGAGTGGTGAACCCTAACAGTTTTACACACTTTGTGATTTATTTGTTTATTTGTTTGTTTGTTTTATTTATAAATCATATTTATATGGCTACCCATCTCACAGAATGGGTACTCTGTTGGTGTACAATAAAACCATAAAATAGCAATATTAAAACAGAATGCCATTAAATACATTGAGGTTATTATTAACATCTAATTCCTTAGCAGGCGGGACCCGCAGCATACCTCTTCTGCTGGATCTGATGGGATGGGCAGACATAATTGGGAAGAGGCGGTCCCTCAAATACCCCAGCACCATGCCATGAAGGGCCTTAAAGGTCAAAACTAGCACCTTGAATTGGACCCGGAAGCAAATTGGCAACCAATGCAGCTCACAGAGCAGAGTTATAAAGTGTGCCATTCCAGGCTGCGCACGCCACCACATTCTGCACCAGTTGAAGCTTTCAGATACTCTTCAAGGGCAGCCCCATGTAGAGTGCATTACAGTAGTCCACACGGGAGTTGACCAGGGCATAAGTGACCATGAGCAAATGTTGTTGGATGCTGTTGGCTTAAGAGGGAAAAACTACTTCAAGACTAAGAGCAACTTTGAGATTAAGGGCAACTAAGGGTGTCCTAAGCCTCCATTTCATGGGCTGGGAACAAAACAAAGGCAACATCATAGGGACATGACCAAAAAAAGATGTTGTTGGAGCATCATATTTCAAATGGTATAAAATGATCATGGTTCAACTCTTGAAATATTTTAAATAAAACATCTCCTTCTATTTCCTTCCCTCATAATGAAATTGAAGAGCTTTAACTAATTTTATCTAAAATTCAAGCTGTTCTTAGGTTTAAGAGGATATGCTGCTGAATCTGTTTGTCCATTCTAAATGTCCCAAAGCTGTTGAATTAGGATTTCAAAAAATGACCTTTCCCTGTAGTTGAACAGTTTGTGAACATCCTTACATTTCTGACATTCTAATAATTGGAATCAACAATTGGAATACTGTATTCAAGAGCATTCCATATTGTTATAATAGCTCAGTCAATGTGATTAAGTGGACAATCTTAATTTTTTACAAATCTGGGAGACATTACAGAAGAAGACAGTGGGCAGAGGCATGGGTGTCCACAGCAATGTCAAAATGATGCACATATAACAATATCATGACAAAAACCTACTTGTGTCCCGATGTCTTATGCAAGTCCATGAGTCATGGGGTTTGCATCATGGTGTTCAGATTACATGTTTTGTCCCTTGTCCCAAAGATGGCTGTTGAGAGAGGTAGGTGGCCACTGGGAGAGGCTTATCAAGATTAAAATTAACAATACTCACATATCTCTAGGGATTGAGGGCGGGAGGTGTATCTGTACATGCAACACAAATAATCTGTTGTAATGTGAGGCTGGTGTTGAACAAAATTTGGATGCTACATTGAATCTATACAGCTGGGGTGATGTTAGCTAGAATATGGCATTGTGATTACAGTACACTTGTGTTGGGCTGCTCCCAGTTTATTTCTGTCTCAGTTTGAAATACTGTTACGTTACGTTACAGTGTGTGTGGAGTGTAGGAGCTCCATGTTCTCTTGAAAAAGGTTTGATTGAAAAATGGATGTGGGTCTTAAATATAGAAATATAGAAACAGGGACCTACAAAATAAACTCACAAGAATGTAAAGGAGACTCTTCCACAAAGGAATTCCTTTGTGGCAAACTCAATTAGTACCCTGGATCCTGCAGTCTGTAATGTTGAAAATTAGCCTCTACTTAATTTAAATGTCAGTAGTGCTTAATGTTAGGAGGCTACTCATATTTTAACTACTGCCTATGTGAGAAGAATAAGAATGAGATTTGCTTCAACTCTAAGATCCCATCATCAAAGAATAATGGGCTGTGATATCCTGAAAAACTGCATGTCTTCTAAGCAAGGTAATAATACATGGTTGTAGGAGCTCAGCATCAAAAGAAAGGGCTCCATATTTTCCTTTTCCATCTCTGTGCCCAGTTTTCCTCCAGCTCCACACCCATATCAGTAAGCTAGGGATAAAAATATTTTATGTTTAAATTTCCCTTTCTGTCAAATTTATAATGACTTATATGTCAGATTGGGGTTTGCCATGACTGAAAATGCAGAGCAGTATTTTCTGAAATGGGTTTCATAAAACTAGTCTTTGGAAGGGGGGCGGGTGATCTTAGAAGGAGAAGGAACATTAACTTCTGTGTTAGCCATGAAGTGTAAGAATAGGATACTTGGGAGTTGGGACAAGAAATGTATCTATTTTAATATTGTTCTGGTCTGTGAATTCATTTTGCCCTAAAATCAACACTTTTCAAATTATAAATGGGAATTCTACTTCTTTTCTCTGTTTTCCACTTCTTTCCATCACTCATGTGTATTGCACTGCAAAAAAAGGACCGTGATATGACCATATGTACTGATTACATCAAGGTTTCTTGTTATGCATGTTATTATTGATACTATCATTAATTATTTGATATGAGTAAAACAATAGGATCTGAACAAGAGAGGGCTAAGCTGCAATGTTGATGAACATGCTTGCCCTCAGTTTATTGACTGTGGTCGGTAAAAGGAAAAAAAAACTTCCTTCACTTTCTTTGTAGCCTGTAATCATGTGAGAGAAACAATTTTCAGACATCATGTGTTCCAAACAAAGCTTGCATACAAAGCAGTTCCTTTCTTAAAAGTGTTTATCTCTTTGCACTTTGAAAAGCATTTCTGTCCCTGAGGCAGGCCAAACCTGCAACAGTTCCTAAATTAAAATGCTAAACCAATCAAGGCCAACCCCACCAGTGTATATAAGCATTCGCTTTGAGGTCTGGTGCTAGAGGGCTGTACTCCCTGCTTTGCTTCTGTTGCACCTGCTGCCTCGGATCAACCATCCCAACTTGTCCCAATGACTCATCAGGTATCGGCAGCAAGGAGTACCTTCCTCCGGGGAAGGGGGTTCAGCTCTGCCTCTGCTATCAGTGGACTAGGTGGACACAGAACCTATGTCGCCTCTGTACGCCATCCAGTTGGCAGCGGAGGTGGCCTCCATGGCTTCAGCAGTCAGAGCCTTTCTAATTTGGGTAGAAGAGGAAGAGTTGCGTGTGGTGGTTATGGACTTGGATATTATGGTGGCTATGACCATGGTTGTACGAGTCATGGTAGCTCAGTCTTGGGTGGCCCAGTGGGTCATTATAGTCCTAGAGTTTATGACTCACTTGGAAGTTGTGGGATGTTTGCTGGACACTCGAATGGCAGGAGTGATGGCATCCAAGGAGTCAGAATCAATGCGAAGCTTCTGAAGCCATTGGATGTGGGAGTTGACCCTCAAGAACATATTATACGAAATCATGAAAGGGAAGAGATGAAAAGCCTCAACAACCAGTTTGCCTCCTTCATCGATAAGGTGAGGAAAACAGTTTCTCCTTAACTTGAAGTAAAAAATAAAATAAAAAATGATATAAAGTCCCATGAGATACATTAACTGTTTTACCAGGTATTATTTGAGCTTTTAACATACATCTTCTTACCTCTTAGTATACATTCTTTAAAAATGTCTCTGACTTGCCAAGTTTTTCCCTAATGCCCATTTTTACCAGATTGTTTGGCCGTCCCATTAAAAGCAATATAATTTAAGAAACTCACAATTAATGTATTGAGCGCTTTGTTATTTAAATCAGAGAGCAGTTCTAAAATGGAGAGATCCATAGCACAGGTTCTGTTGCTTCCTAAGTACTCTTGGCCTGTATGAGCTAGAGTAGAAAGTATGGTGCTGGGGGTCTTTTTTCGCGTTGCCCCCTCTTAAGAAGGCATTCAGTGTGGCAGCTATAAGGCCGGACCGATTTCTTTTTATGTCAGAGGAAGGATCAGGAAGTGAGGGTGTAGAGTCCTCATCCATGACACACAAACCAAACAACTGTACTCTTTTTGACCTACACCATTGCCAGCTTTTGGAAGCTGGTAGCGGGAAAACTCTACTACTGTCCAACAATGTCCTCTGTGGGCTTCCATTTTTACTCTGTGGGAGATGTTACAAAATGGAACTGAAGCCTAAGTGCTTAATTTTCAAAGTTGCCAATTAATAGTATTGGCTCAGAATTATTCAATAAAGATTGATGTTGAAACGTGAGTCTGCTGCATAAACCGAAACCTTGTGCCCATTCTTGATCAGTCTCCCATGTACTCCCAATCATTAATATGTTCATTCCAAGTTCTACTCCATCCCACCATTTAAAATAACGAAACATCAGACTTCAAATATCCATTTGTTTTGTGCCCAACTTTCCATACCATGCAATTTTGTATGCACCTTTCCTATGTATGGTTGTGTGCATATCTATCTATCTATCTATCTATCTATCTATCTATCTATCATCCATCCATCCATCCATCCATCCATCCATCTACACACACATACACAGTTTCTCCAAATATATGCAGTTTTGCATACATTTTTGAGCCAGAAATATGACAGATATCAGCAGACTCTTGAATTATATTTCTATTTGTGTAGCAAAGGATTTCATTAGGTTGCTAAGCTAGAGGAAACACGATGATGACTTTCTCTGGCATCTCTACTTTTATCAAATCTTTTAGACTTTTAATTTGGTTCTGTATTCTTTCTTTTTCCATTTGGAATTTTAATTTACTTTCATAGATGACTGTACTGAAAGGACTTACTTACCATTTAGAAATGATTCGTTGTTTTCCAATGAAACTAATTCTAGTGTTCTGTACAGTGATGGTGACTGAAAAAGCAAATCAAGAGTGCAGAATATGTGGTCCTTTAGCATACTTTGGATTATTTTATGTTGTAATGAGTGTAGATGCACATATTACATAATGAACTCTTGCCTAATATGATATATGTCAGATGTGTTGGATTCCAGCTGTCAGCCCAGCACACTTGCTAAGGACTATGAGCCCAACTTTTTATATTTCTTTATATTTTATATCTATTTATACAGCTGCCGATCTCACCAGCACAGCTCTGGGAAGCTAACAAGAATTAAAACACAACACAAATGCAATATATATTTTTTTTAAATACTGTTCCCAACCAATTAGTACAAAGTGGCTCACAAAAACACCATTCCTCAATATTGTGGGCTCAATTACTCTCCTGGCTCCTATGCTTGGGGAAATTAATATGGAGGACACTGATAATGAGAAAGGACAGGGATTTTGACCCATCTACAAGACTTTGGTAGAAATATTACAGGCAGATGCACAGAGACAGGTTTTCTAGAGCTGTTCATATGTGATTTACTTTTGCTAGCGAAAGTATGTTTAGAATGTGCATTGTTATATGTGGTTAATATGCATTTTGCTGTAAATGTTCGTGCTACCTAGAATATCATTGGACTATGTAGTTCAATACGAATAAAGCTTGTAACCCAGCTTGCTCAAAGAGATAGTGATGCCAGCAGCAACCAAGCAAACCACTATGATGCCAAAGTGATGACACATGAGTGATGACTAGATCATTCAGATGCCGACATGAGGTCTTTGTATCCCAAAGTTTGATGCAAGTCACAGTACATGTATGATGAGATTGAGCACATGTATATTTAGGTCCCCCTTTCCCTCTCCGCAGATACCCAGTATGTCTCATTGTCTGTCTTGGAAATACATATCCTAAAGCTCCAGAGCTTCAGAAGATTGGGCTCTGCCCCTAGAGATCTCCAGAAGTTGTTATGAAATTGTCATGTGTACTGTGACAAAAGTAGGAATTCATTAAACACATGCACATATGATTGGCGAGGAATCATATCCATAATTAACTATATTTAATTTTAATGAAATTTAAATAGAATGAAGTCAGACCAAGGTAAGTATCGGGTCAGAAATAAAGTTTGCTCTTGAATAGTTACCACCTAATTCATGATATTGTTGCATTTTGGTTTATTAAATAGGTCCAAAATCTAGAGCTACAGAACAAAGTCCTTGAGACCAAATGGAAACTTTTGCAAGAACAGGTCATTCCAGCTAGGAAAAGCCTTGAACCATATTATGAGAACTTCATCGGCAACATGAGAAAGCAACTGGAATGTTTATTATGTAACCAAGAGCATCTAACAAAGGAAAATGCTGCCATTGATCATCTGGTGGAAGAATTCAAGTGCAAGTAATGTGATGATGGAGAGAATGTGGGAAGATGTACTCTGGGTCTCACAGACTCTTTAATGTTTTCAGCTGGGGGTACCCCTAGGCACTAACATGGGATTAGATAACTCATTTTGTTTAATACTTTGGAAGGATTGTAGCAATTGTCTTGATTGAGAGGAGACCAAGCTATGCAAGTTGAAAGATAGGTTCTTTCAACTTTTGCTTCCACTCCTTGTGAACTGGAAAGAGATAATATTTAAGAAATTTAAAAACAGAGTTAAAGCAAGGTCGAATTAATATAATGTAATGTAATGTACAGGAGATAATGTCCTGTAATGTATTCCTTAAAAAAAAAAAAAATTAGAAATTCTGAATAAGCTCAAAATTATGTTTACCACAGTCTTCAATTCTCAAGTATGATCTTTTGCAATACTTTCCTACTGTTTGATTATAAAGACTTTTAAACATGCCTCTTAGATTTATTTTTGTTCTCCAATCCAAAAGGAATTGCCTTTTAAAACTTTCCAGCACAATTTGGACACTGATTAAAATATCAGAAAATAGCTGTTGAATTATGATCGGCCCTTACAAGCCTCATACATTCCTTCCAATTCTACTACATTGCAAAGAAAGCTGCACTTCAGATGTGAAGCAGCTTTTAATAAATAAATAAATAAATATTTGTTGCTCTTTTTTTCTAAAGAATTCCTAACGGTATTTTAGGAATACGTAATGGTATTCAATGGGTTTTCCATGCCTCACCAAAATTTGCGTCATTTTTTTAGAAACATGGAAGCCAATCAAATAATATATAAATGGGAGGTATAAATACATAAATACAAAATAAAATAATCACAAGGAGGGATAAATTACCTGGCTAGTGAGCAGTGTTCCATGGCATGGAATGGAATACTTTGGATCCTTTTACAAAAGTAATAGAGTAACAAATATATTATGCATTTTGATCACTAGCATAAAAAAAGAGATAATAGGAAGTAAAGCACATGAAAACTAACGAGCGGGGGCATTCAGAATACGTAAATAGCTGAAACAATTTGCTTCCTATCATCTTATGGGAAAAGCAGCCTTGATCCTTTTTGGGCTTGTTATGACTCACAGAGTTTGTTTGGAATTGCACAGAGCGCTCATTCCATGTTTCCACAGATATGAACAGGAATTCAAAAAGCGTATGGAAGCAGAAAATGAATTTGTGCTGCTCAAGAAGGTAAGACTTCTGGATTCCATGCCTTCAACACATCAACTAAACTATCTGGAGGTTGAGTCATGGCAACTGGATTTCTTTTCTTTTTGGTTAGAGACGTTTCGCCACTTGTCCAAGCAGCTTCTTCAGTCTAAAAAAGTTGGTTAGGGGGACCTCATAAAGGTCTTCCAGGGTGGCTGTGTTTCTTACTAGCATGATAGGCTCATTGAAGGGACAATAGGAGATGTGATTAGTATAGTCTTTTGATGTAGATGTCTTACTCCTAATCCCTCACTCATGCCCAGGGGGATGTTAAGTGTGGCCTTCCTGGGGAACTTTTGAACTGTTCTTAATCTTCCTGGGGACTGTTCAAAGGGCAGCCTGGAAAATGGGAGACAAGTTGTGTCTGAGGCCTCCACCTAAGCATAAACATATAAACTAAACTAGCTAAAATTCTACTGCTGAAGAAGGACTTCCTTTATTTATTTGTTCACTTGTGTAAGCCCAAGGACCACACTCATGCTCTTGCTGTAAGGGATAGCCTGCCATATTCCCCAATGAATGATTCTCAGGGTGCCATTTGACCCATGATAGATCCCCCTCTTTTTTCAGCAGGAAATGAAAGGCATCCTCTCATTTGCTCCTCAGGGAAAATGCCCAGTGAAGACTGCTTTTGGCCTCATCTGTGTCGAAAGTAAATCTGCTAACATTGTTGTGCCCTTATACAAATGCACTTTATGTCTGTATCCAGAATATTGGGAACAGCTCACATCTCCAGATTTGGAAAAGTATAACAGAGCTAGAAGAAGTACAGAGGAGGGAAACCAAAACGTCAGAAGACTGAAACACCTTCCATATAAGAAGAAGCTAGATTATTTAGAAATCCTTAGTTTTGGGAAAAAAGGCAACTGAGGGGAAGCACGATGAACGTGTATAAAACCATCTATGTAGACAGGGAGTTTTCTCCCTTTGTCAAACTTCTAGGACCAGGAGACATCCAAAGAAGCTCACTGGGAGGAGATTTAAAATAGACAGAAGGAAGCTGTTCTTTACACAGCTCAGAATCAGCCTCTGGACTTTGTTACAAGACATGGCCATGGCCATTAACTTAGAAGGGTATAAAAGGGGATTGGATAAATTCATGAAGGACAGGTCTGTCAAGGGCTTTTGCTCTTAAAAGTGTCAATGTTGCTTCTAGGTTGGAAGTAATATGTATCCAAATAGCAAATGCAGGGGACAATTCCGTGGAAAAGGGATACATCTCCATCTCCTGTTGTGAGGACCACAATGGCATCTGACTGACTACTGTGAGAAGCAAAGCCTTTGGCCCAATCCAGCAGGGCAAAACTGCTCATGTGTTGCTCCATAAGCAGTTTTGCCTGGGCAACATTATTGGTTGAGCCCAAGAAGCACAAGGGGCAACACATTTCCTTTTCCATCCCTTCTCATCGTCCCATCTTATCAAGAAAAAAAAAGAGACTATTACAGAAGTTTGAACGTGGAGATGGATCCCTGGTTGCTTAATCTGTAAGAGTGAGACCTGAGACCTACCCTCTCCATATTGCTAAATGAAAGCATCTGAATCTTTACTAAATAGGAGAGTTGTCTTGAGGCCAAATGATTAGAGATTGTTTAATTTCTTCTACACTCTTATTTTTTTTAAAAAAACTCATACATTTTCTTCCAAGCAACATTCCATATCAAATTAACTAGAAATTTTGGCGCGTGAGAGATGACAATGACATGACCATTTTTTAAATGTATCGTTTGCCACCTTGAAGGTCAAAGAGATCCCAAGGTGGTTATCATTGTTGTTATTATTGTTGTTGTTATTATTATTTAAATTCATGTGCTGCCCAATTCCCAGAGACTCTGGGAGGTTTATAAATTGTTTAAAACATTTAAAACAAAAAAGACAACAATGAAAAGTAAAAGTGACAAGAATGACAAACTGGATGGGAACTAAGGAAAAAGAACTCTCACAATCTAAAGACGGCTTCACTCACCTTCACCAAAGACCTAGGTGAAAGTCCTTCAAAATACCAGTAGGGCGGGGGCCATTCAAATTTCAGGGGGAACCTCATTCCAGAGGGCAGGCACTGCTACAGAGAAGGTGCTTTTCTGGGGACTTGGTAGATGACATTGTTAAATCAAAGGAACCAGAGCATGCCAACTCTGCCAGATAGGATTGGCCAGGCAGATACTATGGGAGACAGGCGGTCCCTCAAGTAATCAGGCCCTATGCCATGTAGGGCTTTATAGGTAACAGCGAGCAACTTGAATCACACCTGGAAGCAAACTGGCAACCAGCGCAGCTCCTGAAGCAGAGGTGATACAGGGCATACCGAGGCATGCCCACCACTGCCTACACTGCTGCATTCCGGACCAATTGAAGCTTCTGGGTGGTCTTCAAGGGTGGCACCATATACAGTGCATTGTTGTGGTCAAGCCATGAGGTGACCAAGGCTGGACTGACTGTCTTAAGGGCCCCCCGATCTAAGAAAGAGTACATCTAGCACATCAGATGAAGCTGTGCCAAAGCCTTCCTGGGCACAGTTGCCCCCTGCTCATTGAGCAGAAGCTGTGAGTCCAGGAAGACACCCACCACCTTGTGTGCCACCCTTGAATGGGGAATGTAGGTTGGGATATTTCTCCTACTTTCCTTTTCTGTTTCATCAGATTTTTCTTGCTGCTTGTTTTCCTAATTTCTGGTCTATTTTGAGCAATCAAAGTATTCACCAACTTCAAGACTGGTTTACCTTTCCCCTTGAGTCAGCAGCATCTCTGGGGACATGAATCAGGGACATTCAGTCAGGTCAAGACAGGCTAGGTCCTTTGGGATACATAGCTGTGTCTTTAAGTGGCAGTGGCAGGCTGTACTTTTCTCCCCACTCCCCAAGGATCTACCATCTTGCTCTGCCTAATGATAGGGTTGGCTGGCCATATTGAATATTTTCAAATTGAAAAATGTTTAATTAACTATTCTGTCATCTTCAGGATGTAGACTCCATTTCTCTGAGCAAGTCAGAACTGGAGGGGAAAGTACATTTGCTGAGAGGAGAGTTGGAATTTCGCAAATGTATCTATGAAGAGGTAAGAACAAGCCTGGCATTACCTTAGATAGAAGTGACTCATAGGCGAAAGAATATGAATACACACTCCAGTCCAAACTAGATTTCTTGCTAAGATGGATTTCCTATGCCACCAGCCACACGAGGACCAGGAAGGACAGGAATCCTTCCTGGGGCGATCTGTAATTTTCTAAAGAAAAACAGCCGGGTGAAAAGTAGATTCATTTTTTTCATGTTCCAGTATGGTGCAAAAAGCAATGCCCGCTGAGGCACAGAAAATGGCAAGATTCAAAGCAAAGAGAAGTGACATAGGTATCTTTCTGAAGTGCCTCCGACTCTGTCAAAATGGCTTTCTTATGAGCCGAACCAATGCTCCTGGAGCTGGACTGAAATATCTCAGAAGATATTTCCCTGAGAAAAGATCTGAGCTAATAAAAGAGCCAGTGTCCCACTCTGTATTCTTCACCCTTTTGTCACCCTATGTTTATTTCCACATGCTTCAAAACAACCCTAGCCTTGAGCAAGAGGGATTAACCATTAAGTAAAATAAGGACGTGCTGTGGGCACCAAGGGAAGGGGGACACAACAGAGATTTTTCCCCTAGCTCTTTTCCCCTTATAACAGCATTATTAAAAAATACACAAGTGTTGAAAATCTGCATTTTTTTCTATTGCCCTAATTATAAGTAAATAATTTGCTTATATTGCAAATTACTCAGTGTTAAAAATATATTTTTTAAAAAGTTTATATTTAATACAGTTGTGGGGTCCGGCCTGAGGGATGGCCTGGAAGAAAACTGTATTTTATTTTCTTATTTTACCTTCAGTACTTATTGAGACTTAATGCCTTGTCAGTTAAGCAACAGAAGGGCCAAGGGGCACCATTGTTGGGCTCTGCTTAGGGCATCAGTTGGCCTTAATCTGGCCCTGGTGCAAGCTGAGTGGGGAGGATTCCCACTTGCTTTCAAAAGGCTGGAGGAATATACAGTATATAGAGCAGTGTTTCTCAACCTTGGCCCCTTTAAGATGTGTGGACTTCAACTCCCAGAATTCCCCAGCCAGCATGGGGAATTCTGGGAGTTGAAGTCCACATGTCTTAAAGGGGCCAAGGTTGAGGAACACTGATACAGAGCACCAGAGGTTTGATGGTCATATAATCATAATATATTGTAGTTGCAACGTTCTAAAAAGGGTGCTTATTAAAAGATGAAGAACATGCTTCACTAAATCAGCAAACAGGATTCTTTGACTGTATTTCATTTAATGTAGTAGTTTTGGAGAAGCCCCTGCTGTAGTTGGTCATATGTCATGGTTTGGTTTGGTTTTAAATTAAACATGGAACTGTTTCCATGGTTTCCTACCTGATTCAGCCATAGATTTTCCTATGATCTTGCAGGAATTAGCACAGCTGAGCAGCTGTGTTTATGACACTAACATCCTCTTGCAAATGGACAACAGCCGAGGCTTGGACATTGACTCCATCATCAAAAATGTTGAAGCATGGTATCAAAATGTTGCCATGGGGAGCAAAGCAGAAGTGAATGCCCTTTATGAAAACCGAGTAAGTTATGGGGACATGGGGCCTTGTATCTGTCTAAAAGATCGTATGTCTTGCCCCCAGAACTCATTCTGCCTTTCATGTCCTTTCCCTGGCATTCTTCAAAACATCTAGTTGGCATGTTCCAGGGAACATACTTAATTTATGAAATATTAATGTATGCTTCTTGTTCTCTGTCCCACCATTTTTGTCCACCTCACTCTTCTCTTGACCCTGTTCTCTTTGGTATGCTTCTAATATCCCTCAGGTCAAAGCTGAAAGCACGTATGCCTAGAACCACCACAGAGGACTTTTGCCTGACTTACTGTCGCTTTTTGATTGTCCTCACAATCCAACAGTGTTTTCTCAAGATGAAAATGGCAAATTTCATCTGGTGGCAATATTATTAACATGTTTCTTATTTTTGTCTTGGATATCAGTTCCAAGAGCTCCAGCAGCAAAGAGGGAAATATTCTCAAACTCTGAAGATCAACCAGCAAGAGATTACAGATCTGACTCGTCTGATCCATAAGTTACAGTCTGAACATGATGGTATTAAAAAACAGGTAGGGGCAACCTGGTATGTTATTTCTCATTCAGGACCTGATGGTTTCCGTATACCTATTGTAACGAAGTATTTCTAGAAACATCATTTTGGATTGAGTCTAAACTTGTCATCACTTTTTGTGGACATTTCCGTCAGTGTTGAAAATGCTGTTTTTATTTTTTTTATCTCAGCTGCCCTCCATAACAACATTATCACATCTGATGGGTTGTGTGCTGACACTAAGCTTCACGCATGACAGGAATATTTATATCCTCTCTTTCTGTCAGACGGCAGGCCATCTTTGAGTAAAATAATTTAAACAACAATAAATGCAAGCTTGGGCATCTGTGAGAGGGGGAGTGACATCACATACATGATACATTTGCAACGTAATAACACGATACAACTGACCTGAATTACATAATTTGCATCCTTTGTGTGTGATGGCATCGTGACACGCATGGTGTCATCATGGCTTCGGTCAAACTCCTATGAATGTGACATTTCTTTTTTCCCCCTAGATGTAAAGGTAGTGATGACTTTAACAGATTCTCTTTTCCAGAGTTGTTTTTGAATGGTTCCACTGTGGGAGAATAATGTTCCTCCAAGCAATTCAGGAGGATTACGTATTCTGTTTGGTAGAGGACAGTCTCTCTTTGAAAGGCTACGGATAACACTATTTAAGGCCTCTTCTGTTTGAAGGGATCTTCAACTGAGGTCAAATTTAAAGAGAAAGAACCCTTGAGGTTGTCCACCAATGGTCACTACCTGAGCATCAGGCTTAGCAGGCATGGAGGTTGCCTAGCTAGTTGTCTTCTCCAAACTGAGTTGCAGTGTATTTTTATTGGAATTGTAGCCATTTGTTTCTAAATTTGCCTTTTGACATAAGCGAGTATTTTATGCAACTCTGTTATCTTTTGTCCACTTCCTTTGGGATTCATTTCCCATTTTCCTTGCAATGGATCGTTGACCAATCTATTCCCCTGTTCCAAACATACATTAGGATTGGACAACCGTTTGTCCGAGATTTTATTTATTTATTTATTTATATTTCAAATTTAGATACTGCCCAGCTCACAAAAAAGTGACTCTGGGCGGCTCACAATAAAACAACAATAAATATTAATTAAAATACAATAAAACAATATAAAAATACAGTAAAAATAGAATAAAACCAAACACATACGCCAATAATAATATCTTTCAAGATGTTGATGATCAGTAAGATGGTAAGAGGACTCCTGCCTTGGGCAGGGGGTTGGACTAAATGACCTCCAAGGTACCTTCCAACCCTATGATTCTATGATTCTATGACTGAAAAGTGTCTAGAGAAGGTCTCACAGGAGGGGGCTATTTTAGGAAGAGGAGGATGTGCAAGCCAAGAAAATCAAAGTCAAGAAACAGGTGAAAATAAAGACGAAAGAATGGAAGGAAACACAGATGTTCATATAGCTCTTGCTTCAGCTTAGTTTCTATACTTTTTATACTTACTGTTCTTACTGTGGGATACTGAATTCCTCTTGTCTCTTTGAACAATCTGGACTGTGCGGTCAAGTTCTTTGTGTTTTTCATTTTTTACATCCTATTCCAACTTTCCTGTCTCTATTAGTAGCTTCATTTTCTCTCTCTTCCTATCAGGTCCTCCTGGACTGTTCTTTTCCTTTTTCTGTTTCTTTCCCCAATGCAACCATGGTTCATTCACGCTTCTTTTTTTTATGTTGATGATGGTTTTATTTTCCCCTTCAGACTTGTTCAGGCTAATGTTAATTTCTGCTTAGCTCAGCTATTATTTCATTTTGATTGGATACTTCTCCCAATTCTAAATGAAAGACTCAAAACTCAAAATGCTACTTGGGTCTTAACCTTGACATTTTTGTTATTGGCCCCTCCCTTCAAGTCTGCAAGGTGACAGGTTAACAATGTATTTCTTTTTCTTTATTTGCATCATTACAAGTTTGCATGCACCCCAGCGCCCTTTTTCCATTGATCGATTCAGTATGGAATGTCCTTGTTTGTTCTGAACAGGTTAATGCTTTCCAAACATCCATTTATGAGGTGGAGCAGCGTGGAGACTGTGCTCTTAAAGATGCCCGGGATAAGCATATCGATCTACAGACTGCTGTACAGAAGGCCAAGGATGACTTAGCAAGGTTGCTAAGGGATTACCACGAGCTTCTGAACACCAAGCTCGCTCTTGACATTGAAATTGCTACCTATAAGACGTTGCTGGAGGGAGAGGAGAGCAGGTGACTATGAATTACTCTTAATGTACTTCAAATAGAATGTGAGTGACTGAAAACTCCTTCTGATTTTTTTCTTCTCTTTTTAACTCATGCAACTTTTTCAGCTGAGGAGGCAGAATTCCCTGAGGCAGAACTTTGTTCCTAAGCAAACCTTTGCCACAGGCCAAATTCTGTCTGGACGTCTCTCTGAGACATTTTTCTTAGTATTCATGAGATTTTCTTCATGTTCTCTAGCTCTCCCAAAATGGAAATCTCTAAGCTAAATTTGGCTTTCAGATAAAGTCTTTGGCATGTCTATAGTGAGGCATGAAAGATCATACATTTGTCATTGTTCCCCTTACCACCAGGAAAAGTTATTGTTTAAGGCAGAGTTTTCCTTTCTCTGTCAATGGTGGTCACAAATCAACTGGTGGATGTGCCAGGATTTAAGAATGTATATTTATGATTTTACAGGCATAAACCTGTTCCAACTGCTTTATAAGTAAGAAGTCAAGCCCACCCCAAAGAAAATGAAGAACAATTGAGCAACTGCCAATTAATTACAAAAAGCCTCGGGCAGGACAAGGGTCTAGTGGTTTCTGTCTGAAATAAGTAATAAAGCAATCTGATTGCAATAGCATCTTCTTTTCCTCCCCATAGGATACACTTAGGAAATCCTGTCTGTATAGGTAAGTAAAAAGCATGGAATTATGGTGAGCTAGGGTCATAAATTATATGTTTGGTCTTTTTTTAGGGGGGTACACTTATGCTGTAGTGCCAGTGTGGGGTAGTGGTGAAGGCACCAGGCTGGAAGCCGGGAGACTGGGAGTTCTAGTCCTGCCTTAGGCATGAAGCCAGCTGGGTGACTTTGGCCCAGTCCCTCTCTCTTAGCCCTAGGAAGGAGGCCAGGGCAAACCACTTCCGAAATCTTGCCAAGAAAACCTCAGAGACTTGTCCAGGCAGTCACCAGGAGTCAAAGACTGACTCAAAGGCACAAAACAACAACAACAACACTTATGCTGGGAAAATCAAATCAAGATTAGGGTCTGAACTGGCCCATGTTTGTCTGTTGGTGTGTGTACAACTTTCCCTCCAGATTCCAATATTTGTGTTCATACCTAAATCTACCATCCACTGTGCATCTTTTTACTTACTTATTTATTATTATTCCCTATCCAGCTATCAGTTAAGGTGGCTTATAACAGTAAAATTAGGAAAGTTAAACCCAAATCACATTTGTACAATTAAAATCCTGATTAAAAAAAGAAAGAAAGAAAGAAAGAAACACCAAAAACCTAAAACAAACTCAACAGTCAAAGACCTGGCAGGAGAGATGCATTTTTACCTACTTCCTAAATATTGGTTTTCTAGCTAGTATAACCAAATAATTGTCTAGAACTTCTTAGATCTCATTTCTTATAATCACTTAGTTTATTCCCATTTTCGTGAGGATTTTCTCTAGCAGGCAAACTTTTTCTATAGCAAAGCTATATTTATTAGTTCACTTTGGAAGAAGAGTTAGAACTGAGTCCCATATCACTTTCATTCCACATTCCTGCCAAGATGTATGTCTAATTAATGGTTATGCCAAAATGGTGCATGCATATGACTGTACATGAGAGAGCGAATTAAGAAAATTTTCACCCATTAGTAGAATTATAAGAACTTGTTTGACAGTTCTTGAGCTAGTTTGTTGATTGAAGTAAGGTTAAAGTGGGAACCATTCAGCAGGTGTCACATATGGGTCAAAAAAGTCAAGATGGTATTGTGATGATGCAGTTGAAGCTCTGTCCCTTTTCTATGGGTATCAATGTCACATTCACGTACAAAAGAGGTGGGGCTTTGTGAGGTTCCAGGTGCCATCTTGTCTTTTTGATCCCCCTTGCAGATACTGCGGGAATCACCCGTGCATTTAGTTTAGTCTCTCCCTCTCTTTCACTGATTTGATTTATATGAATGTATAAAGTATTTAAGCAATAGCATTGCAAAGATAAGGTGAGAAATAAGTTTCCATAGATCTCTGCGTCTGTCCTTATCACACAAGTTGAATTTTCTACGTTTTCTTGCAGATGTGATCAAACCTTCTGGGACAGAGAGCACGGCTGGATTCTCAGTTTCAAGTGGATATGGTCCTGTAGGTGGAGGATATGGCGGAGGATATGGAATGGGATATGGCAGAGGATATGGAATGGGAAGCCAGGGGAGATGCAATAGGAACTATAGCTCCAGAAGTGTTGGATTTGATTCAAGGTCTATGGGAAGCAGTGCAGCTACAGGGAATGCATCTGCTGATGCAGAGTTCTACCCAGGAAGGAGGCACAGCTATAGGAATGAGTCCTGTTCTGCTCATAGCCAAAATACCTATACAGGCATAGGGAGATCCTCAACAGGAGAAGAGGTTGGTAGAGGTACAGGCCATGGCCAAGGCGCAGGAATCAGTTCAAGAACTGCATATGGATCGGTCTGCAGTGCAGGAAGGGGATGTGGGTCTAGAACTGTAGTAGGAAATTGCCCAGATGGAGGCTATCCCTGTGGAGGGTATGACCCATCAGGAGTCACTCCATATGGAGCTGGAGGATGGGGTTCTGGGGTGGTAGGTGTTCCAGCTGCAGGATGCGCTGACAGTAGAGGCGTAGGTGCTTCATCTGTAGGAGTCCCAATGGGGGGTGCAGCTGAAGGGTCTAGAGACTTTGGGAAGCCAACCTCTGGTGCCTCAGGTGGTGTGTGTTACTCTGGACCAGCAGGAAGTCCTGCAGGTGTATGTTATGCTGGACCAACAGGAACTCCTGCAGAGGTGTGTTATGCTACACCAACAGGAACTCCTGCAGGGGTGTGTTATGCTGTACCAACAGGAACTCCTGCAGGTATGTGTTATGCTGCACCAGTAGGAACACCCGCAGGAGTGTGCTACCTGCAGCTGTAAGTCTTTTTTAAAGAGCTTGAGACAGACTTGTTTTTAAACAATCAGTACAGGTAGTCCTCAACTTATGACCATTCGTTTAATGACTGTTCAAAGTTACAAAGGTGCTGAAAAAAGTGACTTATGACTGGTCCTTGAACTTACAACCATCACAGCATCCCCGCGGTCACATGCTCAAAATTCAGGCACTTGGCAATCAGCATGTATTTACAACGGTTGCAGCATCCTGAGGTCACATGATCACCATTTGCGACCTTCCCAGGGGGCTTTCAACAAGCAAAGTCAATGGGGGAAGCTGGATTTGCTTAATGACCACATGATTCGCTTAACAACTGTGGCAAAAAAGATCCTAAAATCAGGCGTGACTCACTTAATGGCCATATTGCTTAGCAACGGAAGTTCCGATCCCAGTTGTGGTTGTAAGTCGAGGACTACCTTCAATCAATCTACTATGAAATTGGTCACCAACCCTGATAGCACAACAGAAATGCAGAAATTTCTCCTAAACTCTTTGGAACAATGTCCATGACTAGTGACTCATTCTGTGTTTGTATTTTGGTGAATCTGTCTATTTCTTTAAGCAAGGTATTTGCCACAGAATCATATATGTTGCTTCTATCATGTCAACCTTTTTTTCCGTGTATTTTTGGCACTGGCTTTTTCTTAAACATACTCTTACTAATATTTTATAGTAATATTTTGTTCATCAATTTGTCCTGGGAAACAAATGCATTGATTTTAGGAGAGGGGCTACACTATTTTTAAAAAATTATTTAAACAGTAATTGACTTTCCCCAAATTCATTTGATTGTCATCGCTCTAGCTAACGCAAGCGTATGTTTCACACTCCAAAGTCTTAATTCCCTTCCTATGCTTTGATTACACTGCCATCCCTCTTAGACTGGTACTAGTGATCGTGTGAGCCTGTTTAATAAACGCAGTGGTAGCAAAAGAAGAAAGCAAAATGCCACAAGGAGAACCTAATTCCAGACATCGGGACTCACAATATCAACAACCACTCATAATAGGAAAATGTGCGTACTGTGCAATTATTGTCAAAGAAGAGCTATCTTACCATGATGCATGTAATCCTTTTTATAGCATTGCATTAGGGATTGCACGTTATCAAAAAGCTCGCATTGTTGCTGTTCTGTGCAGGAAATGAATAAAAAATAATTCTTTCCAGTTACATTTACCCATGATGCCCTATTTATTTATTTATTTGTTATTTATTATTTTTATTTATTTATTCTACTGCTGAATCGATACAGACTCATGGTGGTTCACAATACAGCCCACAGGCAAACATTCATAAGCAATTAAAATGTCGTCGTTAAACAGAAATCGAAATAAAAAATAACCGAGTACTAATCAAACTTCAAAAATACAAAACAATGATGGCATAGTAATAATGAGAAGTTGAGAAAAATGAAACGGTAGCAAAAGCAGACATAAGGAAGTTAACGAAAGGTAAAGTAAATTTAAATAAAGATGGCAAGAAGCAACTATTTAATCAAGTGATGTATGGAATTACAGTATTCTATCTTTAATAGCTTCCAGAGTATTAGAAGGGATGAAGCAAGTCTTAAATCCTAAAGGGAAGGTGTAACACAAGACTGGAACGTTTTCTTGTTCCCCCTCAATTATATTGCTATAATGAATGAAGCTTGGGATAACCGAGAATAGAGTTTGAGAAAGACATTCTTGACTACTTCTACTTCTTAGGCGTTTATTGATTTATCTAAAGAAGTTGAATAAGCTCACTTAACAATTGGCTCCATAACAAGATAAGCTATGATTATTGCTTTGGCTAAGAGGGACAAGACGATCACTCTCTCCTTCTTAAAAATTATAATAATTATAAAAGAAAATCAGATCCACCAGCACTAGAAACTGAAAAGGACTCGTCTAAAGACCAAGCTATATATACTTCAGTAGGTAGAATGAGAAATTCCAGGCAGCTTCCAACTTGTCTATCTTCTATAAAGGAAAAAAATGGAAAATATTTGTAATTATTATTTTTTCCTTATGGATCTGTAGATCAAGCTGGAAATATGTTTAAAGCATATATGATACAGGGATTCCTAAGCTTCTGGGAGAAGCAATGAGGATGTCAAAATGATGCATCATGACATCATTGTGGAAATAACACAATGCATTTGGTTCAAGTGTGTAATTTTCATCATTTGGGCAAGGATGTCATGACACCACCCCATCACGCCACTTCCCTTTCTGTGGTCACCCATGCAGAGGTTATTGAAGCACACTTAACCACCTAGATCCCGGGTGACGTGTACATTTCTTTCTCTTTCTGCTTCCTCTTATATAAGCGGAGGGCTTCATGGCTGATTTTTGCAAGGATAAGCTGGCTGTAGCATCATTTCTCCTGCAATCCCCCAAACAGTTAAGAGTCCATTGTGATTTCTGAATGGAGACAGACATACTCTGAGGGCATATTCAATTTTTTTGTATATAGTATATTTTGCAAATTTTTGTATTAAGTGATAATTGGAGTAATTAATAATAATAATTATTATTATTATTTCTGAAGCTGACTAACACTGTTATTCATAACAAAAGGCAGTGTTCAGCTCTGAATTAAATTCAGATTTCAGGAACCTTTCTCTGTACAGAGTAAGTTTGTACTAGGATCTAGCTCGACAAGATGAAGCAACAACACCTAGTTGTGGCCGACACCTTTTTATTAATAGGGTTCATCGGCGATACTTTAAGATGAGAGTTTATTCTTTGTGAGAGTGGAACTCAAGGCAGAAAGAAATGAAGCCTTTCTGCATCTGACTTTGCTGCAGGGCATTCTTTCAAGCCACCCCTTCTTCAGAATTGGCTTAGGGAAAAGTTTTTCAGGAATACCTGATTCTCCGTAAAAAGAAAATGGCTCTGAATGGAACATGATTGCCTAGAGGAGTCAAGCAGACAGAACGTTTTATAAACTCAGATGAAAATCCTGTCCAATGCTATTCTCGTAAACCTATAGTTGCCAATTCCAGGTGAAGGAAAATCCTGGAGTTTGCCCACATCACCACTCAACAATTGTGGACGTGGGGTACATGTGCTTCTCCGTGGGCATTAATTGACCCTCCCCCTCCCCATACACCAAACATTTTCTTTTATGCTTTGAAAGGTTTTCTTGTTTCTCACACACCTCCCTCAACTTGGCTTAAGTGTCTCCAATATGGCTGTCCTATCCATCTAATAAATTATTTTTGTTGCTTCTGTTGCTGTAAAATTCTTTGCTGGAGGTCGGCAGTAGCATTTGGGGATAACCAGTTATAGGAATGGATTACCCTTTCAGCCCCAAGGTCATCAGCAAAACTAGAATTGTACCTGCATGCCCTCATACACACACATGCACTACACATAGTGTCGGTCCTTGGGGTGGGGTGGGGGTTGAAGCAGTCCATTTGAAATCCTCCAGACTAGGAGACCAATGCCATCTAGGGCAGGACTACTTTATGGTAAAGCTATAGTAACAGAATCTTGCAAGTCTGAATGTGCTTCCCCCTCCCTCTCTTTATCTTTGTGAAAACTAGGGAAGGGCTTGCCTGAGACATTTACTCACATTACTTTCCTAGCCCGGGCACAAGCCTGTCCATTACTTTTCTGTCCATTACTTTGGTAGCAGCTCTTCCTCCTGTCCTTCAAGGCCATTCCCTCTGCCCTCTACACATACATGTCTGCACCCAGACTCATTCCTATAGAGATACATACTCATATTTAACCAGACATCTAGGCAAGCTTTCATTCTCTATTATCCTAAGCTTGGGACTCACAATATTGGCTGGATGTGCAAAATTGTTGTGAAAATATCATTTATGTGAAGTGCTTTGGACACTGTATAATTATCGGCTGAATTATGAGCTACCCTTTAGAATGGGGGTAAGTAACATTTTTTAATGAAGCTATACTTTCCTTTTTTACTTTTTGTCCTGCTTCTGTGGCCCACAGAACAGTTTGACATCACTCAAATAAGTGGAGCTGAATGTTTCAGTGCACTTTTTAACTTTTCATTTTGGGAGCAGGAAACACCTGCGGGGCAGGTTAAAATACTCAAAATACAACACACAAAAAAGGGAAGGGCTTTGATTGCCATCTTGATTTCTTTCTTTCTTTTTTTTTAACATCTCTCTTTCTCCCCACCCCATCTCTGCTTTAGAAATTCTGTTTTGCAAAGGAGTTGTGCAAACACATCAAATATTTGAGATAACTCAACAGTTTGTTATGGCAAGGCAGTCATATGCTTTATTCTGCACAGGTTTTTAATCTAAACACATCAGTTTAAAACGGTGTGGTTTTCTCTTGAGCATTTTTTCCCCACAATTTTTATAAGGCCATGATAAGACCCTAGAAATATTGGTTGGTTTGGAAAGCAGGACTGAAAATGCTGAGCACCGGGAAATGCAAAAGCAGGAACAGATGAAAAGAAGAGACTGTAACAAGTACTTTGGCTGAAAGCCTAGCTGGCTCGGATCACATTGCTGAAGTCTAAACTATGATGAAGATAGCTGGAGATTACAACCAGCACCTTTTCTTCTAAATGAAGGTAGTTCTAAAAGTTAAAAACTGCAAACTAATGCCCTTAATCTAATTTTGATTAACACAAATGCTGAAATCAGTTTCTTTCCAGAATTAGCCTTTGACTGTGAAAATCAAATATCTACCGCTTATTAACTGAAAACAGGATTTTTTGTTAAACATTTCTTATCACTTTATGATAGCTAATGGCATAGCCTTCTGACTTGACACCTAACATGTGATTTTCAGGCTAAAACATGAACTCTCCATTTGAAATCCTCCACGGAAAGTTTTGGCTCTAGAGGAGGCCTCCCAGAAGATGGGGTGAAGATCCCTTTCCCACCCCTCACAGCATCTTTGCCCTTTGACCCTCCAAGAGTCAAAGTAATCCTAAATAATCCCAAGGTCAAAATAGTCTTCAAAATAGGCTGGGCTATAGAGTAAAAGGCTAAAGAAAATAAGGCAAAGTGCATTCTTTGAGTAGAGTCTCTTCCAAAGGTGACTAAGCTAATTTCCCAGCAATCTCCTTTTCCCCTCAGATACAAACTTTTTCCAGCCTGGGGGCTGCCCTATGTTTTTTAAAATTAGAATTTGCCAGGGGGCATATCTGTTAACAGAGTGACAACCCAGGGGACAGGACTGAAGACTGTGACCCCTTCCCTTTTGGGGTGGGGTGGGGGTTGAAGCAGTCAAAGGCATATAGAACCCTTGTAGAGGCTCAGCATACCTCTTACGACCTTTTAAATCACAGACTCCCTTTCTCTTTCATGCCTGCATGTGCCTCCATGCACAATGGTTTGGCTGCCAAATCTTAACAGGCAGTCCTGGGGTCACGTATTGGAGACTGGGGGATGCCTGTGAGCTGCAGATTGTCCACCATGGCCTTAAGTTCCACACAGTTCAGGACATTTCACCTGAACGTGGGGAAAAGTGTTTGGGGAACTCAGAGGTAAAGGAGTGGTAGCAAAGGGGCCTTTCCCCATCCTTTGACCAGCCCTTTTTCTGGATGACCCAAACCAAAATGTGAACAAACAAAGTTAAAGTTTGGAACATCTCAACATGGCTAGAACGTAGCAGTTAAATGCTAGAACTTAGTTGCTTTCCCACATATGTAATAATTGGTCAGTGGCCAGTGTGTGACAGGCAGACTGAAGCAAGTGGAGTCAGAGCTAAACATGGTTGGAGATCCCATGCTCTCTGTGGCATCCCTTTCCTTCTCCTTTTCACTTAAGCTACAGTTTCAGGAAGCCAAACCGAGATCTCTTGCTTAGAGATTTGGAACTCCGACCAACCGTTGCCTGTGGGCAGAAGGCTTCAGACCACTCACCCCTGGTTGAAGCCTTGTTCATTCAGTTTCCACCAAATTCTCTTTAATGAGGTTGATTTTTTGCTTTCTTCTCCCCGGTAAACACATGCAATCCAAGTTTATTTAGAGAATATGTATAACTATATTTCAGTTCAGGTAGAGTTTAATTCCATTGGGCACCCTATCAATTAAACACAGGTAGGATGAGTTGTTTGAAATGTTTTCCCCCCACAAATTACTTCATAGGCATTCTGTTTTTTCCTTATCTTTTATTTTTATTTTTATTTTTTTTTGTCTGCGCTCAGTCATTACTGACCCTGCAGTGACTGCCTGGACGAGTCCTTGCATTTTTCATGCTTGGACGAGTCCTTGCAGTTTTCAAGGCAATTGTTTTTCGGAAGTGGTTTGCCAGAGCCTCCTTCCTAGAGCAGAGCCCAGCTGGCGAGCGCAGGATATACCCCCCGCTTCAAAAACAACCCCATGTTAATTAAATATCTTTCTAAATCTCACTCCTTGTAATTGACCGGGGAGAGCTTTCTTTGTTTGCAGTTGGATGATATTCTAGATTTTCAAGTCACTCTTTCAAAGGGATTGATGGTATTATCTTCCAGCCGGGGCTGATCATCACAAGAAGGTTGCTTCATGGAGAGCAAGGTCCCACCAAATTGGTACTTTTGCCATCAGATGAGCATCTGAGGATGTTTCACCTATTATCTGCTATTTTTTTTTCTGAGAAGTTCCACCCACAAGTCCTTTCCTGGCCAAATGACACAATGTGGGGGGACATTCCCAGGTGCAGATTTTAGGAGTGAAAAGGAAGTATAGCAGAAACTCAGCAGAATGAGCCGTAAAATGTCACAGTGAAGAATGGATGTTAATACCCAGGTTGAAAATTACACACCTGTTTGTCTTGCTGGGCAGATATGGCACTGACATTTGACACAAAGGGAAAATCAAACAGGATTTTACAGTTAAAAAAAACAAAAAACAAAAAAACCTCAATCTACCAGATGTAAATTCAAGAGTTTTGAGACTTCCCAGGTCTAATTTGGAAATGTTACATTTTTGGACATCATGGCCTGAGAGCCACCACCTATTTTTAGATGGACTTTACTTCATTTACTTCAAAATGCCATAAGCCAAGCAGACCTGCTAGATTTGGGAGCCCTTTTGCCCACTCATTCTGCAGAGCAGAACCCTGGATTTCTGCACCAAAGTCCGACTTGGAGCTTAAGGAGATCCCTATTCCCAGAATGTGCTCTCTAGAAAGAGCCAGATCAGTACAATTCTAGGATAAACTCCCTGTGACTTTTTCTTGCCTCCCCAAACTGCAGCACCTCAAAGAAAACCCAGCTCAGAGAAAGCCTGATTTCCTACCTATATCAAAAACTCCCCTGGAAAGCAGAACATAATTAAGAAGAAGTTTGCAAACGTTCCCCATGTCATGATAGTTTCTTACATGCAGAGAGATTTTCAGATGCATTCAGGTCTGAGATCTTCTTCCCCACAGCATCTAAAAATCTGGACTGGCCAGGTTGGAAAAGACTGATGCACATTGTGTGAGGTTTTATATATGCCCCATGACCGTGTGGGTGTTTCCACCAACCTGGGACCAAGCCTTAACCTTGAATAAATTCACAGCAGGCAGAAACCTCCAACTTGCTTTGTCTAAAGAACCTGCTTGTGGAAACAGCTCTAGGTCAGTTGGTTTCCAAACTGATGAGCTTAGTTGTGGTCCAACATAACATTTGCAGATCAAAGGAATAACAAATAAGTTGCATAGATGGATGTGTCATCTCTGAGCAATTAGATGGTAAGAAAAGAACAGGTTTCTGCTCAGGCAAAAAGTGGCCATTTATCCAAATGCTGGGTGTGTGAACTAGTTTTAGTTGATTCAGGGCTCACCCTTCCCACAGAAGCAATTCTTTGGGGAGCACTGCAGTATTCTTGCTAGAAATTTCCCAGATAACCAAAATGTAGATTTTTTTTATTAAAAAAAAAATTTGAATACTGGAAGTGCTATATGACCACTGAATATTTGGGGATTTCTTTTCCCCAAATCAATGCAGATTTAGAGGCAGCTGCTTCCAAGTGAGGCTTTCATTTTTCAGTTTTCTACTTCATTCATGGATTTGTATTCATTGGCAGGATTGGGAAGTGAATTCAGATTACGTTGCTTCCCCCTGGATGTTTTCCTGTGGCTTTTTCCATCTTATTTTTCCCTTCCTTAAAAATGGCTGCCTTCACAATATCTTTGCCCAGTTAGTATTAGAACACAGCTGTCTCTCTGTGGAACTCTCGACTTGCATTATTTCTTTTTGCAATACTGTACTGGAAAATAGGACCCAATGCACTTTTCTACCATGTTTAATGCCAGACATATTACTTGAACTCCGAAACTAGAAGAAAAAGCAACCTGGTGCCCCCTAGATGTTTTGAATGACAACTCCCATCAACTCTTCCCATTGGCTATATTGACTTGAGGGAGAAATCTAAATGATAAAGAACCAAAGGGCACCAGGTTCTTCATCCTAGTTATTTAATGTGATTAAAAAATGAAGGGTTTTCCTCTGTAAATAGGTGAAGCTGTTAATTTAATTTCCAATGGATTATTCACCTTATTAACCAGAGGGCCTGTTCGGCTCTGTAGCTTGTACATTTAGCAGGACAGTTCCGCAAGAAATTCAGTATACACATCTGTGTGGCATTTCTCTTTTGGTGTTTTTGTATGCATTTTCCTCAATGGGCATATTTTTAAGAGCATTTTTCCATGCTTAAATGAACTCTTGCACATATTTTTTCCCTAACATAAACATTTGTCTGCTTTGTGTTGTAAAATACATTCCGAACTTCTGAAAAGTAGGCATTTCAACATGCAATGAGCATTCTGGTTTTTTGTATCTATTTAAAAAGTAAGTTCCCTTTGAGTTGAGCTTGGTTCCTGGTAACCTCATGGGTACATATATGTAGGGTATCATGGCAACAGGACAGAAGGGGGTTCACATTGTCTTCTTCCAGCAAGATTTCCCCCCCATTTTCCAGTCTATTCCATAGCAGGTTTCATCAGGTCAGAATCTGCTTGGTTTTTCAAGGTCAGCCAAGATCATCAAAGTGCTGATACCTGAGAGAGAGAGAGAGAGAGAGAGAGAGAGAGGGAGAGAGAGAGATCAGTAAGATGGCACCCAAAGATGAGCTGCTGAGAGAATGCCTGAGGCAGCAGCAGACATGGGAGGAAGTTCAAATGGAGGAAGTACCATGGCAAGACAAGCCCCTGCACGGGATGTACCATCGACAGACAGCTGAGGTGGCTGACATTGGGAAATCCTATCAGTGGCTGGAAAGGGCTGGACTAAAAGACAGCCCTGAGGCACTGATCATAGCAGCACAAGAACAGGCACTAAGCACCAGATCCGTAGAAGCAGGTCTACCACACTAGACAGGACCCAAGGTGCAGATTGTGCGAAGAGGCCTCAGAGACAGTCCAACACATAGTGGCAGGGTGTAAGATGCAGGCAGGAACAGCGTACACTGAACGGCACAACCAAGTAGCTGGCATTGTGTACAGGAACATCTGCACAGCGTATGAGCTAGACCCCCCCAAGTCCAGATGGGAGATTCCACAGAAGGTTGTGGAGAATAACAGGGCTAAGATCCTGTGGGACTTCCAGATCCAGACGGACAGGCAGGTACTGGCCAATCAACCAGACATCGTGGTAGTAGACAAAGACCAGAAGACAGCGGTAGTGATAGATGTAGCAGTGCCAAGTGACAGCAACATCAGGAAGAAGGAGCGTGAGAAGCTGGAGAAGTACCAGGGCCTGAAGGAGGAACTAGAGGGGATGTGGAAAGTAAAGGCCAAAGTGGTCCCAGTGGTGGTAGGAGCACTTGGGGCCGTGACTCCTAAGCTGGGAGAGGGGCTCCAACAGATCCCAGGAACAGCATCAGAGCTCTCTGTCCAGAGAAGTGCAGTGCTGGGAACAGCTAAGATACTGTACAGAACCCTCAAACTCCCAGGCCTCTGGTAGAGGACCCGAGATTGAGGAAGACATGTACCACCCATAGGGGTGAGAGGGGAATTTTTTTATTGGGGGTGTCTCAAACTGATATATTTGTTTTAAAATTCTGGCAAGATAAATTTCTTATCCAATGTGTAATGAAACTCTGTGGCTCTGGAGATGAAAATGAATGTCTTCAAAACATTGCAGAACAAGAAAAGATTAATATTTTTGTGGTGTCAAATAAGTGATTAGCATCCTCCCCATTAAACCAAGTCTTGTTTAGAAAGAAGATGAAAGGATTCATGGCAAACTAGATGTCCCTGAAGGAGCGGAGGCGGCATTGTAGTGGAGATTGATGGCCAGACGGTGAATTCTGGCCAGCGAAATCTCTCCAGAAAAAGGAGAGATCATGAGATTACCCACATGTACTCTGGACAGCTGTTTCTCGTAAGTAGACTGTAGGAGCTGAGGTTTTTGTGGTAGACTTGTGAGCCAAGCGACTAGGAGTTGAGGGTTTTCAACGAAGCTCACAGCCATAATGTAGCCTATACGGACATAAGGTATAGGTAATCACTTTCAGAAATGGTTTTTTTAACTGCTTTTAAGCTATTAGGCACCTTCGCAATGGCAAGTTTTAGAGCACCAGGTGTGTCTTCTTCATACCATAGCAAAATAAGTTTTAAATACAGGTTTAAGGATTAATTTTTTTTTCTTTTGAAATAAACAGCAAAAGGGTGATTAGAACTTTGATTCTGGAAAGTTATAAACAGACTAAGGGTTTGAATTTGAAATAAGGTTTGGAAATAAGAATCCTTCTTGTGGGAAAATGCTTTTGTTTTGAATTCTCTTAAAAATAACATGATAGGATGAGACTTTGAAGGTTGGACACTAGAGGCAACCAGAAGGAACTACAGATTACAATTAAAGGAGAACAGTTAAATTTGACCTACTAATACAGAATGAAGCAAAATACTTTAACATTGGATGCATTGAAGGATATTTGTGAACAGTGGACCCAGAAGTTAATTTTAAAAATGTCTTCCATTATAGATAGACTGTGTTTAAAAGACATTATGGAAGAGGAACAAATTTTACTGGACAAGACTGAGACTGATTTGAAAGTGGATTTAAAAGTGACAGGTTACAAAAACAATATGGAAAAAGATGCTACACTAGATATACAAATGAAGTCTGCTGATGTCTTAATAATTGAAAGAAATATACAAATAACAAACCAAAAGAGTGACATGCATAACTTTCCTATATTGGGTTTACAAAAGAGTCTTGTTAAAGTTTTGAAGGATTTTGTGAGAAGGAATAAAGAAAAAATGAAAAGAAATCGAGTTCTAGGACATTATTTGAAGGGATTAAAGATCAAGATTGTTAAAAGTAAAAGGAAGTAATATAAAGTTGGTTTATTTGATGAAGATTAGAATAGATATGCTGTTATCTCTGGTAACCCTTAATGGGCTTTTGCTGACCAGGACTGAATGATGAGGCTTTAAAGATTTGTTTATAGATAAAAGATGAGTTATGGGACGAAGAGACCATTTGTTCTATTTTAAGAGAAGGTGATAATTACTAAAATTGTTTTTTCTTGTTGTTATAAAGGGGAAGTCATTTCTTTATATATTTCTTTTCTTTTTCTTTACTATATTCTTCTTTTTCTTTTTCTTTCTTTTTTCCTTTTCTGCAGTTTCTATTTTTTCTTTCTATTCGTTTTTTAAAATTTGTATTAGTTCTTATCTTTTTAATTGTAATGTTTAATAAAATTATTATTAAAAAAAGGAAAGAAATTGAAAGCCCCACCTTGAGGGCTTCCTAATAAATGAGGGCCAAGGTACACATAGCCAATTTCCAAGATTCTGTAACCTAACACCTTTCTTATTGCAATAAATCTGCCTTTGAATCTGTGGGAATCTTGCTTTCTAGATTGTGAAGGGCTTAACACAACCTCAGCAGAGATAAAAGAGAATGAATACCCATTGCTTTTTCTGCCCGCTGCAGTTACTCTGAAAAACCCTCCTCCAGGTGGGTTTCCATAGCTGCATTTACATCTCATATGTGGAACACTAGTGCATATGGTGTGGAGGACAAAGTACATGAGGAGGGCTAAGCCTTCTCCTTCTCCTTCTCCTTCTCCTTCTCCTTCTCCTTCTCCTTCTCCTTCTCCTTCTCCTTCTCCTTCTCCTTCTCCTTCTCCTACCTTTTACTTCTTTGGTGTGATTTGTGCCTTCCTTCTGCTACTGGATTGAGGACAACCAGCAGATAAAGTGTCAGCATATAAGGACACAAGGTAATATGTAGACTTACTATAGACTGTTTTGAGATGAAACAAAAATTTACTTGTTAGTATTTGCTCGGAACCCCAAAGTGCTCTTATATGTAGAAATATGGGGCATCAACTAAAAATAATGATAACATAAATGTTGTTACCTCCATTTTGAGAGGTGAATATTCCCATAAGGTAAGACATCCCCTCCACAATTGAATGCAAATTACAGTCATAGTCATAGACAGGAAATTGTTATTGTGAGAGCTCTTGTGCCAAAATATCTAAAGCCTGGTCCATTAAGAATGAGTGAAGGAGAAATTGTAGCATCTCTCTCTTTAATTCTCAGCTATTTTTTTAAAAGTGGGATTTCTTTTTTTAATTATACAATTTGGAATGTAGCTTTATCCACTCCAGAGCAGACAAAGATAATGTGCTGCTTGGGGACATTTGCTGGAGGTGGGCGTAGAAAGGTATCTGGTTACAGCATACCCTACTTCTGATATACCTCCTCTTGGTCTTTCCTAAGATTTGATGTTAGGAAGAGTAGGCTTTGGAAGCTATGGGGAACAAGAACCTGTTTCTGTTATTGCCTTTACTGTAGAGGGCACAGGAAATAGCCTTGAAGGACAGGAGGAAGAGCTGCTTCCAAAGCTATGGTCAGATAAGTGGGGCTTGAGTCTGGGCCAAGAAAATAACTTGAGAAAATGTCTCAGACATGCCCCTCCCTAGTTCACATGAAGATAAAGGAGGGAGGAGCACTTTCAGACTTACAAGATTCTGTTGCTGTCACTATTATAATAAAATTCCCCTGACCTATATGGCATTGGTTTCTTAACCTGGTCTTTCTTGTAGGGCTGACATTTACTCCTCCAAGGTTGAAGGGTGAATTCTGAAAAGATTATGATTTCTGGGATGTCCATTCAAGGTCCCCAGGACTGCAGTTTCAGTTACTCTTCTCTGATGCCACACTAACATTGATCAGTTAAGCAAATGGTCTTATGGACCTAAAACGTGTCCTGATGATTCATCAACTAGATACTTTCGCAGGAAGCCCCTTATAAGTCCATTTCCCCCACTGCATCGCCACTGCAACTGTAACTCGAACGCATAGAGTCTGCTGGCAAGTGTGATCCAATTTGTTGTAAGAGACTTTTGTGGCTCACAGCACATTTCATTAGAGGCATAAATTGCCATCCCAATTTAATGGATCTGCTTTCCACAAAAGTATCTATGGTCAAATCATGTGAGCTTGTGGCCATGACCACATCTTTCAGCAATGAGTTCCATAAATTAATTGGAAACTGTTCAAGGAATTATTTAGTACCCTAAATTGACTACCATTGGCTGATTCATAGCATGGCTCTTTCCACATTGTAAATATATATTTTTTAAAAATCTCCATCATCTCAGGAGAAGAGAAAGTTGAGTCAGATTTCATAAGAACCAAAAGGCCATTTAGTCTACTGTGCTGATCTGCGCGGAGAATCATGTGCCTTTGAGAAACAAAAACATTTCACAGCTTGCACAGATAATTTATGAATATAGCTCTTAGATCTGCACTACAATTTATTACAAAGTGCCAAAGAAAATGATGGATTTGCCGGCAATTAGCATTCATAGATATACTTTTATTGTGGGAAAGAAGTAACTGCTGAATATAACTGGCCAACATGAGAGAGATACGTTCATGATGTCTCCCACTGCCAGAGGTTCTTCTATTTTTCCAGAATGTTCTTTTTTTCCATTGGATCCACATCATTAGATAAAGATAAAGCCTCTTTCAAATCAAGCTCAACTCTTAGTGACTTCATGGACTCATCCATGTAGTTTTCTTAGCCACAGTACAGAAGTTATTTGCTTTCATCTCAGGTCGTTCCCCCCTGCCCCCACTTGCCAACCCAGTCTGGCATTCCATCATCTCCCATCCAAGTACTAACCCAGTGTGCCTCTGCTTAGCTTTCAGGACCCATTCAGGTGACCTAGATGCTGTGACTAGGTGTGTGCAAAACACCCTTGAGAAGTGCTGTGCATTCTTATCAAATCTTTCAGCCCAGATGTTTCACTTCAGGAAGAATCCATATTTGCTTTAGACCAGAGTTTCCTAAACTATGAGGTGTACCTCCTTTGGGGAGATGCAGATGGAGTCCACGGGAGATGTGAAGAACCTTTTAGTTGTACACTGTTACAATAAATCTACCTTTCCCAAAGTTTCATTGTATTGTTGCACTGTTCACTTTGGTGTTTGGACTTTTAGGGGAGGTGTGTACATTAAGATTACTCTAAAGAGAGGCATGATGGCAAAAAGTTTAGGAACCCCTGATTTAGACAAAATCTGACTACTGTTGAGGGCAGGGATCTTCATCCTTCTTTGGGCCAATGTGTTCATTTTGAAATTTAAAAGCATGTTTTGGGCCCCTGTGGTGAGCATGGCTAGTCACAAAAACCATCTATCAGAAGGCAGTCTGGGGAGGCCCTTTTTGTAAATGCTCTTCACCACCTTAGCTTATCTAGTGGGCCCCCCTCCAAAGAAATCCCTGGACTGCAGCCCCCCCATTAAAAAAAAGTCTAAATAAAATAAAAACAGATGGGACATGCAGCCTGATGGGCATCAAGGGAGGGGCTCCAATCTGACAGATTCAGATATACTCAAGAAACTTCATTCTACTGTATAAAACGTATCCAGAATATACAGCAGCCTCTTCAGACAAGTGATTGCCCTCTGGCAAAATGAAGCTGCCGCCTCTCTTAAGTTTAAACTTGGTGCCATTTCCTCCTTCCTTCCCAGGGCTTAATGGAAACCCTACGTTGCACTTCTGACATTTGAAACTTCAGCTCTGATTATCAGCAGATTTGGGATTCCTGCCCTGGGTAATATCTTAATATCTATGGGTGCCAGTTTGGGGATTTAGGGTTGACCAACTCTCCCCTCAAGAAGTTTGACTAATATTATTTTATGGAGGGGGGGGCTTGCTTTAAGGTTTTTAGTTGGATGAGTAACTCTGACTTTGCTTTGATTTTTTGCTTTGAGTCAGATTTCTGTGGCAGAACACATTCCGCCTCTCCTCGCTCCCTGTCTTGATGCAAGACAGCAAATAAAAACATCCAAACCATTGTTCCTTATCAAGAATGGCACATTCCATCCAGATAATTAAAATGGAATGAGATGAAGCTGCAAGTGAAACTGCCCTGCAAATAAACCACTTGAAATATTTTGGTGGATGATAATTATACATTGAGGAAGCAGATTAATTAAAGCCAGACATAAGACAGGGAGAGAGAAGCTTGCAAGCCAAGCATTTTCTTTAATTCCACACTATTTCCTGTATGAGAACGATTTTTGCTCGGGAGCATAGGTTGCACTAAAGAAACCTTTTCTAGCTGCTAGGCAAACCAAACCCAGATTGTTTCATGTAATTTTTCTGCACCCCATGCACCTCTTGAGCCATATAAAAGAGAGAGGCCCTGGATTGTGAACCAAAGGGATTCTTTTGCCTTCGCTCTCTTGCTTCTCCCTCATTCCACTGCTTCACTAATATAGTTTGCTCAACTCTTTTTAAAACCCCCAAACCCAAAAACACCAACCCTGACCATGAACATATCTGCCGGGACGCGATGCTTAGGTGGATCAAGGCGATTTTCTTCTGCTTCTATGGTGGGGGGCTGGAGCACTGCTCCTACATGCCAGCCGTTTGGAACACCATGTGGGGCTGGTGGTTTTTCCAGCATGAGCCTGAATAACTTTGGTGGTGGAAGCCAAAGAGTAGCTTACAGTCGTGGCTTTGGAGGACAGATCTACAGGGCTGCTGGTGGGCAAGGCATAGGAATGGGCGGCCAAGCCATGGGGATGGCTGGGCAAGCGATGGGGATGGGAGCTTTTGGTTATGGTGGAGGGTTTGGTGGAGGCTATGGGGGGGCTGAGTGCCCGGGTGGGTTTGGAGTATATGGTAGAATGGGCAGCGTGAGTGGCAACAGAAGCGAAGGGATCCGGGGGGTCTCTATTGACGAGCGCCTCTTGAAGCCACTTTCTCTTGGAGTTGACCCCGAGGAGCAGAGAGCCCGGACACATGAGAAAGAAGAGATGAAAACCTTGAACAACCAGTTTGCTTGCTTCATCGATAAGGTAGGAATTTGCCCATCCTTCTCTTTTTTAGTTGAGCCACTCTCAATTTTAAATATGTAAGAATAATTTCCCCTTTTCTTCCTCTCTTGTTACATGGCTCCCTAATTCGAACTGCCTAATCCTAACTAAAAGCATCTATCAATGCATCCTTTCTTGCCATTTAAAATCCCATGCTGGGAACTAATTCTAAGAAATCTTTCCGGAATGATGATGTTTCTTGAACGTGGACACACATGCACGTTTGTGTGTGTCAAGGGAGATGAGATTGTTAAGATTCAGGTTGTCTCAGTAAATTTGATAAGAACCCTAAGGCAGAGATCCGTGTTACGTCTCCACCATGCAGGAGGATGGGGAGAAGTCTTTTTCTAAGCGACAACATTTGAACCAGGGATTTTGTGGCTGAGATTTCCTTCATTGAACAGCAATAGCTTCTGCTCCTTCCTTGCTGCTTTGCTCTTAGTATTTTACACACACACACACACTGTATGTGTGTGTGTGTGTGTGTGTGTGTGTGTATATATATATATATATATATATGAAAAAAATTTCCCTCTCACCCCTATGGGTAATACGTGTCTTCCTCAATCTCGGGTCCTCTACCAGAGGCCTGGGAGTTTGAGGGTTCTGCGCAGTATCTTAGCTGTTCCTAGCACTGCACTCTTCTGCACAGAGAGCTCTGATGTTGTTCCTGGGATCTCTTGGAGCCCCTCTCCCAGCTTAGGAGTCACGGCCCCGAGTGCTCCTACCACCACTGGGACCACTTTGGCCTTTACTTTCCACATCCTCTCTAGTTCCTCCTTCAGGCCCTGGTACTTCTCCAGCTTCTCATGCTCCTTCTTCCTGATGTTGCTGTCACTTGGCACTGCTACATCTATCACTACCGCTGTCTTCTGGTCTTTGTCTACTACCACGATGTCTGGTTGATTAGCCAGTACCTGCCTGTCCGTTTGGATCTGGAAGTCCCACAGGATCTTAGCCCTGTTATTCTCCACGACCTTCTGTGGAATCTCCCATCTGGACTTGGGGGGGTCTAGCTCATATGCTGTGCAGATGTTCCTGTACACAATGCCAGCTACTTGGGTGTGCCGTTCAGTGTACGCTGTTCCTGCCTGCATCTTACACCCTGCCACTATGTGTTGGACTGTCTCTGAGGCCTCTTTGCATAATATGATATATATATATATCATTATATATAACGTAACGTAATGTAATGTAATATATACTATATAATAATAGAATAGAATAGTATTCTATTCTATTCCTCTTATTTTATAGTACATCATAGGTCAATCAAAATGACTTGACTTTTCTAACCTTAACCCTAGCCTTGTTTCAGCTTCAATTAACATTATGATTAAAACTTGTTTTTACAAGTAGTAGCATTATTTAACTTATATTTGATGAACTGAAACTTCTATTTTTTAAAATGAGATGAAATTATAACAGGGAAGAGACAAAGGGCATGATGATGATGACGATTGCCTTGGGCTAGGCAAACAGGTGGAGAAGATGTGATTGTTTGGATCAGTTATTACTTGGATCTGTCTAGATCCCTTTACTGAGAATAAGATCTGAATAGGAAGCAGTGATTGAAATCTTGATTCACTGCAACTATACTCATACGTCATACTTTAAACAAAATTCCCAGAAATTGCTCTCTTTAAATTTCCACTGAGAGAACCAGTCAGAACTGCAATTCCTTTTAGTTTTTCTTTGTGGCACTCTGCTCTGTGCCGTGCTTTGTAGGTTTATGCTCAGGGGTTCTGTGCTTTGTTAATTCATCAGCAGCAGGGCTGTAAATTTGTACTGTCCATTCTGCACATCAATTAAGTCACTAGAAAAACTTCTTCGTACATGGTTTCGGCTTGCGCTCAACCATCTCAGATCTATGTCTAAACTGCATGAAGCTATTGCTGTAAGAGCCATTTTTGTCCATGGCAGGTAGTCTGAATGACAGAAACGTGAACGATACCATTTTGATTTCAAACGGTAGACAACAGTATAATATTTATTTAAAACTACTTCACACATAAGAAGGCTCCTGAAGTGTCAGTAGTGAATTATCGACTGACTGATTCTCAAAGCGGTATGCAAGAAGGTAAAAAGAATACTTCAAATGGATAATTCAGGAATGCAAAAACTATGGGAATTAAAAGCAGTATGGCAAACATGATGGTTATTAAATATTTAAATATTTTGTCAAACACTCAAGAGAGAGTGAAAAATAATTAAGTTAAAGTCAACCCATGACAAATCAAGTTAATTAAGCACCAAACTCTCACAAAAGGAAGGCCTGGGCAAAGATTTACCCCAAACACACCACAGTTGGGCCCTCCTGCACAAGGCAGCAACCCAGAAAAGGCCCACTTTGAGGTACTGTAATCAACAGGTGTGCAAACAGCAAGGCCTCCTCTGAGAACCACTGTGTTTGCACAATCAAGACAAAAGTTGACTACAGCCCTTACATATCAGAGAGATATGGCTGTATACAAGATGGAGCGATCTGGGAAATATTTAAAACATTGGCCTATGTCACCTCCAGTCTTCAAGAAGAAGAACTTCAGTCCATTGTATTATTTTGTATAATTCCGCATCCTCCATTCTGGCTCCCTCCATGCATCTTGGGCCTAGAATTCTTAGGGTTCCCAAGAACATAGGCCAATAGTCCTGTAGCTAGAAAGTCTGAGGAGCTGTAATCCCAGCACATCTCCAAGGGATCACGTTGAGCATGGCTGGTGGAATGTATAGAATGTTTCAGAATTACTCAGAGGCTCAACTGATTGAAGTAAATCATAGATACTGCGGATTGATAGATTGATGGGGGAGTTTTGAGAAAGGATCCATTCCCCCCGCACTGATTTTTTTCCAAGCCAAGCCAAGCCAAGCCAAGCCAAGCCAAGCCAAGCCACTGCTAGTCCTAATTAGCTCCCTTCTCAAATGGTCCCCATCAGTCCCACCGATGCACCTCCCTTTCCATCTGCTCACTTGTCATGCAATAACAGCAGCAGCCAGCAAAGCAAGCAGGTGAAAAGAGTTGTTCTTTGTTTGACAGACTGCTGGTACTCCAGGGCACAGAGCTTGGGGAACTGGTGAGCAAAACAGTTTGCCAAGCGTTGTTATAATTGCAGAGAGCAACAAGCAGGTGTGGTTCTTTCCTGAACATAGTGTAGCAAATTTAGGCTATTGCTGCACATGTGAAATAGCCTTCAGCTTAAAATAAGCAAACAAAAGACTAAAATTGTGTTTGATTCATACCAATTTCAAATTGTTTCTCAGGGAGGATGCAGAATCTAGGCCACACATGATTTGTGCTTTTTCATTAGGCTATCAGATACCAAGGAAGGTGGAACTGCTGTATCTTTAGTAGTAATGTAGAAGCAAGTGACACACCCTGAAACCCCTTGTCTATCTCACTATTAAAGATGTAGAAGTCCCTTAATACTTTGGCATCAGGCCACCCTCCTCTAATCCATTGTAAGAAACTGGTTTTGTTAGAAGACTTACTGGAGAGATTGTTTCTTTCAGGTTCGATCCCTGGAGCAGCAGAACAAGGTTCTGGCTACTAAGTGGGAACTCTTGAATCAGTGTGTTCAGCCTACCAGGAAGAACCTCGAAGCCTACTATGAGAATTTCATTGCCTCACTTAATAAACAACTGGAATGTCTCCTAAGCGAGAGAGAAAAACTGAAACATGAACAGAAGAACATGCAGGAACTAGTTGAGGAATACAGGTCTAGGTGAGTAAACACATTTGGGAGATTGAAGTTTGGCAATATACTAAAATCCCCTCCCCAGACAAGAAGGATGGAATCTGTTCAACTGCATTTCAAGATAAGGTCTATTGGGATCTAGGCAATATCTAAATATTTATCCTATCTTCCATTCTCCAAATGTGTCGGGATTGGAATTCCCAGAATTCCAGCCAGTGAGGCTGAGAATTTTGGGAGCTGAAATCCCAGTGCAATTCAGGGATGCCAGATTGAAGAAGGCTGATCTAAGTTGTACTGACATTATCACTGAGTTAATGATAGCTACAGGCTAGTAATTACAGAACAAGAGACATTCTTGGTGGTTGCAGTTTATGGAATACCTTGCTAATCCGGAAATCATCAGCTTTTTAAAAAGCTCTGAGGATCTCTTTATTTATCAGCTTTCCAATGAATGTCTAAGGTTTTGCCTGAGTTTCAAATGGGTGGTTCACTATTTGGAAGGATACATTAACTTCTGTGGTGTTTTCCTTATGCTGGGTATATGTAAGCCACCTGGATGAGGCTGTTGCCCTTGAAGGCAACCTAGAGGTCTTTTAACTAAATGAATGAAAGGGGTGGCAGAATTACCTAATGAAAGCATGCCAGTGAGACGTGTCTTTGATTTAAATTCTTCTGATATTAAGAGCCAACCTTTCTTTCTCTCTAACGCAGATATGAGGAAGAGGTTAATAGGCGCACAACAGCAGAGAATGAATTTGTGGTGCTCAAAAAGGTAATTTTTAAAAATAACCACAAAATACATGATCAGACTTTTGAATTACATGGAGATTCTTCATCCAGCTAGACTTCTGTAGATATGTTAATGATGGTAATAGGTCCATGTGCACAAAGGAAAGGCTTAAAAACCCTGGATGTCTGGGATGGGGTAGACTCCGATATCTATTCTTAACCCGGCCCCAAGTTTATATTCTGTACCTGCTCCATCTGGATGCTTGGATGGATCTAGAAGACTTTTCAGTAAATGCTGCAATGTAGGAATATCTACTAACAATCAGCTCCATGGCACTCACTTTCAAGTATGAATAAAAATTGTATATGATCCGCCTTTGTCTCAATTCCAGATGATATTCAAGGAATAAGAATTTTTTTAAAAAAACGTTCTGCTTATTATATTATCATAATGGATATGCAAACTTCCCCCGCCCCATAAAAAGACTATATTATTTTGTACGAAACTTCCTTTTTAAAAAACACAATTTCTTATATGGTTTTCTTCTCTGCAAAGGATGTTGATTGTGTCTTCCTTACTAAAGAAGAGCTGGAATCTAAAGTCGATGTTTTTGCACAGGAGTTGGAATTTCTGAGATGTATCTTTGCAGAGGTAGGTATCTAGTTCTTATGAAACCTGTTGGTAACACATCCATGGAGAGAAACAGCAACAATTTACAGTGGTACCTCGGTTCACGAACTTAATTCGTTCCGCGACTCTGGTCGTGAACCGAATTGGTCGTGAACTGAATCAATTTTTCCCATAAGGTTCAATGTAAATACGGTTAATCCGTTCTGACCCCTACGAATTTGGTCGCCAACCGATTTTTGATCACGTCCCGAATCAAATTTCCCTATAAGGTTCAATGTAATTATGGTTAATCCATTCTGAACCATATGTTTTTTTTTTAAAAAACCGCAAAAATATGACACAAAGTACAGTACAAAGAGAGAGAACGCTAACCGTGCTCGATGCGACTTCTGGCGTGGAGGACAGGAAGGCGGGTGGGGAGGCGGTTACTGCTTGGAGGGAGAGTCCCCCTCCCTACAGGAAGCCGCGACCATGTGTCACGGGAGGGAAAATGGCCGCGGATCCTGTTCGTAACCCAATGCGGAGTTCACGAACGGAGGCAAAATTTTGTGACCGGAGCTGTTTGTGAACCGAATTGTTTGTGAACAGAAGCGTTCGTGAACCGAGGTACCACTGTACTTTAAGATCCTACATCATACAATTGTGGGTGTGTGGTCCCACCCACCGCTGCTCTAATAGCTTTGCTCAATATGCAGTCTTTTATTAGAACTCTCTTGTAGGGCCCGAACATAATACCAACATAATTGTTAAGCAGTAGAGGGTAATAATGTAGGAGTATGCAAGAAACAGGGGAAATGTTTTGTTTCAAGCTTGGAACAAACCATAGATTCTGGAGGTTCTAGAACTATTTCAGGTCAGAATGGAACCCAGAATGCATTGGCTGTTCCAGGTTTCAGCCGTAACAAAATCCAGACAATGTCCCAGCATGGCATATCTCACTGTCCAGATCACCCACCTCATCTTCTCAGTCCCTCCCCTCCCTCCCTTCAACCTCCAATGTACTTGGCTTATTTCCCATTCCTCCACCCCCACCCTAAGCTACTTCTGTCTGGACCAAAAAAATTCATTGTGCACAGAACAAAGCAGTCCCTTATTTGTTCTATGTTTGGACCCAAACAGCAGGAACCTGCATGTGTTGCATACGTAATGTTTTACACTTCCCTACAAGGATGTGGGATCTTATTTTGGAATCATATGCTCTGCAGGAGTTAACTCAGCTGGACAGCCAAATCTGTGACACTTCTGTAATTCTGAAAATGGACAACACACGTGATCTGGATATGAACCTCATCCTTAAGAACGTAGAAGCCTGGTATCAGAATATTGCTCATACCAGCAAACAAGAAGCTGAAGCCTTTTACCACAATAAGGTAAGTATTGGTTTGATAGCCAGAACTCATCCACAGGGACCTTGCTTGAAGATCAGCAGATCAAGATGCAACAAGTAAGCTCTTTGTTTCAGTAAACTCACCCATGGGCTCCTGGGGTTGGAGGGGTGGGGAGCAAACCTCGGCAAGGACTATCAGGCGAGATGCCTAGACAAAGCCGACCACTAGGAAAAGTGACCTGATGCCCCCACCCCCAAGTCTTATTGTCTTTTTTGGATCTCCATGTCCTGCTTATGCCTGCTGATCACGGATATTAAAATAGACAGTTATATCCCATGTCTGGTGTGCTCTATACCACAAAGCATAGCAAATGATAAAGGATTTCTTTTCAATGCTGATGCATCATCAGCTGCTCAAGTGATAGTAAGAGGGATGCTGATTTCTTCTGTTTTTCATTTATTCATTATTAGATTGCAGAGATTCAGAATAACCGAGGCAAATTCAACGAAGAACTGAAAAGCAACCAGCATGAGATTTCAGAGCTCAACAGAGTGGTCCAGAGGCTGCAAACGGATACCGATAATGCAAAGAAGCAGGTAGGGGAGTCAATCTCATTTTGTTGCTTCATCTTGAATGATCTTGTTTTCCTACAATATCAGGAAGAAAGGTTCTTTGGAATCTCAAGATCTTACTGATCCTTTCAAGGAGGCTCACTATAAAGAAAAGAAAGTCACTGTGGTTTTCTTTGAAGATTCCCACCAGCTGTACTTCTGGAATGCCCATTATATTATAATGTGTTCTTTCAGAGGCATTTTGGAAATACTACAATGGAAAACTTTAGGGGAGCTGCGTGCCCTGGAGCTCTTGCTCTCCTCCCCAAGAAACAAGTAGAAAAATGCCCCCCCCCCACCAAATGCACCCTTGTTTTCTAAGGAGGAGAATATTTGAAGGATAGGTGGGCTTACCATAAAACAAATAAGAAAGGAAAGTCTCCCTTGAGTTGTGCTTGACTTCTGGAACTATTTGCCCCCAGCTTCTTCTGAGGTCTTGTTTTCAACTTCCTGGCCTAGCCCTGGGATTTTCTGGTAATCATCCAAATCTTAACCTGGTCTGAATCTGAGTAGCTTTTGCAGATCAGGCAAGGTCAATGGAATGCTGCCACCTGCTGTGGCTAGAAACAAATAGAAGGTGTCAAAGGCTGGCATACATTAAACCATACCTGGCAACGTTAAAATATGTAACCTCTCTAGTACCACTGCAAAGAAGCCATTCAATAGTTAAACGCCACTACATATTAGCTATTTACGTTTATTTCAAGGGTTGGAAACCACGATTCAAAAGAAGTATAAAGTTCAGAAATCAAATGTTAATGGGAGTAATTTCAGGTGATTAAATTCTCTGTAATGCAAACCATCAGATAACATAATCTATAAAGATTTGGGAATATTTGATACAGAATGGAAGCAAATTGAGAAAAAGACCTCTGAAGAACAACTCCCAGGCTAGGAAAGAAGAATGCCAGTTTAGGCATAAGTATTACAGCTTCACTGTTATACTTCTGCTCAAGGACATACAAGTGGGATTAAAGCAGTAAAACTTATTGCAAGAAAACAAAGAGGCTGATCCTGCACGTGGACTCTACATCTTAGTTCCTTCCTTCCTTGCCGTCACTTGCCCTAACCGTCAGATCCTCATGCCATTCATTTTCATGTGCCAAGCTGTCCAGTGCATTGTATAAGGAGTTGCTGGACAGCAGATTGAATGGTGGTTGCGATGGAAGCAGGGAGGGTGGGAAGAATGTACAGTGTTGTGACATCAGGGCACAGGTATCATAGAGCGGGTATCATGGTGGATCCTCACATGCTTTATGTGTAGTTTCACTTATCTCTCAGAGTCCGAGTAACTTCCCTCCTTGTATCATGGGTCTTCTCTATCTGCTTTTGATTCTATCAGCCTCCCTGACAAATTTTAGTAGCGGAAAGGAAAGACAATGGTTCCTTACCTAAGTCTTCAACACTGTAGGCAGATTCCATACGTCTCTGTTTTCACATACTGTCTTGAACAGCTGACCCAGCAAATCCTTAAGCTTTCCTCCTCCTGATCCTAGGTTGCCAGTCTGCAGTCAGCTATTTGTGACTCTGAGCAACGTGGTGACATTGCCCTAAAAGATGCCCGGAATAAGCATGTTGAGCTGCAGACAGCCTACCAGCAGTCTAAAGATAAACTGGCCTGCCTGCTCCGTGATTACCAGGAGCTGCTAAACACCAAGCTGGCTCTAGATATTGAAATTGCTACCTATAAGGCGTTGCTGGAAGGAGAGGAGACCAGGTGAGGTGCACTTCTAAATATATATTTAGAAAAATATAAAAATATACAGTACATTTGTAATACCCAGCTATCATAAAGCAGGGCTAACAATCCATGGTTTCTTAGATATTGCTGGGTTCCTATTCATCCCAATCAATACGGCCAGTAGTCAAGAATAATTGCAAAGTTGAACCCCCAAACACCTAGATTGTTACAAGTTATACATGCCTGACATAAAAGATGGGAAACTGGCATTTAGAATGCTGGACTAAAAAGGAGGGCATCAAATTGATGAAATGCTATATTCATGGAAGGAAAGATACCCAATGAATCACTGAGGTTGTGATTGGGTGCTTTGGTTATCTGGGTGATGCTGGGGATAATGTACTGTACAATTCTAAAATAAAGAATAGACTACTGGATAAGAAACATCCTTATATATCCACCTTGAGAATATCAATCAGCTTTTCCTGGGAGACCTCTATGGTTATCTTTCCAGAATCTGCAGGAAGATATGATTTCCTGAAAGATACTATTCTTTGCAACACTTGGGGACTATATTGTACTTTCTCTATATGGAAACCAGATGTGCACTTCAAGAATCCACTGGTCTACTAGATGGCAGTAAAGAGTTCTGTAGATGTTTGAAAGCTGGGAAGACTGATTCACCTCGTTCAGCTTCTCACAAGCCTGATGATGATAATGATGATGATGATGATTTATACAACAATGTGAAATCACAGCTGCCAGTTCTTTAGCTGGTGCTGGCGTTCATTCGCTATGAGTTCTTCCCAAGAACTGAGGACGTCATAATGCACTGGCGTAGTATATGTGTGCATCCGAGCAGTGTGGCCTTTTATAATTGATGGATGGAAATCTTGTCAATGCGCAGATTTTCTAAGTGCCATTCAAGGTTTTTTGGTGTGGCACCTGTGTGCCAATAACCACTGGGACCGTCACGGCCAGTTTATGCCATCATCTTTCAACTTCGGTTTTCGGATTTTTTTTTAATATGAATTTATTAAAGCTTTTAAACAAGAAGATAAAAACTAACACAAAGTAATATAAAATAAGAAGAAGAAAAAAGAAAGAATTCAAAGAAAAGGCAAAGAGTGCAAGGAAAGAAAAGAAGTTAAGAAAAAATAGAGAAGAAAGAAACAAAGATATAAAGAAGTGGCTTCCAATATTGTTCACAGCAGTTATAAGTAGAAATATATTTTAACCTCTCTCTCTAACAGTACGTCATATTACTCTTCTTTCTATAATATATCCTGTCTAATCATCAAAACCATAAATCACAAGTTCATTTTTTTCATTCTTGTGCAAAAAGTCCATAAGAGGCTTCCAGTCACCAGTAAATGTAGATAGTGTCTTTTCTCTAATCAAAAAAGTCAACTTATCCATTTCAGCTAAATCTATCAACTTCACCAACCATTCCTCCACAGTGGGTAGTGTCAAATCTTTCCATCTCTGTGCATATAGTAATCTCACCGCAGTAATCATATATTGAAATTATCTTCCATGGCTTTTTTTCTGCTTGTCCATTAATCCTAAAAGGAAAAATTCTGGCATCATTTCAAGATTAATCTTTAAAATTCTCTGTACCAAAGTATGTATTTGAATTCAAACATTTTTAGCTTTTTTACATGTCCGCCAAGCATGATAAAATCTCCCTTCATGCTGTTCACATTTCTGATATACAATTGAAGTACCTTTATACATTCTAGATAATTTCTGTGGTGCCAACAATACATCATTTTATAAAAATTCTCTTTGAGATCATAACACAATGTAAATTTCAACTCTTTTAACCACGTATTTTCCCATTAATCCATCTATATATTATAACCAAAATTCTTAGCCCACTTTATCATACATTTTTTAACCTGTTCTTCCTCTATTTCAAATTTCAACAAAAGTTTGTACATTTTAGCAATCGCATGTTCATCATCAGAATGCAACTGTATTTCAAATTCTGACTTACTTTGCTCCATACCATAAGTCTTTTTATCCATTTTAAATCTTTCAGGTAACTGTAAATGGGAAAACCATTCACAACTGTATCCTTCAGCTATTAGTTGTTCTCTGATTTGATCTTAAATTCCCCTTGATAGTTTTCCAATAAGTCCTGGCACATCAACCATTTACCTTTTCTGCCATTTCTCTTCCTGAGCTTCTTGAGCTGAGATCATTTTCTTCGCTTCTTGAGCTGAGATCCATAAAGGTATTTTTGGGCACAGCCTGGGTTTACATCTATTCCATATTCTCACCATGGCACATCTAATAAAATGTTTTTTAAGTCCACATTAATTTTAACTTTATCATACCATAAATACCCATGCCATCCAAACCTCAGGTCATGACTTTCTAACTGTAAAAGTCTCTTGTTTCTCAGCAACATCCATTCTGTCATCCAGACCGAACAACAAGCAGCAAAATACAATTCCAAGCATTCCCATGAAGGTCTGGTCTATTAGTCTAGTTAATTTTATTATTTTCAAAGGCACTTTCATCAGAAAAAAAATTCTATTTTTGAAAATCACTGTCCTCTTTGTCCATTTGAAACTTTCTTATATCACAATCTCATTAAGCTTTTTGCTTTTAAATTAAAATCCTTTAAGATAGTGGGTTTTTTTCCTCTCTGTCTTCTTTATTTCAGAACGAAGGCACTCACTGAAAGCTTTTGATCTTCACTACTGTTTGGAATATCTCTTTTAGGTTGTAAAGCAATTACATTGTAAAGTGATTAAGATGGTGAGGCTTTTGCCAGTCCAATATCCATAAAGGCTACACAGCAATTTAGGGCATGTTGTAAATCCTCAGCTCCCAAGCCACTCAACCCACGATCGACCACAAGAAATTAAATTCCTGCACTTTTCTCATGAGGAGCAGCTCTTCCAGAGCACAAAGGGTTGATCCCCTGATTTCTCCTTCCTCTGGAGAAATTTCTGTCAGCCTGAACTGTCTTCTAGCTGGAAATTCCACTGCTGTTCTGTCCCTGCTTGCAGAGCCACTCGCAGAGATGCCTAACCAACCATAACACCTCACCTGGAAGCCAATTTTGGTTTTCAAATCTTGATACTTTATGATCTTCTCCAATTCTTTGTCTTCTATTCTACTATCCCCTGGTATTGCCACATGAATTATCCACACTTTCCTCTTTTCAACCAGAGTTAAATCTGGTGTGTTATGCACCAAAACTTCATCAGTTTGTATCATCATCATCATCATCATCATCATCATCATCATCATCATCATCATCATCATTTTACATAATGCTAAATATTTGTGCATGTTTCTGCATAAGATAGGAGGTGGAATCTATGCACATAGAATAGACTCTTCTCTATAATTTCTCAGTGTCCTCCAAATGTTGTAGACTACAACTCCCTAAATTCTCTGCCAGAGGGAGCAAACCTTTATTTGTTGAGAGTTTGGGAAGCTGTAGACTCTTTGTTCTAGAAGTAATCAGGCTGGGGAAGACTGATCAATGGATGTTCTCTCAACACAAGGATGGCTGAACAAGTAGGATGTATGGCTACTGGAAACAGCCCACCTCTCCCATTTCATTCATTTCTCAACTGTGTGGATGAAATCCTCACGTCACACTTGGGGTTTTCTGCCCCCCCCCCTTCTGAGCATTTGTTAAAATAGCACACCACCAGGTCTGAGTTACCAAAATCTAGACAACCATGAGGTGGCAGCCAAGTCAGTTTTCAATAGGGCTTTGCTTCCATTTAATGGCCATCTGGATTTCTGCAGCCCAGATATGCTAGCCCTAACCCAAAACATCATATTTAAATAGTGGTACTGTCCATTATGGCAGTGAATATAGTGCTGTCTATAGACAAAGAACACAAAATGATTCTTTTTGAAATATTGAGTCTTCGTATTGAGTATGGTCTGCATAACCATCCTGCACTTCTGGTTCTACATTTCACTTTTCTCATCTTAACAGGATTTTTACAGGGAACCCTGTCAGTGTTGGTGAGTACATTGAACACCCCCCCTCCCCCACTTAAACACGAGTAACCAAATATTGTGTGTTTGATATTTTCCAACCTGCCATCAAGTAACAGGACCTGTCTTGTTTGCCACCTTTGCAGCAATGGTTAGTGGTGGCTACCCAGCGGGTGAGTGTGCACCTGGAATGGGAGTCGGAATGGCCTATGGTGCTTCTGCAGGACGAGGCATGGAACAGAATCTTGGGACCTTCAATGGCGTGGGAGAAGGCTTCACTACGGGGAGTGCAGCGTGTGTCCACACGATGGGCCCCAGGACTGCAGGAGGCTCAGTAGGCAGGGCAGCTGGAATCAGTCATGGGATGGCGCATGGGGCTGGGTTGGGAACCGGAGGAGGGATTAGTTCCAAAAGTGTTACCACCAAGCATGTCATGACCTCTGGAGGTGGCAGACATAACTCGGGTGTTTCTGCAGATGGAAACTGCACAAATGGTCACCATGGTGGATTACACCGTGCTGTCGGAGCTGCGTGTGCTTCTGGAGGGCCTGGCATGGGAGGGCATAGTTCTGGGGGTGGAGGCATCACCGGAGCTGTGTTTGGGGCTTCCCGTAGTGAGAGCAGCTCTGGGCTTAGAAATGTCCAAGTCACATCCGTCAGTTCTTCAGTCAGAAAATATGTCTACTAAATCCCAGTGGCTGGGAAGAAGGAACCTCACCTGGAGACAGCTGCCCAACTTATTAAATTCATGGCTAGGAACAGCCATACTCTAGACTAAGACCATATTGAGGGTTTGGGGTGTGCCAGGAGCCACGCTCAGGAAGTGGGCATGGCCACGTCAAAGGTGTAGGTGGGGCTGGCTCATACCAGACTCAGAATCAATCAACTCAAAGTGAAAATTGAGAACCCCTCCATTTCTGCCATTCCTTTCCTCCCCAAGAACCAGCCGTGACTAGTTGCTCCATTTTAGAGACCAGCTGAATGGCTGAAAAGAGGTGAAAAACAATGAATGGGCTCTGGGGGCCATGCGGAGGCATCTGGGGGCTTCACATGGCCTATGCATGGCCCATCACATGGGAAAGAAATAGCAGGATCTTATATTTATTTGAGGTAGCCTACGGTAGATTGCTTCAGCTGGCGTTCTGTGGCTGGAGGTTTCTGTCTTTAAGACTCTTCAAGCAGTCTCCAACCATATATGCTCCTTTTTCCCTTTTCTGCACTGGGGATGTTTTATTTTTATTTTTTTGCATCAGGCCCCCATGCTTTCGAATTCAGGATTATGATCTTGTTTTTGTTTTCCTTTTTGTCCTTGGGGCCTAGCAAACCATTTCAGAAAGGGAAGCAACACATTAACTGTCCAGGACGGGATTGCAAACAACATTTCTCTTTCCCTTCCTCTCTGTCTGTCAAGAATTAGATTTACTGTATACTCATTTTAGCCCTGATCCTTTTTGTTGACTTCTTTGCACCCATATTCACACTGGAATACCTCCTGCAAGGTGTTTTTTTCTGTTACAGCTAGGCTTGCAGTTAGACTGGGGAAGGGGATCACATTCATATTCCCAAATTGTTAAAAGCCCTCTTTAAAAATTAATATTCTGAGTTCAGAATGGAACTTACGGAATCTTGGGATGAGGAGAGAGCTTCTGTACTGAGATGTTACTGGTAAGAGCTGAGTTTCTGTCAAAAAAGATAAGTAGAAATTCAAATTCAACTAACACGTTAGGAAGTTTCTTCATCGTAGTGTGAAGTTCTGTTGCATCTTTTTTAATTAAGTGTGCTTTGCCATAGTTCAATGCATGCATTACTGCTCTGTTTAAGGATTAGTTGCAAAGGGCTGGTATCTTCAATAGCTACATTGTTGCCTATATTTTGCTCCTTATTAAGCACTCCAAGTTTCCTTCTATATTTTCAATAAACTGCATGCATGCACTTGGCTTCTGTCTCACTTATGTGTTGTTTTGCTTCCTTCTGCTCTACATTTTTCTCTGTGAGTTGTAAGTAAACATATATATATATACTGGCAGAGCTCCCCCCATCAAGAAGACAAAGAGGCAAAATTCATTTACTTTGCATTAAAATTCAAACTTACCTTGTATCTCATTTCCAGAGCTAAACACAAAACAAAAATGAACTTTTCAGATCTGCATTTCTCTCAAGTTTGCAATGTGCTTCCATCAGTACAAAAGTGTATTAAAGCCTCCATAAAAATGCATACTAATGCATTCAAGAATATTGTTTGCAAACAGAATGCATGAAAGCAATATATTTGGAGAAATTCATACAAGCATACACATTTTATTGCAGATTTTGCTTAAGAAAAGTTCTCAAATTTGAATGGGAATAGGATGGCCAACATCCTTTGGGTTGTATTAAACATCAACCATGCACACGAGAAAAGGACATTTGAATGTAGTCATACTGAGCTTCTCCACTGAAGATCAGGAATACTTCCAAATACCCCCTTGTGTGAAGGAGCTCTACACTTGAAGTTACACAGCTCCATAATGTACATTGTGAGAATGCGCAGGAGTTCATCTGAATTCCTTCTCCCCATAGATTGATCCACATTGACTTTCCCTTTACTTTTATATCCAAAGAACAATGCCATGTCTCACTGAGGAACAAAACTAAGTGTCATTTGGACCTCATCCAACTTTTGATCTCAAGGATCTCATTTAGACCTTACTTTTGTAGTTCTGTACATTTCTGGTAGAAATCAAAAGCTGTGACAATATCCCTGTTGTTCATCTCACTGTGATGGGATGGAGGTTCCCTTCTCCCTCCACTTCCCCAAGAAAAATTGTGTGATCCACCAAAATGGAATCAATCAAGACACAGCTAGACGTGCAATTGATAGCACCTGCTAGTGCCTGTCCTGGAATATTTCTAAGCTCAGAAGCTCTATGCAAAAGTATATCAAATGGGAATGTTGTGTCTAAAAAACCATACCATACAGAACAATATGTATAAAAATGAGTATATGTGGCATATATATAGTCTTTAGGGAACATGCATAAGTTAGGAGAAAATACGATAGTTTCAGGATTTCTGCAGCAAAACTGATGAAACACAAATTCTTGAATGGAGGAGTAATGATAGGAACAGAATTTAGATGGAGTTTCACATTTCTACACAAACAGAACCTCACCAAGTCAATGATCAAGGACACAGAACGTGCCGTCATAGTCATCTGTTCCTAAACTGAATAATGCTAAAATGTCAATGTGCGTGTCATGATGTTACAACTCAAGCTCTGTCCTTACATTCTTGCACTTTGATGTTGCCTGCTGATGCATGGGGTGGAGTTTGTGATATGACAGTATGATGTACATTTTGTCACTCCCCCACCCCACCATGGATACCTCTGCCTGTTATGGAGACGAGGAACAGATAAAGAATCCTCAGTAAGGAAACCAAGGGAATAAATACAGGACTTTTGTTTTGCTAGTTAAGATTTCCAGCAGAAGTGCATTAAAAAGGAAAAAGAATTCATAGGAAAATGAACTGGTTCAGATGTTAACTTAAATATGCGAGCATCTGTAAGCATGTTGAGGATAAGCAAATGTGCTGTGCTCTCCAGTATGCCAATACATTCTAACCAGTATTCACTCATATACCTTCTATGCAGCAGCCTGCAGATACACTGATTATCTTTGGAATATTCCATTTTCTGGCACACACATTCTTAACTGAGAGCACCAACAGATCATTTAGGCCAGTGTTTCTCAACCTTCCCCATGGCTGCCTGGGGAATTCTGGGAGTTGAAGTCCACACATCTTCAAGCGGCCGAGGTTGAGAAACATTGATTTAGGCACTCTTGTGACATGTTGCTTTGCAAGTAATTTTTTTAAAGCTTAGATTCAGAGAATGTGCTTCTGCCATTTTTGTAGATAGGGTAAAAGAAAGCAGGCATTCAGTGCAGACCACTAAAACGTGAGGACAAAGCATGGTTTTTCTACCATAAGAAGTTCTACCACTTTGTTACTGCTGATTTTCAGCAATTTCAGATTGCGGGAATGATATGAATGAATGCTTTTGTCCAGGAAGTGTGTTTAGTAAGTCAGTATCATATTTCTTGACAAGAACGCTCCTACTGCATACAAGCCCTCAGCTGTTCTGATATCAGGTTGATGGCTGCAGGCATAACACGTAGGAAGTATGGAGAAGGAAGCTGATAGTTCCCACATACCACCTTTGGCTGTAAAAGGTTGTTAACGGTAGGTCCATTATAGTCCTTTCAAAATAATGTAGTTTGCCATTACTATCTTTAGTTTCTTTGATTTACCAGTCTCCTGTGATAGAATGGAATTATGAAGGCCAGGCTCAGAGAGAAAAACATTTTCTTGATTGATGTCAGGCCTAGCCCAAGGAACTCCAGGAGACCATGTAAATTCAGTCCAGCTATGTTTATTAGCTACAACCTCCAGCAAGAATCTTCCCAGACTGAAACCCAGCTCCCAAGTAACGCCAGTCACAACACTGTGAATTCCTCAGGGAGGTGCCAGCCTCATCCTCTTATCTCTCCCTCACTCCTCAGGAGATGAAAGAACATGTTTTCCTCCCTGAGTCCGGCCTTCATAATTCCATTCCATCACACTCCTTAGGTAAGGAGCAGTATTTGCATACTCTGAAAAGAATACAAGATATTATGGGAGTAGATGTGAAGCAAAAGAGTTTCATGTATCGATCAATTCTATAAAGGGCAAAAGAATGTCACTTCATTACTAAACAAGTGACAATTATATTTTGGCTGATAAGCAAATTGGGGGGGGGGATCCTCTTGGACTCACAACTCCTGCTCAGGATGCAGGCGGCAGTTGTGTCCAGGAGGGCCTTTGCACAATTTCAACTGGGACATCAATTATACTCATTCCTAGACTGGGAGGCTCTGCTCATGGCCATGCATGCTTTAGTCCCCTTCCAGTTGGATTACTGCAATGCACTCTATATGGGCTGCTGTTGAAGATGACGCAAAAGGTATGGTTGGTCCAGAAAGCAGTGGGGTGGGTAATTACGGGCAACCTGAGTACATTCACGTAGCACTGCTACTTCATGAGCTGCAATGGCTCCCAATAGACTTCTGGGTGCAATTCAAAGTATTAGTTATCATTTATAAAGTCCTACGTGGCCCAGGACTGAGTTATTTGTGGGACCGCCTGTCACTGGCTATAGTGTCTCATACTCTGTTCCCGCTTGGGCATGTTCCAGGTCCCTTCTCTGCACCAATGTCACCTGGCTGGATTGATGAAGCATGCTTTCTTGGTGGCAGCCCCCACCCACTGGAATGATCTCCCCTGTTCCCAAGATTCAAATGGCCGTGACCCTGCTAGACTTTTGTAGGGCATTAAAAACCAGGTATTCAAGCTGGGGTGTTAGAAGTGCCTGTCTTGGTAGATGGCTTAAAGTGATTTAACAGCAGGATTGCCCGTTTTGTTGTTGTTGTTGTTGTTGATTGGTTTTAATATCTTGTTATGCTGCCCAGATTCTCTCGTATAAACTGATTAAATAAATAAAATAGGGTTACTGGTCAAACCATGCTGGGCGGGGCTTTCCGTTGTGTACACGGGGGGTAAAAACAGCATGATATCATCACCCCATTTCATCATTTTGGTGTCCTTGTGCCTCTCTGTGGACACCTCTGCTAGAAGATCTACCTAATGCAGAACACAGGAATTAAACCCAAATATATGTCACCTTCCAAGTTTAAATGATAGGCCTTTTCCTCACACCTCACAGTTCAAAATAATATTAAAAGAGATGATTTTACTGAATGCATTTTCTTTGAAGCATACAAGGAGCCAAAACACCTTCCAAAGTTTAAATGATAGGCCTTTTCCTCACACCTTTTCAAGTCCATGCCCTTTGGGGCAGTTTTTTCCCAAGCCTTGAGATGGGGACCCCACTTTGGTATTGTTTAGAGGAGCTGTGAAAACCTAGCTCTTCACCAAGGCCTCTTGCTTCATCTTTTATTTTTATCTGTTATTGATTTTATTGTAATTTCTTTGCCTGATTCTTGTCAGCTGCCCAGAGACATTGAGAGTCAGGTGGCATACAAGTTTAATAAAGTTTAAGAAATTATTGTCATCAAATTCGTATCTTCCTGGCAGCTACTGTGTGAGTCCTAGAGGAGATGTAGCTTCATTAAGGAGCCACTGACAGGTGCAGGGTGTCTGCTCACATCCCCTCCGGAGCACTCTCTCTTTTTCTTCAGATCTGAAGTGCTGCACAGCCCCACTCAGAAGATCATTCTTCACTAGCCCTGCTGAACCTGGGCCTGCTTGTAATTACCCCATGAAATTACAGATGTTATTAATCACAAGGAACAAGAACAAAAATAATCCAGGTGGAGAAGAGACATAAATTTCATTCTGGCTTTAAATCACAGTTCAAAATAATATTAAAAGAGATGATTTTACTGAATGCATTTTCTTTGAAGCATACAAGGAGCCAAAACAAAGGGAGTAGACTTGTAGATCATTCTGGACTAGTTCCAGGAATTGGGGGGAGGGTATTCTTTTACGGTGGTTCTCCTCCTTCCTCTGTGGCCAGTACCAGTTGATGTTGGTAGAGGCAGAGAGGTCCAGCCCTAGGCTATTTTATTGTCGGGTGCTGCAGGACTTGGGTCTCTCAACTCTCCTATTTAATATCTACATGAAGCTGCTGGGTGAGATCATTTGACATCATGGGGTGTGGAATCATCAGTATACAGACAATAGTTATGCTTCTCCACCCCATGCTGGGCAGACGATGCTATTCAAGTGCTTACCCGGTGCCTGGAGGCTGTGAAGGCTTGGATGGGGAGAAACTGGCTGCAGCTCAACCCTAGGGAGACTGAGTAGGTGAGGGTCTTTGGCCCCAGAAGTCTGGGGAGGTGACATCTTTGACTATGGAGGGGTAGCACTTCCCCAAACAGAGTTGGTGTGCAGTTTGGGGATTCTCCGGACTCATAGCTCCTGCTCAAGGAGCAGGTTGCAGCCATGGCCAGGGAAGCCTTTGACCAAATTTATTTTTTGCACCAATTGAGCCCCTTCCTAGCCTGAGAGGACTTGTTCACAGTAACTCACACCTTAGTCACCTCCTGTTTGGGTCACCGCAGTGTGCTGTACATGGGGCTGCTCTTGAGCACCACCCAGAAGCTACAACTGATCCACAATGCCGTGATGTAAGCAGTGATGGGCACCCCACAGTTTTCTTAGGTTACACAATTGTTGTGTGAGCTGCACTCACTCCCGGCAGGATTCCAGGTGCACTACAAGGTGCTGGAGATCACCTTTAAAATGGCATAGGACCAGGTTATTTGCAGGACTGCCTCTTCCTGAGAGTATCTGCCCATCCTGTTGGGTCAGATAGGGTGGGCATGCTTCAGGTCCCTTCCCTCAAATGCTGTCATCTGCTGGGACCTTGAAGGTGTGCCTTCTCCGTAGCCACTCCAACCCTTTGGAACAGCCTCCTACTTGAGATCCAGATGCCCCCCCCCCCCCCCCCCATAGCATATCCTTTTAGCCTTCCAGAGAACTTTGAAAACCTGGCTCTTCCCCCAGCACTGGGCTAGGATTGGGATGAGGATGAAGTGCAGGTTACCATGATGGTGTGGTGGGAAAGGAATGAAGTATTTGTATGTTGTTGTTTTATTGATTTTGATGGGAGCCATCTAGGATTATTGCATAAGGTAGGCAGCCATATAAGTCTTACAAATAAAGAAAAGAATGCCCGCCATGCACATTGTCTCTGATTGCGTTCCCACTTCCCATTAAACCAGACTTTTCCGAGCTGGGTGACTTCCCAGGATATTCAGGATGGCCACGCTGGCTGGGGGATCCAGATTGAGAACGTCTGTCAAGCCACCATGTGATTTCATTTGGCTAAGGATGACCTGCACTGTACGAACCTAGCTATTGTGCTTATGAAGCACAACTCATGACTCAATGTGTTATGTGAGCCCGGCCAGTTCTGGTTTATTCAACAAACCATGACACCAAGCAATCAGTAAACCAAGCTAATTTTCAAACAGGTTTTTAGATGAGTGTCTAAACCCTTTTACGTGTACATCTAAAACTGGAAATGCCTGTTTGCAAAATTATTTATATGTATATTGATTTATGTGGCTGCCTGTCTCACCAGTGCAACTCTAGGCAGCTAGCAAGAATTAACATGCAGTATAAATACTAGATGATAGATCGATTGATAGATAGATAATAGAGTATTTATATTGTATTTTAAATACACACACAGAGAGTACTGTACAAAAGTTTTAGGCAGGTGTGAAAAAATGCTGTAAAGTAAGAATGCTTTCAAAAATATGTATTGTAATTGTTTATGTTTATCAATTTACAAAATGCAAAGTGAGCAAACAGAAGAGAAATCCAAATCAAATCAATATTTGGGGTGACCACCCTTTGTCTTCAAAACAGCATCAATTCTTCTAGGTACACTTGCACACCGTTTTTGAAGGAACTCGGTAGGTAGGTTGTTCCAAACATCTTGGAGAACTAACCACAGATCTCCTGCGGAAGTAGGCTGCCTCAAATCCTTCTGTCTCTTCATGTAATCCCAGACAGACTCCATGATGTTGAGATCAGGCCTCTGTGGGGTGCAAACCATCACTTCCAGGACTCCTTGTTCTTCTTTACACTGAAGATAGTTCTTAATGACATCGGCTGTATGTTTGGGGTTGTTGTCCTGCTGCAGAATAAATTTGGGGCCAATCACACGCCTCCCTGACGGTATGGCATGATGGATAAGTATCTGCTTGTATTTCTCAGCATTGAGGACACCACTGATCCTGACCAAATCTCCAACTCCATTTGCAGAAATGCAGCTCCAAACCTGCAAGGAACCCCCACCGTGCTTCACTGTTGCCTGCAGACACTCATGATTGTACCACTCTCCAGCCCTTCGGTGAACAAACTGCCTCCTGCTACAGCCAAATCTTTCAGAGCACCAGACCCATTTTTCTGCACCCCAGTTCCTATGCTTTTGTGCATAGTTGAGTCACTTAACCTTGTTTCCACATTGCAGGTATGGCTTTTTGGCCACAATTCTTTCATGAAGACCACTTCTGGCCAGACCTCTGTGCCTGTGCTGAGTCTTGCCATGGTGTATGACCTGTGTTATGAAACTGTCTTCCACAACCTCACCTTAGTAGCAGAGTTTGGCTGTTGCTCACCCAGTTTTAAGCCTCCTACACAGCTGTTTCCATTTCACTTAAAGACTGTGTTTCAACCTACATATGAAATTGATTATCATTAGCACCTGCTTGGTATAATTGGTTCATCATACACCTGACTCTAATCCTGCAAGATCCCTGACTTTGTGCAAGTGTACAAAGTGTGCAAGTGTAAGAACTGATGCTGGTTTGAAGCCAAAGGGTAGTCACACCAAATATTGATTTGATTTAGATTTTTCTTCTGTTTGCTCACTTTGCAGTTTGTAAACTGATAAACATAAACAATTACAGTAGATATTTTTGAAAGCATTCTTACTTTACAGCATTTTTTCACACTTGCCTAAAACTTTTGCACAGTACTCTCTGTGTGTGTGTGTGTGTGTGTGTGTGTGTGTGTATTCACAGTAACACAAGGAAGGGCAGTGCTGATCATGAAACACCCTCACAAGGGAACAGCACCATCCAACTACCGGCCAATAACCTGCCTCCCCACAACATGGAAAGTTCTATCAGGCATCCTAGCTGCCAAGCTACAAGACCATATAGGCCAGTACATGAGCACAGCTCAGAAGGGCATTGGGAACAACACCAGAGGCTCAAAACACCAGTTACTCATAGATAGAGCAGTCACCCGAGATTCAAGGTATAGGCAGACCAATCTGAGCACAGCCTGGATTGACTACAGGAAAGCCTATGACTCAATGCCGCACACATGGATCTGTGAATGCCTGGTGCTATACAAAGTCAACAGGACACTAAGGACCTTCCTCAAGAACTCAATGGGACTGTGGAAGACAACATTGGAAGTCAACTCAAGATAGCTCGCACAAGTGGCCATCAAGTGCGGCATATACCGAGGTGATGCACTGTCCCCACTGCTGTTCTGCATAGGCTTAAACCCCCTCAGCCAGATAATCACAAGATCTGGATATGGGTACAAGTTCAAGAGTGGAATCACCATCAGCCACCTCCTCTACATGGATGACATCAAGCTGTATGCTAAGAGTGAACGAGACATCGACTCACTGATCCACCTGACACGGATCTACAGCGAGGACATTGGGATGTCATTCAGACTGGAGAAGCGTGGCAGGATGATAGCAAAGAGAGGGAAGGTAGTTAAGACCGATGGAGTGGAACTACCAGTGGGCCACATAGCAGACATAGAGACCAGCTATAAATAACTTGGTGTCCCACAGTCACATGGGAACCATGATGAGGAGGCAAGGAAGACAGCAACATCCAAGTACCACCAAAGGATAAGACAGGTCCTGAAGAGCCAGCTCAATGGGAAGAACAAGATCCATGCCATCAACATGTACGAACTGCCAGTCATCAGATACCCTGCCGGTATAGTGAGCTGGCCAAAGGAAGACATGGAGGCTGCCGATGTGAAGACCTGGAAGCTCCTCACAATGTACGGAGGTTTCCACCCCAATTCCAACACCCAGAGACTGTACACCAGCCGCAAAGAGGGCGGGCGGGGTCTGATGAGTGTCAAAGCCACTGTCCTGGACGAAACCCAGAGTATCCAGGAGTACATCAGTAAGATGGCACCCAAAGATGAGCTGCTGAGAGAATGCCTCAGGCAGCAGCAGACATGGGAGGAAGTTCAAATGGAGGAAGTACCATGGCAAGACAAGCCCCTGCACGGGATGTACCATCGACAGACAGCTGAGGTGGCTGACATTGGGAAATCCTATCAGTGGCTGGAAAGGGCTGGACTAAAAGACAGCCCTGAGGCACTGATCATAGCAGCACAAGAACAGGCACTAAGCACCAGATCCATAGAAGCAGGGGTCTACCACACTAGACAGGACCCAAGGTGCAGATTGTGCAAAGAGGCCTCAGAGACAGTCCAACACATAGTGGCAGGGTGTAAGATGCGGGCAGGAACAGCATACACTGAACGGCACACCCAAGTAGCTGGCATTGTGTACAGGAACATCTGCACAGCGTATGAGCTAGACCCCCCCAAGTCCAGATGGGAGATTCCACAGAAGGTCGTGGAGAATAAAAGGGCTAAGATCCTGTGGGACTTCCAGATCCAGACGGACAGGCAGGTACTGGCCAATCAACCAGACATCGTGGTAGTAGACAAAGACCAGAAGACAGCGGTAGTGATAGATGTAGCAGTGCCAAGTGACAGCAACATCAGGAAGAAGGAGCATGAGAAGCTGGAGAAGTACCAGGGCCTGAAGGAGGAAATCGAGAGGATGTGGAAAGTAAAGGCCAAAGTGGTCCCAGTGGTGGTAGGAGCACTCGGGGCCGTGACTCCTAAGCTGGGAGAGTGTCTCCAACAGATCCCAGGAACAACCTCAGAGCTCTTTGTGCAGAAGAGTGCAGTGCTGGGAACAGCTAAGATACTGCGCAGAACCCTCAAACTCCCAGGCCTCTGGTAGAGGACCCGAGATTGAGGAAGACACGTACCACCCATAGGGGTGAGAGGGGAATTTTTTTATAAAAAAAAAAATACCATTCCCAGCCAACTAACACCAAGTGGCTCTCGAAAACACCATTCACTAATAGCAGGGGCTCACTTACTCTCCCAGCTCTGTGACTGAGAAAACAACCAGGTCTTCAAGGCTTTCCAAAAAGTGACCAGAGTCAGGGCCAACCAATCTTTGGGCAGGATGTTGTTTAAGAGGGCAGGTGCAGCCATTTCTATATGTTAATTATAAAAAAACTTATAATCAGGCCTGGGTTTGTGTGTGTGTGTGTGTGTGTGTGTGTGTGTGTGTAGGGTTCCCTATTGGGTATTATCATGCCCATTTGCCCTGAGGCTGGGCAGTAGAGATTATGGTTGAAGTCTCTATCATTTCATGGCGAAAGGCTGACATGGGTCGTGATGGGCCCTTAATTCTCAGTGGAAGGCAAGGGGGATGTAGGATTGAGAAGGGATAAAACAGGGGCGAGCCTCTGTTTTGCCTGCACTTCCTGCATCTCATAGGAAGAAGTATCTTCCTCCAGAGGAAGGAACCTTTAATTAAATGTAAGTTCTTCCCTCAAGCGCCCAATGATCTGTCCCTGTTTAGAACATTTTAAAGGAGTAGTGTAAACATTAATTTGCATTTGTTTAACATTTTGGAAGAGTTAATTGGCAAACGCAATCTGTAATTACGCTATGTATTATTAAAATAATCTGCACAAACAGTAATGTGTTCTTTATAATGCTGGCATTGTACCGAATGTAAATCACTAAGCATACGCTCCTTCAAGATCAAGCACCACCACCTTTATCTGCGTAGCTGCTCCATTATCTATTTTATTGACATAATCATTCCCATTCATTTTGTGGCAGAAAAATCATAACTGGCACAGGGGGTGTATTTGGAAAAGGCTACTGATTAAATTTGTTGTTAATTGCAATGTCATTGCTGTTTATTGCTAAGATTCTTTTTCTTTTAGTCCCATGTCATGGTGTGAATGACTAATATGGGTCACTGCTGATAAGTGTGGGCATTCATCAAAGATTATCCTTTTTTAAAAAAAAAACAAATATTCTTAATAAGTAAAAAGCAACAGAAAAATCAAAAGAAAGAAAGAAAAAAGGGGTAAAGGAATAGTATACATACATATAATTGTATACATACATATAATTGTATACATAGTACTATAATCCCTAAGCCATCTATGTCGGTATTGATCCTTTTTAAAAAGAAACATAATAATAGTATTGCTGCTGCATAAGCTTTACATTGAGGTGAGGGTTGTAGTGAGAGTTCAAAAGATGTAGTGATTAAGAAAAATGAAAACAATTAAAAAAATAAAAAACAAAACAGAAAAATATGTGTCTATAAGAAAAAGCATTCAAGTAGGCCCTCACTTTTCTTTTTTTCCCCTCCTTTCTTTTCTTCTTCCCCCAATGCTACCTGCTACTTAAGTATTTTTATACCATGCTTTAAAGTCCTACAATTATAACTCATTTCTGTTTAGATCATTTTAATTATTTTTAACAGTTTTCTTCAAAAAAAAATATTCTAAGTCTTAAATTTCCTGGCTGTGTGGTATCTGGTATATAAGAGAGCCATTCCTGATTGAATTTGGTTAGACTTCTGTTACTAATATATAGTCAATTTTTCCATGGCTGCATATTCTCTGATTTTGGTCTTCCAAGCCAAAGATTATCAATAATATTGGCAAACGTTGTAAAAACTGAGTTAGATCCAGGATTATCCTGAATGGAGTGTTTCCTCTTCTGCAGTTTGACTGGATTCTCCAGGCTTGCACTGAAGGTGAAGTTAGGGGCAGAAGATAGAACTGGTGAATCTTCACTTTCCTTCTGAGGAACCCCAGAAGAAAGGATCAGAAGCCCTTCCATTTGCACAGAGGTGAGTCTGTCATGTTCTCAGTAGAAAGAATGTTGTTCTGACTTCTTTGCCATGTTCTTAGAGGAGGATACATGCTGAATAATGCAATTTTTAAAGACCAGGTGTCAGGGAGTAGGAACGTGTAATTAAAGGAGAAATAATAATAAAAAAAATACTGCAGTACCATCTGTCAAATGTCATATTTGATGTGGATGGAATTCCAGGGCAAAGACAAGGATTTTGGACTATATATTCAGTTGTATTAGAATTAATTGCTCTTGGGAGAGAAACATTAGCAGTCGGATACAAAACGTGTGCATCTTTCGATCGGCTTCAAAACAGATATGGCTCATTGTGGAACATCTTAGTAAATTTGATCAGTGAAAAAGAAAACAGTGATAATGAATCTGAATTCCCCCCCTCCCCCTCCTCAGAGCCTCTGCAATTAATTTCTAGAGCAGTTTGATATAGTGGTTAAGGTGTTGGATTAGAAACCAGGAGACCATGAGTTCTAGTCCTGCCTTAGGCATGAATGCCAGCTGGGTGGTTTTGAGCCAGTCTTTCTTTCTCTCAGCCCAACCCACCTCACGGGGTTGTTGTGGTGAAAATAGGCAGGGAACATGATGAATGCAGGCCTTGACTTGTACAAAAAACAGGCAGAATACAAACCAAATATTTTTGGTGGAGATGAAATTGATGGGAGATTTGTCAGTTTCACCACTGCACTGAACAGCTTTCTTCCTCCTTACTGCAAAGTTGGGAGGAGAGGAGAGGACTCTTCTCTCTTCACTTATATTGCCATCAATTTACTAAATGTACAGCAGGAAGATGGAATGATCTCTATGCATCCAAACTAAGGGCACTATCAGAGAAGGAAGCCTAACCTTCAGCATGGAATACAAAATGGAAGAGCGGAGAAAATGCTTGACACTCGAGTCATGCTTTGGTCATAAGAACTTTCAGCTACCTTGGAAATGCTAATGAAAGGGAAGCCATAATAAGGCAAATGTTGAATGGCAACACGTCATTTAGAAGAGCCTTCTTGTGCCTTTTTATCCTTGCCTAGCACTTTTTGTTTACTTCTTACCACAGCCTCTGGGGCCAAGATTTTGCTGCCAGGCTAGGCAGACCCGGTAATACCCCAAATTAACGCTGCCATCCGGTCTCTCCTTCTGCATATAAGTAGTTGCTTCAGGTCTTGCATGAAAGGAGTTCCTCCATCCACTGTCCTCCTCCTATGTCTCCCATTCTTCTCCAAGCACCCTTCTGACACAATGGACCAGCAGCTCTTCTATCATGTCAACCGCCGGAGATCTTTCACCTCGGTCTCCACCACTGGCTGCAGTGATGGGTTGCAGATCGGTGAGGCACAATATCACTCGGCCAACTGCACCTTCGAAAGAGGCAACAGCAGCAAAAGTTTCCATAATTTTGGGAGAAATCACAGGATCTCCTGTTACACGGGCCACCAGCCAAGAAACTGTAGAGGTGATAGCTTGGATATGGGAAGTATTTCAGGCCACAGCTTTTTTTCAGGTGGCTACAACTTTGGATACCCAGACACTCCCAATACAAACTATAGAAATGAGGGGTTGTTCGAGGTTAATATTAACAAGCACCTCTTAGAACCTCTCTACCTGGGAGTTGACCCACAAGATCATCAAGTCAAAGCCCATGAGAAAGATCAAATGAAAGATCTGAACACCCAGTTTGCTTGCTTCATTGACAAGGTGAGTTAATCCTTCCCTACCCACCCACCCCAATTTTAATTTGAGGCAGAAGGAACGGTACACATAGCTGAATATACTGGGATTCAAGGCAAGAATTGTAATGTCTCCTTAGTTCTATTATCTCACCCCAGGAGGTACTGAGTATTGTGTTATGTATAAGGATTTGGGACACTAAGCTTGGTTTGCACATTTCTTGCCAAACAATGTGGTAGCTGCAAGCATCCTGAGTGAATGGTTCACAGTTTCTAAAGGAGGCTAACACAGAATTGAATATTTTGTGATGGACCAGGCCATCAACTAAGATTGTAATATTGTTTGTTTGTTTGGACCTAGCATGTTACCTGCACAGAACAATTGTGTTTTGTTAACCTAGGTTTCAGATTTAGCATGTTCTGGGAACCCATCCAAAGTGTAAACTGACTCAGGTGGAAAAAGCAAAGTGTTTGGAGAGATTAGTGAAACAGAGGTTTGAAGCAGGTTACATCAATGACATCCCATTGACAACGTCAAGGACCAAACCACACCTTATTTGGAAGTTCTATGGTTGGAGTTCTGGGTCTGGAATTCTCACTGTAATTTATTTTTTTATATAAAAGTGGACAAGGGAGATACCACATTTTTAAAAGCATCACGTTTCCCGTCCCCCGCCCACAGCTTATTAGTAGACCTAGATGCAGATTGATCTAGACAAGACCATGGTGTTAGAGGGAAACTGCACAGACAGTTTCCCTCTAACCCATACAAAATTCAGTTTGACTGAACAAAGAAGATGAGTTGAGTTTGAATTGTTTCTTGAGCTGAATTGGGCTTCATGAGTTTAAATTGAATTTGAGTTTCACTGTCTTTAGCCTAATCTGCCGCATAGAGATGCTGTCTCGTCTCATCTCGTCTTGTGTCAGAAATGCAGGAATTGGAAGGGAGATAATTATTAATCTAAATTTTAAAAAAAATTAAAACTGTAATAAATAAATAAAGAGAGAGAGAGGGAGGGAGGGAGGGAGGGAGGTGCTGTGAAAATAAAGAAGGAGGCCTTTAACATAGAGCTTTTTGGTAGCATGGTGGGGTGGAAGCATATTAACTGTGTCCCATTTTCCACTGAGTGGTTTTGATTGAACTCTCAACCACATTTCAGTGCCTCTCTGGGAGCTCCAGGTTCAGTTCTGCACTTCTGTTGTCCAGACCTGGCAGCCCTGTTTGATGCTAGTTGCCTACACCTATAATTCATAAAAGGGAAAAAGAAGGAATAGCCCAAGGAAAGGTAACATGCACATTTACTTTAACTATATAGGGAGATACAAATCTTTCTTCCTGAACTTCAAAGGACCCACCTCAAGTATTCAAATGCAGAACTGCTTAATCCCAGGGTTCAGATCAAAGCTGAAACAATACAAGGAAGTGGGTGTTTTTAAACGTCTGGAAAATGTTGAGTAAGGCTCAGGGTTTCCAAGGTAATGGGAGTAATTTGTAGAAAAGGCTACATCTTAATGCTGCTCATCCTTAAATGAAACCCTGCTCAGAAGGAATTTAAACTGGCAGATCCTGTGCATATGATGCAGGTGGGGAGAGCCAGTGGTCCAGATGTTACTGAACAGACTACCAGAAGGCTCAGCTGGCACTTTTAAAACAGAGGATGATGGGAGTGCGGTTGAACAAATATCTGGAGAACCATAAGTTTCCCACCTCTTCAATCTATTTCCACATATTTTTGAAGTAAAATTGGATGTTTCTTTTTCAGCACAGCAAAATACAGGTGTGCCATTTCCACGTGTTTGTTTATATCTGGGACATCCATGTAAGCATCTGTCATATATGACAGAGGCACATGCATGTATACACACTTACAAGCCTTCAATATCAATTCTGCTTTTGCTGCCATTAATATTAACATTCTCTTCCTCCAAAGAGCTTAGAGGACTGTAGATGGGTCTCACATAACCCTAGGAAGTAGATTCAAGTGACAGAAGTTGGCCCAAAATCTTTCAGTCACTTTCACACTTGAGAAGAGGTTTGAACTTAGCTTCTCATACTGATGTTCTCCATTGTAATCAGGGCAAAGGGTGTTGCTTCCTTCAAGGAGCACTTCAGCCCCAGCTTCTTGTTTTAGGAGTTAAAACCCAGATTCCCACTTTAAGTTTGGATACAGGGCCCATCCGTGCTAAGCAAAATAGGCCCTTGGACATTAGAAGTCTATGGTGGTTTCATACCATTCCAACCAGCAGGGCTCCCCATCCTGATATGGCCTTTGCGCTTCCAGGAATTGCTGACTTATCTGATAGCAGCTGGAGAGGAGACTGAACAAGGACGTCTCAATTTCATCAGTTTCTTTGGTTCATGTTCAACATATAAAATCAACACATTCACTGACTCATTTCAGTGAATTACTGACCTTCATTGGGTATTAGTCTGAGCCACCCAAATGTGCCATGGAAGAACAGCAAGTTCATTAACAAATCAAAGGCTCCTCCTACAAGCCCACAGAGTCATCCAAAGAGAAGGTGGTTTATTATTGCTGGGTCCAAGTCACTGCCTTGGGCTTTGCTTCTGCTGCACCAGGACCATTAGCTATGTCTGGCCAATTAAGTCAAATAATGAATCACAGGGAAGAGAAGTCCCCCCACATCTGAGAGGATTTTCCTTTGGGAATTCACTACTGCATTAAGTATGTCTCTAAAGTGGTGGTAGGAGATTGAAGCTGGGCCCCATCTCCACCCATCCAATTTCTAGCAGGCTAGGTGGTATCAAGGAAGCTCTTCCCATTCCTGAAACCCCCACTCCTTTCCACCATATTTTATCTGCTGAGAAGAGGTTGGGAGGGATCCCTGAGGGCTTTCTTTGGTGCAGGGGAAAGAAATGGTGTAAGTGAGGGTTACCTTAGGTTGGGAGAATCAGGGAATCGTACAGGGCAGGTGAGGCTTGCAGGTCAAAGGGGCTTTAGCCTTTCCTGGCTAAAGTCTAAAAAGTTGTATTACTTGTTTGCTTTCCAAAGCCTCAGGAACTGATCGGCAATATATCAAGTTTTATCCTCACTGCATTTTAGGTCAAAAACCTGGAACAAAGGAACCAGATACTGGTAACCAAGTGGGAGCTGCTGCAAAACCAGAAGATTCCAATGGTTAAGAAAGACTTGAACCCTCTGTTCGAAAACTACATCAGCAGCCTAAGAAAAAGACTTGACTGTATGTTGAGTGAAAAGAATAAATTGGGAAACCAGCAGAGAATGATGCAGGACCTGATTGAGGAGTACCAATGCAAGTAAGCCATCTCATAACAAGGTTAATGCATTGTGGTTATTCCTTGCAATGAGTGGATGCCAAAGGATTCTAATCCCCCTCAAAACTCTTTGCACAGAAGAGGAACCTGGAGAATATGGCTGCAAATATTGCTTCTCTTCCTTCTCTCCCCTCAGCAATAGCTAATGATAGAAAATGGGTGACAATTTCGAGATATTGCAAAGTTACCTTCAACTAGGGTTGGGCAGCACTTCAGATTCCATCCTCAAATGCTTTTCAGAATGCATGGATACAAATGTTGTTCCTGTCCACAATTCTTCAAAGCAGCCTCATCTTTGACCGTGTGAAAAGAAGTGTAGATTTAAAGAGTTGCAGTGAGGTGCTATGCTTATGTCTCTGTATGCTCTGAAACCATTTTTTCTGGAATAGAAACTGAAGACTTACTGTTTTCCCCACCTCATACCGAACACCTTTAGTGACCATTTTCTTGTCTGGAGGGGAATCCCTATCATGGTAGCATCACATCAGGCTTTTGATAACTTCAGCACTCCCTTCAGATTATGTCCACTAGTTGGAGGATCAATGGAATGATACCACATTTGATGTCGTACTGATCCTTGGGCCCTCATATCCAGTCATTCCACACCATGTATAAGTGATGTCATAGAATCATAGAATTGGAAGTTGTCTTGAAAATCCAACACCCTGCTCAGTCCATGACACACTCCAGCATCTCTGGCAGATAAGCATCTAGTGCCTGTGTGAAGACTTCTACCGAAGAAGAACACACCATTTCATGTGGCAGCCTGTTCCACTGGCTCATGCCTTATGCAGTCTGGAAATTCCTCTTGATGTCTAGCCTAAACATCCTACTTTATAATTTTCACCCACTAGTTCTGGTCCTGCCCTTTGGGACAATAGAGAATATGATTTGGGAGTGGAGGTGCTGTTTTGTTTTGAGCCTGAGTACTTTTTACACCTGTAGTTAGTTTTCTCCCCAGGCAGCATTCAAAATGAATGCTATTAGGTATTGTAGAACGTGGAGCTGGCTGGTACATTGGTTGAAGTGCTGGGCTAGGACTGAGATGACCCAGGTTGAAGGCTGCCCTCAGCTGTGGAAACTTCCCGGATGTCTTTGGCCCAGTTATTCTCACTCAGTCCAAGCCAAGGAAAATTGGAGGAGGAGTGCTCCAATGTCTTGAGCTTCTAGTAGAAAGGCAGGATATAAATCAAACAAATAAAAGAATGAACTATTACTAAACTGATTCCTTTTCTTCTCTGCCTTGCTTTTGCATTTTGAAATCCTGCAAGGTACAAAGAAGAGGCTCGTAGGAAAGCAGACGTGGAGAATGAGTTTGTCCTGCTGAAGCAGGTAAGTCGAATGTCTGCCCAATTTTTTAAAATAAGTGTGTTAGCAAAAATGGAGGAATAAAGAGGGGAATTATCTAGACTTATTTAACTTTAACTCTAGTAGCAGAGATGAATCCAATTACATCAAAACTCCTTTTGGTACAGAGAGTGTGCATGTCCACTGCTGTCCCACTGACATTTCACAGTGTTTAGGGATACCCACTGAATCAGTCCTCCTGATGAGCTCCACAGGTGTGGCTGGGAATTCTGGCAGCTGGAGTCTCGATTTAAGACACACTGACAGATTGCTCTGTTCATTCCTAGGGGGTCTTGTCTGCATGTTCATACTAAACTTACAAAGAATGACTGACTGGGCCCTGTCCATGCCTTAAAACACGGATCAGCTTATATGTGCATCCATAGACACGTGGCTACAGGGACCCTGGGTTTCAAAAAGAGAGAAAAAAGCTTCCTTATTAATTTATAAGCATCTGTATGCTGCCTCCTCTTATGATTCTAGGCAGCTTACAATCAGGCAAAACTGCTATAAAATAGTCATAAAACCACCATTAAATACAGTTAATAAACACTGCTGCTATTGTCAGGCAGATCCAACTGCTCTCCCGAAGAAGACTGTTTTTACCATTTTACAAAAGGTCACTGAGGTAGGGGCACATATGACCTCAAGGGCAAGCTCCTCCAGAGAGAGGGGCTACTGCTGTGAATGTCGTTCTCTGCAAAAGCCATAATGCGGCTGCGTGCTGCTGTGTATATGGGATTCTTACGTGTATGGATGTGTTATTATGGACGTGTGTTTCTGCATATGCCTAACAGGAGAACATGCTTCCATCACATTCATTCTATGCTTAAAGAACAGGTCTCTGTGCACAGAGAGCAGGCATAACAGGTGAACAGGACAAATGTGTACTACATAACCCAAAAATGACTGAAGCAAATAAAAAACAAAATAACAGCACTCCATTCAAATGCAAATATTAATAGAATCATGGAATATAAGGAATGGAAGGGTCTTTGGAAATTATATAGTTGCTACCCTCTGCCAAGTGCAGGAATCCACTTCTGCAGCAAAATCCATTTTGCCAAATCTATCTTGCCAAACCCGCTTCTGGAAACTTTGAAAGAAGTTCTGTAGAGCAAAGATTCAGAATCCAATTTGTTTTAAATGTTCTTCCCAAAGATTGGAATCCTTGGGAAGGATTCCTCATTACTATTCTCCTTGATTTTGAAATTACATACGTTTTTATCAGTGTCTTTTTTCCCCTCCAGGAAGTAGATAATACATTTAAAGAACAGAAGGAGATGGAATTGAAGAAGGAATTGTTGATAGAAAATAAAGAGTTCCTGAAAACTTTTTTTACAGAGGTCTGTATCCTTGAATTGCAATGTGAGAAGCAAGTCTTAGGCAGTGCCCAAATTGGAAATATAAATAACAATAATAAATAAATCAGTACCAACATTTTCATTTCATATCACTGATAGCTCAGGTGTATTTATTGGATAGTAACTGTTGCAAACAGCAATGATTAGGCACACAGCCTAAGGTCTTTTGAAATGCCAAATAAGTCCTCTATACTAAATTATATCCCTCTCTCCCTCCTTCCCTCCCTCCCATCCATCCATCCATCCATCTTACTGATCCCTCTGCCATTGTTTTACGAGGGAATTTCACATAGGGATCAGTGTCTTTCAACAGACATTGTCTTTTTAAAAGGATTGCTACCCCCTCATCCTCCTCCACTTTCTCCATTTTGGGGGCACAGGAAGGACAGAGAGGTCCAGCTAGCAACAAGCTCCTTGAGTCTCCTTTCCACTGCCTTAATACAGCTAGGGAGAATAAATCTAGAAAGATACTTCTGGCTGAATTAATGAATATGCAGTTAAGGCTGAGTAAACAACAGCCTCTGGTTCCAAAATTTGCACCAAAACACCTACATTCAGTAGCAAAATGCTGCAATTCCATTATGCACTTTTTGGTTCTTCAAAAAATAAATAAATAAATAAATAAATAAATAAATATAAATAAATAAATAAATAAATAAATAAATAAATAAATGGCAAAATAGGCCTCTCAGTGCCCTTACTTACTGAAAATTTCCAGTGCAAAATGATGGGCTTCCCATAGTCCTCTGAGAATCCCCCATCCTTTCAAAAGTACATTTGGATTTATTTATTTTTTTTGGTATAATTTGTCTTATTAAAAAGTACATTTGGAATTTGATGACAGGATCCTGTTAGCCAATTGTAACCCTACAAATCATTTTTGGTATGATTTACATGAGATTTTGTATGATTTGTATGACAGCCAGTTTGGTGTGGTGGTTAAGGTGCTGGCCTAGAAACCAGGAGAAGGTGAACCAGGTGAACCAGGAGAAGGCCTCCCTTAGTTATGACAGCCGGCTGGGTGACTTTGGGCAGTCTCACTCTCTCAGCCCAACCCATCTCATGGGGTTGTTGTTGTGGGGAAAATAGGAGGCAGGAGTATTAGGTATGCTCGCTGACTTGAGTTGACTGTGTGTGTATATGTGTGTGGACGTATATGTATATCAGGATAAAAAATAATAATTTACAAGGTGTTTTGTTAGTTGACCTTGTAAGGGTTGATGAGATGTTTGTGACATAAAAGAAAGATAGGCTTGACATGCCAGCAGCGATCTTCATTAAAATGATGTATGGATGCCATCAATTGCTCAGAAATTTGATGTGCAGATTAGCTTTGGTCCTTTACTTCTAGATAGACTGTTGATGTCACTTCCATTGCTGTGAGTTACGATCTCAGGCAGATTCTGTGCACTTCCAGGAACTGGCTGTATTGAATTGTCATCTCTCTGACATATCTGTGGTGCTCAATATGAACAACAGCAGATGTTTGGACATGGATACCCTCATCCAGAACATTGATAATTGGTATCGGAGCATTGCCTACAGAAGCAAGGAAGAAGCTAATCTTTTTTATCAAAACCAGGTATGGACCTGAGGCATGGAGTGTGTGGTTGATTCTTCTAGTTTTTTAGACCAGAATCTATCATGTTCTGACTTCTGATTTACATCTTCTTGTTAGCCAACTCTTAGCTTGCAGACTTCATATTACCTAAGGATACTCTGTCAGCCTTTTATCCAAATCGGCACAGTATTCTCTCTCTGTTAAACAATGCTGTTCATAGCAGTGGTGGTAGTTGTCCACACCAAAAGACCCATGGGTTTTTCATGTGAAGCCAAAGGATAATTCTTAATAAGTCAAATGCTTTGCTCAACCTAGTAGGTAACTGTAAGGATAGTAATGTAATAATAGCACAATTAAAGTAGCTAATTAAAATGTCCAAATCAGTTCCCCTTATGAAGAAGCAAATCTCATAACCCTTCACTAAACTTTTCCTCAATTGCTGAGCATTGCTATTCCTGTAAATAGCAGCAGCAGCAGTCGCAGCAGTGTGACATAAGTTACTTCATTTTCATATGTGGTGTCAGTCCAGCTTAATATAGCAAACATTGTAATGTTTATTTTATTGCTTGCTACATTATTTGATAGATCATTACTAGGATGGTTTAGAGTATTTCTTCTAAAAACCCTAGTAATAAACTAAGATCTCGCCAATGAATCAAAATAAATGGTGGATTGGTTTCCCCACCCCACCCCCTCATATTTCTCACCCTGTATAACAAAGATGTCAGAAAGGAGTAAGCAGCTACTATATTTGCAAGATGGACTTGTTCTTTAAATAAAATTCCAAGACTCAATATTTGGAGCTTAGTGTTGCAGCCTGGAATTAAAGGATCTAAGCTCAGCAAATTATTCTAAGTAGTAGGACAAAATGAATCTCTGTTCTACCCGCAAGAAAACAAATCCACGCCTCGTCATCACCCCACCCCCAAGCTTTGTTCATTTCAGGTGTATCATTTGGGATAGCTATAAGAAGATCATTTTGTTGCTGCAACTGATAGGCTGTAGGCAGCCAGACATCCTTACTGACTTGTTCCAAATCTACTAAAATTCTACCTGTTAGCAGGTTCTTCTGAATCTTGTATTTTCTCAAGAAGTTCTTATTGCAAGTGCTGGGGGTGGTGGAGAAACCTGTAGAAGGCAATTCTGAACTGTCTGTATTTTGATACATTAGTGAAAGGAAGGGATCAGCTAATTATTTAGTTCCTGTAGCTTATTTTGAATAAATTCTCTTTTTGCTGTAAGCGTTCTGTGATAGTCTCTTAGTGAAGACCTCAGAAATATGTCCTGAAGAGCTTCACAATCTTGTGACTCAGCTAATTCTCTCAGATGAAATCAGTGGATATTTATACAGCAGCAAATGATTCAGTACTGCTTAGAGGTAAAGACGGAGCTGCCAATTCCAGACAGAAACTTTGCTCAAGGACTTTTTGCAGGAAACAGAAAAAAAAAAAATGAAATTATGATATATGGAGTTGATGATTAGTAAAATTAATAGATTATAGGAAAAAAGGATGTTAATATGTAATCCTAGAGTAAAAATTTAATGTAAGCTTTACTTATGTCTGCTGTAAAAGAAGTCGGAAGTCATTATTTTTTTGTATTTCTGTTTCTTTTTTCTTTATCTTTCTGCACTTCTGTTGTTCTTTCTCTTTATTCTTTCTTTTCTTCTATGCTTTTTCTTGATTATTAGTTCTTGTTAGTTTTTATCTTTCTGATTTTAAAATGTAATACAGTCATTATAAAAAAAAGAAACTTTGCTCAAGAGAACCATGGTCTTCTATTTGAAAAGGCTGAAGTTCAAGAACCAATGAGGTAGAACCACTAACATTTCTGTGTCATAGTTCCTTTGTTCTTCTGTCTTCTCTCTGGCTATTAGATTGAAGATCTTCAGAACAAAAAATGCCAGTGCCATGAAAACCTGCAAAAAAACAGTGGTGAAATTGCTGAGTTGAACCGGGCCATCCAAATAATGCAGTGCAAAGTAGATGCTGAGAAGCAAAAGGTCAGAAAATCCTTCTGTTCCCAGATTTGACAGAGGCTTCCTTTGGCACAAGATCAAAACTTAAACATACTGGCTTGCAGTTTAAAATACTGTATAAATGGATTCCCTCTTTTGCTGCCAAAATTGGGGTCAATCAACAATAATATGGGACTGAAAACTATGTCAAACTGAGGTGGGCAGTAGATGCTGGTAAACTACAATTCACAATCATCCTAATTAGCATGGCCAGTAATGAGGCATGATAGAAGTTATAGTGGGAGTTATATTCGAAAGTTCATAGGTAATTTACAAAGACAATCTAGAATTTAGTTATAAAATGAGAGTTCTACATCCTTGATATATGACAATGAAAAACATAAAGGGTGAACTCACTCTTTTGTAGCACCAGCGAAGATAGCTATCCACCTTCCACGCAAAGGTGTTCCTGTGTGGTGGAAGAAGAAATACTTATAATGCTCAGTGTAAACTTTACAGTTCTATTGTTCTTCAGTGAATCAGATTTTAAACTGGGCTGGATAAAAATTCAATTCTTCCTACTATCCATCCACCAAGCAATCAAATTTTTGCTCTTCCCTGCATGGTTCCCCAAGCTCCGTCCCAGAACCCAGCCATGGGGTATGAGAAGAGGGGCTAATTGCCAATTATTGCTGCCAGATACAATCGTGGCTATGGTGGGGGGCAGGTGAGAAGAGACTTCAGTATCAACTTAAACTAAGGTTGTGGGGGCAGAGAGCATAAAAATAATTTTTGCAGTTTTGTGAATGGAAGATGGAATTTATTATTCTGTTCTGCTCTGCTCTGCTCTGCTCTGCTCTGCTCTGCTCTGCTCTGCTCTATTCTATTCTATTCTATTCTATTCTATTCTATTCTATTCTATTCTATTCTATTCTATTCTATTCTATTCTATTCTATTCTATTCTATTCTATTCTATTCTATTCTTGCAGACTACTGCTTTGCAAATAGCCATTGGGGATACTGAACATAATGGAGACCGTGTTCTAAAAGATGCCCGAGCAAAGCACATAGAACTTCAGAATTGCATGCAGAATTCCAAGGATCAATTGGCTTCCATCTTAAGGGATTACCAGGAACTCATGAATACCAAATTGGCCCTGGATATTGAGATTGCAACATACAAGACAATGCTGGAGGGAGAAGAGAACAGGTGAATCTCACAAACAGAATCTCAAACTAGGACAGATTGTTTTATTTACTACTTCATTGTCCTTAGCAGCAGCCACCATGTGGGGTGGTGGGGAGGGGGGGAGGAAGTTAAACGTCTCAGTCGGACAAAAGAGGCAGCCATTGCAATAGAAAGCCTGCCTCTTTTGTATGTTTGTCTTGGCATCACACACATGTCCAAATGGGGTGAAGCTTGCAGTGCAATGCGACAAGATCTCACCCAACTGTTGTGCTACAAAAACTAAATGAAAACAGGCTTTTAATTGCCTCAACAACATGGCTGAGTGACATTAGAAGACTCATTAGATGTCATTAGTGGGGATCCTGTCTGGAACATCCTATTCTTCATCATAAAATGTGTTCATCCACTACAGTGATGTCTGTTTATTCAGGCAGCTTAGATAGGAGGAAGTATCAGTGTGTCCCCACCTGCAGCAGCCATTGTATAAATATACCCAGACAATATATGGGGGGCGGGGGGGTTCAATTCCTGTTAGGTTGTCTTCATCTCATTCTATAAGTGAGAAAGGCTTAAGCCATCCTTAGTTGTCTCAGTGTTAAAACTATTCTTTTGCTCTTAAACCAGCAACATCCAGGACAGCTGCAAGGGGTGTAAAATCTGTTATGCTTGGTCAGCCTTTACACGGGAGGCAAAGTTGGGCAACCGACGGTGACTGAGAGCAGGCAGCAGAGGCTTGTCAATTCATGGATGAAGAGCACTTCAACTCAGCAGTGGGGAAAGGCCTTCAATTATCTTTCAGCTGCAAAGAAAAAGAAAAATAATGATAAAATGCTGATCACATATATATGCAGCAACCCCCTCCCCACCCCTTCACTTCAGCTTTGCGGATTAATCTCACATTCTGGTTTCATTGTGAGATTATACTGAACAGTCTATTCAGAGAGCTTTAAAAAGGCACCAGACTAGAAGTTTCTTGAATATTATTCAAAACACCTGCCCTCTCTTCAGGATCAGAGGCTATGTGTGTCTGAATGCTAGCTACCAGGGAACAGTTAGAATCTGCTTCGGAGCTGTTGTCCTGCTCATAAGCATTCAAGAGGGACCTGGCTGGCTCTGGTACAAACAGAATCCTGATTTAGATGAGTCCTTGGTCCAATCCAGCATGCTTGTTTCTAGATTTTAGGCCTTTTCTTATATTTTTAACCCTGGCCTTAACTTTCAGCCAGTTATGTGGTCTTTGGCTAATCATTGCCGTCATCCTTGTGCTTCTTTCGCAGTATGGGAATGGTAATAACACTGATCTATCATATGGGGCCAATGGGATGACGTGAAATGATGTAAGGTCAAGCATGTGCTGGTTCAGTTCTAGCTAAAGTAGGAGTGTGGCAGCCTGGTCTCCATCACATAAAGCTTGTATCCAGATGAACTCGAAGTACAAATCTTGGAATTCTCAGCGAACAGTTGTAGTTTCAGCTCATCTGGAAGACAACAGTTTTCCTTATTTGTTCAGATATGTCACATTTGCTCTTTGTTTCAAAGCATATTTGAGTCTGTGTGCATTTGTGTGTGTGAATGTGTTTTTTTTTTTATTTTTAAAAGCACATTTTTAAAAATTCACCAATTCAGTTATTAAGGAATTTCCATGTTGGCAGAAATTCCAAAACTAATCCAAAAAATTCCTATCTGTATTACACAGATCTTTAAAATCTCAGAGCAACTATGACTATACAATTTAAGAAATATCTGGCTTTTACTTCCTTTTTTTCTCTCCTTTATTTTAATAGAATATGTACAGGAGGATCCGTGAGTCTGGGTAAGGAATCTTTTCTCTGAACGTTTCATTTCTTTCAATTTAAGATCCAGGAAATGTCATAAGAATCACTCACTGAATCATGTAATTCTTTTACAGCAGTCTCAGGTGCTACGTGTGCACTCCATAACATGAATCATTAGACTGAAGCAAAACCAATCATTGAATGCATATATGGAATATGATTGTTGTCCATATGAAACTCCAGTGAAGAAGTTGCATCTAATCAGCATGACTGATAGAAAATTTGTAGAGCCTGGGTAGCTGCGCAGATTACTACAAAAAGGAATTGGAGCTTCACCGTACATTGATCACATGAAACAATGGTTTTGTTTGAATGTCACGATAAGCCACTATTTATTGTAACAAGAATGAACTTAGTCTCCCTGCATGTTCAAGTATCCCCTTCTTGTCTCCTCTACTGATTAGAAGGCTTGACCTCCATTTTTTTATGAGCGGCAACAGTGACAAGCTATAGTTAACTGTGGTTGGCTCAAAACTGTCAAACTTAAACCACTATTTATCAAGCTGGTTTGTTTTCGCTATCATCCCTAAGAATTTAAAATATGCATATTATGTTCCTCTGTAGATTTTATCTGAGTAGCAGACATGTCCTTAAAAAAAAACAATGCTGGTCTATCAGTTATTGGTAGGATAATGGGGCTCTAGCTTAATATTCTCCAATACAGAGCAGTCTTCTGGGGCAATGTTGTGACCTTCTTCAAGAATGGACAGAGTATATCAGGGATGGGCCAACATGAGGAAGCATCACCTGTTGGCCTACGCAGTGCCAGGATTTATATAAAAGTTTGACTTCTGGAGACTCAGTTGTCCAGACCAATCTGTTTCTTGAAACAAAGCCATTCTTCATTGCTGTTCCAGTGTGGGGCTCATCATGTGTATGGGTTAAAATGATCTTCCCCCTCCCTCTCCTGGTTGGGATTGACAGATGGCAAAGAACAAATTTGAAAATACTTAGCTAACTCACCACTGCATTTGTCTCATATCCAACTGTCATAATGATGGACTCCTTGTGGGTCAGCAAAATTATATAGAGTCATGTGAAGAGGTTTTTCATTTCTCCCCCTTTCCTCCCATCTTCTATAAAGCCTAGTGTTTTAAATCCATGCACTTGGAATTAATTTTTTTTTTTGTCCTGACATAGAAGAAGACAGAAGAAGTGGGAGAGAGAGGGAGACTCAGAGATTCTTTAGATTGGCAGGCAAAGCCATGTCTGCTTGGCAATGCAGTGCCTTTCAGCTATGGTTTACCCACCTAATGGAGTGCTGCTATTGTACAAATCATTGGACTGAAGCAGGGAAGGGCCACAGCTGTCTGCTTTTCCTCACAGTTCGTGGATCACCGCCTGGGTTTTGCCTTGCATGAGTGGACACCATGCTTAGAACACAAGGAACAAAACACAGCATGGCAGATTATCACTTCCTGTTTTGGAAAGAGATCCAGTGATGTAGTAGACACTTGTGTTAAAAAGTCCATACTAACTCCTTGGTATAACTTGTGTTATGAAGTCCATTCTATTTCCAGGTTTACACACCTGCACCACCAATGGGAGCCTGAGGTTCTGCTCCAGATTCTAGTTCTTTTTTAAAACCCCAAAAAGCAAAAGAAAAAGGTTCCACTTGCACAACATATATGGGCCTAAGTCACTCAAAGTCTTGTTTTCTATATTCAGCTGGAAGTGGCACTGCAAGAGATATAGAAAGACGTAGACAGATAACTGCACCATGAGGCCACTGTCATGAAAAAGTCAGCATGTAGGTGATTGTTCTCCTCTTGGGGAAAAAGGAGATGTATTTCTACAAATGTAGAGTGCATCAAATTCCACATTCATATGAACTGGCTGGCATTTGTAATAACAGTAAAAGTATCTTAGATCTGCTTATTCAGGCAGCTAAACAGCTTACATTATAAATCACAAACGTCTCATTATGGTCAAGCAGAAATCTGTGCGTGGAGCTCTTCCATTACTCATATATTGCTTAATTGCCAACAGCAAAAGTAACATATTTCTGGCTACCTTTGAATGAATGAAATTTCCCACTAGTTAACCAGAAAACAAATTGGGGTGGGGACTGCTGTCACATGATTTTTCTATATATGATTTAGATAGTATCAGGGATTGAAACATAGCTCATCACACAGGATGATGCTTGTGCAAGTTAATTAGAACAGAGTCATATAAGAATGTTAAGAATATTGTCAGAATTTAATAGATTCATTTTTTAACAAGGAAGAGAAAGGCTGCAGAGCATGGATTCTGTAAATCTTCCCAATGCCTTAATATATAATAATGCTGCCCTTTCCCATAGGGATGCACTGGGAGAAATTTTTCTGGATTTTTTCTTTTCCTCTGGAGCCTCTGACCAGATCTGACCATTGCTCAGAATCCATTGTTAGTAAAAATCAGATTATCTTAAGGGCATTTTGCTAATTGTGCCAGCCTTTGTTTCATTAACTTTTTGGCACTTGACTACTGGAAAGTATGTGCCTCTAGCTCCAGGCGCTATCACCTTCTGAAAACATCCACACTCAGGAAGTGTGCTAAACTAGTATGTGGATGAAAGAGTAAAATATTGACTTTCATTGCTTCAGTGACTCATTTACTAAGCCAGAAACTGCTTGCTTTAATGCTTTCAAAGATACTACTTGAATTATTATTTTTAGAAATCACTTGTTTAGAACTTGACATGCAGAGGTATGCTTGTGAAGTCATGTTTGGGTAACCAATTCTCTACCATTATTTGGTTATGTCTTGGGAGTGACTGGATAGTCACAAAGATTCAAAATGCATCAGTGTTTCTTGCTTCACCCTTCAAATGGTGGAGGGAGGGAGGGACATATAAAAATGCACACATTTAGCATTTTGCATGTCAAAAATACCATTCCCTTTACCACTAATAATAATAGTTGTTTTTCAATCAATTTTTGAGTGCTCATACTTTATTTTTGGATTGTTAGAATTCTAGATTCTGAGCATGACAATGGTAGAAAACTACTTCCTGCTTTCCCCATTGGATGGCATTCTTATTTGTGCCATGCTGCTGGGCAATAATAATATAATAATTATAATAATACATAATATAACATATAATAATAACAATAATAATAATATAACAATATTATTATTATTGCCCAGCAGCACGACCCAGATAAGAATGCCACCAAATGGGGAAGGCAGGAAGCTAACCCCCTGCACTTTCCTATTGAGCGAAACCGCATCCTTATTCTTATTCTCTTTTGAGCAGCTGAGGCTGTCTTGAAGGAGTGGGTCCAACTGACCCTGGTTGCTCCCTCCACCCCACCCACCCCCCACTGCAAATGGGAAAGGACTGAAAATCTTATGGAAGGGCTATTTCAAGGCTCTCTCGGTATCTTGAAATGGGGGATTTTGAGGGAGGGGCTGGGAGTGGTTTCAGCTGTGGTCTTCAGACATCATGTGGCAACACAGGGCTGAGTCCTTTAAGAGGCAGTGTGGCATAGTGGTTAAGGTGTTAGACTAGGAGTGAGAAGACCCAGGTTCTAGCCCACCCTCAGCCATGGGAGCTCACTGGGTCACTGTGGGCAGTCACACACTTTCAGCCCCATAAACTTCATAGGGGCATTGCTTATGGGGGAATGGGGAGAGGGAATGCAATGTACAGAGCTTCTGAATGAAAGGCGGAACAGAAATCTAACTGTAATAAGGGAAAAGGTGTCTTTCTGAGGTACTTTGGTTCTGAGGTAACCCATGCCTAGGAGCGAGTGGAAAATTAGATCCCCTTGCTGCCACCACCCCTTCGTTATAAACCACTTTCTCCCTTCCCCACCAGCCCTCTGGGGAACCAGAAGACCGAAATCCTCACCCCACCCATCTGGGTCTGGCTAAATTAAGGGAAGGGAAACCAAGCAAAAACTTTGGGGAGTCAACAGCCCAGCCAAACTGAGGCAGGTGCTAGGAGGCCACTGATTAACTCCAGGATTAAAAAAAAAAAAAAAACTTTATTGAAGGTGCCAAAAGAAAATAAGGTTCCATGCACACAACACATAGTTTAAATACGAAAAACTCTAATGCAATTCCAACTATAGCTAAATAACTCAATTTTCAACCTTGCCTGAGGTGACCCCTCCTCCAGGACTCCATCTGAGTCTCTCACAAAAGACTCCCAAAACTCTTCCCACCCAACACGTGACAGAACCCCCTTCTTTTCCTTTATTGGCTCTCAGGGGTCAGGTGACTCCCTCTGGGCATTTAAGGCTGGCTTGTAATTTAAAAGGCCAACTTCTCCCTACTATGCTAACAAAATATAGGTAGTCCTCACTTAGCAACTACAATTGGGACTGGCAACTCCATCACTAAGTGCCGTGGTCACTAAGTGGAAAATCACATGACTGAGATGGACTTATGACCTCACTTCCCATTCAGTTGTTAAGTGTAACATCACGTGACCGTGATTTACAATTTTACCTCCATCTTCTCTATTTAACTCTGCTTGTCACAAGCCAGTTGCCAAGCACACAAATGGCGATCACATGAATGTGGGATGTTGTGACAGTTGTAAATGTGAGAAATGGTCGCAAAGCTGTTTTTTCCACCATCATAACTTTGAATGGTCACTAAACGAGGCAGTCAGTAAGCAAGGACTACCTGTAAATAAGTACGATGCTATTGATGTAAATTTTAATTGAGATCTCATCTCAAAGACACTGGAACTAAGGAAAATTACTGATGGAGGTAAAAATTACTGATGGTGGTGAAAATTACTGATGATTTAAGAAATTCCACCATGAGAATCTCTTTGGTTTTAAATCAAAGGCATTTCATAAGTTATTGGCATGCTGGTGTGACAGCTCTCCCAAAGTCACCATTAATTTTTACATATATTACTCTGAGCTTTAAAAAAAAAATAATTTACATGATTAGCTCATAAAGGAATCGATGAGTCAATTATCTGACATTAATATGCTAACATTTAAGTCAATTTCTTTTCTAGGATTGGATGTGAAATGCATACATCTGGGTATACTAAGCTAGGAAGCTTTGTAAGACTCAAAAGTAATTTTACAGAGCTGAAGCTGGTATAATAAAATGCATGTAAATTATTGGGGTAGGGCTTGGAGTACAAGAAAAAGGTCAAGAAGTTAGAGTTGTTATTGATTAGGCAGAAGAAATTAGAAGGTGAAGGCCTTTCCTGGAAAAGGTTAATAAATAATAGGTTTATCTTCCCAATCTAAAGCGTGCAGCAAGCACCAGGTACCAGATGCTGGTATATAAATTTAATAATGAATAAATAAAAATAAAATAAAATGTTGGGAGCCTGTGGAAAATGTCTTGGGCAATCTGGTGCAGTGAGGACTTGCACATTCACAAAATGGCTGCCACGCTCAACTTTGTTACAAAAACACCCATTTATACTTTTGTTTTGGCCAGGTTGTCACATCTCCAGACAGAGCACTGGGAACACCCGTCACGATTTGCATTTTGTAAGAATGGCTGAAAAATCTATATGGAGCCCAAGATCATGCAAGAAGCTAATGCTGTGTTTTGCAGCAGTCCATTTTACTGTAATTGTTTTCTTTTGGATTGTTTTTTAGTATCTTAAAAATGAGGTCAAGAGAGCCAAGGGGTTTGAAAGGCACCACTGAAAGGGTCCACTGGTGCAGTGGTCCCCATGGCAACCAGCTGCCTACCATTCAGCTGATCTTAAACAGGGAAGGTGAAGCTGCTTCAGACAAGCCATCCTTTACTCACTCAAAGTGGAATTAAGTATTTCCTCCAACTACTTGTTATTGGCAGGCCTTAAAATGCAAACGGCATAAACGGAACGGATAGGGATTTCCCTGTCATCCTCACTTTCTAATTATAGGGTCTTCCCGTGAAGCTGCTTAACACATTTGCTACTGCCTGTCTTCAGTAAAGCATAATTAATATATAGACTATTATGACAACTTTCATGAGAGTCAAACTAATCAATATTTAATTAATATATTGATTAATTAATATATCAATATTACCAGGATATGTGAACATATCACATGCTTAGATCAGACAGCAGATCGATCCAAATATAAAATAGATTATTAGCCATCCTATTAGTATACTATTGTTGGTATCAGCTAAAAAAAAACTCCAGTTACTGTAACTATTGAATCATTCTTACCAACAAGATGAATGCAATAATTACTGACATATCTGTGAGCCAGAATGTATCAGATTGTACAGCACATCTTTTTCAATTTGCCTCTAGTAAAAGATTGGTGATTTCAAAAGATACGCAATGAATCCTGAGCATGTTCCCTCAGACGTTCAACCAGCTATTCACCCAGTGATGCTTTGATAAATGTACAAAGCACCACAGTGGATTTATTAACAGCAACAAGCATGACAGAATAATCAGCCATCTAGAAACATATATCAAACAAAAAACAAATTGAATGTCTTTTTAATCAATGTTTTCTGCAAGATTTCAGCTCTCCTAAAAACAAACAAACAAACAAACAAAATCAATAATCACTGAGGGGGCCACTTTTCCAACAGTTTGGGCCAAACCCAGGTTCACTCAACCTTGGAAAGTAAACTCAAGAGCCTGTTAGCTACCCTGGATTTGAACTAAAAAGATATTAAACAAATTGATGGAGAAATATGACCCATATTAATTATGGGTTAAGAGTAATAGTGTGGTCCTGCACTCAGATGAAAGAGAGAGACTGAACATTAGAGTGCCCTTGGTCCACGTGTAACTCTTATTACACTACCTCATCCTTACCTGTACCTGTCCATTTTTCCTATTAATGTGTTAACCTTTCCAGGTAGACCAGATAGGAAACATGATGAGATGTGCTAATACTACCTTAATGTAAGGCTACATTAACAGAATCTTGCAAGTACAAATCTCCCGCCCTCTCCTTTGCGGCCTGGGAAGTTGGGGAGGGTACCTTCTGAGCTTTTTTCTTCTCCCATTATACAGTGGTGGGCTATGCCCTCTCTTATCTGACCGTTCCCTAAGCAGCATTTCTTCCCCCCATCTCCCAAAGTCATTCCCACATGCTACTACATAATGTTTGTTGTTATGCATGGATAGCAGTATGAGAATATGAGCATCTACATTGTCTGATAGCTGTATTTAACATTTTGGTGCTTGCACACAAGAAAGTTTCAATCTGTCCTTTTTAGTTAAAAGTTACAACACTAAAAATTTCAATATTAGAATTTTTTGTAAACAATATAATACTTAGCCATGATAGGATGTTGATTTAAGATTCATTAACCAACTATAATTGTTTTTTCATATTATGGGACAAAGTAGAAAATTTAGCCAATAGATATTATTTCAGGAGGAATCATAGGTGAGAATAATATCTTGACTTGTAAGTTATGCCATTGTCAATGAAATGTGACTGATTCAGAGAATTGTATGTGACATCTTGTATGCGATCTGTGACAGTTCTGCTCTGGGATTGTTTTTAAAGATAAGACAGGTTGAATTTTTTTAGCACTAAATGATTAATCTTAATTATTTCCCACTCTCTTTTTATCCATTAGGAAAAACCCACTCTGTGATTTGTTTCCAGACTCTGTGAAATTAAAATAATTTCTTCTCCACTTTTTTTGCCCAAGGTTGGGCTTTGTATTAAATCTGCTTCCTTGTTAGTTCTTTCTGATAAGTACTTCTATTAGTTCTAAGACACTAATATCACATTTCATTGTTTTGTCCTTCCTCACCACTATCATACCATGAAAATCAAGGAGTTGCATGATAGTAACCATTTTGAGACATTAAATCCTACTAGTTAATTATGTTTTTGCATTAAAAGATGTCTCTTAGATTTAGCCTGGTCCTCCTGCCAATCCATTTTATTAAATGGTTAAACTTACTAATTCTTTAACAGAGAGAGAATATATGGAATTTCCTCACACTTCCTCAAATCTTCTTGACTAGTTAAAGGGCCATTAAAATCTCAGTTGAGCGTCATGTCCTGCTTACTGAAGATCTGAAATCTTTGAAATAAGGGTTGTCTGGAATTAAACCTGGAGCCTTACCTATCATGTAACTGGTTGCAATCCTCCATTATAACAGTGTGAACAACATATAATCATTCTTCCCAGAGCTGTCTGAAGGAGCTGTATCGGTGGACTCAGGGCAGCTGCAGAATGCACTGTCAGGAGTGAAGGCCATGCATGAGAAGAGAAGGTATTTGGTACAAGGGCCTGGCACATCTTCAAATTACTGAGTGCTACTGGATAATTATTATTTTGCTGTGGACCTCCACATTGACCTAGGTTTTTTCATGCATTATTTTTAATTCTTCAACAATTTGATCCATACCTTTGATATAACAGTAATATACACAAAAGTGTCCTCTCCCATCATAATATAAAAAGAACCACAGATGTTATTGTCAGTCTATGAAGATCTTTTGGGGGATAATGTTTTGGACTAGACTATAATTAGGCTTAAAAAGCAAATTAATTAAGCAATATCCTCTGAATAAGTTTGCAAGTCATGACATTTTTAATTTCAGCCTTTATTTTCTGGTTTACTTGCCGCCTAGCTTCTTGAAGATCATGTTTTGGTGGCAGGCATTCCAACCAGATGAATCCTCATCTTTTCATGCAACCAAGCCCAGATCCTCAAACACATAAAAGAGAGGCCAATTCAAAGGTCTCCATTGGAGGTGTCTAATATCCAGATCTTTGCCCTTCTCCTCTGCAGCCCCTTCCATCGGAGCAAGGCAACATGAGCCGTCAGCTTTTAGCAGGCAGCCAACAAAATGCTCAAAGCCCCTTTACCCAGTATAGTGCAAGTAGCTCAAGCTCCTGGCTCCGTCCTGGCTCCTGGAGCAGCATGAAAACATCTAACTGTAGAGGAAGGACAACTTTATCCCTGTGTGGAAGCTGCAAGACCAGCACCTGTGGAAGTGGAGGCCAGGGAGTACAAAGGAGATACAGCATCCAGGGAGTACGTGTTGATCCAAAGCTGTTAGAGCCTTTCCACGTCAGTATCTCCCCTGAGATCCAGAAAGAGAAACGCAAAGAGTCGGAGGAAATGAAGAACCTTAACAGCAAATTTGCAGATTTCATTGATCAGGTGAGACCCTCAAATCTGAAGGCTTAAAGTTCCTTACTCGACTATGCCACTGATAAAACCGGGGTTGCTAGTAAACTTTGGTGCAGTTTTTAGGCTGATCCTATGTTTTCCTTCATTTAAGGCTATTGTTGCACTAAGAGTTCTTATTCTGGTGACAAGGTAACAGTCTCTGTCCAAATATTGTTCTGTAATGCCCATTGCTATTTTTGGTTAACTTCTGTCACCAATATAGTGATCACTTGAGTTGAACTGTTAGAATCCAGGGTTTACACAGACTCTTCTAATTACTTTGAAATTGGACTGAATAATGATTCCTTCTCTTTTCCTGACATCTTTTAAAGTGTATTTGGAAATATCCATAGCCTGGTTCCATGTGTTGAGTAAATTGTTCCTATGGAAGCAAACCTAGACATTTTAACAAGTTGAACCAACTTGTAATAATAATTGTGGTCCACTAAATATTTTGTTTATGAGCCAGTAACTTTATTGGGCTAATATTCAAGACTGAAGTCTTGAGACGATGGCAATCGTCCCTGCCACAATTTATTTTACACTAAGCAAGCTCTGTTCTTTCAACCTTTTCTAACACATGTTCTGCCTTCTAGATTACTCCTTGCTTTGACTTTGGCTTCCATTTGGGGTTGGAAAAAAATGGATTACCCATTTATCAACCCAATAATACAGTTTGCATCTTTGTTATATTGGACTGCTAAAATGGTGTTTGAATTGCAAAGTATCCTATGAAACAGAATGTGTGTCCAGCTTTGACTGATGGATGGATTTCACTTTGGGTTTCAGGTGCAGTCCCTGGAACAGAAGAACCAGCTGCTAGAAACTAAATGGAGCCTCCTGCAACAACAAGATAAATCACCTAGAGAAAACTTAGAGCTTTGTTTTGAACAGTATATTGCAACACTGAAGAACAAGCTGGAATATTTGTGGCAAACGAACAAGAAACTGCAAAGTGATAGTGAAAATTCAAAGGCACAGACTGCAGACTCCAAGCGCAAGTGAGTTCTTGAATTATTCAGAGAAGATAAGAAATGACATAGACTTTGTGCTTCATAATGACTCTGCAGTGAGTGCAGTGGAGGTGATCCCTGTTTACTTGGGAGTAAGCTCCACCAAAGATAATGAGGCTTGCAACTGAGTAGGCATGTATAAGATTGCCCTGCCTAATTCCTGTTTTATGTGAGTTTAGGATATGTAGCATATGCAGGTAAACACATCAAGTGACTTTCTGAGAAGGAGATCATTGGTCTTTCTACCTGAATTTGTCAAAGAGCTTTCTCCTAGTCTAGTGCTCCCTTTTCCTTTTGTCCCAAGGTAGTTGAAGGCTTTTTCAGTCAAAAGTCCTGACACTGAACAGTGGAGGAACAATAATGATATCTGGTTATATTTCAAGAATCAACCGTGCCATGGAATGAATGTGAGGATGGAGTCATACATAGAGCTGGGAAAATTGTATGGGAATTTTGAAACATGGAGTCATTGCCCTAAACTGTTTAGTCCACTATTGTCTGTTCTGTTAATAAAAAGCCATGTGTTCAAGAAGAACAATCTACTATCACCTGTTACATATTCCTTTTAAGTAGAAATAACTGGGACTGAGTTTTCTGTGCATGAAACCATTTGCCAATGTGTCAGTCAAGGATTATTACCCTAGTCCTATTTCTCTGGGATATTTTGGGAGTGATACATATAGGAGCATTTGGAACCACCATACACATCATCTCATTGGGAACACTATGACCAGATGTCCCACATGCTTACTGTTTGATTCATCTTCCTCTCTGTTATACTGCTAGATGAGTCTAATTTTTGTTCCTTCCTTCTAGTTATGAAGAGAAAGCGAACCAGCGTGTTGCAGCAGAGAAAGAGGTTACAGAACTTAGCAAGGTAAGCAGAACAACTCTTAAGTGCAGTTAGTTTAAAAAAAAAAAAATTAAAACCAAAATCATGAGTGAAGGAATAGTTGTTACATTTGAAAAAAATTCTGATAGTTCTCAGATGTTACTGCTACCATCATCATTATTTTTCATTATGATTCTGGCAATCCAACCTGTCAATATTTAACAAGAATGAAAAAAATAATATTTTCAGTGTCAACAAATCAGCCTGATATTTTGGATAATATATCCTATAATAGCATTGCAGTATAGTTTAGCAATCATACGTTTGCAATGGTGTATTTGGAGTAGTATGTTTACAACAGATGATTGATAAATAGCTATGCTGATTAATAAAATCTTCTAAGTTATACACTGGATCGATATTCAATACTAAGGTAGGATCATTTTACAAATGAAAAGTGCATGGATTTTTTTTATTATTCATCCAATACTATTTCCATCCAATTTAGTGGTGCATCTATTTCACATTCTTTCCACTATTCCATATGATGCTCTTTTTCTCTCCTTTTATTGGGTTTTGGAAAGCAAAACAGTTGATCCAAAAATCAGAAATGATTTCTTGCTACCAAATGCAACCCATTCCTTGCTACCATTTATGCAACCCATTAAGCTTGGTTAATTTACCCTGGTTAGACTTTTTATGAGTCATAGCATGCTGTATGAACCACTCACCTTCCACCAACCACTATACCTTCCAATGTAGTTAGCTGATGGATCAGGGTCTTGATCCATTAAGTAATTGGTTTAATTTCATAAACCAAGCAACAACTAAACAAGTTTAGTATATCATGTGAACACAGAATCTATAAAATACAGTTACAAATGTTGTTGTATTTTATATTTTGGTAGGAAATATGTTATGAAAATATAGTTTAAAAATCTATAATTAAAAGCACATATTCATGCTTTTTTTTTAAAAAAAACCACCTCTCAGATGAATGCAGAAATAAATTAGATATGGAAGAAAATGGCAATAATTATTAAAAATGAAGTCACCCATTCATGTATCCAAGAACTTTCTTTATGCATGTATTTAAACACATTTTATTTGCTCCACCTTTCAAATTTCCAATTTTTTTATATGACATGTTTAATTAAAACAAATAGCTGAAACGAAGAAGCAAGTTCCCTCAACAGTGGAGTATTTTTACTCAAAAACAAGAAGACCCACATTCTCTACTTAATGTTTTTGCAAATAATAGAATAAATTGTTTGGCACAAAAGGAGATATCCAGTTGTGGGTGGAGTTTAAGGGCCAACACATAGGATCAACTGACATGAAACCTGGGAAAAATAGGTTTAAAAAACATGAAATTATTTTGTTATTTATTTAAAATTTTAAAATAACTTTTGATACTTCTGATAGTTTAAGTGAACTCTGATTCCCTCCCTTCCCTTGGAAGTCATCCCACTAAAAAGAATATAATACGAGAATGTCATCTGTTTAGGACATAGCCTGTATCTCTTCAAACAATGCAGAGCTGGAGGAGAAAGTCAGTCTCCTGGCCCAAGAGATCCAGTTCCTGAAACATGTGTATGAGAAGGTAAGTAGGAAGAGATCCACTGAAGAGATCCTTCCTTCACATGACCTCCACTTGGCCTAGGCTAGGGAACTGACGGTGCATTTGAATCAACATCTAGGAGAAAGAACAGCTTGAGAAACAAGACGAAGGCATGGATGTGGTTGTGAAAATGGACAACAGTAGAAACCTTGACTTGAACAGTACCATACTTGAAATCCGAAAACAATATGAGGAAGTTGTGCGGAGAAGTCAAGCTGAGGCAGATAAATATTACCAAAACAAGGTATTTCACATCAGTGCAAAAGTTGGTAATTTTTATTTGTTAAAAAAAAAAAAAAAGACCTACTGACAAAAGTATAATGCAATACTGACAAGAGTTACTTGCTAGGTGAAATGCTACCTGTTCGCAAACTTTGCCAGCTTATTTCTCTTGTCACTTTTGCTAACTTTTTTAAAATAGCATTGTACATGTTTGTGGCTTCCTTGGTGATTGATTACCAATCTACCTTATTAAAGTGTGACACTATAGGGCATTGCTCATAAGAAGGGGGCTGCTTCCTATTTCATATACAAATGCCTAGTGAACTGGCAGAAGAAGAAAACAACCAAACTCAGAGAACACCAAGGACTCCACAGTTCAACCTGAGCTACTTATATTCTCTTCTGTTGGTACGTCCTTGCTCCTCACTCAAAGAAATGTTGCAGTGGAACTGTCATAATGTCAGCAAATATCCTGTAACCACCACAAAGAATGTACAGTGGTACCTCGGGTTACGAATGCCCCTCCTTATGAATTTTTCGAGATACGACCAGCTCTGGCCCCAAAAATTTACCTCGACATGCGAACTCTGCCTCGAGCTATGAACCGGATCCGCGGCCATTTGCCCTGCTGCCACGCGGTCGCGGCTTCCTGTGGGCGAGATCGCGGTAGCAAGGAGACATTCGGTGAGGCTTGTGGTGTGTTTTGTGGCGTTTGGAAGGTTTTTGGTGTGCTTGTCAGCATGGCTCCAAAGAAAATGCAGAGCAGGCTTGGCAAGAATAAGGCTTTATTTAAACCTTATGGGGAAATTTGCCTCATGGTGCGACCAAATTCGGAGGGCGGAACGGATTAACCGTATTTACATTGAATCTTATGGGGAAATTTGCCTCGTGGTGCGACCAAATTCGGAGGGCGGAACGGATTAACCGTATTTACATTGAACCTTATGGGAAAATTTACCTCGAGTTGTGACCAACTCGAGTTGCGATCAGAGTCACAGAACGGATTAAGTTCGTAACTCGAGGTACCACTGTATATGTACAATGTATACTTGAGTTGTGGGACTGAATGGATTCCATTCTGCCTGCTTGCCCAGACAAAGACTTTTCTCACTAACTTATTGGAAGAAAAGGATTAGGTAAGATGGATAGACATCCCAGGCAAGCAATAAGGAGGTCTTGTTTTTGAACTGCCCATTCAGCAGAAGCACGGCCAGCAATCTACTGCTAAATGGTAGGATTCAGTTGCTTTTAGCTACGGAGAGAACTATCAGACATTGAACCCTGCAAGAGCTGATACCTGTTCTTCTGTCTCATCTTCAACTGACCTGAAAAGGTAAACTAGGCCCCTAACTTCAAAGATTGCTGATGAGGGCAACCTGAGACCATCAGAGTTCTTAGGAATAGTTCCCAGGACAATTATTATTAAGATGAGGTATTTTTGTAGTAATTTGGAATAAGTTTTTTAAAAAAATCTCTTAAACATTAATATAAATTTCAGCAGGTTGCATAGTCTTACTTTGCATTTAGAAAGGCTTTTTTTTTCCCAAAAGAAAATTGCTTTGTTAGTAAATTGTCTTGTAATGTTCTGTTATACCCTTTTTATGCCATGAGCCACTTTGAACATGGTTAGCATGGAAAAGTGGCATCAATGTAAACATATGATTATGATAATTTCATAAAAACCCATTACATTGACACCCTTAGTTTGAAGACGCTCAAAGTAAGAGATCTAGTTTCCAAGGGGATCTGAAGAATCGACAGCAGCAGATTTCAGAACTTATCAAACAAATTGAGAAACTCCAGTGTGAACTGCAGAGGGTGCAGAAGGAGGTAAGACTGGTGTACTGCAAATTAGACCACTAGTTTCTTTACAATAATCCAGACTTCAAATTAGCAATAGAATAATTCATGTATGAGTACTATAGAATATATGTAAGATGCCCCTTTATATAAAGAAGCTTATTTGTCCTTACTATTTTCAGTCCCAGAATCTGAATTTATTTTACTAGTTTTGTGTAATTAGTAAAGAGACAAGGACATTACAAACACTAGTTGTGAAACACTAAGAAGCATGATGCATATTGGATATATGAAACCTAGTAGTAACCATAAGACCTTCTTAGAAAAACTTGAATCTCTTCTTTGTGCAAGCAGCCATAATATTTATAGCTTTTGGCATGATAAGAAAATTTTTAAAAAATTAAATCATTTTTAAAAATTGACTTTTTAAGGTGAAAAGTAGAACTTTTATTTGTTTGAATATGCATTTAATATTCTTTCCAATTCTATACAAAAATATTTTTACATGTCACAGGATATTTATGCTCCACAGGTATAATAACTCCCAATACCTAGTATGGTGAGGTCTGTCTGAATGTTATGTCTGTGTGTTGGAGGTAAATTGCACAGTAGCATATGCAGGACCTGGATTAGCCCATATTACCAAACATTTGTTGTTCTGATAAAGATGCCCTCAATCCTGAGCTCAGTTCTTAACAGCTACATGGACACAACAATATGGTTTTCTTGGCAAGATTACACAACTGCTTTCCCATGAGTTCTTTTGCCAGATGGTTTTCAACTTCCCAGTCTAGTCTACAGTCTACACTCATGGGTTTTCATGATGGTCTCCCTTCCAGAATGCTCAACTTCCAGGCCTAGACAAGACTTGCCAGGCTGCCCCAAAAGTTATATTTTCTGCATTGGATTTCCCAGGGAAAAAAAAGAGGATAGCTTATGGAAGGACAAAGCCTGACTTACCAGATGTAATCACAACTAGTAAAATCATGGATGTCCTTGTTCTTCCATTGAATGAATGAAGCAAAGATTTTGGCCCATGTTCTTCAAGGATATGAGCACTAGCACATTTCCAGATCCACTTGCTGTAGGGTTGCAATCTGGTTATGTGGCACTAAGAAGTGGGTGATAATATGTGTTGTACATCACCCAAGTCATTCTTTTGTGAGATGGGCAGCTATATAAATATGATCAATAAATATGATCAATTAATAAATAAAATAATATGTCCAATCCTACCACCTTTACAGAATGAAGAGCTCCAGAAGACAGTTACTGAGGCAACCAAAGAAGGTGAGCAAGCCGTTCAAGAAGGCCAACAGAAATCCACTGAGTTGATGGAGGCCCTTCGAAATGGCAAGGATGAACTGGCCACCCAATTACTTGACTGCCAGCAGCTCCTGAATGTGAAGTTGACTCTGGATATTGAGATTGCAGCTTACAAAAGTTTGTTGGAGGGAGAAGAAGAGAGGTGAGTCTCCTATGTTAATTTATCCTAGATCAAGATTTAAATAGGACCCCTGTCACCAAGCACTGTATGACCTATACCTTTACCTCCCCAAACTCCAGTTACTACCAAATGTATGTAACAGTATAATATGAATATATTTTTAAATCCCTGAAACAGCACTTTAAGAAAAGATATTTCCACAAGAGATAATGAAACATTGGGTAATGCTTTTTGTATTCTGTATAAATGTGTATAAATGCGGTGGATTCATTTTTGAGGAAAGAATGAAGATGATAAACTTAAAACAGTGTTAAAGCAGGGGCTGAAGATCAACATGAAGAAACAAGTGATTCTCCTTTTCTTCCCTCCACAGGATATCTGCAAATTCCATCAGCATCTGTAAGTACCAAGTTGCCTCTTTCTTTTTTTCCCAAAAGGTGTTTCAGGAATAACTGTTCAATGTGTTTTTTTCCCCAGCTGTGACCAACTCCAGAAGCAATTCTCAGAGTGCTGCGAAACAAGGAAAGGAATGCAGTGAGAAGGCTGGGGGTGTCTGTGGAGGGAAACCCACAGGAATTAAAGTACCCACTTTCACTGATAGTAAAACCAAGTGTCAAAGTGAAAAGTGTTCTACTGTCTGCAAACAGTCCAGTAACAGTAAGAGAAAGTAAAATCGCAGAAAGGAAAGCGGCCAGAACAGTTTCACAAAGAGCGGAAAGGAACAACTTATCTAGATTCTTAGGGCAGTGTTGTCCAAACTTGGCCACTTTAAGATGAGTGGACTTCAACTCCCAGAATTCCCCAGCCAGCATGGCTGGCTGGGGAATTCTGGGAGTTGAAGTCCACTCATCTTAAAGTGGCCAAGTTTGGACAACATTGTCTTAGGGGCATGGGTAGAGCTAACTAAAGGAATCAAAGTCTGGGATACAGGCATTCAAGGTTATGTCACACTTCGCTGGCTTGGTAAATGATGATTCAGTCATTGACTCACAGGCCTCCTTTTTTCACTTTGCCTTCTCTTTCACGACTGGGAAGAAGAGACTAGAAATTTCTCTTCTGCTTTTAATTAACTACAGCTTGCAGTGCTGCATTAATCCAGACTTGGAATTAATCTGATAAAAAATCAGTCTGATGTGTCAACTTCTTCAACCATGGTTTGAAGGTGGCATGTTCAAATCGGAGCAGAGCCCAGTTTATTTCAGTTTGTTAGGTTCAGATAATATGAGAAGCAGTGTATCATCAAAGATGAAGTGAAAGCTTCCAAAGATCTTGCATCCTTGCCACAGGAACAAAAGGGAAAGGACAAGACATTCAACAGGATATACTTGACAAGGCTTTCCTGAGGTAATACATTTAACAGAACATGAAAACATAGCCCTTCTGTGGCAGCAAGCAAGGTAGCTTCTAAGAAAACTCAACCTGGTAGGGAATTTGCTAGTTTGCCATCAACAGAATATGTCAAATCACAAAGGAGACTTCCTAGTTCAACCCACTTTATTCAAATTCCGGAAATTTCTGGAGAATAAATTATACTGTACTTCACTCTGTATGAGTGGAGCCTACCTTTATCAATGTTACCCAATGAGGTATGACAGTATTGCTTGTTAAATACACGTTAATGCCTTTTCCCACATGGTGTCAGGCGCAGTGCTTGAATGACATGAAGAGTGAAACCATGAAAACGCAGTGAAACCGAGGCTTCTAGAATTCCAAGCAGGAGATTCCATTGGAAAATACCCATGTGCCCGAAATATTTTCTTTCAAAGCAGAACTGTCTGATTCTGCCTATTTTTACTTTCAGTTATAAATGTATTCTTCTTCAGAACAAACAAATAAATAAATAAATAGGGGGCTTATGCTAATAAGGTGTAGGGTAATAATCACAGCAGTGCAATAGATACAATTCAAAGAAAGGTGGGTGCTTTAAAAGCCAACTTCAAAACAAGCTACAGAATGGTGTCAGTTTTACCAAGGCCAACTCTGTGCCAATGTAGCCAACAGTAACTTTTCAGAGCATTGCAGAGTGATAGCAACCTAGACTCAGCTGTAGTTGAATGGAAAAAAAGAAAATCCTGGCTGGATCTAGAAAAGGAGGGTACATGTTCTTAGCTTGGTAACCAAATGAAAGGTCCAGCCAATCAGTTCTGTAAAAAAAGGGAGCCAAGGATCTGATCACAGACTTCACATCCTTTCTCCACCAAACGGCCAATCAGCAGGATTATGGCTTTGTTCACCAGGGCTGGAGAAATCTGGCTGTTGGAAGGTGCCTTCTTTTAGGGTAAGGCCCAAAGGGTTGACTATTAAGGACCAAAAGAGGTTGAAACTTTTGGGCACTCTGACAATTCTCTGTTCATGACACTACATCTGCTTGTTTTGCTCTTTGCTGCAGTTTTCTGTCTCGGGGTAATAAACTAAATGCACACAAAGTACATTGTGTTCTCCTCTTTTCTTATTGCTTATCTTCCCAAAGCTCTGAAAGGGCTTCCCTTATTTAAACAGCTGTTGACATGAAAACAAACAAAACTAAGACAAAAGGATAATAAGCCCATTAGATAAACTGTTACATAAACAGCATATTAGCAAGTTAAAAATACCAGGCAAATAGGAATTGTGTCTTAATTTGCAAACATCATGAAGGACACCTGTTCTCTACAGTGAACAGAGAGACTGGGGAGAGGTGCCATGACTAATTGGGAGAGGTTGTTCATTATTTGCAAATGTCAGTTAAATTGGAAAGTACTCATCCATAGAGATTCTCATCATCTGTGTAATGACGTCATCATGGGAATGATGTTAATCCGTGTGGAAAATTGGTCCGCTCCAGGTGAAAGTTATTGCATTGAGTTCCAGTAGATCGAAGTGTCCCTGTGCTTGGGAAAGAGAAAAGGAAAGTGGCATATGGTATGGAGAACCTGAGAAGCCCAAAGGAGATGGTCATGGGCAGCAGGTTGGAGACCGTTTTCATCAAAAATGGAAATATAAATATCAAAGAAAAAAAAGAACACCAAGAAATATTAAAAGCTACAGATATCAGTACAAGCATACTAGAGGTTTTTTTTAAATGTTTTACATAATAATTACCCTATTTCTCACCTGTGATGGAGCTTCAAGTACTGTATATTTTTCATAAATTTTCTGCTGGAATATTTTTCTTATTTGTTTGCAATAAGTTTGCAAACTAAGAGGAAAGGCTGGATAGGCAGTAGTAATGCCATTGATAAAAGCTGACTTCTCCATTAGAAACAAAAGAGACATCACATAGCAAAACCTATGTAAAGAAAGACATATAACTTATGCATAGAAAAATGCATGTATAGGAGAGATAAAATGCCCATTTAAAAAGACATTGTTTCAGGTCTAGATAAAGAGATTCTGTTTAACTATAAATAAGGAGGCATTTGCTTTAACTCTAACAGGAGGAAACATTTGTTTGTAATAAGCTAACACATTCCATTCCATTGGTGGTAATTGGCTAAATCTTTAAACTAAAAAAACCTATAAAAAGGGAGATGGAGAAGCAGTCCATTGTGGATGCCCTCTCAAGGTTACTTGATAACTTTGGGTTGAATAAACGATATTTTCTTTGACCTTCACTGATTGTCTGATGAGTTTGACTGGAATTCCTGGCTTGGAAATGAACCAGAGAAAAAGAAGGAATCTGATCCTTCTGACAGTACCATCCCTTTCCTACTACAATGTAGAATTTTAAAGGTACGTAAGTCCCTGTTTTAAAACATCCATCAAGATACGCATATCTGTGTGCCTTTTGCCTTGAAGTACACATTTTATTTGCATTTTGGATAGTTTGTTTTTTAATTTTTGAACTGAGAACTGCAGGGCAAAAATCCAGAAACGTTAGGATAAGGTAGATCCATTGTGCTCTTATTATCAGTTTGGAAAGTACAACTAAGTCAGTTCACCTTCAAATTGATAACTGAACAAAATCTTCAAAGCATTCTGGGAATATCCACTTACACATCAGGTAAGAGGACTGCAATGAAACCTTGTACATAGGGGGAATAATATCTTCTGAGCCCAATGGAAATAGAGCCAGTTGGTCTAGTGGTGAAGGCACCAGGCTAGAAAGCAGGAGAGGGTGAGTTCTAGTCCTGCCTTAGGCATGAAAGCCAGCTGGGTGACTTTGGGCCAGTCCCTCTCTCTCAGCCCATCTCACCTCACAGGGTTGTTGTTGCGAGGAAAATAGGAAGGAGTATTAGGTATGTTCACTGACTTGAGTTATTTATAAAAATAATAAATGTGGGAATATGTATTTATATATATATGAGTAAAGTGGAGAGGACTATACTGACTATGTTCATGTTTAGCAGAATTACCTATAGCTTGACCATGCCCTCTGCTAGTTTACTTATGACATTTTTGCAACAAACCACTATTTTTGTAATAGAGCTTCTGTTCTGCTGACAGTAAGAAGAAACTAATTCTCCATTGCGTTCACTGCTGATATTCTGTTGCTCCCTGATTATTAAAGGCAAAAGGACTGGGCCTTCCAAACACTTTGGCAGACATGGGGCCAGAAAAGAGATCACATATCTTTGTTTCAGGATTTCTGTCTAAGAACTCAGTTTCAAAAACAACAAGCCCGTAAGATACTGAAACGGGAACCTTGCAAGCCAAGCCTTTTAATCTGGTTCAGCCTTTGAAATGGTTTCTGGAACGGAATCAAATTGCTGAACCTTGGTGGTGCAATTTTTTGTGGATTTCCAGCAGGAGAGCTAAGAAATAAGGTGCATTATACCACTGGATCCTTTTGGCTGAAACTGAACAGAAAGACTGACTGCACACGACCCAAATGGGGAGAAATCAGCCATTCTGTGTGACATCACAATATTATTCCCCCCTCCCCCCCCACAGGCTTCTGGCTGCTGAAAATAACTGGGGGTGGGGAAAGACACATTAGTCCCTGACTGCAAAAAGATTGCCCATCCCTACCAATTTCAAATCCTCTTGAATATGCCCATTCAGTTGCCATTTCTTGCATAGAGCCTGAACTGGCAGAGGGTGTTCAATAACAACCACCATTGTGCATTCTTTTTTCCATTTAAAATGTCTCTTGTAAATCCCTCCTACTCTTTGCTGTTCTGGAGTTGGCTTTCCCCAGCCTGCATTGCATTCCTTCCAACACAGGTAGGCTGGGGGAGGTGCCCTGGGAATTTGAGGAGAGCCAAGCAAGCCAGCTCTCCTTTCCCCGTCACCTCCTTTGCTCCCAGACAGATCTGATTACACAGAGAAGGAGATCATTTCCTTTCCAGGTAAGGTTAAGTCAAACCCAACCCCTCTGCTACTAAACAGCTTCTGGAATGACTTCAGCCAAGAGTTCCAGTCCGATATACTGTTTAGCAACAAGCATTCCTTACAGCTGAAAAACCTGATCTGTTCCCTTTCTTGTCCATCAGACGAAAACCATCTGGACCAGTGTTTCTCAAGCCTGGCCACTTGAAGATGTGTGGACTTCAACTCCCAGAATTCCCCAGCCAGCCATGAAGTCCAAAAATCTTCAAGAGGCCAAGCTTGAGAAACACTGATCTGGACTAAGAAGTGAGTTCCCATCTAGGCAGCTGATCTGTGGATACCATGGGTATTTCGCTGGTATCATGTGGGAACCTTTGACTGCCTTGGACTTGCGCATATAATTATTTACATTAATTCATTAATGCCAATTTTTTTTCCCCAGAGACAGGGGCTTTGGACTTTAGTCATGTGAGTTTAATGGGAATAAATAGGATGGGACAGATATCAATTAGTGGGAATTCTGGGAGTTTCAGCCACTAACTAGAGCTGTAAAAGTTTTTTATCTTAGGCCTAGCTAGGAGTAGATTTTGATTTCTTTCTTTCTTTCTTTCTTTCTTTCTTTCTTTCTTTCTTTCTTTCTTTCTTTCCTTCTTTCTTTCTTTCTTTCTCTCTCTCTCTCTCTCTCTCTCTCTCTCTGACTTGTACAAATCGAAGGTTGACTAGCAGGAAAAAAATAAAATAAAATAAAAGAGTAACTTGCTTGTAAATGTCTATGACAGGGTCTGGATCTTTCTTTCTTTTCACAATAAATATGCTCCGGTGCATTCACAGCCATGTGGGCTATCTAATGATGCTGGCCTTTCTGAAACGACCGTGTGACCATGCAATGTTGTGCATTTCAGTCTGCAATGATTGTGAAGGAAATTCTATTACTATGTTTATATTCTGGTAAAATTGTATACCACCTTGGAATCCATTCCATGAATATCAGTACAATCATATCAAATAAACTCATGAATAAATCCGATACAATGAGGGTGGACATGGTCACCCTTCCATGGTCATCCCTTGTCTACTTGCCTTTTAAAATGTTTTCCAGCTCTGTGGCAATACACAGAACATTGAGAAGACACATTCGTTTTGGAGTTACTCTAAGTTATGCAATAAGGTATTATAAATCAACAAATACTGCACATAAATTAACAACAACACCAGAAGCTGATCATCCCCTTTTTCTTCTTCAAACACAACATTTCCATTTGCATGAATTCATAATAATGTACAGAAGTTGGCCTTTTCTCTTGGGCATAAGGGAATGTAGAAACATCCTTATACTTGGTAGCTTCTAGTTAGAGTGACACACCCCAACCTGGTGCATTCCAGGCATGTTAGAACCAGCTTCCAGAATTCTTAGCCAAGATAGCCAGCACTGTCTTTAGGAGTTGGAAGCCAACTTGTGGAGGGCACCAGGTTGGGATAAACTGAATTATGTAGCATTTTGGGGGTTAAAGGTCCCAGGCAATGAAGTGACGTATAACCTGAACCTATGTGCTAAATCCAGTGCCCAATTAGATAGGTGCTTTCCAGGTATGTCAAGATAATGAATGCACTGAAATGTTCTTCTGATTCAAAGAGCAGGCAAGCTGTCAGCTTTTCAGGGTAGACCAAATCAGGAAAAAGACTCCATGAGAAGAGTAGAAATATACTTTATTGACATAGACTGTAATTGCAGAATCTTGCAAGTGTGATTGGGCTTTACCTCCCCTCCCTCTTATATCCCAGTGAATCAGAGAGGAGCCTGCCTGTCTCTTCCAAATACTATTTTGTTTCTCAGGACTTATGGAATGTCTCAGTGCTCTTTGCTTATGTAATGGTTCTTGCCTCTTTCCCTCAAGGTCACCTCCCTGATTCTCTACATCAGCTTAGTGCCTTGAAGGATATAAGTAGATAGATTTAAATGTTCTTCCAGCAGAGATTTCCTCCTAAGATTTCAGGAGCCATTCATCAAGATGAGCCAACAATTTTATAATATCAAAGAGGAGGAGGAAGTGGGGATAGCAAAGATTTCAGTGCAGTCCTTACTACTGAGCTCAATTGCAATAAATTTGGCTTCATCTTACATTCTCTTGCCCAAGCTGGTGTAGATAGCACTTGGGGGGGCAGGGGGGGGGAGGGCAGAGCAGAGCTTAAGGAAGGAAGCTATGAAAAGATCAGTATTGGTGATGGCATATTTAGCAGCAAGAGACTTTATAATTTTGGTGGCACCAAAAGGATTACCATCAGCAGATGTGGTAATCTGTGCAGTGGTAGAGACTTTGCTTCTGATAAAACATCTGACAGTGGATTTGGTTTTAGTGGCATATCTGGAGGAGCTGGAGGCTGAGCTGTGGAGATGATGGATTTTGTTTAGGTGGTGGACTGGGTGTAGCTAGATGTTCCATAAGCTTTTGTTGTCCTGAGGTTGGTCATATTCAAGAAGTAACTATTACCTAAAATCTCCCATAACCTCTCAACTTAGAAGGTGATCCAACCATCCAAGAGGGGAGGAAAGAGGAGAGGAAGCAGATCAAGACTCTCAAAAACAAATTCCCTTCTCTCATGGACAAGGTGACATTACATTCAACCAATGTAATGCAAAATGAGGGAGAAATGAATATGCGAGGGGGTAAAGACACAGATGAAGGCAAAAACATATATTTGCTTAGAGACAAACAGATTTATTGGATGGATAGAGGGATGGAAAGAAATCACATTTGTAGTAGGGATATACAACACTCCCTTGAGTGTGAAGGATTCAGCAAAAATTCAGAATATGAAATTGAATATGAATGTTGGTGTTAATAGTTTAGAATACTATAGAACATTATTCTGTTGTGTTATGGTTTTTTGTTTTCTGCAGTGATATTTCTAAGGCATCAGGTTATATCTCACCAATACAGCATCTAGTAAACATGGTGCAATTACACATTCAGTCCCAAGGATATATAACTTAGTTGCTATTGCTGGGAAAGACAATAAATGTATTCTCTGAGGAGTCACTGCCAGCTGAGTAGATTAAGTATAGGCAACCTGGTGCCTTCCAGTTGTTTTATATTCCAACCATCAGCCCCATGGCTAATGGCAAGGGACCATGGGAAATGTCACTCAGAACGTTTGGACAGCATCAGGTTACTTACTTCAGTAGTAGATTATATTACAATAGTTGGACAGTTTGACCTGTTATAAGGAACTTTCCCTTATTCCATTTATATTGTGCTCATCTGAGAACTTGGTAGTTTCAACATGTCTCTCCCACAGTTAAGTCAATACTTGCTTTATAAGATTTTTGAAGTTCTACTGAGTTGTGAGCTGAAGCATGAAAAGGCCCCATAATTTAGTTCACTGACTGTGAAACTTGGGAGTGCTGGGAGATTTCTATATTTCAAAGCCAGATGACATGACACTCAACTTCCTGATCAACCTGCAGATTGGAATGGAATATTCCTTTAGCATTTTTTTTTCCTGTTCAATCATGTCCAATTTTCGGAGACATATGATTAAATTCATGATTCAGTTTTTGACTTAAAAATTATATATATATAAAAAGACAGCTCGCACAAGTGGCCATCAAGTGTGGCATATACCAAGGTGATGCACTGTCCCACTGCTGTTCTGCATAGGCTTAAACCCCCTCAGCCAGATAATCACAAGACCTGGATATGGGTACAAGTTCAAGAGTGGAATCACCATCAGCCACCTCCTCTACATGGATGACATCAAGCTGTATGCTAAGAGTGAACGAGACATCGACTCACTGATCCACCTGACACGGATCTACAGCGAGGACATTGGGATGTCATTTGGACTGGAGAAGTGTGGCATGAAGATAGTAAAGAGAGGGAAGGTAGTTAAGACCGATGGAGTGGAACTACCAGTGGGCCATATAGCAGACATAGAAACCAGCTTTAAATAACTTGGTGTCCCACAGTCACATGGAACCATGAGGAGGAGGCAAGGAAGACAGCAACATCCAAGTACCACCAAAGGATAAGACAGGTCCTGAAGAGCCAGCTCAATGGGAAGAACAAGATCCATGCCATCAACATGTACGAACTGCCAGTCATCAGATACCCTGCCGGTATAGTGAGCTGGCCAAAGGAAGACATGGAGGCTGCCGATGTGAAGACCCGGAAGCTCCTCACAATGTACGGAGGTTTCTACCCCAATTCCAACACCCAGAGACTGTACACCAGCCGCAAAGAGGGCAGGCGGGGTCTGATGAGTGTCAAAGCCACTGTCCTGGATGAAACCCGGAGTATCCAGGAGTACATCAGTAAGATGGCACCCAAAGATGAGCTGCTGAGAGAATGCCTCAGGCAGCAGCAGACATGGGAGGAAGTTCAAGCGGAGGAAATACCATGGCAAGACAAGCCCCTGCATGGGATGTACCATCGACAGACAGCTGAGGTGGCTGACATTGAGAAATCCTATCAGTGGCTGGAAAGGGCCGGACTAAAAGACAGCACTGAGGCACTGATCATAGCAGCACAAGAACAGGCACTAAGCACCAGATCCATAGAAGCAGGGGTCTACCACACTAGACAGGACCCAAGGTGCAGATTGTGCAAAGAGGCCTCAGAGACAGTCCAACACATAGTGGCAGGGTGTAAGATGCAGGCAGGAACAGCGTACACTGAATGGCACAACCAAGTAGCTGGCATTGTGTACAGGAACATCTGCACAGCATATGAGCTAGACCCCCCCAAGTCCAGATGGGAGATTCCACAGAAGGTCGTGGAGAATAAAAGGGCTAAGATCCTGTGGGACTTCCAGATCCAGATGGACAGGCAGGTACTGGCCAATCAACCAGACATTGTGGTAGTAGACAAAGACCAGAAGACAGCGGTAGTGATAGATGTAGCAGTGCCAAGTGACAGCAACATCAGGAAGAAGGAGCATGAGAAGTTGGAGAAGTACCAGGGCCTGAAGGAGGAACTAGAGAGGATGTGGAAAGTCAAGGCCAAAGTGGTCCCAATGGTGGTAGGAGCACTTGGGGCTGTGACTCCTAAGCTGGGAGAGGGGCTCCAACAGATCCCAGGAACAACATCAGAGCTCTCTATGCAGAAGAGTGCAGTGCTAGGAACAGCTAAGATCCTGCGCAGAACCCTCAAACTCCCAGGCCTCTGGTAGAGGACCCAAGATTGAGGAAGACACATACCACCCATAGGGGTGTGAAGGGAATTTTATATGTTTCATGTACTGTAAAATGCATTTTAGAAGCACATTCTAAAAATGTGCAATGTTTTGAGAAAACGTGTCCAAAATGACATACTTGAATGTGAACAACTACATATTCTCGCATGTATTTAAGAACACAGTACGGGAAATGGGTTACAACATTTCCTATTTCTTATCAGAGAGCCAGTTTGGTGTAGTGGTTAAGACACCAGGCTAGAAATTGGGAGACTGTGAGTTCTAGCCCCACCTTAGGCACAAAGCCAGCTGGGTGACTTTGGGCCAGTCCCTCTCTCTCAGCCCTAGGGTTGAGCAAGGGCAAACCACTTCTGAAAAATCTTGCCAAGAAAACTGCAGGGACTTCTCCAGGCAGTCTCCGAGAATTAGACACATTTGAACAGATTAAAAACAAATTCTTAGCAAATGGATAGTACTGCCCACACCTAGCAAGTAGTAAAACTAATTTAAGTTTGTCTTCACTATCTCAAAGCTGAATCCAACAGTGTCTGATATCGCTTCGAAAACCACACTGCTGTGCAAACCTAACTGGGAGGAAGCCTGATCGAATTTAATGTGATTTATTCCTATATAGATATATGCAAAATTATACTACAAATTACCTCTCCCTTTCACAAATTTGCTCTGAGAAATGTTGTCCAGTTGAATGCATAGATGACTAGACCAATTTAGGATCAGCCAAACATATAGGAGAATCCTGAATATAGTGTGTCTCCTGAAATTTCTATTTTTCAGAATTCTGTGACTTGGCTCACAGAATTCCCAAATAGTAACAGTGTATACATGAGATGATGCTGGATATGATGCTGTGAATGTTCTAGGAAAATGTCCTACAATCATGTACATTGCCACAAGTATATACAAAAATATATATTAAAATCCAGGCAAATGAATTTTCTGCCAGATTCATACACATTAAGACCAAACAGAACTTGCAATGAACAAGTAAAATGAATTAGTGAAAACAAAATGCACAGCATTATTCATTCCTAGATAGCAATATTAGGAGAGATTTCTGCTTGAGAAGAATCATTGTCACTTGAATAGGTCAGATGGGCTGGATGGAAAAGCAGTCAGCTCTCTGAGTTTGTGCGCTGTTGATCTGTTTCCTAGAACAACAGAACAAGATTTTGGAGACCAAATGGACAGTACTGCAGGACCAAGGTTTACAGTAGTAACAAGCACAGATTTGATTTGACTTTTGAGGATAACATCAATCATGGATAGAATCAGCTGAGTAACCTAATCAATAAGAGAGGGCAACTGGATAGGAAACTGAAGAGTATATAGGACCTTGTGGAAGGCTTTAAAACCATGTGAGTGAACATCTAAGAGTTGTGAGTCAGACATTTTCTTTCTCTCTCATTCCATGAGAACATCTAGGGCTGTACAGGGAGAAAAATAATGGAACAGCTATAATTAAATTTAGAAGAATTCCCAGATCATTCATGCATTGTTACATAAAACAAGTTCTAGAGGAAATTATTGGAGTTAAACAACCACACATCCCATACGTGAAATATTATTAGAAAATCAACTTCATACTAATTTGCTGCAAGAAAATGGCACAGATCAGTTGTGCACCTTCTTACAATGCACTGTGACTTACTACATTAACAGCATCTTGAGGAAATAATGGTTTTATTGGACTTTAATATAGAAATTTACTAGTACAAATGGTTCCTCCTTTATTGGTAGCTGGAATGATATCTAAAATTCTGAAAAATGAGTTGGGCAATCCTGTAGAATAGATCTCTGCTTACTTCTTGCCATAAAGGTGGAGTTGTTATGCTCCAGCTAGATTGTGCTACCAGGACATTTTCTGAAAATCTTTGTGCTGTGAAAATAAACAATTATGCTCAACCACATCAGTGTGGGTGAAAATAAAAATTAATGCCACAATGATTAATACTAGTGTACACTGAGAAAGTATTTCACAGAAACAAGTATTAGTAAGAGAAGGGAGCAGTAGAAATTGGCTACTGACTCAAGGTGGAATCATACAACCATTAATTTTCGTTGTGGTGTAATCAACACAAAATAGACTGTTTCAGCAATTTCTGGAACGCTGGACTAGTTTCAAAAGGCTACAGCGAGTGTACACAGGGCAGCCTGGAAAATCTTTCAAAAGTTAGGGTGTAGTCAATTATGATATTGACACACTACCTCAAAATGTGGTTAAGCCTTCTGGAATCTGCTGCGACAGTCAGCTTAGCTAAGTGTTTAAAAGTCCACTATTGATTCACCTGCTTAATTTGGATATAAGTAAAGGTGGCTGGTGAGAATTTGACCCAGAATAAGTTATTGGAGACAAAATAAAAAGAACATCGATTATTTTTTTTTCCTGGTTAGGGATGCAGTTACTGACTTACTATTATAAGGGGATTTCCTGTTATTCTACATCTATGGTGGCTGGGGGGACAGAGAACTGATTGAACAACAGTCTTCACATTTTTCTGTTGGTAATTGGAGGGAAGCCCTGATGAAGCTCATGGTGATCTCTCTATGTCCTCCATGTGTTGCGTTTGGCAGGAGTTAAAGATGACTTCGTATGACTTTGGAGGAACACAGAAACAGAGACACTCGTATGCCCATAAAGGTGTTTCATTTGAAATATCACAGTGTTAATTTTGCAAAGTAGCAAACGGCAGCTCCCCAAAATCCTAAAGGAAGGTGTAGCCTTCTAGATATGGCTGACTAACCTCCCAGCAGCCCCTGCTAGCGTGGCCAATGGGAATTTCCTCTTCTTTCTCCAGGTGTACCTGTGGTGAGTTCTAGGTCAATTAGACAAAATGCAGCATACAAGGTCTTTCTTGTGAACCCCCCTGATTTTTCTTCTTTATTTTTAGCCTAACCAGACTAGAAATATGTTTTCTGTCAAAAACTAAGGAAGTGAAATTCGGCTAATGCATTCAAACAGGCCTACAGCTCTTCCATCTCCTTTGGGTCTGCTTTTGAAGACACTGAATGTAATCAATTACTGGACCGTCTCACTGCTCTACACTTCAGACATTAGCCACCTCACAGCTATGTAGTGCTTCTGCTAAAATGCCATTATGCCTATCCAGAAACTAGCTGCTGCTATATACTCCAAAGAGGTCTCAGTGCAACTTAGCTGGCAACCTCTGGTGGTTAGCAAAATGTGGATCTTCTTTCTTCTGTCTTTGGAATCTTTTCTCCCTCTGGATATCTGCAGAGTTCACCAGTCCCGTGCTGTATCATCCTCCTACGCTGCCTCATCGGTGATCTTGAATCAGTTGCAACTTGCATTTCTTCAACAGACTGGGGCTACCTAATCCATCTTTGCTTGCTTATTCTGCTCAGAACCCAAGTCCAATGCTATTAACTTCGGGCTAGCTTCTTAACCCATTTTAACTTCCCCTCCCCAGGAGAAATTCTGTGCATGTGCAAAATCTCATATGGTTTTCTCCCCACTCTTTTCCAGTCTCTGGGAAACCATAAGTACAGCTTGTATGACTGAGATCAAGCGACAGGACAATAGTGTTTGCCTTCTCCGTTCTATCACAGTATTCATAGGCTCCAAATACACAATCCCTTTTGACGGTAGGGCTGCTGCATTTTGGACCAGTTGGAGTATATAGTCTTCAAAATATTCAGGTGATGACCAGTTGGTTATTACTCATTATTTAAAGATATTTCTTGATTGCAGATTAGAGAAGACTGTCACCACAGCTGCAAACCTTGCTTCAGACCTAGTTAGTAATATTTTGTTTTGTTACATCTACGCCTTTCAGTCTTGAAGGAACATATACTAGAAAGAAAAGCAACCCCCCCCCTCCCCAAAAGCATAGTGTATTGTGCAATTAATGTCTCTACTTCCAGTCCTAATATGTTGGTAAGCATGGTATAATGCAGAAGATGACTCACAAAGATGAGTTGCTGACTAGGGCTGTGCATTTGTGACCTTTCCACTCTGCTTTTGTAATTTGCAGGGAAGCATTGTGAGGCTTTGGGTGAAATCAACACCAGACAATCACCAAATATCTCAGGCTGATGACTCAGAGGATACAGTAGAAATTGGAAAAACCATGAACCAGGTAAAAAAGATCTGCAGCTGTCACATTATTGTCTGCTAATATGCAACACAGCAATACTTTAATTCAAAGGGTCTAGTGGTTAAGAAACCATCCACAATTGACATCCACATTCTCACAGCTTTTCTGGAAATGTGATCATGCCACCCTGGTTTGGGCTGGTCATTCTTCTTAGGAATAGGATGCTACATTAAAGAGTTTAAACTTTATTCAGCAGGTTCCTTGTGGGTATTTTCTTCCACAGGGGCAAAAATGTAATTACACTAGATGGTTATTTTTAAAACGATCTAAAAGGATCAAACCTGATGCAAATGTTAGGAGTTGGGAATGGGAGATGAAAATACTTGGCCATTTCCTCACCAATGAGTTACACCATCTTCAAGACATCACCCAGCCATTATTGAAGTGATACCAAGCCTGTCTGCATTACTGTTATCTTGGCACAATGATGATTCTAGAAGATGCTATAAGCTCCCTTGTGAGAAATATTATTTATTTACTTATTGCAGTCATTCGTAGACTGCCTACTCATCAGACATGATTTAAAGTCTAGTAACAGAATCTTGAGTCCTGTCTTTGTGGACTGGGGAACAAAACTCCAAAGACTTGGCGGCATTTCCTTTTGCGTCAGTGTCAGCCTGAAGAGAGCCATGAAGACAATAATTTGCCACCACCCATAGAAAATGCTAAACTGAAATGCTGGAAAAGAATCTACTGTCTGAAAAGAAATCAAATATGCTTGCCTAGTTATTGAGGAACTTGGATTTAGTCTATGTTACACTAGTCACTGGGGCCGGAAACCCCTGTCAGTTTCAGTTCCATTCAGGTTCTCGTCTTTCCAATCTTAAATTCATTTTGGCTAGTTTCTTTATCTGTCTGAAAAGATAACTGAATGACTGCACAACCTTTCTACAATTTTGAGTACAGTAATGTCCAATATATGAATTTTTGCAAGTTTATAACATGTATGAATTTGCTGCTTACTGTCACCTAATATATATAGTTAATACACATATTTGGATCGCAAAGCTGCATTTCAAACTTTTAACAAGTGCCATATACACATAAAATTCTCTCAGGCAATTTACATGTTGTTTCATAATGTATGGATTAAATTGAAAAATAAATTAATTGCTCTCCCTTCTTACTACTCACTATTTTAATGGTTGTCCCAATCTGGATGATTTGTATGTTAGTTCAGAACTTGTGGATGAAACATTCAAAATTTGATATGCAGAAGGAATCAGCACATCTTGCTTCAATATCATCCAAGAGAAAACAATACGTGGCCCTCCAAATATTGGTGGACCCATTCTTGCAATCTGTTCTTATCAGAGACAGACAGGCTTCAGGAATTGTCCTGGAAATTCCTTCTAGGAAGATCTCTATTTCCACTAAAGGCTACCAGGAATGGTTCTCTAGATCTGTAAGGCTGGACAGTTACACAATTTCTAGCGTTCTCTGCAATTGCATAGGTTGTGCCCTCTTAAGCTATGGTGAAGAATTGTGAGATCAACAAGCCTGGACCAGCACATTTTATCAATGAGCTGTTCCTTGAAATATTTTCCTCAAATCCTTTGCAATGAGGAGGAATCCACTGAATTAAATCAAAGGCAATTTTATGTAAATTTAAGCCTAGAATATGCTGCAATGAGTAACCCAGTTATGTTCATCTGGAAGGTTTAACAATTACAGCAATATATATATGACAAAAAGGAAGTTAATCGTGCCTTTGGTCTTTAAATGTGGATTCTGAGGATCAGGGCAAATTGACTTTTAAAGATACCAAAGCCGAGCTCATTACAGAGGAGGGTGTTCTACCAAAGGCCAAAGGTAAAATGACTGCCTATTGTGGGAATCCATCAAGCTGATTCTGGGTATTGAGATTGCTCCCTACAGGCAACTGTGGGAATAAAAGAAGAGCAGGTGAGCATGACAGAGGAACACAAATAGTGTGGTCGCCCATGGCTACATGCTATTTCAGCATTTGGAAAGATCCTCATGGTGAAGTGTCCCTCAGCAATGATGCTGCCACCTAAAGTAGTCACACAGTCATGGCCAAAGAGGAAACTATTGTCAAAAAGGACACAGATTTGAACATCTCTTGCAGATGCTTATTTATTTGTACTGATAAGGGTTTTTTTGAATTAATAGGAGATGGCCCAAGAGAATTCCATATCTAAGAAGAGTGGAGGTCCCATTGTTCTCCTGCTACTTCTCACCATGCATTCACTCATGTGCATCCCTTCCTCTGTGGCTGGCCAGTTGCCCAACAAGTATCATGCTTAGGGGATCTTCAGAACAACACATCATGAAGGGTGGACATTCCCATGGCCTCACAATGCACCACTATGAATTCCCCTCAGAGGGAAAATAAAGCAGCAAGTAGGGACCGCAAGCTCTTCCAGGAAGCTGCATCTCTTAGATGAAGCTGCATTGGACAATGGATTGGAAGACTAGAGTAAGGGCTTGGCTCTAATTCACTTCCTGTCCCAGTCTGATCTCTGAAACAGCTACTTCACTGCACCTTAGGCTGCAGTTTTTTATTATGCTTTATTTTTTATCTTGTTTTTTGTAGCTTTATTCTTGTATGATTTCTGGTTAAGCTTATGCAATAGTACATTTGAAAAAAGAAATATGAATTACATTTTGGAATAGTAAAATTAAACCTATTCAGCAATGATTCCAATGTCTTTTTTCCCCCAGAGTAATAGAGGGACAGTGGAAGGAAAAAAAATACTTTTTCTCATAGCAATAAAGGGAATTAATAGAGAGTATCATCTGCATACCTCTTGTGAAAAACAATCCAGTTGGAATATCTCTGGTGTCTGATGCAAGAGCTCCAAAGTATATGCAGAGCTCTGAATAAATACCCAGGCTTTCCCCATCCCTTCCCAGTTTTTTTTTTAAATGTTGCTTAGGGAATTAATAGACAGTTTCATGTGCCTATTTGTCTCTTGCAAAAACAATTAAGTTGGGGAGTCTGATGTCTGATGAGCATTCAAAGTACCTCCAAATTTCCCCATTCTTTTTGGTTTTCCAAGTTTCAGTAATCTCTTACAAAGATTGCAGAGAACACTGATCTACATTGAACCTCAAATGCTTTCTTCCACCTCTTTTTCCCGGGGCAACAGAACAGGGTTGCAACTTTCCGTTCCAAATCAAACAGGAAAACCACAAGTACCTTCTGGATCTTGCGTATTCAGTTCAATCTCCATAGGACTCTGTATCGGGTCAAAAGGTTATGGAATACAGAACTTAGAGCAATCATAAGAAGACGTTCATTCTATTTAAAGTAAATCATTCTATGCAACTATTAATCCACCCGTTGGTCTCTTTGATTGGTGCCATAGTTATGCCAGCTCAGCTACCTTTATCAATACAGAGCAAGCATTGTAATATTGAGTGATGATGCCTCTTACAAGTTCATAATGTATAAGAATTCAAATGTACAGTGTGTGAATGCCTTGATTGTTCTACACTAAATTCCATACTGAATGCTTTTTCATGTCAACTTTTGAGTTGACTTCTGCCCAAGGGGCTGAGGAACAGCTGGAAGGGACAAGCATCTGTAAAAATCACACAAGAATTAAAGTGTGCTGAACTCCTTCACTTCCAAGGTGACAGCACCCCCTTGCTACAGCACAGGTTTCCCTTGCAGCTGAGGTTTCATCCTAAATAATACTCATGTACAATCCAAGATACTTTTCCACAATGTGCCTCAGGGATGAATGACTCAAATTACTGGCACTGCATAGCAACAGGAATGCTTGGAAAAGAAGCAAAAGATGGAACATCAGACTATTCAGAACGCTATGAGAAAAGCAATTGGCACTTCGATTCAGGTTCTGTCAAGCTTCTCAATAGACCAAGAAGTGTGAAAAAAACAGTAATAATTCATATCATCAGCCAAATCTTGGAAAGGCTTCAAGAAGATGGGACAATGCTGATGCCCTGCAGCCATTCAAGTTTGGATAGGTTTGTATCTCACAGGTCTTATGCAAATTCTTATTCCTCTGGGGCGGTTCTGCCCATTCTACTAGTCCTACCACATAGCTGTCTTCTCTGTATGTAAATGCAATGAAATCGGGTATGTCAGCTACTGGGGCAGCACCAAGTAGCTTCTGTGAGGCTTCCTGGTGGATTCGGATCCAGATGATGACCAGACTAAGACTCATTTAGCTGGAATGTAAAAACATCAACACGCCCTTCAAACTTCTTCTGGAGTCAATGAGCCACAATGTGAACAATTTGCAGTCAAAAAGAAGGATCTAGACTCAACAGATTTCAGATTTTGAACTGACCAATTCCTGGAATAACTCATCAGAGGAGTCCTCAAGCACACCATTTTTCCTAAAAGCAATATTTCTTTTAAGGCCACAGTTCATCATGGGAAAGGACAAACATTAAATTACTTCTCACTGTCAAAGATTTGTTCTTCATGACACCTCCTTTTAATTTTCCAATCTTTGGTTCTGAAGTCATGCCACTGGGGCTATTTCAGAATAAAACTTATAAGGTGCATGTGCCTGTATATATGAACAGAGAGAGACAAAGAAAGATATACACATCCTAGAAATAGGCTTTGGGGGTATTCCCTTAATGATGATGAAAATAAAACCAGGAGTTCTCTTGCGAGAATATTTTTAATACCATAATTCGTGAAAGAAAACTAAATGTAATAATAATAAAATACATTTATTTTATATAATATTGCCCCCAAAATGTTTGTGGGTCGTGGTGGTGGGGTTGATTCAATGTCAGTTTTTTCATTCAAAATACGTTGATCAATATAAGCACTCTTTTCTAATAAAAGTGTATTCATTTAAATCAAAAACCAACTGTATGATCCAAAAACAAGTTATCATGGGAAAGTGTTGATGTTCATGGCCTAAATCTTTTTTTAAATCTTTTTTTAAGTTACATTTTCTTTTTTAAAACCCCTGATATTTAAACCAAAGGAATATGTAAGAACAGTGGCGCAAAATCTATTCTTCCCAATTGATACTCCTCCTTTTCACATGGGTGAAAGATCACAGAGAAAAGCATTGAATTTTACAGTAGGTAGACAGATAATCTAGTCCAGCTGCACATGTTCAGCATGGGAATCTTGCAATGAGTGCATCCCTGAGAATTAGTTGTGCAGCCTGAGCTTTAAGTACTTTCCACAAAGGAGAGCCCTCCACTCCCTAAAGCACTCAGACCACGGTCAAATAGCGATTATCCTTTGGAAAGTCTCAGGACATTCAGATAAACCATAACAGATACGTGTATCATTGCTCGCTTTTATGGAATAATAATTTAATCTGGGATGTGTGCAAACCATGAGCTGATTTAAAGACCCTTCTTATCCCAACCTGCCGTATTCCCAAACAAAAGTAACTTTAGAACTTGTTCGACTTGCTTGTTCTAGTGCGCTCAGGAGATCTTTACAATGGCACTTAGGCACCCAGCAGCCACAGCCATCTGCAGAGAGACACATGAAGTCTTATGTAAAGATCATTAGCAATGTGCCAAAGGTGTCTCTGCTGTTAGAGGAGCAGATTAGGCTTTAAAGCTGCAGTCCTGAAAAAACTCATACGGAGTAATGCCACTGGACACAATATAGACTGCTTCCCCCACCCACCCCCCAAAAAAAATCCCGTAAAAGGAAATGCAAAATAGGAAATGGGGCTTCAAGGAATGGAGAACTCAGCCGCAACCTGATCAGCTATGGATTTCCTTACTACTGACCACACTCAGTGGCAAAATATATGCATTGCATGCAGAAGATCTGTGGTCCAATTCATTGGATCTTCACAACAAAGATTTTAGCTCCAGGGAACTGGTGCAGCTCACAAAGGACCATATATGGACCCAAGGTGTAATCAGTTTACTGTAAGGTATCTAGTCCACCTCACAAGTGTTCTGTGTAGTGAACAATGTAAGAATGTAAAACTGCATTATGAGGTGGTCCATTGGAAACCATACAAAAGTGAATAGATAGTTATGCAGAACAAATACTTTGCAAAAGGCAAACAAGGGGAGGCCCACTTTGAAGACACAAGGTTGTGTGAAGTACACTTTGCGCCCAATGCCCAGTACACTGAAGACCATAGGTGGCTCCTGACAGATTGACAAAATCTTTATGGTCATGCTTTTGTACTGATCACAGTTGTAGCTGCTTTCCTCATATCTGACTAAGTCAGTTGGGTAGCCGGAGTGTAAATATGCAGAACTGTGATTATCACACTGTCCTTTTATTTGCTTTTGCTGCTAATGAAATAATCTCCTAAAAATAAAAAAGGGGAAAATGCTGATCCCTTCAAGGTACCTCTCCCTCACAAACTCTTACACCAGTTGTAAGAGTGCTGTATTGACTGGAGTAGGTGTGTATTGACTGGAGTAGGTGTGTCAGAGGAGGCAAGTTGCTGCAAGGCACCATCAAACATCTGAATATCCCATTGTCTTGAATCCTGTGCCAAGTTCTTTCCCAAACAGATAAAAGGGGAGGTTTCCCGCTCCTTTATATCAGAGAGGTTCTGCCTGCTTCTTTCTCTGCTCTTTCCCTGCAGTGCTGCTTACCATCCCAAACTTTCTTCACCTTCTCTCTCCGAGCAAACCATCATGAGTCGTGTTTCCTATCGAGCATCCTCCGGAGGAGCTAACAGAGGCTTTACCTCCGGCTCTGCAATTGTCGGTGGTGGTGGCGGTGGGAGAACCAGTTTCAGCTCCTACTCTGTCAGTCGAGTTGGAGGAGCAAGAGCTGGAGGGGGAGGCAGCTATGGACTTGGTGGATTTGGCAGCCGAAGCCTGCACAACATGGGTGGAAGCAAACGAATTGCCTATAGTACCATTGGTGGAGGTCTAAGATCTTGTTACGGTGGAGGAGGATATGGCTTTGGTGGAGGAGCTGGTTTTGGTTATGGTATGGGCGCAGGTGGAGCTGGCTATGGTATGGGTGGAGGTCCTGGGGCTGGCTTTATGGTAGGTGGACCAGGTTTTGTAAGAGCTGGTCCAGGTTTTCCAGTTTGCCCCCCTGGTGGCATCCAAGAAGTGACCATCAACCAGCACCTCTTGCAACCCCTCAAGCTTGAGATTGACCCAGAGATTCAACGAGTGCGTTCTCAAGAAAGAGAACAGATCAAGACACTCAACAACAAATTTGCCTCCTTTATTGACAAGGTAAGAGCAGTTATTAATCCTATTTGACCATTCATACTTTGGGGACACTAAATTTGAGGCAACCCTTCACAAACTCAAGTCACCAATCCAATGGCTGTTTAAAGTCATCTTTGGATGTTCTCTTATGAGGTCACATCTGATATAGGCATATGGGCAAAAACGGGCAACTATTTCTAATGTTGTCCAAAGTCATTACAACCAACAAATTACCCAATTAGCTTCTTTATTGTAAGGATGAATGGTCATGTAAAATTGAATGACTTCTAGCCTATGATCTGCTGTGAAAAAGTAAGCCCCAATTATAGACAATTTGGCCATCTTAGTTTCAAAGTCAGATTAATTTGATGCCATTCTTAAATATTACAATTGTGAGAATAAAGCAATTATTTCCCTTGTTTTCTTGACTTGTGAACTTAGTTTGTGGAATCCACAAATACCAACACAGACTGAGGTCAATTTATCAAAATCTTGTTTTAAAAATAAGTGATGCAGATATAGTAAGAGCTAAGGCCAAGAAAGGATGCCTCATATATTCACTGCAGATGACAGAATGTCTATACAGTCATTAATTCCCAAATTATATTACCTTTATTAATCCAGATTGCAGTTTGGTATTGTTTGGGAGAGGAGTATGCTAGCATGCAACATTTTGTCAATACTTTGAGTGTTGCAACAAATCTCTTTGCCATCTACTTTGGTAATTGGGGGCTCTCTGCATGCTTTCACTAAAGCTACAGATTCTGAGGACTAGGTTATGGAGGATAAAAATATAATTGCTAAATGTATACATTTTTAAAAGGGCATATTTTTCATGTCATTTGGAGCAGCAGCTCCATTCTCTGCTAGCTTTCACAACCTCCTCCTTACCCCCATTTTTTTCTTCCTTTTTCAGCCTCCTTTGCTATTCTTCTTCCCTCCTGAGTTGCCGTCTTAGATTTGTTCTGTAGCATACACTGTTGACACCATCTTTACAGGTGGAACTTTGCAGAGCTCCACAAACGACATATCGTTTTCTGACAAAGCAATTACTTTGCTTACATGCCTCATTTTCATCTCCTTGTCTATTCCACCTTGCAGGTCCGATTCTTGGAGCAGCAAAATAAAGTCCTTGAGACCAAATGGGATCTCTTACAACAGCAGGGGACGACTGTTCGACAACACAACATTGAGCCTCTTTTTGAGGCATATATTAACAACCTCAGGAGGCAGCTGGATTCTCTAGTAAATGAACGGGGAAGACTAGACTTAGAACTGAGGAATATGCAAGACATGGTGGAGGACTTTAAGAACAAGTAAGTAGTTTTCCATTCTATTCCATTCAGTCTCATATATTGAAAGAGCTGAAGCTGGCCGGGTGGGGACCAGAGTGACTTAGGCTAGACAGAACCGTTATGTAAACACTGAGCAGAATCTCCATCTCTCAAGGCTGGGGAAACAATGGCCATTGACTCAAAAAAGCAGGACATAAAAAAAAAATTCTCCGAAGCAGACATATACATAGGGCTTGATTTCCATGTTCTGCTTAGATATGATTTCTGCATAAAGCAATTTATCTATAGCGGTGTCATATTTGTGAAGCTTCCACTGTAGGCAAGTTGCTGAATGTCTGGAGACCCAAGAGTTCATGCCATGCCTGGTGTAAATTCATGCCATGCCTGGTGTAACATAAAAGGTTGATATTTCCAGATAAATGCAAAGAAGACTGCTTAGATTTGATATTAAGAATCTGAATGCATATATTAGCAGGCATTCTCTATTCACCTCAAACCATCCAATGAGCAGTATGAACTCCTTCTATTGGGAAGAATCCTGCACATTTGCACTGCATTCCTGTCATAAAAGCCAGAGTTTGGCTTTAAGATGGGTGGCCATACAACTATTTTTAAATAAATAAATAAAATAAAATAAAATATACAGCCAGATGGCAGACAATATCACTCCTTTCCTTTTCTAACAGATTTGAGAACTTTGTTTCATCTGCTTGATTTGAACCAAATGCAGGCTCCAGGGCATGTGCTTCCCAAACCCACATCATTAACATGTTTATTCAGGTTGATAAAAGCCTATGTGGATCTATAAATCTTATCCACGAACCTCATGCCTAACCAAACTATTTATGTTCTTGGGAGTCTAGAAAAGCTTTTGGGGACTAAGGTTTGGCAGTGAACGTTAGTGAACATTATGTCAGAATGAGATTGACAAACGCTAACTACTTCACAAGTACGCAGACAGCTTGCTAAATAACAGACAGAAATCGGAAAGTGTCAAAATAGATTCTGCTCAGCAAATTGCAATCCTACACCAAAGCTTAATTTCTCCATACTCCCCCTTATCCATCCAACCTTCTTTTCTGTGTACTTCAAACTAATTCAGGTTTGGAAATCCACCTGCTTGAGGGCAAAACAGATTAGGACTATGGTCTGGCACCAAACTGTTCAGAATTAATCTGCTAATTGCAAAACCCTCCCATCCTTTTTTTGTTGATTCCAGCCCCACCTTTCCTCCTGGGTAGGTTGATTTGGTCTAAGTCATGAGGTTTCATAGCAGGATGCCTGCAGTGAACAAGCTTCTCTTGCCAAACCCTCACAAAGGGTTCACAAATTAACTTACGTACCACTACAAATTAATTGCTACATTTACACTTTTGCACAACTGAATATTCTTATGACAGATTCTGTTATGGCCTTTTAAGGGGCATTCTACAAAAGATGTGCCAGCGAGCTAACTGGGGTGAACATTCAGCAGGGAGGTCCCGTCTGTCTGATAAGAATGTTGAATGTGATGCATTTTCCCTTCAGACTAGTGCTTTTTAAATCATGTCAACTGTACTTTTTTGAAATCAAGACAGTGTTAGAGAAGCACCCCAAGTGTGTAAAGTATGCAAACTAGCATCAAGTACTCTGTCAGAAAAGCAATTGCAAAACGTATTGCTTCAAACCACCGAAGTTACCAAACCAAGCCACAAACATCAAAATTGGTGCAGCCAGTTGAATAGTTAAGGGCAAACTGTATTACCAATGTATCTCAGTTTTACAGCAGCCATAGTAATTGTGACTCTATCTATAAAATGCTGGGAATTATAGTATAGGCTGCATCTTACTATTTTCCCTAGCCTGTTCACTGAACTATATTTCAGGGTTTCCATTAGACGAAGGACTATTGAACCCATTTAAAGCTGTAGTGAAGACCTGACCTAAAAATGGGTTATTCAATCTCAAGTCAAAGATAGATTCCTGAAGTTTTAAAATTAGCCTTGTGTTTTAAAGTCATATCAAAATTAAAGATTGTCCAAATTACTGGTTCACAAATGTTCTTATTATAGTACACATTTCTCTCACTGACTATAATGAGGTGGGAAAAAACGGTATACGTGAAATCCTTTGTACTTACCTGTTAAAATTATGATCCTGAAAATCCATCACACGTGAGGTAGCCGGAGGAATTCCAAGGATTGATCTTCCCAAAAGAAAATGGGAATATTCAATTTTCAAGGGAACAATTCAGTTGACACAGACCATGAAGATTTCTGGAATCCACCTATAAGATGCTGATTTAGCCGTCTCATATATGGTGTGTCTGAAGCAATGCTCAGTTCTCATATTGCAATCCATCCATATTACTAATTCCATCATTCCTCCATCTTGTCTAACAGATATGAAGATGAAATTAACAAACGAACAGGTGCAGAGAATGAATTTGTGGTGCTCAAGAAGGTAAATAATTTGCCTACAATGTTGGGTTCTCAGTGAGATAAGAAAATAACCTTTGAACTTGTTAAGCTGAGCAAGTCTGTTTTCTGCTCAAAATGTAACAGACTTTTCCTATGTTTTGTGCAGGATGTGGATGCCGCCTACATGAACAAGATTGAACTTGGTGGCAAGTCAGACTCCCTGACTGATGAAATTGAGTTCTTGAAAGTACTGTTTGAGGCGGTAAGCTTCCCCACTGAAGCTCTTGAAGGTTCTATTTCTAAACTTAAAATGAGCTCTAAGTCTATTTCAGAACACTAGAGAATTTAGCCCTTGATCTAAACTAAGCCTAAGCAAATATAAAGGTAAAGGTAAATCTAAATCTGATTAAAGGCAGGGTCTCTCCAAGATCTGTTAACTGGAGGTACAGGGAATTGAATTTGGCATTTTTTATGTGCAAGGCATGAGCTATGGTACTAGCAGAGATCATGGATTATATTACCGCTCATCCACTTAATTAATTCTCTGATATTTCTGTTTGCCACTAAGTAGACTATAAATATATTGGAAGAGGAACTCCCCCCAAAAATGCTCTTGAAAGCCAAAAAAAAAAAAAGTTATTTTTATGAATAGAAATACCAACTTCCTTTCAGTACCAAAATAAAAATAAAAATCATTTTCTTGAATGCATTCAGAATTTTAGGTGTTGCTCTAAAACTTGATAAATTCTCCACTGTGAAATCTTCCATTATGGACATTTTCTTCCCTTAACCACCTCCCACCATGCTCAGTAAAAATTATAATTTGTGAGCACATCAACTTAATATAACAGAAAGAGATTGAATGTAAAAAGCAAAATCTCATAATTAACAGAGAAATAAGCAGGGGAAAAGCTATACAGAACTGTTTTCTAGCAATGCCAAAAAAGAATGAGGGACTGGAATCCCTAAGATGATCACATCACAGTGATTTGTTGGAACCTGTGTAATTTTTTTTTCTTTTTTTACATTCCACTGTGGAAAACATTACATCAGTTTTTCTTTTAGAAAGGATATTCTTCCCCTCGCCAGTTCCCACTTACTTGGTTACGTGTTTGAAGAGCTGAATAGATGTTAAGGCAAGCAGAGACTTAATGACATCAATTATCACATCTTGTGCAACATAGTCACAATTTCCTCCAGCTATGGCTGGATGAAGACAAAAGAACTGTATTTAAATAAGGCATCTCCACACTGCAAGGTTGTCTAGTCTGGACTTGATGCTAGCAAGCAATGGAAAAAAATCCACCCCCTTCCTTGGCAGCTTTTCCAAGTGAAATTAATCACTTTGATTGGGAAACATTTATGAGTTACGGAACATATTTGATTGAGCTTGGATTCCAGTTATTGGGAATAATAACTTCTTTCACTAAAATTCCTAACTCTAACAAAATGCATTACAAGGAGAACTGGAGGGGTGCATCCAAACTGGAATATAAATTGAAAAGCTTCAGACAAACTTGAATTAGGATTTGCTGAATTTTGCTCTAGCACTGTTACGTACTAATCCATTTTTCCTTGTCTGCTTCAACACAGCCATATTTCCTTTGCCCCATAAGTCCAGGTGACACAGTTTTTAACTTTCTTGCAGGAATTAGCTCAAATGCAACAGCAAGTATCGGATACCTCTGTCATATTGTCCATGGACAACAACAGAAACCTGGACTTGAATAGCATAATTGCTGAGGTCAAGGCACAGTATGAAGATATTGCCAACAGGAGCAGGACTGAGGCCGAATCATGGTATCAAAGCAAGGTGAGTAGATAGAATAAATGCATTAAAGGCCCAGAGCAATTTTTCATAAACAGGTTGGACTACAATTCCCAGGATTTCCTGCACCAGAAGGCAGCAGGTTGTAAATGTGCTATCTTCCCATCCTGGAGAAAATTATGCTAGCATCAATTGCACTAAGCCCCATTCTGCCTTAGGGCCAGCGAGGGGTGCTGTCCTTCCAGCTTTAATGGGGGAATGAGTTAAGGAGAGAGACTGACGCACTCACTTGGGTGCCTTTCCCCACCCTGGGTGTCTCCTGCTGGTGGGAAAATCAGCCATCAATCACTCTCCTGAGCATGTGGTGGCGCAGGATTGGGTGAGCATAGGCAGCTGCCTGAGACAAAGGGCTTAGTCTCCTTTCAAGCTGCCAGAGGGACAAGTCACAGGTGCAGAGATGTGAGCTGTCGGGCAGGCTATTTCTGTTCCCCCTTTTTGGTTTTACTATTTTTAGAAGTTCTTCTGCAGGAAAGCAATGTGTGTGTTGTTGTGGAGAGGAGGGGGAGAGAGAGAGAGGGAGAAAGACCTTGCTTAAAAAAAACTGTACTGACAGGGTCAGAGGCCTGGAGAAATCTGGGTGAAGTAAGAGAGAGATCTCTGCTCCAATGCTCTTCACCAACTGTCCTCTGGGCCTGTGATTTGCGAGCTGGATGCAGAGAATGTGTCCAAAGAGCAGAGGGGGCATTCCCCCTGCTTCCCCGCATCTGTTGCACAACTGACCTATCACAGGCACAGAGGAGGGGTGCATGATGGAGCAGGAGGCAGGGGAGAAGTCTGTTCCCTCCTCCTTCAACCTGTCTTTGTGACTCGTCCATCAGACTAACATTGGACATACGTTTAGTACTTTCTCTCTCTCTCTTTCTCGCACATACACACATGCACACCCACAGACTCTCTACATAAGGAACTGCAAAGGGTGCAGGAATCAACTTGGGACGATGGACGGAATGCAATAATTTTTAGCCAGCAAAACCCTACCATTAGCATGGCTCCCTTTCTGCACATCTACTCCCGGACTGCAAGCCCTGGGCATCAGTCTCTGAGCTTGACTCTAGATGCTACATTTCCTCAACCTACAAAGAGTCCTTGAAAGACCTTTTGCTCCCACATAACAGAATGTCTTCCCCAACCTCTGGGCTGGGTGTCATTTTCCATCTCCTCTGTTTTGATGATGCCCCTGTTTATTTCTGAATGTCAGTATGAAGAACTACAGGTGACTGCTGGGCGCCATGGCGATGACCTTCGCAGCACAAAGACAGAAATTTCTGAGCTTAACCGGGTGGTCCAGAGACTGCGAGGTGAAATCGATGCCTTGAAGAAACAGGTGACATTTTAATGGACCTTACTGTTTAGCTTGTAGGACAGACTAAAGAACAGTTGCCCTTTGCTTTGCCAGAGCAGATCTGTACCACTAATTCTCATTTGTAGGGAGTGACTCAATAGTCTTCCAAGCGCTAGTTTAGTACATTGCTTGCATATAGAAATATAGAAAAGAAAGGGAGAAAACTACTTTGAATTACTTTCCATGATGCATAATGAGTTTATCATGAGGAAGCACTCCTGAAGTGGTATATTCCGAAAGGAAGGAAGGAAGGAAGGAAGGAAGGAAGGAAGGAAGGAAGGAAGGAAGGAGGGAGGGAGGGAGGGAGGGAGGGAGGGAGGGAGGGAGGGAGGGAGGGAGGGAGGATGTTACTATTTTGTTTTGATAAGTGTATATAAAGGACAAGTGTCTTTCAAGCCAAGCTCAATTCCTGGTCTCTTCATGAATATGTCCAGGTCACTCAGCAACAACACAGAAGTAGTTTGCCACTGTTTTCTTCTGTGATATTTTGTCAATTACTTATAGTCTTCAGCTGTAGAATTGTCTAATGATCTCCTACCAAAATACCAACCAGATCCAACCCTGCTCAGCTTAAAAGCTAGTGCACTGCAGGAAACATATGCCAATTACATATCTCTAAATCTGGCTTTAAATGCTTCTTTGACCCCATTCCACACCCTTCCCCCTAAATACATGCCAGTATTCCCTTTGACCTACTCTTTTGACTGATTGATTGATTACATGCCATCAAGTCAGTGCTGACTATTAGTGACCACATGATTTTTCTCCAGGATAGTCTGTCCCCAACCAGGTCCTTCAGGTGTTCCATTGATCTACCCATCACCACTGTTATTGAATTCATCCACCTTGCTGCTGGTATCGCCAGTGTGCATTGCTCAAAAGCAGTTATACAAAAGAACTGAATAAATCTCCAGAGATTGTCTTCAAGTCTCTCCCGGGCATTGCAGATGCAGCAAGAAACTCCTCTGGTTTTCCTAATTATTGTATTGTTAACCAAAGGTATCACTTCTGCTGACAAAATAGATTCTGGTCAACGAAAAATTATAATCCAGCAAATGTCAGTCTTTCATTCATATATATATGAATGTCATGCTATTCATATATATGTATTTGTCATACTATTCATAAAGCCAACCAAAACATTGGGATAAGGGGAACCATTTCCATCGCATTACAGAGAATGTGTATTTTCATGACATGCTAAACTTCTGTAGTTGGTTAATGGGTGTAGGCATGCTGCTATTCTTCATGCTACTTCCCTACAGAGTTCTTTAGCTATGGTTTATAAATTACCTACAGTTAAATGTGTCATCTGAACTTCAAGTAGCTGCCATTTCTGGTTAGCATTAACTGGAATTAATGATTTTTGATTCCACTTGCTGCTAACCAAAAATGGCGGCCATTCAGCATTCAGATGACACAGCTGTAGAAAACTTAGGGACTGTGGTTAAACAGCTATGCAGGACAGGAAATAAATAGGAGGCATGTGGGGCGCCGTTATACATGCCAAAGACTAACACACTCAAAATTTCTTTAAACATTACATCATTCCAATCATAACCGCATTTTATTGTTTCTTCTAGTCTGTGGGATCTTGCTAATGAATCCACAGATAATATAACAAATGCTGCAAGATATCCACATAATCAAGTTGAACGAGCTGCGGTGAATTGCTTTGCAACAGTTCTTAGGCATTGCAAATTAAATCAGGAATCTTCTCCTTCACCTTATTACGGCATAGACAAGCTAGCAGAGAGGCAGGTTACGATATAAATTGTTCCGCACCCTAAAGTGTTCTAAGGAAGACAGCTGGGCAACTACAGTGAGCCAGCCTTTCCATATCATTAAAATATTTCTATTCCCCTATCATCCACCTAAAGAAAATCAGTGACATAGATCATCTGTTTCAACAGTTGCTTTTGGAATTATTCCATTTCTGTCTCTTTGAGGGAATTGTGTCCTTTGTGAGCTACCCAGAATCTGATAAATAACAAAGGGATAGAAACTTTGTAAATAAATGCATAAATCATCATGCAGTTGCAGAGAATTCGTGCGAGCATAACATGTTACAAGTGAAGCTTTATAGAATTCTGCTCAGTTCCATTGCATGGACAAATCTGCTGTCACGGGGGCTGGGTTCAGACATTCTGCTTTGCCATTATTGTTTAACCATGATTTTAAGTTGATTTTTGCGCATTATGCTAAGGCATACACTTAGATTTGCAAACTACAGTGGTTCAGGTCACAGATCACATTAAGTCAAAACCGAGCAACCCATATTATGGCTTAGTGTACCCAACCTTATACATAGTTTGTTTCCCATGTTGGAGAAAATGGACAAACTGAACAATCTAGACCAGAGCTAATGGAGTCACTTGAACCCATCTACAGGAAATATTAGTGCAATTCTGGCACATCAGACTACAAGTATTTCTTGATTTAGATGCAGATGTGCACTCAGCATCTATGTGTCTTATGTATTCATAATGGTAGTATACAATGGTCTTTGAGAAGAGATTTTCAATTTTTCTGTGATTACAAGCTGGAAGATATATTCTTCTGGAAAAACTCAGAGAGAACCCATTGTAACAGTTTTCACATGGATGGACTCCAATAATAATAACAACAATAATTGTTATACCCATTCCCAGTGTGCCAACCTTCAGGCAGCCATTGCTGAGGCTGAGGATCGTGGCGAACTTGCCCTCAAGGATGCCAAACAAAAGCTGAGCGAATTGGAGGAAGCTTTGCAGAGAGCCAAGCAAGAACTAGCCCGACAGCTGAAGGAATACCAGGAGCTCATGAATGTCAAGCTGGCCCTCGACATTGAGATTGCCACCTACAGGAAGTTGCTAGAAGGAGAGGAAATCAGGTCAGCTGGGAGAAACATAGCACCAATATAATGCTTTTAACTGATTGCTAAACTCACGGCTCATCTACCTATTTTCATCAGCCTTCGTTTTGACTCTCCTCAAATAAAAAAAAGAGCATTCCCTCAGATGCTTCACCTGTACAGCTTGCACCTTGAAATGCAACAGTTATACTGATAAAGGCCTTTATAATAATTCTTGGTGGTCTAACCACAGTATCTGAGGTCTTCTTTTTTAAAAAAATCTTGTTTGTGTATAGCAAGGTTAAACCAAACTGACCAGAATGCTCTTTTTCTAGACTAGTCTCACTGATCGGAGGATGTTGGAAACTGCATGTTTCTGCAATAGTAAGAGCAATTTTTCTCCAAAAAGGAGACACATTGCTGTGATTCATTCTTTAATTTGGTTTGTAAGGCCCACAGAGCACAAATCTGGGGACACTTTTTTGGCCCATTCTTTTCACGTTGGGAAATAAGATGGGAAATAGATGCATTAAGTCTTTCATAGGCATCTGTAGCCAACCACAATGACACCCCCCAAAAAAGACGTACATGGGATGACCTCACAATGCAAACCCCGCCCTGCTGCACTTCTGTGCCAACATCTGACACCAATCGGTCAGTCGTGACGGTTATGCTGTGATGTTATGATGCATGCTTCATCATTTGCCCCTGACCCTGGAGACACATGTTGACTTTATATTTCTGCTATCACAATACTCCTTCTTATATTAAAACGTGGTAATTTTACTGTAAGCTGAGTCATTAACTCCAATTATTATATTGTTTCTTAGGCTGGCAGAAGGTGTTGGAAATGTGAGCTATTGTAAGTATCATCTCTATTTATACATTTGTGTGCATATTTTTTAAAGGGACCCTGACACGAGGTTTTCTTTAGAAGTTACGGAAGGAGCTGAACTTTCTTTCTCCTCTGTTTTCCAGCTGTCGTCAGCAGCACTACTACCGCTGGATACGGCAGCGGAAGCGGCGTTGCTTTGGGAGGAGGATTCAGTGGAGGATCTGCTGGAAGACTCGGAGGAGGATTTGGAGTTGGAGTCGGTGGTGGTGGTGGTGGTGGTGGTGGCAGCTATGTCATTAGCTCCGGCAGCAACTATGGTGGAAGTGGGTTTGGCTCCATGATCAGCTCTGGAGGTGGGAGTAGTTACGGTTCTGGAGGAGGTCGCCTTTCCTCAGGTGGAGGAGGAAGTTCCAGTGTGAAAATTGTATCAAAGACCAGTACAAGCAGGAAAACTGCCTATTAAAGTTGGGCCTCCTCCTGAATGACAATTTGTACGACCAGATGCGAGTTGAAGCTCATCAACCCCATTGTGTAAATAATGCAAAGGAAAAAAAAAATGCTTTTCCTCTCTGACACGGTCACCTTTTCCATAAAGATCTAGGTCTAACATTAATTTGGACATTTGCACCCAAATCCAGCACACTTGATCTGTTCCACTACTGGAACCTGATCTGTCATGGCTGAAACAGCTTCTCCACCTAGAAAAGCTATAGCAGGAAGGCAAGAGGTTGGTTTACAGAAGGAAATGCAACCACAAGTGAACCATTTGTATAATCATTTAAAGAAGGGTCTCAGAACAAGAGAGTCTGTGTAGATCAATGAGAGGGTTGTGAGCATATATAGAAAAAAATGTCTATGCCATTTGTCTGAACGTCAATTCTGTGATTGCAGCATCAGCCATTCTATGAATATCAGTCACCTAATGGAGGTCAAATATTGTGCTGAACATTTTTCTAACAAAATCAGTTTCTGCAACCTAATCATATTCAACTGCATCAATATCCTTATTGTGTGCAAGAGACATTCCAGTTTGCCAGTTACTGTACTCCTGGACATGTGCAAAATAAATTGGTTTTAGAGAAAAACATGCAGAAAACCAGTAATTTTAAATTCCTTCTTGGTTTCTTGGTATAAAGTAGATATGATGGGGGTTTCTAGACTGGCAAATGTCATGGACTTGTCTCATTCCAAGCACAATTTCTGAACTCTTTTCTGTTTTTTTTGAGCATATTTTTGGATTTTCAGATGGAGACTATATAAATCTACAGACTATTTTAACCAGGCACTCTTCTACAGGACATTAGCTTTGAGACACAAATGATAAGATCTGTCCCCTTCCCACATCCAGTTGCAGCTCTCATTGGCATTCTTTTTCTCTTTGCCACAAAACCTCTTGGCTGCCTTTCTTTAAAGCGAAAGCAAAGTTGGAAAAGGTGATTGTTTCTGCTGCTGCTATTTTATGAATTGTAACGCTTGATTCTGATGCTTATGAACCTATGCAAGTTTGCATGACAAATAAAGAGCAATTTTAATTTTTAAATGTGCTGTTTTCCGTCATCTTTTCCTCTGAAAATCAAGATAGTCCCCAATCTGCTAGAGGTATTTCCACACCGTATTTAGCTTTTTTAAAAAATCAAGCATCCCCCTTTAGCGTACTTGATCTAGGGCCAATCCTACCATTCCATAGATAGTAAGCGGTAAAGTTTAATTTCATCAGGAATGGTGCTGTAAGCTCCATTAACTACACCTCATCCAAATCTCTGACTTAAAATTGATTTTTTCAAAATCCTTAATGGGGCTGTACTCATGTGAAACACGATTTGAAAGAAGTGCTGCAGATCTCGAGCAAGCACGGCACCTCTCCGTTATTTCTTAAAGCACTCATCCTTTTTCAGATTAGGGCATGATCCTTACAAAAGATAAGGCTGCTTAAAGCAATGGATTCATTAAAGGTGCCACATTTTTTCCCTCAAACACCAGGGAAGCCTGAACAAAGTCAGGCTGACTGAATGAATGGAGAGATGCTGTGCTTATATGAGGTCTGAAGCACTTCTAAATTATTTTCAAAACATGCCCAGCCCTAATTTTACTGTGTTTGTGGAGTATTTAAGCTATGATATTTGTGTGAATGACTTAAGGGTACTTAAATGGGACGATGGCAAAATTAAGTTATTCTTTACTTAAAGTACAGGCTGCGCTTTTAATGGCTTCACACATATGTGAGAGGTTAGAGGTTCTTCTAACCTCATTGCAGGTCTATTCTAGGAAAGTATACTGGTTGCATTTCTCCCTATTTAACTATCGTGCTCTTAATATCCCAGGCAAAATACCCTCCCAGATGAGCTAAAAATCAAAGACCTTTCTAATCTCCTTCTGCATGCCTCCTTCAAATCCTATTTTCAGCATGGTGGCATGGCCAAGGGCCATTGAATAGGATTAAGATTTATTTTTCCTTGTGTGAAACCTAGGAAACGGTGTTAAGATCTCCACAGATATGAAGATATGAGAGGCAAGGTGGTGTAGTGGTTAAGGCGCTGTACTAGAAGTGGGGAGACCTAAATTCTAGACTCCATCCTTAGGAATGGAAGCCAGCAGGGTGATCTTTTGCCAGCCACTCCCAGTGACAAGCTGGCTAACAGACATACACCCACATGTACTCCATCATATCATGCACTGATAGCTTCGCTCTATTGTTGTGAGTGCAATGCAAAAACTAGCAGACTGTGCCATCATACAGGTCAAACACCAGAAAACCAACAACATTAATATGAAGATAAATTGAATTTATAGGGTATAATGTAGACTGCCGGTCCTTATTTTGGACAATAATCAACCTTATGCGTTTTGCAGACATGCCAATAGGAATGGCATTAATATGAGATATCCTTTTAGAGCCAATCTGAAATGCTCTGTCTCTATGCAACATTCAGCCCGGCATATTTTTTAGCAAAGTAATTAAGAGGGTGACATGTTGATACAGTATAGGTGAACACGTGCAAAGTAGGACAAAACTCTTCTGCCTTTTATTTGGTATGTAGAAGAGATAATTTTAGCAAGAACAGTTTGTTCTGGGAATACAGGAGCCCTGCCCTCTTTACGTTTGGCTAGAATTCTGGCTGATCCAGTACTGACTCCTGAGGCTTTCAAAGGAACTTTTTCCAGCCCTACCCAGAAATACCAGGGACTGAACCTAAAATATTCTAAGTCTGCCTTTACTAGCTGGAAATCTCCACCTGTGTGGGCTTCAGTTCCCAGAATTCCACTGCCAAAGTAGCCATTGCTAAGAATTCTGGGAATTGAAGTCCACTGAGTAAAAAGTGCCTAACTTGGGAAAGAGCATTTTGTATGGCCTCTCACTTTCCATCCTGATTCATGTGGAGAGAAAGTATTGAACAATCAATAAATTAATTATACTAAAGTTCTTTGCAGATAATACCTACCTTGTAGTAAAATCAATGCCTATAAAATGGATATTTGGGTAGTTTTAAGCTTAACAGACATACATTCAAATTTTGACTCTTAATCAGGAATATTTGATTAAGGCTTTTATAACATATAACACTTAATGGGATAAAATTATGGGGAAGAAAAGAGGCTGATAATAATTAAATTTAGAGTTATGAATTCAGTAATTGTTGCTAGACAACGTTATAAATACTGAAGCAAAATCCCATTAAGTTAAAAATGGCCAATTCCTCATAAGAAAGTAAAAAACAGCAGTCTCAACCCCACTTCTAATTAGGAGAAGAATGGAGATTTCCGGTGGAGGGCACAGCGGATTGATTGTCTTTGAGACTGCAGGGATGGCATCTCAGCTGTTCAGTGCCCGGTGGGCATCGCAGGACACTTTAACTTCCTCTGGACAAAGGAGGAAGCTTGAAATCAGCCTATCTGATCTCCAGATGGCCATTCTTCATGAGTGAATTGCAAAAATGGAAGTTTTGGAATGAGTGGAGTGGCTGGGAAGCAAGGAAGACGTCATTGTTCAGGGCTGAGATGTAGCCTGCATCTGGACACCGGAACTTGCCAACCGCCATTTCTACAGCACTTTTGGATTTTAATTATTCTTCAGTTTAAGCGAGAATTTCTTTTACATCAGATAAGGATTTCTCTTGATGTTTTTCTCATTTTGGGGGACTATATAACTTTGGGAAGATCTGAGAACTTAAAGTAATTAAAGTATTTTAAACTTCACAAAAGTGGGATACTTAAAGTGATATAAGAAAGTTAACAATGGAGAAAAGGGAAGATTTATTTTTAAATTTGTAAAAGTTTAATCTTTTATGAATCTGCACTGTTAAAATTAAAACTGTCTTAATGGGTCTCTGCTCTTCTATGGGAATGTTTTTTGTTTTACTTTAACCAACTTGATAATTGGTTGGGATCATATATTAAAAGAACACAGTAATCTGACAGCCTATTTTTAGCAGAGACGTCTACCTGCAATTAAAGCTTTAAAGCCACCAGAGGGAGTGAGCTGTTTGCTTTTTTCTCTGCTTTGTACTTTTACTTTTGTACTTTTATTTTTTTATTATTTTACAATGACATCATGTAGAGTGAGGTTGGAAGTTAGATGAAGGTCTTTGGAACAGCTGTTACAGAAGGAAGATAAAAAGAAAGAAAATAAGGCAATTTCTTTCAGTTTACTTAAACCGATGTTTGATGAATTAAGGTTTAAACTGGCTCAGTCGTTGGAAGCTAAATTTATGACCCTTGAAAAAAGATTGGATAAGATGGATAACTCTGTAAAACAAATGTCTGCAGATATGAAACAAATTTCTGGAGAAATAAAACAAATTAAGGATAGAATGGAAATTTTAGACAATAAATCAAGAATCAGAGATATAGAATTTGAAAGAGGAATGGTTAATTTGGCTCTTTTGGAACTTAGAGAGAAAGAATTTTGTTTGAGATTTAGAGCCATTCCAGAAGTTCCAGATGAAGACAGTAGGAGAAAGTTCAGGCAATGTCAGATTTTTTAGGCTGGGAAGAAGATGACACCGAAGAAGAGACTGACAAGGTGTATTGGATTAATTCACATTTTGCCACAATAAGACATGTTCCAAGAGATACCTTAGTGCATTTTGTAAGGAAAAGGGCAAGAGATCAAGTTTTGCAACAGCATTTCAATTTAAGATTGAAAGTTGATAATGCAAATATAATCATCTTAATATAAATTTGTATCAGAATTTTACATAAAAGTTTACTTTTATTTATTTATTTATTTTTGACTGAGGTAAGATTCCATTTCATTGGGAGAAATTAGTGGGTGTAATTTTTACTTTTCAACAGAGAAGATTTCGACTGAATACAGTTCAAAAGGCCAGATAACTTTTGGAAAAATTTAAAGAGACTTGGAAGAAGCTCAAATGGAGATTTCAGAGAAAATTGACCAAAAATCACAACAGAAACAGGATATTGAAAAAGATAATTCAGAATCAGGTGCTACTGGTATAGAATTTTCTAAAGTACTGGCTTAATCTTGAATTATAAGTACCTAACATGGAATATAATTGGGGCAAATTCCCCCCGAAAAGAAAAAAAAATATTTCTCTGTTAAAAAAAAACTAAAACAAGATATAATTTGTTTACAAGAGACTCATATTAGAAATAAAGACATGAAGTATTTAACTTGTAAAAATTTGGGAGAAAAATTTATTTTGGCAGGACCAAAAAAAAAACAACCCCACCCTAATGGAGTTGTCTTATATGTTAGCCCCCAACTAAAACCCCACTTAATATTGACTGATCAACATGGCAGATTTGTGGGGGTGGAAATTGAAATACAGGGAGTTAAAATCTTTGTTTTGAGACTTGATGCTCCAAATGAAGATAAAGGGAATTTTTATAGAATTACTAATGAGAAACCTAAAAGAATTTGGTGTACTAGCTGGTTTTAAGATTAATAAACAAAAGACCAAGATGTTAACACAAAATATGAAGATACAAGATTAAACAGAATTGATGAACAAAACTGGTTTCAAGATTGAGAAAAAAGTGAAATATTTGGGTATTAATCTGACAAATAAGAATTGTATGTTGTTTCAAAACAATTATGTTAAGACATGGAATTAAGTTAAAAAAGACTGGGAGAAATTACAACTGTCACTCTTGGGAAGAGTCTCTGTAATAAAAATGAATGTTTTACCTAGAATATTATTTTTGTTTCAGACAATACCTATTTTGACTACTGATTTACCATTTAAACAATGGCAGAAAGATGTATCTAAATTTGTGTGGCAAGGCAAAAAAAAAAAACACAAGTTAAATCTAAGGTGTGGTAAGATGCTAAAGAAAGAGGAGGTTTGGCTTTACCTGATTTGAATTTGCATTTTGCAGCTTGCTGTTTAGTCTGGATGATGAAGGAGTGGGTGACACTGAGAAATAGAAGGTTATTCGACTTAGAAGGGCATGATTTGGGTAGCACGACTATTTATGGCATGACAGAGTTAAAGTTAATGTAGATTTCAAAAATCATTTTATTAGAAGTGCCATTCTGAGAATATGGAATAGACATCAATCTAGATTGTGTCCGAAAATACCTTTATAGCTATCATCACAGGAAGCATTTTACAGAAGAGAAATGGTAACTAAACAGAAATGGTTAACTTATGCTGCCATACTAGATTTCTCCCAGGGAAAATTTAAAATAAAATCAAGAGAAGATTTGATATTAGAAGGATATACGTGTCAATGGTTTTCACATGTACAATTAGTAGAAAGATTTAAGGTAGAGAAAAGGATTTTTGGTTTTAAACATGATAATACTGAATTTGAAATTGAGTTATGTACTAATGATGAACGTCTTATTGCTAAAATGTACAAACTTTTGTTGAGATTTGAAACAGAAGATAAACAAGTTAAAGATTGTATGATAAAATGGGCTAAAAATGTTGGACATGATATACAAATGGAATAATGTGAAAATATGTGGACGAAAAGGCTGAAATTTATATTATGTTATAATCTTAAAGAGAATTTTATAAAATGATGTATTGATGGTATTTGTCATCAGAAAGATTGTCAAAAATGTATAAAGGATCTTCAAATATATGCTGGAAATGTGAACAACAAGAAGGGGCTTTTCATCATCTTTGGTGGACATGTAAAAAACTTTAAAAAATTTGGAGTCAAATACATATATTAATTAAGAAGATTTTGAAGATCAATATGCAATCGAAACCAGAGACCTTTCTTTTGGGGTTGATGGTTAAGCAATTGGAAAAATATCATGGGACTTTGTTTTTATATATGATAATTGCAGCAACACTTTTATATGCTCAAAGGTGGAAAGACTTGACATTTCCCACAATGGAAGAATGGATGGTAAAGTTGATAGAGCTGGCTGAGACGAAATTGACAGCTTTGATTAGAGAAAAGACATTGACTAATTTTAATGCTAATTGGAAGCCCCTTTTGGACTTTTTACGTGAAACAGAAAAAAATGAAATTATGATATATGGATTTGATGATTAGTAATGCCAATAGACAGTAGGAAAAATGGATCTTATGTTGTAATCTTAGAGTAAGAATTTAATGTAAGTTTTACTTATATCTGCTGTAAAAAAGTTGGAATCATTCTTTTTTTGTATTTCTGCTTCTGATTTCTTCTTTTTCGTTCTGCACTCTGTTTTCCTCTCTTTTTTCTATTCTTTCTTTTTTCCATTTTTTTTTAATTATTAGTTCTTGTTAGATTTTATCTTATTCTTTTAAAATTTAATAAAGTTATTACCTAAAAAAATAATTTGGAGGAAAATAATGGAAGAACCATCAAAATTACTTTGGAGAAAGTATGCAAAGACCTTTAGCAAACTATGAATTCAGCCTGGGAAGGGAAGAAGGTGTTAGAAAGAAACTGAAAGTTTTCACCTAGACTCTATTTGGTATAAACACTGTCAGGCTTTCAAGTTCCTGTTATTATGGCCTATATCAATAAAGTAGAATTCTACTACTTTTTGTGGTGTCTGTTTCCTGACCTGGCCTACCTCAAAGGGCTAACAGGGAAGCCTATTTTAAAATATATTTTACTACCAAACTCAGTTAGGTCTGATACTGTCCTCAGAAATTCTGAAAAAAGTATAGAGAACAGCGACAAGGGTTACTGAACTGCAAATGCATGCCTGAAAAATGTAATTCTCCAAGGCATTCCACAGAGAGGCCCTCTTTGCCCTGGATTTTTAGCAGGCTTAAGTATTATTTGTTTTGGCTTCAAAATATTGCTAGAAGAAATACTGAGGCAAGTATGACTGCTGACTGACAAAAAGGAAAAAGAAGCAAAAGAAAAAAGAAAAAAGAAACAGAGACAAAAAGCACACCTTCATTTAAAATATTTTCAAAAATGTTGTTTTGGTACAAGGTTCTGTTAAGTTCTTTGTTTTGATACCAAAGGGAGCAGGGAATATTTTCATGGCCAGATAAATTAAAACCTACCCTCTGTATTACAAAAAATAACAAACCTTCTTTGAACCTTCATCCAAACCTCTTATTGTCAAGACACAGTGATTCTTTGCAAATAAATGAAAGTATTTCCCTCCACCCACTTTTCCCCTGAAATATAATATTATGGAAGAATTGGAGTATGGGCCACACCTTTCCCAAGGTTCATGTCTGATCTTCAGTATCTAAGCAGACCAGTCCTAACTACTTCCTTGATACTCTCAACATCAAAGGCTCCAAGATTTCTAAGGACCTTGTTACTATAGACCTGCTACAGACAGAAAGATGGAGGAATATTTTATGTGGAGTTCTCACTTGATTGTTTGCTTGCAGACATTTCAATGCTATCCAGGAGTAGATTCATTCTTCTCCTGGAGAGCACTGAGAACCCCCCATGGCAAAAGCTAATCTAAATCAGCAGATGGTTATTCTAATTTTCTGGCACAGTTGTTTTGTGAGACTAGGCAGAAACTGCCATAACTAAAGATGAAGCAGAGAGGACAAAGAGCCAGGAATCTTGTATAAAAGATCTCTTCAGGGAGGTAGATAAGAAGGAAACAAGTCATTAAGGAAACAAAGGAAAAAAATGTCACCTGAACCAGACAAAAGAAGTTGGGGCTCAGCACTGGAAAAAAAATCCAATCCCAGCTAATCAACAAAGCAAGAACTTTTGGGGATAAAAAGGGGTACTGAAGCCCACTCACACCTTGAGTCGCCTTTGGATCCAGACTTGGCAGCTGCTGTCCCTCTAGCTAGTGCCTGGCAGCCTAGTTGAGAAGGAAGTGGGTAAGCGTGGATGAGTGAGTGTACATGTGAGAAAGAGCAAATGTACATTGTAACTAGTAAAGTTTTGTTGTTACTTTAAATTCACTGGGTCTCTGTGTATTTCAAAGAACCTGCTGTGCCTCAGTGTTTGGTTGAAAGTGATGTGTGCATGTCCCGAATTATTTCCCAGCTGTTGACCAGGGCTGCATGTCTGTTTGCTGTAGCTGTAACTATCTGGAAACCCAGGTAGAGGGGCTTATAAGATCCATGTGCCTCAACAACCTGTGAGTGCATGAGTGAGTGACCATAAACGGAACTTGGGAGTGCGTATAACAGTTTCCCTGTCTAGTCCCTTAGACACCTCTTTTTGCCTTCACGCACTCAAGTGTCCAGCACCTCATTTGTACAGCATGCTCAGGTCTCCAGCATCAAGCAAACTAGCTTCAAGAGATGGATTGAGATGGACAAAGATTCCTGACTTTGGATTCTCACCCCCTATGGTGGGAAATCTCTTCTGAAATTTGGGAGTAGGCTTTCAAAATTTTGCTAGGGTCACTTTTCAGACAAAGTTCTTTTCCTGTAAGGTTCACTGAGCATAGAGGTTATTCACTAACAGCCCGAAACAGTAGTGTTCAACAGCAGTTGCAACATGGATAAGTCAAGATGGGGCAGATGAAGGGAAGGTTGGGCCCAAGAGACTAAACATTCCTGTGATGCAAGAAACAAAGAATCTAACCTTGGTTTCAACTTGCTACAAGAGTGAATGGTAGGTTGATGATGCTACGCTGCTACAATGGAGCCATTTCAATTCCCCCAGGGCAATGGTGAACCAATGCATTGTTTCAGTGCACAATGCTTAGCCAATTTAATTTGTTACTAGCGTCTCCTTTAGCAACTCTCAAGCCTAACAATGGCATTACATCTTCAGCAGCGTCTGGTAACCAGGCAAACGTATCTTCCACTGAAAGTTTAAAGAATATAAGGCTGTCCCAACTGGGACTTGGCAGTAAGTCACAAATCTCCTTTCCCCACATTTCAGAGGGTAACTCAGCTTCTTGGCTTGACTAGGCAGAAAACTGCCTGATGCATCTTGGCTAGGCTAAAATCTTTATTCCATGCAAAACAACTGACTGCCCACAGCCAGTGCCAACAAGAGGTGGCATTTATATCTTCACAGGTTTAGGGGCTTCTTTCTCCCATCCTTCAAAATTAACAGATGACTGGCACAGTGCTTGGTGGCCTCAAAGCTGAGCTATTGCTGCATTAACATTAACGGCCATCTCTGGCCTGGGAATTTTTGGTTTCTACCTTGTCCATCTCAAATCCTACGTCTCCCTTTATTTTCCCTCTTTCCTCCCCCTCTGACTGTAGAAGTGTTAGGTGCTTCTCCCAGTGCCTCCTCTTGCTTTTAGGCAGCTAGAGAGAGAGAAGGAGTCCGTCCCCTTCTGTCACCATTTCTTCCTCCTGTAGAACTCCCCCCTCCCCAAAGAACTCCTTACTTCTTCCTCTTCCTAACTGGGGTAGCAGTGTGGGAGGGAATTTCAGGATCTCCCCACCCCCATTTCAGCACTCATTTTCATGGGGCAGTCTCTGCTGTTTCCTTGACAGTCATGAAGTTGTTACCTCCTACAAATCAAGTCCCCCATCCCTTCAGTGTCAGATAGTCTGGCAGGGGCAGATCCTCTTTTGTTCAGCCTGTTCAGCCACTTGGGCTTGTATGGGTACTGCAAATATAACTGTCAAAGAAGGCAGGGTGTATGTGGGTCATCTACCACCACCCAAGAACATTCTGTGTCTGGGTAGGACACCCAATGAATCAAATCTAAATCAAGTCTTCCTCTCCTGTACTGAAAATCAAAATACCCGCTACCTTGAAATCTTCCTCCGCCCCCATCCTTTGCACCAAGATGGGAGGTAGTGGGGAACAGAGGTTATTTGTGGGACTGCCTCTTCTTGAGAGTATCTGCCCATCCCAACAGATTGGTTTGGGTAGGCACACTCCAGGTCCCTTCGCTGAACTTTTGCCATCTAGTGGGACCTAGGAAGTGTACCTTTTCCTTAGCTGCCCCTACCTTGTGGAACACCCTTCCCCCAGCAATCTGGCAGGCCCCCATCACCCCCCCCTTTTTTTTTTGGTTCCTTCAAGTCAGTCTTGACTCCTGGCACCTGCCTGGACAAGTCCCTGCAGTTTTCTTGGCAAAATTTCAGAAATGGTTTGCCATTGCCTGCTTCCTTGGGCTGAGAGAAAGTGACTGGCCCAAGGTCACCCAGCTGGTTTTGTGCCTAAGGTGAAACTAGAACTCCCAGTCTCCTGGTTTCTAGCCTGGTGCCTTAACCACAACACCAAACTGACTCTCTCCCACCCTTTTAGCCTTCCAGAAGGCCATCAAGACCTGGCTTTTCACCCAGGCACTGAGGTAGAGTGATGAGAGCCTATAGGATGATGGTTGAGGCATCCTAGGAGATAACTGGGGTGCTGGATTTTTTAGTTCTTGGTTTTAGTTTTGTTTTTATGATTTTTATGGTTTTTAGTTTTATTATTGCTGTGAGTCTCCCAGAGTTGCTTTTTAAGATGGGTGGCTGTGCAAATCTTTTAAATAAAAATGAATAAATAGAGGTGCACAAGGAGCAGGGAAGGTATTCCAAAAGTAGGAAAGAACAATGGAAAATTGGTTATGCTGCAATATGAAGGGCCACTATCATAGGGAAAGCTTATAGCTTCTAAAATACTATGAGATCACATCTAGCTTTCTACCATATTTGCCCACTCCTCATAGTATTTAATGCCTGCAGAATGCTTGTAGGAGGCCTTTGGTATTACAGTATCTAATTTATCTTTAAGGATGCTCTAAGCTCTGAGTTATTTGAGGGCCTCTGCAATTGAAAGTTGTAGCAACCAGATGTGGTAGTTCATTCAGACATCTCTTCAGCCACCATACTCCTCTATGTTCTAAATTCTAGTCCAGGACTCAGCATTCTCTGAAGATCTGTTATGTTACCATATGAGTTTGCATGATGATCTAGACCCTTCAAAACCCCCAATTCACACTTTGCAAGATCTCACAATCTCATGCAAGAACCATAAAAATCTCATGACTCCTCTTGCTGGATTCCAGCACTGTCCTGCAAAATTGTTGAACTCTCATGAGATTTGACCATCTCATGAGATTTCAGCCTTCTGCATTTTTAAATTATTTTATTTGAAATAAATCTTGGAGAGCCATAGGCATGTTTCAGCAGTGCAAAAGATACCTTGGTGCTTTTGGCTGAAAAATCTGGGTCCATGAAACCTTTCCTAGAGTGAAACCCTTTCAATATGGAGACGGCCCATGATCTCAGGCTTATAATTTCAAAAGCTTGGCACACAGTGAAAAGGGTTGGGAAAGAAATCTCACTAAGATATTAGTTCTTATGAAAACAGTTCAGAGAGTATGGTGAAATGGCTGCCGCCAGGCTGACAATCAATAAAAGCCTGAGGCAATTGGTTTCCTAGTAGATGTTCGGTTTCTCTTCTCCTTCAGCTATGCAGCATGTTGAAAGGAACCAACAGTTCAGTGTTAGGAAACAAGTAATTTTTAAAAGCATCCAGGTGGTAACTCTACTCTTATCATCAGTCACTCCTTAGCTTGTAAATACAACTAGTACATATTTTGCCTTTTCTTGTAAGTTTTTCTTCACTATTCCTTTTGGATTAATAAGAATCAGACTAGGCCTTCCGCCCATTAACCGTTAAAGGCAACGTTGGCTTTACATTTTAAATATAAATCAAACAAATTATCCTCCTTACTGTTCCTCCCCCCTCCCCAACTTAGTACTTAATAGCTTGCAGAAAAATGCAGTTCTAGTCATTCATGCCTATAACAAAACACCCTGACTCATAGATAGTACCAGAAATTAATTTTCCTGGGGAATCAAACCCCCACTGTTTATTTTGATATACTCACCAAAGTATTCCAAGAGTTTCCAAATTGCAATGATTCCCTAAATATGGATCAATGAGCACTTTCTAGTTCATTCTAATTCATGCCACTTTCAATGCTACCCATAAATTTTGAATAGCAATTTCACCAAATATTGCAGCATGAAGGGCCCAGTGTCCCCACCTCCCACCCATGGTCCAGCCAGCTTCCTCCATTCCACACTCATTTCCTCTCCAGTTTCCTAACTCCAACACTGAGTACCAATCAGCAAACATGGGCCTTAAAGGATTGTCTTGGATCTCCATATGTCATTTTAGGTTCCTTCCTATCCCACCAAAAATATATGTTTTGAACTTCTGAAAATAAGAAGATTCTTCTTCTCCCACCTCTACATTGAGAGTGGACAGCATTATTCTTGCTAAAAAAGGATCCCTGCTTAGACAAGAGCTGGATTCAGATACTCTGTCTCTGTATCCCATTTGTTTAATTAGGTTCTCTTTAGTTTTAGGACTTGTGTGGAGAACAGATCATATTTTAGGTCATATTTATGCAGAAATATTGAAAATGCAAAAGGGTTCACAAACTTTTAAGCACCACTGTACTTGTGGCAGCTAAAACAGAGCAAAAGTGGGATGATGTATTGCAATGGGATGATGTTGGAAACTGCATAATTTCTCTGCACCTATGAACCTATTTTGAACACTTGGACAAGTGGCGGAGATAGATGAGGGAAAGGTCTTCAGACATTGTCCCTGTATCTGTTTCTCAACTGGCCTATTGTTGGATAAATGAGTCTCTAAGTTTAAAAGACAAAAGGAACTGTCTGTCTCTTTTTCTCCCATGTTTCCCTTTCTTCAAGAAATTGTTTAGGTAGATTTTCTGTTCAGCCATATTAAATCTAATGTTTATGTCAAATATATTGAACGTCTGTTAGCATGCACTCTGCCTCTGAGACAAATATATTATGAGCCCTTTTTCTAAATGGGACATTCAGCTACTTTAAAAAAATATATATATCCCACCTTTATTATTTTTATAAATAACTCAAGGCAGAAAACATACCTAATATTCCTTCCTCCTCCTATTTTCCCCAGAACAACCACGCTGTGAGGTGAGTTGGGCTGAGAGAGAGGGACCAGCCCACAGTCACCCAGCCGGCTTTCATGCCTAAGGCAGGACTAGAACTTACCATCTCCTGCTTTCTAGCCTGGTGCCTTCACCACTAGACCCACCAAACTGGCTTTCTTAGTATTTTAAATATTTAAGTATCTTAGTACTTAGTAAGGGGATGCGGTGGTGCAGCGGCTTAATGACGCTGAAAGTTGCTGGCCAGAAATGGTTGACACTTCAGCGGTTGAAGCCCAGCTCTGCACAGCAGAGCGAGCTCCTGCTTCCTCCCCAGCTCCTGTCAACCCAGCAGCTCGAAAACTTACATGAGTAGATGAATGGGTACTCTCACCCCAGTGGGAGGAAAAATGCTGGCGGCACTTTGCAAAGGAGACGGGAGCAGTTGCCGGTAACGCGGAAGCCGCACACGCCCAAAAAAGGCACGAAGCAACGGAAACCCCACCTCCTGCGCTCGCCAGCTGGGCTCTGCTCTAGGAAGGAGGCAATGGCAAACCACTTCCGAAACACCTTGCCTTGAAAACTGCAGGGACTCGTCCAGGCAGTCGCCGCAGAGTCAGTAACGATTGAGTGCAGATAAAAAAAAAAAAAAGTACTTAGTATTCTTTCAGTGCTCTGCTTATGTTCAGAAGCATATACTTTAACAAGGGTTCCTGTTAAATTCAAATCTCCAAGAGGCGATGTATTTTACCTTCCTGAATACAAAAAGGGGGAGAGGAGGCATGATTAGCCACTACTGTGGACAGCAACTTCATACCACCTATTAGCATAGTTCTAGTTCATACAATGACAACCATCCATGAGCTGAGGCTTGTCATGCAGATGGAGAAGACCTTTTTCTCTATCATCATGATGGCTTGGCAAAGGTCCTAGAACTGTGGGACAAAGCTAGTCAATCCACCTGGCGAATTCTAGGACCTGGATGGCTAACCACATGGTCCACTCAGCACAAGGAGGGATTCAAAATGGCACCCACATGGCAAGAGCCACATAGGGACCAGTCTTTGGGCAATTCACTGGATGTTGTTTTTTTTCCTTTTAAGATAGTGGCTGTGCTGCCTGGGAATTCTAAGAGGGCTCACACTGTACTGGACACCATACATCTCATCTTTAAAAAAAAAAAAAGATCTGTGGTTTGAGTTGCTGACAAGCTGATACAATAGTAGAGGGAAAGGATAACTTGGGACGGTTAGGAATAAGTGCTGTAATGTGCCCTTAGGCTGTTTAGCTAGGGATGAGATAGTCTCAAGTCTCAAGATAGTCTCAAGTCAAAATCTTCAAGGAATGGGAGATAAAGAAAACAAGATCTTTGCTGTTGCCCCATCCCAATCTTGCAACCTGCAGACACTCCAGTAGTAAACTATGGGGCTCGCCTTGTGGTATGTGTCTGGGAGACTGCTTGCATCACCCAATTCAGTCATGAATCACCTTTGCTTAATTTGGAAGGCTGCATATTGCAACTCAGACAAGAAAAGGTTCCCTCTTTCCTCTGCTTTAAGCGTACACCAGATGTGTTCTTGGCGATCTGCCCATTACAAATTTCAGTTTCCAAATTGCTCAGTGAGAAGGTAAAGGAGAAGAGTTCTAAGCAGATTAATGCTAAGGAGTACAAAGCCATGCCTGTCAAAAAGTGTGCAACTTGCACTGTTTGCCTGGAGAAACAACTCATTGCCTCCTGTTTAAGGACTGGGGCTGTAGTGTTGGCTTCTTTATTAATGTAATTGATTCAAAATAGGTTGATGTCTTTTTAGCCATGACTGATCCTTTGCGTGATGCCAGCCAGCTGTGGTTAATTCAGAAAAATATGGGGAAGCAACAAACTGCTGTTCAGCAAAATAAGTAAACAGATTCCCACTGTGGTTTCTTTTTTAACTACATGTGGCTTTGGAAAAGCAACAGCTTTGTGTGAACAGGGAACTTTGGGTAGGGACTGATACCCATTCCACAAGTTCTCAAAATGAGTGACATCTCATATGAAGAAAATTCTCTTAAGACTTCTAAACTGTTGGGTGAAATTGGGGATCAGCATCCTAAAGATATATCACTTCCCTCTCTAAATTAAACCTCTTGTAAACAGGCATAATCAGAATACAGAGACAGTGAATAACTACATTTTTTCCTTTTCCTTTTTTCCATTGAATAACTACAATTCTTATATTCTGAGCTGAAACCTACAAATCCAAACACTGAATGGATAACATTCAGTTCTCCACTCAGAATAATTTCTGCAGGTTGATGCAATTCAGAACTGGAATAGAATGAAATTGCAACTTTCAGATTTCCAAGAACTTTTAATTTTTCAGTTCAAATTTGATATTTAATAACAGAAATAAATTTCAGAACAGGCATTTGACACAGAGTCCTTCATCCAGTTGAGCTTCACTTTTGGTGGTTTCATAGATATCTCCATGTACTAACCAGATGTCCAAGCCAGTTTACCTTTGTTCAAGATCATCCAAGGTTGCTAGTTACTATAAGCTTTTTTTTTTTTTTTTAAATCAGCCCCTCATGGGATTGTGTCTTTTGGCTGAATAAATAAAACTCCCCTAATTTGATTTAGATGTCAGGTGACAGTGACTGTCAAATTCTGACTGCTACTACCTGTTAAGAAGATAAAAATTCTCGTCAGCCAAGTTCTAGGGACTATATGATTACATCCATGTAAGTTTCTTGGCAGCAATAAAGAAGTAGCTTGTCCTTGCATTTGGGGGGGGGGGGGGGTATTTTTTTTCTACATCCCAGACCGGTCTATGGCCCTGATATTGAATAATGGCCTCTGATTCAAGTATTAAGTAGGTGCAACCTTATTGCTAACTATCAAATATTGGCTGGATTCATGCATCATGCTAAGCTGTTTTAAACTTGATTTATTGAATATAGCCTAATTGGGTGGTTTGCACACTAAACAAATCCAGCCAAATGAAATAAAGCAAAAACTAAACAAAAGCAGCTTCTGCGAAATCACTGGATGCTGGTGGATGAGAAATATCTGGCCAGTCAGGAAAAAAAAGCTGGGGGTAGGTGGTTAGGCTATGTAAGCTAACTGAGAATTTGGGGGAAGGGGGGACAACTTAATTTCATCCCTAAATAAAAATATATAGATATTTTTCAGATGGTTTCATATCCCTGTAACATTTGTTTATACATATACATATATTAATAGGTTCTATGGAATTCAATGCAACGTACTCAGAAGTAAATGTCTAACCGAAGCCTCACCATGCAGTCCACTGCATAGTTACTCAGGAATAAATGTTAAATGGAAACTCTTCCTAATAAAGAGATCCAGTGTGGGACAATGGTTAAGAGCTGGGCTGAGAGCAGAGAGACCTGAGTTAGGTATGGAAGCTAGTTGGGTGGCTTTGGGCCAGTCACTCTCCCAACCCTGGACTGTGGAAAAAAGTAGAAAAAAATCCCCAAAGATAATTGCAAACAAGTTCTGTAAAGTTGCCAAGGAAATGGCATGGAGATGTCCATAAAGATGCCAGGAGTCGGGATTGACTTGAAGCACCCACCCAAAATATCCCAGTAAACATACAGATGATTGCAGTATTTATTTTTTGATTGTTGAATTGCTTCACATGCTGTAAGAGAGTGATGGCATCAGGCCACTTCCAACACAATTTCTGCTGTGGAGTGGCTTTTTAAAAATGGTTTAGTAAATGCCTGGATATGTGGCAACCTTATGCAGGGTTGCCAGGATTCTATTGAAATTATTATTTTTTTAATTGACTCTGACTCTGGGGTATGGGTGGATTTAGTGGATTATTTGGCTGAGTCCACTCTCTGCAGCTTACAATTTAAATCAGAAAAACAATAAAAAGGAACTACAGTGCCTAGACAACAATATCCCACTAACAAAAGTCCAATAGGGCTCCACAACCACCTTATCCAAAGACCTGGGAGAACAACCATGTTTTTAAAGACCTCCAGAACATCATTAGGGTGGGAGCCATAACAATTTCTGGGGGGATATCATTCCACAGGTCAACCACTGTGACAGAGAAGGCATGCTTCCTAGGTCCTGATTGGTGGCATTGTTTGATTGAAGGGACCTGAAGCAAACGAACTCTGCCTGCTCTTACTTGGACAGGCAGAAAGTACAGGTAAAACTCAAAAAATTAGAATATCATGCATATGTTCATTTATGTCAGTATGGCAACTCAAAAGGTGAAACCAATATATGAGATAGACGCATTACATGCAAAGCGAGATATGTCAAGCCTTACTTTGGTATAATTGTGATGATTATGGCGTACAGCTTATGAAAACCCCAAATTCACAATCTCAGAAAATTAGAATAGTGTGAAAAGGTTCAATATTCTAGGCTCAAAGTGTCCCCTCTAATCAGCTAATGGATCCATAACACCTGCAAAGCGTTCCTGAGCCTTTAAATGGTCTCTCAGGCTGGTTCAGTAGGAATCACAAGCATGGGAAAGACTGCTGACCTGACAGTTGTGCAGAAAACTATCATTGACACCCTCCATGAGGAGGGAAAGCCCCAAAAGGTAATTGCAAAAGAAGTTGGATGTTCCCAAAGTGCTGTATCAAAGCACATCAATAGAAGGTTATGTGGAAGGGAAAAGTGTGGTAGAAAAAGGTGCACAAGCAGCAGGGATGACCGCGGCCTGGAGAGGATTGTCAGGAAAAGGCCATTCAAAAGTGTTGGGACTTTCACAAGGAGTGGACTGAGGCTGGAGTTAGTGCATCAAGAGTCACCACACACAGACGGATCCTGGACATGGGCTTCAAATGTCGTATTCCTCTTGTCAAGCCGCTCCTGAACAACAAACAACGTCAGAAGCGTCTTACCTGGGCTACAGAAAAAAAGAACTGATCTGTTGCCCAGTGGTCCAAAGTCCTCTTTTCTGATGAGAGCAACTTTTGCATCTCATTTGGGAACCAAGGACCCAGAGTCTGGAGGAAGAATGGAGAGGCACACAATGCACAATGCTTGAAGTCCAGTGTGAAGTTTCCACAGTCTGTGTTGATTTGGGGAGCCATGTCATCTGCTGGTATTGGTCCACTGTGTTTCATTAAGTCCAGGGTCAACGCAGCCGTCTACCAGGAGACTTTGGAGCACTTCATGCTTCCTTCCACAGATGAGCTTTATGGGGATGCTGACTTCATTTTCCAGCAGGACATGGCACCTGCCCACACTGCCAAAGTACCAAAACCTGGTTCAGTGACCATGGGATTACTGTGCTTGATTGGCCAGCAAACTGGCCTGACCTGAACCCCATACAGAATCTATGGGGCATTGCCAAGAGAAAGATGAGGGACATGAGACCGAACAACGCAGGGGAGCTGAAGGCCGCTATTGAAGCATCCTGGTCTTCCATAACACCTCAGCAGTGCCACAGGCTGATAGCATCCATGCCACGCCGCATTGCGGCAGTCATTGCTGCAAAAGGGGCCCAAACCAAGTACTGAGTACATATGCATGCTTATACTTTGCAGAGGTCCGATATTGTTCTATTTCCAATCCTTGTGTTATTGATGTCATGTAATATTCTAATTTTCTGAGATTGTGAATTTGGGGTTTTCATAAGCTGTATGCCATAATCATTACAATTATACCAAAGTAAGGCTTGACATATCTCGCTTTGCATGTAATGCATCTATCTCATATATTGGTTTCACCTTTTGAGTTGCCATACTGACATAAATGAACATTTGCACGATATTCTAATTTTTCAAGTTTCACCTGTATATGAAATAGGCAGTCCCTCAGATAACCTGGCTATCTGCCAAGAAGGGCTGGCTTTATAGGTAATAGTGACCACCTTGAATCGGTTACCAGAAGCCCACCAGTGATCAGTGCAGCTCGTAGAGCAATGGAGTTATATGGGCATGCCTGCACCACTGAATTTTGGATCAGCTGTTGCTTCCAAGTGGTCTTCAAGGGCATGTAGAATACATTACAGGAATCCAATGTGAGGTGACTAGGGTATGATTGACTGTCTAAAGGGCCTCCCAACTGAAGAATGGGTGCAACTAGTATACCAGATGAAGGTGCGCAAAGGCCTTATTGGCCACAGCTGCCACATGCTCTTCAAGCAGGAGCTGCAAGTCCAAGATTACCCCCAGACAATCTTCATCACAGGCTTGAGGAACTGATTTGGAGCAAGACCTCTCACCATCTTTCTCTCTTTCTTCCCCAGCTTGAGCACAAATTGAACTCATTTCCTGCTTCATCTCCATCATCTAGTGCATAAACTTAGGAAAGTAATCATTATTAATTTCCAAATGACAACATGTCTCATCATTTAGCCTTTGTGTGGGGTGTGTACAGCAGTACAGAGTGATGTCACCATTCAATTAAACCTTAGGCATGCCCAGCCCCATTAATCAGAAAGATGATCAACTGTAATCATAACCAATCCCACTTCCTTGAGAATATAAATAAAAGAATAAACCTTAACACCTAGAGATCACAAGTACACCTGCCTCTGTTTCACAGACCGTGTCCTTTCTCTTTTTCTCTGTGCCTCTTTCTGCACCTCTGTTCTTCAGCTCCACGCCAACTAAAATGTCTCACCGAGCCAACATCAAGATTCAGAGGAGAGGCTTCAGTAACTCATCTGCCATCCTACCGAATTTGTGTCATGCCAACTGGAGCTCACAAAGTGCATGCAGAGGTGGAAGATGTGGCATTGGTGGTGCTGGCTGGGGACGGGCCAGTGGGGCTGGTTTTGGCAGCCAAAGCCTTTATGGTCTTGGTGGATTCAGGAGGATCTCGGTTGGAGGCAGTTATGGCAGTGGCATCGGTGGTGGCTATGGCTATGGTGGTGGAGCCTATAATGGCTACGCTGTTGGCGGTGGTATTGGTGGAGGCTACGGGCTAGTTGGACCTAGTTTTGGTGGTGGGAGAGCTGGCCCTGGCTTCCCTGTTTGCCCACCTGGCGGAATCCAAAAAGTGACCATCAATCCCCACCTGCTGGAGCCTCTCAACCTGGAGATTGACCCCACCATCGAGAAAGTCCGTAAAGAAGAGGGAGAGCAGATCAAGACCCTCAACAACAAGTTTGCCTCCTTCATTGACAAGGTGAGAATAAAGTAAATGTTTCCCCATGTTATTTTAGGGTGCAATGAACTGGGGAAAGAACTCAAGATCCTTCCTCCAGCTCCTCTTGCAATTTTTGCTCATGTCATCATGGTTATTTATCACTGGCTGGCACCAGCTAGATGAAGATTACAGACCTGCCAACTTTTTCCTGGCCTTGCTTCTGTTCTTGCAACAGCAACCTGACAAGAGAAATGCTGTAGGGATTTTTTTTTCCTGTCGCAGAAATAGAGATTGGAAAAGTTTCTAAGCTAAGATCATATTTTCTCTGAAATTAATTTCAATAGGTCAGAGTTTCTCACTATACAGTAGTGGTGGAAAAAATGAGATCTAATTGAATCAGAATCGCATCATCATCATTTATTTATTTATTTACAGGACTTATATGGCCGCCTATCTCATATGATAACTTTAGGTGGCTCACAACCATCCATAAGAAACATAGTTAAAAAGAAAAGTACTCTTTCCCCCAGCTCAATCATCCTCACAGCTCAACCCCCATCCTAGCCCAATGCTTGAAGGAAGACCAGGTCTTCACAGCTCTCCAGAAGGATAAAAGTGTAGGGATCCCTCGGAACTCAGGTGGAAGGCTGTTCCAAAGGGCTGGGGTGGTCACCAAGAACGCATGCATCCGCGGTCCCCTTTATCCTTTAAAGCATAAATTGTATTTTTAAAGATAGTGGAATTTGAAGTGTGAACTACAGAACTGTTTTCCTGGCTAATAACCATGCATCAAGTTGCTTTGACACACATGACTATAACCCTTTAACCTAGAAATACAGAATATACAGATATGATGTAGCTCCCGCTCAGAAAGCTTTACCTTTGATGGACAAAGCAGAGTTGGAGGAAGAATTGAGTCATGATGAATAATGATGGGATACGGAGGAGGCAGATATCACACTCAAAGTACATGCAAGATGATGCTTGAGTAGGGTTAGAGTTCATTCATTCACTCACTCACCCATCCATTCACTCACTCATCTAAAATTGCAATTTGCCTCATCTCAAAGTGTGTATTAGAATGATGGGGTTCTATGTCTCTCTTTTGGAGATGAGAATTGCATCACAACTTTGGTGAAGTACAGAATTTGATGGGTAGCCACAGTCCCTTCCACAGAATACTCTAGAGGAATATGCAGCAACACTGGCTCTAACCATTAAGTAGAATAAGGGAGCGCTCTCACAAGCTGATGTGGAGCTATGATAGTCCCCTCTTCACGTCTGACTGGTGTACTGAGATTTGATAGCAGTTTGGGGGTCTACTTTTTCCTTTGGCAGCAGGAACCATACAAACCCCATGACAAAGTTGCTAAAAATTCTGGAATTGAAGCCCTAACATATCTCGAGAGCACTAGGTACAAGGTTAGATTTCAGAAAGAGAGGGAAGGAAGGAAGGAAGGAAGGAAGGAAGGAAGGAAGGAAGGAAGGAAGGAAGGAAGGAAGGAAGGAAGGAAGGGAGGGAGGGAGGGAGGGAGGGAGGGAGGGAGGGAGCTGGATATTAAGAAAAGAAAAAGTAGACTTTATTGTACAATCTACTCAAGAACAAGTCAAGACAATTTGAGAAACATGCCAGGGACTTTAAAAAGTTTTGCCTTTTTAAAAACTTTGTCTTTTTGATTCCACCCACCCCCCACTCCAAATCTGGGTCTTTCTGCTTCCAGGTGCGTTTCCTTGAACAACAGAATAAAGTGCTGGAAACAAAATGGGCTCTGCTCCAGGAACAGGGCCAGAAAACCGTGAAGAATAACATTGAGCCACTTTTTGATGCTTACATTAATGATCTCAGGAAGCAGCAGAATGACCTGGAGAATGAGAAAGTAAGGCTGGATGGAGAACTAAATAACACCCAAAACCTTGTTGAGGACTACAAGAGCAAGTAAGGCTTCCAGACCTTCAGCTTTGCTCCCTCTTTTATGTATGTGCGCCATCAAGTTGGCCTTTTTTACTCCTGGTGGCTGCCAGGACTGGTCCCTGCAGTTTTCCTGGCAAGGTTTTTCAGAAGTGGTTTGCCATTGCCTGCTTCCTAGGGCTGAGAGAGAGGGATGGGCCCAAGGCCACTGAGCTGGCTTTTTGCCTCAGATGGGACTAGGGCTCCCAGTCTCCCAGTTTCTAGCCTGATGCCTTAACCACTACACCAAGCTGCCTCTTAAGGCTTCCAGCCCTTCACTTTCCTCCCAATTTTATACCCTTTGCTTATATTGCGGCTAATGCTACGATCTCACACAGCCAGCTCGTGGCTCTGGTAAAGTCAAATGCCCAGAAGTGCTTTACCAGCTAGGTGCTCTGCAGGAATGTGGATTCCAACTTCAGCCACATCTGAGAATCACCTCTGGGAGATTGTTTCAAAAAGCCTTTAAGCAGTACAGCAACTTTGCTAGATTTCTCTAAGCAGACGCTCTTTTTCTCCTCCCCTGGCCCAAATAGGTATGAAGATGAGGTCAATAAGCGTACCGGAGCAGAGAATGACTTTGTAATCCTCAAGAAGGTGAGAGGCTGTATGCCGTGTAGCTACCTTGCTATGATGTTGAAAGGTGGGACCATCTCAGAAACAAGTACATTTACCTCAAATAGGGCATTTGTGTGTGTATACTGTATATATTTTTATACCAAATAAAAATAATCAGGAATTAATAACTGATTAATAACCACGCAGTTCTTTCACTTCTCACCATTAAATTCAGTGTCTCTTTTTTAGGAAGTGGATGCTGCTTACATAGTCAAAGCAGGCCTAGAAGCTAATGTATATGTTTTAATTGATGAGATCAATTTCTTCAAGGCCCTATATGACATGGTAAGAATCAATATTATTTTCTTTGAATTCTGTTCTATGATATGAATATATGGACTGCCAGAAACAGCTATTCATATATCTTCCTGAATTAGTTTCAATGTAGGAACACCCTCCCCCAACACTGTTGCCACAATGATGTTAAAACAGAATTTTGTAGCATCTTTTATTTTAAAATGGGATGGATGGATGGATGGATGGATGGATGGATGGATGGATGGATGGATGGATAGATAGATAGATAGATAGATAGATAGATAGATAGATAGATAGATAGATGGATGGATGGATGGATGGAGGGAGGGAGGGAGGGAGGGAGGGAAGGAAGGAAGGAAGGAAGGAAGGAAGGAAGGAAGGAAGGAAGGAAGGAAGATTCAATTCTATTATCCATCAAAAACCTGAAAGTACTTTGGGAAGCAAAACAAATTATGCAGAATGAATAACCCTGCCAATTTCCATACTTACTTAATAGAAAGGTTTGCATGCTGTAAATTTTGAATTGGGCATTTGCCAAGGATCAATCATTTCATGTAGGTAGTCAACATTTAGTGACTGCCTCATACAGTGACTGTTTGCAATTACGACACTGATGAAAAAGTAACTTTGCGACCAATCCTCGCACTTATGACCTTTGCGGGTCTCTAAAGCAAAGAAAAGATGAAGTAAGATCGTAAGTGTACCCACAGTTTCACTTAATGAATATTTCACTTAATGACCAAGTTGCCAGTCCCATCTGTGGTCGCTAAACAAGGACTACCTGCATAATATATTTTCTGAGTGGACTATTGCTGTATCATGTACAGGAGCTCACAGAGCTACAGACGCAAATCTCTGACACTTCTGTGATTTTGTCCATGGACAACAATCGCAACCTGGACCTCAACAGCATCATTGATGAAGTCAAAGCCCAGTATGAAGAGATTGCAAAGAGAAGCAGGGCTGAGGCTGAAGCGTGGTACCAAAGCAAGGTAAATCATCATCAAGAAAGTCGAGTGGGTGAGCTATTGCTGGCTTACACTGGACTAGCTGTAAGGGGCAGCCCAATTGTTTCGTTTAAAATTGGAATTAGCAAAGCCAAGCCAAGAGGGGGGACATTACCTCTTTTTCTTTCTGATTTTCCCACCAACCGTTCATTGCAAATCCCTTACTAGTCAGGGAAACAGCATCCCAGCTGGCCTTGGAGAACAGAAGAGAGGAAAATCTCATTCCCCACTAGTTCCTTTTCAGTTTGCTGCAGTGCTTACCTGCCTGTTGCACTTTTGGAAATGTACTTTCCCCAAAGGGGATTATAGTAAAAGTGTATACGCAGCTTTCCCAGCCTGGTGTACTCAACTGCAACCTCCCTACTTCTCAGCTAGCATTGCCAATGACCTGTGGGCTGGGAGTTATAAGATTTGCAACTCAAAGCCCCTTGAAGCACCAGACTGGGAAAGGCTGGTAGGCAAACAGATATATACACACTCACAAAGGAATAAAACTGATTCACTCAAATAATTAAACTGCAGTAGCTGCTTTCCATTTTTTTTTAGTATGAAGAACTCCAGAATGCTGCTGGAAGACACAGTGATGACCTTCGCAACACCAAGCATGAGATTTCAGATCTTAACCGACAAGTCCAGAGACTCAAGGCTGAAACTGAAAGTGTGAAGAAGCAGGTAAGTTATTGCATTCTCCCAAAGTTATCATCATACTGTGGTACTGTTCAGCCATGTTTCTGGCCTGAAAGAACATCAGTGTTAGGATATTAACGTTCCCATTCTCTTCTGTAGTGCAGATTATTCCCCAGTTAAAATACTTCACTTTTTGTCCTTAATATAGTGCTACTTTTTACATATATTTAACCTCAATAATAGCAATACATATATGTGAAACAGAGTAGTACACATTCACAGACAATCTTTACATTACCTGCCTGCAAAACAAAGTATAGCACAGCATCTATGGTGCCCATCTACGTAACTTTCCCATAACCAATTCTTCTTTTACAATCAGCTGTAACTCGCCTGGCTAGCGTACAGTTGCAAGCAGTCATCTTCTCCCTGGTCTCTGTACTTCTCTTTTCCTTTCAACTATCCATTTACACCACACCCCATCCTGTCTCAGCAAAGAACAGCAGCAACATGGCTCATCCTACTACTGCACTAACTAGCCTAGAAAAATGTTGGGAGAAATGCAATCCCATCACTAGTCATGAAACAACAGACCAATTGCTGCACACGGGACACTGAGATTGTTCCATTTCACTGCAAGCTTGAATCCTTGAGATGGCCCTTCCAAAGATCTACACTAATCTCTCTTTCCTTCCTCCTGCAAGTGTGCCAAACTACAGGCAGCTATTGCTGAAACGGAAGACCGTGGTGAACTGGCGCTCAAAGACGCAAGGCAGAAACTGGGTGAACTTGAGGACGCCCTTCAGAAAGCCAAGCAAGGCATGGCCAAACAACTCAAGGAGTACCAAGAACTGCTGAATCTGAAGCTCACCCTGGATATTGAGATTGCCACCTACAGAAAGCTTCTAGAAGGAGAAGAATTTCGGTCAGTGACAGCCTATCTACGTAGAACTGCACAGGTCTCGACCTTATCACTGTGCAAGTCTTTGTACTCAAAGTCTATCCTTTTACTATTATTACTTGAATAGTAAAATAATATGCAGGGTATATAACCTGTGGCCTCCAGAGGCCTTGCGTTCAGCCCTCAAACTCCCTCAGAAAATTCCATACCCACCAGCATCTACTTCTGAGGGCATAGGGAGACTCTTTCCCTTGAAGTCCGTCCTTTGTATCCTTCAGCTTCCTGGGGACTTGAAGACTTCGCAATTGGAACAATAGTCATACAACACTGGTTTTCTTTCAATCAGCTCCAGATGTTTAGAACGTGCTTCAATTTTTACCCATCTTTTGTTTCTTGATAGGTTGGCTAATGATGCAGCAGATGCAGTAAACATCTGTAAGTATAGTGAAGAATATTCATATTAGAGGACCATTGCTTTGCAGTGGCATTTAAGGGGCTATGGGGTAAAAATCCTGTCTTCTATTGGCCTCTTGGAGAATGCCATAGGACAGAATTCAACCGTTTTTTCAGGCTTCAACATGCAATGCTCTAGGAGCCCTGATCCATCACCAAGTCTCATAAGATGTTAGTAATTTCATGCTGAGATTTCATATGACTTTGGAATTATTGCATGTCATCTCAAACAAGATCATCATATCCTCTCACTTGACCTTTGGCACCATCGAGAATAAAGTGTTTTTAAAATCATTTCATTTTGGAGGAAAAATTGAAGGCCCCAGTTTAGGGCCAAGGGGTGGCAGATGTCTTGACTGACCCCACACTGCTAACCCTTCCTGTAATTTCTACGAGGTAGCTGCCTTTCTTTGGACCAACTGCCTAGGGCCTTCTCTAAGCCCATCTCTTCTTTTTGCAGCTGTTATCTCTTCCAACATTTCACGAGGAGCTGTTGCTGGCAGTGGTCTTGGCTATGGAAGCGGCCTTAGCCTGGGTGGAGGCAGCTGTTTTGCAGTAGGAGGTGGCACCAGCATCGGAGGGGTGGACCTTGGAGATGGAAGCTGCTCTAGCACAAAGTTGGTCTCCTCTCCAGAGACAAGTTACATAAGCTAAAGTTCCCATCCCTTGTACTTTTGAAAATGAAACATGTGAACCGTGACTCTCCTGGACCTCTCTCTGTGCAGTATTCATACATCTCTCTTTTGCTCTGGGTTCAGTTTTTGTAAAACAGGCCATTTCTTTGACTGTATGTAGAGAGCGCTCTGCTTTGCAAACGATCCAGACTGTATAGCGCACAGGCTTATGTTCTTATTTTTCCTTCTTTCATCCCAGTCAGATTTCTATATTTTTCACAGTTTGCATAAACTAGATAATCTTCTCTTTCATTTTTGATGCTTGAAACCTGTAGTTTGAAACCTGGCTTTACATTTTGGTGTGTGTATCCAATAAAATGCACGTTGTAATTTATAAAAACATCTAGCTGTTTCATATACCTAAGATAAACATGAATATGAGTCAATGCATTAAAAAAAAATAGTCTTAGCACTATTGCCATGTTGTCAGGAAGCAAGCTAGAATCATAACGATACTGCAGATGGTTGAGTTCTGATACCTATGATCTTCAAGGTAATATATTTTGGGAAGATATAAACAAGTATCTTCTTAGACTTGGCCAATTCTTGGCCATCAGAAGCCTTTTTTTGTTTGTTTTATGCCTTCAAAATTGACTCCTGTTGACTGCCTGCACTCTTCTTAGCAATATTTCATAAGTGTTTTGCCCGTGCCTCCTTCCTAGGGCTGAGAGAGAGGGACTGGCCTAGGGTCACCCAGTTGGCTTCGTGCCTAAGGCAGGACTAGAATTTACAGTCTCCCATCTTCTAGTCTGGTGCCCTAATCACTATGCCAAACTGGCTCTTGGAAGACTAGCATTACTGGTTTTTAATTTGAAAAATTTAGTCCAGCTGTTTACCTAGAATCACCTGGGGCAAAATATTTTGCAATATATGTAAGATTCATGACTTACTACAACCACATAAGGATCTGGAGGAATCAAGTAACCCTTGGAGATTCTTGTAACACCTCCCCACAATAAACATCTTACAGTATGAGAAGCCTCTGCTACTTTTTGCAAATCTATCAGAAGACATACATCATTCTGGGGCATGGAATACTTCAGATAAGTGAAAGTGATCTGATCTCTGTTGGAAGAGTGCACCAATTTGTTGGTGACTTCCTAAGCTGTTTCTGTGCAGTGGCTAAGCCTTTTAGACAAACCCTTCCAGATTCCTCATGGAGGAAGCTTATAAAGTAAGTAGGTTTCAAACAGTGTAGTGTCAATGTTGGTTACAACAAACACAGGACAGTATATGGATTCTACTTTCTTTTCTCACAGTAGCTGATCAAATTCCTCTGGGATGCCTGCAGAGCATAAATATTTCCCAGGAAAAAAATATTGCCTCTGATTTTATTTATTTTATATTTCAAATTTAGATACCACCCATCTCACAAAAAGTGACTCTGGGCGGTTCACAATAAAACAGCAATAAATATTAAAATACAATAAAAACAATATAAAATACAATAAAAATAGAATAAAAACCAAACACATACAGAAATAATATCTTCCAGGATGTTGATGGTCAGTAAGATGTTAACATATGGGAGTGTCTTCAAGGTGCTAGCCCACTCCCCCAGGGTTTGTTGCCTTTTTTTGCGCCCCATGCCAGTTGGCAGAGGCAGGTCTTGACTGCTTTCCAGAAGGACAAGAGAGTTGGGGCCTGCCTCACCTCTGGGGGGAGAGTATTCCATAGGGCGGGGGCCATGGCCAAGAAGGCTCTCTTTCTGGACCCCGCCAGTCGACATTCTTTTGTTGACGGGGTCCACAGCATACCCTCCCTGCCTGACCGGGTGGGACGGGTGGATATAATGGGGGTGAGATGGTCCCTCAGGTAACCAGGTCCCATGCCATGTAGGGCTTTAAAGGTGATAACCAACACCTTGAATTGGACCCAGAAGCAAATTGGGACCCAATGCAGCTCATGTAGCAAAGGTGTTACATGTGCCATCCTTGGGGCACCTAAAATTGCCCGTGCGGCTGTGTTTTGAACCAGCTGAAGCTTCTGGATACTTTTCAAGGGTAGCCCCATGTACAGCACATTGCAATTGTCTATACAGGAGATGACTAGGGCATGAGTGACTGACTGGAGGGACTCCCGATCCAGATAAGTGTGTAACTGGTTGAGCACGTAGTTGAGCAAAGGCCCTCTTCGAGCAGGAGTCGTGAGTCCAGGAGGACCCCCAGGTTACACATCGGGACTCTCTGGGGTAGTGCGACCCCATCCAGAATCAAAGATGGTAAACTTCTGGATACAGAGGAGCCACCAACCTACAGCCACTTCGTCTTACCAGGGTTTAGCTGAAGCCTGTTGTTTGCCATCCAGACCCCCACAGCCTCCAGGCACCGCGAAAGGGTAGCCACAGCATCATTCAAATCACCTGGGATGGAGATATATAACTGGGTATCATCTGCATATTGATCCCATGGTGGTGAACGATCTCACCCAGTGGTTTCATGTAGATGTTAAAAAGAAGCGGGGAAAGTACTGAACCCCACGGCACAGAGGAGGGGCCGTGGGCTGGACCTCTCGCTCCCTATCAACACTGATTGTGACTGGCCTTGGAGGAAGGAGGTGAACCAGCACAAAACTGTGCCACCCATCCCCAACTACCCAAGCCGACTCAAAAGGATACCATGGTCAGTGGTATCAAAAGCTGCTGAGAGGTCAAGAAGAGCAAGGATGGATGCACTACCCCCATCCCGCTCCCGCCAGAGATCAACCAAGAGTGCGACCAATGCTGTTTTAGTCCCAAATCCAGGCCTGAAACCTGACTGGAAAGGGTCCAGATAATCCGTTTCATCCAGGATCCTCTGAAGGTGCAGTACCACCACCTTCTCAATCACCTTCCCTAAAAAGGGAAGGTGGGAGACTGGACGAAAATTGTCCAGTACGGTGGGATCCAGTGATGGTTTCTTGAGGAGGGGGTGCACCAACGCCTCTTTAAAGGCTACTGAAAACACTCCCTCTCTCAAGGATGAATTCACCATCTCCTGGAGCCACCCACATGTCACCTCCCAAGCTGCCTTAACCAGCCAGGAGGGGCGTGGATCTAATTGACAGGTGGTGGCATTTACAGCCCGGAGTACCCTGTCCCCTTCCTTAGGTCCAACAGGGTCAAACTGTTCCCAGATAACAGGGTATGTACCCCCGGCATCTCCACAGGCCATGCCCCGTGCTTGGCATCCAACTGGGAACATATCTGAGCGATTTTATCCGCCAGATGCCCAGAAAACTCCGCATGGCCCTGTAGGTGGGTCACTGGGCCCGCCTTTCCCAAAAGAGATCGAGAGATCTTAAACAGGGCCGCCGGATGGCATTCTGTGGATGCAATAAGAGCAGAGAAATGTTGACATTTTGCCGCTGTTACTGCCACAAGGTAGGCCTTAATAGCAGCTCTAGCCTGTGTTCAGTCAGATTCAGTCCTTGTTTTCCTCCAGCGGCACTCTAGACGTCTCTTAATCCTTTTCAGAATCCTCAACTCCTCCGTAAACCATGGGGAATATCAGGCTCGATGGGTCAAGAGAGGTCGCATGGACGCGATCTTGTCCAAGGCCTTGGCCACCTTCCTATTCCAGGTGGTAGCCAGGGCCTCTGCTGGACCGTGCAGCAGGTATACCCCCATCTCCCTCTGGAACCCCACTGGTCCATTGGTTGCCGGGGGCGGACCAATCAAATGGGTCCTGCCTCCCTGCAGAGCGGGGTGGCATAGGAGAATCTCAGGGCCACCAGGGCATGATCAGACCATGACGGGGGGGGGGGGGGAGGACAAATGTAATTCCCCCTTCAGATCACATTGCCACTGCTCAGACAAGAAAACCAAGTCTGGTGTGAGGCCACTGTCCTGAGTCAGGTCACGAATAATCTGGGACAGGCCCATGGCTGCCATGGTAGCCATGAACTCCCGGGCTGCCTCCAAGGCACGTCCCAGGGATAGCAGATTAAAGTCCCCCAGAACCATAAGTCTGGGAAACTCCACCGCCAGCCCCCAGACTGCCTCCAGCAGCTCAGGCAGGGAGGTTGCCACGCAGCGGGGAGGCTAGTACAGAAGCAACAATCCCAACTGTTCTCATGAAACCAGCTTCAGGAACAGGGTCTCACAACTGGCCACTCATGGAGCAGTGCCCCTGAAGGCCACAAGAGAGTCCCAAATGACAACCGCTATCCCTCCTCCCCTGCCCTGGAGTCTCAGCTGGTGCCAAACTTGACAAAATTCTAATATGTCACAATAAGTTAGCCATTTATGTTTACTTATCATTTCTCTTCTATAAAATGTTTCTTGTGCTGGGGGCCACAAACATGTTTTCGGGCACAACCTGGGTCTGTATCTATTCCATATTCTCAGTATGGCACATCTAATAAAATGATTTTTAAAATCTACATAATCTACATAAAATCTGAGCTTTGTCATACCACAGATACCCAGGCCACCCAAATCTCAGGTCCTGTTCTTCTAACTCCAAAAGCCTTCTATTTCTCAGCAACATCCACTCTTTAATCTAAACTAAAAAACAAGGTGCGAAATATAATTTCAAGCCCTAGGAAGCACTTCTGAAAAACTTTGCCAAGAAAACTGCAGGGACTAATCCCGGTAGTCACCAGGAGTGAAAAACTGAATCAAATGAACTATTTATATATAATCTAGATCAATTCTTTCTCAAAATAGGCTGTTGTTTCTTCAATTTATTTATTTTACTGGACATATAGGCTATTCCAATCACAAACAAATCCATGCCAAAGAAAGTATAAAATGCCAAATTTATACTGTTGCACCTTAGGAAGATCGTTACCTGAGGAGCAGTTTGATTAACAATTTCTGAGATCTCAGTTGTATGCCCACCAATCATCAGTTTCTTATGATTGTTGCCTGAAAGAAGGAGGAAGTACTGAATCAGGCTTCTCAACCTTAAAAGCAGGCCAGGATTGGTAAATGTGTAAGCACAGTGTTTCCCAATATAGGAGTTCATTCAATGATAATAATAAGACCTAATTCTGGCTTATCAGTGTATAGACTTGCTGACATTTACTCCGCAAAACATGGATATTTTTAATGTTTACACTCTCCTTTCAGTTGTACCTATAACTACTCTGCAGATGATACAATCAGCTTAAAACAAACTCCAGACAGCTGAGCATTCTAATCATCTTGCTCAGGGAGTGGAAACCACAGGTGTAAATAGACAGGCATACCATGTAAAGTGATTGAAAACTGAAATATCTACTACAGAATGGATACAGACATTAAAAATAAGTTATTAAAAACATTTCTATGCCATCTTTTAAGCCACAGGATCTTCCCATTCCACAGGAAGTGAGATCAGAGATTTGATTCCCATTTTTACTTCCAGCCCCACAATCTCAACTCAGGAACCAGGTAACCAGATTACTGGGCACTCTGAGCTCAGGATGATGCTATTGAATGCCAGGTCTGACTGCAGTAAAACCAGCCTCACCACAGAACTGGCATGTATTACTATGGAGGACCACATTGATGACCTTGGAAAAGCTATCCAGAGACGGGTACAAAAACCTGTAGAAAAACATGGTTTGATCCCAAGAAACAAAGAAAATATTAGAAAGAAACTTAGCATGGTTCTGCCCTAACTCCCTGGGATGTAAGAATGAGAGAAGGAGAAGTGCATTCAGGCTTTCAAGATTCTGTTATTACAGCCAGTGTCAACATAATATCATTCCAATCAAACCTGTGGAGTCATTTTCCTGGTCTGGTCTATCTCAAAGGGCTCACAATACTAAGACTTGCCTGAAGAGTCTCTCCAGCCTGTTTCCATTTCTTGCAGGAGAGAGGACATGGTGTGGCAATTGTATACTGTAAGACAGTATCTGTTGTGAAAAGCATTCCTCCACAGGTGACCAGATGTGATCTGGTTCTGGGGGATTTTTCCATCTGTAACATGGACAGAACACTTCCTTGTAACAATGGTGTTAACTGAAGCCATCAATCTCTGCAGGAAGGAGGGACTTATTAAGGTGGTCCACCCCAAACATCTAATGATCCAGCAGATTTCCTCCTGGTGCTTGGAAAATTTCTCAGCAATTTGAAGGATGTTTCTGTGGGGTATCTTGCTGATCACTGGAATACAGAAGCAATTAGGGCACTCAACAGGATTGCTCCTGAGCAGTCTCTCCTCATCCGCTGATCCCATGCAGTCCTTTGGTTTACTGAAGAGCTCCATGAAATGAAGTAGGTGAACAGATGTCTGAAGTGATGCTGGCATAAAACAAAAAGCGAGTGCAGCCTGACTAGATTAAGAGCCCAGATGCAAGCCTATTCTGGGGCAATAAAGGTGGTGAAATATAACTACCTCTCTGTCCTTACTGCATCTGCAGAATGCCAACTGGCTGCACTGTTCAAGGTGTCCGTGAACCTTCCGGGGAAGGATCAGCCAGAAAATTCAGCAAGTTGAGATTGCCTGGTCGGACCATTTCATGGATAACCAGATGGATAGAATCTACTGAGATGATAAAGATGACATTCAGTAGTGCTACTTGGGCGGCTTTTGAACCTGTGGATTCTGAAGAAGTGCACAGAATCCACTGTGCTAGTTTAGCTCCATCACTTGTGTCTTGGCCTCCTACCCCACCTAGCTAATTAAAGTAGACAGTAGTAGTGAAAATAAGGTGGAGCTGTAGTTGTAGTTGCAGATCAGTCTGGAGGATCTAGATTATCTGGACCTCTGGCAATCTGTGGTCAGAGCTGGGCATGGGATGGAAATTACATTGGTTGTGCTCATGGATGATCAATGGCAGGGCATGGAGCTGTTCATAAAATTGTTGGGAGTCAAGACTGACTCATATGCTCTCCCCCCAAATCCCAGTAAACATACAGATGATTGCAGTGTTTATTTTTTGATTATTGAATTGCTTCATATGCTGCAAGAGAGTGATGGCATCAAGCCACTTCCAATACAATTTCTGCTGAGGAGTGCCTTTTTCAAAATGATCTCATAAATGCCTGGATGTGTAGCAATTTTATGTGGGGTTGCCAGGATTCTACTGAAATTATTTTTTAATTGATCTCTGGGACTGGGACCTTGAGAATCAGTTAATTAAAAAGATAGGCTAGAAGCAATTTAAATGAGTCAAACAGAACATCCACTTCTGATTAGATTCACAAATGGCATTAAATCAAGATTTGCTTGAGTATAGTTTATTCAATAAGCTACAACTGGCTGTGTTCAGCAGTATTCTCTTCAATTCAGATTTATAAATTTGTAAGTATTTTCTAATCTTTGAAAGATATGTGATATGCATAGAATAGTTTGTAAACACTTCGTTATTTTTCTCTTTTTCTCTAGTTTGTTTTGGATTTTATCTGCTTTCCTTTTGTTTCTTCTTCTCATGTGTGTGTGTGTGTTGTAAAACTTGTTAAAATAAATTTAAAAGCAACAACTGGTAGGTTCACCCATAATGGCAAATCCGTACACATGGTATGTAACTCATAGGGTGGGTTTATACTATACACTAAGCCATAAATAAAGGTTTGCAAAGTATTCATGATTCTCAATTCAAAAGCATGCTAGTTCAAGACAAACAAATCACATAATGGTTTAGTGGGTTGCAGGAACCTAGGCTGCATCTATAGAGAACAGGCTATAGACCTGCCATTTTGCTTTACCATTCTAGAGAGTTCAGAAGCCCAGTCTCTCCCCCCACCCTCAATTTGCAATATCCAAGCTATCCAATAATGAATGCAATGCAAGTGAAGGAACAGGCAGGATGCAGTTGTTGCATCCCATCAACTCTTCTTTAAGGACAAGCCTTTCAATGGCCTTGTTGTCTAGTATTACAAACCTTATTTTTGGTTTTATCGAGTTCGGAAAAGCACCCATAGCTTGGGGAAGATAAGATTCCAGAGCCAGTTTTCCTCCTAATGTTCTGAATCCTTATTCTGCTTTCAGTTTAGACACCAAAGGTGGGATGTCTCCATCCCTGTTATAAATTCTTTTCCTTGAAGGAAAGTGACAAAAGACCATCATCCTCACAAGCATGAGTTACTGATTTGGGACAGAACTTCTCACCAGCTTCTTGTCTTCTTGTTCCCCAGGTTGATCACAAATTGAACTCATTTCCCTGGCCCATCCTCATCAACTAGGGCAAAATCTGAGGAAATTATTATTCCCAAATGACAACTAACCATGGCTTAGATCAGTGGTTCTCAAGGTAGGCCATATTTCTAAGCGACCACAGTAAGTTTCTGAGGGGGCCACCCAAACTTAACTGCCAGGCATATAATCAATTGATCATTTTCCTCACATCTCACTATCTGTGCTAATCTCAGCAGCATAAATATTGAAAATTACTACCGCTTACAATAAATAAAAGCAACAATGAGGGGGGCCCAGAAGTAAATGAAGCTCAGAATTGGGCCATGAGCAAGAAAAGGCTGAGAACCTCTGGCTTAGATGACTGCACTGCCATTTAGCCTTTGCGTGGGTGTGTATGGTAAAACAGAGTTATGACACCATTCAGAAAAGCCTTAGGGCATACCCAGCAACATAATCAGAAAGATGATCAAATACAAACACAACCAAGCCCATGTCCCTGAGAATATAAATAAAAGAATAAACCTTAAAACCTAGAGATCACAAGTTCACCTGCCTCTGCTTCACAGATTCTGTCCTCTCTTTTTTCCTGTGCCTCTTTCTGCACCTCTGTTCTTCAGCTCCACACCAACTAAAATGTCTCACCGAGCCAACATCAAGATTCAGAGGAGAGGCTTCAGTAACTCATCTGCCATCCTACCAAATTCGTGTCACACCAACTGGAGCTCACAAAGTGCATGCAGAGGTGGAAGATGTGGCATTGGCGGTGCTGGCTGGGGACGGGCCGGTGGGGCTGGTTTTGGCAGCCAAAGCCTTTATGGTCTTGGTGGATTCAGAAGGATCTCGGTTGGAGGCAGTTATGGCAGTGGCATTGGTGGTGGCTATGGCTATGGTGGTGGAGCCTATAATGGCTACGCTGTTGGCAGTGGTATTGGTGGAGGCTACGGGCTAGTTGGACCTAGTTTTGGTGGTGGGAGAGCTGGCCCTGGCTTCCCTGTTTGCCCACCTGGCGGAATCCAAAAAGTGACCATCAATCCCCACCTGCTGGAGCCTCTCAACCTGGAGATTGACCCCACCATCGAGAAAGTCCGTAAAGAAGAGGGAGAGCAGATCAAGACCCTCAACAACAAGTTTGCCTCCTTCATTGACAAGGTGAGAATAAAGTAAATGTTTCCCCATGTTATTTTAGGGTGCAATGAACTGGGGAAAGAATTCAAGATCCTTCCTCCAGCTCCTCTTGCAATTTTTGCTCATGTCATCATGGTTATTTATCACTGGCTGGCACCAGCTAGATGAAGATTACAGACCTGCCAACTTTTTCCTGGCCTTGCTTCTGTTCTTGCAACAGCAACCTGACAAGAGAAATGCTGTAGGGATTTTTTTTTCCTGTCGCAGAAATAGAGATTGGAAAAGTTTCTAAAGCTAAGATCATATTTTCTCTCAAATGAATCTCAGTAGGTCAACAGAGTTTCTCATTAAACAGTAGTGATGGGAAAAATGAGAGCTAACAGAATGGTTTCATCTTTATAATTTATACCTAAATTGTATTTTCAAGGATAGTGGAATTTGAAGTGCATCAAACTGCTTTGGCACACATGATTATCATCCTTTCTCCTAGAGATATAGAACATGTAGATATGATGTAATTGGAGGAGGAACTGAGTGTTGATGAAGAACATGAGATATGAAGAGGCAGGTATCACATTCCAAGTGCACACAGGATGAGGCTTGAGAGGTTATACACCATCAAGCTAATGTTGACTCTTAACAACTACATACAAAGATTTTCTCCTGGTTGATCTGTCCCTAACCTGATCCTTCAAATCTTCCAATGGGTGTATCCATCACCACTCTAACTGAATGCATATACGTGGCTGCTGGACATCCTCTTCTCTTTCCCTTCACCTTTCCCAACGTTAGAGACTTCTCCAGAGAGCTGGGTCTTTGCATAATGTGTCCAAAGTAGGAAAATTTCAGCCTGGTTATTTGTCTCTTGAATGAAAAATTTGGGTTGATTCATTTGATGATCCATTGGTTTGTTTTCTTAGCTGTCCATGGTATTTTCAGGAGTTTTCTCCAATACCAAATTTCAAAAGGGGCAATACACTTTTTCTATCTTTCTTCAAAGTCCAATTTTTGCCTCCATAGTGTTGCATGGAATACCATGGCTTGCATTAATGCGATCTTTGTAGGTATAGACGTAATACGGCTACTGAATATCAATTCCAAGTCCTTCATGGCTACTCTACCAATTACTAGTCTGCAGCGTATTTCTTGACTGTTTGTTCTTTTAATGATGGTTGATTCTAAGAGGTAGAAGCTATCCACTACTTTAGTATCTTCATTGGGAATTTAAGGCTAGTTCTGGAACCAGTTTTATTCATTTGGCCATCATATTTCATTTTAGTCCCATTTTTTACTGTGCTCCTTGACATTTCTTAAGATATTGCAGATCCTTTGCATTTTTGGCCATTTCAGTAGCGTCATCAGCATAGCATATGTTATTGATGTTTCTTCCTCCAGTTTTAAAACCATGCTCATCTTCTTCCAATCCAGCTTCCCTTAAAATGTAGCAGCAAATATCCAGGATATTAAAGAGAGAAAATGTTGCTTTTACTTTATAATCTGCTCAAGAACAAATCAAGATAACCTGAGAAACATTCCAGCAGATTTGTCTTTTTAATTCCTCACCACCACCACCAAATCTGACTCTTTCTGCTTCCAGGTGCGTTTCCTTGAACAACAGAATAAAGTTCTGGAAACAAAATGGGCTCTGCTCCAGGAACAGGGCCAGAAAACCGTGAAGAGTAACATTGAGCCACTTTTTGATGCTTACATTAATGATCTCAGGAAGCAGCAGAATGACCTGGAGAATGAGAAAGTAAGGCTGGATGGAGAACTAAATAACACCCAAAACCTTGTTGAGGACTACAAGAGCAAGTAAGGCTTCCAGACCTTCAGCTTTGCTCCCTCTTTTATGTATGTGCGCCATCAAGTTGGCCTTTTTTACTCCTGGTGGCTGCCAGGACTGGTCCCTGCAGTTTTCCTGGCAAGGTTTTTCAGAAGTGGTTTGCCATTGCCTGCTTCCTAGGGCTGAGAGAGAGGGATGGGCCCAAGGCCACTGAGCTGGCTTTTTGCCTCAGATGGGACTAGGGCTCCCAGTCTCCCAGTTTCTAGCCTGATGCCTTAACCACTACACCAAGCTGCCTCTTAAGGCTTCCAGCCCTTCACTTTCCTCCCAATTTTATACCCTTTGCTTATATTGCGGCTAATGCTATGATCTCACACAGCCAGCTCGTGGCTCTGGTAAAGTCAAATGTCCAGAAGTGCTTTACCAGCTAGGTGCTCTGCAGGAATGTGGATTCCAACTTCAGCCACATCTGAGAATCACCTCTGGGAGATTGTTTCAAAAAGCCTTTAAGCAGTACAGCAACTTTGCTAGATTTCTCTAAGCAGACGCTCTTTTTCTCCTCCCCTGGCCCAAATAGGTATGAAGATGAGGTCAATAAGCGTACCGGAGCAGAGAATGACTTTGTAATCCTCAAGAAGGTGAGAGGCTGTATGCTGTGTAGCTACCTTGCTATGATGTTGAAAGGTGGGACCATCTCAGAAACAAGTACATTTACCTCAAATAGGGCATTTGTGTGTGTATACTGTATATATTTTTATACCAAATAAAAATAATCAGGAATTAATAACTGATTAATAACCCTGCAGTTCTTTCACTTTTCACCATTAAATTCAGTGTCTCTTTTTTAGGAAGTGGATGCTGCTTACATGGTCAATGCAGACCTAGAAGCTAATGTACAATCTTTAATGGATGAGATCGATTTCCTCAAGGCCCTATATGACATGGTAAGAATCAATATTATTTTCTTTGAATTCTGTTCTATCATATGAATATATGGATTGCCAGAAACAGCTATTCATATATCTTCCTGAATTAGTTTCAATGTGGGAACACTCTCACCCAACATTGGATAACATGTTGCCACAATGATGTTAAAACAGAATTTTGTAGCATCTTTTATTCTAAACTGGGAGGGAGGGAGGGAGGGAGGGAGGGAGGAAGGAAGGAAGGAAGGAAGGAAGGAAGGAAGGAAGGAAGGTTCAATTGTATTTTCCATCAAAAATCTGAAAGTACTTTCGGAAGCAAAAAAAATTATGCAGAATGAATAACCCTGCCAATTTCCATACTTACTTAATAGAAAGGTTTGCATGCTGTAAATTTTGAATTGGGCATTTGCCAAGGATCAATCATTTCATGTAGGTAGTCAACATTTAGTGACTGCCTCATACAGTGACTGTTTGCAATTACGACACTGATGAAAAAGTAACTTTGCGAACAATCCTCGCATTTATGACCTTTGCAGGTCTCTAAAGCAAAGAAAAGATGAAGTAAGAGCGTAAGCGTACCCACAGTTTCACTTAATGAATATTTCACTTAATGACCAAGTTGCCAGTCCCATCTGTGGTCGCTAAACAAGGACTACCTGCATAATATATTTTCTGAGTGGACTATTGCTGTATCGTGTACAGGAGCTCACAGAGCTACAGACGCAAATCTCTGACACTTCTGTGATTTTGTCCATGGACAACAATCGCAACCTGGACCTCAACAGCATCATTGATGAAGTTAAAGCCCAGTATGAAGAGATTGCAAAGAGAAGCAGGGCTGAGGCTGAAGCGTGGTACCAAAGCAAGGTAAATCATCATCAAGAAAGTCGAGTGGGTGAGCTATTGCTGGCTTACACTGGACTAGCTGTAAGGGGCAGCCCAATTGTTTCTTTTAAAATTGGAATTAGCAAAGCCAAGCCAAGAGGGGGACATTACCTCTTTTTCTTTCTAAATTTCCCACCAACCGTTCATTGCAAATCCTTTACTAGTCAGGGAAACAGCATCCCAGCTGGCCTTGGAGAACAGAAGGGAGGAAAATCTCATTCCCCACTAGTTCCTTTTCAGTTTGCTGCAGTGCTTACCTGCCTGTTGCACTTTTGGAAATGTACTTTCCCCAAAGGGGATTATAGTAAAAGTGTATACGCAGCTTTCCCAGCCTGGTGTACTCAACTGCAACCTCCCTACTTCTCAGCTAGCATTGTCAATGACCTGTGGGCTGGGAGTTATAAGATTTGCAACTCAAAGCCCCTTGAAGCACCAGATTGGGGCAGACTGGGGAAGGCTGGTAGACAAACAGATATATACATGCTCACAAAGGAATAAAACTGATTCACTCAGTTAAACAATTAAACTGCAGTAGGTGCTTTCCTTTCTTTTTTTTTTTAGTACAAAGAACTCCAGAATGCTGCTGGAAGACACAGTGATGACCTTCGCAACACCAAGCATGAGATTTCAGATCTTAACCGACAAGTCCAGAGACTCAAGGCTGAAACTGAAAGTGTGAAGAACCAGGTAGGTTACTGCATTCTCCCAAAGTTATCATCATACTGTGGTACTGTTCAGCCATGTTTCTGGCCTGAAAGAACATCAGTGTTAGGATATTAACGTTCCCATTCTTTTCTGTAGTGCAGATTATTCCCCAGTTGAAATACTTTACTTTTTGACCTTAATATAGTGCTACTTTTTACATATATTTAACCTCAGTATCAGCTATACATACATACATGAAAGAGTAGTACAAACCCATAGTCAATCCACACAATAGTACACACAAACCAGTCAATCCTGAAAGATATCGACCCTGAGTGCTCATTGGAAGGATTGATAATGAAGCTCAAGCTCAGATACTTTGGTCACCTGATGCGAAAAGATGACTCCCTGGAAAAGACCCTGAAGCTGGGAAAGATTGAAGGCAAAAGGAGAAGGGGACGGCAGAGGATGAGATGGTTAGATAGCATCACTGAAGCAATAAGCATGAAACTGAGCAAACTCAGGGAGGCAGTGAAGGACAGGAAGGCCTGACGCGATATGGTTCATGGGGTCACAAAGAGTCGGACACAACTTAATGACTGAACAACAACAGTAGTACACATTCACAGACAATCTTTACATTACCTGCCTGCAAAACAAAGTATAGCACAGCATCTATGGTGCCCATCCATGTAACTTTCCCATAACCAATTCTTCTTTTACAATCAGCTGTAACTCGCCTGGCTAGCGTACAGCTGCAAGCAGTCATCTTCTCCCTGGTCTCTGTACTTCTCTTTTCCTTTCAACTATCCATTTACACCACACCCCATCCTGTCTCAGCAAAGAACAGCAGCAACATGGCTCATCCTACTACTGCACTAACTAGCCTAGAAAAATGTTGGGAGAAATGCAATCCCATCACTAGTCATGAAACAACAGACCAATTGCTGCACACGGGACACTGAGATTGTTCCATTTCACTGCAAGCTTGAATCCTTGAGATGGCCCTTCCAAAGATCTACACTAATCTCTCTTTCCTTCCTCCTGCAAGTGTGCCAAACTACAGGCAGCTATTGCTGAAACGGAAGACCGTGGTGAACTGGCGCTCAAAGACGCAAGGCAGAAACTGGGTGAACTTGAGGACGCCCTTCAGAAAGCCAAGCAAGGCATGGCCAAACAACTCAAGGAGTACCAAGAACTGCTGAATCTGAAGCTCACCCTGGATATTGAGATTGCCACCTACAGAAAGCTTCTAGAAGGAGAAGAATTTCGGTCAGTGACAGCCTATCTACGTAGAACTGCACAGGTCTCGACCTTATCACTGTGCACGTCTTTGTACTCAAAGTCTATCCTTTTACTATTATTACTTGAATAGTGAAATAATATGCAGGGTATATAACCTGTGGCCTCCAGAGGCCTTGCGTTCAGCCCTCAAACTCCCTCAGAAAATTCCATACCCACCAGCATCTACTTCTGAGGGCATAGGGAGACTCTTTCCCTTGAAGTCCATCCTTTGTATCCTTCAGCTTCCTGGGGACTTGAAGACTTCGCAATTGGAACAATAGTCATACAACACTGGTTTTCTTTCAATCAGCTCCAGATGTTTAGAACGTGCTTCAATTTTTACCCATCTTTTGTTTCTTGATAGGTTGGCTAATGATGCAGCAGATGCAGTGAACATCTGTAAGTATAGTGAAGAATATTCATATTAGAGGACCATTGCTTTGCAGTGGCATTTAAGGGGCTATGGGGTAAAAATCCTGTCTTCTATTGGCCTCTTGGAGAATGCCATAGGACAGAATTCAACCGTTTTTTCAGGCTTCAACATGCAATGCTCTAGGAGCCCTGATCCATCACCAAGTCTCATAAGATGTTAGTAATTTCATGCTGAGATTTCATATGACTTTGGAATTATTGCATGTCATCTCAAACAAGATCATCATATCCTCTCACTTGACCTTTGGCACCATCGAGAATAAAGTGTTTTTAAAATCATTTCATTTTGGAGGAAAAATTGAAGGCCCCAGTTTAGGGCCAAGGGGTGGCAGATGTCTTGACTGACCCCACACTGCTAACCCTTCCTGTAATTTCTACGAGGTAGCTGCCTTTCTTTGGACCAACTGCCTAGGGCCTTCTCTAAGCCCATCTCTTCTTTTTGCAGCTGTTATCTCTTCCAACATTTCACGAGGAGCTGTTGCTGGCAGTGGTCTTGGCTATGGAAGCGGCCTTAGCCTGGGTGGAGGCAGCTGTTTTGCAGTAGGAGGTGGCACCAGCATCGGAGGGGTGGACCTTGGAGATGGAAGCTGCTCTAGCACAAAGTTGGTCTCCTCTCCAGAGACAAGTTACATAAGCTAAAGTTCCCATCCCTTGTATTTTTTAAAATGAAACATGTGAACCGTGACTCTCCTGGACCTCTCTCTGTGCAGTATTCATACATCTCTCTTTTGTTCTGGGTTCAGCTTTTGTAAAACAGGCCATTTCTTTGACTGTATGTAGAGAGCGCTCTGCGTTGCAAATGATCCAGACTGTATAGCACACAGGCTTATGTTCTTATTTTTCCTTCTTTCATCCAAGTCAGATTTCTATATTTTTCACAGTTTGCATAAACTAAATAATCTTCTCTTTCATTTTTGATGCTTGAAACCCGGCTTTACTTTTCGGTGTGTATATCCAATAAAATGCATGTTGTAATTTATAAAAACATCTAGCTGTTTCATACACCTAAGATAAACATGAATATGAGTCAATGCATTAAAAAAAATAGTCTTAGCACTATTGCCATTTTGTCAGGAAGCAAGCTAGAATCATAACGATACTGCAGATGGTTGAGTTCTGATACCTATGATCTTCAAGGTATTATATTTTGGGAAGATATAAACAAGCGTCTTCTTAGACTTGGCCAATTCTTGGCCATCAGAAGCCTTTTTTTTTTTTTGATGCCTTCAAAGTTGACTCCTGGCGACTGCCTGTACTCTTCTTAGCAATATTTCATAAGTGTTTTGCCCGTGCCTCCTTCCTAGGGCTGAGAGAGAGGGACTGGCCTAGGGTCACCCAGTTGGCTTCGTGCCTAAGGCAGGACTAGAATTTACAGTCTCCCATCTTCTAGTGTGGTGCCCTAAGCACTATGCCAAACTGGCTCTTGGAAGACTAGCATTACTGGTTTTTAATTTGAAAAATTTAGTCCTGCTGTTTACCTAGAATCACCTGGGGCAAAATATTTTGCATTATATGTAAGATGCATGACCTACTGCAACCACATAAGGATCTGGAGGAATCAATAACTCTTGTAAATTCCTGTAACACCTCCCCACAATAAACATCTTACAGCATGAGAAGCTTCTGCTACTTTTTGCAAATGTATCAGAAGACATACATCATTCTGGAGCATGGAATACTTCAGATAAGTGAAAGTGATCTGCTCTCTGTTGGAAGAGTGCACCAATTTGTTGGTGACTTCCTAAGCTGTTTCTGTGCAGTGGCTAAGCCATTTAGACAAACCCTTCCAGATTCTCCATGGAGGAAGCTTATAACTAGTCAGTAGGTTTCAAACAGTGTAGTGTCAATGTTGGTTATAACAAATACAAGACGGTATATGGATTTTACTTTCTTTTTGCACAGTAGCTGATCAAATTCCTCTGGGATGCCTGCAGAACATAAATATTTCCCTGCAAAAATTTATTGCCTCTGATTTTGGCCACCAATTACCACTGATACTTTTGTAATCTATGGATTTGTCTAATCCCCTTTTAAAAGTTCATCATACAATCGATTCTATAACATAACTTTGTTTTGTTTGAAAAAGTTAAAAAATGGTTTTTTTCTTTCCCATCTATTTTCTCCACATAACATGTAAGTACAGTGGTACCTCAAGATACGAATTTAATCCGTTCCGTGACTCTGATCGCAAGTCGAATTGGTCGCATCCTGAAGCAAATTTCCCCATAAGGTTCAATGTAAATACGGCTAATCCGCCCTCCGAATTTGGTCACATCCTGAAGCAAATTTCCCCATAAGGTTCAATGTAAATACAAACAGTTCTGAAACATATGCATTTTATTTTTAAACCACAAAAACATGAAAAAAAGTACGTACAGCACAGTATGAAGAGGGAGAATGGGGTGGGGAGGCAGTTATTGTTTGGACGGAGAGTCCCCCTCCAAAGGGACATCGGGGAGATCTCCTTCAGGGGTTTCCTCTCTTCTTTGCCTCTTAGCTGCAGGCTCAGTTCTGGGGAAAAACCCGTCTAAAGTCAGTTGTTTTTTCCTGTGCTGCATAACCCTCCAGAAATGAGAGACGTTATCGTTCATCATGTTCAACACTCTGTTCGTTACAGTTATGTTGGGGTGGTGCTTTTCAAAGAAGTCCTGGCACTCATTCCATTTTTCCATAATGGATTTAATCACCTCACTGCTCACCTCCTCCCTGGCTTCCTCTTCCTCAGTGGAATGCTCCTCACCAAGCGCTTTCTGTTGCTCACTCTGGAGCTCAGCAAGTTCTTCCGTGGTCAGCTCCTCCTCATGGTCCTCAACAAGCTCCTCTATGTCTGCATCATTGACAACCAGACCCATGCTCTTGCCCATGGACACAATCTCCTCCACTACCTCTGCATCAGACCCTTCACGGTCACGTTCAGAGACACATTCTGGCCACAGTTTCCTCCAGGCTGAGTTTAAGGTCCGGCAGGTGACATCTTGCCAGGCTTTGTCAATGAGGCCAATGCAGTGGAGGACATTGAAATGTTTCTTCCAAAACTCTGCCAGAGTCAAGGATGTTTCCTCAGTGACATTGAAACACCTGGTGAAGAGCGCCTTTGTGTAGAGCTTCTTAAAGTTGCAGATCACTTGCTGGTCCATGGGCTGCAGGAGAGGTGTCGTGTTGGGGGGGAGGAACTTGACCTTTATAAAGTCATACTCAGCGTCCATAGCATCCACCAAGGATGGAGGGTGTGCCGGGGCATTGTCCATCAGAAGAAGGCACCTTTCAGGCAGCTGGTTGTCGGAAAGATATTTTTTAACGCTGGGTGCGAACACCTCGTGCAGCCTTTCCATAAACAACTCCCTTGTGACCCACGCTCTCGCATTGGCCCTCCACATGACAGGCAGTCTGGCCTTGTTCACACTGTGTTCCCTGAATGCACGAGGGGTCTGGGAATGGTACACCAGTAGCGGCTTAATCTTCAGGTCGCCGCTTGCGTTCGCACACAGCAAAAGGGTCAGTCTGTCCTTCATGGGCTTGTGCCCTGGCAGTGCCTTTTCCTCCTGCGTGATGTAGGTTCTGTTTGGCATCTTCTTCCAGAAGAGCCCCGTCTCGTCGCAGTTGAACACTTGCTGAGGGATGTATCCTTCCGCCTTTATGAAGTCCTCAAATTCTTCCTTGTAGGCTTCTGCAGCAGCCTTGTCAGAACTGGAAGCCTCTCCATGTCTTGCCACATTGTAGATGCCACTTCTCCTGCGGAATTTCTCAAACCAGCCTCTGCTGGCTTTAAATTCCTCACTTGCTGCACTGGTAGAGGGGTTTTTCTGCAGTAAATCACTGTGCAGCTTCCTGGCTTTTTCACAGATGATAGCTTCACTCACGCTATCACCTGCCAGCTGTTTCTCATTCAGCCACACTAACAACAGCTTTTCCACCTCTTCCAGCGCTTGTGTCCTCTTCCTCGTTAAGGTCGTTACTCCTTTTGCCACATCAACTTCTCTGATGGCATCTTTATTCTTCAAAACAGTCGAGATGGTCGACTTTGCCATGTTGTACTCCGCGGCCAGATCAGTCACACGAACCCCACGATTGTGCTTTTCTATAATGTCCTTCTTCAGTTCGATCGTCACTTTCTTCTTCAAAGCCTTATTCTTGCTACGCCCGCTCCGCATTTTCTTTGGAGCCATGCTGACAAGCGCACCAAAAACCTTCCAAACGCCACAAAACACACCACAAGCCTCACTGAACGTCTCCTTGCTACCGCGATCTCGCCCACAGGAAGCTGCGACCGCGTGGCAGCAGGGCAAATGGCCGCGGATCCGGTTCATAGATTGAGGCGGAGTTCGCATGTTGAGGTAAATTTTTGCGGCCGGAGCTGGTCGTATCTCAAAATTTTCGTAAGGTGGGGCATTCGTATCTTGAGGTACCACTGTATAGCTTTCTTGCCTTCCAAGGAGAAAAGCCCCACATTCAAGAAGGTAGTTACTCTAGAGCAGTGTTGTCCAAACTTGGCCACTTTAAGATGAGTGGACTTCAACTCCCAGAATTCCCCAGCCAGCTCTAGACCTTTGTGACTGCCTTTTCTATAACTTGTCAATCTCGACCAGATCCCTTTTGATGTGTTGTAGGCAACCATTTGTATAATTTTGTTGTGAACAAATGATACAAGATCCCTTCTGATGTATTGTAGGCAAACATTTATAACTATTGTATGCAAGGCTGATAAAGGTGGCAATTTCCATAACACCTTTACTTTCCCTGATTCCATTTTGTAGTTCAACATAATAAACAGTGGTCAGGGAGATGAAAGCACTGACATCTAATACTAATGTTATGGGGCCTAATGGGCTCCAGTAAGAAGAAATGGTTATAGTCTTATTTCTGCATGAAAAGCAGGGTATGAGACGTCAAGGAGCTGGGGACGGAGCATCATGCACTATTGTCCTAGAAGCAATACATATCTAAATGTTGCATTCTGGGATGCCTGCAGAGCATAAATATTTTCTAGCAAAAATTTACAACTACCAATAACCACTGATATCTTTGTAGTTTATGGATTTTTGTAATCCCCTTTTAAAAGTCTATTATATAATGAATTCTATAACATAACTTTTTTCTGTTTGAAGAAGTTCAAAAATGAGACAGCAATTTCTTCAAGGCAATGACTTGAATTAGGGTCTGAGACTAAGCCAGCTCTTGCATTAGAAGACCAGCATTGCCAATTTTTAACTTGAAACATTTCATCCAGCTATTTACCTAGAAACCCATGGGAAAATATATTTTGTGTTATGTACAGTATAAGACATGTTACTTGCGGCAATCACATATGAATCTAGAGGAATGAGGTTCCTTGTAACACCTCCTCACAATAGACATCCTACAGCGTGGGAAGTTGCTTTTTGAAAATCTATCAGAAGACATGCATTGCTTCTAAGTCAATAGTGCATGATACTCAGTCCTCAACTCTGTGGCTTATGATGCAGAAATAACAATACAACATTTTCTTCTTACTGAAAGTGAATAGGGCCCATAACGTTAGTACTAGGGACCAGCTATCAACTCCCTGACCACTGTTTATTATGTTGAGCTACAGAATGGAATCTGCACAGAAACAGCTTAAGAAGTCACCAACACACTGATGCATACTTCCAACAAAGACCAGATCACTTTCACTTATGTGAAGAGGTAAGAATCCTACTATGGTTAGGTTCTAATTACAGATTAGAAAAGAGCATAATCAGAGAAATTGCCATCTGTTTAATCACAGTTTACAGCATGCACATAATTTACAGTGATAAATAAATGATAGGAAACTTTCACATGTTTTTGCTACAGAATTGGTCCTCTGTCATGCAGTGATAAAACAAAATTAAAATAGGTCCAAGCTATGTATTACATTCAAGGCTTACTATTGAAGTTTTACATTCATTCTATAGATACACACTTTAAAGCTTGGAATGTTATTTATGACCTTGGAATAAACAATATGTTTGTGGCAAATTTTAAAGAATCACGTTACATGGGAAAATGGACTAAATGACCAATATATCATTAAACTGAGATATCTGTCTTCTCAAATATTCCAAAGTAAGAATTGACACATTATTATGTTTCCTGGGGAATAACAGATGCCAATTGCATCGTTTAATCACAAAAGAACTGATATCAGTAAAATAGCTGCTGACCTAATACCCCAAGATTAGGTAAACAGTTTATAAAAATTCACAATTGTAACCAACGGTGTTTCCAAAAAGGACAGAAGGAAGAAAACAAACGAAAGCAATTAATACTGGTATTCTGCAGAAGAATAAAGATAGTACTAGGTGAAGGAGTTGGCAATACTGTACAATATAGATATATATTTTACAGTTACAATGATTCCACTGCCCACCTGCCAGTAATTCTTCTGTACTGAAATATACTCAAGTAGGTGCAGCATTTCTGAACGATGCTTCCATTTTACACTTTCTTCGCTCTAGAGCTTCTTGCTTTTTCCTTGCAATTTCTTCTTGAGAACACCTCCTACTTTTATGTTCTGCAAAGAGAAGACAAACAATTTGATATAACCAGATGTATCCAGTACCTTATATTCTACTGATCAGGAGAGAGAGGAACTTTATTAATAATATGTTAGAATAACTCTTGCCCTCTAATTCTTGCAAAAATATCCACCAAGAAAAAGAGGAGGGGGTCACTTGTATCAAGGGCACTTTAAAATCTTGCCCTCTTCAAGAACCAACTTATAGTATCTTAGGAATTTGAATAAGAAAACAATTAATTAAAAGTACAACTATGAATTGTAAGTACAACTTGCAATAGTCTCTTTTCTAAACATGGATTTTGGCAATCCTGTTAAAAAACTGATACCATCCTGAGACTGATAAAAAAAGGCAGAACGAAACTAACTCTAGGCAGATCCAAAGATCAGAACAGGTGGCATTAATGTCAGGCAGAGACATCACAAAAGAAAAATACAATATTAAGAAAGCAAGGGGGCTATAGGGAGGCACTGGCCCATGCAGCACAAATAAACTTGAACCCACATTGTTCTGATCCAGAATTCCTATATTCTGTTGTTAAGGATTTTATTTTAAAATGTAAAGCATTACTTATACCAAAGTGCCCTTCCCTTGTAAGAAATCACTGTATTCATGCCCCAGTGATGGGTGCCCCAGGGAGTCAAACTGATGGATTTAAGAACAGAAAGATGAATGAAAGGCATCCTTAATCTCATCTAACATGCCTTTTTTCAGATACAGTGTCTTATTTATGACAGAACAAACTTCCAGGTTTAACTAACACTGCAGTGCTAAAGTACACTTTATAAAGATCCAGAGATCCCCAGAGAAGGATTCCATGGGTGAAGATGGCTTACTTATAAAATTACATTATTTTGAGAAGAATCCAGCAACACCTACCTTTTTCAGATGGTGCAAAATCAATGGAGAGGTGCCTCTTAAAAACTGGCTTGCCATTCGTGACTTTGTGAAATGGAATATTTGGTGCATTCTTGCTTTCCCACAACCCCATGTTAGTTCCAGAAAGATTGCCTACTTTCACATTTTTATAGTCCAAAACAAGGGCTTGAGAACTATTGGTCTTCTTGAACATATATTTTGATTTTTCAGACAAGGATAACTGATTGCAGTTAGTTTGGATCTTGCCCGTATTGTGGCCATTCTGCCATTGCCTATTATTAATATTTAGCTGCACGCTGGAGGCAGTAGCTGTGCCAGTTCCAGATGCAAAACTGCCTTCAAACATTGCAGACCTATTGGCAGAATTCTCATTCTTCCTTGTTGCAACGGGCGGATCCAATGAAAACGTCTTCCTGCCCGCGTGATTCTTCTCAGCCTGCAGGCAAATGGAAAGCCCTTGATTGGGCCCTGGCTGACAAAGGCTCTGCTCCAAATTGGAAGTACTCCTTTCTGTTGATTTAGCTTTTCCAGTCTCTTTCATACCTATCTGGCTCAGTGTTTTTCTTTCCACAGCATCACAAACTTGATAAAGCAAATCATCATCGTCACAGTGGGTCCCCCAAAAGGTATTAGATTCACAAAACAACTCTAGAACTTCATCTGAAAACTTGGGCTCGCTCCAATCATCAAATGAAAATGTGCCTTTCTTTGCCATGGAGGTCTGTTTTGGATAACCAGAGCTTCCCTGGTTACCTGCTGTCTTTAGATCATGAGGCTTTTTATTGGTAGAAACAACTGATGCCTGATGGCTTGTGCCATGCATGTGGCTTTTGAATTTCCCAGTTGGTAGTTTAGTGAGATCAGAATATAATGAAATAGAAGCAGTTCTTTTTTCAGAAGAACTAGTATTAGTCGCACTTTTAAGCTGGGTAAGGCCATGCAGCATACTCTTATTTTCAGATTTCACTGCAGTAAAATTATAGTCCAGAGCGTTGTTTTGCCTGTTTTTAAAAGATGAGTCCACCTTGTTGGCTTTTAACAAGCTATCTTCATGGAAAGGAATAACCTTGGCTTTTTCTGTCCAAAAGTTTTGGTTTGGCACAGAAACACGTGTTACTGGTACAGTATTGGAAGAAGTAAAAACTCCAGCCTGGGCAATAGAAGGCTTCTTGGAATGTACAGGGGGTTTCTTTGATTCTCCCTTTTCCTCAGAAATACAAGCATCTTCTGCACTGCTCATCAATTCAGGTTCCTGAGTAATTTGCATGAGAAGTGAATCATCAGGAAACAAATCTGCACCCCAGTCATAGTTGCCATCAATGACAGCCTTGTCAGGATTATTATTAGAAAGCTCTACACCTGAAATTGCTTGTACAGAAGTTGTTTTAGCTTTTTCAGCCAGAAGGGATTCTGAATGCTGTTTAAGAAGCATGGCGCTTTGCCCCTGAGGTCCATCGCCAATCAAAGGCTGCTCTGCCTCCAACAAAGTATCCTGTACAGCAGAGATCAAGGAACAGTTTAAAAGACCTTGGCTCAGCTGACCACTACACTTTTGGGTAGGGCAATCAAAAAGGTCATTAAGTGCTCCTTCAGCATCTAGATCTATGGATTTCTGACTGCTGCTCTTAGGATTCTTAGCTGTCCCGGTATTCTCCTTAAGTATTCCAAGGGACAAAGTAGTGTTAATTGTGGGATGTTCATTCAGCAATTGCCACTCATCTTCTGTCTGGATGTTGATATGATGGTCAGTTGACAGTTTTGCTGCCGACGAAACATGGACAGTATTTGGTTGCAGAATATATCGTTCCTGGACTGCATCAATCAGATTTTTATCAAATTGTTTTGCTAACTTCATAAGTTCCTCTTCTCCATGTTTTAATTGACGATCTCTACATGAAAAGCATCAGAAAAAAATATTACCAACATAAGGTATTTGGAAATGGCTTACCTATTTTATAATTATTGGAAGATGGGTCAATCATTTCACAATACAATTCAACTCCAGCAAAAATTTAACCTTTTAAAATAGTTCTTTTCTACAAAGAGCATGCAAAGCATTTTACATATAAATATCAGAATTATGCAACAACATTTATGTTTAAATACAAAATATTTAACATAAATCAAAGCATTTTTAAAAAGTAAGCAACCAAAGTTTAAATGCTAACAATATAACTTAAAGCCTACAACATATTCTAAAAAGCTGTCTGAAACAGAAAGACTGTAATGCTGTTCTAAATTATGAAATTCAACATTGCCCAGAATTAGGATTAGCCTGAGTCTTCAGATTCAGAAGCTGAAGAGCTTGACCAGCCTGCACCAAAGGAATTAGCAGAAGAGAGCACCCCGAGGGACACAGGGCCAATTGAGTCAGCTGATCCGGAGCCTGAACTTGGCAAAATCCCAAGCCCAGCAACACCTCACAAATTAAAAGAGCAATGGAAATCAGGTCATCTACTTGCAAGTAAGAAGTGTGACTCAACAAATTAGTCAAGGGAAATGGTGGCTTGAGTGGCTCTTTGTGGCAATCAGTGTTCCAGTCACCCCCTCATCAACTCTTTGCTGGTTTGGGTTTCTGGATTACCCAGCTGAACTCTGGACCTGGAACCAGAGCACTCTTAAATCATTTCTGAATTGGTGTTTTGTCTCTCTGGGTTGTCTGAAAAGTAAGCTTTCGTATTTAACTTTTAAGCAGAAAGTTTGCAGTTTGCAATATCTTGATGTTACTACAGTTCAGGATTTATCACTGAAATAAACACTTTGAGTTTGTATCAGAAGCTGGTTGTGTGTAAATAACTGGTAGCACTGAACACACAGGTTTTATTTTATTTATTTGATTTTTATCCCACCTTTACTTTGGTCAGCTTGAGGCAATGTACATACCTAATGCTCCTGACTCCTATTTTCCCCACAAAAACTACCCTGTGAGTTAGGCTGAGAGAGAGTGACTGGACCAAGGTCACCCAGGTGGCTTTCATGCCTAAAGGAGGACTAGAACTCACAGTCTTCTGGTTTGTAGCTTAGCACCTTTGCCACTACATCAAACTGTTCTAGATACTATTTTGTATGTAGGAAAACTGGAGAAGTTTCGTGATGATTCTGCAAACCAAATAGCAGTTTCCCAACATACCTTGCAGTATTTATTTTTGTTCTAGATCGTACTTTTGTTATTCCAGGAGTACAAGGAATTGCATCCTCACCAATCCATAGCCCAAGAAGAGATCCTTCACAACAGGCAGGCTTTTCATCCTAAACAATAATAAACATTATCAATTTGATTAAATGGACATACTTATCTAATTTACCTCAGTGTTATGAATACTAAAACTATTTTTTAACTTTCTAACAGAGTGAGAGTGCCCTCAGGATGGCGGATGACAAAATATGCATGATGACATCACCACACAAATGCTGTGATTTACATATTTGTATCAGGTGTTGGGGTACATAATCATGGCATTTATGCAATGATATCACTGCACATGTATAATTATTGCGGTGTTATTGTGCTCTTTTGTGGATACCACTATTTTCAAACATTTATATCTGGATTTTCTGTCAAACATAATCTCAGAGTAGGCTGAGCAATTAGCCTTATTATTATTACATATAATTAGATGTAATATTATTCAAATGCTGTAAGTTAGACAATGTAAAAAAAGATGGACAGCTAAGTAGACAGGACAGATCTCATATAGAGAACAAAAGCTCAGCTACTTTCTGTTGTGCAGAAAGCAGCAAAGCTTCCAAAAACTCTGCTCTCAGGAAAACTACACATCAGCATGAGAGCTTGCAAAATACAATGTCCATATTTTGCTCTCCAAAGAAAATCCAGTCAGAAAATATATACTAACTGGTTTTTATTGATAAAAATGCAAAACTCCATAAAATACAAGTTGCATACAAAATATAGGCAATAACAATAAAAACTTCTTCTCATAAAACTTAGCATCCAAGACTTCTCCACAACAAAGTCTCTAGCTAAAAAACTCTCAGAGAAGAGGTACACTACTTGGTTATTAGTTACAACTACATAACCCACAAAACCTAACTACATGATAGATAAAACTGTACATGACTGACAGGCTGGGCATCTAGCCCTCCCATTATATTGCCAGCATGTACCACCCACTGAATAACTAGCATACACATGCCAATAGGTGGCAGTAAATAGCAGTATACGTGCACAACACACAGTCACAAGTTGTTTTGTTTACATAAGCTACGTACACTAGACATAATAAGTTGTTGTACAGATAACGAGATGAAATTTCTTCCCATGAGAAAATCCTGACACTTTCTTGGATGAAAATTGTTCTGTGCATCTGGGATGGAAATATCCGCCACCAGGTCTGAAGCTCCTGGGAATTCTTAGGCTACTTTGGGTCCAACAGCGAGGGACTGGCACTGGGCCCCCTTGGGGACAAGGGTTTTACAGATCTTACTGGCTAGGAAACAGGAGTCATTTCAAAGGACCACTTCATAATCTTCCTCCTCCAATGGCTCTCCCTTCAATCAGTTTAAAGATCTGGAAGAAAGAGAGCTATGGGATAAGCCAGTGCCCAGGAAATCTGTGCCTCATGTCCAAGAAGATATCCCTCCCCATTGCAACTGACCACTCATATTGAACAATCCATCCTGGGAATAAGAATGAAGATCCAGAGGAGTGCCAGCATTTTCACTGGAGGTGTTTCTGAAAGTTCCTCATACAGTCAGAACATATTTTCATCTCTTGAACCTCTCCATGATAGTAGCCACTATGTGCTCGACCAGCTGGCCAGCTTTCCTGGGGTACAGAGTCACCTTTCAGGGCCCCAGGTGATTAAGAAGCACTGGGATCTGAGGGGGAAAGCTTACCAAGAACGTTTGCCATGCTGTATTATTGATAGATAATAAAACACCACATGGAAGGTGGCCCATGGGTCACTGGGAAAAGGAAAACAAATCTTCCATCCTTCCGCTTCATCTCCTCCAAGCCAGTGGTCCTTGGTCCCAAAGGCATGGGGGATGACTTCACTACCTCTGCAGAAGGGGCACAGTCAGTCTCTCTTCCTCTGAGATCAGTGGGGAACGAGCTCCCCACCTGTATTTCCTGGGGAGGCCCATGCACAATCGGCAGAGGCCATAAAATGGCAGACACAGCCAGCCAAAAAGTTTCCTCATGCGTCCAAAGGAGGACTTCTTGGGCCTTCAGAGACCACAGTGTTTCCCACAATGAAGGATGGCTAGGTAAAAGGCAGGATCAGAGAACTGGGAAGTTGGCCTCTACTGTCTTTGGGGATCACAGAACAAAAGAAAATGGTTCCACTGGCCACAACTGTCCTATGGCAGAAGTAATCCTCCAGCCACAGTATCAAAAAGCCCTCTTATATTTCCACATCCCATAATTCAGTTGAAAAGGGTAACTGGTATCCCCTGTTGCTGATCACAGAGTGTCGAAACAGGCAGAGCTGGGCCACTGTTGAGGACCACAGTAGCATGGAAAGGTCTACTGCCACGCTGGAACAGCATCATCCAATGAATGCTCTTTTTTTTAATGTTAGCAGAGACTGGGAAAAGAGGAACATGTCAAGCACAGTTGTGCTACTACCCTGGATTGGTATGGCCTATTTTCTGTATTCATACACCGGAAATTAAGTCCCAAGGTGTTCAAGTGGATGCCTTTTCTTAGAAGTCAAGTACCCTCATTCAGGACAATCAGGAGGTTAATTTGTCATCTGATAATCTAAATCAGTAGTTTGGGCATATCCTTGGGCTAATGAAGCAATTTATAATTGCTTGTTTGTGAGTCAAGAATGCAGTTTGAGACTTCCACTGCTGAGAAGCTTGTGTAAAACAAGAGAATCTGCTTGAATGACATTATTTGAGTCCATAAAAAGGACTAATCGGGTGAAATAGTTTAAGAACCACTGATCTAGATAAATTCTTTCTCAAAATAGGCTATTTATTTCTTTATTTTTTTACTGGAATTATAGGCTACTCCAATCATAAACAACCCTGTGTTAAAGGAAGTACAAAATGCCAAATTTATACTGTTACATCTTTGGAAGATTATTACCTGAGGAGCAATTCGATTAACAATTTCTGAGATCTCAACTGCATGTCCACCAATTGTCAGTTTCTTCTGATTGTTACCTAAAAGAAGAAGAAAGTGCTGAATTGGAGTAAGAACGAGAGCTTCTCAACCTTAAAAGCAGGCCAAGATCAGCAAATGTGTAAGCACAGTGTTTCCCAATGTAGGAGTGCATTCAATCATAATAAGACGACCTAATTCTGGCTTATTAGTGTATAGGCTTGCTGACTGAATTGTCTCAAGGTACCTTCAGGACTACAATAAACAATCCACAAGAAACAGAAGGAACACTCTCCTTTTAGTTGTGCCAAGAACTACTCTGCAGATAACACAATAAGCTTAAAACAAACTCCAGACAGCTGTGCACTCTAATCATCTTGCTCAGGGAGTGGAAACCATGGCTGTAAGTAGACAGGCGTACCATGTAAACTGATATATCTACTACAGAATGGATACAGTCAAAATAAGTTATTAAAAACATTTCTATCCCTTTTTTTTAAGTCACAGGTCTTTCTGTTCCAGGGGAAGAGAGATGAGAAATTTGATTCCCATCTTTATTTCCAACTCCACAACTGCTACTCAGGAACCAGGTAATCACAATACCGGGCACTCTGGGCTCAGGATGATACAAGTGTTTGCTACGTCTGTCTGCAATAAAACTGGCATCTTTCAGATTGGGCACATATTACTGAGACTTGGCTGGATGAAGTGGGAGGATTGCCTCCTCATGGAGATTTCTGTTATGCAGATGGCCAGATGTGAGGCCTTGTTTGTGGTGCAGGATCAAAGGGGCAACCTTAGTGTACTGCTACTACATAGTAGCATCCTTCACTAAGATGCTCAATCTCACTGTACGGGTACTTGTGGTTTGTCTAGAATGCTAATACTGGGTGAGTTCAACCTCCCAACATGGGATCAAAGATGGTTCAGGAATTCATGGCCACTCTGACACCATGGGCTCGCCCCAGATCATCACTGGCCCAATTCATGTTGCTAGCCACGCTTTAGATTTGGTATTCACCTTGGAGCAGATGTGCTGTGATCTGATTCTGGGGGACTTTTCCATCAGTCCATTATCATGGACAGATCATTTCCTTGTGACAATAGGGTTAACGCGAGCCACCAATCTGCAGAGAAGAGGAACCTCTTAATATGGTCTGCACTGAACATCTAATAGATCCAGCAGATCTCCTGATGGTGCTTGGGGATTTTCCCAGCAATTTTAAGGGTGTTTCTATTGGGCCACCACTCTAATAGCTGAAAATGCAAAGAATCTCCAAGGTTTAGTAATAAAAGTCAAGGAGCATAGCAAAAAATAGGACTAAAATTAAATATAAAGACAACCAAACTAATGACAACAGGAACAACAACCAGTCTTAGAACTGATAATGAAGACATCAACATAAAGGACCAAGCAGTCAAGAAATATGCTGTAGACTAGCGTAACAGAGTAGCCATGAAGGGCTTGGAAACAATATTCAGATGTCATGATGTGTCTATGCCTACAAAGATCAGAATAGTGGAAGCCATGGTATTTCCTGTGACGCTCTATGGAAGCAAAAGTTGGATTTTGAAGGAGCAGGATAGGAAGAGTATTGACATCTTTGAACTTTGGTGTTGAAGACTCCTGAGAATACTGTGGACAGCCAAGAAAACAAACTGATGAATCATTAAACAAATCAATCTAGATTTTTTTTGGTGTTGGTTATTTTAATTGTGTGCGCCACCCAGAGTCAGAAATGTGAGATGGGCAGCTATATAAATTAAACAAACAAATAAAAAAATCAATACAACATAGAAATCCCATCTACTATTACAAACCCATTGGACAAAGGACAAAAAGAAAACAGCACAAAGACAGCAAAAATCCAAAAGGAAAGAGAAGTCTGTTTCTATTTGGCAAACTTAACAAATTAAGTTCCTGGCAGGACAAGCTGGGCAGGACATTTGCTCTGTAATTAGGTTCTTCCGCAAATTTGATTCACTTCACCTTGGAAGGTAGGAGCCCAAGAGTAAAGCCTGTAAAGACTCCACAAGCATATTAAGTTGCAGACAGTTTTTTAGACAGCCTGCTCCTAGACAATAAACAGCATGGACATTATCAAATTATAACTATACAGTTATACTGTCTTGGAAATGCTTTAATAGAAAATGGGCTCAAGTATTCATAAATAAATAAAATAACTACCTCCTGAGCAGCTATTTTTAATGGATACTGGGTACTATCCCCTTCATGGATCACTGCCTTGTTGTGGCGAAGGGGCTTGCGTAACTCAGTGAAGCCATGAGCTATACCGTGCAGGACCACCCAAGACGGACAGGTCATGACAGAGAGTTCTGACAAAATGTGGTCCACTGGAGAAGGAAATGGCAACCCACTCCAGTATCCTTGCCAAGAAAACCCAATGGACAATGTCAAAAGGCTAGAAGATATGACACTGGAAGATGAGCCCCTCAGGTCAGAAGGTATGCTACTGTGGAATATATGCTACTGTGGAAGAGCAGAGGGCAATTCCAAGTAGCTCCAGAAAGAGTGAAGCGGCTGGGCCAAAGCCGAAAGGACATTCAGCTGTGGATGTATCTGGAAGCGAAAAGAAGGTCCGATGCTGTAAAGAACAATATCATATAGGTACCTGGAATGTAAGATCTATAAACCAAGGCAAGCTGGATGTGGTCAAACACGAGATGACAAGATTGAACATCGACATCTTGGGAATCAGCGAATTAAAATGGATGGGAATGGGTGAATTGAATTCAGGTGACTATTATATCTACTACTGTGGGCAAGAAACCCTTAGAAGAAATGGAGTAGCACTCATAGTCAATAAGAGAGTGGGAAAGGCAGTAATGGGGTACACCTCAAAAACAACAGAATGATCTCAGTGCGAATCCAAGGCAAACCATTCAACATCACAGTAATCCAAGTCTATGCCCCAACCACTGATGCCGAAGAAGCTGAAATTGACCGGTTCTATGAAGACCTACAACACCTTCTAGAACTAGCACCAAAAAAAAGATGTCCTTTTCTGTCTCCTGAGAAATCTGTATGCAGGCCAAGAAACAACAGTTAGAACCAGTCATGGAACAACCAATTGGTTCAAAATAGGGAAAGGAGTACGACAAAGCTGTATACTGTTACCCTGCTTATTTAACTTATACGCAGATTACATCATGAGAAATGCCAGGCTGGAAGAATCACAAGCTGGAATTAAGATTGCAGGGAGAAACATCAACAACCTCAGATATGCAGACGATACCACCCTAATGGCAGAAAGTGAAGAAGAACTAAAGAGCCTCTTGATGAGGGTGAAAGAGGAGAGTGCGAAAGCTGGCTTGAAACTCAACATTAAAAGAACTAAGATCATGGCATCTGGACCCATTAATTCCTGGCAGATAGAAGGGGTAGAAATGGAAGCAGTAACAGATTTCATTTATTTGGGCTCCAAGATCACCGCAGACGGAGACTGCAGTCATGAAATTAAAAGACGCCTGCTCCTTGGGAGGAAAGCTATGGCAAACCAGACAGCATATTAAAAAGCAGAGATATCACCTTGCCGACAAAGATCCGCATAATCAAAGCTATGGCTTTTCCAGTAGTAATGTATGACTGTGAGAGCTGGACCATAAAGAAGGCTGAGTGCTGAAGAATTGATGCCTTTGAATTGTGGTGCTGGAGAAGACTCTTAAGAGTCCCCTAGACTGCTAGGTCGTCAAACCAGCCAATCTTAAAGGAAATCAACCCTGACTGCTCATTGGAAGGATTGATAATGAAGCTCAAGCTCAGATAATTTGGTCACCTAATGCGGAGAGAGGACTCTTTGGAAAAGACCCTGGTGCTGGGAAAGATTGAAGGCAAAAGGAGAAGGGGACGGCAGAGGATGAGATGGTTAGATAGCATCACTGAGCAAACTCAGGGAGGCAGTGAAGAACAGGAAGGCCTTATGTGATATGGTTCATGGGGTCACAAAGAGTCACACAACTTAACGACTGAACAACAACAACTGGGTACTATTGTTCAGCAACATGCATAGAGTCAGGATGTTCTAGGGCTTGTTAACACACATTTTGAAAAATAAATCACCGCTTAGAAAACATTTTAAATATGAACAACAATAGTTACCTAGTTTATATGTTGTAGGTGACTGAGGATCCCAAAAGATCTCTTGCTGCATGTCAATTTCATTTGTAGGTGAACTGAAAGTTGGCAACCGCGATCTGCTCGCCTGAGTTCTCTTTGGTGTTTTATACAAAGACCTTTCTATGAAAAAACATAAGAAAGCCCAAGATTATACTATCAAACAAGCAAAACTCCTACCTAAAATGGACATTTGATGAGCTTTGGTAAAATGAAACTGTTTGAGGAAGCTGTGAGGAATTACCTAGGCAACCGGTGGTCAAAATTGCTCACAACTGCTTGGATGCCAGCCAGGCAAGTCCTGATGAGAAAGGCTTGCCTGGTTACCTAGGATGAGTTAAAGTGGACAGAGTTCTGTGCAAAATCAGCTCTTCCACCTGCAATCAGGATCCCTACCCTTCCTGTTTGGTGAAAGCTTCTAGGAAGGTGACTAGGTGCTTGGTCAGGGTGCTGGAAAATAAATCCCTAGGGGAGCAGATTATGTATCCTGCCTTGCTTGATCCAGCAATTCAGGATAATTATTAACCTGTTCCAAACATCCCTTTCTTGGGAAGATTGTTAAATAGGTGATGGAGCTGCAGTTGCAGAGAGTCCTGGAGGAAATGGATTGAGCCCATTACATTTACATTTCAGGTCTGGGCATGGTACTGACATGACATTAATCATGCTTGTGGATAACCTCTGGAAAGACCAGGAGAGAGGTAGTGTGATTTTCCCGGAGCTGCTTGATCTCTCAGTGGCCTTTGATACCACTGATCACGAAATCCTTTTGTACTGGCTCTGAGGGTTGGGAACAAAGAGCACTGTTTTGTTGTTGTACTCTTCCTTCTTAAAGTGGCAGTTCTAATCAATGGTAGTGGGAGATATAGGACAAGCCCAAGGTCCCTCAGCTGTATGATACTACAGGACTTAGTGCTCTCCCCACTCCTACTGAACATCTATGTGAAGCTGCTGGATAAGGTTACTGACACAGGGTCAGGTATCATCATAAGACAGATGATACCCAACTTTACATCTTGGATTGGAATTCCCAGAAGAATAGGATAAAAGTAGGGCTCATCAATCCCTGCAGCATGAACAATAAAGATTATATGATTCAGCATCCACAGTGCCTTACCCACAGGGGCACAGGTAGTGTGAAATAGGTATCTTTTGAAATCTACCAAATAGTGCTATAGATAAAACATTAAATATTGTCAAAGTAAAGGTCCAACAATGTTTCAGAGCAATAATGCCAGGTTTGCTGTCTGATAATTCTTTTAGCACTGTCAAATCTTAAAGGAAGAAAGCTATTTGGGGAGAATCTCACAAATAGAAAATAATAGAAAAGCTAAGCTTTTCCACCATGTGTTTTAGCCAGCCCAATTTAAAATGGTATAAAGAATCACTGGGCTGAGACCTACTGGGAAAAAATAATTTTAGCCATAGACTAAGAACATGACAAAAGGATCTGGCCTCCAGAGACATTAGCCCTACCACAAAGCAAGGGACTACATTTCTGATACAGCTGGAGACAGCTATGATAAATTTGAGGAACTTTGAATGTATAGTTTCTAGTACAGACAGCTTTGTAAACATATATATCCATAAATAAAGAAGCTGAGGGATAATTTTAATTTCAAATGCCTTAACAGGTTTCCAGGATATGATGATCCACACCTCTCTGAATGAAAAAATTAAGGATTGCAAGAAGCAGAATACTTAAAGAGCTCAATTTATGACAGCGAGGTCTAAAAGAGAATTCCAAGAAATGTGTAAACAAGTATCTCCTCAATCTGTATACTTTTTGACTTATTTGTGTAAAACTTAGCACTTTGATTTAGGGGTTTTTTGGGGGGAGGGGGGGCACGTAGCCAACAATTTGCAATTTGGCTTCACAAGACAGCTGAAGACCTTCAGCCAATCTGTAAGACTGGCATGGTTTGCTGCATTGTCAGCATACACTTAAATTGGAACCACTCTACTCATCAAAAGGATGAAGATTTAGGCCAGACAGGGTCTGCACAACTGAGTTATTATACAGATTGAAAAGAAGAGGGTCAAAGTACATCCCATTCTTACATTTCTTAGTGGAGATGTGCCCCAACAAATGAAGAGTACCCCTAATTCTGAAGAAGCTGTTAACATGTAGCATTTTGATAAACATTAATGGCATCTTATTTACAATATTCCTAATTTCTTCCATGGTCTATCCCTAGGGATCAAATAAAGATGGGCTTTAAATCTACAAAGGCTTCATACAGAGCAACCCTCGGGCACATCTTCTGTGATAGATAATTAAGAACCAGGCATTGGTTGAGAGGTATACATTCCCCACTAAACCCCGCCTGCTCCTTTGCAAGAATACAAATGAGAAACAAGGGCATTTTTTTTTCATCTTCAAGGAACTAGTTCGCAGGATCTCTCAAGGACCAATTTCTAAAACAACACTGGATATATTATCCCTTTAATGTTTATGAATGTTACATGTGCACATAGTCAGCATTATACAGTACACAACGGGCCATTTAAAACACAGGGAGGCTAGTTTTGAAGTGTTCGATAATATGCATAAAACAGTTGTACTTTTCTAAGTTATAAAATATGTATTTAAATTGTTTTATTACATGCAAATTCCATGTATGTCTCCAGGATATAAAGTACTACCCTCCTTTTTTATCCTCCCAACAATCCAGTTTTGTACGTTAGACTGATGACCAGTAAGTGGTCCAAAATAACCAAAAACTAAAAGAGCGGGGATCATTTGCTGGCACACCGTAGGAAGCAAAATGTCGTGGTCCAGTCCTAAACATATGTAAGTCTTTGTTGTTTCTAAGGCAATATATTGTTCAATTTTCCTTAACTTGTGGTTGTTCAAGAATTCCTATATTTCTTTCCTAACTCTGTAAAAAATAAAGTGGGGGATGAGAAATTCAGTTTCTATTGTAGTTTTCTATTAGTATACCTTCTAAGATTTCATTGGAAATGGTTCTCATAATAAAAACAAATTGGTTAAAACTATTTTGTATTGGTGTCATTCATAAAATGTGGAACAGTTAAGTAGAACTTGGGTTTATCTTCATCTCAACCTAGATCTGACTCAGAGACCTTTGCAGGATTACAGGATAGCTTTGGGATAACTGCAAAGTATAACCTTAAAAATTCATTTTAATTGACTTGTGAGTATTCTGAAATGTTTATATGATCAAGATGAGAACTTTTTTTTCTTTAAGAAAAAAACCTTCAACTTTTAGTTCACACAGAGATATAATATTCTTGGAGATCCTTGCAGATTCACAGGACAAGTTTATTTTATCAGAAGCTATAATAAATTCATCAGTGTTTAAGTGCAATGTATTTGCTTATCTCAAATTCGCTAAACTGCCCTATTTGCAGATCCACTAGGAAAAAAAGTACCAAGATCCTAGAAATAAAACATCTAATGGGAAAAAAGCATTATAAATTAGAAAAAGATCTTCTAACGCATGCTACCAGGAGGTGGGGCGGGAACTCTGGATTTTAATAATATGGTACCCGATTCACCAACCTTCCGGTTACGTCCTGATGCTTCTGACTACAGTTCCCATCAGTCCCAGCCGGCATGGGATAGTGGGAGCTGTATTCCAAGCTCGCTACCATTCCTTAGGAATAAACCTCACAGAATTCAGTGCAAATTACTTTTGCACAGGTTGAAGCAAAAGTGATGCGCAGGCAGTTGAGTCACATTGCCCAAGGCTGGCTGAAAGGGGCAAATACCAAGAAGAAACAGGGGGGCTCCGCAGGCTTCTCACCCTCCGCTTTGTTTTCGCTGCAGGGACTCTCGCCATGTTGGGCACGCTCAACAGCACCTCTTCGTCTACTGCTCCGCCTCGCCGGGCTCGTTAGGAGCAGCTTTTCAGCTCCCGTCAATGACGCCGCTGGCCGCCCTTTGCTTGCCATGAAGGAGTCCAGCCACTGCCTCCATCCCCTCCTAAGCCGCTCGCAAAGTCGCCATCTTTCTCAGGGCCGGAGAAGTGGTCGCTGATTGGCCGAATCTAGTCCTGCGGAAGCGGTGATTGGCCGCACTCACTTTAAGCAGAAGAAAAAAAGAAAGGGGGCGCGGCCTTATAAGCGCGCGCGGTTTAGTTTTAAATAAAGTTCCGGCCCTAGTTTTCCACTTTGGTTAAAGATTCCCCTTTAGAGGATTACGTGAGAGTTATTAGAGGCTTTAAAATTAACTGCAGGTGAAACTGCTTGTCAGCCACGAGAACTTCGCATTTAAGCCTTTGGGACTTGCATGGTTAGAATATCTTCTTACATGAGAAAGGAAGGATGAGGATGTTGAAACTATCTCACATGTATTATTACGCTGTAAATTTTATCATAGATGTCAATCTACATCTTGCCCCTAATAGATAAATTTCCCAAGAATCCAGATAACTTTAATGTGAATCTTCTTCTTCAAGATTAAAACCATTTATTACATGTGCAGTAGCTAAATTTTGTGTTACTGCAATGAAAGTAAGATGAAACCCGTTAAAGATGTAATTACCCTTGATCTAAATATTATTTCTGGTTTGATAGATCTTAATAAATTGTTAGGGGATATATATATTTTATTTTATACTTATTAATGTTTTATATTACCGAGGTAATAAATGTACCAATGTAGTAATAAAGGAGTGAATGCTATACTATTGTGCCATTTATTTTGTTAGCTGTTAGTATATTATTGTATCCATTTGCTTCACTCAGTTTCTTTTTTTTTAATTTTGCTGGTCATTTATTGATTGATTGGTTGGTTCTTAACATGAGAAAAATAACAGAGGAGGGCAACATCCTTCATACTCAGACTGAGTGGTGATGCTGTAAAGCCCTAACCATATTTGAAAACTAGTTGCTGGACTAGAAGGATGCAACACAAATGAATTTTTGTAAGCACCATCCAGCCATTGTTATGGTGATATAGCAGTAATTAACTGGATTTATATTATCGTAGTTGCAGTTTAGATGTATAAAGTGTAAGACTCTTAAGAGTCCCCTGGACTGCTAGGAGGTCAAACCAGGCAATCTTAAAGGAAATCAATTCTGATTGCTCATTGGAAGGATTGATAATGAAGCTCAAGCTCAGATACTTTGGTCACCTAATGCGAAGAGAGGACTCTTTGGAAAAGACCCTGATGCTGGGAAAGATGGAAGGCAAAAGGAGAAGAGGACGGCAGAGGATGAGATGGCTAGATAGCATCACTGAAGCAATGAGCATGAAATTGAGCAAACTCAGGGAGGCAGTGAAAGATAGGAAGGCCTGGCGCAATATGGTTCATGGGGTCACGAAGAGTCGGACATGACTTAACAACTGAACAACAACAAAGATATTATACTCCCAAGAGATTTGATTCAGTTTGTATCTCGGTGAAATTAAGGAGCTTAATGTCCGAATTACCTTATATGGAATTGCACAATTAAGTCAACAAATCTACACAGGATTTTAACCCAATGACCTTTTCTATGCATATTTCCTCAAAAGTACAATTAATTTAAATAGCAACCACTGCCTATGAAGTTTATGCACTATTGCTCTCATAGTTATTAGCCTTCTCCATTCCCTATTGTTCACCTATTTCGAGTGAGTTTATTCCACCAGCTATGGCCCTTTTTTGAGTTTTCTCTCATGCTGTGTAGATGCGAGTAGCTTTCAAGTAATGCTGAGAGATAAGGTGGTTTTCTGCACAGGGAACAAGGAGAAAGGGCAGCACATCCAATTTTCTCCCTTGCTTAAATTATCTCTTTTAAAAATTATTAGAAGTATCTCCCTTCCCCAGCACCTCCCCAAACTGGCATATTCCAGTGAGTTACCTAGAATTCAGCTACAATCAAAGTGCAGAAGGGAAGTGGTTTTATGCCACCTTGACACCAGTAGAAGATTCAGGATGGACAAAAGACTTGATCTAGTCCCAACAATGCCTGTGTTGTCTCAGGATGGTGAATATTAGGGTTCCAGGACATCTGAATGACATGTGAGGAAGGCACAGATGCTGCTGTAGGAGGAACTTTTGCTGAATTACAAGTGTTGGGTCGTGATCCTTGATCTCTGAACATTTTCTTGCCTGAAAAGTTTCATATGGGAAGCCTTTTTAACTTAGTTCATAAATGATCTCCTATAATTTTCATTACCAGTGTATAACATTCTAATCAATGGCATTATTTAAAAAATTCTTTGATAGCTGTTAACTGTGGGAGGAGGCAGTTCAGATTTTCAGATTGCCCTGTATGTATGTGTATACAGGTAGTCCTTGCTTAATGGGTGCCCTGTTTAGCAACTGTTTGAAGTTACAATGGTGCTGAAAAAGTAACTTTATAACCAGTCTTCTCATGACTGTCGCAGTGTCTCCATGGTCACGTGATCGAGATTCAGATGCTTCGCAACTGGTGGGCATTTACGACCGTTGCAGCATTCCACAGTCACGTGATCATCATTTGCGCGCTTCACAGCCAGCTTCCGACTAGCAGAGTCAATGGAGAAGCCAGCAGAAAAATCACAAGTTGTGGTCTCATGATGTTTCGCTTAACGGCTGTGTCGCTTAGTAATGGAGTTGCCAGTCTCAATTGTGGTTGTTAAGTGAGGACTACCTGTATATTTCTCTCTCATGCACATTGCTATATCATGGGATATAAAACATGACTGAAATATGCACACAAGATGCATATTACAGGAGGAAGAGACTAGGATAACTGCAACAGCAACAAAAGTTTCTCTGTGGAACATGATGCCAACGCTGTGAAAGTATCTTTATTTATGCCACAAACTCTTGGATGAGCCCTTGCCTCATCTCGTTTTCATGTGGAAGATTTAAACTTTTTCTTAGCCAAAGAATGATGATACTGGAATAGTTTCACTCTTTTTTTGGATTCTGAGAGGGCTAGGAGTACATATTAATCTGAAGCTCTCCTTTTCTATACTTTTTCTCAGTTGTAACATGCCATCTAGCTATTAAGGATATCGCTCTATGCATTTATGAAATTTGAGGTGTTCCCATTCCACCTGCTCCCCATCCCAAATGTAGAGGAAACCCTGTTTTTATTAAGTATATTTCTGAAGGGCTTATTAAGATTGTATTTTAAAGATAGTGTGGTAGTTGTAATTCTATTGGAGACCATCACTGTTTCTTTTTCAAATGTTAGTTTTTTTTCAAGACAAAGTCCATTCTGTGCATCTGATGAAATGAACTGTGGTCCATGAATGCTTATTTTGTTAACCTATCATGTGCCCCCAAACTCTTTGTTAGGAGAGACAGATAGGCTGCACTTTCAAAATAAAATTGTAGTAAAGTTAAAATGATGCTTTTGGAGAGCATCATAACCCTTGTATTGGTATAGAAACTAATGCAACAGTATGCAAGACTGTTGAGGAATTCCTTTTTCCATACTGGGGAGCCCCAACCTGCTTGTGAACCCTTCTTAATTGTTTCTGCTTTGCTGCTCATGCCAGTGGGCTCAATCCAGTTGATTTAGATTGTGATTTGTTTATTAGATTTGTATCCTGACTTTCATACAGGAGCTGGGGGAGGGGGCATATGTAGCACTCCTGCCTCCATTTTTTTTCCTTCAACAACCCTGTGTAGTAGGTTGGGCTCAGAGGGAATGACTGGTCCAAAGTTACCCTGTGAGATTCTGTGCCCAAGGTTTATTACGATGTATGAACTAGAAATTGCAAATTGTTTGTTTCTGAATTAGTGAGAAGAATTTTTATTCTGGCAAAAAAAGAATAAATAGTAAGTAAAAAAAATAATAAAATGACAGATTTTGAATTTGTTACATAAGTGTCTGATGGGTAAAAATCTTCTTTCAAGATTGCATGCAACAATGATTGTGAAGAAGATAAATATAAATTATATAATCTGCTTACCTTCGTATATGTTGTTGTAGGGAAAATGGAAGGCAGGATTATTAAGTATACTGATGTACTGTAGGCTTTCACAGCTAGTATCTGTCTAGAAATCTGTCACTAAACCCTGAAGCTCAACACTGCCCAACAGTATTAGGTATGTTTGCTGCCTTGAGTTTTATAAAAATAAAAGGTGGCGGGGGGGGGGGGAATCTAATAATAATGATAAAAATAATAATAATCAGTCACAACCAACTTTTTTTCTGCACAGAAATAGGGCTGCAAGCCATATAATTCCCTTAACAATTGAACATTACATATTATAAGGGAAAAGGCACCCTCAGGGTTGAACCAGCCCCTCCTCTGGGCCCTTTGACTCTGAGGTGACCCACACCTGGGGAGGAGCAGTGGCTGGAAAAGTCCTCTTGCTGCCACCCCCACCCCCACCCCCACCCCCACCCCCTTCGTTATAAGCCAGTTTCTCCCTTCCCCACCAGCCCTCGGGGAACCCAGAGAAGACTGATATTCTCACCCCACCCTGGGTCTGGCTAAATTACGGGAAGGGAAACCAAACCAAACTTCAGGGAATCAATAGCTGAGGCGGGTGCTAGAAGGCCACCAGTCAACCCCAGTATTTAACCCAAAATCAGCGTTGTTAAAGGTGCCAAAAGAAGATACAGTTCTACCCCCAATACACAGTTTTAAAAAAAGATAAAATACAATCCTAACGCAGTTCCAACCGCAGCTAAACAACTCAGCTTCCAGCCTTGCCTCAGGTCACCCCCTCACCCAGGACTCCAGCCAACGCCCCCAACCCAAAATCTCTTCCCACCCAGGGAACCCCTTCTTTTCCTTTATTGGCTCTCAAGGGTCAGGTGACTCCCTCTGGACACACAAGGCTGGTTTGTTCTTTGAAGGGCCAGCTGCTCCCCCCTGTAGCGTGTGTTTATATCGGGTAGATTAAAATTGTGTGTCATCTGTGACAATCTCAGATGGCAGCCATAGGACCCCCAAAATGGTGATTTTGTAAAAAGAAAATGGCCTTAATCTCACAAGATTTCAGCAACTTCATCTTGCAATTTCATGAAATTTCAGCATTCTCATCCAAGCTCAAGATATTTGGGGGGATGTCTGTGCCAGCATGCAGAGGTGATGCCCAGGGCCCATAAAGACTGCTGACACTTGAGGTTAATTAGTGTCAGAAAACTTGACACTCAAGAGCAATATTATACAGATTTAGCATTTTGCAAAATCTACACAGCATCTTGTATAAGGGGTGGAAATACTTGTGTGTTTCCTCCAACTTCCCCAGTAATTTCTTTTAAAGTCCTTCCAACAATGTCTTCCTTGTATTCTTGGTCTACTCCTGTTTTACTTTTTTCTCTCTTTTTCTCCTTTTACAGTTTTCCATCTACCCCTTGCCTCACTCACTGTCAGGTGAGTAATACTGAGCAAAATACACAGTGCCCAGCAATGGCTGAACTAAACAGCCTCCACTGCTTATTTAGGAATCTTGGAGCCCCAGGGTCATGCATAAAGGGACTAGAGTGAGCTGATGGAAGGATGTGCAATACATTGGCCACCCCATCACCTGGCTTATGAACATTTGTGGGTGACCCTCAAAGCATGTGCTGGGAAAGGTATCCCTATCGGTGATGTCATACCCTTGCTCCATTTTGCGGCATCCAGGGCCGTCAGGATTGCGGGAAGAAAGTTTTCAGCTAGCTGCTAAATAACATACACAATTTCCTACCAATTTGCCACAGAAGGGCAATTAAAGAGAGGTGTTAACCCCCCCCCCTCCAAAATAGAAAAGGGAGACAGAAAGGGCTGAAAATTCCAGGCCCGCCGGATGAAGTCCTGGCGTTACCACCATGTCTCCAGTGAGCTTCAGCAGGCTAAATAATGAAGAGGAGGCACCCCTGGCCTTAAAACTACTGCGTATCCCTATGATGAGGAGGATGAACTTGACCTAATAGGAGATGTTTCCAGATGTTCCCCGCAGCTGAGATCCAGGCCACACTGATGTCTCTAACTCCAGGGTCTGACCAAATGCTTTGCCAATCCAAGCACTGAAATGCTCAGCGTGGGTGAAAAGGAAAATCAACGGTCTTCCTGCCAAGCCTAGGGATGGGTTGCCTCCTCATGGCATGAAATGGAGGTGTGGGGCGGGTGTTACCCAAGCCCAGTTTTGAAATTCAGCTCCCATTACATTCTTAAGAATATCAGGAGCACAGTGAGGGCCCAAATGCCTCTTCCTGGCCCTTGCTGCGCCTTTTTTATCCAATTATTCAGCATTGTCAGTGCCGTGAAGCGGTCCCAGCAAGGGCCTCTCTGTGACATTAGAGTGTCCTGGGCAGTTTATTTTGACCAGTTCCACTGTCCATGCTGAGGTTTCCCTGTCAGGAGTGGCTCAGGAATTCATGGCTACCATAGCAACCACAGGCTCGCTGTGAGCTATTTCTGGCCCCACCCATGCAGCTGGATATAATGTTTATTTCTGCTCTATGGTAGACAGCGTGCTTGGGGAAGCCTTTTCTAGGCCTTTGTAGAAAGTTAGGTTTGTAGCATGACAAAATAGTACATGAGATAGTCTTTGTCCATATCAGACCAAACTAATGAGTTAAATCAAATGTTGAAATACTGAACTGTAAAGTAGAAAATATTTTCTAACAGTATAGTCATGGAGTCAGCCCTCCAGGATAGGATGTAAACTGTAATAATATATGTTAAAGAGTTCTCTACTGTCATTTGGGAATATAAAGACTAATCCAAGGAGTGATGAATCGCATCTTACATTTTTCTGTGCTGGTTATTTATGCATCTAGATGAGATTTAGGCAAGCATTGGCTATGATTTTATTTAGGACATCTAGACAAAACTGAAAAGATGGTAAGACTAGAAGACAAAGTAAATTGATGTGTAAGAGTAGAGGGGAAAAAGCAGTCAGGGACTTATTGCAGATGGTGCATCAGAGGAAGGAAGGTGTTAGGTGTTGATAATGCAGTTAGCAAGAATAGTTGTGTGAGTCTTCTCATTGAATTGGCCTGGCCAGGGGAAATTCCATGGAAGACAATTGACCTTTCTATGGAATTTCCTCTCATCTTGCCTTCTGAGCAGCATGGACCTTTGCCATGCTGCTTAATTATAAACCTGAGCACAGATGTTCTCACATTTATCTCTGTTTGCTTCACAGGAGGTGTTTCCATTGAAGAAGGAACACAAAAGGATTAGCAAAACAAATGTGCATTGTTGAACTTCAGTCTCAAAGGAGTTGCCTCAGCACCTCTTACTTACCTCACATGGTGACTCCATTCTCATCAGGTTCAGAAAGGAAGAAGTTGCTTCTTGTTTTATAGAAAGTTGAAAGCAACACATTAGATAGCCTCCCTTTTTATAAAGTACAGGGTCAGAAGATTCTGTTTGATTTTTTAGGTCTACAGGTTGCCAGGACATTATGTAAGATACATGCAGTGATGAATGGAATAGAAACAGTGGCTTTTGCCAGGCATACCAAACTGATTAATTCACCCCAGTGACCTATGATCTCTAGTGACCAAGCCCAGCTCCTGAACAGGATAAAAGAGGAGAAAATTGTGCATTTTTTCAGGAGAATTGGATCATCTGTGAGGTCCAGGAATCTTGGTTCATCTCATTCTGTCTGTCTATTTCTTACTTCTCCTCACCTAGTAGTAATGGCTCAAAAAGCATTTTCTTCTAAGAATTTTAGTGCATCTCCAGCTATTATCCCATGTAGCCAAACTAGCTTTGGCGTGGTTTCAGTATCTCGGGGAGGAGGCAGTGCAGGCTTTGGACGTGTCAGTGGTGGTTTTGGCAGCAGAAGCTTCCATGGTTTTGGAACAAACAAAAGAATGTCCATGGGTGGATTTAGTACTGGCAGATCCACATATAGTTATGGATTGGGTCATGGTGGAATTGGGTACAGGTTTGGTGGTGGTGTCTATAGCCATATTGGCTGTGGAGGAGTTGGAGCCGTGGGTATCCATGAGGTTACTGTCAACCCAAGCCTTCTGGCACCTCTCAACTTGGAGATTGACCCAACCATCCAGAGGGTAAGGAAAGAAGAAAAAGAACAGATCAAGACCCTTAACAACAAATTTGCTTCTTTCATAGACAAGGTATGGTTGTTGTTGTTTTTCCTCTTCTGTTTTGGTCAAGGGCTACTTGGTATTTTTGTATGCTTCAAATTTCTACACAAACTGAATGGCTGGGCACTTTCTGGACTAATATAAGGATTGGAACTTTTCGTTTTCACCCTTTTTAAAAATGTAGTCATCAGATTCTATTCCAAAAACAAAAGCGAGAAACAACTAGGCAGGAATGCATATTATGGGATAGTGTGTGTGTGGTATTTGTACAAAACTACATTATTTTGAGGGGGGGGGGAATGAACGGTTTTGTTTGATGCACTGAACAGATGGAGTTGACATATAAAATATGTCAGATGACATGGACCAAAAATAGATTCTCCCATCCATTCCTAATTTTGATGTCTTTTTTACATTCCAATAAAGACCAGCTATTTTTTCCTTCCTTAACAGTTATCTTAAGTACTATAAAACAAGTGTACATGTGTCTAGATATGTTTGTAACATCCTTACTGTTACATCATGGATCATTGGCCAAATGTCCTCCACCTTCCTCATCTTACATTGTTTCCAAAGATGCCGTTCCACCTGTGGTACGTTTGGTTTCTTACTAAAAAAACCTTACTTTTTGGTGAAATAGTTGGCCCTACATTGGGTTTCTGAAGAAGAGTATCCAGTATTGGTAAAAGGGGCATCACAACGTTTTTAATAATAATAAAAAAAAGCCAAAGCATTTGAAAGATAGTGTTACCATGACATGCTGAACCCTAAATTTTAGCATGTTGGACAAAACCAATTCATTTGGTAAGTTATGTATTCAATGTATTCCATGAACCCAGAAAATTGGGTTCACTGATTAAAGCCTGGTTAAGTTAAGTGTGGGTAAGGGTGCCATGGAAACATCTTAATTTTGCATTCTCCTTTCCTTCTGATTTGGATGATGATATTCCTAGCTTGCTGAGTTATAGTTCCCTTTGGTATCTGAGGTTAGGAACTGGATTATGCGTTCCTTGCAATTCACAAAATGAAAACAGGATCATCGGCATTTAATATCTAGAGGACTGGTTACTGAGAGAAGGAGAAAAGGTAGCATATAGTACTTGTGTTTTATGTCCATTTGCATTTTAGAGAAAGGATATATCTTTTTCATTTAGCCAGAAGTCTGAAATGGAATAAAACCCTTTACTGCAGTCAAAGACTGGTACTTAGTATGAAATAAGTTACATGTAAGTTACATACATATAATGTGCAAGAATTTAGCTACACTTAGCATGACAGGGTCATGTATAGCTGAGAGTAAAAATTGTAATTAAACAGATCAAAATGATCAGGGAATTTGCTTAAACATGGAATTATCAAATCTGAATGTGTGCCTATAATGGGCAATATAACAAAACTTGCTTTACATTTTCAATAGCCCCTTCACTGCATGAGCAAAGTCTTAGGTCAAATGGGATACCTTTGTATCTCCCTTCCAGAACAGCAGAAGGAAGGACATCAAATCAAACCAAGGAGAATGCCCTCCCATATTTCAGGATTATAATTTGATTTAGGTATCTAGTAGATCTAAGGAGGATGAAAAAACTCAGGAATACTGGTCAGGAATATATCCCTGTGAAGAGAGGTCGGGTCTGATTGGATATCCTTAATCCAATGCTATTGCACACCTATACCCAAATGCGCAGAGTTGGGTTAATGGAAATCCAAGGAATCCCAGTGTTTTGCCTATTAGTTTGGGCTATGATGAAACAAAATTGTCAGTAAGATCTACAGGGGCAAAGTATATTTTGGCCCACTGTGTGTAACCATTTAGCTTTTTGGCTAAGATCAAGTGCAGAAGTCTGATTTTTAGGAATCTTGGGGAAAGAGTTAAAATCTGAAGTGCACATAACTGTAAGATAGAAGACTTTTTAAAAAAAGCCATCATTAGCAAAGTAAGAATACTAGTAAATTAATAGAAAACTATCCCTTGTCAATAATGACAGTTCAGATATGTGTCTAACATTTTGGCTATTTGGAGATGCAGTAAGCTTTTGTAATACAGTTTGTATACTGTGCAAGAGGATTAGTTAATTTCTAAGATCTATTTAACTCAATGATTCTATGATCCCAGCTCCTAACTAAGGCTGAAATCCAATCTTTACCTACCTGGAAGTAAAAGGTAATATCTTCCTCAAGTCAAGCTTGACTCCGGAAGACTATGTGGACACCCCTTGTGGTTTTCTTGGCAAAATAGAGAAATAGCTTGCCATTGTCTTGTTCTAGGAAGCCCTCAATCTGGTCTTCAGTCTTGGGATTCTTGGGTGGTTTCCCACCCAATAACTAACCTGTCTGACTCTACTTAGCTATTTCCGCTAGCAAGCTTTTGCCATTGGCTGTGACACCTGAGAATATATCTATATGAAATGAAACCTCCACATAAATTCAAAAGCTCTGCCATTATGTAATTCTTTACATCTGCCCTATGGTCTTCTTATAAAATCCTAACCATTTGATTTAGCAAGGTGAGGTATGAGTGATACAGAGTCTAATTAAGAGTAAATCAGGAGTATGGAGACTGTGATGAAAGGGTAGGTAGCTTTGCATGATTTTGACTCTACTGATGCTACCTGAAAGCCAGTGTGGTATAATGATTAAGATGCTGAAGTAGGACCAGGGAGGTCCAGCCTACCTCCCAGGATTGCTGTTGGGAGTGGATGGAAGGGAGCACTATATACTTCAATGTGTGCTCCTGTACCCAAAGCTGGATGTAGATCTAACAAGCTTCATCTAAATCTAATTTGTATGGTTGTAAACACTATGATATCTAAAGAGTTAAAAGTGTGGAAGGGGGTTATGAGAGTTGTCACTGATGTGTTAAGATCAGTGAACTCTTCCCATACATGTCAGGCAATTTCAATGCCGCACCCCTGTATTAGGCCACTGAGCGAATCTGCTCTTTACCTTCATCTGATATCATATTAGCCTTCAAGAGAGAGGCCATTAATACTCAGTATCAAATTTAGCCTGATTGCTTTTGGGTTATTCCCCACTGAAGGTCTTGCTAACAATTCCTTGCAAACTCTTTGAAGCAGTGAAAAGGGCATGAGCAATAATAGCTTTGGTAGCAGTTTTTAGCTATTCTTGCTCTTCTTAGCATTAGGAAATGATGTTATGTTAACTTATTTGTGTTCATTCAGGTCCGTTTCCTTGAGCAACAGAATAAAGTTCTAGAGACCAAATGGGGCCTCTTACAGGAGCAAAAGGTGACAAGTCGGAGTTTTGAACCTTTCTTGGAGGCTCACATCAATCATCTCCGGAGGCAGCTGGAGAATCTTTTGAATGAGAGACCACAGCTAGATACAGAAAAGAAGAACCTGCAAGATGCTGTGGCGGATTTCAGGATCAAGTAGGTATTATAAATGAAATAATGTTCTTTATAAAAATATTTCAGTCAGATTCTCTTTATTATGTTCTCAAAGTTATTTGCAAGGACAGGGGTATGACATAGTCCTACTTCAGCCATTTAATCATTAGCCTCCTTAGTCCTTAGCTGCTTTCACCAAGTTGTTAGTCTTCCTTTAAGTAAAAGTCAACTATAACTCAAGATTTATTTTTGACATAAAAATTGTGAGGAACACAGGCAGAAGAGCATAAAAAGAGCTCTCCTTGATCAGGCTAAATACCTATTCAGTCTCACATGCTGATCCGATATGGGCCAACTTGATATGGCTGGAAAGTGCATAGGCAGAATCAAAGAGCATCACAGGGACCCAATTACATGGCAATTAACGGTGTTGGTTATCACCTATAAAGACCTACATGGCACAGGATACTCAAGTGGTTCTCCAGTGGTTTCTGCCCATTCCACCAAATCTGGAAAGTGGGGGAGGTCCCTTCTGTGAAACAGTGCCATTTTATTGGACTTAAGAGGTGTGCCTTCACTGTCATGGTGCCTCTCCCGTGGATGGCCCCAAGCCTGTTGGCCTTTTGGAAGGCCTTAAAAACCTGGCTCTTCCCTCAGCCTTCAGGGCCAGAATGTTAGTGGGGCCTGGTTTGTGTCTTTGCTCTGTGCTGATTGAGGAGTTTATTTTATTCATTTTTCCAGCTAGACTTGAATGCATTCTGTCTCATTTGCACTCAGATATGATTTTTTTTCAATGCATTTTCCTCTGAATTTCTTCTAATGTATACCTTTTTACTTGATATACATGACTATCCATTTTTAAAAGCAGTTTTTCCCTCATAACATATATCTTCCTTTTGGCTGAGCCTTTTCAATCTCTTACGTTTTAATTGCCAGACTGGATAGCATTTTGATACAAGGCTTAATTCCACAAATCTAACAATAGGGTGGTCTGGAAGATTTGGAAGCACCCGGTTGCCTACCTTTGCCTTAAAGAAATAGCTGGGCACAGAATTCCAAAGTAAATGTACATATGTACTCCTGACTGTAACACTGATTTATTTGCAAGAATCCAAACTGCTACGTTTCTCTAATTTGGATTCCTCCACCACTCCTGACTGTTAGAATTTGTTTTTTTAAAAAGAACAAAAAAGCATGCAGTTACTGAGCTGAACCCAGGATTGTTTAATCTTTCAACTACAACTCCCAGACCATGCTGGCTAGGATTGTTGGGAGCAATAATTCAGAACATCTAGAGAATTTAGAGGACCACAGGCCTCTACCTGAATCTTATCCAGTCATACTTAATATACACGGTTGCCTTAAGATTTATAAACAGAGGTTAAGAGTTACATTTTTAAAAACTGCCCACATCTTGTGCCCCAAGTGACATTCTGAAATAATCTGAATTTAGAACACTTGCTTGTGTTAATAGCCACTATTTCTGCAGTCATCAAGCTGCTGCTTATGTTGAATGTGATGGACACTTGATCTGATTCTTATGCCAAATTTGGAATGTCAGTAAATGTTCTTCTGTAGCACTAGTAAATCCTAAGCTGCGATTATTTTTGTTTTGTGAATGTTGTAGAATTTCTTTCCTCCACTTTATTCCTAGTGAATATGTGGAGTTTATTATAATAAATTATTAATGAGAGTCGACTCTTAAAAAAAATCTAATGAAATGATTGGGATGCTCCTCTATTAATTCTTTCTTGCACTTATATTTTCAAAAAACAATGAGTGAAACAATTCCCCTTTTCTCCCAATAGGTACGAAGAGGAAATCAACAAGCATATAACTGCGGAGAATGAATATGTGATGCTCAAGAAGGTGGGTGACTTCAGTAAATATTTCATAAGGTAGGAGTATCTTGATACTATTTGAAGAGAAATCTGAGCATAAGTTAGGGACATCTTTGAACACATGCTTTAAATTAGAACTGAGGAGCCAGGGCCTTTCAGATGTTGCTGAAATTCAACTCCTAGCAGTTCAAGTCAACATGGCCAACAGTGAAGTTGAGAGTTGTAGTTCAGGAATATGGAAATATACAGATTCTCTGTAGCTGATTTAACTCCATCCCTTTGTGCTTAGGGAACTGTGTGATGTCATTTTGGGTGTACAGAGCCCATGGTTTTGGGTGTACAGAGCTCATGGTGCACTATTCTGCCATTGATTTTCTTCTTTTTTAAAAAAAAATCTATTGAGGATTTTTACAAAGATGAAAGATAAACATGAACATCTATAAAGAAAAGTTGAGAAAAGAAAAAAGATAAAAAGTAAAGAAAGTAGAAAAAGGCAAGAAAAAAAAGATAATTAAGTGACTTACAATCTTCTTTGGAGTAGTTACAAATAAACTTATTATCCCCCTCCTCCCTCTTTAGTATTACATTACAGAGATCCCTTCTTCCCATATTCAACCCTTTTTTCAGTCAAATCCAGAAATCACCATTTCATTTTTTTTCCATTTTCAGCAAAAAGTCCATAAAAGGTTTCTAGTCTTTTATAAAAATACTTAGTTTTATCCTTGACCAAACAGGTCAGTTTTGCCATTTCTGATAATTCTGCCATCTTTACAATCCGTTCCTCCATTGTGGGTATTTCAGTACTTCTCCATCGTCGTGCATATAATAGTCTTGCTGCAGTTACCATATACAAAATCAACCTTCCATAAGTCTTTTCTAACTGACTATCCATAAGTCTCAATAAAAAGAGTTCTGGTTTCATCTCAGTATTAATCTTCAAAATTCTTTGCATCATCATATGTATTTGTATCCTTTTTTTTTTTTTTTTGCTTTTTCACAAGTCTACCATGTATGATAAAATGTCCCCTCAATGTACCTTTATACATCTTAGATAATTTCTCTGGTGTCATGTATCAATGGTACATCATTTTGTAAAAGGTCTCTCTTAAATTTTAACACAATATGAATTTAGTCCCTTTGTCCACATTCCCATTGATCTATCTGTATATTATAACCAAAATTCTTAACCCATTTTATAATGCAATCTTTAACTTGTTCTTCTTCCACTTCAAATATCAACAAAAGTTTATACATTTTTGCAATCACACGTTCATCGTTTGTACATAATTCAGTTTCAAATTCTGACTTACATTGTTCAATTCCAAATACCTTTTTATCTGTATTAAATCTTTCTCTTAATTGTGCAAATGAAAACCATTGAAAGTGAAATCCCTTTGCAGTCAGCTGTTCCCTTGACTTCATGTTAAGTGGTCCATCTTCCTATTAATAAATCTTGATATGTTAACCATTTCTCTTTGCCTACTGTTTCTTTTCTATAAAATCCTTCCTGTGCTGAGACCAATAAAGGGATTTTGGGGCACAACCTGGATTTATATTTATTCCATATCCTTAATGTGGTACTTCTAACATAATGATTTTTAAAATCTACATTAACTTCAACCTTATCATACTATAAATACCCACGCCAAGTAAACCTCAGGTTATGTTCTCCTAATTCTAGTATTATTTTATTTCTCAGGATTTTCTTCTTCTTCTTCCTTTTTTCCAGGACGTGGATGCCACTTTTATGAATAAAGTGGACCTACAGGCTAAGGTGGACTCCCTGAGAGATGAAATCAACTTCTTGAGAAATCTCTATGAAGCAGTAAGGATGCACTGCTAGTACAGAATTTATAAGTAGATCAGTTTAGAAAAATTGGGCAACCTGCAGCCCTTGGCCTAATTGCCTATGGGCTAGCTTCAAAAGTTCTCTACAAGAAATCAGTTTAGGTCTCTGATATGAGAGGTGTGTCTCTTTCCTGCCACCTGCTATTTTGGGGAGAGACAGAGAAGTTGGTGTCAGACAAAGCAAATAGGAGAATGGATGTTCCCACCCATGTTAGCTCTGGTCCCATGAATATCAGCCCATCTATCACGTAGCCCTCAAAGATTACTATGAGAAAGTGCAGACAACAGAAGAAAAAATATTACTCATCTTTTACTCAGATATGGGAAGGAATTTCTTTGGTAAGGCTGTATTTTAAAAAGTTCCATAGATATTTTATGTTTGATTAGCAGTCTTGTTTTCTGATTAGTTGTGCCTTGCTCTCTTTTGCTGTCTTGTGGTTTTGTTAGAGGTATGTTATATAATTTTATGTATCAGTATGCCTTTAAATTGTCTTATTGGTAACCTTTTTCCAGTGCAGTCCTCCAGAGATGTTGGACTTCTCCCACCAGACACATTGGCTTGGGCTTATGGAAGTTAAATCCAACACATCTGGATTATACCAAGCTAGGAAGGCTCCCCTGATGAAAAGAAACAGGACAAACCCAAAGAATTAGATCTGGTTTCAAAATCAGTAAGCAGTAACCAAGCGCCTTGAAACAGCTGTGTTGTCTATATTAGTAACTAGTAGTTATTTTCTTTAACATCCCAAAAACTGATCCACAGCTTTTTCCAGAGTCTCACATTTCTGTCTAATAAGACTCATCTTGACAAATTTTGTCGAAGGACAATTTTCTGGCTGAGATAAAGATTGTCATATTTTTTCACTTGGTGAGGTCTCTTTCTCCCTATTGCGGTTCTCTTTAGGAATTAGCTCAGTTGCAGAAACAAATTTCTGACACCTCTGTTGTTCTCCAAATGGACAACAACCGAAACTTGGACATCAACAGCATCATTGCTGAGGTCAAGGCTCAATACGAAGACATAGCCAGCCGAAGCAGGGCTGAGGCAGAATCCTGGTATCAAGGCAAGGTGAGAGGGTGAGGGTTCAAAAGGGTAGGAAAATTAATTTCAAACCATCATGGATTTAAAGGATTTGGAAATATTGCTGGGTTTCAGGTTTTGATAAGATAAGATATAATATCCCTTATTTCTTTTTCGGCAGGAGTAGAGTTAGGAACTGTAGATTCTGGACTTAATTGTCATGGAGGAAGAAGAACTCTTGAGACGGTAGCATACATTACTCCAACTCTATTACAGTGTAATAAGTTGCCACTGTTTTATTGGGGGGTTGGGGGGTGGAGGTTGCTCAACTCTTAACTGTGTTAAGTGGCTCAGGGGTTACTATTAGGAAATCACTCCACCTTTTGATCTGACATTTAACGTTGTGTTACACAACAGTTAGAACAAATTTATATATATTGTATTGGAAGTTGCCAGTTTTGAAGCTCAGTCAAAACAGAAGCATCCATGCCCATTCATTTCCAATAAAATGTCCACATTTTCTCAACAGTTCTCCCTCGGGGATCCAAATTCCTGTAAGAGAGATGCATTTAATTCAGCTTAGGGTGGTTTCCTCCATCTTTTCCTCTTCCACCCAGTATGAAGAGCTCCAGATTTCAGTTAGGAGATGTGGAGATGACCTGCGCAATACAAAGATCGAGATCTCAGAACTGAACCACATAATCCAGAAGCTCCATTCTGAGATTGACACTGTGAAAAAACAGGTATGGCCATATAGAATTACCATAAAATGAATGAGAAACAGATACTGTGCCAGAAAGCCTTGAACATAATAGAGTTTGTTTTTTAATGTTCATACTGACACTCAAGAGGTTTTCTTAGTTTCCCTGTAAACTGTTCCATTGGTCTTGTTAATAACCACCAGTCTGATTCAGACTGATCTAAAACTGACAAGGAAAAAAACATGCAGATGGTATATGTGGGGAAGAATTAGACCACAGCCGCTTTTGTTCATAGGCTCATAGAGAGCCAGTTTGGTGTAAGGATTAAGGTGCTGGACTAAAAACCGGAAGACCGTGAATTCTAATCCTCCCTTAGGCATGAAAAGTCACTGGTTGGGTGACTATGGGCCAGTGGCTCTCTCTTAGCCCAGTCTACCTCACAGGATTGTTGTTATGGAGAAAATAAAGGCAAGATATGAATCTAATAATAATAGGCTTACATCTTGATTTTCTCTGCCAGTGTCCCAGAGACAATCAATCCAGATATTTTTATTTGGAATCACGAGACTGAAGTTTTTTCTGTGTGGTAAGTGGCTTTGAGCTGAGTCCTGGCTGTTCCCCTTGCAGTGCACCATTGTAGAGGCAGCCATTGCAGATGTGAAGGTACGTGGAGAATTTGCCCTTAAGGATGCCAAGCTGAAGCTTGCTGAACTGGAGGAGGCACTCACAAAGGCCAAGGCAGAGATGGCCCGTCAGCTGCGAGAGTACCAAGACCTACTGAATATCAAGTTGGCTCTGGATATTGAAATACTCACCTATAGGAAGCTGGTGGAAGGGGAGGAGAGCAGGTGAGTGGAAGGCCAAACAGAATGGGGTTGCTGAGAGTATGCTATTTTCTGTTGTACAAGTATTTTTTTCAAAATGCCTTGGTTCTGCTGGTGAACTCATTGTCCTCATTGCCAATAGCAGCACTTGCAGAGTTTGCTGGCATGTTTTTGAAGTGGTTGGCACGTTGCTTTTTGATCCACACTGCCTCAGAATGACAGCACACTGCTGGTCATTGCAGATGAAAAAAAAAATGAAGATGGCAGCCACTATGGAAAGCACATCTATCGGCTTCTGCCAAATGCCCGTTTCAAACTGGAGTCAGCCCTGAGAAGCTCATAGCTCCAAAGGCCAGTTCACAGTATAATTTTGACATAGGGTTGATAATTTTTCCTACACATGGAAAGAACGTTGCACATTCAAAAAGATTGTTCCCTGCTGGCAGCCTCCTGGGGGATCTGACTGTGCAAACAAAGCACATTTTTTGCTATTCTCTGAAGTGGAATTTTATTCCCACTATGACATATTTACAATTAGAACTGCAGTTTTTGCTAAACGGGTCCAAAACATCTTCCACAACTCTTTATCGTTTCCTATAATAACAATAATTTCTCTTCTTCCCTCTTTTAACAGGCTTGCTGGAGAGAGAGTTGGTACACTAAATGTATGTAAGTAAAAGCAAGTGAATAATAGAAACTCAGTAGTAAAAGATAAGATAACTAAATAAAATCCTTCCTTCCAAATAGAAAATACATTTATAGCAACAGCTATTACAACAAAACATATAGCGGTGTCATGCTGAAACAACTGCACAAACAGTAATGCATTTCACAAACAGGAATATGTGAAAGCCATCTAATTTCTTTTTCTTAGGCTTTATATAGCTCTTTTGTACAGGTAGTCCTCAACTTACGACCATTCATTTAATGACCGTTTGAAGTTATAACAGCGCTGAAAAAAGTAGCCTACAACCAGTCCTTGCACATGACCATTGCAGTGTCCCTGCGGTCACATGAGCAAAATTTGGGTGCCTGGCAACCGGCATGTATTTATGATGGTTGCAGCATCCTGGGGTCATGTGATCACCATTTGTGACCTTTCCAGGGAGCTTCCAACAAGCCAAGTCAATGGGGAAAGCTGGATTTGCTTAATGACTGCATGATTCGCTTAATGACCATAGCAAAAAAGGTCATAAAATGGGTGCAACTCACTTAATGACCTCATTGTTTAGTGATGGAAGTTCTGGTCCCAATTGTGGTCGTAAGTTGAGGACTACCTGTATTTCCTTGACTTCCTGAGAAGTTTCATCTGATGAAGCCTTCTTTTCTGTTCTGCCTTATGCAGCATACAGTAGCATTCCAGGTGCATAGAACCCTTTTGCTTCTCTCAGAATTGATTGGATATTATGTGGGTATAAGTTTGGATTAAAGGATGGAAAAGTTTGTGTCTCACTCCTTGGCTCACAACAAGAACAGCCTTACTGGATTAAACCAAACTCATCTAGTCCAGCATTTTGTTTCTCACACTAGCCAACCAGGTGCTTTTAGGGTGCTTGCAAGCTGAAGAGGACAGGTACCCTCCTGCCTCTGTTGTTCCCCTATAAATGGTATTTAGAAGTATGCTGTAGCTTGATTAACCTGCTCTCCATGAATATCCGTCTCCCTGTAAAGCCATGAAGTTAGTAGTTATCGCTATTATTTGATAATAATGAATGTCTGAAGTACTTTTTTTGTGTGTCGTTCTGAATCTCCTTCCAATCAACTTCACTGGATGAACCCAGCCCTAGAGTTTTGAAAGAGAGAGAAAAACTTCTTCCGGTCCACTTTCTCCATGCCATCCATGATTTTATATATCCCAATCAGAACCTCGCCCCCTCAGTCACTTTTTTTTTTACCTAAACAATCCCAAACACTTTAGCGTTTGGTCTTCAGAAGGTATTTGAACCTTTTTCATTCTGTGTTCCCTGAAGATCTCTGTTTTCTTTGCAGCTGTGGTCCATTCATCCAGAGGCCTGAGCTACGGTGGGGGAAGAGCCGTGGGCCTTGCTGGCGGAGCTCACTTGAGCTGCAGAGGAAGTCTTAGCCCTGGAGGAAGCAACTTCACTTCCAGCACTCTCCAAAGGCTTGAGGGGAGCAGTGACTCAGCCAAGGGAGGCAGCTCCAGTATGAAAATTGTAGCAAAAACCTCCACGGCCAGAAAGAGCTACCAGAGCTAAATTTTGGTTCAGCCAAATGAGGCAAGCCTATGTCACAGTGGCAGAGGAGACACAATGGGTCCACCAAATTCTCTAAAGCAGCAGTAAGCAGCCTCATGCCCTAGAGATATTTTCGACCACAATCTTTTGTCCTTGTCTTCACATATTGGGGCTGCTGGCTGTGGATGGCCAACATATTTGGAAGGCAACAGATTGACTACTGCTATTTAAAGCATGGGGTCATGAGGCAATTGAAAGCATAGTGGGGAAATGCTGAACACTACCCAGGCACAGTTTTTGCCTGAAACAACTTCTGTCTAGCTGTGGTTCTGCAGAGGGGGATGTCCATAGAAAAAGAACAAAGGAGAAGCCCTTTCAAACTGGGAAGTGCTGGCAAGGAGGGTTTCAGCACTCATGCCCTGTAGGCTGGTCCATGCCATGCTTTTACCTGCCTGCCCTTGCTTTATGGGAATTTGGTACAACCCACATTTTGTCTGTTAGGTCGTGCTGCACTGCTTTCTGATCTGCTGCTTTCCCTAACCTTGCTGCAGACATCCCTGGTCTTTTGGTGACTGGTTTCTGCTCCTCTGGGCAGGTTCATAAAGTTGTTATACAAGTGATTAAATAGCACACAGGAATGCATATTCCATGGCAGCCAAAGTGGTTCAACGGATACAGTCACAAGTAGATCTGAGTTCCAGGCTGTATTTAGTCAGGATAAACTCGCTTGGTGATGGTGGCTCAGTTTCCCTATCTATAAAATGCACATAGTTCTGACAACAAATAAAATATATTTTTGGCTGATGTGGGTCTTCTGGGCTGTGTGGCCGTGTTCTGGAAGTTTTGGTTCCTAACGTTTCGCCAGCATCTGTGACCGGCAAAATATATATTTTAATTGCATGTTCACACAATTGTATCTTGGGGAATAATCTTAGATCTGGCTTCTGAACTGATTTGTGAGTTACCAACTGTAAATACAGATGCTTCTAATTCATTGCAGTGTCAGAGATCTAGGTGTGCATATTATCTAATCCATTCAAGATGTGGGGGTCCACAGAAATACTGGGGACTCATGTCTGTCAAAAGATGCATGCTTTCATCTCTGTTCCATTGGGAACAAAATAATGCTGTTTCTCCTGATGCATGACTGCCCACGTGGGCTCCTTTTCAGAAGGAGAGCACCCTTGCCTTCAATTTAAAGAGCTTAGTTTCTGTTAAGGAAAAAAAAAACAATCCAGAGAGTTAATTACCTTAGAAAGGCAAGTTGCTTTGTATGCCAGATAAGACACAGCTGAAAATGTCAGTTTCATGAGAATGTTAAATAGATGTGGGTAGATAATGTGGCTTCATCCTGATGTTTTAGACTATAACTGTATTACGCTCGTTCCCTTAGATATGGAAGCTCCACAGTGTATCCATGAGCTATGCAGTATATCTGATACTGTACCATGCTTCTCTTCTGTAGCACTTACAATGTTTTTTTCTTATGTTAAATATTTCCAAAGGCATTGCCCTGTTCACATCTTTCATAAAATGTAGAACTAAAATATATGAAAACTAAATACTTAAAATAATGATCAGCTGCAAAGAACAGTTTTTAAAAGTTTTTCTCATCATCTTCTAAAAGTTTCTAAAAAGTATGGTTTCTAAAGTTTATGTTTCTAAACACTGTAAATCAACTGGAGTACAAAGAAGGAGGAAATCAGAAACCTTATCTATACAGTACTTTTTAAAATAGTTTCTTTTCCTCTACTTTTTTTTGTAGCATTTACAAATAAAACAATGGAGATTTTGCCACTAAGCTCAAAATCATATAAAAATAACTCAGTGTACTTTGGTACATTCAATTTTCTATTAATGTTATACCGAGCATCAGCTGTATAACTTAAGGAATTCTCTTTGTCCGCTTATCAGTATTATATCTTTTGAAATTATATCTTTGTTTTAAATAAATATTTAAATAAATCAAAGGGAAAAAACAAGGAAATAGTGGATAGAGAGTGTCTGCACCATTCCATCTCTACTGTTCTTCCTCTCCATGGATGAAATGTCATCTGTGGAGGAGGTGGCATCCATTTTTGTAGCTTCTTGCTGCCTAACACTGAAAATCTCTAAAAAAGTCATTACCACAAAAGGATTTTGTGCACATACCTGTATTACCTATTAAAGGGGGGGAGGGAAGGACGGGGGTGAAGAAGAGGGTAGCAAGAGGAGATTTTATACATATAGATATCATTGCACCAAGTTCACATGGTGAATATTTCTGATCCATGGCTGCCAAGTGGTGACAAATAGCATTTCCACTGGCAAAGTGCCTGACTGTTGTATTAAGCCTTTATCCATACATGGTAAGACAGTTCCATATGCACCAATTACTGAAGATGCTATTTCATGCTGGCCTTCTATAAATCATTAACTTTCTGCCTTGTGCAATTTCATTCAGGCTGTGAGTGAAGATGACTAATTCAGGAACCAGATTCCAAGGAACTTGAGTAATTCCTGATGAGACAGGTACACATGTCCCAGTGCAGGCCCACACGCCTGTATTAGCTATTAGACTAGCTCCCCCATTACACATCTGACTTTGACTACTATAATTCATGGGCTGCATTGTACAGACATTTAGCTCTATAAAAGATGCCACAATAGATATTTCCACAGCTATGGAATCATTGTGAAATAAGCATCTGGATGTACCATATTATGAGATCTTTTAACATTTTTGTTTCATTTTCCCCAGGATGAGTGATGGAGAACATGCTGTGAATATTTATAAGCAACTCAGTGAGATTCCTCCCAAAACACAAATGGTATTTTAATGCTTTTCAGTGGAACCTTTCTAAATCAATGTGTGACACTCCCCTCAGCATTGTTTCCCTTCACGGGGGTGCAGAAGTGTCAGGGTGCAGCCAGAGAGGTGGAGGAGGCATTTGGGCAACAGAAGATATGGTCTGGGTCTCCACATGGAGATCTGTGTACTTCTCCGGTATTCAAAATTAAGTTTGCACATGCAGATGCTCCTTGTGCATCAAAAAACTAAAGCTACATAATAATGTAGGAATTTCTCATTCTTATTTTTACTGTTTGCAATGCGTTCTACTGGTGATTCTGGAGTTTTATCCCAAATCAGCAATTCTCAATTCTTTACATTTCAGGACAAGCCCTGGGAGTTTCATTCACATATACATGTTCCCTAATATCTAAAGTTGGGTATTTCATTGGGTAGCATGGGCATAATGCTCACTCCCTACAAGGTTTCCAAGAGCCTACAAAAAAGCTTAGCTCCCCCCTATCTCTGATAACTTAGATATAATTTGATAATATTAAATGACTTATTTTTTCAGGTTCATGATTTTTTAAGTGCCTACAGCCTACAAAGGTTTTGCAGATGGTATACAACTTCATCAATAATATCCAAGGTAGACAAATCATACAGTAATGAATGTCGGAAATGCCATTAAACAGAAGCAATATTTTATTACATGTGGTGGGCTTGTAAAAATCAAAAGTACTAGAAAGACATACATGGTACAATGCAGAAAATGTTGGAATTTAAATTTGAAATGCAACCACAATTTTTCTTAGGTAAAATACCAGAAAAAAATCAACAAGAAACATCACAATTTATTGAGATACATGTTCACAGTAGCAGGAACAAATTTTGCCCAATATTAGAAGAAAGATTAAATTCTGACAACATCTGGTTGGGAACTTAAATTTGGAGAATATGCAGCAATGGCAAAATTAACAGCACATATTCACAACAGAAGTTTAACCAAATTTAAGCAAGAATGGTTCCATATATGCATCACACAGCATGGCACTTACAGTCTGACTTGTAAGGGAGCCCAAATGTTTATAAATATTGCAAATTAGTAGCACAAAAAGGGGGGAAGTTAGAAACCAAATACATTTCTTTTTCTTTTTTCTTTCCCCCCTTTTTCTCTTCCTCTTTTCTCTTTGTATTTTAATTGTCAAATTTGCTTTTTTCATCTTTTTTTGTCCCAACATGCACAAATAATATTTAGTAACAATACAGCGGAGACCTTAATACTAAGTAAAACCCAAGTAAACCTTTATTGTACAGCAGATACTTTGATGCAATCTGCAGCTGTTTTCATTCAGTTCTGGATGAAAAAGCTAAATAATCTGAGGCTCATCAACACTGACATTTTAAATCATCATTAATACTGACATAATATTTCTCACTCTTTTATCTTCAATGTTATCTAAACAGAGTGTTTAGAGTGTTAACAGTCTTTAGTCAATATTGTACAAATGCCACTGTATTGAAATAATGTATTGTGTATGTATCATCAGCATTATCATCATCTGCTCCAACTAATTTCAGTCACTTTCAGTTCAGGATGTACTTCAGTGCATTCTGAAGGTCACTTGGTTTGTCCATATTCAAGATAAGACTGATCCTGGTTTGTGATCAATTATTCTGAGATAAAACAGAAGAAACAGCCCTTAGTTATCCGTGAGGTTTTTTTCTTTTCTTCTTTAAACTTAAAGTCAGGACTAATGCATACATATGTACTCTGTATGGATTAATAATCTGTCAATTGAAATTATCTTCATGGTGTCAAATTCTGAGCAGCCCTATTGAACATACACAAATCCAATCGAAAAAAAAATAAATGTGCTTTTAGGTGCCAAGTTCAGGCTATGGCATCTTTTTTTTTTTTTTAATCTGTTTAATCATCTCTGATTCTCAGAGACTGCCTGGATAAGTCCCTGCAGTTTTCTTGACAAGGTTTCTCAGAAGTGGCTTGCCATTGCCTCCTTCTGAGGGCTGAGAGAAAGTGACTGGCCCAAGGTCACCCAGCTGGCTTTGTGCCTAGGCGGGACTCACGATCTCCTGGCTTCTAGACTGATGCCTTAACCACCACACCAAACTGACTCTTTCTGGCACTTTTTAAACTTCCCTAAAAGTAAATTATAGGCCATATAAGTTTTATGACCCAAAATGTCATTTTACAATCATGATTCAATGGGAAAAGATACTGTGCAATCTAATTGCAAAATACTAGGTAGGTCCACATAATCTACAACTATACCTATTTCACCATGGTTACCAGCTGAATATGTGACTTTTCATGAGGTCACCCTGAAATGTGATTCTGCTACTCAGGGATCCCATGGTTGCAACTTGCTTTCCAGACCTGAAAATTCTGGAGGTGTTGCGACATATGAATTTTTTCAAGAATTGTCATTTTGCAAATCTTGTTCTACCTAGCATAGGGTTGCCATTCTTTTGGCTTTTTCAAAATCTCCACAAATGTGTCATCGGATTAAGACTCACCCAAAGTTGCCTTGAATTTTGCTTTCACTGAAATGTGCTAGCAATATTACAGAAATCTTCCAGCATTCCTTAAAAGCTTCCTGTAGACGTTCTACCTTCTTAATATGCCTTTTTCATTCAGTGCAGAGAAAATTCTATCCTCCTTATATGCATTTCGTATGTCAGGGTTTTTCAAACTCTGTTCTGCCAAACTTGATGGCATTCTGTGAGAGGCTAAGGAGAAAAAAAAGTTCACTCAAACTCAGTCAATTTCTCCTTGATCAGGGCTTTCAATATTCTTTTTTCTTAACTAACAGGTTCCATTTCCTGAAAAAGTTTGAAAATCCCTGTTATATGTGATAGGGATCCCTGAGTAGTAGAATCACATTTCAGGGTGACCTCATGAAAAGTCACATATTGAGCTGGTAAGCCCAGAGATCTGAGACAGCAGATTGCTTATAGGTAGGGCTGATGTATCTCCATCTCCCAGTGATAGAACCTTAATTTCTTCAGGAGTCTGCAGCCTCCCTGGCTTCCTGCATTCCTATTAAGTCCTAAGAAAAGACAGCATAAGGGAACTCCTCCCGTGAGGCTTTGGCAGATTGCAAAGTGTAGGCAGCCAGGGAGGTTTAAGAAGGATGGACACACAACTGCGGCGAGATTTTTATATGCCCAGAAATGGAAGGATTTACAAATACTTACAGCTGAAGAATGGACATTGAAATTAATGGAACTGGCGGAGATGGCGAAACTGATTACTTTGCTTAAACATTGTCTAGTTTTGTTTCTAATTGGAAACCACTCTTGGACTTTTTGCTTGACACTCAAAAAAATGCAATTTTGATTTTGGGATTTGATGATTGAGGTTAAACCTATAGAAATATCTTGTACAAATCATATGCATTATTGAAATAGATTGATTTTGGGAATTTTTCTGCATATTAGACTAAAAACTATTTTTTATAATGTAAACTTTTAGATACTAGAGTAAGAGATGAATATATTTTACATTTATACCTGTAAAGTCAGAAGCTACACTTTCTTTTCTATGCTTTTTCTCTATTGATTTTTCTTTTCTTTCTTTTTTTTTTCCTTTCCTTTTTTTGATTTTCCTGTATTTTAAAAGTTTGGAAAATTTAAATATATATATACTGTATATATATATATATATATATATATATATATATATATATCAATATCAATATCAATAAAAAGACAGATGGACACAAATGCCATAGAGAACCCCAGCTTCATCACTAGTATCACCCTCTGCCACTTCCAAAAATAAAGTACACTAATAAGAGAATTTATTAAAAAAAATAACCATCTTCAAACCCCTTCAGAATCAAGCAGAAAAATAAATGCTTGATTTGTAGTGAAAAAATACAGTACATTTGATGAATGATACGTGTATGTAAAAAGGTTTAGGGAAGAGATCTATGTATAAGGGTAACATATGCATAGGTCTAGTCCTGTACATGGCTACAATAAGGGTTATTGGGAGTGTGGGTGTGGCAGAATGAGGGGATAGGATGACCATTGCAGGGAAGGCTACTGGTGACAGTCTATAGGGCTATTTAGCCCCCCCAAACCTTCTACATGGGTCTCAGTGACTGCCTATAACGCTCCCTTCCCATCTCCATTTCCTTGCCCTTTACCACTACTCTCAATTCAGAAGTTAGAGGATATAATATTCAGACTTCTATGCTCAGCGGGAGCTTTCGGGACTTTGTCAAAACTGCTTTTGGCAAGCTCCAGGGACCATAGCCTTTTTTACTATGGCAGTGCATGAACCACCATCCAGCCTTGCAAGTGGTTCTTGGGGCTGAAATGATTGCCCACCTCTGCTGTACAGGTTCCATGACAAGCTGTGTTGCTTTCTGGAGATTTTTTGCTGAATGTGCTCATTTCATGTTGCATTCACTTATGCTTTCTCAGCAGCTTAGCGATTTTGCAAAGGATCTTGTGAGTTCCTACAGTACACAAATGCTTTGAAAGATCAAAGCTGCAGACAACCGGCATGGGCAGGAAGGGGAGATAAGAACAAGGCCACCAACCTTGAAATATCCCTGTGCTGAGTACGAGTTTTGTTTCCTTCATGTATAAAAAAGGGAGGGGAGAATAAGCACTTTAATGCGCGGCACTTTGTGAAACCCCTGAAACATTTTAACTGCATAGGCATGAAACCCATTGAGAGGTGTGACAAGCACCCAGCTGATGAGGAATTGGTTCCTTTAAACATAGCAGGCTAATAAATTTGGGGAATTAGTTGTTCCCCCATTTTAATATGGGCCAAAGCCAGCTGCCCCAAACCAATATAAAGGACAAGTTGGTCTACTGCTAACCATAGTATGTTTGACTCTTTCCCTCTGCCTTTGCCTTGATTTTATTTTCTAAGCCCAGCTCTCCTAGAAAATCACATCTTGCCACTCGGTCCTTGTGTTTGGCCACAGAAGTTTCAGCTCCTGTTCTGCTGTCCTACAACCCACAGGGAGTGCATCCCCGGCCGGGGCTTCCTGCTCTGCAAGGGTCATTATTTATTTATTTGTATTGCTTTTAAAACAATAAAAGCAAAAGAAAAGGAAGAAAACACAAAAATAATCACAATACAGCTACCTATGGTACATTCTCAAAAAAAAAAAAGCATTAAAACGTGTTTTTTAAAAAAGTGAAAAAATACAACAGAAAAAGGAAAAAAAACAAAGTATAATATATCATTATAACAGTTAACAGTTACACTTCTATATATGCTTATCTAATATAAATATTATTCCAGTACATAGATATTTATTTATTTATTTATTTCACTGTCGTTCTTTTTTTAATCTACTTTATTTTGTATAAATGAGTCCCATATTTCATTATACTTGTCCATACAAAGTCTACATCTATAGGCAATCTGCTCATAGGTGGCAAGTCCAATCAGTTCTTCTATCCATTGAATGAATGGGGCCATACATTTATCTTTCCAATGCTGCAATATCAGTCTTTTGGCCATAGTAAGGACATGAGAATTCATGTATGTTGTCCAGTTGTCAAATTCCATGTAATAAGTTACCAGGGTCATGAGGACTGATTACAGAGGAGCAGGTTGCTTCAGTAACAGGAGCCTGGGTAGGGTCATCTCTTGTGATCCAAAATTGCTGTGGGTGGTTGCCTGCTTCGAAGATCTTGCTTTGGCTATTGGGGCACTGGCAGTGGACATGCCTCTAGTAGCACTGGATACAGCTATGATTTCAGGCATTCTGGGGTCAGTGCCCCCTGCTCCCCCTGCATCCCTTCCATGTCATGCAATGAGACATTGCTGCAGCCTCTCCACTTGGAGATTGATAGCACAGCCCAAGCAACAAATTCAAGGAGAACGATGAAGTCCAACATCTCAACAGCAAGTTTGCTTGTTTCATTGATAAGGTGAGTTCCACTGAAATCGACAATACCATCTGGCTCTGGGACCACTGGTCTTCTCATTTCTTTTGATCCTGGTCACTTCCAGGGTAAAATCATCTACCACTGATTCACAACCCTCTTCACTCCACCCCTCACCCCCCATGGGGAATGATTTTTGGGGGAGTCACAGGTCCAATTCTTGGAGCAACAAAATCTGATGCTGAAGACCAAATGGGGCTTCTTGCAAGAGAGAAAGCACTGCAAAAAAAAAAAACACAGAGCCCATGTTTAATGAGCATATTGCCAACTTGAAGAAACAACTAGAGTATCTTGAATGTGACAGATCACAGCTGCAGGAAGAAATGAAAAACTGGAAAGACACCCTGGACTGCAACAAGAAAAATTGAGTGCAAACCAGCATCTTGGCCTACTTAATGAAGCGTGCGTTGAAATGCATAGTTGCAACCCAGACCTGTCACACAACCAGGAATAGGCACAATATGTTACCTACATGCACTCAAGTGCCGGTATGTATCTCCCTTGGGAGATACCAATCTTCCAGCCCATTGACTTTTTAAAATTATGTTTTAATTCAACGCCCTGGGAATGTATGCCCCAAATGAAGACAAAGTATTGTTCTATAAAGGACTTATGGAGAGATTAATAGATTTCTCTTATTAAAAATGGTGTCTGGTGGGGGATTGGAATGGAGTGATCTCCCCACAACTGGATAGAACTTATGAAAATAATATTAAAATCACTCAAGGCAAATTACCAAAAGTTTTGTTTGATTTGATGGACAATTTAGGGCTGGTTGATATATGGAGACAGAAAAATGGCAATTCAAGAGAGTATACCCACTTTTCTGAAAGACATAGATCCTTTTCAAGAAAAGACATGATTTGGATTTCAAAGAACTTGGCTACTAAGGTTTCTAAAGACTTTTTCGGATCATAATCCTGTGAGTGTGGTTGATGAAAGAAAATCTAGTTCTTTTAGATGGAGACTAAATGAAATGTTGCTACAGAAAGAAGCAATAGTGGAGGACTGTAAAAAGAAATTAAAAGAGGGGTTTTTTAAAAAATAATAAGGGTAAATGTTCTGATTTAAGAATGGTTTGGGATGCAAGTAAAGCTTTTATTAGAGGTTATTTTATACAATGTAGTAGTGAACTCAAAAAGGAATCAAAAGAAAACACAAGCTATTTTGGATGAGATAGAGAAAAAAGAAAAAGAAATTTGCAGAGAAGATAAGTATTTCTCAATAAATTAATTTTTTAGAACAAGAATTATCTATGTTAACAGTAAGACATTTTTTTAAAAATTAATTATGTGAAGTAAAAAAAATTGAGTTTGCAGATAAACCAGGGAAGTGGATAGCATATAAATTATGAAAAGAAAAAGAAAAGAAAATATTGAAATTACAAGAGGGAGATACTGTATGCGGCCATACAAAAAGCATTTCATCACCTTATGACTTGCTTGCTTGCCATGTGGAGAGCCATGTCCCCCTCTAGGTGGCTTCAGCTGTGGGAGCGGAAGGGGTCCAGTATCAGATTTATGACACTCATGGGCCATTGTGGACATATTCTTTAGGAAACCAATACGGAAGACTCGTAACAGTTTGGAAAACTTACAGCAAGACAAAAAAGAATTCTATTGGGTATAAATAACGACGATTGCGTCAAAAAACACTTTTCTGACGCCTTGTTGCAAATGGAAGAGTTGTTCAGAAACACTAAATTGATGGTTCTCACCTTATCTTCTCTAAACCCACATTGGCAGTAAGGGTTCCAATAGAAATGTCCCTTCTCAGGCATCCTGGTAGATCAATTTATTTCTCCTGACCTCACTGGAGGAGACTGGAATGACTTGCAGTTTCTGCCTCTTGTTCGTGTTTGGGAAAAGGGTCATCAAAGCTTCCCAGGTTTCCAGGTCAAATTGGTCTATATTACCCTTATAGAGGTAGTCCTCACTTACCCACCACTTGTTCAGTGACTGTTTGAAGTTGCGATGGTGCTGAATGGGTGGTATGTACAACCAGTCCTCAAAGTTCTGACCGTCACAGCACCTCCGTGGTCACTTAATTGCAATTCAGGCACTTGGCAACCAGCTCCCGCTTACAACGATTGCAGCATCCCATGGTCATGTGATCGCCATTTGCAACCTTCCTTGTCAGCTTCCTACAAGCAAAGTCAGTGGGGAAGCTGGGGGGTGCAAGTTGCTCTGGTAAGTATTCCCCATCTTCCTGCGCATTGCGCCATGCCCTAATTCCCTCAGCTTCCCTGAACTCACAGACCCACCCCCTCTTTCCCCTGGCCTCCCTGCACTCTCACCTTGCTGCACCCTCCTTCCATCAGCCTCCCTGTGTTCACACGGACCCACACCTTCTTTCCCTCAGCTTCCCTGCACTTGCACGGACCTGCGCCCTCCTTCCCTCAGCCTCACTGTGCTTGCACGGCACTGTGCCACACCCTCCTTCCCTTGGCCTTCCTGCACTCACACACGCTCGCACTGCACTGTACCCTTCTTTCCCTGGCCTCCCTGCACTTGTAGGTGCTTGCACCACTGCACCCTCCTTCCCTCAGACTCCCTGCACTCACACATGCTCGCACCGACTCACACCCTCTTTTCCTCAGCCTCCCTGTACTCATGCCACACCACAACACCCACCTCCCCAAACTCACTTGCAACCTGCACTGGGCCTCCCAGGGCCTCTCCCACCCCCTGGGGCACCCCAGTGCTTCTTATCTGGGACCCTGGCTGCTTCCCACTTAATGACCTGTGTGTCTTGGGGTTACGATGGCAACTGGGACTGCCTGGATTGCCGCCACTAAGTGATGCAGTCACATGACATCATATTTTACAACTGCATCACTTAGCAACAGCAATCCTGGTCCCAATTGCTGTCATAACCCAAGGATTACCTGTATATGGCAAAAAAATAACATGAAAAATAAATGTAATGAAAGAGCTTGTCCTTTCAGAGATAAAACTTGTGAATTTCCCTCTCTTTCTCTCAATGTAGTTAGGAATTCCAGTAAGTCTAAAAGCTTATATGCTTTTTTTTTTCAAAGTACTGAGGCATTTTGATGATATTATGATATGATGATGTAATATCATTATAGCTATAATCCACTAAGCACTTGGCTGGGCATAGGCCACCCAGAACACAAAGGGATTTACATCAGAGGGAGCATGATTTCATTGTACATTTGCTGACTGCTCATATGGGACTCCTAAATCTTTTAATATGTTTCTTCTTGCCTTTTATTTTTTTTATCTTGAGGATGAGGGTTCTCTGCTGCTTTTATCGAGATTGGCTATAATAACAGAATCTTGTAAGTCTGATTGTACTGTACCTCCTTATTGTTCAGTGATCTATGGAAGTGTCTGAGCCACTTCTGAATGTTCTGGATTTAAAAAATGTTTCAGCTCTTTTTGCCTATGCAACGGAGCCTGCATATCTCTGTCAGGGTCATCTTCCTTACTTTCTACAGCACTGCTGGTACATATTAGCAAAATGCCCTGCATCTATATTCAAGAACATCAATATTGCTTTCTTGCTTTTGCAGTATTTCAGTAAAATGTATACAGGGCTCATCCTCCCAAGAAAGTAAAGATGGAAAGGTCAAAGTAAATCAGAGGGGAAAAAAATCTCAAAACGGAACAGCAGAAATTTTTCTAATTTTCTAATGCCTATTCCTGAGTCATTCCTCATGAGCTTGGAGTAAACCATTGCTTCTCAAGATGCTCAGAGGATTCTATTCCATGTGTGAATGCCTGGCAGGAAAGGTGAGATGGAAATCTAAACTGAGCATTAAAAAAAAAAAAATCTGAATATATTTCATACCTCTTCTGGAGCTAAGTGTTAAGCAACTTATCCTGAAAGCAAAGTGGTCTCTAGATGATCAAATCTTGCAAATGAAAGGTCAGATTCTTCCCGCCGCCACCCAGCAAGCTATAATTAGATTATAGGGCAACAAGCATCATTTTTATCAAGAATTGCCTGAAGTCTACATCTGTGTGGAATTCAAGAGTGGTTGTACATGTAATGACTGCCTTTTGCTTGCAATTAGGTCAATGAAGACCCATCGGAAAATGGAACAGCTTGTGGCATGAATGGAAAATGAAAAGGTTTGGATGAAGGGAGTATCCTTAGCCTAATGACACCGGGAAGTAGAAGAAATATGTAATAGATTTTAATGGGAACAAATGTGAAACTGGTTTTATAGGCAAGCAGTAGGAAACTGAGCCCCCAAATCCTGCCATCCTCAGCTCAAAAGTATTTGGGAACACTGCTTACAGATAAAGCAGGATGGAGAAGCTGAAGTTAAAGTATGCCTTAGAGAAAATTTCATAGCAAACCTCAAATGTTTGAAAAGCTGGAGGGATGTAAATTCAAATAACGACAATAACAATGGTAGGGTAATACAAATAGTAAAAATAAAGGATGCAAATGACAACAAATGCAGGTTTTCACAAATAGATGCGATAGAATAAGATTTTAATATCTGCAGTACTGCACTACATGGACTAGATGTAGACTATTTTGATGGCTCAGTAGATAAATAAGGATCTGTACATATAATCATGAGAGCCAGTGTGGTGTGGTTAATCTGCTGGACTAAGAGTGGGAACACCCAGGTTCTAGTCCTCCCTTAGTCACAGAAACTGGCTGGGTGACTTTGGGTCAGTCACTCTCTTTCAGCTCTAGACTAGGAAGTCAAAAAATATCTGTCTACCAATCTGGGTAGATTAGAGTCCATAATTTTCACTGAAGAGGCCTTCATCCTGAGGGGAATGATTTGGGCTGTTCATCATAATACATATTATGGGATTTACATATGTAATAGAATTCTACATCCTGTCAAGCAATGGGACACCTTAAATTATGGAAGCAGAATTGGAGAAACTCTTTTCAGCAAATGAGAAGGATGGGGCTAGAGGAAGCAATGGTTGCATGATTCAGTGGAAGGCAACTCCAAACATCCATATCCCATGATGCCGCAGAGCAAGATAGAATGTCTGAATTTCCCTTTCTTGTCAACTTCCAGATGTGTGGACTTCTGCATGTCTACTGCTGAGAATTCTGGGAGTTGAAGTCCATACATCTAGAAGTTGCCAGGGGGAACCCAGTGCAAAACACTGGTCTAAGAGAATGTCTACTCTTACAATTTATTATTTATTTATTTCAAACATTTATGTAGCCCATCATCTTAAACCAAACTCTGGGCAACTAAAAGCAATATATACAAACAATGAAATAAAAACAGTAAAACAAACCAAAAAGACCTGGTACCACAGCTAAACTTTCCGATGCAGTTGCAACACGTTCATCCCGTGCCAATCGCTCCCTATCCCAGCACTTGGGGAAAAGCCAGGTCTGAAATGCTTTCTGGAAGGTTAAAAGGCTGAGGGCCTGCCAGACCTCACTTATGTGATTCCCCCACTTATTAAGACTGGTATGAGGGATGTGACTTCAGTTGCCCCTAGTTAGAGAGATTTTGGACCTTCTCAGTAGCCATCCCTGAGTTCTGGAATGTTTTTCTCTGGAAATATGGTGAATGGTCATGATGCCCAGTAGTTAGGAAGGCCTTTAAAACAGAATCTTTTAGTCAAGTCCCCCCCCCCCCCAAACACACAGGGATTTTGAATAACTTTTAGGCATTTTGCTTTATTGCTTGTATAATTTGTAGAGCGTTTTGACACTTTTAGTAATTAACTTCCTATAAATGTTGAAATGAATAGATGAAGGTGAGAGGAAATACTTAAAAAGGAGTGAATCGATAGGATTATATCATCAGAAGAGTAAAGTGGACATGATACTTGGTTTGTCTCTCCATCCTTCTTCCAAAATAATAAAACATTGATATGATAGAACCTCAGTCTGAATCCTCACATATCATGTGATATTTTCCAATTCTGCCAGAAAGACATTGTTCTTGCTGGAACAATGTCATATACATTAGGGTGCTGCATACTTTGAGACTGATCCAGAACTGTTTTTGGACTGGAAAAAAGGCTGTAGCTGCTGCTTTAAGAGTGGCAATAATTTTAATGAGTGGATTCCTTAAAGAATCTAAAATGTCTTTTCTTTGTATTCATGTGAAACCCTGAAAAGAGTCAGGCTGTTCTAATAAACAGCAAAGAGCTATAGTGCTCATGTGGGTGCAAAGCACTTCTTCTGAACTATTTTTGAAGTGTGCATGGCCTATATGTAATATATTATGCAATATATATAACTTAGAAGAGGCACAACAAATATTCAGCTTCTCTCCATATTGGTGCATTGTTATCAACAGCCTTTACTCAAAGCATGGAAGCCAAAACTATAGGCTGGATAATATTTAAGTCTGCAGACTTGATGGAAATTTGGTAACAGGATCTGGAGAGCTCTGAGCCTACAATGGAGCCCCTTGGCTATTGAGACATTTATGTTTATCCTATTAAACAGTTGCCTGCAAGTTTGCAAAAGCAGGATTCCTAGCAGGTCCTAGGGATGAAACTAGCTGTGGGAGAGGAGTATTATGGTCTAGGCATAAGTTTCCCAAGGGTTTTTTTTATTTTCCTTTGATTTTGTCATTTCTCTTGGTGGGAATAAACAGGAAGCGAGTCAGGACAAAGTCCTTATGCTTAGCAGATAATTATGCAGACAAACATAACAATTATGAAGATTTTCCCCAGAACCCCACACACAGTTTTGATCCTATTAGTGTCATAAGTGTTGGGTGGAGGACCAGTCTGAAAAACAGCTGCAGAACCAGCAGAAAAGGCAACTTGTTCTCATTTATGGTTGGTTAGTTCGTTGGCTCTTCAGGCCAGCTTGGGGAATATCTATGTGACATTATGTATGTAGCAGGAGAGAGGTGATCAGCCCTCCTGACACTTTGGGGGGATGTGGTGGATGTTGATGCACATACAAAAGAGAAACTTTCTGAATGTGTTACTATGTATGCATGAGTGCATGTGCTGGACTGAGGAGAGTGATTTATGAGACAGTGTTGGACCTAAAATGGGGTTCTTAGCCTGGAGACAACAGCCAATAACTTTGCCGGACACGAGACACTCTTTAGAGCAAAATTCCTTTATTGGTGTGCAGCAGTAAAGGGGATACCTCTATCTAAAGAGGCTCCCCGAACACAAAGAGATCAGGGTTTTTATACATTTTGATTCAAGGGGATATAACATTTAGAGATTACTGACTGTTCAAGAAGTTCTTCATCATCTTAACTGGAATTTCCCTTTGATCTCTTTTATGCAGCGGATCCATCCCCATATCTTTTGTTTTCTCAAGAGATGTCAGCTACAGGTGAATACAGTTAATAGGTCACCAAGGTTAGATGTAGGCTAACCTAGAGGGGTCAGCTATGGGTGAATACATCCTGAATACATTTAATAGGTTACCTAAATTAGATGTAGGCTAACCTAGAAGGGTCAGCTATGGGTGAATACATCCTTGCTGTGCTGCAAGAATCACAGGCACAATACTTTTCCATTCCATGCTCCTCAACAGTGATACCTGGATATGAGCTTTGGATCCTAAGAATACCAGTTTTAGGTGGCATCTGGCATGTGTGTTATTAAGAGAAAGCATGTAGTGTGAAGTTGGGCTTACCCCAGCTCTTCATGTTAGGGAAAGACAAATTGCTGTTCATGTAAATTTGATGTGTACAATTTAAGATACAATACTATGGCCTTAGAGGCATCGAATTTTTATTTTCTACTCTCCTAGGATAGAAGAAGACATCATCCCTTGGAGAGGGAAAGTTGATCTTATAAAACGATGCTTCTTCCATTTTAGAAGTCTAATATTGGAAAGTACAACAAAAGAAGACAGGGAAAAGATGCATTTCGTAGGTGTACCTGGACAGGCTGGAAACCCACAAAAGTCACAGACTTCCCAGCCTGCCAGAAACCCCTACATTGGCTGCTGATAAATCCAAACACTGGAACTGGTGCCAAGCCAACAACAACAACAACAACAACAACATCATCATCATCATCTCAGCTGTGGAGAAAAAGAAAAAGTGGAAATATTGCAGCTGTTCTCTCTCCCAACTGCCAGGCGCATGTCGGAAGAGCTTTGGGTTAGTCACAAGCTCTCCAAATTATCAGGTAGGATGGCTCGGCTAGGTGGGCAGAACTGTGCACTGAGAAAATGTAGCTTCTCTTTGCCTACACTAAGACTGCACCTTTTTGTAGCTGCCGTTTCCACATGATCAGGGGAAATTCTTTACCAGTTTCTTGTTTAAAATATATCCCTTGGACTTAAGAGTACTCAATCCATAGTTCTTAACTATAGTGCAATGTACTGTCCTTCGTGGATGTCCTGTTCATTAGTCGTCCTAGGACAAAGGGAGACACGACAGTCATAAATCCCTAATTCCACCATCTCAAAGTGTTATTTGTATGTACTGAGGTTATTTCCAATCCTATGGGAAAAAATCAAGTGAAGAGTCTGCTACACCTCTCCCATTTCACCCTACAGGCAAACTGTAGCACTGAGGACTTGGTTTGGCTTTCAAAGAAGTGAAGTAAGGTGGATGCAACAGAGATAGATAAAAGGATACACAGCACAGAAAAAGAGCGAGGAAAGTCTTTTTTCTTTACTCATTGTGCTGGAATGCAGGATCAAACACTGAAATAAATGCAGGGAGATCCAGGATTAATACAAGAAAATCCTTCTTTTCAGTACATCCTTATTCAAGAACAAGCTGCCAGCAGAGGCAACAAAGGCCCCCAATTTAAGTGGTTTTAAGAGGACATATCCATACAGGACAGGCCTATCAGAATCAATGGCTGCTATTGTCAATGGATGCTTGCTATCTCTTGAATCAAAAGCAGCATCCCGTCACTAGAAGGGTTATCCTCTTTACATACTGACAGTGGGTCTCCAGGGTCCATCTGATAGATTAATGTGGAAAAACTGGCCTGCTCCAGCTTCTTATGATCTTAACACTACCTTAACACAAGGTTATATCTTGCTGCCAAATCCTATTAAATAAGTCTCCACCAATTTCAGTAACATCTCTGTTTGCAGAGTAAGCAGGAGAGATGGGGTGTGTGTGTGTGTGTTTGTGTGTGTGTGTGTACATATGTGTGTGTCGGTGTGGGTGTGGGTATACAAGAAGAGGGGACAGAAGGAGTGGAGTAGTGTGAGGGAAATATACCTTTGGGTGAAAGAAGCCTTTCTTTTTAGAGGCCTCAGATGAATGGGATTGCTTTAATAAAATTGAAACATAAAGGAATGTGCAGCACCTTTGAAGCTGGCGTGAACTAAGTTGATTGTAAACTCCTTATCACAAACATCCCCGTAGCAACTTAAGGGAGAATGCCTTCTTCCTGGCATTTGGCACCTTGAGCTAATTTGTTTCTTCTTTTCTTGAATATAGCAGTTGTCCTTGTAGATAGCAGATAACAGAGGGGCAGAAAGTAACTCGAGAAGTATTGCTTATTTAGGTATGCCTGCATGTCATATGAATATGTATGCGTTTTTCCCCCTTCCCCTTCTTGTAGAACTGTATAAATATCAGGGCATCCATTTTGCCTACAAGGGAGTGTCTCCCACTAACCCTTGGTGGGGTCCCCCTCCAGAATGTACAAACACTGCAGTGATTATTTTGCATTCGTGTCCTGCATTTTGATTCCACAGTAGCAGTAATAATTACAATTAAATAATCATTTGTAATATTGCTTTACTTCATGACATTACTACTTTCAGTTATGGGATTAGATTTTTTTAAACTGTTTTTTGTACAGATTTTTAAAGTGCTGTTTTGTAATACCTTTTTTTAAATTGTTATATTGTTTACCATGGATGTTTTAGTATTATGTAGTTTATAGTAGATATAGAAGTCTCTTTACCATGGAAGTTTTATTACTTCATGTTGTTCTGTGTCCCATAGATTTTTTAACTATTCTTGCAAGCTGCCATGAGTACAAATGGATTGGGCACCATACCAAATTAATAAAGAAATGGAAAATGTGTTAGCATTAACACTGGCTTGACTTCTTCCCTGAGAGGCAAGGGGTCTTAGTAAAGAGGGTGAAGTATTGCTTACTTGGAAGAACCTGCAAGCTGATATTTTGACTCAACAAGTTCAATGTATATAGAAGGTGGTGTGCTCCAGACTTGTGTCTTTCTCACTGTGTGCTGTGCATCAGACAGTATTGCCTTCTAACTTGACAAACCACCATTGGAAGACCTGAAAGACCAGGTTAGGGACAGGTCGTCATGGAGAAAATCTATCTATGTGGTTAAGTGTTGACACCAACTTGATGGCACATAATCAGTCAAGCAACTTGATGAACAAGACCATGCATGCAGCCAGCCAAGTATTTTACAGCATATCAAGTGTTCCTGTTGAATACTCTAAACAGTCTAATGTGACAGGGAGGTTAAGGCTCCCTGTTAAGGCTGTAACCATGGGATATGTGGAGGGAGGCCCAGTTACAAATCTCATATCATCCTCCAACCCAGTTACCTTTTTCCACACATTGTGCTAACTATAATAGAGTCTGTTTGATTTGGGCTTAGCATGTGGCATGAATCAAGCCATTGGAGTTTGCAAACTAACTCATGATTTAGCATGCTGTCAAATCCTAATCAAGCCAGATGGATTGCAAGCTTTTTGGCCATTTAATTTTTTTTTAATTGGGTGGTTCTGCAGATGGCATTTAGGGGCCCTGCAGATACCATGGCATAATGCAGCACCATGTTGCCCACCTTGCTCTTATCTTAACCTACTTCACGGGACTGTTGTGAGGATAAAATAAAAGGGAAAGAACCATGCACATGTGATTAAATGCAATAGAGTCAAAGGGATTTAAGCAGCTCAGAACTATAAATAATGTGACAATTTTGATTTCTCCCCCACTCTAATGGCAGAATTCTAATAGTGGACAAAAACTAAGAACCCACAGTGGGACAATTAATACATTTTACCAATTTACTTTTTCCTTCAAAAAAAGACAGATAGTGTTTGCTCCTCTCTCAAAAATCCAGGAGACTTCATCCATTGCTAAATTATACAGAAAAAAATGTTTTTGATGCAATCACCCCAAAATGCACCCCTCATGCAGCCTTGAGGCTTGAAGCTAATGTGCCAAGCATTAAGGCCCAGGCCTGGACCAGGATTCTAATCTCAAGACAGAATCATGTTCGACCCTACTGGCTTGATACCTCTGCTGTTGTCAGACAGCTGCCAATCTCATTGGCACCATCCTTGTACAGAAGAATGGGCCTTTTCCAGAGCCTGCTTTGATGCCCTCCCTTCAGCACTGCTGGCAGGAAGATTTCAGGGGACTCCTTATTCACAGAGAGTTTGCCCCTGTGGATCCAGGGAGGTAGAAACTCTTGCTCACATCCTCTTACAGTATCCTTTTTATGATGCCCCAAGACATGCTCTGATCTCCCCATTCATCTCTAAATTTGATGACCATACTGATAAGTTTTATGTGTATTGCTTTTTAAGGGATGCTGACTCGACACTCACATACCAGGTGGCCAAATATCGTCATCATTTTATACAATTGCGCAAAACTTCTAATTAGTTATGCCATTTTATTGTTTTCTTCTTTCCCTGATAACACATTGTTGTATAGTTTATTTTTACAAAGGCTGGTCAAAGACCATAATAAAGATATTTGACTTGATTTGATGCAATCATAACACAAAACAGACTAGCTCATCCTGTGTAGCTCTGGCCTATCAACTTCTTATAGCAGTTTCTTTCTAATTCTGGCACTCACTGCTGGGCTTACTACTTTGGGACCCTCCTTCACTCCAGCTTCCTTGTCTCTCACTGCTAGAAAAACCTAGGCAGTGCCTGTAAGGTGGGGTGGGGGGAGCAGTAGCAATCTTTCCACCAAGATTAATTAACTGATTGATTGTTTGAATTCAGAGGCTGCTCTGGACAGTTTACATTTTAAAAGTAAAGAAAGGAAAGTCAGTATGTATGTCCAGAGAAAACAAACCCAAATCATCAGGGGAAAGAAAATAGGCCTCAGCAGCCACCCTAACCCCAAGCCTGGGAGCAAAGTCTGGTTTTCAAGGACTTTTGGAACAACAGCAAAGTGGGACCCATACAGATCTTTGGGAGCGTGCTGTTCCAGAGGGCAGGCATGTGACAGAGGAGGTGCACGTCTAGGTCCCGATAGACGGCATTAAATCACTGTGGCTGAACACACAGATGGGAAGACTTTATCCACTTCAAGGTGCCAAAACAATTACCTTCAAAGATACTTTTTAGTAGCTACTAGGCATAGAAAGGTTTCTGTGTTCAAAGAATCTCAATTTATATAGCAATGTGTAATCATCACTTTAGTGAACTTTACAAGAGCCAACCCTTCCCTTGTTTTCTTAACAATAGCTTACAGCTCTATCTTCTGAATCTTCGGAGTTAATTTACTGTCAGCCTTCTCTCCAATTCAGCCTTAAACAACTATCTTGGCCGTGACATCTGAGGAGTTCAAAGGGCCTCCTCAAATTTTTTTTTTTTTAAAGTGGATGATAAATGTGGCACCATGTCCATTCTTCTTAACCTGGTGTATGTGAATGGAAAAGTGAAAGAATCACAAGACAACACCATTTAGGAGAAAAGAAGATAGCTCCAACTTTACTTTCATGACTTTCACTCCCCCCGCCCCCGATAAAAATTGGTGAGCGTAGGAAAGTGCAGCACATTTCTACATCAAAGCCAGAGCATGTGGTGACTTTCTGGGCACTTCTGACCAAGGTTACTCTGTTGCCAGTGAAACGGACAGCAAAGTTCTTCCTTGGTCTGAATGGGGACAAGAACAGAATTAAGGCTATTTATAGGAAGTAGGGAGGAGCTCATGAATTTGTAGACTTGTATCATCACTGCTGGATGTCGCAGCCGTTTGGGCTGCTGGGGAAAAATCACCCTCTTCCTCCAAGCCCATACTTCCTTCTCTGTTGCAAGGAAAGGAAAGGACTCTTCTTTTATTCAGGCAGTGACGACTTTCTCTTTGCTGAATTTAATTTTTGATGCTTCTCCTGGTTGTGCTTGTTGTCACACTGTATGTCGATTTCAGGCTGCCTGAGCCAGCCCCAGAGGAAAACCCCAGGGCTCCACTGCCCATTCCGCTTCCCAGGGCGAATCCTCCGCCGTAGCCAAGACCACCTCCGCTGCTGTATGCACTGCCACCACTGGTGTTGACCACAGCTACAGTACACACACACACACACAAAAAAAACCCCCCAAAATGTCATGTTTAGCAGCAACAGTGGGAAAGCTTGGAGTGTTCTAGCTAATGCCCTGCCAACGACAACAAGGGATTGGTTCTTGAAGTGAGTGGATTTATTAACTATGGCTCAGCAGAAGCCACTTAATTTTTAGTTTTATACTGTATGTATGAAAGGGGACTCACTTCAGCCAAAAGGTCTACTCTTGCTCTCCCGTTCAGTTGGCTTCCCTTGTCCTCAGAGACTTCAGTACGGTATAGAGCCAGCTGACTAGCAACATGGCAGTGTGGTGAAACAACATTGATTCTGGGATCCCTGATTGACCATCCTGTCTCTTTTGACTGAGACAGGACAAGGCAGCCAAAGAAACCCTTTTTTACTGGAGCTGGGCATGCACTGTTGGTTTAAAAACTACAAATCATCTAATAGATCATCCCTTCAGGTTATAAAGATGGCTTTCTGCCAATATTCAATCCGAACATGCATTCCTGTAACTGAATTTCACTATTCCATGTCCTCTGTTCTGGAATGAGAGGAAGCAGTTCTTGACTTTCTTCTATCTTTAAATCTACTGTTTAAGTATTTTAGGACTGCTACCTTATCCCATCCCCAGCGGTCTCTTCTCAAGGCTAAGCATGCTTGGTTCCTTCAATCTTTCTCCATACTCCAGCTTAGTTTTTAGTCACCTGATTGTCCCCATTGCCCTTTGCTAAATCCTTGTTAAAATGTGGTGCCCAGAACTGTATTCAAGGGTGATCTGACCAACGCAGAATAGAGTGGAACTACTGCTTTCCATGGTTTGGAAATTATACTTCTATTCACACAGCCAAAAACCACAACTGGCTTCTTTGCAGCCCCATTACACTGCTGTCTCGGATTCAATTTCTGATCAATTACTATTCTAAAATATATTTTGCAAGAATTATTATCAAGCCAGGTTTTTCTCATCTTATACCTGGGCATTTGAATTTTGTTTCCAAAGTGAAGAAACGTGCACTTGGCTCTGTTAAATTTCACTCTGTTGCTTCGAGACCATTTCTTCAATCTATCAAGATGATCTTTAGACTGGCGTTCAATGCCCAATGTGAATCAACTGAGAATTAAGCAATGAATCATATTCTTGTTTTGTGTATGCAGCTACTGCTATGAATCCAGGACATTTTGGTTAGTAGGACAGGATAAAACTTACAGAAATAAATATTCTTCAATCCAGAAATCTACTCTTCACAAGAGGGCATTTGTTATGAATGGCAAAATTCAGGCTCTGAATCCCTGACTAAAGGAGAATGTCTTCTATGAAAAAGGACCCCATATTGCATGTTGTCCCTTATTTCTGTACCCTCAATATTTAAGCAACTGTCAAAAGCCATAGTTTGTTCTTTCCATCCATGTCCTAAAGCAAAGGAACACAAAGTTGAGTATGGCCCTGAGAAATTGCTCCAAGTTATCAAATTGTGATATTTAATATGACAGAAGGGGAACATTATTAAATGCATGCCTATTATTTCTATTTTTATCTTAATTAAATCTAAATGTTTTCCCTAGCCATGTCCCCTTCTATTTGGAATGCAACCATTAGTACAGGTAATCCTTGTTTAGCGACTGCAATTGGGACTAGCAACTTGGTCATTAAGCAAAGCAGTCGCTAAATGAAAATCACATGACTGCAACTGTGCTTAACAATTTTCTTTCAGTTTTCCTTTGCTTCTTCCTACTTCTTTCAGCTGAACTGGGGTTCTTTCTCTTTCTCTTTGAGGACAACTTGGTATGGGATAAATAAGCAAGTGAAAATAAGTGCAAAGAGAAGGTTGTAAATCTGAGGACTGGTCACTAAGTTGTTTTTTAGCACAGACGTAACTTTGAATGGTCACTAAAGAAGGCAGTCGCTAAGCAAGGACTACCTGTATACCACTCCAAGCCCAGGGTGAACTTTCATCTTGGAGAAAATTATAAACTGCTGCCCTAATGGATGATTTCCATGTTCTGTGGTCCCTGAGATTTAATATATACTGAGAAGAAGTCAAGAAATAAAAAGTAAACTTACTCATGCTCACAGAACCAGCTCCTTCTCCAGACAACCTGTTGTGTGAGAAATAAGCACACAAGCAAACTTTTTAAAAAGAAGAAGAGTTAATTTTTCTAACTGCGCCTGGAAGTTTTTAGTCTTGGCTACACGTCAAAGAAAATATTGTTAATATAAAATATTCAGAGACAGCTAACTGACTCTTGCCAGTTTTAATCAATGTATAAGTTCTGGCCTTAAATATCCAGAAGATGATTCTCCCCCACCCAGTCCTTTCTGCCATATTCTGGCAACAATATAAACTTAAAGGGCAAAGCACAGGCCTCCTTCATAATTCACTTAATCTCAACCATTTCACCGTAGGAGTTTCAATTAATGAATGGTTATATTGGCTTAAATATACATACGGATTTAAAAAAACAACAACAGAAGAAGAAGTAAAAATAAAGAAATGCCTTCTTGGCTTTAGATGTTTGTGTTATAGCAGACTTCTTATTAGAAGAGGTAATCCTCTTCTAATCTTAGAAGAGAAATCTTATTGTGATAAGAAAGGACAAACACTTCCATATGCAAAGATCTTAAGTACTTATTTCATATATAGTATGGATGAGACATAAACAGTTGATGGGTTTAAAAAGAAAATCTAAGCCAATGCTTGACTGGACACTGCAGCCCTAGTAAAGAAGCTGCGATGATCAGAGTATCACTTCCAGCCACATACCTGCTCTCTTCCCCTTCCAGCAGCTTTCTGTAAGTGGCAATCTCAATATCCAGAGCCAGCTTGACGTTCATCAACTCCTGATATTCACGCAGCTGGCGGGCCATGTCCTGCTTAGCTTTGTTGAGGGCCAGCTCCAGCTCCTCCAGTTTCGCCTTGGCGTCTTTGACAGCCAGCTGGCCGCGTTCCTCGGCTTCAGTAATGGCAGCTTCGAGCTTGGCACGCTGGAGAGACAGACCAAGAGGACAGAATTAATCAGAAGTTCTGTCTTTTCATTTCATTCACCACAGAGGGCGAGAGAGGGGAAAGTGCTCCAAACCCGTAGCAAAAATGCGTATGTCACAGGAAAATCCATTCTTCCTTTAATATTGCTTTCTATGAATGCTACTTTTTTTATGGGGAAATATTCAGACCCCAATCCCCAACTGCCACCAGGGAAAGAAAAAAAAAATCTAAGGTTAGGCCAGGCTTCAGCTGCCAAGGCAGGACTGGAACCTGTTAGGTCAGTTTACAAGAATCCAAGAACTTCCAGTGCGTAATTTTTATTGTAGAAAAGTTATTAGCCGTAAAGAAAGCATTCCAGCAAGTAGAGTGTTTCAAGCCTTCTTTATAGATTCAATATTCAACCCTGTTTGCATTTTTTTTCTTTGGCTCATCCTGCATAAGGGACTATTTGGCCCTCACTGTTTTCATCTACCTCTTATTTAGAAAACAGTTGTCCTTTCTCCCACTGTGGAGGAATTAACTCTCACAGATTGGATCACATCACAACAGTGAGCATCCTGTATCAAATAGCTCTGGTGAATAATAGACAGAGAACTCTGAATCAGTTATTTTTATATATCTCTTCTTGCTGTATCTGCAATTGCACTCTTCAATATAGCAGTAGAGCACCTAAAAATAGCTAATCAAAATAACCTGGGAACCCAGAATGGTGTGATAGTACACTAAGGCCACCGAATGGGCTGTACCTCTTCATATTATTGGTGGGGAATCTCACTTCTCAGTGTTCTCCCACATGAAAATAAAACCTTTCCTGCAAAGAGAGGGGGAAAACAGTTGGGAAGCAAAGGGAGCTCCAATCCATTCTATCACCTAATTTTTCTGCTGGTGCAGATCATTTCATCCTATAGAACAGCAAGGCGTTAACTTCTCTTTAGAAGTCAATGCAGCCACTGAACTGATATTGTAGTGTGATGCGCTGTCCTCTAGGCCAAAGTCCAGCAGATAGCGCTGTGTCTTTAAGAAAAAAGAGAGAGGGTGGGAAGGGGAAGGGGAAGGGGAGGAGACCATGGGCCAGCAGTACAATGCCTGTTGTATACTGAAAGTAGTTCAACCCTGGCCCTGCCAAGGACAAAGAGTGCAGGTTCGAGCACTGGGGAAACTATCTATTGTAAGATCTAGAAAGCCCCTGGCAGGGCAAAGTAGATTACACTAAATGGGTCAAAAATCTGACTCTGTAAAACAGGGCTGAGGAACCTGTGCTAGCAGTTATAATTCAATCATCTAGAACTCTCTGGAGGAGAAGCAAGAGATCCATCCTTTATTTAATTAAATGCACAAACATCACCAGGGATTTACTTGTGGTTTGATATATTAGGGGAGAAGGGCGCACAGCTAAATGGCAAAGCAACTGTCTCTGTCTCTCCTCCCCCTCCCTCCCCAAGCAGGCCCATTCCTAGTACCTCTAATCAATAAGTCAAGAAATACTTTGGCTTGGCAATCCTGGGAACTATTACTAGAGTCAACAACAGCAACCTAGATTAGGAGTTCAAGAGGTGTGACCCACCAGCACTAAAATCAATATGAGAACCAATATCAATCAAGTGTGTGTGTGTATGTGTCAAATGCAACTCACAAGGGAGCATGTTCCATAGCCTGAGAGCAGCATACAGGGAGGCCCTCTCCTCCAGGCCAGAAAAATGGGCCTCTGGTAGCAGGAGCGCTTCCAAAAAGCCTTCTGCAAATCTTAACGATCAGCAGTTTATCATCATCTACCCTGGCATTGATGGATGAAGGATAAAGGCAGGGAAGGCACGCTACGGGTTCCATCGGTGAAAGACTTGCATTTGGTGGGTCCCAGGGGGTGGGCCTTCTCTGCCATGCCTCCCTCCTTGTGGAACATTCTCCCCCCGAAGTGAGGCTCGCCTCTTTCCTGCTATCGTTTAGGGCAGTGTTGTCCAAACTTGGCCACTTTGTACTGGTCTAATTGACTGTAATAAAGTAAATAAATAATAATAATAACTTGGCCACTTTAAGATGAGTGGACTTCAACTCCCAGAATTCCCCAGCCAGCCATGCTGGCTGGGGAATTCTGGGAGTTGAAGTCCACTCATCTTAAAGTGGCCAAGTTTGGACAACACTGGTTTAGGAAGTCCCTGAAGACGCGGTTGTATCATCAGGCCTGGGGGTCTTTGGGAACTGGAGACATTCTTAGATGGCTCCACTGTAACTGATATTCTGCTCTCTCTGTGGGGTTTGCATATTTTAACATTTTAACATTTTAAAATCTTTGATAATGCTTTCATTTTAATCATCCCTTTTTATCTTTTTATAACGATTGTTTTTATCCATTTGTTCTTTTATTTACTTGTTGTACACCGCCCAGAGTCACTTTGTGTGAGATGGGCGGCTGTATAAATGTGACAAATAAATAAATAAACGAAGTGCCTTCATGTGCAGCTGGGGTCAGTAAGCAGCAGATGCTGTGCATCCCAGGAAAAAAAAAAGGGTGGGGGAATCTTCTACTCATCTGCCCTTTGCCCCGCCATCCATGCCACAACCATTTATTACAGAGAATTGCTGATATGAGATAAAATTACTAGCCATTTACACAAAAGGGTTAGGACAAATGCATTTCTTGTGCTCCATTCGCTCTGTTGTAAGTTCCCCAGAAAAAAGGGTGTAATGCTAAACATCCGGACTTCAGACCTCCCATTCATTATTTAGAGGTGAGGTTGCCTGGGTCACGGTGTTTGCATGGCTTCGCTTTGGATGTTTGCCGAAGCCTCCCTGCCCTAAAGCCAAACATATATCATGGGGAGTGATTCACAATGGCTTATCTCTCGCTTCATGCAAACAGTCTTGTTAATTTATCTTGAAATATCCAATCCTTCCAGGCAACCATAGCACAATTATAAAAGTAGGTGTGGGGGGGTTTGTTTTGTTTTTTGACATGCCATTCATTCATCAAACTGCCAAAGCTTTCCAAAAGGCAAAAGATTAAAAAAAGGAGAAGCTTCTGGCTCGAAATGCCGTGGACTCAACACGAGGTAGGTGTGGGACAAAATGAAGGAGACAGACTTGGGGCCGAAGTGTCCCATTTTTGTACCTTTAAGCAGCTGCAAAGGGCTCCAATTTCTCCGTCCCCCAGTATCCCTGCTTTTACCAAAAGAGCCTTGTCTCCAGCCAGGTGTGGAATACAATCTCAACCTGCTTTTGCCTGCAGTTCTTTACAGTAACAAGTTGTGGCTTTAAAAAGAAACCATAAACCCAACAGTATGGTTCTAGCGGTGGTCTAAATTTTCCTGCAGGGATTTAAGTCGTAAGTGGGATGGTGAGCTGGGCTGCTGGGGCCGTGCACGGACATTCCATCACACCCTTATTCCTTGGTACTTGGAGGTCTTGCAGTGAGAGAACTCGGTATTTCTTTCTCCTGCTCACCTGGTTTTTCACATTGTCAATCTCAGCTTGCAGTCTCTGTATTGTGCGGTTAATCTCTGCAATTTCATTCTTTGTGCTCCGCAGGTCATCTCCATGCTTTCCAGCAGTGACTTGCAAGGCCTCAAACTAAAATTGACAGAAGATGCAGAAGATATGCTGTTGAAAACTTGAAGGAAAGTTGCTAGTCTTCCCCTCCCCATTCTAGGCTCCTGTCTAGGCTAGGTCCCCCCCTACACACACACGCACACTTGACTACTCATATATTGACCATCCTGATACAGCATCTGGCTTCAAATTGTTTTTTTTTCTTTCTGTTTATATCGCATCCTGGAACTCTGCATAACGTTCAACTGTTAGAATTGTTTTCTATCAAAAGGCAAAAGAAATATCTCCTTTGCTCCAAGTACCAAGTGATCCTTTGCTGGGGCTAGAAGGACAAGTATAAAATGCCCGTGTAAATTTCTGCGGGTGAATGGGGTATGTATGTGTGAATTGGGGGGAAGGGGTCCTGAGTGAGCCGAAGTAGGATAAATGACTACAAGGACAGTTTATGGAAAGGTAGGATAAATTCAGAAGGGATAGGACACATTCTGCATCACATATCTCCACTGTTACATATACATTTGTCTGATAGCTTATTTGGGAAACCTCCTGAACATTTCATCCAACAGGCATTGCAAAATGAACAATGCTAAAGGAGGGGAAGGCTAACTGATGGTGAGATTATTATGGCTTCTGCTAGATCAAAGATGCTGGAGCTAGAAGCTTCCAAATAGGTTATGAAGACAATAAAAAGTATCCAGATTAATCATAAATTAGAGGTTCATTTGCAACAGCTATCCAACAAAGCCAGTACCTAGGAGTGACTTTATTAAAAACCTGCAATCTACTTTAAAACTATAAAAGGACACTAAGCCATTATAAATAATCTAGTGGATATCACCCAGTGGCTCCCTTGTAAACTCATCTTTTCCACTATTGCTCACCTTGCTTTGGTACCAGTTTTCTGCCTCCATCCTGCTCTTGTTAGCAATCTCCTCATACTGAGCTCTGACTTCAGCAATGATGCCGTCCAGGTCCAGGTTCCGATTGTTGTCCATTTGAAGGACAACAGAAGTATCGGAGATCTGGGTTTGCAATTCAGACAGTTCCTGACAGGAAAAAAACAGACATTAGTTGTTCGCTGCCCTTCCTGTGTTGTTCAGGCCAGAAGCAATTATGATATATAGCAATAAAACAGTTGGAGGCTAAAGAGAGGAATGAGATAGCCTCTGCTCTTGAAACCAAGTTTCCTGCTACAATTAAATGTTCGATAAGAGTGACAACCAATATGAGCAATTTTTCCTACAGAAGACACATGGTTTTCTATTAAACACAGAAAATGAGGACAAATACCCCAATTAAGACCTGGCTTTAGCACCAGTGAACAACTGGCACAGACTTTCTCCTGTTCATGCAAGTTGACCAGCTCAGTTTTCTTTAATAGTAAGAAAAGAAACTTCCAATGAAAATTTCAGCAAATAAATCCACCTACCCACACAGCAATTATATGGAATCTGAATGATTAGGGATTAGTATTGGTGATTATGTATTTTTGGCAACACTTAACGATGGAGAAGATAATACCCCTAAAGGCCTGAATATAATGGAGAACCATAATTTGCTTTCTTTGATCACAGTTAAGCATTACATCTGTATATTTAAATTACTGCTAGAAGAAAATGACCTCCCCTAGCTTGCCTTGACTAAATTCATGAGAGAATTTAATTTCCCGCTGTTTTATGTTTCCTCTTCAGATGCCTGGGAAACTGACTTGGCAGGGTGAGCAATCAGATGCTGAAGCTGAATACTGTCATTGCAAAATGTTTGTCTTCACTATTTGCTAAGTTATATATTTTCTTTAAATGAATAATCTTTGTCTCTGTTAGTTCTTCCCCTCCCTTCATAGAACTACTCCTTTACTCAGTCTCTGCTCCCATGCCAACCTTTTTCCCCCTTCTCATTTCTATTCCTTATTTTGTTAAGGGCTGATTTCTGTAGTTTCTGCAGGTATGTATTTAAGAACGACAAGCTAACAGGCCATATATAAATATTTAAGTAAATTCTTTACAAAAGTCACCTAATTTGTCTTCTGTAAGGAGATCAGTGCATGAGCTAACGACAGCAACAGCACAAACCATTCTTTCTTGGCCTTGCATCTTCCAGATATGCATCTTGTGGACTGGGAGTTGTAAGACAGCACACCTGGAGGGCACCAGGTTGTGGGAAGCTACAGTAGAGATTACTTACTGCTTCATAGAGTACTCTCAGGAAATTTATTTCATCTGTCAGCCCGTCCACCTTGGCTTCCAGCTCCACCTTATTCATGTAGGAAGCATCAACATCCTAAAAGAAACCATTAGAAGAAAAGCAATCATTCTGAGAAATGGAGAATAAGGACAGGACAAGATTGCTACCATGGGCAAAAAATAGAATCTCATCTCTATGTTGCTAGTCTTCATCATCTTTGTTCCCCACCCCCCACCCCCAGGGAAATTGTCTGAGCGATTTAGCACGAATTTACATGTGACACTGACTGCGTAGCAGGCTACTATGGCTTTTCAAACATTATTATTCAAAGGCACAATTATAATAGATAATAATAAAGGCACTGCTTGCAGGAAGGAAAAGTATATCCCTTCTTTTTCTAGTTTCAGTTGAAATGACAACTAAATCTTTTCTTTACATGGCACTAGTATTTTCCTCAAGCTCCGAGATAAGTTTCCTTTTCCTGTAATTAACTATTTAAGGGGAGGAAGGTAGCTGCAAGTATCCCATTTCAGATAATATGTAGTCTGTCCCTAAATATCTTCCCCACATTGATGACTCACTTGCCCTTAGGTAGATCACCTATTCTTGCTGTGTATCCTTTATCCTTCTCCTCTTCCGTCTGATCTGTTTGATTTGTATACCCAGAAGAAAAACACCTGTCTGCATAATAGAAACCTTGCTTTGAGTGCTGCAAACACATAATAAGGACATATGTGTTATGTTTGCTACTCCCCAATGTAATTCTTGCATTAAGGCTATCCAACAGCTTTATGAATGAATGAATGAATGAATGAATGAATGAATGAATGAACGAACAAATCTGATTTGCAAAAAGTATCCTTCTGAGGAATTTGGTGGTTGCAGCAATGTGTTTAGTGACTTTGAAAAGTAATCTTCTCATCTTCCTCTCATCCTCATCCTTCATAAAAAGTCGGGTTAATGTTTGCCAGAATCTTCCTTTCAGAATCTTTATTGAATTCAGTTCTAATTCAGTTCAAAGCCTACATATGGAATATGCCACTTTATAGTGGAGACGACAGGTTGTACCTTTTAATATTTCCCATGGGAAAATAATCTAGCATAACAAAAGAAGGTCTATAAGCAGGTCTATAATTCTTTCCCGTAACAGCTTATTTTTTATATGTTCAAAGGTCTCTTTTCTTTTTGAGAATAAATCGGTGGCCCCTCCCCATTGGCAATTTGTGGTGGTGTAGTCCATAATTTTTTTGGTGTATAGACCAGATCAGATGCCACCCAAAAGTTTATATTTCCACAATTAATCTTAAATGTGAATACATTTGGCATTTGGACATCATTGCTAATAAAATTTTATGTCCCAATATAGTGCTAATGAATTTAATATATAGTCTTAACCTTCTACTCTGATCTATTCCAATTGTTCTAAAGATACTGTTCCCAGGGTTATCCGGCATGTAATGCTGCAGAAATCTTGTCACACCAGAAACCCTGCCATCTATAGCAAAACACACATATTTAGGTAAATAGACTCTTACTTTCTTGAGCACAACAAAATCATTCTCTGCATTGGTGCGTTTGTTGATTTCATCTTCATACCTATGGGGAATGTGGAAGAGACAGAACGTTTAAATAGGCTCAGGAGTTAATCATTACAGAAAGTGAAAATCTAACTGACCCTAGGGAAACCAGCAGCAATGATGGGATTTCCCCCCTTTCAAAACTAATCAAGTTTCCTACTCCTCCCCTAATTTTTAGAAAATGAACTGTACCTTTTAACAGGGTTCTTCATACTAGACATTCAAGGTTTGGGAAGTCATAATTAAATTTTGGCTATGGATATTCAAATCTAGGAAGCTAAGCCTAGATATAAGTCTTGTTGTATCCAAGGGGATTTATTCCCAACTATACATGATACAGAAAGCAAGTTGCTTTATACTCAAGCAGGTCTTTGAGTCATCCAGCCCAGCCTAATCAGCACTGACGGGCAGGGTCTGTCTGGGTCTCAGGCTGTAGGCAGCCATCCCTTAGACTGACCCTGGGACTATCAGCATGCACACTCCCATCTTTCCCTATAGAACTGCACTGCCAATGAAATAAAGATATTCTGATATACTGTTTTCAGTTCCAATAGTTCATGATCTAGTGGATGTTGTCTACTAAGGCGATTAAAGCTGCTGTCTGGCCTACTGAATTTCTGCCTGCTTGTGCATTTTAAGTAACCTTATCAAACAGGAATACAATAGATACTTGGAGTTTTCATTCTCAGGTGAATGACCTAAATTATAGTATCTAGTTTCTGAAAACTATGGGTGAATTCGGAAGAGAGAATACGGTGCTCTTGCAAAGAAGGTTGAGACACAGCAAGCCAGTCAACCTTTGGACTGGAGAAAGAACGCTGATCAATAGCCTTGAAAATTCTGCCTTTATGAAAATTAGATTCCCTACTCTGTTGAGCTGGGGTTAAAAGAAATGGGAGAAATCAAGCTGTGGTTGGCAACAACTTTGATTCCTTATCCAATGGTTTTCAAACAAACAAAAAAATAAACATGGGGAGAGTACCTACTCAAAACACAAAAATGGGCACAGGTCAATTCTTAAGACTGGCCAGCTACCCCCCATTGGGAGATCTAGAGCTGACCTCGACCTACAACAGCCAAGAGTATGCTTCGAAGAAATTAAAGAGTGTTCCTCTTTGTCATGGTTATGACACTTAAACTTGTTGGGCAACAGTCCTGAAGACAGGCAGAGACCTCCATTTCAATATTTACCAATACCGCAGCAAATCACAAGCCAAAATTATAGAATTGTCTTTCCCTTCTCTAGATAGCATCACTGAAGCAACGAGCATGAAATTGAGCAAACTCAGGGAGGCAGTGAAGGATAGGAAGGCCTGGCGCAATATGGTTCATGGGGCCACGAAGAGTCGGACACGACTTAACGACTGAACAACAACAACTTTCCCTTCTGACTTCAGTATTGCCAAATTACATTTGCTGAGCTGTTTTCACTTTTGCCTCTGCCTGTCAAATCCCCTTTAAACAAAGATGTTGGCCAGTTTAAAAAAATAATAATTGGGAGGTTATGGGAACCTGAAGGCAATGCAACTGAGGGCAACCTTTCTATAATTTTATTTTAATGAATTTTGCCTTATTTCAGCCCCAAAAGTTCCAGTATTTTTGCTTCTGGTTTTGACCGTAGCAGCTACAGGTGCTGAGGGCCAATTTAAATGTGAAGATTGCACAAAAGAAACATCATGAAAGTTCAGCATCTAATTGCAGCTCACAAGAGGATTTTAGCCAGTCTCTCTCTCTCTCTCTCTCTCTCCGCTGGTCTACAGCACACAAGGGGTCACCTGTCCTTACTAGGCTGAGATAGATTGTATTTCGGTCTACTGTATGCCTTCTTTTGCTCTCTTTTTTGGAAATGTGCAGATCAAGCTTGATCAGGTGTGGTCGTCACAGAGAAAGTCCCAGCTTCTGCAAATATAAAGTGCGGTAAACTGAAATAACTATTTCAGCCGGAGCTGGGAAGTTTCCAAAGTCACAAAATGGGGTTGTGAGAAAAGTGGACTTTTGAAAACAAATGAGCTTTTTAAGGCGCACGCAGCGCAAACGGTGTCACGTGCAGAACGATCCCCCTTTTGTAAGGTGTGGGTGCCCCTCAAAAGGGGCAGTCACACAAAAATCCTAGGTCAGGCCTATCCTCGGGCTGCTCCTCCCCCTTTCTCCAGCCTTCCATATTAGGACACGTTAAGAGTTATTGACTTTTCTCCTCCACAGGGACACACCCTCAGCGGGTTCATCAGTTCTGTTTGCTTTCCCTTCTCACTGGAGTTAGCTTGCCAACTTTTTATTTCTTAAACACTGCAGGTGTGGCTGGGCTGGGTGGGGAAAATAGGCGAGGAGCCTGTTTCTCTTGGACGTGTCTGGGAAGCGAAGGGGCTTTTCATGCAAGTTCAGCGACATTTGCTCCTTTGTCTCCATGAACACTTTCTGAATAACAGCAGGTGTGCTTCTTGGTAAAATGCAGAGTTTTCAGCAGATAAAGTATTTCACTTCCTTCCCCCACCTCCCCTTTCAGCAGTCCTTTGCCAAGAGATGGGGGGGGGATGACCTCTCTCTTGCTAGCATGCTCTTTTTACTGACTGATTGCAGGAGAAGATAATCACGGTTGCAGCAGCTTTGTAGGAGGAGGGATTTATAAGGCTTCCGCTAAAAACGGCTCCTAATATGGAAGCGCTAAGCTATACTGTTAAATTACATAGATTAGATAGCAGGTCTTAAGTTCAAGGTTTGCAGTGTCATCATAATCATGCAATAGTTGAAATATGGGACACCGTCTGGGAAAACCTCGCTCAAATTCCTCATTCAGCCGTACAATTCGTGAAGTCATTCATCGGTTGCCCTCAGTAAAACCTACCTCACAGGAATGTTGAGAAGATAAAACAAGGATTTGTGTTTGGGCTCCGCACCCTGTCCTGAATTCCTTAGAAAGGAATTTGACTTTCAATATAACAACTATATACATTTTCTAAGCTAAGTAAAAGGCTCATAAACCAAGCCATCAAACATCGCCGATTTTTAAAGAAGAGCATCCAAACTTCACAAAGTCGTAAAACTCAATCCAATGATGTCTCTTCTGTAGCCCAGAGGAGTCCATCCACCATCCTGAGATTTCCATTTAAGCCATGGGTCCCTCTCAACCTTGGCTGCAATTAAACTTTTCACAGCCAAATCACTTCCTCCACTACTATATGGGCAGAGCTGGCCCATAATTCAAACTTTTGACCTCGTGAAAAAGTCAGAATGGTTTTTAAGGAATTCCTCCTCAGTTCCTACATATGTTCCTCAAGTGGCCATGAGATTAGGGGCAGGACTCCCCAAAACTAAGGGCAGAGTCTGCAAATAATATTTGCCTAAGCCATAATTTACAGGTGCCATTAATTTTAAGGAACCACCATACATAAAAATGGCGGTGGTGGAAAATTACAAACACATTTTGCACATATAGCATCACCTAAATTTCTGCTACTTAGGGTTAGATGAAGGTAAGGATGTCATCACACAATAGGATATTGTGCTGACCCAAATTACAGAATGCATCACAGAGAGCACAGTGGCTCTCTCCCCACCCCACCTCCATATTTATTCTCACTTTCATATTCTAAGTCTTGGTAGGTCTTTTCCAAAGCCTGTGTTCATGCCTTACTATCAGTACTTTTAGGGGGCAACTTTAATAAAACCCCAGTATTACAAAAGTTATGCCCATGTAGAACTGGTGAAGAGTCTATTGAATTGTTTCATACTGTGCATGTTACCCTGATTCAAGACAAGGTTGGTTCTACCCTTAAACAAGCATTTTCCTAGCTCACATGACTTTTATGTAAATTATCTGCTAATATCACAGACCAGGTTGCAAAATGTTGCATGCTATATATAAAAGTGCAACTCAGCAGCATAATCACTGTGGAATATATGTATATTGATATAATTTGGATAGACGTGGATCAGATTACATGGATATCTATCACTGTGATGGTTGCTTTATTTAATCCTGGTTTAAAACTGCATCAAGTTTGTAAACAATCAATAAATAAGCTGAAATAGGGTGACCCAGCTATGTAGGCCAATGCTGTGCTTTAATTTCCATACCGCTAGCGCTTTCTTATTCCAGACCACAGCGTGCCACAGGGACAACAGCTCCAGGAAATTCACACCATTCAATCAAGGAGGCATGGTAGAAAGATAGAGAAAGCATTCCCTCTGCCCATAGTTTGGGCAGAAGAAACACATTGTTCAACCCCAACATTTCTGCACTTCCAGAAATTGTATACCTGAGGAATTTCCTTGCAGGTGAATCTTGTTGAGCCCTTCCGTCATCTGCACACCTGCTGGAAAGCCCCTTGTACGAGATGCGTGAACACATCAGGCAGAACTGTTTTAATGCTGTCTTCTGTATGGTTCAAATGTGTGATTTTCCCCCTCCACAAATCAGCAAATGGTACCTTCCAAAGAGGGCTGGCCAGACTCAGCCAGTCTTAAGAGTTCATAATTAATAGGCTGGACAGGCAGGAGATCTTAATGGCTATGTTCACATGTCATGCTCAACCACAACTAGCTTAGTACAGTTTAACCTAACTTGTCATATAACCCCAGTCCATGTGGTTAGGTTAAGGTTCAGTGAACCCAGTAAACTGGGTCAGTGGAGTAATCCACAGCCCAGTTAATCATGGTTAAGCATGTTATAGGAATACAGCCAAAGTCTGTCATATATAGCTATAATGTCATACAGCTGTACTAGGATTTTACGACATGCTATTTCTAAATACCTTGAGCTTTTTTAAAAAACCTGTCTGACAATGGTTAACATTCTTATCCTTCTGTAATCTTTACAGCAGTATGCCACTCCCTCTGATATGCTGTACCATCTTAACAGGCCAAGCTTTTCTAAGTTCTCTATGCTAATCCTTTTGGTTTTTCATCCTTTCACCATTGCAGGAAGAATCCATCCTTCCTAACTGCAGGGGATCATAGTGATGAAACTTGCCAATTGTTTGGGCCTGAGCACCCATAATTCAATAAGCAGAAACGCTTCACCTCAGGAAAGTTTCTCTAGAGTGAAACTCTTTAGACATGCTAAAACTACAACAACTTGAATCTTGCCTGGGAAAGTTGGCCTAACATTCTCAAAATCTGCATTTATTGGATTTTTTTTTTAGTATCAGAGCACCTATGTTTGGATCCTAGGCATTATATGATTGACCAATGATTGCCCTTCCTCTGCTATTTATTTCCAGCTATTTATTTATATATTTCCAGCTATTGATGAAAGCAGCCAACAAATGCATATCATTCAGTATCTATAGTTTAGGCAATTGTCCATGGCTTATATTCTTGGTCCTTGTGACTACTGCATTTCAAATGTTTCTGAATTTGACGGTACTATAGATATTTCTCTTCTATCAGCAGACTCGAATTACCTTCCTTGTGGTCTCTCACCAATATTGAATCAACAGAACTCCACCCAACCAAACTGCTTTAATGAATAACAGAGATGTGCTGGGCTTGTCCATGTTGCTTCCAAGTAATTTTTGAATCATGTGCAGCTTTAATAACTAGCTTAGAAGCCATTGTTGCTTTGATGTGGATAAAAATAGTGTATGGGCAAAGCAATTATAAACATGGCTGTTGAGATCACAATGGCACTTTTTTCCAGCCATTGTGCAAAAATGAATAGAATTGCTTGCCCGTCTGTAGCTGCTTCATATATTATATTTTGCACAGAAGATTGGACAACTCACAAGAGAAAGATGTTTTCTGTGAACAATAGCCCAACCTTGTTTCTTTTAATGATTAAAAAGCCATCTTCTCAGTTTAAGGCTATTCCGTTTACAAGGAAATAGCAATATAATATGAGTAATTCAAACACCACTTTCTCATCATTCTCTGAAGTATTAATGCCCCTTTGATACAAATTTAGAAGGATGAAGAATATGCCACTGAGCCTAAACTTAAACTGTGCATAGATTTCTTTAAATATCAAGTAAACTATATTGTCAAGAATCCTGGGAATTATCCTTTGGTGTGATAAAGATGCTTAAATAGCTTGGCAGGATGTAGTGAAAAATTGTGTCCACTAGGTGTGTTGGGCTACAACTTTCAGACTTCCTAAATACCATGACATCTTGAGGGCACCAGGTTGGGGGAGGCTAGTCAAATCAAACTTGTTCTGCTTTAGATCCCATTCACACTTTATTTCTGTACCTCTGACTATTTCTTCCTTTAGCATGTATTCAAGCTTGAGTCTTCCAGATGTGTTCCAATTACATCTCCCAGATTCTGGCTAGAAATTCTGGGAGTTGTCATCTGAAAGTATCTGAAGAACACTAGATTAGGGAAGGCAGATTGGCCTTCAGTTGAAGGTAAGTCCATATAAACACTTTCCCACATTCCATGATCTTGCTTTACCCCATGAAAGGAAGGATAGGGAGCAGGCCAGGGACAATACTGGGCAATGCTTGGTAACATTGTGCTGATGTTAGGTACACTTACGCCTGCATTCAGGTTTGGACTCTCCATGCTACGTACATGGACAAGCAGGGGACCAAGAACAGAATTTTTCTGACACATCCTAGGTACTATCTCAGATGCATTAAGTGCAACAGTTTCCTGGATTCTGCACTGGACAGAGGGTTGGGTTAAATAATCAAGGTCTCTTCCAGCCCTTATACTCTATGATTCCAGAGAAGCCCATATGGATCCCTGTTAACTTTCCAAGGAAAGGTATCCTAAAATTAAGCCTGTTTTTACTTGTATTACTGTTATTTTGGCTTTATCTTCCAGATCCTCCATGTCATTCTTTCCTTAACCTTTTGCACACTTCCCCTATATGACAGAAGATGTCTGCAGCAATGCAAATAGAACTACCAGATCTAGGTTGCAAAAATGCAGATCACCATGAAATAGTAGTAAAGTAGTAGAATTTTCTGTATCTCAAACACCATGAGAATAATCTGAGCTGAATTCCTGCATGCGCTTTGCTTGAAATAAACTCTACTAACCTCCGTAGGTCTTATTTCATGCCCATAAGTACAGATTGCTTATTTGCAATTCAATGCACACTTGTCTGAGAATGAATCTCAATGAGGTCAATTGAAATTCTGAATTAAATTCTGGGGGGAAAAAAACCATATATTTTTAGACCTGAATTGTCCTCTAGATGCTATTCCCCTAAGGGAAAACCTGAGATGCTTTGCAAATAGGCACCTGAAGCCTCCCAGACTTCACAAAAACCGTTATGAATACATTACTTGTTCTTAAAATCTTCAACAAGATCCTGCATGTTCTTCAATTCTCCTTCCAGGCGTCCCTTGTCATTCTGCAAGCCCTCTAGCTGTCTCCGCAGGTTGTTGATGTACGTCTCAAAGATAGGTGCAATGTTGCTCCGGGTGGTCTTTTGCTGCTGTAAGAGGCTCCACTTGGTCTCCAGCATTTTATTTTGCTGCTCGAGGAACCGGACCTGAGAAACACCCACGAGCACATTTTAAAAAATGGCTGCTTTTCCCAGCACAACTGGAAATGCCATGAAATCAGAAGAAAATTATAAGCCTGCATTGCCCTCAGCCCTCAGATATGGAGGAGATGGTAAGAGAATGAATTATCTGGCAATATTAAATAGCGAGGGAGGGACGGAGGGAGATTCGCTGCAAAGAAAGAAAAACTCTGATGGATAAACCAGTGTTAAAAGCCAGCCTTTCAGCCATCAGCCAGCTAAAACGCACGCTTGAATTTAGTTGCACGTTTTGCAAACTATTTGAACTTCTGGTATTTATTTAGCTTTTGTTTGGCCCATAGTTTAAGACCTCAGGAATGTTTGCATTGCCTTTTGCTGCATTTTCGTTTCACCAACTTAAGAAGTGGGGGAGGTTACAGGGGTTTCAGGCAAAGAAACTTCCTGGCCAACTTTACAACTAAGCAGATATTATAAACTAAGCAGAGATTCACACACACACACACACACACACACACACACACACAGAGTTCTCTAATGTCTAAATCAATAAACTACATTAATAAGGGCTATAACATTTCAGGAGACTTATGAACTCTATATCCTCAGAGTTTTGGCTTGGGGCTAACTACTCCAACACTAACTAATAGAAAATAGTATATAGATGGCTTATAATGAACGCTTATGGGATATCTCTGACAATACACTCCTAAGCATGCTTACTCAGAAGCAAATCCCATAGAATGCAGTATGGCTACTCCCAGGAACAAGCATATAAGTTGCAGCCTAGGAGACTTTAAAAGGTGAGTGAAGGGATAGATACAAGCATAAAATCATCTCGGGGTTGGGATCTGTCCTTTTTTCCTTTGTAAAGTGCTACATTAACTCAAACAGATTGCAACAGCAGGTGCACAAATGTAAAAACAAGACACTTTGGCCACATAAGGAGCCAAACAAAAATATTACAGAACCTATCAAGTGTAATTACTAATTATTTCAGATGTGTGTGCTCACAGCTATAATATGTGTATGACCCCCTGAGTAATTTTGTACTGTTTGGGATCTCTCTTGTCCCCCCCCCCCCCCCCCCCCCGGTGTATGGCATACCAACCCACATCTTGACAGCATGGGAGAACAAAGTGAGGCGTATCCATATTGTGAAGCTGTACAGTCTTTTACAAATCAGGTCAAAAGTCTGCCACGCTGCCATACCCAGCGTTAATCAAGGGATTATTAAGAAAAGCCATGTGGTAAATATAGTCACTGAGCCTTCACAGTCTAAATCCAAGTTATCCGAATGAAAATCAAATATCTCCGAGTGCAACTTAAGTAGTCAGCCTGGAGGAATCACTAGCTTTTTAGAAAAAACAATGAAACATCATGGCTCTATGAATACAGTTGCAACCCACTAAGGCCTACAGAAATTTCTTGCTATCACAAAAGGCCCATAGCTCACCTTGTCAATGAAGGATGCAAATTTGTTGTTGAGGACCTTGATCTGCTCCTTTTCCTCCTTGCGTACCTTCTGGATGGTGGGGTCAATTGCTATGTTGAGTGGGGACAAGAGGCTCTGATTAACAGTGACCTCTTGAATACCACCGCCATATCCCAATGAAGGTGGGATGGGGTAGGATGGGGCAATCCTCTTGCTGCTGGAGCCCAAGTTATACAGACTGGTGCTACCAAAGGCACCAGACTTCCTAAAGCTGTCACCCGCTCTGATTCCACGCGATGAAGAAACAGAGCTGACCCGGACCTGGGTAATGCCAGAAGGGCTGGTGGCTGAACGAGAAGTGAAGCTCAGCTGTGACATGGTTATTCAAGCAGGGTTTTATGTCTGGCAACTATAGATGAGGAGGGGAAGAACAGCAAGGTAGACTCAGGGGAGTTAAAAGAGTCCCTCTGAACCTGCAGGCTGGCACTTCCTTTCCTTTTATCTTTTAGAAAGAGCTGGGCTTGGCTTGGGGGCAGAGAAAGGATCATTTTACTGCGTGGAAGAACTGGGTGTGTCTGGCTGCCGGCCCACTGCCTTCAACCTGCTGAGCTCAGTGGAGAAGAAAATCAGCGGGGGAAATGCTATCAGCTCCGCTCCCTACACCTTGCCCTTTTCTTGGCAGCAATTGTCCACCTTCCTAGATAGCTTTGCCCCAAACAGAATAAAGTTAAAGTCTTACACTCTTTTATTCCTACCTTGTGGGTAAGGACATATAGAAAATGCACAGGAATCAGGGAGAAATTGTAATTACACACTGTTTATCTAAAAAAACAGGGTGGGGGGAGGATAAACCAAGAATAATAAGATCAAAAAGGGAAGAAAGACATGTTGGACGGTGCAAATCCAGCGTCTTTCATCATGGCTTTCACTCACAAATGCTGTTTTTGAGCTTTTTGTATAAAAGGTGCATTAAAAAGCCACAAGAATTTAAAATCTTCCCCAAGTTGATGTCCTCCCAGATACACTGGACAACAGTTCCCATCATTTTCCAGCCATGAACAGGACACAGAGGAGCTAGAATTCTGGGCTGTGTTACATTGGGCTATTGGTAAGGTAATTAGAATATCCGGATCAAAGGCGTAAACACTAAATAAACACAGGTGGCATCACAAATAGTTCAACTTGTCATCATTTCCATGGTTAATCATTTATATTTTGTTCCCTCCGTTTGCATTTTTATGTGCCAATCAGTGAGATTTTGTCTCTCCTTACTGAAGGGAGGTAGCTATGGAGCATTTCGTTGATGCTTACCTCCACGTAGACCTGAAAGATTTTTAGATACTCCTGTTTAGCAACTGAGCAAGATTTAAATCTGGCTTCCAAATGCAATGTCTGTTTGCTATGCAAACTCTAATGCTCTTTCGGTGTAATCTATATTGACCAAAGCAGCAGACGAGCTATTTTGGTGCAGTTGCAACCAAAGCTTCTTCCTGCAGCTTTCAATCTGCAAGAGGTCTCCTTTATAGTCCTACATCCCTACATTGTCTCCACGGTTTCGATGCAGACTGCTAGAGAAGAAAGGAATTGTAAGCTATATTCTGATAACCATAAATATGAATGGATTGCCTTTGTATATAGTGCTAGCCCAAGGTATATTTTAACCATGGTTTGTTAAACTAGGCCACAATGGCTAGATTCATACCTTACCCTCTTAGCCATAGGCAATGGCTGGGTTCACACACATTAAGCCAAAGCCAAATAAAGATATTGTGACTTAGTATGATGTGGGAACCCAGTCACTATATTCAACTTGCACTTCATCTGCTGGATGGCTAGTATGGGACTTCAACCTTATGAGGGAAACCCAGGATGTATTGCTTCAGGAGCAGGCTGGTTTGCCACACTTATGATGCATCAAGCCTAAGGAAGCATCCCACAATCCTTGTAGGGCAGCCAGAAAAGACATTTTGTAAGACCTCCTAGTTTTACTGTCCATCAAATTAAATGGAAAGGGCTCTTGTCTTAGAGTTGCTGACTTTTTAGGACCGGTCCCTGGGCCTTTTCACAGGAGCTTCCTTGTAGACATTCTTGTCACAAAGGGTTAATGTTTATTTTTATGTTGCGAAAGACCTCAGCTACTATTTTCTGCCATGCAAGGAGCTTTAAAGTCCAAGTTTTTCCTGGTTAGCTGACACACCAAAAAGGAATCCCACCGCCAGTGGCTCAGGTTTGCATTTCAAGTCCTGCTCAAGATGGAATTTGGGGGCAGTTCATTTCTTTAGTACAGTGTTGCCCAAACTTGGCCACTCTAAGATGAGTGGACTTCAGCTCCCAGAATTCCCCAGCCAGCATGGCTGCCTGGGGAATTCTGGGAGTTGAAGTCCACTCATCTTAAAGTGGCCGAGTTTGGACAACACTGCTTTAGTATGAGTTAACTCAAGGGTTATTCCAGGAGGGAGCGAGAGAAAACAGGTAAGACTTTGCCCTGGGATCTTTCAGACCAAACTTGTTATCAGAAGCAAAGGTGCAAGTTGATGTTTTGGTTGCTGTGGTAACATCAACCACCATGAGGCAAATAATCTCCCAGCCCACAGAGCTGACCCTTGGCAGTTCTGGCTCCTGCAAGACAGAGAACAGCCCTTCCTCTTTTGGCTGCAAAGCTGAATGGACAGGCATTGCCTGTCTCTGTTGCGAAAACTGAAAATTCAGCCTCATGGGTAGGCTCCGGTTGCCTTGTGAACCTGAGAGTGGGGATGGAAGAAAACAGGAAATTTCTCTACACCAGTATAGCCCTCACTAAAGTAAACATTGAGGTTTGCAAGCATGCGGAAAGCTGGGCTCTGCAGATCTTTGCAAATATAGTAAGTAACTAAAAGACCCAAAACGTCTTGTGTTGCAAAGGAAAAAGGGAGTTTTACCTGGGCGCAAAATCTAGTTAGGTAGCCCTTTGGCAAGTGTAAACTTCTGTGTCAAGCATCTTGTTGCATCTGCTTTGCTATATTCTCCTTTCCCCTGCCCCAAGGTTGTGAGAGAGGCTGAAGAAAATAAAGAAAGGAGGATGGGTGGACAGTAACACAATTGGCAGGAAAATATTGTTAAATACAGGTAGTCCTCAGCTAACGATGGCAATTGAGACTGGAATTTCTGTTGCTAAGCAACATTGTAAAGCATGTCACATGACAGCAGTTTCAGCACTTCCAGTTGTCGTTGTTAAGCGAATCTTGTGCCGTCATTAAGCGAGGATGTCACGTGGTCACTATTCGTGACCTCCTGCCAGCTTCCCCATTGACTTTGCTTGTAGGAAGCCCACAAGGAAGGTCACAAATGGTGACCACATGACCGCAGGATGCTGCAATGTTGTAATAGTGACCTGGACACCATGCACCTGGATTGCGATTGTGTGACTGCAGGGATGCTGAGATGGCTGGAACTTCGAGGACCCGGTCGTTAGTACCACTTGTTCAGTGCCATCGCAAGTTCAAACAGTTGCTGAATGAGTGGTCATTAACCGAGGACCACCTGTATTTCTATGGAGAAGGAGAAAGAGATAATGATGGTGGGGATTAATTGGGCCATAAGAGGAAAGTATACTGGTGATTGTTGCCTCTGAGGAAAGTCATTGAAAGTTTGTAGCCCAAGATGTCTATGATGAATAAGAAATCAACATTTTCTCATTCCTCTCATCTACACCTCCTCCTAAGACACATCTTGGAAATGCATCACAGGTTTGTCAGGAAGAAGTCTAGTAATGCTGGACAGTCTTCAGACAAATTCATTTCCAAATCATCATGAAAACTTTTTGCAGAAGTGCACAGCCACAAGCTTCAGAGCTACATGAGTCCCTAAAGGCTTTAGTATGCCCCCCAGAGACCTTTAAAACTTGTTATGAAATTGTGATTTTTTAACATGACAGAAGGAAAAATATATATAAGTCTCATGGGCTGGCTTCAGCACTAAGCTTAACATGATTTGTTTGATTTCTGTGACTGAAAAGGAAAGTGATTATACTGTGGTTGTATTTAATTATAATCAAATTTAAATATAAACAAATGAAATCAAAATTATATGTGTCTTGGCCCCACCTACTACTCAAACGGCATTTGGGCAGGTCCTTGCATGCCTTCCAAATGGCCGTGATGGCCCCCAAAATGTATGGTGGGTTCAACAGTGTCCTAAGCCATAATGGGTTGGAGGTTTCAATCCAGGCACCAGGGCAATACTCAATAAAACATATTTAAGCTAACTATAGTTTAGAATTATGTATGAACTAGTCCATATTCTCTAGCAGCAGGAAATCCAGGATGAAAAGCTGGGATTTTTGTCTCTTCTCTGAGTGCACATGATCACTTCTGAAGCCCATTACACCTTCTCAATGTCCAGCATTAAACTGACTGTATAATATTCCCCAGAATTCATTGCAAACCCAACAGATTTGATAACAGGCACCAGTGATTTACTGCAGACAAGTCAATGTGGAAAATGTTCCCTGAAGGTAAAAAGTTTTCTTTCACTATTTTTTTCCTTTAAAGGGCCTGGTTTATGCAGTTTTCATTCATGTGTCATATGACACAGTGCAGTATTGCAAAATAGACATCCACTGTTTTACAGTCCTTTCCTTTCCTTTCCTTTCCTTTCCTTTCCTTTCCTTTCCTTTCCTTTCCTTTCCTTTCCTTTCCTTTCCTTTCTCACACTCCCTACTGCATAATCCAGAGTAAGTCATCCTCAGCCATGCTGAGAGAGCAAGAATTAACTTCATTCCTATCTGTTAACAAGTTTTATGTAAACAACAGTTTTATTTTTTAAATCCATGATGTAATGCTAGACAATGAGTAATTGTTGATGTCGACACGTTATACAAAGGAGGATGTATATTCATACCTAATTATTATTAAAATAATTGTAGTCTGTCAATCAGAATGAATGTTTCTGGACTCAGAACTCAGTCTCCCAGTTGCTTACGCTGGGTTTAATTATAAGTGTGGTCTGAGTGCATCTCCGCAAGATGTGCTGATTGCCACTAGCAGAATTGTACAAATTGTCGTGTTTGATGTCATGAACATGATCTATGGCAGAGATTGGAAAGCTTTTCAACTGCCCCCGCCCCCATTTCACTTCATGGTCTTGCTCAATGGTCCGTACATGTTCCACCCTAATTTCAAGATTTCAGCAATCTCACTCAGAGATTACTGTGAGATATCATGTGAGAATGGTAAAAAACTCATGTGTGAGAGAGGATTATGGATAGCTGGGAGTTCTCACGCTATAAGAAACAACTTCACTGGAAACAATATTTAGGGTGGTTCATAGCAAACTAAGAATAACCAGATTTTTATTTTGAAAAGGGCAACAGTGGCCTGTAAATCTTCTGCCGTAGGAGAACATAAGCTGATCTATTTTGTTTTGGAATGATGATAGACAAAAAAGAGGATAATGTAGAGATAGAAGAACAGCTTGAAACTCTTATTGGGAGGCCCAGCTTGAAGGGCTCTGAACCTGATTTGAAATATCTTCCAGTCAAGGGATATTTGGTGGGAGGGGGTGTCACATGACAAGCAACTCCCATGTATACCACTGCTATTCTAGGGATGACCTTTCTTTGCCCACTTCAACCTTGTGCTGAAACTGAGCATGATTTGTATCCCATTTCAGGAGAATAGTGAAGTGGGATTGATTTATCCAGACCTGTATGTTGAAGTGTTTTACCATAATAATGGCAAGGGAATACTTCTCTCTCCTTCTCTATTTTGCAAGAAGGGTGTCTCTATGCCTACATATTAAAGCAAAGCTATAAAAACTGGGCCAAGAGGCATGTTGCAATGGAGTCCTACAGAATTGTCCAGAGAAGTCTTGCACAAACAGCTTATTAAATCTCGCTTGGCTTGCTGTAATCCAGGGTGGGAGCTGACTCGAAAGTATGCCAGCTCAAAGAAGGGCTGACCATTTGGGGCCCTTCTTCTGCCTTGGCAAGGAAGCAGACCAGCGGTACACAAAATGGTGTCTCCAATCCCAACTCTCACAGGGAGCCCTTGGTTGATCAGTATTGTTTCTCTTCCATGCCTAGTCCTGAATCCAGACTGAAAAGGATCCTGAACATCTGCTTCATCTAAGATCTTCTTTAGCTGAGTATCTTCTCCAATAAGGGGAGGTTGAAGACTGGCAATTGTCCCACGAGGCTGGTTCAAGAACTGGCTTCTTCAAGAGAGGGTGCACCACTACTGCTTTTGAGGCTGGCAGCATCATGCCCTCTCTCAAAGAAGCATTCACCAGTTCTTGACTCCAGCCATTCAGACTCTTGTCATTGCTCAAAGAAGCCAGGAAGGACAGGGACTCCTCTCACAGGGAGGGGCGTTCTCTTTTTCTTCAATTTTACATTCCTTCTCTCTTCTCTCCTATTGCCAGGTTTTAGAAACCACAATGTAAATTAAGCTCAACCTGCTTCCCAAACACCATAAATAATAGCAAAGAAGGAGGGGTCTGGCTGCTATCCAAGACATTAAATTAGTAGTCTTGGATAGATCATCATCCACAGGTTCTGGAGACACATTTTGACTTTGTTTTTTTAGGTTCACGGCAGAGTCAGGGAGTGTTTGGCTTTTACCTGAAAAGCAAAAGATGCCTTATTATAGATGTGGAGAAAAGCTTCACAATAAAAGCAGAGCATGCCTCACCACATCAAGTTTTATCTTTCTTGACATTTCCTCCATCTCATTTTTCACTTTTTGTACTTGAGTTTGAATAGCTATTCAGTTAGGAGCTTTGTGTTAAGAATTGCCAATTAATTTTTCCAAGTACATTGGAAGTTTCCTGCTAAAGAGAAATTTTTAAGGACAGTTGGTGTGGTGCTGGGCTAAAATGTGAAAAACCTTAGCTTAAATTCTCACTGACTCTGAACAAAGAAGATTCCCAGGATTTGGGGGAGAGTAAATTAAGGAGGTAGGGGAGGCAAAGTGTTCCACTCTGATTGCCATAAAGTGAATGAACAAATTAAATAAATAACGATACTCTAAGGTCTCATCCACATGTCCTGCTTGCCCCAACACAAAAACCACCTGCTAATAGTTTGTTGAGGACATGAATGCATGACATTGTCCTCAACTCACCGCTGGCCCACCATAGCCTCTGTCAGCCTTTTCTTGCTCCACTCCGAAAGTGCTGGCCAAAAGAAGCTGGGCCAAGCAGTCAGTCTACAGCAAATCTCTCCAAGGCGGGTTTAGAGGCAGGGACCTTGGCTGCTGCTATTGACCTCTGGGGTTCTTGAGGTCCCACTCTGGCCCCTGCTGCTGATTTTCATCGCCCTCACTTCTGTGCTGATGAACCTGGGGGAGGTGGTAGTAGCAGTAGCTATCCTGCAGGGATGCTCCCCAACAGTGGATGCCCCTCCTCCCAGTTTCAGGGCTACACCATGAAGCCAGGGCAATGCTTTAAACATGTGTCCAGTGGCCTTCCAGTGGACCTCTATGCACACATTTAAAACCCCAATGATCACTCTTTGCTTCCCTGCAGCTTGAGTGCTGTGGTGCCAAGGCCATGGGGGAGCTTCTTGGATGCAGAGGTGCCAGCTGTTGAACAAATTCCCTGGGCTTCTCCCATGAGAGAGGATACTGGGGGAGGAGGCTTTGCAGAGTGCTCTCCTCTGAGAAACAGGGAGGGAGTGCAGGTTACAGAGCCCCGTGGGAAGAGAAGCCAGGACAAATGGCTCTGCAAGTTGCACTCCTGTGGGAAATGGTGAGAAGACCTACTTCTCCTTCTCCCTCTCCCTCTCCCTTGCAATCCAGTCATCAGAAGCAATGGGGGAGAGAAGCAGTAGAGATGGCTCCTTTGGTGCTAGTTCTCCAATTTCACCTGCCTGTTCTCCAATTACCCTGTGGTTCTTCTCCTATTAGTAAGTGGCACCAAAAGAGGTGTTCTCCACCTTTCCTCTTCTCCCCCAGCTTCCCAGGGCAGACAGTACTTGGAAAAAATTCACTTGCTTATGGAGGAGGAGCAAGTGAAATTTGCTTATGGAGGAGGAGCAAGATTTCACTTGCTTATGGAGGAGGAGCAGTGGGTATTTAGCATTTATATGAAGCTGCTCAGGGAGTTCATCCACCAATATGGGGTAAGGTTATTGTCAATATACTGCTGATACTCAGCTATACATCATCCACCAGACCAAACCAGAGATGTTGTGGAAACTCTAGCCCTGTGTCTTAAAGCTATGGAATACTGCATGGGTAGAAACAAGCTGAGGCTACTCTCAGCAAGACATTGTTACTGTACTGTTTGTCCAGATACATTCTCACTCCAAGAAACTATCAGTGTTGGTGCTGGATGGGGGTTGCTCTCTCCCTGAGAGACACCAGTGCCGGACTGCTTCTTAGATGTCATAGAAAGCAGATGGAAGCCGTGTGTTTCCAGTGAGACCTTTGCACAGTTGAAGGTTGTGCTCTACCTGAACTATGTTCCTTTGGCAACAGTGACTTACACATTTATCACTACAGGGATAAATTAGTCTAACATGCTGTATATGGGGCTGCCGTTGAAAATGATTTGGATGTGGTAGTTAGTACAAAGTATGGTGGCTAGATTGCTAGTGGGTGCGAATCACTGTGTTGGTATTATATCAGTTCTGTGATCACTGCATTGGTCGCCAATAAGTTTCCAGTTCAAAGTGCTGATCTATCAATCTCCTGGGCACCTCAGGGACTATCTCCTTCCGGTGAAATGTCTCCAGTCTGTGTGTGCATGCAGAGGGGAGATGCTGAGAGTCCCACCCACACAAGAGTCCCACCCACATGACTCCTGGGAAGGCAGTCAAGGTAATGCGATTTGAGTGGGCATTTGGGAATTAGGTGATTGTTTGTTCTGGTGACCATCTCAATATACTTTGTGGGATTTTGGGGATTTTGTTTTATTTTTATTGTGAACCATTAGGAATTTTATGACCAGGATTATGTATTGTATTGTATTGTATTGTATTGTATTGTATTGTATTGTATTGTATTGTATTGTATTGTATTAAATAAGGGTGTAATCCTGCACATAGTAGAAGGAAAGAGAAGAAGAGTCAGCCAGAAGTAAGGTGGTTGAGTTCAATTCAATTACAGCAGCAATGGATGCATTGTTGGAAGACCTGAAGGACCAGGTTGGGGATAGGTCCTGTAGAAAGTCTATGTGGTCACTCAGAGTTGACACTGACTTGATCGCACATATTCAATCAATCAGTCCTACACATGGCCCAGATATAACTATTTCAGATTTCCCCCAAATGTTTATTAAAGTACTTCAGATCTCCCGAAAATCTGAATAACCATTAAAGTTATTAACGACTTTATAACTTCAAATAATAAACTTATAATTTCAAATCTCCATCTGAAGGCAAGAGGCCCCCATATCATTCCTGTATATAAATCAAGGTTTTTACAATGTTGTTTACAGCCGTGACATAATGAATGCCCCATTGCTGTAGCTTCACCCATGGTTGTTAGGAAATTTCATCCCTATAATATTGTGGTATCACTAGGTGGAGCTGTAATGTTAGGGTGTCATGGCATTGTGGAAGATGGGCAGAGCTGACGGACCAAGATGGGTGGTGATGCTATGGCGAAATGACAGTAGAAGCCAACTGCACCCTATTCACCCAAGTTTGTATCTCTGTTCCAGTCCTCTGGCATGTGCTACGTTAAAGGATAACAAAATAGCTACGGTGCAAAGTTAGTTTTATGAGTTGTTCTTTCCTTTTAATAGATTCCTGAACAAATGGGAACCTGGTACAAAAGCCATGCCATATTTGCCCCAAAGGACAATGACCCTGATTTTAAGATGATTCCTTCCCCTAAAAGGAAAACAAGACAGAAATAGTATATGTGTGCATATGTGGGTATGAGCATGTCTGCATATATAAACATATACAAAAATAATGTGTAATACTCATCTTCTCGAACTTATCAGTTTAGGATTGTCAACCAGCCCTGGAGATTTTCCCCTCCCCAATAAATGTATGTATGTATCATGCCTGTATATGGACATGGCATTTACATATGTATGGGTTTCTACAAGGAGGGCAAGAGTAGTAACTGTTATGACATTAAGTCATTAGGCACATGTCATGAATAACATATTTTACATCATTCATGTCACCACGCAACTAAAGCAGATAATACTTTTTTTCTCTTTTTCTCTTATTGTTTCATATACTTTTCTTTTACTGTTTTCTTGCTATTCTGATTAAATAAATCAGCATAATTTATGTCATTTGCATGATGACATGATGGTGATGGTGATGATGATGATGATGATTTTATCCCTCCTTTTTATATATCTATATCTATATTTTGGTCAACTCAAGGCAGCAAACATACCCAATACTCCTGCCTCCCCACAACAACAACCCTGTGAGGTGGGTTGGGCTGAGAGAGTCACTGGCCCAAAGTCACCCAGCCAGATTTTGACTTCACTGTGGCTTTTATCAGATGTCTCTGTGGGTCTATACAGGCAGTCCTTGACTTATGACCATTCATTTAACAACCATTCGAAGTTACAACAGCACTGAAAAAGTGACTTACGACCAGTCCCTGCAGTCATGTGATCAAATTTCAGGCATTTGGCAACTGGCATATATTTATGACAGTTGCAGCATCCCCAGGTCATGCAGTCGCCATTTGCGACCTTTCCAGGGGGCTTCTGAGAAGCAAAGTCAATGAGGGAAGCTAGATTTGCTTAACGACCACATGTTTCAGTTACTGACTGCAGCAAAAAAGGTCGTAAAATTGAGCACAACTCACTTAACAACCACATCACTTAGCAATGGAAGTTCCAGTCCCAATTGTGGTCATAAGTCAAGGACTACCTGTAGATACTTACCAAAGGCAAGATCAATCTTTCTGTCAGCCATACACCCATTCCTAGCCAGTGCCTGGAAGCACCTCAAGTTATTGGGGGGGGGGGGTATTCAGCTTTGGTGTGAGTAATCATCATGTCCTCCCTTGCCACTGTTGAATGAGACTTAGTGTCCCAAGCTGTTTGGGTCATGGGGCCTCCACTTCTTCTTCAGGAGGGTCCCCCTTTGCAAGTAGCTTCCACTCCATGGATGTGACTCAACTCAGCCCAGACCTCCAAACAAATCTGGTCCCAAAATTGGAACAGATGGTTCATATATAAAATGATGTATTAACAACAAAGATTCTAAGAGGATGGAGAGGCTGGGGAGCTGGGCACTTGAGGGAGGCATGCAAAGGGACTGTTTAAGTAGACTGGGATGGGCCAAAGGCATCTATAAACTCTGAGATCATCTCCCCAGTTCTGCCTCCTGCCACCTGCTTCCTTCTGTGGAGTTCTTCTGCATGCTGGACAAAACTTCCTTTCACCCCACAGCCCCTCCCCTCACCTGAGCCTCCTGCTGCCATGTTGTGCAAAAGGTAACCCCCTTCCATAGCTGGGTCATAACTCTGTGTTTGTGTGTGTGTGCGTGTGTGCACACTTACTATTTACAGAGTAATTTAAAAACACCGTGTTTCAATACACAAATCTCTCCCCAAGCCACCCGATCTCTAAGTAAACAGCACACCACTGCAGTTCCTGTGTAGTTCATTCAGCAAACAATGCCTTGAGTTATTCTGAAACTGTCAGAGGAGTCTGTTCAAGACCTTCCCCTCTCGTTAGCATACCCAGTCTAGGTATATCATAAAAGTAGCTCAGAAATGGGCAATATGTTGGAGCCTTTTTTGGCTCGGGGGAGGAATCCGGCTAGACAAGAATAAGGGTTGTCATTCTGCTTTGAACAGCTGTGAGGCAAGGAGGCTAGAGTCTTCAGTTGACCTGAAAGTGGAAAATCCTACAATGGAATGTTTCAGGAAGGGCTGCTCCTGATAGGAACAGCCAGCAGCCGTGCTGTTCCGTTCTCCCTCCCCAATTTCTACTCCCCAACCTTCAGTGTCCACGGAAAAGGGAGGGACTTCTTTGTTTCCAGTCTCTTCAGTTTGTGGGTTTTTTCACTACACCTGGTATGTCTGGAGGCTGAGTCATGGCAACTGGACTTCTTTTCTTTGGGTCTGATACATTTCCCTGCTTGTCCGAGAAGCTGCTTGGACAAGCAGTGAAACGTATCAAACCCAAAGAAAAGAAATCCAGTTGCTGTGACTCAGCCTCCAGGTAATTCCACCTGGATGACCGAGAAACTTCATCAACATACACTTGGTATGGTATTTGCATTCATTTTGTATTGTATTTGATCCACACTTGAGATTTCATATACATATGCTATTATACGGTATATGTATTAGATTTATATCCTGTGTTTCCCCCAGGAGCTCAAATCACCTACTATAAGGATCTCCCTTCATTTTGTCCCCACAAGTGCAACCCTGTGAGGTAGACTGGGCGAAGATAGAGTGACTGGCTCAAAATCACCCTGGGAATTTCCTTGGCTGAGAATGGCATTTCATTTCATTTCATGTCATATTTCATTTTATTAAATGGTGTAATGTATTACACAATGTATCATTGTATTAAATGGTGTATTAAACTATTCTCCCTTCTTTCCATAGAACTTCAAAACTTTATCTTAGCACTAGCACAGGTGATACCTGTTGCACTTTTCCCCTCTTTGGGTATTTCCCATGCAGTTATCAGCCAGGCAGGCAGTAGACCACTTTGCTGCTGGACATGCCCTTAACCATTATAAGGCACCTGCTACAAATAGCACTGATATAAAAGACTTCTAAACGTGTCCACCCCCGGGGAAGCAGCGTTTTTCTTTGTTCCTCCTCCTCGCTGCCGGATGGAATAGGTCTCCCTGCACATTGGCCTTGCGCTTGTGGGCATTATCTGCTGTTGGGCTACTTGTCCCACCTCCTGCCTCCCAACTCAAGTTTCACAGCAGAGCCCCAGGGAAACCCCCACAATGGCACGCTGGGGATGTTTGGCAATGCTCACTGATATACAACAGGGGGAATGCAAATTACACTGCTGCAGGGAAAGGAATGCGAGAGAGGTCGGGGGGAAAGTGCACCCCTGAAGCAAATCCAAAATTCCCAAATGGAAGAACAGCCAATCCCTGATGCACTGAAATTCTCTGGAACTTCAAAATCCATTGGGACCTTCAGAAGGGGGGTGGGGAGGTTTTCTAATTGAAAATCATAGTTTTAAATTGCCACATAGATAGTACTGGGTGAACGTTGTAGGTGAAATGAAAAACATAGTAGGGTCATATAATTGCATGGAAGCAATTAATATGATCTTTTAAACAGTGCATGTGGTGACAGAAGTCTTTTGAGTAGATAGTAGGTCTGTTGGGGACTTTAATCTCAGGCCCCCCCTCTTCCCAGCCATGGTTCCTACCCTCTAAAGCTATTATTTACAAAGGGAGGGAAGCCGTAATGGCATCACCTGACCTCTCCCTGCTGGGATATATAGGAGCTTCAAGGAGTAGAGCCAACTTTCATCGGTTCTCCAGTTGGCAGAAAATGGGCAATTGCCTCTCTTCCTCCTGCAGGTCCTACTATTTAATTCTGCTTAAACTGATGACTGCATTATCCAATTTATGTTACATTTAGCATGGCTCTTCCAGAGGTCCCAAACCCCTCATATGAAGCCTTCAATGGAGACCTTGCATAATGTCTGTGTTTGTGTCCACCACAGAAGCTTGGTAGGGATGAAACAAAAGAAAACACTTTGATCTGGGAGTGCCAAAGGGAAAATTCTTTTGTCCAGCAGGGAGTTTCACCAGCTTTCACAGGAATTTGGAGTGACTCAGTTGACCCCATTGGAGAGGGAAAATGGTAGAGGGAAAAAAATGGTCTCTTCACGCTTCTGATCCTAGCTGGAGGGAGAGCCAGGAGGTATTGTGGTGGAGGATCTGGCACTCTGCATGCCTCACATCCTCCATGATCAAAGTAAGTTGAATGACTAACTAAAATGAATTAAAACAGTGAACAAACAAAACAAGTAAAATAGCTAAATAAGCATGTGGCTCAAACCAAACAAGCTGCTTTTTTTCCCTCCGGCTTTTCCTTTCTTCTTTTCAGATGCTTCCAATTTTTTTTCCTGTCCTAATTTCTTCCCAGATTTTGGATGTTTGATGTTGTATGCTAAATTCTGTACAAAACTCAGAGCAAGTCCTCTTCGCTGCCAATTTATTTTCTTTGTGTCTTGACCCTTCTTCATCCATACTGATGCATGTATATAAGTTGTGCAATTAGGAAGGCTTGATACAATTACCCAAATGATTGTATCACGATTGTTTTTCTTTGCACAAAGAAATGCTTGTTTCCAGAGGCACAGCTGTAGGTGTGTGAGATGATGCAATAGTTAAAACTCATGCAGTCATTTGGACATAGCTGCGTGTATGATTACCCACATACTTAATATGGAATTTTGTCAGGAAAACACATCACATCACAAAAATAGATCACAAAAAGAATCTTGTGGCAACTTTGATATGCTGATATCATATTATATTTAGTAGACAAAGACCAGAAGACAGTGGTAGCGATAGAAGTAGCAGTGCCAAGTGACAGCAACATTAGGAAGAAGGAGCATGAGAAGCTGGAGAAGTATCAGGGCCTGAAAAAGGAACTAGAGAGGATGTGGGAAGTCAAGGCCAAAGTGGTCCCAGTGGTGGTAGGAGCACTCCTAAGCTGGGAGAGGGGCTCCAACAGATCCCAGGAACAACCTCAGAGCTCTATCCAAAAGAGTGCAGTGCTAGGAACGGCTAAGATCCTGCGCAGAACCCTCAAACTCCCAGGCCTCTGGTAGAGGACCCGAGATTGAGGAAGACACACACCACCCATAGGGGTGAGAGGGGAATTTTATTTTATATCACAGGATTACTTTTGCACATGGGCTGTATTTTAAGCTAGGTGCACATATGCTTTGGTAACAAAGAACAGCAGTAGATGCAAAGGAACTGAGGAAATATAACAGATGTGCTCAACTTTGTATGCTACCGTTTAATTCAATAATATCTCAGTTTTAGGAATGCTAGTGAACCAGAATTCAGAAACATCGATTTGGGGTCAGGATTATCTTGCAATCTACTGAATGCAAGAATGGACCAGGATCTCTCACCTTTCAGGAGGCTGGGTTGTGATGAAGAGAGAGCAATGCATAGGAGGGCTGTTGCTAGTAGAGTTACTTTAAGGGCCCCCTGCTTGTGGTCTTGGGGACAGGAGTTCAGGGAAGATGCTCCATTGCTAGCTTTTATTTTCTGTAACTATGATGCTACCTGAATTCTTCCTTATATATACCTCCTACTGTCTGTTTAATATGTAAATTCCAGATTTAACAACATTATAACACAACAGTGCCCTTTTGCCAGAGAAAACTGATAGCCTTCACCAAGCTTCTCTTCTTGACCCAGTGTTGGCTTTTAGATATGGCGTTCTTCAAGTGTGCTGATTGGATGTGGTACTGCCCAAGGTTTTCATATCCTTGGAGCTGGAGGCAGAAGTTGTTGGATGTTCAAATTGCAGATTTCCTGTTAAAAGGGGTGGGTGTAGGAGTGTTTGGACTTCAAGATGTTTTCCCAAATGGTGTAATGACATAACAAGCACAGTGTGTGGTATAGAGGGAGAGGCCTTGGAATGTGGTAAACTAGAAGATCTGGGTTCTGTTTATAGCTCTGCTCCATTTTTTACCATTTGACCTAGGATCAGTTGTTTCCCTTTACTGTAGGAAAGCAATATTCTCCTTAATACGGAGCCTATGAAGATGAGTGTCTTTTCACGGTCTGTAGCAACGGTTGAAATGTTAAAAGCCACACACCTCCACCTCTGTAGGAATGAATTTTGTTGCAAATGTATTGCTAAGTGTTTGGCATCCTTAATTGTTATGAATGAACACTGCTATTGGTCTTCAAAACCTCACCACTGATGAGGAGGAGCATAATATGACTTGAAGATTGGTGTTCTTGCCCCATCCTTTGGATAGATGCCCCCCCCCCCCGAGAACAGAAGGGAATATAGAGATCCAGTTGATGATAGCATAAATTTGGGCAAACAAAATGATTAAGAGATAGGAGATTAATTGAAATTTTTGAAAAATGAAGTTGTTTGGGGTGGGGGTTGAGGAGCCCTTAGAAGTCATGTTTTTGCTTTTTGGAAATTGGACTTCAGAAATAATACAAGATCATAATCAGTCTCCATTGTTCTCCTTCACTACAAGTAGAATTTCCTCCCCCTTGGGGGAATGGTCACAATCATATTGAAATCAAGTTTTCATAAACTCTTTGGGGTTATAAATAAGAAGACCCCACTGGTTGCCATTACAATTAATTTTTTAAACAACAAATGAAATGTTGATCATGTATGATGTCTACTGCTGAAAACATACTCCTTATTATGTGCTCCCATCTTGGTTCTAGCTACCATGATGTTTTATCAGTTGCTCTGGATGAGTTCACATGACAGTGGTGGGGAAAGCAAACTTCTGTAACTGATCTTGACAGGGCATTACATGAAGTCTGTACCATAGTATACCCATTAGAAGAAATGTGTTCACAACTTGCATCACGGCTTGCATTCCTACCCACTTCTGTTAATTTCTTCTTTTTGCTCTCCCATCATCCCAGCTTCTACCCAGCTAGATCATTCTGGGCTTCAAGCCACTACAGAAAACATAACAGGAACATAATTGCCCATTTGTGCTAGATTTCAGGTAAGTGAATACACAGCTAGGGAGCACCTGGCTATCATGAATGATTCTAAGTTTTCAGGACCAGGCCTGAAGACCAGAGTTTTAAGGAGGCCTTTCTGTGACCCTTGAGAAAATATGGAAGGTGGACATAGTGCCTGTAAGAGACCCCTGGAGATGGCCTTGAAGGGAATGTTCAGAAGCTGTTACTGAAACAAGGGCAGAAGCATTCCTTAAGCCCTGGGAAAGGAGATAGTATTAGGAAGAAGCTCAGGCTGGCTCCTTCCTGACTCAGTGGGGATATAAGAGGGAGGGAAGGTCAAATGCAAGCAGTCTTTCAAGATTCTGTTACTATAGCCTTACTCAGTAAATATAGTTATAACCTTTCTGTAGAGTCAGTTTCTTCAGTTAATCCACCTCATAGGTCTGACAACTCCAGAGGAGTAGAAAAAGGCAAATATTGTTTCAAAAATCTTCAAAAGGGGGTGGGGGGGGGAGGATAGATTAGTAAATACAGACTGATCAGCTTGTCATTGATATGAGACAAAACTCTGGAACAGATTACTAAGCAGTCAGTTTGTGACCATTTAGAAAATAAAGCATGGCTTGGCAAGAACTGGCATAGTCAAACCAAACCAATCTAATCTAATCTTTTTTTTTTTTTTTTTTTGATAGGCTGGGAAAGTGGTGGATATAGCAACGTAGCAAAGCATTTGACAGACTCTCCTATGAGATCCTAGTAAAGCAGATGGGAAAATGTCAGTGGAACTATGCTACTCTTAAAAGGATACAGTACCAGTTGAACAGTTGTACCCAATGAGTATGTATCAGTGGCTCTGCGGCAAGCTGGAAAGAGGTGACATACCACACAGCTCTGCTGTAAGTCCTGTACTGTTCAACAGTTTTTAATGTGACTTGGATGATGATCAAATTTGCAGATGACACAAAGATAGGACAAATAGCAAACGCCTTAGAAGACGGTTATCACATTAACAGATGTACATGGTCAAGATCAAGAGAAGTAATCGTTCTTATTCTTTGTTGCTCAAGCCACACCTGAAATATTATGTCCAGTTCTGGGCACTGCATTTTTGGAAGAACATCGAAAAACTAATGCATGTCCAGAGGAGGGGATGATAAGGGCCTGGAAGGAAAAGGTTATAGGAAAGTTTGGAGGTGTTGGGTATGTTTAGCCTGGAGAAGAGGTGACTATAGGGAGACATGATAGCTATCTTCAAATATCTAAAAGGCTATCATGGAGAAGATGAGGTAGGTTGTTCAGCATTGTTCCAGAAGACCAGACAAAAATGAAATAATGTAAATTACAAGGAAGTAGACTTCAGTAGGACATCAGGAAAATGTCATAATGGTAAGAACTGTTGGGCAATGAAATAGACTACCTTGGGAGGTGATTAACTTTCCTTTGCTGGAAGTTTTAAACAGAGGCTGAATGATTATTTGTTGCTGTACTAGTGGATTCCTGCATAGGGCAACAGTTGTCTGGATGATCACCAAGGGCTGTTCCATTCCATACATTCTATGGTTCTGTGATCTTGGGTGAACAATTCTGGTCTCGGCTTCTGGAAAAGACTTAAAGGCCTTTCCCACAAAAGAACAAAGTATGGGACATATTTCATAACTTTGTCTGCAATCCTGTCTACAATTATCTATTTGTTAATTTGATTAATTTAAAATAGTTATTAATTATGAAAAATAATTGCAGAGTATTGCAGTGTATACAGAGTAATTTAATGAGGTAAAGGCTATGGTGTACACAATATTTAATGATAGAATTAATAATTGCCCCAGGATGCTGTTGTTTTGTACTCCAATTTTTCAGTCATACGATGTCTGGATGCTATAGAGGGCTAATTTCCTTTGGGGGGCGGGGGGGAAACAACCTGTGATGCATGGTTTTATCACATGGTATGAACTATGAAGATCTGATGATAAAGGCCCTTAAAAAGCAGTTCTAGTTCCAAAACTATTTTCAAATCCCTATAATTCCAGTTTGGCCATTCTAGGGAAAGGTAAACAAAAACAGAAAGATCAGTAGGAAGAACCAAACCATTATTAGGTGACCTCAAAAAAAAAAAAAAAAAAAAAGCTGAGCAGGGCAAAAACACGGTTACTATTTGGATAGAAGAGTATCAGGAATTTTCCGGGCTGTAGGCCAGAAGTTGAAAGAACATCCCAGAAGGCAGTGGTAAACCACTTGTTTTGCTGCCAAAAAAAAAGCAAAACAAAAAAAACAGGTGTGTCCATGTAGTCACTAACTTCAAATCGTAGGAGTCTACCAAAAAAAAAAGATCAGTCTAAAGACTCCTGATGTGCAAAGCCTAAACTTCCAAAATACCTAAGCACCATGGTAAAGAGGATAGGGGTCTGTTCCTAAGTGTCATGGTACTAAAATGATGAAACATGCATTGTGACGTCATGATGCACGTTCTGCTTTTATGTATTTTGCCAGGACATTACAGAGTTTGCATCGTGATGTCTCAATGCTAATAGGAGTTCTTCTAGCTTACTGGGAGGGCATTAAGTTGGAGACGAACACTACAGACTACAAAATCCACTGATGGTTGTGTAGAAAACGTCCCTCATACATACGTTTCTTTGAACGTTTTACCTGAGTGGACACTTCAAGATCCCTTTCTAACTTCCCTGAATACTAAGTGTCATAATCAATTGTTTAGGGACAACTCCGTATGATAACAGAGCAAAACAGTTTGGCTGTTAATGTTTTCATGCCCCCAAACATAAAAAGATGTTTAAAGACAGTCAAATAAATGCATGATTGATATGGGTCCATGTTAGCTTAAATCCCTGCCTCCATTTACAAGGCAACAAGTAGGTTCACATACATTGTGCTAAGCTGTGGTTTGTTTTAATAATATGTTTGCAACAAGCATTGTAGGCTGATTCATACATAAGCTATAAATCATGGTCTACAAACCATAACAGCTGCATTCACACATTTAACTAAGCATAGGGTCCCAGCATGGTGACTGGGAATGCCAAAATACCCCAAATAGTTCTCTTGGCACTTCAAATGCTTCCTTCTATACAGTATCTAACCTTTTACATTATATATGTAATGTAAAAATCAAAGTGCCCACCTTTACCATCCCCTTTATTCCTAATAACGCTTCAAGGGTCCAAATAGATCTTATAAGCTTGATACATGACTGCAGCCCAGTGGTTTGTTAAACATGCCTACTTATTCATAAAAAGGCCAAAGATAAGCAGTGGTAATAGTGAGGGGCTGGCTAGTAGTAAATCAGTGATCTGTAACTGGTCCTAGAGGGGGCTGTTGTACAAATAGACAAGGGCTTCTGCAACCTTTTTACAAGTGTGCCCACAACATGTTTGAATATTCCAAATATGCTAAAAGGTTGGGAACTCCTGTTGAAAGCTCAAATGAGGCCTCATTATAGCATAGTGCAATATATGAACCCAGTGTACACTGATTTTAACTGATAATGGTGTTTAAGGAAGGAACAACCTTACCTATCTGAATATATCCAGCTGTTGATTGTTGGATCAATGCAATCCCATATTGGAAAAATCATGGATGAGACCAGCAAAATCATGTTTGTGTTCTTTTATAGCACAAATGAAAAATATGCATATATTCTGCAACTTGGCTTTTTTGCCTCCCAGTCTTTGCTACTGATCTTTCCTGAAATATTAGCATTGTGGATTGAGCAAACTAGACCAGTTTCCCCCAGCTGAAGATGTGCTCTGCAGATAGTGACAGGAGAATGAATGAAAAACAAGAAAAACAGCAACCTCCCAGCCTAGGTTCCCACCTGTCTCCTGCCCAATGGTTTGAGATAGTTGAAGAAGAATGCAGTATATATATACATACATACATACATACACACACACACACACACACACATACATACACACACACACACACACACACACACACATACACACACAAAAATATATGGGCCTGACTCCATCTGAAGCCCTAGAGACTGCTAAACAAAGGCTCACAGCACTGGCTGCCAGGCTAAGGAGATACACTAGAGAAGCAGAGGCCAGGAAGATAAATGCCCTGTTCTCCAAAGAACCATCCAAAGTGTACTCCCAACTGCAGTGCAACCACAGAGTAGCAGCTGAGCCACCAGCAGCGGAAACTGAACAGTACTGGAAGAACATATGGGAGAAAGAGAAGACACATAACGCCAGTGCAAAGTGGCTGCAGGACCTGAAAGCAGACCACAGCAATCTCCCAGAACAGGAACCGGTCACCATCACAGTAGCAGACATCCAACAGCGGGTCAAGAACATGAAAAGCTGGACAGCACCTGGCCCGGACATGATCCACACCTACTGGCTAAAGAAACTAACAGCAGTGCATGAATGCCTAGCAGCACAGATGAACCAACTGCTAGCAGCAGGCTCCCACCCGGACTGGCTAACACAAGGAAGGACAGTGCTGATCATGAAAGACCCCCACAAGGGAACAGCACCATCCAACTACCGGCCAATAACCTGCCTCCCCACAACATGGAAAGTTCTATCAGGCATCCTAGCTGCCAAGCTACAAGACCATATAGGCCAGTACATGAGCACAGCTCAGAAGGGCATTGGGAACAACACCAGAGGCTCAAAACACCAGTTACTCATAGATAGAGCAGTCACCCGAGATTCAAGGTATAGGCAGACCAATCTGAGCACAGCCTGGATTGACTACAGGAAAGCCTATGACTCAATGCCGCACACATGGATCTGTGAATGCCTGGTGCTATACAAAGTCAACAGGACACTAAGGACCTTCCTCAAGAACTCAATGGGACTGTGGAAGACAACACTGGAAGTCAACTCAAGACAGCTCGCACAAGTGGCCATCAAGTGCGGCATATACCAAGGTGATGCACTGTCCCCACTGCTGTTCTGCATAGGCTTAAACCCCCTCAGCCAGATAATCACAAGGTCTGGATATGGGTACAAGTTCAAGAGTGGAATCACCATCAGCCACCTCCTCTACATGGATGACATCAAGCTGTATGCTAAGAGTGAACAAGACATCGACTCACTGATCCACCTGACACAGATCTACAGTGAAGACATTGGGATGTCATTTGGACTGGAGAAGTGTGGCAGGATGATAGTAAAGAGAGGGAAGGTAGTTAAGACCGATGGAGTGGAACTACCAGTGGGCCATATAGCAGACATAGAAACCAGCTATAAATACCCTGGTGTCCCACAGTCACACGGGAACCATGAGGAGGAGGCAAGGAAGACAGCAACATCCAAGTACCACCAAAGGATAAGACAGGTCCTGAAGAGCCAGCTCAATGGGAAGAACAAGATCCATGCCATCAACATGTATGCCCTGCCAGTCATCAGATACCCTGCCGGTATAGTGAGCTGGCCAAAGGAAGACATGGAGGCTGCCGATGTGAAGACCCGGAAGCTCCTCACAATGTACGGAGGTTTCCACCCCAAGTCCAACACCCAGAGACTGTACACCAGCTGCAAAGAGGGTGAGCGGGGTCTGATGAGTGTCAAAGCCACTGTCCTGGATGAAACCCAGAGTATCCAGGAGTACATCAGTAAGATGGCACCCAAAGATGAGCTGCTGAGAGAATGCTTCAGGCAGCAGCAGACATGGGAGGAAGTTCAAGCGGAGGAAATACCATGGTAAGACAAGCCCCTGCATGGGATGTACCATCAACAGATAGCTGAGGTGGCTGACATTGGGAAATCCTATCAGTGGCTGGAAAGGGCCGGACTAAAAGATAGCACTGAGGCACTGATCATAGCAGCACAAGAACAGGCACTAAGCACCAGATCCATAGAAGCAGGGATCTACCACACTAGACAGGACCCAAGGTGCAGATTGTGCAAAGAGGCCTCAGAGACAGTCCAACACATAGTGGCAGGATGTAAGATGCAGGCAGGAACAGCGTACACTGAACGGCACAACCAAGTAGCTGGCATTGTGTACAGGAACATCTGCACAGCATATGAGCTAGACCCCCCAAGTCCAGATGGGAGATTCCACAGAAGGTCGTGGAGAATAAAAGGGCTAAGATCCTGTGGGACTTCCAGATCCAGACAGACAGGCAGGTACTGGCCAATCAACCAGACATCGTGGTAGTAGACAAAGACCAGAAGACAGCGGTAGTGATTGATGTAGCAGTGCCAAGTGACAGCAACATCAGGAAGAAGGAGCATGAGAAGCTGGAGAAGTACCAGGGTCTGAAGGAGGAAATAGAGAGGATGTGGAAAGTCAAGGCCAAAGTGGTCCCAGTGGTGGTAGGAGCACTCGGGGCCGTGACTCCTAAGCTGGGAGAATGGCTCCAACAGATCCAAGGAACAACATCAGAGCTCTCTGTGCAGAAGAGTGCAGTGCTAGGAACAGCTAAGATACTGCGCAGAACCCTCAAACTCCCAGGCCTCTGGTAGAGGATCCGAGATTGAGGAAGACACGTACCACCCATAGGGGTGAGAAGGGAATTTTTTTTACACACACACACACACACACACACACACACACATACACATACATACATACATACATACATACATATCTTTGTTTAAGAGAGACAAACAAGAATGCTAGGAATGGTGAGGCAGTGAGAAAAGCTGAGTTTCGCTTAGAAGGGATTGTTTCCATAATGATCATAGCAACATCAAGAGAGAGAGGAAGTCAGTATTTACTGGCTTCAGGGGAAAAGGGGAAAGATGTTATTCTTTGGGCATTTATAACTCAAAGTCTCACGGAGGACAAAGGCTCTTTTTGATGTCTTTTGGAGGGTATAGCAATAACTCCAGACTTATTGACCATGAGATAGATGTTAGTGTCAAGTGAGATCAAGAACATAGGCTTTCAAGGGGATGGTGGGTAATGGATTGGAAGCTAAGCTGTGAAGCCCCACATTATGCAGAATTCAGTTGTAAAAATAAAACTTAACAAATGAGGAGATAACAAAACGATGCTTTTCCTGAGAATTTAGCTTACCTAAACAAAATAGAAAACATGAGAAGAGGCAAGGATATGGAGAAAAAAGTAGGATGGAAGCACTGGTCAAGAAAGAAAGGTCATCCAAATTAATCTGGAGGAAAAGGACTTTGAAAAGTTCTATTTGCTCTGGGGTGGAGAACTTGGTGATTGTACATTGGAAACATGTAAAAGTAAATTAGAAGGTGCTCCTCCAACCTCAATGGTTGCCACAGCTATTAATGACTTGTTGCCATTTTCTTTGTTTTAGGTTAAAGGTGCTTGAAAACCACAGCCAGGTCCTCCCCAGACAGGTGGCTCCTATCCTTGCTGTGTTGGTAGACTCTTCAGCATAGAATTAGGTGGGCAGGAAGAAATCTATTCATCTGGCATTGGATGGTCTCACTTTCCTGCTACTACTGTATGAAACTGCCTGCTCAGGAAGGAGTAAAACCACTGAAGCACAGGGCCCTCAAGTCTTAATCCTTGAAAGCCATCCAGAAAGGTACCATGAGAAGTCCAAAAGGCCTAGGAGAGAAGTACTTCCCACATCCAGGTCCCATGAAAGTGTCCAGTCAGAGGGACCAATGCTATTTCTGTCCCATGCCAAGATTTAAATCTAGACTGAAAAGGCCCAGACAGTCCACTTCTTCAAGGACAGTCTCAGGTGACTGCTTACCATCAGACAACAGTTGTCCAAAACTGTCAGATCTCACATCTGCTCCGACCAAGAAGTGTGAACTACCTTCTAGACACAGTCACAATCCCCACCCCCAACAGCCCAAAGGACCCAGGAGGGGCATGGGCCAAGTCTCCAGGTAGAAGAAGTCATACTAGAAAACACTCCATGAGAGTTCACAGGTAAAAAAAAAAGACTCCCAGATAATGTGACAAGTCATTGTAATGAGAGCACAGAAGTACAAGCCCTTAACTGCTCTTATTATCATGGTAGACTCTAACCTGAGCAATTCCCTTGCTTGTTCAGATGCTTTTTTTTTTTTTTTTTTGCCTTCACTAGTACTCCAGGTGTCCCCTTTGCCCCTTCATCTCCCAGCGGTCTTCAGTGGATCAAGGAGCTCCCTAGGAATAACCAACACAGAGAATGTCCTGGTTGCCTCTCAGTTCCGAGAGTCCACCAGGTTCCTAATGAACCATCTATTGGGTTGTTGGAAAACTCCCCAAATGCTCTTGGGAATCCATCTGGATCCGTTAAGTGCCTGGGGGAAACCATCTTGGTGGGTCCATCCATCTTGCAGAGGCAATGGGCAGTGACAAATCTCATCTGGACCACAACATGATTCAACCATGACAAAGGACTCAGCCCCCCATTTCTAGTTCACCCATCAACAACTCAGAAGAAAAAGAGAGCCCAATTGTATGTCCCTCTGTGCATATTGGATGAGCTACTACATTTGACATCAGTCAATGTCATGTTTGTGTTTATTCTTGTGTTTATAAATTATTTATCACAACAAATACATTGCCTTTTTATATCTTTCTTGCTCCGCCTGCTGCCCACCTTTTGGAGGGGGGACAATTTAATCTCAGATAATTAGATTAGGTTTACTAATGGGTCCATCCATCTTGCATCATTCAAAGTTTCTTTCTACTGAAATCTCTTTACTCTCTGATCCCATCAACTTTCATAGATTGCAGAAGTGCTTGAGGCACAAATTTCTGTCTAAAAACAATTTAGCTCCAGGGCCTATAAAAATGCATAAAGATTATGAATCAGATTCTGGAAATAAACCAGAATGGATTAGGCTTGTCTGTACTATGGTTGTCATTGGTGGCTCATGCATTTATATTAAGCATCCATAGGCATAGAGTGACTAAGTGGAATTCTTTCTGAAATCTTCCAAGCTGTCCTGCAGTTGGATGAGATTTTTATACAGTGAAACCTCAATTTAACAAATGCTGATTTAGTAGACATTGGATGTAATGAACAAAACGTACATTCAGAATTCCTTCAAAATAATAGACAAGTTGATGATATCCAAGTAGTCCAGAGGATTCATACAAATTAATGTCATTTGTATCCATTTCCACCCCTTGTGTGATCCAAAAGACATAGATGAATGCAAATGATGTACATTCAGATATAACAGGCATTAGGATACAATAGACACCTGTCTCCAAGAATGGTCTGTTAAATAGCACCATAACTGCAAAATTATTCAAACTTATTGTCTTCCTGAAACATTTTATTAAACATTTTGTACCCTCTGCTTCTTACTTGGAAATCCTTAGATGTTCCACCAAAGAAGAAACCTGACTCTATATTCATATTTGGTAAAAAGCAATAATGTCAAAAATTGGGTAGTAGGAGCTTTCTCTGCATCTCTATTCTCAAAGCATCATTAGTTTTATCAAATATTTCCTGCAATTTTTAAAATTCCTCTAATCTTTGCCCTAGGAGAAACTACCAAAATAGTAAATAACTCTACTTTAGAAAACCTCAGCAGCATCTTGACCATTTGCCATTTCCTCTAGGTGAAGCTAGAACTTTCACAGTTTTGGCAATCTGCTACACTGTCATCTATGGGCATCTGTGAAAATTACAGAAATCCTACCATCCTACGCATTATCTTTCAGACCCTTTTCTAATTCACATTCTCTTCTTTTCCCCACCCTATGTGTAATATATTCATTAATTTCAAAGAGCCATTATCTCTGAGTTGGAATAAAGTTATACAGTTTGTCCCCCAAAGCTGCTGCTTTTTAACTTAACAGCTTTTACTATCAAATGGAAAATTGACAGATAAAAAGCAAGGCTCTGAAGTATGCTAACATCTTATTCCTATTTAACAAATTTTGTTAACCAGGCAGCCCACTACAAGCTCGATAAACCTCTTGATTTTGCTGCCTGAGATTGCAAATGCCGACAGCTTGATACCTGCAAGGCCTCAATGCATTGCAAGTAAATTGTGTGTGGCTTAATGGATCACCAGTTCTGATGTATAATAGATACAGAAATGACCTGCTATTGAGATGTTGAAGTACATCAATACTAGAAAAAGCCACAGTTCTGGCAGTGAACTGGTGCAGAGATGGACTAGATTGGATCCTGGAACTTCAGGCTGGGATGTTTGCTGGAAAGCTCCTGCTGATATGGACACACCAGTGTACACACTTTGAAGTTATCAGGACTTAACTGGATTCAGGGTGTGTTCTTCTTTCATATGCATGTGAAAATAAATAGTGTGTGGCTAAGTAGAGTGGAGATCCTGGCTCCCTTTAAGAACAGATGGGGAAGGAATTTAGAGTCTGGGCCATTTTGAACAGGCAGATATTTCATTCTCCATCTCCAGTGAAAAAAACTACAAGCCCGTTTTCTCAGTAAAAGCTGACTTCAGTCAACATAAGCAGAAACAGCCCTCCCAATTCTACACCTCTAACACTGTCTCTGTGCCCTTTGTGATCTTCTTTTCAACCAAATTATTCCTGGGAGGATGATTTCTAAGTCAAAGAATGAATATTATAAGTAATAGATATGCTCTACAGGTAGTCCTTGCTTAACAAATGCCCTGTTTAGCAATCATTTGAAGTTACGACAGCACTAAAAAAGTAATTGTATGATTGGTCCTCACACTTAAGACCATCACAGTGTCCCTGTGGTCACGTGATCAAGATTTGGGCGCTTTGCAACTAACCTGCATTTACGACCATCACAATATCCCATGATCACCTGATTGCCATTTGCGCACTTCACAGCCAGCTTCCAACAAGCAGCGTCAATGGAGAAGCCAGCAGTGAACTTGCAAGTCATGGTCCTATGATGTCTTGCCTAACGATTGCAGGTGATTCACTTAACAACTGCAGCAGAAGTGAGGTTGTAAGTCCATCATAGTCACGTGATGTCTTGCTTAATGACCACATTGCTTAGCAAATGAGTTGCCAGTCCCAGTTGCAGTTGTTAAGCAAGGACTACCTGTATTACATTCTGTTTTCCTGTGTTGGTGAATTTAGACCGGTTTGGTCAGCCTGAATTTTTAGAAATATGAGAGAATGAGCTATTTGTGGATTGCTTCATATCAGTCAAGACCCAGTTTGGTTTCCTGGGTTGGTGAATTTAGAAGGTTTAATTAGTGTTAGTAATATGAGTAAAGCAGGTATTTGCTGATTGCCTCATATCAATCAAGACCCAGTTTGTTTTGACTCACACATTTTTAAAGCAGGGCAACAGCCCTGTTCAAAACCCTCAGGGAAGATGGATCTGCATTGCCAGAAAAAGCACATACTTCTTCTGCATTACAAGGAAAGGGTGCCTCTGACAGAGGAGGACAGCAGGTGGCACTCGATGTGGCTGCCTTGACTTGCCTTTCTTGTACAGAAAGCCATCTTTACAAATGCACTTTCATTGGCAATCAGTGGTGCCTGCTGAAATGCAGAAGGAAGGTGGGCATAGTCAGTACGTTGTTTGTCACACGCAGAGACACACATCTCTACCCTGCACTTTATCCAAAGAGCTCTGGGAATATCATTGGCAGGTTATAATGTCTGGGCCTATTACATCCTTCAATGAGCTCAGGGAAGTCTTTCAACATCTTCCCAAGAACTCTAATGAGCTCATTTAAGATGAAGTAAGATTTAAAAAGAGTGACTGAACCAAAATCATCCAGTAAACATTGTAACTAAATGAGGAAGTCTGCCTATCCACCCACCCATCCAGTTTATGTCAAATATACTGGAACTACTAAACTGAGCTCCTGCACAGAAGATAGAAAAGACAGAACATTGAACCCCCACATTTATTCATTCTGAATGTTCCTGATGAAGAACTGTTTGGGCCTGAAATGTGTTGATCACTGTCTCATTTTTTTTTTCCTCTTCCCTTTTTGAGATTCTTTTGGGAGTTCTTGTTTGTTGTAGTTCAACAACATCCTGCTTCAACTTCCTGCTGCCAGAAAACAGTGCAAGAATTCAACATAACTAAATGTTTTACAGCCTAAAGATGCTCTCCATTAGAAGAATTTTAGACTTTTTATTGAATGGTTAGATCAATGCAATGCACAAATTACAAGCTAATATTTTTGGTGGTGGTGGTGGTGAATTAAGTGAATTTTAAGATATGATTTGTGAACAGGTCTGAAAATCTACGGTGTGTATTTATTTTATTCCTGGGAACTGCAAGCAGGTCCACACAACTAATAGATATCATCTACCTATGTGGTCACTAAGAGTCAACAACACCTTGGTGGCACATAATCAGTCAATTCTCAGAATGCCATTCATTGTAACACCCATTAATCTTACCTGGTATAAACATGGAGAGAATGAGAAAAGGGCACGTAAAGTATATCATTAGCAACAGTGATGTAATGTTGACAAGATGAAGCCTAAGATCAGTTACTACATGTGAAATTATGGCGTGCTGCAGAGTGCAGATGTTTCAGATTTGATCAAATTCCATGCAAAACTGATTCACAGTTGTGTGAAGGTCACAATGTACAATTTGGACTACATGCCTCAGAAATTTAGAATATATATTAGTAAAGCTATTTTTGGATGGCTTTACACTTTATGATTAGATCCAGATTTCCATCATCTGACATGACTCCTGGTTGCTCAGGTGATAGCAGTGGCTAGCAGTCCAGTTTTACATGTTTAAATTAATTTGCAAAGTTGCAAATATCCTTCCTGGAGACGATATATGTGGTCAGAATAGTTTGTGCCTAAGTAACGTATAATTTGGACATCTAGATTATGTTCTGTGTGGTGCTGCTTCCAAAAAGTATTTGGACATGCCAATATCTGATGCCTGATGCTGTCTGGGAAATACTGTTCCAGTATTGCTTCATTTGTGCTATCTGCCAAATTGCTTTCATGTGTTTCTGCCTTTGAAGTCTTCCACAAGCTGGTACGTTCCAGATGTGAGAACCAGATATTTTGAAACAGTATAATTGATATTCCCTAAGGAAGAATGGATTGATGTTGCTCTGCATTCTATTGGGAGTAGATTTGGGCATTCTGTTTTCATCAGACTTTGCAGGGTTTAGTTATTTCAGGACTGGGTGAAAGAAACCGACACTGGGGACATTTATAGGTGTAACAATGAAAGTGAAAGAATGTACACAAATGGTACCCAGCTGTTGAAAACATTGCACATATCTTGTCTGATTATAAACTATACTCTGTAGCAAGGGCTGATTGCTTAGGTCCTTTTTTAAAATTAAGAATAACTAGGACACTCCCTTTCTGCAGGGAACTAATGTGCATATTACGAGGAAGACCCCATCTTTTATAGCAAAGACCATCCAGAAGAGAATGGACCACTTAGAACAGATAGAGGTGGACTGCAGGGGTGACATGTTATGATTATGACATACTTTTTCTTTGTGTTGCTTTTATAACTTCTTGATATGGTCAGATGACTAACCAATTAACTAATGAATTGATACTGATAGTCATGAAAGCAGGGTGGAAAGTCGATCCAGAATACTACTTATAGACACAGAGAGTAAAGTGGATTTTCATGGACTCAGATACCAGTAAGGATAAATATTAGAGATCAGTGGAAACAACTGTGGTCTGAAAGAAAGTTAGGCTGAAGAACAGAGACCTGCAATTTTAAGTATTTATCTTTGCCTAACTAGAGATCTGATTGGCGGGGCTAAGTATGTGTGTGCATCAAGATTTTAGAGGTTAGCACTTTACCACTGCATACACCTGTACTTAAGGGGAAGAAAAAGCAACAAGAATTGTGATATAGCCAATCATATAGAGATGATATAAGATGTCTGCACATGTACATTAAACAATACCATCAATTACTGAGTGCATAACAATGGCTTTTTGTGCCTTTCACCAAGGTGTATCACAATGACACAGCAGTGGGTGGATGGGAGAAGCACGTGAGTAAAAGAAGGAATAACGGCAGTAAACCATGCATTGTACACCTTGCATAAAACTCAAAACATGCTTTTAAATTCTTTTTAAAGGATTGTTTTGCATTTGTTCTATTTCAGAAACAATGCTGTGTGATCGGAAACTGCAGACTCCAGACAACTGTTTGAATTGGGAGAATTTTGAAAATCAACATGGCTGCTTTTGGAAATCATACCATTTTATCCCTATCCATAATTTATCCAGCATGTGCCATTGTCTCCGGGTCAGGACAATGGCTGCAATGCATTCCACTGAAACCGAAAACCAAGAATAAGATAAACTGTCAGGTGACGACTTCAGAAGTTTAGATGATGCTATTTCCTGTCATAAAAATGCTGAATATTTGTTACATACACAGTGTTTCGGGTAATCTTGAAAATTGAGAAATGTTCACAGAATGTGTGCACAGTTTAATAACTGAAGGTGATGAAGACTCTATGGGACAATATTTGGACTGTCAACATTTCTATTAGATATTTAATAGAATTATTTCTTCTAATGGTAGATTCAGGCCTCTGACTGTCAAAAGGGTTGAAAGTTGTTGATAACTTCTACATAGAGTTGTCCTGTCAGTTTCAGTGGAGCTAGTGATTTAGTGGCAATTTTGTTCAGTTTCTGATTTTTCCAAACTTATCCTTGCACATTTGAGCACATTTGCTTGTTTAAAAACTCCAGAAGGAAACTTAAATATTTCCATATGCATTTCTCTTACACTGTACACTTTTATCTGGGCTTTTTCTAACATGCACAGTTTTGTAAACAATTTGATGCTCATTCTTCTCTTTATAATATATTTTTATGCACAGTTCCCCAAGTATATTGGGGGTTGGGCAACTGTATTCTCCATTAGGAAATTTTGAAAAATGAGATCATGACATATGATTTTGCTCCGATTCACATATAATTTTGGTGAGTGGCATTAAAATGCAATTGAATGAATTTCTTAGCATCTTGGGAATAGTTGATGAATGGAAGAAGTTATTCTAATCCACATGTTTGTGAGGACAAATGATCCTATACATATTTTGTTACTGTTTTGTTGTTGTTCAGTCGTTAAGTCGTGTCCGACTCTTCATGACCCCATGAACCATATTGCGCCAGGCCTTCCTATCTTTCACTGCCTCCCTGAGTTTGCTCAATTTCATGCTCATTGCTTCAGTGATGCTATCTAGCTATCTCATCCTCTGCCGTCCTCTTCTCCTTTTGCCTTCCATCTTTCCCAGCATCAGGGTCTTTTCCAAAGAGTCCTCTCTTCGCATTAGGTGACCAAAGTATCTGAGCTTGAGCTTCATTATCAATCCTTCCAATGAGCAATCAGAGTTGATTTCCTTTAAGATTGATTGGTTTGACCTCCTAGCAGTCCAGGGGACTCTTAAGAGTCTTCTCCAGCACCACAGTTCAAAGGCATCAATTCTTTGGCGTTCAGCCTTCTTTATGGTCCAGCTCTCACAGCCATACATTACTACTGGAAAAACCATAGCTTTGACTATGCGGATCTTTGTCCACAAGGTGACGTCTCTGCTTTTTAATATGCTATCTAGGTTTGCCATAGCTTTCCTCCCAAGGAGCAAGCGTCTTTTAATTTCATGGCTGCAGTCTCCGTCTGCAGTGATCTTGGAGCCCAAATAAATGAAGTCTGTTACTGCTTCCATTTCTACCCCTTCTATTTGCCAGGGATTGATGGGTCCAGATGCCATGATCTTAGTTTTTTTAATGTTGAGTTTCAAGCCAGCTTTCGCACTCTCCTCTTTCACCCTCATCAAGAGGCTCTTTAGTTCTTCTTCACTTTCTGCCATTAGGGTGGTATCGTCTGCATATCTGAGGTTATTGATGTTTCTCCCTGCAATCTTAATTCCGGCTTGTGATTCTTCCAGCCTGGCATTTCTCATGATGTACTCTGCATATAGGTTAAATAAGCAGGGTGACAGTATACAGCCTTGTCGTACTCCTTTCCCTATTTTGAACCAATCGGTTGTTCCATGACCGGTTCTAACTGTTGCTTCTTGGCCCGCATACAGATTTCTCAGGAGACAGGTAAGGTGGTCTGGTATCCCCATCTCTTTAAGAATTTGCCACAGTTTGTTGTGATCCACACAATCAAAGGCTTTTGCATAGTCAATGAAGCAGAAGTAGATGCTTTTCTGGAACTCTCGTGCTTTCTCCATGATCCAGCAAATGTTGGCAATTTGATCTCTAGTTCCTCTGCCTCTTCGAAATCCAGCTTGTACATCCGGTAGTTCTCGGTTCACGTACTGCTGAAGCCTAGCTTGTAGGATTTTGAGCATAACCTTGCTAGCATGTGAAATGAGTGCAATTGTGTGATAGTTTGAGCATTCTTTGGCATTGCCCTTCTTTGGAATTGGAATGTAAATTGACCTTTTCCAATCCCGTGGCCACTGTTGCGTTTTCCAAACTTGCTGGCATATTGAGTGCAGCACTTTCACAGCATCGTCTTTTAGTATTTTAAATAACTCAGCTGGAATACTGTCATCTCCACTAGCTTTGTTGTTAGCAATGCTTCCTAAGGCCCACTTGACTCTCTAGGATGTCTGGCTCAGGGTCAGTGACCACACCAGCATGGACATCAGGGACATTAAGATCTTTCTTGTATAGTTCTTCTGTGTATTCTTGCCACCTCTTCTTAATCTCTTCTGCTTCTGTTAGGTCCCTGCCTTTTTTGTCCTTTATCATGCCCATCTTTGCACTAAACGTTCCTTTGATATCTCCAATTTTCTTGAAGAGATCTCTAGTCTTCCCCATTCTATTGTTTTCTTCAATTTCTTTGCATTGTTCATTTAAGAAGGCCTTCTTATCTCTCCTTGCTATTCTCTGGAAATCTGCATTCAGTTGCTTATATCTTTCCCTTTCACCCTTGCTTTTCGCATTCCTTCTTTCCACAGCTATTTGTAAAGCCTCATCAGACAGCCATTTTGCTTTCTTGCATTTCTTTTTCTTTGGGATGGTTTTAGTTGCTGCCTCTTGTACAATGTTACAGACCTCCGTCCATAGTTCTTCAGCCACTCTGTCTACCAAATCTAATCCTCTAAATCTATTCATCACCTTCACTGTGTACTCACATGGAATATGATCTAAGTCATACCTGAGTGGTCTAGTGGTTTTCCCTACATTCTTCAATTTAAGCCTAAATTTTGCAGTAAGAAGCTCATGATCTGAGCCACAGTCAGCTCCTGGTCTTGTTTTTGCCATCTGTATAGAGCTTCTCCATCTTTGGCTGCAAAGTATGTAATCAATCTGGTTTCGGTATTGACCATCTGGTGATGTCCATGTGTAGAGTCGTCTCTTGTGTTGTTGGAAAAGACTGTTTGCTATGACTAGCTTGTTCTCTTGAGAGAACTCTATTAGCCTTTGCCCTGCTTCATTTTGTACTCCAAGGCCAAATTTGCCTGTTATTCTGATTACTCCTTGACTTCCTACTTTAGCATTCCAGTCCCCTATGATGGAAAGGACATCTTTTTTTGGTGCTAGTTCTAGAAGGTGTAGTAGGTCTTCATAGAACTGGTCAACTTCACCTTCTTCGGCATCAGTGGTTGGGGCATAGACCTGGATTACCGTGATGTTGAATGGTTTTCCTTGGATACGCACTGAGATCATTCTGTCATTTTTGAGGTTGTACCCCATTACTGCCTTTCCCACTCTCTTATTGACTATGAGTGCAACTCCATTTCTTCTAAGGGTTTCTTGCCCACAGTAGTAGATATAATGGTCACCTGAATTAAATTCACCCATTCCCGTCCATTTCAATTCGCTGATTCCCAAGATGTCGATGTTCAATCTTGTCATCTCATGTTTGACCACATCCAGCTTGCCTTGGTTCATGGATCTTACATTCCACGTACCTATACAATATTGTTCTTTACAGCATCAGACCTTCTTTTCGCTTCCAGATACATCCACAGCTGAACGTCCTTTCGGCTTTGGCCCAGCCGCTTCACTCTTTCTGGAGCTACTTGGAATTGCCCTCCGCTCTTCCCCAGTAGCATATTGGACACCTTCCGACCTGAGGGGCTCATCTTCCGGCATCATATCTTTTAGCCTTTTAACATTGTCCATGGGGTTTTCTTGGCAAGGATACTGGAGTGGGTTGCCATTTTCTTCTCCAGTGGACCACATTTTGTCAGAACTCTCTGTCATGACCTGTCCGTCTTGGGTGGCCCTGCACGGTATAGCTCATGGCTTCACTGAGTTACACAAGCCCCTTCGCCATGACAAGGCAGTGATCCATGAAGGGGTTGTTACTGTTTTGGGGGACCATTATTATTGAAAAGCTGTCTACAATTTTATCTATAGAATATTACTCCAAATCAATCAGGGTGCTTGGATTCACTGAAACTTATTGGAGATTGTGATTGCCGGTTTGCCACTGGCACCATAACAGATGTCTTTTTCAGCCTCTTCATAGCTTCTGGTTCCTCCAAACTTTTTACTTAATCTAGCCAATTAGAGCTGGGACAATTCTGCCTTTTCAAATTGCGCTAGATGTTTGGCAAAGGTAGAGATGGTGGAAGTGTAAACAGGAAAGGTGGGAAAACACCCTTTAAGGAAGGTATCACTCCCACGCCATCACAACAAAAGGGAAAAAAAGGCAGGAAATTCCATGTCTCTCACGCATAATACAACCACTTCTCCTCCCACAGAATATTTTGCTTAAGTATAAGAAAGGTTCATTCCAAATGCATGTATGATTCTATATCTTTCTGTCAACTTGCAACATTTTCTGAAGTCTTAAGTAAACAGCATTGCCTTAAGGCCTTGACGAAAGAATGGGAAGACTGGAAACTAGACTATAGGAGGCAATTCTATGAGAGTATTATAAAAAAAATCAAGCATATGCTTTTTGACATTTTTGCTACAATGAAGGACTAATGTTGCCAACATGTAAATTATAAGTCCCCCTATGCTCTGTGCACAATATTTATTATTTCCTTGTTTATAACTTAGATTTATTATTTTTTTTTTTTTTAATCTGCTTAACAGTCATTACTGACCCTGCAGTGACCGCCCCCTAGCGGTTTTCAAGGCAATTGCACCTTTCTAGTTTCGGAATTAGACTTTGCCAGAGCCTAATTCCTAGAGCGTCAGCCCAGCTGGCAGCACAGGAGGCGGGATTTCCGTTGCTTCGCGCCCCTTTTTCGGACGAGCGCGGTTTCGCACTTTTACCGGCAACTTGTCCCGTCTCTCTCTGTTGAGCCGCTGCCAGCATTTTTCCTCCCACTGGAGTGAGAGTCCTCATTTATCTACTCACGTATGTTTTCGATCTGCTGAGTTGGCAGAAGCTGCGGGTATAGAAACAAGAGCTCACCTTGTTAACGCGAGGCTGGACTCGAACCACTGAAGGACATCCAACTCCCAGCAAAGACAGATTCCAGAGCAGTGATACTGGTAGTAGTAAAATATAACATGAAGGAGATGAAAAGTGTGTTCATAATGCCAAAGAAAACTTGACACTGAGTTCAGCTGTCGGGAATGGGGGCCCTCAACAGAGATGTTTGCCTGGGGGCCCAGAAAACCTGACTTATACTTCTGTCAGTGAGTGGCCATTTCTCACATAATAGATGCATTGTAAGTATGATGTTCTCTGATGAAATGCTAGAGGGACTTCTTATGGTTAGAGGAAGTGAAATATGGTACTGAGGTTTAGCATATGAACAGCTTTAGTTGAATGAGGCTGGGAATAGCCTAGGATTTGCCATCTTGATTACCTTGCCAGGATCTCTGAATGAAAACGTTGATGTCCCTATCTCAATATTCTATAACACGGGGACCTACCTTCTCCTGGAACATTATCCTGCATGAAAAGGCATGTTAGAAGAATGAAGAGCAAAGCCAAGAATGGAAAACAAGAGAAATAGCTCACTTTAAGGAAAATGGGGTGGCGGCAGTTAGGGTTTGTCATGGAAGGTGGAAAAATAAACATAGCCCATATTGGTGGTCTGTTGGGACCTCCTTTCCTTCAGGGAAGAAGCTAATGGAGACCTAGAACTGAAGATTTTGAAGCATGAAACTGATAGGGGAAAATGGGAGGTTTATAGTAAAGAAAGGGGGAATGATGCAGTGAAAGCCCAGAGACCAAAAGCTGGTGGCAGTGTTCAGTACGATAGTTCTGGTAGAGACAGACGACTAATTGCTAACTTTCTGCCAGTTCAAGGAACAGGGAACATGCGGTGGCATTTCATAGGGGCCAGATAGGCAGATTTTGCAGCTATCTCCAATAACTATTTTTGCTTTTAAATACATATTTTTATTTTTCTTACACTTTTTCCTTTAGCGGTAAGAAATAGTTATTAAAACTGAGGGATCCCTATATTGGGGTCTTGAGTAGATTACCTATGCTAGGTCTACTGCAATTTCATATCCTGATTAGGAGATACAGAAACTAGTGAAGGACTAGAGGCATTGTATATTATGCTTGGCCCCATTAGCATACTTCTTCTTACCTTTCTAAACTCCTCTGTGAAAGCAGCATAAAACAGCTTTTTAGAACTATTTTCTTATCAAATAATCCTCTCAGTGCACTGTTTTTTGCCAGCTGTGATTAATTTCACCAACTTTTCTTGGAGAACATCCCACTCTCCGTATTTCAGGTAAGATCAAACCAGTAAACATCTAGAGATCAAACCACTAAAAAGCCGAAGCCAAAACATTGCTCCTTCACCAGGGAGCAGTTATCCTTGGTGTGACCAGTTTCAAGGTGTCATTATGAGACCAGAGACCTGACCAGAATGGTCTACTGGCTTTAATTTCTACATGTCTGTCTGTAATGCTTCATGATGACAAGCCACAGAACAGGAGAGTTGAGCTGATGTCTAATCATGACTTGTGTACCAAAACCAAACTTAATCCAGATCTTTATATCAATTACAATTTATTAATTATAATCAGATCAGCTTTGGGCCATGCATTTTTTAAGAGAGAGGTAATCCCTTTCTTCTGATTTGGCACGTTCAGGCTGGTAAGAGAGAAAATACGATCAACATTTTGTTTTGATTGAGTAGAAAAACGAGCAGCGTGAAGAACTGATAATTTTATAAACCTATATATTGCTGAATTGCCAAGATTCCCACAGAGCTTCAAGCATCTGGTAAGGACAAGAAGGCATTGAGGAAAGCTTGAGGGGAGGCCCATGGTGTCCCATCAGTTATTAATTTTGAGTGGGAGATACAGAAACAAAATGAATATAAACAGATATACAATTAAGGTTCCAGCAGAAGTTCTTCTCCCCATGTCAGTTAATACAGAACAACAGCCCATAACATCTAGATTTCAGGAAGAGGAAATTGTGAGACACAACTGGCAAAAGAATGCATAGAAGATATAAAGCCTTTCTCACCAATGTAAGACACCAGGTTTCAGAAGTGCACTGATATTACTATCAGGGTATATATTTATCATAACAACAATTGAGGCCAATTGATTTTTTTTTTCAAAAACTCACAAATGCTGTTCTGTGGATTTTAAACCAGTCTTTTTAATGCCTACTAATCCAGAAAAAAGAGGTTTCATTCACTACCCTCAACAAAGTATTTAATAGTTGTTTTCCCCTTAAATTTCTGTTAGCCACTTCATAAGGCTTGGCAGATATTCTCCCCTATATATCATAGTAATTAAGTAAAGGTAAACAGATAATTACATATTATATAAATGCAAAGGACCAGATAGAAATCAGATTAACTTCTCACATAGCCTATAACTAATTCTGCCTAATATTCATGTAATCAACTGTGCCGTCAAGAATCTTCAAGAAATTTTCATTTCATGGAGGCCAGCATTTCATGTCACTTCTCCACTTTGGATGGAGAATACTTTAAGGTGCAGTGCATCTTTAGAGGTCAGATTTTTAGAAGATAATGAAATCCCAATTACAGAAAACCCCAAAAGGGAGAGTGGCAGAGACAGGCTAGATAAGATTCAGGATCCCAGATGCAGTCAAATCAAGTCAGAATAGATTACCTCAGAAATTGGTCTAAATTTATTCCTATTGAGCGCAATGGGGGAGACAGGTTAAATGAAAAAAAATCAGGAAGAGCACCTACATATTTACTTTTCCTGCTGTCCTGAACCACTCCCAGTCAGGCTTTATGATTTTATTGGCATACTGACAACACCTTGATCTAAGCTTAGGATCCCTCAGTTTAGGTGCTTTCTGGTAAACATTTCTATATACTACCAATCCTATATTGTGGTAAGAAAAAAGACTGAAAAAATGGTGGAAAAATGTATGAAGATTACAAATACAGGTAGTCCCTGGGTTAAGAACGCCCAGATTACAGACGACCCACAGTTAAGAATGGAGCCTATTGTAGCAAAGTTCGAGTTAAATACACAATGATTTGAGTTAAGTACACAATGGTTTAATTACACAATATTACTTATAGTACAGTATTGTGAGTATTATACAATAGTACTGTTCCAGCTTACATACAAATTCGACTTAAGGACAGACCATGGGAACAGAACTCATTCTTAAACTAGGGACTACATGTATAAGGCAGTGTCTGGAAATATGCCCTCTAGAATTTTTGCATGTTAAAACTCATCTGCGAGTATCCTTAAATAAGGATCAAAATTCAGTAAAATTAGGCACATTTAAATCAGATTAATCTCAGTGGGATGTTATGCATGTGTAACTCTGCATCATGTTCATATTTGGATTTGAACATCTGTCTAGGAAATATGAATGCTCTGTGCATCAGATTGTGGTCATTGGCCCTACAAGAACAAGATGGAAATTATCTGTCCCCCCCCCCTGCAAAAAAAAGTACAGAACTGTCTGATTCCTAATAAGCTTTTGAGCTGAACACTTTTTTGAGCAACTGAGACCAAGTCCAAAGTAAAAGATTAAGAAATTTATTGTGGGAGTAGGTTACAATACTTGCATCTCATCTGAAATGTCTCTAGTTTATTAAACTAGCAACATGCAACACACCACAAAACACAAAAAGCAGAGTGTACTATCCTACCCTTGTCTAAGAATGTCACAAAACCATTCTTCCTATGACAAATGTAGGAATGGACAGAACTCTATTTTTTCATCTATCTTTCCCTTATAGTAGCTTACTTGTTCTATCATGCTTCCTCTTTTGTTTACTTTTAAGCCCTCTCCACCCACAAATATCATGTAATCTTTCTAATGAAGTCAGACTGCCTTAAAAATATACTCCACCTGAAAATCTGAGGGATGGCTCAGTCTGAACGACTCTCTGGGAAATATGAATACTCTCAGTTCTTATTAGGAATTATGGACCCTGAATTATTCAAGCATCTTTAGCTACAGCCTAACTATTCAGGTGATTAAATGCATTACTTTCTCCACACTTCCTATAAGCATAGATGGAAATAATTTTGTTTACCTTGCAGCTTAATCAAGAAGCCTTGATTAGACAATCCAGGCAGAAAGTGCCTATGATCTATCTTAGTATTCAAACTGCCTGAAACTGAATGAATTGAGTGTGCAAAATCTTTAATTGCCATTTTACTATAGAAATGATCAGTACAGTTGCTGGAGAAGAAGCAGGCCCTGAATGTTTTGATGTGTTCAACTCTCTAAGGCTTCCTGCTCTTGAGGTTCATCCAAGATGGTGTCTCTGTTCAAGCCTCTTGTTTGCCATTAACGTTGAGGAAACCTCCTCTTACTTCCTTTCCTCAGGAAGCAAGTAGATGGAGGCAAGGGAGTAATTTTGGGTTTGGGCTTTTTTCCCCTCCCTCTCTTCCTACAAGCGTCTGTGCATGTGTGCTCACCTCACAAACAAAACTACAAAAGGAAGGAGGGAGAGACAAAGCCAACAGGTTGATCTGGATTACATCAACGGTCACACCCTCCTGACTTTATGAGCATAGGAGAACAGGTGTTTGTAATTCATTAGCTAAACCGAGCTCAGCAGAGACAGGAATTAATCTACGCTGCTGCTCCCCAACCTGCTTCTCCTCTCTCGGTAGCTGCTAGCCGGCCTAGTGCTTCCTTGGGTTCCCTCATCGAAACCATGACAAGTCATTCAGGGAACTTCAGTACTGGCTCCCTTACTTCCCCAGAAGCCTCTTATAGTTGGAGAAGACAGTGTTCTTCTTCTCATTCTACAAGGGATGAGGCCTGTAGCAGTCCTACCTTGGGGGAAGCCAGCAAGAAAAACTTCAGTTCCTCCAGCCTCACAGGACATGGCTACCATTATACCTACCCAAGGGTGTCTGTCAACAAACACCTCTTGGCTCCAGTCCACCTGGACATTGACCCAGCTCTCCAGGAGATAAGGACCAAGGAGAAAGAGGAGATCAAGACACTCAATAATCAATTTGCTGCCTTAATTGGGAAGGTAAGATGAAGTTGCTCCTTATCTTGACCAGAGGACAGCCTAGAACTGATCGGCCATGAAGAAATCTCAGATCTCAGATTTAGGGCATCCTAAGAGGATGATGGTAGGGGTGGTGATGGAGACAACAATGATGATGATATTCAGAGTTGTTGTATTATGAGTAAGTTGCTGTTTTAATCTTCTGCTTGAGAAACTGAATTATCAGTGGCCAGATCTAATTTAGTTCAAAAGGTACCAATGTTATATTTTTCCAAATAATAGAAGAACATAGGCTTTTTCCTAGCAATATACTCATATTGATGGTAAACTTACTCTGTAGGTGCATGGAAGAAAGGAAAGGGAGATTAGTCTTTCATTCATAGAAATAAAAAAAGATGTGGTTGCCAGCACAGAGAACTAAAAGCATATACAGTACTCTGAAAATATCAAACAATGTTTGTGAAAATAATCAAGCATAACCTTGCAAGTGTCTGCAATTTTTAAGGATTATATATATGCTCCTATACTTGAACAGTATAGAAGAAAGGTACAATGAAAAATATGTATTTACAATCAAATTTGAACTGAACTATTCAAAATGCAAATGAGAGGAAAGGAGCTATTGTTGTTCTCACTACTGACACTTTTATGTCACTTATACAGTTATATTTTCACACAGCATTCACAATGGCAATGGACAGCTTAACTACATTTTCCCAAACATCCTTCTGAGTAATCACAACATTAAGGCTGTCCACTCACTGAGTAGTTGCTGTTTGAGCACAATATCAATTTAAACATGTATTTTACTGGCTAAGCTGTCATGACTTCCTGATGAATTCTGGGAAATGTAGTTTGTTGAAAGTGCTAACACTAACAAAGTTCTGATAATAGCTCATAAGGCTGCAGCTTCTATGGATTCAGCTAAATACTCTTTTAAAGGTTTAAAGCAATCAGTTAAGTCAATTCTAAATTATTTTTTAGAAAATAAATATAACTCTTACTGGTTTCCTTTCACATTTCTAATAGTTGGTACCACAGCTGGCCTTGTTTTGGCCTAGGGCTTATGAAATCATTTTTGGATCTAACTTTATACCATTGGAAAACAGCAAGGGTACAACTTAGATTTGAAGCATCATTCCATGGAACATCGCTATATGAAAGTTAAATGTATTTATTATAAGCTGCTGATGAAGACCAGTATCAGGTGTGGTACATTATGCAGAATGATAGTATGAATATCTAGTATGAATATCTAAATAGCTTATTTACTTGGACTGTGGAAACACTCCAAGTAAATAAGGTGATTTACTACAGTAATAGCATTCTAGAATATGCCACATCAGATTGGGGTGAGCTGTCATGTTCCCAAATGCATCCCTAAGTAAAAAGTTCCCATTTCTAACACACCACAAAGTTTTAGCAAAGTTTTTTCCTAGGTGCTCTAGTTGTCTACACAGAGGGAATTATTCTTGGGAAGGGGGGACCATTAAAAATATGCCCACCTGCCAATTGAGGCGTACAATCCAGAATTCTCTATTATTGTTTGAGGTTTACATTCTGCCATTTTGCAAAATCAATGAAAACGAAACCATGCAATCAGAAAAATAAAGTAACAATGGGTTGCAGACTACATAAAGGCAATCATAAAATAATGATTCAGTGAAAAAGAGGAGCCCTTGTCATAGAAGCAAACCAGTAGTATTAAAGGCAAAGAGAACAGAATGTTTTTACGTGATGACGAAAGAAAGCAGAAGTATCTTCAAACAGTTCTCCGGTGTGAGACTCACCCCTGGGAAAGCCCTATTGTCCATGATCCATCTCATGTTGGAAGGAGGCAACAGCTGGAGAAGGACTTCCAATGAAATCATTCTTAATGGGCAGGTTTAGATGGGAGAGACTGGCCTTTCAGATGTTAAAAGCATGGGGTGAGTAGGGCTTTAAACACCTCTGAACAAAAAGCGGGCAGGAATTGATCTTTTCAAAACGCTGTTACCTTAGTCTTCCATCTCATTCCCTGTATGCTGGTATACAAAATGCAGTTTGCCAACATCCCTTCCCCAGACCCCCCTAGAATAGGCAAGGCTGAGATTTTCCACTTTTGGGGTGATCATGTGTGCATGTTTTTATGTTTTGGTGTTGGGATGTTAAGGGACAAAATGCTTGCCTTTTGTCTTGCACAAGCTTAAGGACCCATTTTAAAACCTCCCGAAGTGCCCCCTGCCCTGGATCTTGGCCCCACTCACTGTACAAACCTTAAGGTGGGAGTGACGTTACTTCTCAGGAAACAGCTATGTCTTCATAAAGCAGCAAGGTTATATCTCTGCGATATTTAAACATAGAAAATGAATGAATTATTAGTAACATTTGAGGGCAGAGATGTAATGTTCTGGGCTCAGAGGATTCAGGCTAGGTTTTAGCTTATTCCTGACTGATTCCAAGGCAGTTCTATCTGAAATGAAACTGGTGAAACAGAAGTAAGATGATTAGAATAATAAAACAATAACAATAAAACAATAACAGGGCCACATCTGGCTTGCGAGGGCTTATTTGAATACAGAATCCTATTTTGTTCATGAGATGATTGAGCCTATCATCCAAAACACCATTAAAGTTTTACAGAACAATGAGCCTTTAGAAATCTGAATAGGAAGCTGCAAGTAGCTTAGGGTTTCTCTCTGTCTCTGTCTCTTACCAGAAAATTGTTTATGTACTGAACCCAAAGGGAAGGTAGAAGATTGTTTTCAAAGAAAAATAGTTTTGGCTCTCCAAGGCAGGTTACTGCAAAGCCCTCATGCTCTGCAAACAGATGTTAATCTGAAGGATTGCTTCACTAACATAGGCTGAGAATGCCGATCTTCAAAACTCACACATACTTACCTTCACACACATATCAGAATAGAACCTCTGTGCGCTAATGTTAAGAAGATCCATTTATTTCTCAGCTACATGAATACTATTCTTGTGTTTAAGACATACAAATAGATAAATATGTAGGCATGACTTCCAGTGCCTTAAAATGAGGTCTGACACAACAGTAATTGAGCTTTTGAAATGCTAGTCTTCAGAATACAGCCTTTACACATTTTAAGTACATTCCTTGCCTGAATAAAAAATACATTAAGAGCCAATGTGTTATCACAGTACAGTGTGGAATTCTTTTACTACTTTCTATGGAAAGTTCATGTTTTCTTAGTGATGACACATAACGATGAGTGATTTTTCTTAAAAAGCTATTTAACCACTACTACAGATATTTCCTTGAAGGTAAAGTGACAAGGGAATGTATGGTTTAGGTTATTTTCCCCATTTAGTAAGGACAGAAAGAGTCAAGCAGGGTCATCACACTCTACAGCCTCCCCCCAAATTCTCTGAAACACAAGCATTTGTTTAGCAGATATACCAATATTCCTCAGCAGAAATGGCTGTATGGAAAGTATTCACTATGAGTAGAAAACAGTCTTTCTTTTAAAAAATTGGTCTAAGAGTTAATAGAAGGCTGGGCTTAGACCCAGAAGTCAGGTGATATATTATGAAGCCAAGGACTATGGGACAGTAGCCAATTCAGATCTTTTTCTTATATCTTTCCAACAGTCATACAAAAATGTGTAATGTGACATAATTGTGCTTATTGTCTCTATTCATTCCAGCTCTTTCCCTGAAAGCTAATTCATATAATAATTTCTTGTGCATTATGTACTGAATGGAAATAAGAAATCAACAGGACACTGATACAGCGGATAACAGTTTCTATCACTGCAGCATCATTTTTATTTTACTTCTACTTGTACCTCAGATGTGCCAAGAATCATACCTGTGATCAATCCGTCTTTGCTATGGCCCCCTGCACACAGTAAATGAATGTCAGGGTACATTTAGAACCAAATATCAAAGAGTGAGGTTGGAGATGGTAATGATCATGTGACAGTGACAGGGTAACCTTGTCCAACTTCAGTTCTCCATGCGTAAAGTGACTGATCTTATCGCAGCCAATCTTTAATAAGGTTGTAACAAGGAGGAGTGAGATAATCATATCATGATTTTAAAATGCCATAGAACCTATTCACAATAATTCCAAAGAACTGCCACAATACTATATCTTTGGTTTTTGAGCATTGGTTGCCACCAAAATGTGTCTCTGCTATAAATGTTACCCTGTGTTTGGCACTTAAACTGAGTCTAATGATACTGAGAAATTTTCCTCTTCTCCAGCTGAAAAACAATATCATCCCATAGGCAACATTAAAATCCCATCAATTGTTTTAAGGAGTTTTCCAGCTTTGTATGTGTAATACTGGATGCAATCCTGTTTTCTCATGTCACAGAAGGAAGACTGAGGTTATGCTCAATCTTGGTTTCTCAACATCAGTTGGAATCTCTTGGAAAAAATTATTGTCCCAAACATTGAGAAACCTTGGTGATCTATCATTGTCCAGAAAAGACAATGTTGGATTTGTTAGATCGGTGGCCTCTTTATAACCTAATTTCATCTATTGAAATAAGCCCAGAGAATTTTTTCATGTAAGCCACAAGGCTAACAATCAGCTGTACTGCAAGTTTGGGCAAGAGTTATTTTAACAATGCTTTCAGACGAGATTCTTAATTTACCACCACATTGCCTCAGTGCATGGAATTTTATAGACTTGTTGTTGTTGTTGTTCAGTCGTTAAGTCGTGTCCGACTCTTCGTGACCCCATGAACCATATTGCGCCAGGCCTTCCTGTCCTTCACTGCCTCCCTGAGTTTGCTCAGTTTCATGCTCATTGCTTCAGTGATGCTATCTAACCATCTCATCCTCTGCCGTCCTCTTCTCCTTTTGCCTTCAATCTTTCCCAGCATCAGGGTCTTTTCCAAAGAGTCCTCTCTTCGCATTAGGTGACCAAAGTATCTGAGCTTGAGCTTCATTATCAATCCTTCCAATGAGCAATCAGGGTTGATTTCCTTTAAGATTGACTGGTTTGACCTCCTAGCAGTCCAGGGGACTCTTAAGAGTCTTCTCCAGCACCACAGTTCAAAGGCATCAATTCTTCGGCGTTCAGCCTTCTTTATGGTCCAGCTCTCACAGCCATACATTACTACTGGAATTTATAGACTACCATCTGTAAACTGCCCCTGTTTTCTCACTGCTGCTTTTTTCTTTTTTCTTTTTTTTAAAGAGAAAACCCCACATCCTTTAAGGAGAGAAGAGCTACACGTTATCATCTGACTGGAAGGATAAGTAGATATCTGGAAACATAGATATCTGAGCTTTTTGCTCAGACAGTTGAGGCTATAAGCTTATAAGATGGCTTCTTCTTTTTTCTGACCCATATACGTGTGGCTCTTGGAGGTATCTCAACTCCTTCCAAATTATGGTCCTTCAAGTACATGGCTCTTGGCTTTGCCAGTCAAAATGCACTGCATAGGCGTACTTTTTTTTTTCCCTTTGCATATTTTATTCCAAAGAGAACATGATGATCTCTGAAGCCTCTATAAAATTTATCAATGAGCCAGTGCAGTTTTACAATAGATGCCTCTTCTGGAAGCATCTTGTTTGGGAAATGTTCTTGAGCAGTGCTTCTACAAGGGCAGTTGCCCAACAGCATAATGTTCTTGCTCAAAGTCTCTAGATTGTATATAATAAAGATAACAGGAATGAACTTCTCAAAAGTGTCTCCATAGATCCAAACAAACACTGAAAGTGTGAACTAATAGTGGTAATTATGCCTAGGAAGAAGATACCAAAGAAGGGGTCTGATTTCTTTGTCATAAAGGGAAGCAGATGCTCTTTAAAAAGATAATACCCTAAACATGGGTTAGCAAGCTCATTATCATGGCAGCTTGAACTAAAGCCATTAATCTAAGTGGATTAGCTATATCTGAGGAATATGAAGTACTGTATTTTTCCGTCAATAAGACGCCCCCATGTACAAGACGACCCCCACTTTTCCAACCCAAAATTAAGAAATCAATATTTTAAAGATAGTGCAGAACACATTTTTATTTAGTAATTAGTTAACATTTACCTGATACACTTGGTGGGAGGAGGTCCAAACCGTCTCTCTGCAGCTCTATTTCCATGCTCTTTTGTATAACTGATTACATTCAATCACGAGTGAAACTGCCCATAGTTTGTCTCTCCAAACAGACTTCCTCTAATTGGTTTGTTCAGCATCAGCTGACGTCAGTTACATAAGGCTTGTGATTGGAGGAAGTCTGTTTGGGAGACAAGCTATTTCACTCGTGATTGGAGGCTAGCAATAGGAGGAAGCCTGTCTGCAGAGACAAAGTATGGGCAGTTTTGCAACCGCGCGGTTCTCACCTCGGCTGACTTCCTTGAATAAGACGCCCTTCAATTTTTAGCGTACGGATTTTAGAAAAAAGTATCGTCTTATAGTTGGAAAAATATGGCATAACGGGTTTGCACTGAAATGTACAGAAGATACCATATAATATCTGCAGAACTATGGAAAAGATTCTCAATTTCACAAGGATCAACTAAATCAAAATTCTCCACTGGAAGAATGTGGAAAGGGTGGCACCAGACTCTTTCTGATTTTTTGCCACCATAGACTTACATGGGTCTCCTCCTGCGCTCCCCAGTGTAAGAGATACTTAGGAATGGACTGCATCTCATAAAGGCAGGGAGAAATGTGCTTGGAAGAATATAGTGATAGTGGGAGACTTCAACTGCCCAGATATCTGCTGGAAAATTAACAAAGGGGGTGGGGGGATCCCACAGACTTCTAATTTCTCTCTGACAATTTTAATTTTCAGAAGGTAAAACAAGGAGGTCAGTTGACTTGGACCTAATCTTAACCAACAGAGAGGAACTGGTTAATGACAGAAAATGTCATTAACCTTGAGGGAAATTGACCATGTCACGTTGGAGTTTAAGATAACTAGACAAGGAAAAGCTGAGAGATTAGCGGTATAGCTTGGACTTCATTTAAATGATAGGCAAAATAATGAGCATTATACCACTGTTTGAAATCCTAAAGAGTAGAGAAGAAGATGGGAAGAAGACCTTGAAAAATTAAATATTGAAAGCACAGTCACAAATGATCTCTGTGAGAAAGAAAAAAATGGGGGGGGGGTAAGCTTTAAGAGGTGAATACTGAGTTCACTGACCAACTGAGAAGTGACAAGGAGATACTCAGGAAAAGGAAGCAGGCTGATCATTAAGGGGGAATATAAACTGATGGCTCAAGCCTGTAAAGATGGAGTCAGAAAGCTCAAAATGAGATGAGGGATGCAAGGAATGCAAAATAAAATAAGGAGTGGTAATGTTGTTGTTTTTTTAAATATGTCTAGGTCATGGGAGGTAATCGTTCCATTGTATTCTGCTTTGGCTGAACTGCATTTGGAATACCTTGTTCAGCCCAAGGCATCACACTTTTATAAAAGGACAATGCCAAGAGAAGTTAGAACAGGTTCAGAGAAAAACTGCAGGGATGATAACAGGTCTGGAAATGAAGCCCTGTGAAGTATAATTAAAAGAGCTGGCTGTGTTTAGCCTGCAAAGGAGAAAGAGGAGACCCCATAGACATCTACAAATAACTCAACTGCTGTCAAAGGGACAGACCTGTCCTCAGTTGAAAGTAAGAGCAGGGCAATGGCCAATGAATCGAAATTAAAAGAAAGGAGACTTATGCTAGAGATTAAGAGGGATTTCCTATGAGTAAGTGCAGTTAACGGAGGAAAAGTTTGCTTGGAACAGTAGAGTACCCTCCCCTTCTGGAGGGCTTCAGACAGGAGCTTGATGGCCACCTATTAGGTGGTTTAGTAGATTTCTGCACTGAGCAGGAAAATGGAGTAGAGAACTATAAAGCCTATTCCAACTCATACATTCTTTGATTCCATGACTCAGAGAGTCTGTAAACTTGAAGTACAGTCTTTATCTACTGAAACCGAAGGGGTATTGCCAATATACTTGATTTATGATACCAATTTCCCATAATTACTTAATCTACAGTAATGCATTCTTGTGAAGTTTAGCATCAGTTTAATAAAAGGCAGGCTATAATAATGTGATAGGGGCAGAAGATCCCTTCAAAAGAGGTCCACAAATATAATGTTGGCCTTCTATATTTCTGTTTGCTCTTGCTACCAACTCTCTCTGCACTATTCTCTCATTGTCACACATGTGCAAGTGATTTCTGTGAAAGCTAGGGTTTCTCTCATGTGTACCAGGGTTGGAAATCACAAAGAACAGCTGGTCTCTCTAGCTGTTCCTTCATTTTATCAAAGAATTGTGAGTCAGAGAAAATTCTACCTCTCCCAAGACCTCCAGCAGTTGTGAAAAGCTTGGAAGAAGGAGACAAGTCTTTCTGCACTTGCATGAAACTTTGACAACATAATCGACTATGAGAGTAACTCTTGTTATTTTTCATTTTGGGCATGTGACTAAAATCTTCATATCTTTATTCTGACAATTGTAGAGGAGTTTCTCTTTTTTAAAAAAAAGCAAATACAAAAATGTAATCCAAACTTTGGCACAAACCTTTGAGTCAGTTGCAGGATGCTTTAGATGGAAAACCCAAAAGAAACGGGACAGCTGTTCTAGCTTTTCTTCCTTACTAGATTATCTGTGGTAAGATAAAAGAAAGAATAACAGCAAGAATCCATGGTACAGTTGCTGGAAATATGTCATCTGAGCAAAGAAAGTCTGCGAGAGGCATTTGGGGTGCGTCATTATACAAAATTCATTGTAGATACTTGCTCTTTTTTCTGTGATGTGAACAAATTCATATTGACTTATACATTTTGTTCGATAATTATGCAGTTTATGTTTCAGAGTCTGTTGGCCATAATCTTGTGGCTCACTAGTAAGAAATGTTTATTTTCATTCCGTTGTTTCTCTTCTCTGAAAATTGAGATTCAAGGAATGAAAGTTTTTGTTTTCTTAAACTTCGGGCTGAAGCAGTCAAAAAGCAATTCACTCCTTGCCACTATGTAGATCAAGGCAGCAATTTGTGGTGTACGTATTAGCTACTTGTCAACTTAGTACAGGTGGTCCTCATTTAGCAACTGCCTCCTTTAGCGATCGTCCACAGTTATGATGGTGGTGAAAAGGTAACTTTATGAGCAATCCTCACATTTCTTCGCAGGTCTGTAAAGCAAAGGAAAGCTGAAGTAAGATGATACGCACAGTCACAGTTTCACTTAGTGACCACTTTACTTAACAACTCAGTTGCTGGTCCCAATTGTGGTGCTAAACAAGGACTACCTGTACATATTAACCACACTCAACTATAACATCCAGCTGCATTGGTACTGTATGTGAGGCATAATTTACTCTATCACCACAATTATCACATATTTCAGATAAAAGGATACTATAATGCTCACATCCCTGTGTGGCTGGTAACCACAAGTGACTGGCTTTTACCAGCAAAAGTGTTCACCTTTAGTCTCTATTTTTGGTTTTCTGTATCTTTTCTAGTCTATAATTCTTGAAGTAGGAATAGGTTAAGGTAAACAAAGAAAACTCTTAAAAGTAATAGAGATGGATTCTTCATCATCCTTCTGATATGTCCCACCTCCCTACTGCATGAGAACCTATTTCCACATGTCTATTCCAAGCCTGAAAGCTGTCCAAAACTTCCAGCAGAGAAGTTTCAAGAGGCATGGTGAAGCTCATTCCCAAGAGGATGGTACCTGAGGCTTCTATGCAAGCTTTTGGGCCAATGTTTGCTACAAGTATGGGAATCATTTTCTCAACGGGTGCAGGAACTGTGCCAAAGAATCAACCCCTCCCACTGTATGAAAAAGTATTCTCACATTCACAGAAGTCATTTGCTCAGGAAGCAGCTTTTGGTATCACCCGCTTGAGTAAGATGCTCCTCACATCTACTGAAACCATTACATTTGGAGAGCTGGTGCAGCTTTTCATCATGGGATTTGTGTGGAGGAGTATGCTGTATGTGCAGTTATTGAAGAAAGAGGCTTAAATCATTAATTAGTAGAGAAATGGAAGAAAATATTAACAAATGTATAGTACCTCAACTTGGTGCCCTCCAGATATTTCATCTCCGATAACCCCCAGTTAACATGGCTGGAACCTCAACCACCATGGCTGGGTCATGGTGGAAGGATTATGGAGATTGAAATTCAACATGTCTGAATGGCACCCTGGTTAGGAAAGGCTTTACAAAAGAATTTGTCTTTCATTTTTAGAAAAGGCTATTTGAGTCCACCTTCATGTTGTATTTTAGCAAGTCAGGAAGAGAAGGGAGGGATCAGATCTTTACGGTCTCAGAAGAGACTGAAAATGATGGGGAATATAAGGGTTGTGTCTATTAATCTCATCTTTACTCTATTCATCCCAACAAAATACCATAGTGACAAACCAGACAGCTAGTTAGTTATTTATTGAGTTATATATTTCAAACAATTAATGTAGGTATAAAGACACCATCTTTTGGAGATAAGGTGTGTTTTAGCGTAGTAGCTTTCTCTAGGGCGGTGTGAAATTTCCATTTATATTAATTTATCTTCCAGAAATTATACTGGCAATACCTGTCTATTTAGATGCCTCCGCAGTTATCGCTGTTTTAAGAGTTTGGTACTGTTGCTTTTTTAATTTAAAGCTTTAATGAAATTACAAAACACCTACTTAGAATCAGAAAGTGCTATCGCCTCTGTTTGGCCTCTCCCATTGTTATCTGTCTTAATTTCAACCATGAGTCCTTCTTGAGGAATAGAGATGATAGCTTGTTATTTATTTTCTTAGCACAGTTGGAGTTGATTTGCTTCAGTTTATTTATATACTTTCTCTCTTTCTTAGCTCCTTTTCAAGAATGTCAAGTCTCTATGATTGCCATGTGATCTCTGGATTATTACAATGATTATATGTGCAGCTGTTGAGGAATGCAGCCCATTATCTCGGTGGGACTTCTGTGAAAATAAGGGGAAGCATCATAACTTTCTTTTTTAAGCTGTGCTTTACCCTACTGCAGAGACATAATTTATAATATCAGATAGTATAACATGACATATTTTCATTTATTTAGGTGGCAGTATCAGACCAAGAGGCATAATCCTTGAATATCAATGCCAAGATAGGTTTCTGCTCCATGGAACTTATCATTGAAATTCCAGTAGAAGAGATGTGGGTGTGGAGTGATAAGACGATACAGACAGGAACAAAAGGCATTCTGAACAACTTCTGGATATTAAGAGTTTCAAAAGAAAAGGCAGTGAAAGAGCAAATTCCAGGCTGAACTAACTTTCTAGTACTTATTGAATCAGCACTTAGTTATCTTCATAATTATCACCTGGTTTTTGCACTCCCTAAATGTTCTGCCACCAAAGTTTTCAGATTACCAGCTCTTCCATTTCTTAAATTTTTACAGTGTGTTTCTATATGAAAGCAGGACATTTCCAAGCTGTATTTCATGTATTCAGATCTATGCTGATAATCCCAGCACTATAATTAAGAGCAAGTACGATGCTAGCATTTGCAGGGAATGGTGGTCCTCATGCTAGCCAATGGGATTTAACTAAAATAATGTCATCTTCCTCCACAAAAGTAGAATGGAATAATGGGCTATCCACTTTTCCCATCCATGTCATTTGTCTGATGCTCTGTTAAAGAGAGAGAGAGAGATTTTTTGAGAGGTAGCTATGTGGAGGGTAGGGTTAGAGTTGGGGAAATCAGTGGGTAGATATAAATACATGTGGAGTCCTTGGGGTTTTCTGAGCTTGGTTGTTTGCTTGCAAACATTTTGTTACCCGGCTAGGTAACATCTGAAGACAACCAAGCTCAGAGAACCCCAAGGAATCCATAGTTCAACCCTGAGCTACACGTATTCTCTTCTATTGGTATAAATACATGCTCCTGACATATAGCAGCAGCTCCATAGTTGTGGTAGTATAGCAGTAGCCTGCAAGCAGAAACTCTTCAGGTGGTTATAATCATGGTGTTATGATAAAATCAGCATTTTGGCTCCTCTGACTTATATTCAAAAGCCTTTATGTGGTGACACGGTGTTTACTCTGCAAATAAATGAGAAAGCTAAAAAAAGATTATTTGTAAAAATGCATACACACGCACACAAAACAGATTGTGGCTGTTTCATGAACCATGGATTAAACCTCTGGGGGTGGGTGGAGAGAGAAAGCTGTTTGATTACACCAGTTGTATCAGCTCTGATGTACAAGTAAGCATGGACTGGATTGCCCTGTAGACCTGCAGCCCTAGATACACTTACTTGTGCATACATTTTCTGTTTCCCTGGCTTTTCCAATTTCCTTCTTAAAAGTATGCTGAGCGAGGTGGAACATATTAAGCAAACCTGCCGGCTGATGCTCAAGCCATCATGAGGAGACAATTTGGTTGGACTCCTTAAGAGAGAGATATTATTCTGCTGTTTCACAATTGCTTGCGAGACTAAACTGAAGTAGTAGTAAAGGGAAAGATGCCCGTGAGTCAAACTCACCACCTGGGGATCACATGGGAACAAGAGTGCAGTTTTCTTAGCCACAGTAGGGAAATGACTTGCCCTGGCCTTCTTTTGAAATACTTCTAAAGTTTCCCACTCTAGTCTACAGCCCTGGTATTCCCGTCAGTACTAATTAAATCTGAACTTGTTTAGGCTCCCAGGCCAAATGAAGTTGGCAGAGTGCTGTCCCTTGCTGAGACTGTGTCTCATTAAGTAGCCTAAAAATGACCCACCAGATAATCAAGGTGTGAAATCCTAGATTCATACTATCCATCTTAAAACTAAAGGTGCTTCATGTGATACAGACTAAGGATCCTCCCTGAAGCCAATCAGAAGTCCTTCGTGTTCTTTATCCCTATCAAACTGCTTTTTAAAGACACATATTGTAGAAGCCACTGCCCAGAAAAGTTTGGGATAAACTTTAAAAAGCTGGTTGTAAGCACATTTGTCTTGCTACCCGCTATGCAAGTAATGTCCAACCCAGATAAAATAGCTGTCTACAAAAAGAGGCTATTTGATTTATAGAGAAACCCATCTACCCAAAGAACGTTGATTTTAGAATGCAGATATTGAAATAATTTGGGGAAATTGATTTGCGTTATGTAGTAACATTTAGATGTAATGTTATGGGGAAGGCAGTGGCTGCTTTATCTGTAGGCTGGATAAAAATTTAATAGGCATATTTTGGATGCTATTGTACTTATCCAAAAAAAGAGATAACCTTGAATATAAGATGGCCCCCAAAGGAAGAATAAACAGGAAAACAGTTATAAACACAGCCAAAAAAATCCTGCATAATGCCCTGTTTCCCCACGTCAGCAATTGATGGTTGAAACCAGAAGGATCTGCAAGGGGACTGGGAGTGGGGAGATGATGAAAGTAACGTTGCATCGCTGTGGTACAAAGCTCTGTCCTTTGTACATGCATTGTGATCTCATGCACATTTAAGAAAGGAGTAGAACTTTTATAGCCTAATGTTGCTTCTTTCATTTTGATTAAAGCACCTGATACTGCAGATGCCTCTGGCCCAAACTAATCCTGAAGATGCCCCCACTTTGCCGAATATATGTGTACATATGACATATATAAAAATAAATATAATTTGTATGTTTGTGAATAAATGGATATATAGACCTAGCAGAAACCACACACCCCAGAAAGGGCAGGTCCAGGTCAGAAATATAAATGTATATTAACTGAATTAATAACTGCTAATTAAAATTCTTCGCCTGTGAAATGAGGTACCCTATTTTCCAAATTGACTGATCCTCATCTGCATATACCAACCATTCTCCTCCACAGACCACAAACGTATCCCTCCTTCCTTCCAGCAGGAATAACAAAAAGGAAAAGAATTGTTTAGCCATTACGCAAAGGGTTAAATTCACTGACAAACAGCCCCTCCCAAGCCATAGCTACCTTCAAAGGCATCTAGGCTTTTTAGCTGACTGCAGTCAGTTTGTACCCCATGTCCATTTTTCCTTGAACTTATTCATTAACTTATCAGCCAATGTAAGGCAACAACATTCCTACTTATTCACAGATCATTTTGGGGAGGGGGGCAAAATATCTTTTTATCCCTTAAACAGGGTGATGTTTATGTTGGGGCAGCAGCAGCAGGAGGCAGAAGATCCTCATAGTCTCCTCCACCTGTTAATAATCCACAGGTCCAAAGTCTGGAACAGCACAACCAAGTCCTGCTCACAAGATGGGACTTTTTGAAAGAACAAGACAACTCCCTTTCTGATTTGGACATCAAACTCCTCTACGACCGGTACATGAACAAACTGAATCTCGAAATCCGATCGATCGATGTGGAGAAAGAACATCTGGACTCAGAACTTGATGAGGTGCTAGCTTCTATGGATGTGTTCCGAAGCAAGTGAGTTTCTTTTCTCTTTTTCTTCTTGTCCTGCACGGGTTTGGTGAACCTATCTATAAAGCCTTTCTATTTTGCCTGTCTCTAACCTCTATTGTTGGGGTTATATTTATGCACATTAAGAATTACATTCCTACATACTTCATAAACAAAATTATGCCAGAAGGCCTCTATTGACCTTGCAATGTAAAGTTCCAAGTGATCTTGAAATAGGAAAGGCAATCGTTGTGTTCTGTGTTGCAGAGTATTTTTTTTTCCTGATGGACTTTTTGTGGCCATGCCAAGCATAACCCCCTCCAATCCTGCCTCTTTCTTTACTCCTGAAAACATTGTAGTTGGTTGCTCAGCCAGAGGGGTTAGAAGAAGTCCTGCCACTAATTCAGCACTGTTAAGGTTGTGGTATCAGAGTAGGCTTTTCCCTAATGCCAAAATGGACTTTCCCGATTCCTCTTTCACTGGATCTGTGAACAGCTTCCAAGGAAAGATCAGGTTACACAAAGCCACATTCTTGATATTATGGGGCCTGTAGGAAAGATGATTCCTTTTGGAGACACAAACTAACCCCATAATTTTAGAGTTTGGTTAATGAATAATGTTCTTAACCTCATGTTGGTTTGATGGATAAGTGGGTATTGTACGCTGGTTGAAAAGCCAGTGCATGAAGTTCAATCAAAGAGAAAAGAAATGTGAGAAGCAAGGAGATAAACATGTAATTATGTATAAATTCAATATGCCGTCTCCAGTGTCTCACTCCTCAACATTTCTTTTACTTCTTTCTGTATGTTTCTTCTTGGGTCCTACATTCTTCTAATGACAACCTCCTACTTCAGCTTAAGATTATAATATGGTTATTCCCCCCACCCTCCTTTTCTTCCTATCTACCTGACAGCATGCTTTTCTTTTTCTACTACCAAATCCACAACCAAAAATGTTTTAAGAAGTACCTCTTTACTGAATGATCTCCCTTTTTCTTTTCTTTTGTATCCCTCTATAAGCTGCAAGCAAGGCCTGTCTTCAGCTTTCTATATTTAGTATTTTTATTATGCATAACACTTACATCTCTTTTGTAAATAATAATTAATAACATGCATACCCATAAATAGCCTCTTTAAAAAAAGATACATGAATGCAGATTGCAGCCATCTGAATCATAAGTCTGATTTACCAGTGTTCCGAAGGTGAACCTAGATGAGAGGATTGCCAGAAAGATTAGCGGATAAAATTGATGATAGAGATGGGAAGGGTATATTTTGTTTAAAAACTGAAAGAGAGCCAACTGATGATTATTAATTCAGTTCTGATTTAACGAACGCTGAAGGCAATTTTATTATAAAGCTGAAAATAGAATAGGTTAATTTTCAACATAACATTTTAAATTTAGATTTCTTTCTTTCTTTCTTTTTACTGTAGAAATATATCCAATTTACCACCATAGACCCAAATGTCAGCAAAACATTTCTCATATACTTCACATAAGCTGCTCTCCTGGATTAAAAACAAAGATCGGTACATAGTGCAGACACAAGTGTGATGCCCAGATTGATTTCTACAGATTTTAGGGAGGATTAACACAGTTTTACATTCCTGAATGCTTTGTTTTGGCTTGGCTTGGCTTGACTTGACTTGGCTTGGCTTGAGTGACATGAAGCTGCTTAAGAAGAGTATGATTTTTTTAGCCTTTACTTAGATCAGATTCCCATCTTATTTTGTTCGATAAAATAAGTATTCCTTAAAGCTAGGCTCCCCAAAAGATAAGATTACCACAATTCTTCACATGACTTTCTAGCTATCCAGTCTTCCATCGGTAACGCTCCCACATTTTCCCACTGCTTCTTTAGATAGGAATGGCAGTGGGAAACTATGCAAGGGTTACCGATGGAAGACACTACCCTCTAAGCCCCTGAAAGCATCGGAGGATTAAGCAAGATGCTGCACGGCGAAAGCCTCAGTGGGAAGCACACCTTGAAAAGGGACATGTGGTTGTCAGGCAATGTGACAGCTCAGCCCCCACCCTTTTCCCAACCAGTTTTTGTGGCTGATTTGGCCAGGGAATGGGTGATGCACTGCGTGCTTCAACACTGGATACAACTAGATGGCCATGTTGAAGTGCTGCCCTCCAAACTGTTAACCAGTGGAAGAATATAATGGCATCAATTGCATTTTCCTTATTGACGGTCCCTGTGCCGCCTTGGTCATGAGGCTGGGAGTGGAGCTGTCCTTCCTGTTTTAAGGTGAGTGAGACTAGTAAAAGAAAATGATAGCTATCCACCAATATTTCCCTGGCTTTGTTTCCCGTCCCATTGAGTGTCACCAACCAACGGGAGAAACAAGCACTGACTGTTCTTCTTAATGTGGGCTGAGATGGGGATGGGCAAGTGTAGGTAGAGATTTATCATGGTTGGTTTAGCAATCTGTCAAGTTGCCCAACTAACAGGTTGCCGACATGAAAATGCTCGTAACGTGGTCTAGCGCTTTTCTGAAAGAGTGCCAAACTGTCTCCAAAAATAGCCTAGCTGACAGGCCAGAGCTGGGGAGGAAGGGTGAAGCAGGAGACTCCAGCTGCAAGGGAGGAAGCAAGCTCTGTCCTCCGCTGGGACTGTGAGGGAAAGGGAGTGGGGGCGGGGAATGGCCCTGGCTGGCAGCGTTGGGAGGAGCCTGTGGAGTAGGCAAAATGATGGAGCAAGCAAAAGTGCTTCCCTTCAAAGTAATAAAAACAGTAAAATGTAGGCCATACACAATCCTTTGTCAGCAAAAGCCATGGAAAACCTGTAATGCACTCCTTGATGACAGACGGGCACAGCCCATCCCTCTTTTCCTGCTTAAGTCAACCTTCCATGCAGCAGAAGAGCATTAAACCTGCGCATACGAAGAGCCCGTGCAAAACCTGACAAGCACATCATACAGCACCTCCTTCGTGGAATTTTATATATTTCTGCTTGTAACCCTTTCATTTTCTGTTTGTAACTCTCTCTTTCTAGTTCCCGTTATTTGACTTAGCACAGAAAATCTGGGATGGATGGATGGATGGATGGATGGATGGATGGATGGATGGATGGATGGGATGGGATGGGAAGGGAAGGGATGGGAAGGGAAGGGAAGGGAAGGGATGGGGAAGGGGGGAAGAGGGGAAGGAAAGGAAAGGAAAGGAAAGGAAAGGAAAGGAAAGGAAAGGAAAGGAAAGGAAAGGAAAGGAAAGGAAAGGAAAGGAAAGGAAAGGAAAGGAAAGGAAAGGAAAGGAAAGGAAAGGAAAGGAAAGGAAAGGAAAGGAAAGGAAAGGAAAGGTTTTGCAATGTTTTCTGGATGTCTTAAAAATCTTAAACCTAAAACCTAAACATATCTTTACTTTCTAAAAATAGTGCCATCTGGAGAATTCCCTTAATGTTGATACAGCATTCATTTCTTATGAGGAACCTGCCTAAGAGCAATGTGCCAGTTTCAGATCTCTGGAAAGGTATCTTCTGATGTTTTCAGCCACCAAGCAAATAACAGGCTTTCATATTACACTATATTGGCTTTTCCAAAGGGGGTGGTGACCAACTGCAAGCAAAAGCAAGCAGGACGACAACAAATTTATCTCTGAAACTTCTTTGTTTCAGTAAGTTGCTGGGAGTGGTTGTTTCTTTAATTTCAAAATCTGTAAAAGAGTTAAATGTTTCCTTGCAAATGCTACACATTTGCAGCTGGTTCTTAGGCTTAATCTGATTTGACTTGAACAGTACAATTAATTTTCCAGTGGGGTAAGAAGTCCCAGGCTAGGACTAACAGCTGTTCTGTATGGAAGGACTTTATGAATATTTATCCTTTTTCACACCCGGTGTTAGGATTACTTATTAATGATTACAACTCAATATCCTGAACAGTCTTGCTTTTGCATTTATCATATCCACTAGATTTATTCTGAAGCACATTAGAGGTTGCTCTTTTTGATAAAAGATCCAGAGCCAGCCTGTAAGAAAAGTAGTGTACATGACATACACAATTCTATTAGTGTAGACCTCATGTGGTCACCTACATTTATGAATGTGCTAGCACACTGCCCTATTCCCCTCCCCAATGGCCTACCCTTCTGCTGCAGACATTGTTTTTAGGAAAGATCTCCAACTTTTGGAGTGATGAAGGAACCTTCTGCTTCCATTGTGAGTCACCTCCCAAGAGTGACGCTTTGATACCAGAGACTCCTCTGCGACCAGCTCTGGTCAGCAGAGTTGGCGCGCTTTGTTTGGAGAACTCGGGTATCTTGAAAGTCCTCTCTCTGGGTGGGCTAGGGCTAGTAGGACGTATCAGATCATTTGCAAAGAAGAGGGAGAGCTGTATTGATGAGGCAGGCTGTAATTAAGCCTAACATGTGTGCCTGGCTGCAAGTCAAACATTCCAGCCAAAGGGCAGAAAAACCAGAAGAACCGACCTTTCTGCCATCATCCTTCTAATGGGGCTTATGAAATAGGTAGCTCCCAGGGTGGGGAGAAGGTTCTGTCACCACCTGTTTTGTCTTTGGAAGAGCAGCCTCTTCCTGAAGCCTCCGGGCGTTTCTGTTGCTGATTCCTTTTCCTTTGTAGCTGCTGCAAATGTGTTGTCTTCACTGCTGGCTCGGGGTCTTCAAGGTTTGGCCTGGGAGTCCACCTTCTGAGGCTGGGACTTGGCACACAGAATACCTGCGTTTCAGCACATTCAGGCCTCAGAGTCCTTTCCAAGCCTATAAGGACCTAGAGATTTACAATGTTCTTTGCAATAACTGACAGTATAAAGTTTCTGAACAGGCTACGCCAGGCGTAAATAATGAGAGCCTCGTTTTGACTAAACAGTTACCTAGTATTTTCTGCTCACTGCATTTGAGATCTGTCTATTCCCAGTTGAACTGCACATATCTTATTCCAGATCTGAAACCCGGTAAGGCTGTCTGTGGCCCCAGCCTTATTCAGATGTAGTTCTTCATTGTGAATAAGTAATAGTGCAGAGATGTGCAGAAGTAGATGCTCGGCAGTGCAGCTGCCCGTTGTATAAATCAATGCATGTATTTAAAAATGCCACTTTTTAAAAGATAATCATAGTTAGAAAAATGATCCATCTCACACACTGAAGTTGGATTTTCCAACTGAAAGGGAATGGGAATGGAGGAATGATGGTTTTAGGTGCCCATAAAAAGTGAATGAACAGAGTATGACAACAACGATATATTAAACATACTGTATATGCTGCCCAGTCCCCAGCAACTCTGGGTAGTTGCAGACTATAGCTAGTGTGTAAGCATTAGAAGGAGGTTTGTGGTAGATACACACATGCCTTGCAGGTAGAAGTTTCCACATTCAGTCCCAGGCATCTCCAAGTAGAGCTGGAAGAGATGTTTTACCTGAAAGAATAGACATGGAAGACAAGGCTATCATAGGCAACTCATACAAGTAAGAATGATTATAGGTAACGCTCTGTTTGCCAGGCATGCAAAAAGCGTCCTCTTGTGTCATTACCAGATGCTAGAATGAATTCCCTTCAGAATTATAACCCCCCAGCATTACTCTGACATCTGATTAACTTTTTACATTTTGTTCAGTGGCTTTATTACAAGGAGAACCTACACACACATACCGCTTATACCAAATGTACACAGGAGCACTAGAGAAGACACTTTAATCTCCAACTTAGCAGTCAGTGTGGCAAACCTGTTGGTTATCTTCTCACAACTTTGTAACTGAGTGTTACCAATAGTAGCAGCAGTGGCAGTTGGATAAGGATGGGGGAGAAGGGAAGAAGAGCATCTGAGGTAGCTATAAAATAGGTTTTTTAAGGACCAGGTACAACCATGGGCTACAAATTGCTCCTTCCAGAAACCTAGGAGCGTTCTTTGATTTCACTTCAGATGGAGGGCTATCTTTTGTGAAATATTTCATACATACAAGGTGCAGGAAAAATTGAGGAAGGCCTCTGCCTTGTCTTCCACTTTGCTGGCACATTTGAATTAATTCTGCAAGTTTCATCCTGGCAGCCCAACCATGGACTGTGTACTTACAGGAGGTAGTAACAGAAACCAATAGCCTACACTGTTAGACCCTGTTTTGCTTAGTAAGAACCAAAGAACATTTCCTGGTTCTGCCTGAGCTCATGAAATTGAATTGAAGGAGAAAGGGAGGGAGGAAAAACATACTATGTTCATACTGTAACAGCTTGTAATGGTGTCACCGTTTTAAAGGGGTCTCCCCAGCTGTAACCTCTGTACTTAGAAAGCTCACACACTATCACTCATATTTAAATTGCACATCTGAGGAGAATACACTCTCAGGTGCTTGATGGGTCTGCTGGGTTCATAGCTTGCCTGAAGGGCCCCTGTGGGACCTACATGTCAGGCAGAACCTAACCTCCATATCTCCTCCTGGGGAGGTAATTGGCTATCTCTGTGCTTGCAGACTTCCAGGATCACAAAGTGAAGGTGCTGTGCTCTCATCCCATCTTAAGTGCCTAACAAAACCTGTCTTTAAACACATGCATTGACAATCTTCAGGGAGCAAGAGAATACCACCCTGTACATCCACTTCCATCAGTCCTGGAACTGCTCATGTTAGTCTGGTCTTACCTTTGTGAGGATCTTCACAAGTTGAGCAGATGCAGTAGGAGATAGAGCTCTGATCTGGTTACTTGCTCTAAAATGTTCAGCTACACATTTTATAAAGAAAGTAAGATGAAACGAAGTACAGAAGATTACCATGTTCATATGCATGAGCAATCAGTGTACATGACACACGGGATACAGCTGGAACAACCAAAAAGCGTAATCTCAGAAAACTACCCACTCCTGTTGTTAGGGAGGAGTAACTTAAATAGAAGAAAATCAAATCAAGTGAGTTTATCGCTATTTGCAGAACTAGCTGCCTTCTCCATGAGGAATTACTGCAATATGAAGAGTTTTACTGGCAGAACGTTAGAGAGAATGCCTGTGGGTTGCTATTGTATTTTTTTAAGAGGCACATGCTTTGCAATGACAAACTCTTCTGTGTTTGGCTGGGTGTTTCAGGAACTAATCAGACTGGCATCCTACAGGGATCCTACAGTCATCAATCTTTCCCTTACCACATTGAGCATATAATTCCACAAGGAAGTAGACGGTTTGTCTGCTTGTGACAGTTTCAAACTCAAATCAGATCCAGGGAAACTGAATGAGTAGGAAGAAATCACCTTCTTGTCATAGGGTAGATGGCTGCAGAGCTATTTTGCACCCATCAGTCTCTCCATGGATAAATGGTCATCTATATATTCAGCCACTGAAGGGGTCATCTCTATGATCTTTAAAACTCATTAGAAAAGAAATTAGAAAAGATTGATAATGAAGCTCAAGCTCAGATACTTTGGTCACCTAATGCGGAAAGAGGACTCTTTGGAAAAGACCCTGATGCTGGGAAAGATGGAAGGCAAAAGGAGAAGAGGACGGCAGAGGATGAGATGGTTAGATAGCATCACTGAAGCAATGAGCATGAAACTGAGCAAACTCAGGGAGGCAGTGAAGGACAGGAAGGCTGGGCGCGATGTGGTTCATGGGGCCACGAAGAGTCGGATACGACTTAACGACTGAACAAGAAAAGAGAGCAGGACACACATCAGTGAAATTGGAGAGATCCGCCAAATGGTGCAGTCCCAAGTGTGGGGCAACGTTGATCCTACAATGCGATAGATGGGGGTTATATGAGGACTTTGCCAGTGTTAGGACTTTGGGAAGCAAGCAATCAAGGTTTGCTGCTGTGACCAATGAGAGCATGTTGAGGGTTTTCAGTGTACTTATTTATGGTTTGTTTGAGTTTTTAAAATTTAATTTAAGCTTCTCTGGATCTCTGTGGGAAAACAATGGACAAATGTGCATAAATAGATGCACAGAAATACATAAATTGTAGGAGGGGGCAAATGTTAGCCTTCTGCTTAGTTTTCTGTTGGTGGAAAGGAAGAAGTGGTTTTTTATGCACAGACCCAAGGAAACCAGAGAGGGTAGGACAAGTCACAAGGCCCACTGTTATTGGGCAGTCTGACAGGATAGAGGTGAACACTGGTTGGCAGACAATTCTTTGTACTCCAAAGGAGCTGGTATTGGCTGATGGTTTTCTGTAAGTTGTAGACTTGCAAAATATAAAGGTGACTGTGGGTATAGAATGCTAATGTCTGAATAGATCAGAGAGCAAATAGTTAAAATAGCCAATCAATATTGAATATACTTTAAATTAGGTTGAGAAGGATTGGGAGGTAAAAAGTGGATTGCCTGAAAGAATCTCAAGTCACCTAGCCGTAGGGGTACTTAAGGAATTTGATGCTTCCAAACTGCAGAAGGCACTGATACGATCTACACCTCACAGACGAAAGTGCCAACATTTCTTGCTTAAAAAAGAAAGGTCAGAATCGAGAAAGCAAAAAATCATTGCTAAAGAGGCAATGGCATGACATGCTTTTAGTAACAGGAGATGGCTGAGGGCCACACTTGGCAGGACAGTGATGCAGAAGGGAGAGAGTTGGGGTTGTTCCTTCTTTTTTCCAGGCAATTATGGTTTTTCTTTGTTATTTTAGAAGTATGGCAAACCTATTTTAGAGTATACAACCCATCTTCTACGTATTTTCCACTTCTGAATGGAGAAAAACTGTGCCACCCATTTTCAGCTGTGGCAGTCCAATTGTATAGAAGAGACTTGGGGCCTCGGCAAGCCTAGAACTGCCCACTCTGCTTTAGTACCTTAAAATGTCCTAGGAGGTCACTATGGAGGGAAACCTATTTAGAGATCCTGCTTCCATATTACCTAGCAAGCAGGTAGCTACAGTTTGTGTGGGGCTTCCTGCTACATTAATCTAAGTTAAGTGACTTAGGGGTACACATCTTCCGGTTGTCTGTGTCTTGGGTTTTGCTTTTACAGCTCCTCCAAAGATGGTTTCCACATAGGTAATTTTTAATGTGTTAGAAAGGGTAAATGATTGAATACAGAGAGAGTAGTATATTAACCGTACTTAATTTAATTGGGGTTTAATTGGGCTTTCATTTAATTAGATTTAATTCGTCCCCTCCTCTGCAGCATTTTCAGGGTGTGGCCTCCAGCATGCCACTTGGGGACTGCTGCTGCTGAGACACTTGTGTAGTAAAACGACACAGTTGGGGAAGGGGAGGGTGGTTGGGTGGTAATGACATTATTTGAGACCAGGAAAAGGGGTAATTGGGTCAAATGGTTTAAGAGCCACAGATTTAAATACTAATTTATAGAAACTACAGGACAGAAATGATCAGATGTAGAGTGATTCACCAGACCATCCAGATGTCCATAGCACTTGCGCCCGTGGATGTCTCCCTGCCCCACTTGAATTACTGTTGTTATGGTTGGCCACACAGTTGGCCAGATGTTTAGACTGGATTTGGCATTGTGGTGGTGGTGGTTAGTGTTGTTATTATTACTATGTTTGTTTCCAAGCCCTTGGGTCGGGATTGAATCATAAGCAGAAAAGTGGCCAACACTGGCTGTGACAAATAGTATCCCTTAAGTTTTTTTTAAAATGAAAAGACCTCGTAAGCATTTTTAGAAAAAGTGCTAGGTGAGTGCAGCCCATAGTTTTACTTGGAAGTGTGCTCCCCCTGGGGCGTAAAGGCATCTTAGGGGATTAGTATGGCAGGGAGCAAGTTGATAAATGATATTTTGTGACTGGCTACTCACTATGAGAGTCATTTTGTGAGAGTGCCCCTTTCAAAAGCCAAATGTATGCTTTGTCATTTGCTCAAATACAATGAAAAACCTTTTGCGATTTCCTCCGATGTAATTTGCGTATCTGAGAGCTTTGCCGAGGACGTTCAGATTTATAAAGGTGATTTAGTTTGTATGAGCAATTCCTGTGTCCTTTGTGCTAGCAAGCCTTACATTCACAGACTGGTATGGAATACCTGAGCATCTGATATGATTTGATTTCAGGCACTGCCATGTGGAATGATGCTATTGAGATGACCAGTGAGAAGCTATGACCATCAAGCCACAAATGCTTTGCACCAGGGAAGGAAATGGGACAAAGTATTGGAAAGAAATGTCTTTTGTTCCTTGAGGCAGACGAGTGATGAAGTGATTAGTAGTCCCATTAATTGTCGTTTGTTCTAAACTCAGTTACTGCCATTACTTTTTTCTGCTATGAATTCCAAAATTATTATTTTGTATATGATTTTCCCAGACATCGTATAGCTGCTCTGCTAACTCTTCAGGGTAGGGCTGGTCTCTCATTAGTGTGCACCTGCAGAGCAACCAGTATCATGGATCCATATGTTGGTGTTTCTAAGAGCTTTAATAATTCACAATTAAGTGAACAGATGGCCCAGGTGTAGGGTTTTTGTGGAATGCTTGCGTGGGATCATTGGTCCTATTTCCTAAACAGAGGACGGGAAGAAATCTAGAGAACCCAAATTACACAGCCTCTTTTAATGATATCTTCCGGCATTTCATTCATACCAACCATCCCTCTTTCATTTAGATACGAAGAAGAAATAAACAAACGCAGCGGGCTGGAATTCACCTTCACAACACTCAAAAAGGTGAGCAGGGAAGCATTCTTCGACTTCAGATCCAGGCAAAAGATAGCAGTTCACAGGGTCTGGGTGGATGAATCGTCTGTAGGTTGGATTGAGCTTTTGCAGAATTGAGACATTTTAACACAAAAGTCGTTTCGTTTGAATCTTAGTGAATTGGATCATTATTTTGCTTTAATGTCATCCCTAATCTCCAGAATTATGACTTGCAGGTTTAGAATAAGCAATACCTGGGAAAGTGGAGGAAGAGGGATGGTTTTGAAAGAAACAGGATAATATCAAAGTGGGAAGAAAAGGCCAGATTCTGTTACATTTAAATTTTTAAAAGGTTTCATTTTAAAATTGGTGCCAAACATTTTCCATTGTTTGAAGTTCATATGCCAGAGCTTGACATGAATTTTAAAATAACAATAACACTGGGAATAAAATAACAATAACCCTGGGAAAGTGTTGCTGAAATACATACCAAAGATAATGAAAAATGTATTCCAATTATCTGATAATTCAGTTTTTACATTTTTGAAGTTTAGCATTTGATTTTCACCATTTTAAAACTTTTATCATGACCACAGTTTCTTCACTGCCACTTAGAAAGAAAGTGCAATCCAGAATATAATGATATCAGATTGTTTTTATTGTTGTTGCTGGAATAAACAGGTAAATGAGTCATAGAGGTGCTGGCTTGGGACAGTGGCCATGAATTCTTAACAGTTTTGCCTGATTGTAACTTTTCCTCTGAAAATCCATTTTTTTAAAAAAAAGGAATCCAGGTCCAGACCCTGTAATTGTTCAGGATCATCTAGCATTCAATCTATGATTTCTTGGTCAAGCTTATATAATTATATTGAAGCTATTCAATATATAATAGAATTTTCCAGCATTTCTGATTCTAAACTTTGTAACGATCCTTGTCCCACTACAAGTTCTCTTATGCCAGCTCTAGAGGAATGATTTTGAATGTTAGCTGGGGGTGATTGCTGTGGTGCCTAGGCGTCAAAAATTCTGATCAGGACAGGCTGCTATTATTAACTGTAAATTCCTTTTCATTGTGTTCTTCCTGTATTAAAACACACTTGCCTTCTTTATTCCCCTGATGTCTTTTTACTTACGATTAAGAGATGACATAGTGGGCCAACCCAGATTCCTGTCTAATTTCCAGTATTGTTAAAGTATTGTGGAAATCATACATATGGTGGAAAATGACATCTGTAGAGGACATACATAGCCTGGTTCCCTAAATCTAGGATCCTAAATTTGAAACTTAGAAATGCAGGACAGACATATCTCATCCTCCACCCTGACTGCACTAGTGGTGGCAATCTGAGCAGGACCATTCCCCTCTTTGAACAAGTTGTCCCTTGAATGACGTGCTAGGAACAAGATGGCCTGTGCCCCCACTGCTTTGTTGCAACATCAGCAAGTGCTGTTTATTCCTTGTTAAAGTTATTGTAAGCAATATTTGTCCATTATTACTTATAATTCTTACTCATTAAAATACTATTTATAAATCGTATGAATGCCATAGAATCTCTCCAGCAGATATGCCCCAACAAAATAGTCAGAGTAAAAAAAAGGTCCAGTCCACAAACTCTAACCTCTCAAACACAGGTACATGCTTTATGTCACCTGAATTTCAAAATGGCAATGATAGAAACAGAAGACTCAGGGGGTCGTTTTTTGTTTCTAAGCTGTATAATTACTGGAGCTCATGATACCACTGGGGAAGGCGAGCATTTTGGTGGGACATTTCAGAGAAATTCTGCTGGCAGAGATTTTTCCCAATTAAAGTCAACATTTCTGACCTGTTTTTAATGCTATCTGTTTTCAACTGGCAGGGGCGGAATGCTAATCCTGCAAAGATCAGTCTCCCCTTCCCTTAGCTTGTGACTGAAATTTATGCTAAAAGCTCCAGCTAAAGTGAAGTCACAAACTCTTTTTCTCCGATCTTCATTCATCTACAGGACCTGGACAATGGCTTTCTGCACAAAACAGAATTGGAAGCGAAACTAAGTGGATTACATGCTTGGGTGGAGTTAATGACTACTATTCAAGAACAGGTGAGAGAGAGGGAGGGAGGGAGGGAAGGAAGGAAGGAAGGTGGGTGTCCTGGAGTGGTGTTAGTTTGTAGTAAATATCCACATCTAAGTTTGTTGACACCTAGTATGATAATCATTTAATGAAAATTCTACTTTACTGTTTATTTGGATTTTAAACACATCCCAAAGAAACTGGTCTTGAGGACACTTACTCCATGCAGGTCAGAAGATACGTTTGCACACTCATCCTGTCTGTATTAGTAGATACAGGGAATATCTGCCTTAAAAATAGGGGGAAGTAACCTACACTGAGAAAGTAAACAGGAGATGTACCCTTCCTTTTCTGATTTTATCCCCTCCCTTTCTTGTACTGCCACAAGCACCTTACAATAAGCATTTGAACCAAATTTGAAACATGGAAAGTTTGCTGAAGTAATAAGGCATCCTGTGGCAATTACAAATATTCAGAGATGCATTTGAAGACGTTCATACCTGCATAGAGCTCCTCAGACTTTGTGCCTTGGAGTATGTGCAAAGTGATTCAACTCCCTCTCCTTGGTTTTTTTTATACTGGATCGCTGTCCTGCTTTTCTCCTAATGATTGTCTTCCAAGGAGCCTCAGTCAACACATGCCAGATCAACTGTAACCTGCAATAGCTTGTACATGTATCTTACATGGAGTAGTTATGATGGCACCTAAGAAGCAGAACCACTCATCTCTATCAATCATGGGCATCCTTGTGTGCAACTAGGGTGCAATTACATCTGCTACACATCCTTGGTGTTTGAGGCCTAACTATTTCCACCGATTCAGGAAGGAATTCCCTGGTACTCACGCAGCCTCTCTCACCTTCACTGATCTAGATACATATACATAATCAGGCTGGAATTCTTCTTTCTCATACTCTTGAGGATCTGCTTCTTAAATCAAGCCATTATGGAATCCCCCATCTTACCTCTGTCAAGAACGGCTCCCCTGCCCTGCCTTGGCATCTAAGCTCATCTCCAACCACTTTATTGTTTGATTTATTGGATTAAATACAAAGGAAAGAGCTGCAGCCGGGCTGTTTGATTGCTTGTCTGAGGAGCACCTGTGGGCCACCCTCTGTGCTTGTGTTCCTGATTGTAAGGTTTCTAACCCCCTTTGTTTCCTTTTTATGCTGCATTAAAGAACTTCATTATTCTTACCTAACTCAGTTGCTAGAATTAAAAACACTGCTGGCAGAGCTAGTTTGCTGTCCTTTCTCACCTTATCCACTACCTTGAATGAGACCTGGAAGCAAACTGGCAAGCAATGCAGCTCGCAGGGCAAAAGCGTAACAGGTACCCATCTAGGGGCACAAGAACTGCCTGCACTGCTGCATTTTCCACCAGCTGAAGCTTCCCGATACTCTTCAAGGGCAGTCCCACGTACAGCGCATTACGAAGTCCAAATGGGAGGTGACTAGGGCATGAGTGACAGTGTGCAGAGCCCCCTGATCCAGAAATGGGTGCGGCTGGTACACAACCTGAAACTGTGCCAAGGCCCTCCTGACCACGACTGCCACCTGCTTTTTGAGCAGGAGCCGTGAGTCCAGGAGGACCCCCAGATTGTGCACTGGGTCTGTCTGGGGCAGTGCTACCCCATCCAGCACCAAAGACGGTATAGTCCTAGAACCAGAAGACCCCAAAAACCAAAGCCACTCAGTCTTGCCAGGGTTCAGCTGAAACCTGTTGTTCTTCATCCAGACCCTCACAGCCTCCAGGCACCAGGATAAGATTTTCACAGCGTTGCTTAATTCACCAGGGAGAGAGACATATAATTGGGTATCATCAGCATACTGATGATACCTCACCCCATGGCGATGGATGACTCACCCAGAGGCCTTATGCAGATGTTAAATAGGAGAGGGGAGAGTACCGAATTGTGCAACACCCCACATAGTAGGGGCTGAGAGCAGGATCTCTCTTCCCCAGCTACCACCACCTGGAATCGGCCCTGGAGAAAGGAGGTGAACCAGCACAACACCATGCCGCCCACCCACAATCCTCTGAGCCGATCCAGAAGGATGCTATGTTTGGTGCTATCCAAAGCTGCAGAGAGGTCAAGTAGGGCCAGGATGGATACACAGCCCTCATCCTGGCCTTGCCAGAGATCATCCAAAAGTGCAACCAATGCTGTTTCAGTCCCATAGCTTGGCCTGAATTCCATCTGAAGTGGACTATCCCGGATAATCCATTTCATCCAAGGTCCTCCGAAGCTGCTGCACAACCACTTTCTCAATCACCTTCCCCAAAAAGGGGAGGTTAGATACTGGACAATTTACTAGGACATTACTAGACCAATAGTGGGGTCTAGTGATGGCTTCTTGAGGAGGGGCGATCCAAAGCCTCCTTAAGAGGCAAAGGAACAACCTCCTCACTCAAAGAAGCATTAATCATCGCCAGAACCCACTCACACAACACCCCCCTGGCCCGCTTTAACCAGCCAGGAGGGGCATGGATCTAAAGAGCAGGTGGCTACTCTTTAGGAACTACTCTTGATGCATAAAATGCAGCAGCTAATGTGCCCATAGTAGAGGTTGCCTGTTGTGGGCCCATGTGACTTATGCTTTGTGCTTAATTCAGGATGATAAGGAACAGGTTTCAATCTATTAGGAAAGGGGAAGATTCTTCTTAGGGTAGACTTTTTAGAAAGGTGTTTTAATTGTAGGAACAAAGTGTGCCCCTAACGTTGATGCAGAAAACTAAGGCCCTGAGCAGTAACTTGAGTATAGGTGGTCCTTGTTTAGCAACCACCACTGGGACCGACAACTGGGTTGTTAAGTGAAACAGTCTCTACATGAAACCACGACTGTGCTTATGATCTTACTTCAGCTTTCCTTTGCTTTACGGACCTGTGAAGGTCGTAATGTGAGGATTGGTCATAAAGTTACTTTTTTCATCTCCATCATAACAGCAAACAGTCACTTAACAAGGTAGTTGCTAAACGAGAACTACCTGTAGTATGATCTTATCTGGCTGAGACAGAATCAGGAATAGGTGGTTTTCAAACATTTTCTCCTCTCCTTTATCATGTGAGGTGACTAAATCATGTAACCAATTGGTCTTGCAGCAGCAAAGCACCCAGAGAGCCTTTTGCGGATTCATTTCAGTAAACAATGTTTGTTAGGTAATCAATACTGAGCAGCCACTTTTCCAGCCTCCACTCATCGTAAACCAGATTCCACCTGGCTTCATCATGAGCCTACCTGCCTCTGCCATGACATTGTCTCTTGGCTACTTCCCAAAGTTGACAACCTTAATTGCTTCAAAGGCAATTAATCCCATGGCCAGTGTGCTGGGTTCTCAAAATGATGTAAATATACATTTCTTATCTCTAAAAATAAGTTTAAATGCAGATTTAAATTTAAAAATCTGTTTAAATGCAGGTGGTCTGTTTACTAGGAACTGAGATAATCAGTTCCCAAATGCACTGGGTTGGCAGGTGGTTCTTTTTCTGCTGATAGACAAACCATGCATCCCTTCCCAGCTTTTGGCCCTTCCAAGGGGGCTGAGAATCACTACAAAACGGTTCTAATGCTGCTGTTTTTTCCTTTGTGAGATCAGTGGGATAAAGCCTGTGGACTCTTACCATCATAAATCAGTTTTGACTGGAGACAAGTAAAAGCTTAAGAAAATAAAACATTAGGACTGGCCAAACATTCAAAGGGTTCTGACATCAGAACCTTCAGGTACGGTCTTGCCTGCCTCTCCATGACACAGGTGTGTTTGTGTGTGTGTGTGTGTGGTTTACTCACTACAAGGATTCCTGTGAAAGTTACTATGCTGAAGAATCTGCTTTCTTTGGAAATGACCTTGAAACCCTTCCTCCTTGTCTTGGTAACAGCCATTTATGAATATGGGCCAGAGATCAGGGGGTTGCTTTATTCTACAAAGAAAAGAAGATAGCATGGAAAGAAGGACAAGGGTAGAAGACACATGTTATTTGCTTGAATTTCACATTTAGAAACCTATAAAATCTTAATCTTAGTTATTATTCAGATTCACCCTTCTCAAAATTTTGCAGTGCAGTTCAACAACAAAAGAAGTGTTTTAGGGAATTGTGTATAGACATTTATATATTCATAAAAGTAATACACAAAAACACATTTGGAGAAATATGCACCAATGTGCACATATTTTACTGCAGACTTTTTTTAAAAAAAACTTCATTGACAGACTGAACTTAGTAGATTTGCAAAAATTGAAAAACTGCTATTGACAGATATGCCCATTCCTTGTTCTAATTAGTTTGGCAAAGCTTGTCAAAATTGAAGTGTGGGTGATTAGTCAAAGCTCAGTAGACAAGCACTGCACCTGTTCTCATATTGTAAAGAGCAGAATAGGTTAAGAAAGGATTCAGAAGAGGATTTTGAGACTGCTAAAAATGTTTCTGACATGTTAGATAAATACATAAAGGGTCACTGAGGTTGAACCAACTCGTCCCACACCACCTATCCCTTTCTCTTGGCCATAGACATCTTGAAGGACATACTTTTGGCAAATATACCTGTATAGATGAAGGGATTCCAGATTATGCAGAAACTTTGTACATGGAGAGTCATTTAACAGAGTTAGCATTTTTTTCTAGATCCATGAGAAAGAATGTATAGGATGTCCTTCAGTTTCTAACCACTGAACTCTGAGAGCCAATATTAGTTAGAGTGTTAAAATAAGACTGAAGAATCAAATGCTCAAGTTCCTAATCAGCTGTAAAATACACTGGATGACCTTTGTCCATTCACTCTCTCTCATTCTAAGCTACTTCAGGATTGTTATAAATATGAAATGGGGGTGAGCCATTTTAATTCCTTGAATGAAAGATGGGATATAACTGCTACTATTAAAGCTGTGAAGTGCACTGAACTGTCTGGGGACATATATGAGACCTCCAATATGGAACTTTATTCACATGCAACCACTCTAGAGTGTGTTGGGGAGAAGGGAGAGGGCACCATTGGAGAGCTGACATTAATGAACCACCATTCCTATAGATTCTTTAAGGAATAGGTCAGTTTATGACATAATAGTCAAATGCCTTTATTGCTTAGCAGATTTTGGATAACACATCCTTCATCCTCTTCCAAGAGTGTGGGCATCTCTCTCTCTCTCTGTATGTGTAATTAATAGTAAAGTAAACAGGCACAAATAGGGCAGGACCATAGATCAGTAGAACAAATGCTTTTCATACAGAAAATCTCAGATGCAATCTCCGGCATTACCAGACAGGTCTAGAAAAAATTGTCTGAAATTATTAAGTATCATTCTGGCTTGTTCATGTGGCACATAACACATTCTTCAACCCATTCTCCCAGAATGATTTCTCTCTATATACAGTATTCTGTTTCCCCTTCTTCTAGGTGACCACTCTTCAGAAACCTCTAAGAAGGTTGCAAAATTCTTCTCAATAGCTGTCTGGTTCCTTCTTCACATTATTAACTGGTAGCTGCTAATTATTATAGGGCTTTCTCACAGTTTTAAAAATTCCTTTTTATAGTTATTGTAGTGTATGCTGGTCTTTTACTGTGTTGGTCTTGGGCTGTAAATAAAACTGACTGAAGCTCTATTTCTTCTCAGATGGTTTATAAGATAACTTGGGGGATGACTGCCATTTCCAAACATTGCCATTATGTACATTTCATTTTTGTGGTATTGTAATACATATCACAGGAGTGGGGTGGCTTCAGAGTTATTGTTCTCCAATTTTTCTTTCAGCTTATTTTAGGACTGAGAATTCCTTACTACAATGGCCAATTCCACATCTCTTTTCAATTCTACTTCCTTTCTTGTGGAAAAGTTGATTCCAGGGCTCACTCTGCCTTCCTCCCTCTAGAGGAACAAAACATTGTTTCTTATTTTCAGGAAAAGGTCTAGGTTTTGCAGTGATCTTTAAAAATCATAATCCAGCCGTGTGGGGGACCTGCTTGCTTTTGTTACGATGCCGTGAGAATGTGAGTTGGGAATCTACTGTTTCTGAGCCCTCTTCTGGTTTCCTTAGCCAGAAAATCATTTCTTTGCAGGTCTCCATTATAGAATTTCAGATCCGCATTTGAGTAATAATAATGACCTACCATACAGAGCTGTTGTAGATATTACTGATGTAATATATGTATGAGACATATTGAACACAAAAAATAGATGTATAATGTTAATTAACATTGTATCCAATCATAGTTGAGCTTCCAATGCTTAGTTGCAAGATCTAACCACTGTAAGCTTAAGGTATGATTTGTATATTAATCTCAGCCTATTTCCTGCTGAACTAGGAACTTGAGGAAGTGATGTCACAGATTAAAGATGTTTCAGTTGTGCTGGGGATTGACAACAACAGATACATGCCTGACCCCCACAGGATTGTGGAGGATGTGAGAGCTCAGTATGAAGATTTGGCTATCAAGAGCTGGGAAGAGTTGGAGGCACTCACCCGAAGCAAGGTATACATCCACGTTCCATTAAAAATTGTCCAAAGTGCTGCTGGTGGACCTCACTTATAACAAGTAGCCCTGAAAAGGAGAATAATTTACAGAGACTTGGTTCAACCACAGCCCTCCACACCTAACTGAAGTAAATGCATGGCATGAAGGGATAGAAAATGGAGGCTGACAGAAAATACAACAATGAGATTCAACAAGGTCAAGAAAGAAATGAAAATTGGTGTAAAAGAAATCTCCAGATTAAGTAGAATAACGAGGCAAAGAACGAGAAAGGAGAAGAAAATAAGAGGATTCACAGGAATGCTGATGGGAAAGCAGAAAATAGATTAATATTCAGATAGGAAGGACTTAGTTGTGCTGTTTTAGTCACAGATCTAAAGTTACATGGTCTGTGCATGTTGAGCCTAGAGCTCCAGAGGTTTGGGGCAGAGATTTTTACTTTAGTGAATATGATCCTTGTAGATCACAAAGTAATGATTTTGGGGGCTTTTGGCCTTATATTCCACGCTGTGGATGTTGGAGGAGGGAGGGGGCAGGAAGTATTTACAGTGTGTAATATTCTCTTAATTATTCCCTCCAGCTGAATGAAAGAGAAGCGTTATCTGCTAAGTATGGGGACCATCTCCTTAATGACCGGAGGGTGATTGCCGAGTTAAATATACAGATCCAAAAAATGAGGTCTTGCATTGTCTCTCTGAAAAGCCAGGTAAGAATGTGGTTGGTAGAAGACTGCAAAATCACAGTCCTCCCCAAACACATAGGAATACGCAAATGAAGCCTATGTTTTCAGCAATAGTGTAGATACTGAAAACCTAAAAATAAAATAAACATGATTGAAATCTCATTATGTCATAAATTAGATGAGGTTTTGGTTATCTCATCTCATTTTGAAAGCCTTCATGCAAGAACACAGAAGTGTTCGTGATCACATGAGAATATGTTTGTTTGTTTGTTTGTTTGCTTGGTACCCTTGAGTCAGTGTTGACTCCTGGCATCTGCCTGGACTAGTCCCTGCAGTTTTTGTGGCAAAGTTTTCAGAAGTGGTTTGCCCTTGCCTCCTTCCTAGGGCTGAGAGAGAGTGACTGGCCTAAAGTCACCCGCTGGCAGGCTCATGGTCTCCTGGCTTCTAGCCTGATGCCTTAACCACTACACCAAACTGGGTCTCTTTTATATGTATGTATATATGTACATATGTATATGTATGTATCGTTAATTTGGGTTTGTATGGATCTCATTTATGCATGTTGAGGGTGCCACGATACCATAAGTGCCATGTTGCCTAAGCCAATGTACTTCTCAGTCTGGGAACCTCCACATATGATAACTATCTGTTCCAATCATCCCCAGCCAGATATGCTGGGACTGAGGAGAAATGTGGCATTCATGACAGAAATTATGAATACTTATATCTCAAAGAACAAAGGAGAGAAAAACTACTATTAGAGAAAATAAGTCCAGGAAGCTCAGATGGCCTTATTTGCCCCCTTAGCTTTGTTAACTTGGTTAACTTGTGGTTGACTACATGTAATATCTCATTAATGTGTTTCTGTTAGAAATACAAGTATATATGTTGTTCCTTTTCCTGTGTAGCTTAGTAGTATTCAAATGTGATGGTTATCCAAGCTAATAGGAAGACCTAGCAACAACCAAGGTATTCCTGTAAATTAGAGCTGATAGGGTAATAAAGGGAAACTGCAAGTGGTGGCAATGAGCTGGTGAAGATACATGAGTAGGCATTTCTCTATGATTCTCTGTCTTCTTGGAGACATGCCACAATTTATATCTGCTATTGAAAGGCACAAGGAATGCCAGCAATAAGATATTTCGGTGTCCTTCCTACATTGACTTTTTATTTATTTCAAATGGGAAGAGGAAAGAAGAACAGGGAGCTTGAGAGAAACAGCTTTCCCTCACTTGTGGTCTTCTGTGTACTCAGTGTCTACAATTAGAGGATAACATCAAAAATGTTGGTCTACAAGGAGAAACAGCCCTCAACGATGCCAAAGCAAAACTGGCAAAATTGGAAGATGCCCTTCATAGTGCCAGGCAAGACTTGGCTCAGCTGGTTAAGGAATATCAAGAGCTGATGAACATCAAGCTGGCTTTGGACATTGAGATTCTCACTTACAGGAAACTAGTAGAAGGAGAAGAAAGCAGGTAAGACTGTTTATTTGAAGCTTCTGGATGTATAAACTGAAAAGAAAGCAGAGCTTAGATTAATTTTCCTCCAAAATATCTGTTCAAAATTCTCCTGGGAGATTGAACTTCCTTCAGAAATTATTTCAATATTCAAGCATCTGATGCCTATGGCATGTCATACCTGAAGGGTTTTTTTCAACATCAAAATAAAAAAATCAGGAAATACCAACAGTCTCACGGTGCTTGAATGTCAACATCTAAAGAAAAATGTTCAGAATGCAACTTTGCATTTCAAACATCAGATTCAGATTTGGAATTGAAAATTGAAACATTCCACAGGTTTTCAGTCCTTTTTGTTCTGAGAAGGCTGTAGTGTTCTTTGATACAGACCCTACAATGTAGAGTTAGCAACTTCAGCCTGGAAAACGAAGGGACTGGGATTCCAGTTCCCACATGTTCTAGCATTAGATACTGACACTACATACAGCTGATGTTCTGAATCTTAAAATCGTTGGTCACTAAATCAGAAGTCTGATAGCACTTTTTCCAACTACCATTTTTTATTAAAAGGCCTAAGTTTTGTGAGCTGCAGCTCCCTTCATCAAGTGATCAAATTTAATAAAATTAGTTAGTTAGAAAAGGTGCCACCATACACTTTCTGATTTTTTTAACCATAGACTAGCATGGCTCTCCTATTGGTCAATTGAACTCACACTTCTGGAAGTCTGTTGTGAAGCATAACACTGAAGTCAAGGATTAGTTCAAAGCTTAATTCCAAAATGCAGATAAGATTTTTTTTCTCTAGCTGTCTGCATGGTTTCATACCATCCAGACCTCCATTGTTGCATGTCTTCTACAGCATTGCTTCCATTCATAGTGTGGGCACCAGCATAATGCAAGCTGATCACCCAGCATTCCAGCTCACATGGCAATCTAAGTTATAAAGAGTTCCTTCTATACAGATATCTATGTATCTATATTCAGAGCATGAATATTAGAGTTTGTGTGGTGTTCGTGTGAAGAGAGGGCTTTGGAACTGCACACGTTTGGTAGCTGACCCTTAATACACTTAATAGATATTAACAAAGTATGTTATAGAGTCTTCTGGCTGCTTAGAATTCCAGAGATGCCTGTTCATTGGAAATATTCAAGAGTGCAAAAGGGCTTTGTATTTGCTGTCAGCTATTTTATAACTGCTAAAAAGAAAAAGGAGGGGGACCAATGACAAACAGTCCTTTACATATATAGCTGCAACTCTTAAGGATAGATCGATGTGAGAGGACACGTGGCAGCGAGCATCTGTTGTCCTAGAGGCTGTTTAGTTTTCCAGGATGGGAACCCTCAAAAGAACTTAGGAAGGACTCCTTATTTTTAAATGTTGCTTACACTGCTAAATTCTTCTTCTTCTGAACACTTATATTTTACAGTAAAGCTGAACTAATTTGTCGTTGTTGTCATTTTAATCACAGCATGGAGTCCCCACCACCTGCATTCATTAGCAAAATCTTCTCCAGACCAAAGTCCTGTAAGTTCGTTGTTTAATATTGCATTGAAATGATCATTTAAAAAATTTAAAAAAAAACATGCATCCAACATTTGACGAAATCTCATTTGCTTTCCCAAATGCTGAAGAACTGAATGAGCCAAGATTATGCAAAGCTTATGGGATACAATATCAAAAACTCATGGAATACTCTTCACACTTATGCTAATTCAGGTGTATGAGTACTGAAAGCAAAAATAAAATAGAAAATGATAATTAAAAAAAGAAAGAAAAACCATGTGTTTTGTGTTTTTCCTTTGCAGTTTTACCCGACTCTGGCATCACAAATGTCTCAGATGTGGCATCAAGAGCAAAAGATTTGACAAATGAAATGACGCATAGTAGGAGCAGTTTGGAAACTGGACTTTCTAGAAGTCACAATGGTGGAAACAAAGTGGCATCCAGTAATGGTTTCTTTAGTAGTCGCAACAATAGAAGTGGAGGCACTCCAGATTGTAGCCTTTCTACAAGTTATATCAGTGAGGGCAGAGATATCTTTGAAAGTCCTAGTTATTCCCAAAGAGATAATTTAGGGAGTCCTTCCAGAAGTAGTAGCAATAGAAGCGGAAATTTTGCAGATGCTGAAGACACCGTGGAAAGCAATAGCTCCAGAAGTTATAGTTACCGGATTGGGAGTAACAGAAGCCATAATAAGAGAAGTGGTGATAACCTAGAAAGCAGCAGATATCCAAGTGGTGAAATCAGAGATATATCTGAGGGTAGCCTTTCTAGAACACAAAGCAATGAAAGTGGAGCCTTGACTGAGACTGCATTTGCCAGAACCTACAGTGAGACAAGTGACAATATCCAAGAGGGCAACAATTCTGAAAGTCCAAGTCACAGAAGTGCAGAATTTTTGTCATCCAAATTTTCCAGAACTCAAAGTGGGGAAAGCAATCATTCCTCTGGACCTAGATACAGTTCTAGAAAAGAAAGTGTTCCAGATGGTAACCAGTCTCAAAGCCAAGGCAACAGAGATGGAGAACTTACAGACAATACTTTTGCTAGAAGTCACAGTGGTGATAGCTCAGAAGGCAGCCTTTTTAGAAGTTACAGTGGGACTAGTGCATCTTATATAGAAGGTGACCTTTCTAGAAGCCAGAGTGATGAAAACGAATGCAGAAATATCCATGGAAATGAAGGGTATGCTGAACCTATTGTTTCCGAAACCACCAGGGCTGAAGATGGTAGGGTCCCTGTAGGTGGCATTTCTGGAACTTACAGTGAGGCAAGCGGGGACATCTCAGAGGTCAGCCTATCTGAAAGCCAGAGTGATGAAACTGAATTTAGAGGCAGCCATGAAGAATTTGCTGGACCTATACTTCATAGAACAAGGAGTACTGAAGATGGTGGAGTCCCTGTAGGTGGCATTTCTGAAAGCAGCAGCAAAGCCAGCAGAAATAGTTCATTGGGAGACCAGAATCAAGGCTCTACAGATACTGTCTTTACTCAAGCCCATGCTGAAGGTACACAGGAAGATAGCCTTAATAATTACCCCAGTAATACTAACACAGCCTTTGTAGAGGGTGGTGTTTCTAGGAGCCTTAGTGGTGACAGACAATCTGTCTCAAAGGGTAGTGGCTTTAGAACTCCAAGTATAAAAAGTACAACTTTAAGTGACAGTGTATTTGTGAGAACTCCTACTAGTGTACATGAAGAGATGTGTGAGGAGTCAGTTTTAAAAATTCATAGTAGGGCAAGAGAAAGTTCTTTGGAAACTAATATTTCAGGAGATCCTAGCCCCAGAAGCGAAGAACTTTTACCATCTGATCTTTCGAGACTCCACACAATGGAGAGTAGAGGTGTCTCAGATAACAACCCTAGCCTTCATGGATGTGGGAGCAAAAGCAAATCAGAGAGCGGGTTTTCTAAAAACCAGAGCAACAGAAAAGGAGGCTTAACTGAAAGTGTTTTTCCCAGAGCTCATAGTGATCCAGCTAAGGGTGACTATTTTAGTAGCCAGAATGATGGAAGTGAAGGTTTTGTAAAAGCTGCCATTTCTAGGATCAACAGAGGCATTTTGGAAGGTGGCTCCTCCGGAAGTCAAAGCAGCAGAAGAGGAGGATTTGCAGATACTGATCTTATGAAATATCAGAGTAAAGAAAGCAAAGGAAGTCATGAGGGTACAAGTTTTCCAGATTATGGTGTCAGGTATGCAAGTGAGACAAACAAAGCTGTCTTACAGTCTGGTCTTTCCAAAATTGAATATGAACAAGCAGGCAGCTTTTCTAGAAATCACAGTGAGAGTGGAAATCCTGTAGAAACTTCCACTCCTATTCAGCTTCACAGAAAAAATGAAGAGGCTACCGAACATAGCTTTTCTAGAAGCCATAGTGAAGCAAGTGGGAGCTTTAAAGCAGCTGACTTATTATCCAGAAGCTCCAGTCAAGAAAGCAGAGGTATTTCAGAGGCTAATATTTCTAGCAGCTGTCACAAAGAAAATGAAAAATGCACAGAGGGCACGCTTTTTAGAAATTATAGTTACAGATGTGCAGTTACATCACATCCTAGAACTGAAAGTGCTGAGGCTGAAGATATTCCAGAAAGTGAGTTATACAGAAGTTCCAGTTCTGAAAGTGGAATACTTTCATCACCTGGAATTTATAGAGGCCAAAGTGGTGAAAGAGAAGATGAGTCTGAAGTTGCCTTTTCTAGAGATTAAGTTGCAATGAATAATCAGTGTATAAGCCATGATAATAGAAATGAGTGATGGGCCAGTCCCCTCAAATCCTATCACCTTGGCCTATGAGGGCTGCTCTGATGCGTATCACTACTTTCCTTCTAGTGAAATATGTTGTTATATCGCATCTTCCTACAAAGTAGGTGTCTCACAAACACATGAATAGGAATTGGATACCACTTCTAGAAGCTTCAGTTCATCTAAAGATTGATGGTTTGTGGATGGGAATCCATAAGAAGGTTTATATTACTAATGTAACAATTGGAAAACGGGACTCTGCAGGCTTGAAAATGTCGACGCAACCTTCTTTGGATATTATAATTTGTGAGTCACACTCAGAAGGTTATTTAAGTCTTTTTAATGCTATATTCTGTGGTGAGGGGACTAATATTACAGTAACAGTACAGGCATTAATTACAACAAAACATAAGTCAACAGTATATAGTTTTTTAACCAGTATTATTTACTACATGTTGTTTGTTGTTCTCATTTTTCTTTTATTTACATATATTATCCCAAACTTTAAATATGCATTAAAGCAAATAATATGATACTCTGCAAGAAAGCTTATTAGGTGGAATCTAACTAGTATATTCCACTGCTGATCTTTTGGCTGATGTCAAGGATCCCTTTTTGAGTTGATCTGCTGAACTCTTAAAGGCAAAAGTTATTTTTTCATTTCCTTAGAAGGCCTTGGAGAACTTTAATGGACACCATCAAGCTTAGTGGAAACTCACTGGCCAGTTCTGGGAGGCCCTGTTTTTTGCTGAGTCTGCGATTAATCTGTTTGGTCTTGTTTTAAGAATTTAGGCCAAGGGTCTGAAGGTGCCTTCAGACATATGCTGAGGTATTCCATAGGTTGTTTCATTTGTGATATTCGCACACCTATGCAGATGGATAAGCACAAATCACATCAGCTCTTTCTGTAAATATCAGGTGGAGCTTTCATTAAAATGGGCTCTCAGGGTGGAAAGTTAACATGCAACAGTTCTCTAAATACTGCTCTGCTGATAACGTCCATACAGAACATCAGGTTTGGCCAATCCAGAGGCTTCATACATTGCCAGATCATTGTAGGATCCAATGTCATGCATCCTTTTGCCTTTGCTTGTCTGGTTTTAATCTCTGAGCAAAGACTCTCCAGGTTAAATCTTCATTCAAGTCCTTGAATCTCTGATAGCAACTCACTTGCAGTGGCTGTAAACATGTTACTCGGAATGGATAGTAATATTAATAATTTTAACTCATAGTTTTGTATTGCAATTTGAATGCAAAATAGGGATGGGAGGAAAAATGTGAAAAGTACATTGAAGCCAAGTTGAGTGAATGTTAGCCCAAATTCAGATCAAATTGTCTATCAAAACAACCATATTATGTTTATGCTAACATGTTGTAATTTTGGCAACAAAGCAGCAGGTGGGTGAAAATTTCACTATATAAACATAGACAGGAGTGGTGATGTATGTCTTTTCTTGTATTTTCTTTTCTTGTATTTCCAAACTATAGCCAGAGTTGTAAACCTGAAATTGGGCACTGACATTCAAAGATTAGGAATCTGGTGATCAGAGCTTAAAAATTGGATGAGAAATTAAAAGTACATCTTAGCCATGAACCAATTGGTTGAGCTGGTTGGAAGAAGTTGCATTCTTTCATCCTCTCACTCCTATCTGTAGCAGTAGAAATGCTAAGGGCCTGCGTCACAGGTTTGTTGTAAGATTGAATGAGATAAGGTATGGAAAATGCACTACTTCCAAAACAGAATTATTTATATTTAATCCCTGATGCCGCATTAATATCATTTGTCTCTCCTTGCTCCTTCATCAATCAGCCATTTATGATTTCTGTCGTGAACAGGAATGATAACACCCTTTGGCCATATCAGAAAAGTCATTAACAGCAAATTAAAATCTTTAAAACTGAAGATGTCAGACCATATGTCCAATTCCACCCAGTTAGTGTAGTGTAGTGTGTCCCAGTGCAGTGCAGCCTGTTAAATTAGGGGTATCTGAAGATAACTGGGGCTAAGAATAAATGAGACAATGCATATTACTAAGCAAACATCATCAAAAGCAGTGCTAGAATCTGTGAAAAGGAGAAAGATCATTTCAGTTGCTGAACAAAAGGGCTGAATAACTGGCTTCTTTTGCACTAGACCCTTTGTATTTTCCTAAAATAAAATATGTGTATAGTTCTGTATACATGATTAGTAATCAGAATATTTAACAGAATATTTAATCAGATGGAAACCATCTGAAGTCCAGTGGTGGTAGACAAGGTAGAAGAATCTCTCCCCGCAGACTCCTTCTGATTTTTTGCTACCATAGACTGATGGAGCTTTCCTCCTACAATCCCTGCAACCTTCTGATTGATGTCTTGGCTTCCCATGGTTACTCTTCCCGTGTGCCACACAAGGGAATGCAGTTCCAGGATTAGGTGTGCACAGAACTTTATCATGTGAGCTGTCCTAATGTCACAGCTGAAGCTAGATCAAATGATCGGAATGATTGATTACGTGCCATCAAGTAGTTTTCAACTCCTAGCAACCAACTGAATTCACTAACTTCTTCCTGAGCAAACAAGCAGTACAGAAACAAATTGAAGAAGGGGAAGAATGCTTCTGACACAGGTACAATGAAGGAAGAACACTTTATGCAACTTGTCATAGATTTTGAACTTCAAGTCATGGAGAAGCTGCACTGAGGAAGCAGAGAACCATGTGGAAAGTTATAACAAAGAAAGAAAGCCAAAAAAAAAAAAAAGTTGGCTGATTGTCCTAATGATGATTATTTCACATTCCTTAATCTGTAAAGAAAACAGTAAACAAGATGTTTAAGGTTGCCTTTATCATAAGGATCCATAAGGTATTGTGTTGCCCTGTTTCTAAAGTAAGGGTTTTAATACCTATGCATACACTGTAAATGAAAATCAGAAGTTATAGTAACAAGCAAGTAGTAAATGAAAAATCAGAAGCTATTCTCCGGGTATATTTATTGGTGTTTAGTGAGATAATATGCCTAGCACATATATTTGTAGCACTTATTTTGGTCTTCCTTAAATGTAACGCTTAATTTTTTTCTTGCACTAAAAATAAAGCCTATTAGAAGGTAGCATTTCTATGGACTGGGATCAAACGTTGTCATTCAAGCTGCATTCATGCAAATTTACTGTTACTTAAATACTAGAGACGCACAGGTGACTGATTTTATTGAAATAAGATGTTAAATAGGTCTTCATCCCCATAGCAATCAAGGGCACCTCCAGGCAATGAAGTTTTCTGTTAACAAACCCTTCCAGTTATGGTTTAAAGAACAGGCAATTCTGGGGCATTCTGACCATTGCAAAAATAAGGATGCTATGAGGATGTGTCTGATTCCATTCAGGGCTCTGTCAGCCAACCAGTGCTCTGCTGCTGGCAAGCTTTGTCCAGACTTCCCCCTATTTCTCCTCTCCCCATTTCCCCCCCAAAATATTTGGTGGCCTTCTGCATGTGGTTCCTTTGCAAGCCAGTGTACTGTGCTATGGCTGGGAGGCAGACAAGCCGGACTCTATCACTGAGAGTACAGAGCCCCTCTCCTCTTGGTAGGAACCCTCCAAGCATGTGGGTTATCATTTTCACTGCCTTTTTCCCCGCTGTTCCTAAATGACAAAAGAAATGGGCACTGAGCATTGTTACATCTGCACTGTTACATCTGCATTGTCGTCTGATCCATGGGGGTAGCTTCTCTGTAGTTATCAGATGGGAACCCAAGAGTCCTCCCAATAACTAGATGGTAAATTTGAGCAAGATCTAGCTCTGATTCTGTGCCCACTCTATTCATTTTGCTCACTTTCTGTGGCTCAAATATCAATTCAGTGTGAATCTTGACTCATACGATGGCGCTGAATGCAACATCCCTGTTGTGTATTTTTATTGTATTGTATTAAAATACGGCTCTGTTAAATAAAGTCCTAAGCTATTTAAAAAGGGAATGGTGAAAAAACTAACAGAGAAATGGTCATTTGTTCCTCCCAAAACCTTGCCATTCATGTCAAATATTTCCTCTCACTGAGGGGAGAGAAGTCACTGAATGGAGGCTCTGTAAGGGCAAGCAAGCATTAAACTTTCATATTTGATTCAGGTAGATGTTGAGTTTGCTGACCGATCAGGGAGGATTTTCTCATGTACTGTACGCATATTCATCAGAATCCCAATAACAGCTATTATTTCAGAAGTAGTACAGCTGTGATCTTATACAGGTTCTTTCAGTAGGGCTTTTCCCCCCATGGGGCTGTGAGGCCAAGTGTTCATAATATCCAGCCTCCTGTTCCAGTAGATCCTATAAGCCATAGACACACTTCAGTTTCTCCCATCCCTAATGCAGTATAACACACTTCAGACTAGATCCAACTAGATCCCTAATGCAGTATAACACACTTCAGACTAGATCCAACTAGATCCCTAATGCAGTATAACACACTTCAGACTAGATCCATTCCAACAAGAAATTGGGTAGCATTATTGAAGGGGTACCTAATTAGTTGTTCCTTAGAGAGAATTCAAGGGGGCCTGAGCCTGCCTTGATCCACAGCTTGATTGAACATTATATTCGGAATTGAGGGAAAAATATTCCTCCTTCATAAAATTGGCTAGCAACTTGGTCCGGCCTTACCTAGCTGCAGATTAAGCCTGTGAAACTATTATCTTCCCAAGTTCATGGGGTTGTTCAATTTAATACTTTGTTTTGTTACTGTACTGCTCTGCTTTAGGTATCATCAGAGGGAAGAAGCTAAGGGGCAGAGTTACATGACATAAGACAATGTAATAGTTATTTACCATGCCTGTCTTGGTCATCTTTAAATCCAAAGAGATCTGCATCATCCTTCCAATGTAGATGCTTCTTAGGAATTTAACACTGCACAAGTTTCCATATCCAAAAACATGTGCTTGGGGCTGGAAAGGAAAGGATGACTCCCAATTTTGTCTGAGTCCCATCCATTCATCTGAACTTGCATACTCATTGGAGGCTGATAACACCAGCAAACAGAGTGCAGGATGGGACTATGTAGATAAGTAGTGTCCTGAATCTTCATCGAATCCCCCCAGTGTAAGTCCATCCTCTGTATATACCAAGCCACCCCATAGAATAGTGGACATTTTGCTAATTTAATATTTTGTGCAGTCCGGCACCAATCAAAATATCAATTTCTTTGCAGCCACAGAACTTAATGGGAACTAAGAATAATGACAAATCTTTAGGAAATGATGTAATCAATAGGTCTGGTTTTAGTTTATAAAACATGAATCCAAGGAACCAAAATTCAGCACCATACAGATCTTTTATGGCGGGGATGGGGGAATTGTATGAGAATCTACTTTCTTTCGCTGTGGACTACCTAACTTATTCTCCTTGAAAAAGGGACATTTGGAGTCAGAGGGGGGGAGAGGGTGGACTGGCCAGAGTTGATATCAAAGGTCTCAGGGAGATTTAGCCCAAGGATCTCTCACCTTAGGCAGAACCACTGTCCATAATAAAGCCATCAGACTAGTTGCATGCTGTTCTTCCATAGAACAGGCAATTGCCAATATATTGATTGCAGCAGGAGTATTTCCAACTGGAAAAGTATTCCAGATATGTGTGATAAAAGGAGGTACAAGAAACTCTTCAAGTGATTCACCAGAAAACTATCTATGTGCTTGTTACGTTCCTTTCTCGAGTTGGCTTTTCTATTTATGTGATTGCCAACAGCAGCCAAATAAAACAAGTGTTGCTCTGGTAACACTGCGTTGTTACTTCCAGATATTTCAGCCACCGTTGAGAAAGGTTTTGAGTCAATGAACAACCTGTCCTGGATGGGCTGCATTCCATTCAGGAAAGGTAAGCATACCTTCCAGACAAAATTGTTGGATAACAGCTTTTGAAACTTCTGTACCACTTCAGATCAGGGACAGAAGAAATTGGGGTCAGCAGAGAAAGCCAGAAGATGGATTATCATCTCAGAGTGCAGTTTGATTCCCAATTATCTAAGTAATACGACCAATGTTGCTCACTCGCCGGTTGTCCTGAATTTCACTAATAAAATGAAAAAAGCTGGATTAATGAGTGGATTTTCATGAGTTGGAATATCAGCTCCATTCAGTTCTGCTACACAATCTGAATTCTTGAGTGCTACATGGGTGTCCTTGCACCAGGTTCTGATGGGTGGGTCTCAGAGTTTTAATTTTTTTTTAAAGTAGATGAATAAACCCAAAGTCTACTCACCATTTAAATATTCCTGATGTTGTGAGATCAATACTGGCAACAGCAGGTATTCTATTAAATTATACTGGCAATATCCACACAACTGCTTTAATGTGCTCCCCTCCCATCTACAGCTTGCAAGAAATAGTCTCTTGGCAGCTATCTAGTGAATGTCCAGATTTATGCAGCATTTGGGTAAGTGCTGTTGTAATGCTGGAGTTTGAGAAAAGGGTTTAGCTGTGGGGATCGATGCAGGAGCTGCATGCTATCCTCAGAACAATAGGGGAGGAGAGGAAGTGAAGAGGCAGAGCTCCTGGAAGCTATGGCCACTGGAAATACAAGAGAGATGTCCTTTCAGTTACACATCCAATTAAGCCAGGGACAAGCCAGTCATGTACAGAGTTTTACACTCTCTAGATTGTTGGAGGACCAGCCCCCCCACTTTTTTTTTTTTTTTTTTAAAGGTGGCTGTTGAAGCCAGGTTCCTGGTTTTCCTCACTGCCAAAAGAAAATTGAGGGGCAGGAGAACAAGTCTGGGACCAGAGGGAAGGAGATGGTCCTACAGGAAACTAGCAGAACAATTTGGAGCCACCAGTTTACCAATACAGAACACACCATTTCAGATTATCTCCTTCTTGTGCATCACCACCCTGTACATTGCCTGCATGCAGGCCCCTGGAGATGGGATAAGAGAGAAAATACTACTTCCAAAGCAGAGCACCTCAGTCTATCCTCAGGCTGCTTCAGCTGCAGGTGGACAATGAGATACAGAAAAGTGGCATGATAATGATGTCCCTTGGAAATTGCTAGTGATCTGTCTTCAGACCAGGGCAAAGAGATTGAGTGAATTTGTCCACAATCTCATGTCATGTCATGTCATGTCATGTCATGTCATGTCATGTCATGTCATGTCATCTCATCTCATCTCATCTCATCTCATCTCATCTCATCTCATCTCATCTCATCTCATCTCATCTCATCTCATCTCATCTCATCTCATCATCTCTCTCTTTCTCATCACAGCTCACAGCTCTTAACAACAAATTTCTGTTGGGGATTTGGGGGCATTTGCAGAAAAGAGATTCATTTGGGGTTGGTTTGTTTTTAAGAAAGAAGAACCTTCTCATCTCAGCAAATACCAAGGTTGATAAAAATAGGCAGGGAGAACTGAAGCACACAAAAGGGAGAAGCAGAAGGAGAAATAATGCCAAATAATATTCAGTGTCTGGAGAGGTTTCCTTCACTCACACAAAGATTTAACATTTGTCATCTCCTACAAAAATCAGTAGCTTCCACTAAATTATACAGAGAAAGAATATAGGGTCCAACAAAACTGATGCCCCTACTCACTGGCTTCCAGGAAACATTGCACTTTGCCACACACAGTCCATTGGGTCATAAGCTTTCCCTAACCAAGAGAAATCCAAGCTATTTTCTTCCCTTTGGCCTCACCTACTCATGTGCAAACTGTGGGCTGTGGGTCAGGGCACATGATGGGAAGTCAGGCATTCCAACAGGAAAGCAAAGGGTGGAAGGTAGGGTTCCTGAAGCACAGGTGCAGCATAGAAGAGAGTCCTCTTTTCTGGCATTTCTCGGATGTCCTGATTTTTTTGGCCTGCTTCAAAACCTTCTCAGATGTTCCCAGAGGGATGGAAGATAGCATCTGGATGTCTCCAGAGGCAGAACCAGAGTATTTGGGTATGGCAGCCCTCATTGGGTTAAGCTCTTACTATCTTCCATAGAATGGCTACTAGTCATTTCTGTGAAGTCAAATCCGGCATTAAACTTGGGAGTTGTGTGAGGAATTAAAACAGAGGTTTTCTCCCCCAATTTTCCTGGGTGTTTGTGTGGAGTGAATACGTGTATAAGCAAACCAAAACATTAGATCCTGCAGAATGCAGTTGTTATAAAGGAGACAAGGAACATCAGAGGAACAATCAGAGGAAATTTCTTCAGGAGCATTTCTGGATGATATATTTCCCCTGGATGACATATTCCCATCTCCTTTTTCAGCAATCAAACTTAAGTTTGGAAAAATCAAGAAACTGAGCCAAACCAAAATTGAGAGATCCTTCCATTGCTTGTTACTAGCCGCATCCAGGAAGGATTACTAGGGGAATACAAAGGAGCATTCAGTGATCTTTGAAGCAACTATTTTGTCTCTTGCCTCTTCCACATGTTAGGTAAGGTGTGGCAGACAAAACCTTTCCCAACACCCCCCCCCCACACACACACACACAGTTTACATGTGCATATAGTGCCCTCTAGGGCCCAGAAGGGGCATCTCTTCCTTTCTGCAAAGAACAATGCCAGGCTTGTATTCATTTTGTATTCCAAAATGAAAGAGCTGTGAAAAATTCAAAAGGATTAGCAACTAAGCTTTGAATAGTGCCTCTTGTAGACTGAAGGGTGGGGCTGAGGAATTAGAGAAAGGGGGGGGGGGGTTGTGCTTCAACAGATCAAACAAATGCTGAATCCTTTGGGCTGGGGATGGGTGGGTAGAACAGTTCCAGAGAGTCAAGTTAAATATTTAAGTTGTTGCTTCACTGCAGAATTCGGAGCATTTGAAATGAGAAATAGCTGACAGAAATGCAGGGGGACTGGATGATAAATAACAGTTCAAAAAGGGCATCGAGGCCCACTTTCTTCCCTCTAGCTACTGTACTGCATTGGAAGATACTAATTTTGAAGAAAGGAACTGCATGTTGAGGAAGCAACCGTGTATAGGGTTCCCCAAACTTGTGATGAGTTAATATTAAAATGGTCATTTGAGAAGATAAATTTAGGAGCAAGATGAAAGTCTGATTCTTCCATGTGATCAGGGCTGACCCCAAGACATTCTTTCACCGGAGGTAAATAAAAGATTTCTTTCCTATTTTACATAGAACCTGGCCCAACAGGCAGTTGAGCTGAGTGTTTCTTCAAGACTGAAGTAAGACTTCAGTGTTACTCCAGGGGATCAAGTATTCTGAAGTCAACTTAGTAAAATAGTAAGGATCATAAGGCATATTAGGCGACACATGAAACTCTGGCCCAGGCATCCATGGGGAGGTGTCAAAAAAGTCAGTATGGCAGCTGCCACAGAATGATCAACGTCCTGCCCCTCAGCTCAAATTAAATCTTCTATCAAGCTGGCTACTGTCCACTCCGACGAATGGCTTTTCTCTGGGATCTATACCATGGTTTGTTATGTGGCATCTTTTGGACTGGAGATGCCAAATGGAGACCCCTCATGCATAGAAAACAGAGGTTTTCTCTCTCTTACAGAACTGCAGGGCCTTTCCTCACTGCTGAGTTAAAATGCCATCAACCCGAGTAGCAGAAAACAATATCAGCATGAAATTAACTCTTCTCATTAACAATCTCTATCTTGCCTCTGTTCCCGTTCAGCCCAGTCTCCTGACAGATTGTATACTGGGGCTGTAAGGAGATCCAAATCCAAATGGGATTTGAAGTGTGCCGGGAATACCTTAAGCCAAACATACCTTTCCCCAAATGTGCAGCTGTGGAAGACAGCCGCTGAATCCCAGGAAAAACCACAAGTGCTTTAAAGGGTTCCCCATCAGTACTGCGTGTGTGCCAATGCATGTGCCCTGCAAAGCTGGTTGCCTGCTCAGGCCTATTTTATACAGGAGAAAAACACTACTTTTGGCCCAGTATCACTAAGGTCAATTTAAGCATGTTTCTCTCATAGGACAGGCATGAGATGAAAGCGACAACATGAGGACGCAACAGGAAAAAGAGCTTGGCAGGACGTGTCTGTGCTGTCTCCAACTGCACATAGGGGCAACTTCAGTGGGAGCAGAGAAGGCAGATCTGCCCCAGGGATGGTGAACCAGTGAAGTCAGCGTGTGGCCCCTCAGGCATCAGGGCATCCACAGCACCCCGAATGGCATCAGGAAACCTCTACCCCAATAAAAGGGCTAAAAGCTGGCACGACTGCCATATCCTGCAAGATTTCAGCCTTTCTCACGTGGCCGTAAATCTTCAGAAGACTTTCCAATGATGGAAGCTATTTTCAAACTTTGAAACTATGGCTGGGTGGGGCATTTTTTTTTTTCAGGAAGATACAAGCACGGGGAAGGAAGGTTTATATGATGAAGGGGTGTATATGTGAGATTGCAAAACTAAGTGTGGATTCTATTTGCAACCCAGCGACTGCAATGAAGTAAAACAAGGCTTCTTAAAGAAAATACCCATGATACTGAACACCACTTGCTGGAAAATAATCCAGAAAACATGCAGACACAGTTCTGCCAAGAGTAGCAAGACTGTCTAACATTTCTAGCCAGAGACTCCAGTTTAACTCTCTATTGCCTTTGTACTTCCAAGCACACCTGTAGTGCCACCTAGTGCCAGACGCAAGCAGTGTGAGGCACGCATGCTTGGCACTGAGGACGTAAAAATCTCCTGGCTGAGTATCATGCTATCTGAGAATCCATATGAACCCCATCTAGATTTTATGAATAAAATTTAAAGAAACAGAATTCTTCGATCTCCCCTTTCCCCCAAGAATGGTCTCAAAACACCAGGGTCCTGATTAAATGAACTTCCTCTTTTAATGTTGCTGCTTCAACGTGGGAAAAGGCAGCTCACACATGTCTTCTGCTGTTTTCCTTGAAAACCTCTAATTGGATGATTAAATTATCCATGATGACTAGGAGATCCAAGTACATATCTCCATTCAGCTAAGAAACCACCAGGTAATTTTGGTTCAATCTCTCTCTCTCAAGGAAAAGTGCACCATAAAGACGGCTGAGCATGTCAACCTCTCTATACTCTTTGAGAAAAGGGTACAGTAAAAAGGAAACATAGAAATCTTGTGGGTCAACTTATCTGCCCTATATGGGAACCCAAGTACCAAAGAGGTGGTGAGGTCTCCTTCTTTGAATGTATTCAGGCAGAGGCTGGACACCCCTCTGCCTGCGAATCTTTGATTTGGATTCCTGCACTGATCAAGGGATTGGGCTCCATCCCAGAAGTGTCTAGGGTGGGGGGATGCCCAAAAAGTCAAGAGTGTGGTCACGGCAGTGTGCTCAAAGCCCTGTTCCTTTGTTCGTGTATGCAATGTCAACACACATACAGAAGGGATGGGGCGTTGAGCGCACTGCCACAACCATCCTGTTGACTTTTTTGACATCCTGTGGATGCTGCTGCCTGGGGTCTAAACAGCCCCTTCTACCTACGGTTCCACGTGGGGCCAGCTGGTACACGTCCTCCCTTTGCATGTGAGAGCAGCATCATGAAAACAAGCAGAATCCCGAGGCAGTTGTTCTGGTGGCTGATTCTAAGCAATCACAGCCGCAGCCATGAGTTAGACAACTGTGTCAGATAGATAGATAGATAGATAGATAGATAGATAGATAGATAGATGATAGATAGATAGATGATAGATAGATAGATAGATAGATAGATAGATAGATAGATGATAGATAGATAGATAGATAGATAGATAGATAGATGATAGATAGATAGATGATAGATAGATAGATAGATAGATAGATAGATAGATAGATAGATAGATAGATATAACTTTTATTAAAACGTTTATAAAGGAAGATAAAAACTAATACAAACTAATATAAAATAAGGAAGAAAAAAAGAGAAAGAAAGAGATCAAAGAGAAAGCTAAAAGTGCAAGAAAAGAAAAAAAGGAAAAGAAAAACAGAAAAGAAAGAAAAAAGATACAGCGAAGAGGCTTCCGATATTCTTCACAGCAGTTTTAAGGACAATGTTTATAACTTTGCTTTACAAAGGAAAATTCAAGAGCAAAACCAAGAAAAACTCTACAAAAACACATATTCTAATAAAAATATCTAAAGTCAAACTGTTATGTAAATGTATTTTTAAAAGACAGTTCAACGTCCCTATTTTTCACCTGAACGTGGAAGTCTGTGCGTTAAGCGGTACCATTTGTAAAAAGTTAAATGACCGACATAAAGGACAAAAGTGAGGTTTTGAAAAATAAATAAATCTAAAGGACAGCTTTCTGAAATAAGGAGCTATCCTTTACACTCCTAAACTAGCCTGCTGCCTTTAAGGATAGTGGAGGCCACTTTCCGCCTGTCAGCATTCAGGAAAGATCCGATTGCCAGCGCGGCCAGACAGAAAAGCAGGGCCATCCTGTTCTCCATTTCAGGCAGAAACTGTGTGGCTTATTCCTCCTCTCCCGTTTCTGGCTGCGTCTGAGCGAAGGGCCCCCCTGCTGGAAAAGCCATAGAGAAGAGCCCCCTTTCACATTACCCTGAAGGAGGGAAGAGGAATGTTCCACTTCACACTGGGGGGGGTCATACTTTTGAGAAAGTATCATAGACAGACAAGCTTTGGGCTCATCTTCTCTTTGAGAAGCCGATTTATTAAAGACAGTGAGATCTTCCTGCTGGGAGCTACTTAAATCAACAACCCCCCCCCCCCTTTTAACTGAAGTCTATGGAGTTTCTTGCCACTTTATTCTGCTGTGTGTGTAAACTGGCCCTTAATAACTTGAGAATTTGTGGTTAGCACTTCCTTAGATTCCACTGCCAAACTCAATATGTACGTTGATGAGTTGTTCCTCTTAAATAGAGTTTTGGCACAGGGCTTGGTGAGCAGAGATCTGAATATGATGAATGTTCTTGTAGTTTCATGAAAGCCACTCCAGACACACATTTGTGGAACTGAAAACAACAAGCTGAGCTGTTTGGGCCTGAATGATGAATTACAGGGAAATCTTTTTTAGAGAGAGGCTGTGTATCCTGCAAACTTGTTTGTCCCTTACTTTCACCCTCTCACTGAAAGGAGCTGGTGAACTTCTGCAGCTACAAAGTGATTTTGAGCTGGGAAAACAGCTTGTGGACTCACAGGGAGGCTTAGACAAGGAGAAAATTTCACCTCAGTTTCCAATCTGCAAAATGGGGAGAATAACAGCCTCCTCTTTGGTGTGCATTCATGGACAGATGACAGAAAAAAAGGCTGCAAAGTATTTTGAACACCCCAAAATGGTCTTTACATTGTATTGTAAAATATAACTTTAAACATTTAACATTGTGCCTGCTAAACAACTGTGAGGAGGAAGCTTTACCTTGAAAAGGGATATAAAGCTGTTACAAGCATAGCGCTGATCAAAAGACAAAGCTGTCCCCTCTATGAAAAAAATCCTTTAAAAAAAAGGTGATAGTAAAGTTTGGCAGCATTTCAATGTCTGTAGGACACGTTAAATTCGATTCCCAAGTACCTATTTGGTTAGCAGGATAGAAAACATTATATTGGTCTTTCTTGCATAAAAGTCTGAATTAATGAGTTAATGTAAGCCTATGCACTGTGTTGTTGTTCTTCAAGTATATGCCCATCTAGGACATATGACCATACATATGTGTATATACATATACACATGTGTATCTTCACATGCTTGCTACAGGAAACGCTGGTGTAACTGGCAATTTTGTAGTAACGCTGCAACAGAAGAGGAAAAATGGGAGATATTATGCAGTACAAGAAGTATTCTGGTGTAGGATAAAACCAAAACTATAACACGCCTTAAAATGTGTGTTCCTACAGTATTCTTAACCAGTGCACACTTGATTAACCCAATTATCTAGGTTCATGCTACACAAAGAATCATGAACTAACCATACTTGGGTGGGTTTGCATAGCACCCTATGCTGAAATATGGTCAGTTAGTTTGGGGTTGAGTAGGCCCCATGAAAATAGGGCACATTTGGTTGCAGCTCCCTTGCTTGTTGTCCCATTTTCAGGCAGGCAGGCAGGAAGACAAGCACTCCATCCACCTGGAGTTCAGCGTCTTTCCCCAACAAGTCCAGTCTCTTACTTAGGTGTGGCCAGCAAGCAAGCATTCTCATTTACCATATAAGGTTATCACTCGGTCTTCTCGGGACTGACTAGCCTATCAGGAAAGGAATGCAAACATTCCAGCCCTTAACTAAGAACTCACAGCATCTGCCAGAACTTCTTATTTTTTCTTTCAAGACATCGCTTTCAGCTCGCCAGGTGTACTGGCAGCAGCGAACAGGCTTAGCCGTGGTGATGTGCTCATCAGAGCCACGCCTACGAGCACAGGACTTGCCTTTCGACTAAGGATGGAATTTAGCCCTGGTCACCACAGGCCTCCTCTTCATTCTGAAGCCCAGCAAAACCAAACAATGCCTGGATTAACCGGATCAATTAAAAACCTGTTGGCTGCATTTATATAACATGCAAAACTTGTTTAGGTTTAACTTTGACTAACTGATACGTTTGTTGGGGGACTTAGTATCCTCTGAAAATAGCTTGTGGGGTTTGCTTGTAATTCACTGCATTGAGAGAATGCAGAAAATGGGGTAATTCAGAAACTGTATTGTGTATTGTACAAACGCTCCTTGAGGGTAGATTTCCCAGGTGCGTGGGATTTTTCACAGCAATGCAGAAACTGAATACCTTCCCTGGTGGTGGGGAAACAACGATACCCTGAATACTTGTGACATTTGTCATTCATTGCCATGAATTAAAGCAGTCACAACAAGAAGACTGCTTTAATTTATGCCATGTTTCAAAACAGCTTTAGCAGGTAATGGGTGACCATTTCCTATAGCACCTAACTGACCTTGGCTGATTTCAGAAGCTAAGCAGGGTTGGCTCTGGTTAAGATTTGGATGGAGCACCCCCTGGAATTTCCAGGATTGTTGGCTAGTGTGGGAAATCAAGGAAGCATTTCTCGAAGAAGGCTATGGCAACATCTGTTTGCTAAGGAAACAGCATGGATACAGTCACCAGGAGTCAGGCTCAACTCAAGGGTGTTGTTTGTTTGTTGTTTGTTTGTCATGCAATGAACTTTTCATGAATAACTGGTCATCCCAGTGGCAATCAGGTTTTTCTATGCCATTGTGTTTTTATTTATTTATTTATTTATAAATCAAATTTATACACCGCCCATCTCACTATCAGTGACTCCAGGGGGCGGTTTTGGATGCTATGTGGTGGAAGAGGAGAAAATCTTAGGAGCCCTCCAATAAACTACTGGGTAGAAACAACCATCATATTCAACATTTTCTGTGTGAGAACCCCAGCATATGCAGAGGCATGGAAATGAAATAACATGTAAACATTTGGCTCAATTTTAAACACGGAGTACCTACTGTAGCTGTGCAGTGCTGTTAGCTGCTGTATTATCCCAGGAAAAGATGTGGCTGCTTTAAAAAAATTGCAGACAGATGCCATCTTTGTACCCCCTGTATACTTGGAAGCATCTTTTACAGCCTTTCACAATCTCCTGCATGGAATATTTTGGACCCAGCTCCCAAATTCCATCCAACAAAGGATTTGTCCAGGTGAGACTATTGTTATGTCATCACCTTGCCTGGAACACACATTTGATGAGGGATCCAGCCATCATTGTCTATATTTGTAAACAGGGCTTTGTTTGGATTTGAAAGGTGAAATATGATTCTACAGGTAGCTCCTCTTGGAAATGCTTTAAAGCAGCTGCATTCTGCCCTGGCCTTGCACAGCTGACGCCAAATTCCAGGAAAAGTCACAATAGGTTTCAGGTGTTTGTGTCAGGTGCTATGTGCACCAGGCATGCTCTGATCATGCTTTGTCCTTCAAATCCTGATCTCTGCACAGCCCTACTTAAGAGGGTGGTTTTCTACTTTTTAATTTTTCTTCTTCTTCTTGCAAAATGTCTACTAAGGAGAAATAGACAAAAAAAGTTGCACAATGCCTTTGATTGGTAGTCTTTGCAATCCTCCACCTGGGTGGAGTATCTTAAGTCTTTGACTGTACCAGATCCTAAATAGAAATTGGGCCAGCCATGGTTTCACTTCTTATCCAGCAGCACAATGATTCTCTGTGGAAATGAATAGATAGCTGCTCTGTTTTCCCATTTCCAAACAAGAAACAAGATTGAAACTTGCTTCAATCCTTGTCTAAAAGCATTTCATCTATATCTTCCTCTTTACCAACTTTAGAACATGGCTGAATTAGATACACATACATACATACATACATACATACACACACACATAATGTAGTTGAAAGATATTTGCCCAACAGGCAGTCTTAACATGCTTGGCATGTTTCTGAATGAATATGGGTAGGAATTGAAGAACAGCCAATAATTTCTCATTCTGTTGCCAAGATTGATCTTTATCAGCTCTGAAGTCTTCAGTTAGATCATGACTTTCAGGGTGGCAACATCTGGCCACTGTACCTGGCAAAAGAGAGAAAGAGAGAGAAAGAAAGAAGGAGGGAGGGAAGGAGGGAGGGAAGGAAGGGAGAAATTAGGGAGGGAAAAGAAAAAAGGAGGACTTTTTGTCATTAAAATGTTGGTGTCTTGACTGGGCATTTGTGGGCACATATTACACATGAGACTAAATCACCAATGGCCTCCAGAGGTTTCAAACACCAGTTTCCATCAGCTTCAGCTACCATGATCAGTAATGCATATTGTAACCCTAAACCCATTGCCTGTTTTGGGGTCTTGTAATATCTCTTCCTTGAGGTATGAGAATTTCACGCACAAAGATCCATATGAGGTGCCACGGAGCCCAAAGGAACCTGTGTCTCATCTAAAAGGGTGACCTGCTCATCTAGGAAGCCCAAGCAAAAAAAGGAGACAAGTTTTTTGCCTAGACAGGCAAGCATTACCAATGGGGTGAAAGAGGAGATTTTAGCAAATGCAACTTCTCATATGGCATTAAAAAAACAATCTCTTTAAATCTCTCTTCTTGGATATTTTTAAAGCTTTAGAAACCTGTCCTCCTTTTTTAGTATTGGGTCACTCTAGGCTTAGCACTGATAACTAACTACTCCTAATCAAGGATCTCCTGCAGCACATCTGTGCACTCCACGTTGGTGTGGGTGGCTAAGTTTCATTTCTCTTGGTGCAATAATAAAGCAGATTGGACAGCCTGTTCTCACAAAGGGGAAGGGCATTTTCATCAAATGCTTATCCATTACCGAGTTTGAGATGAATTAGGATAACAGCACCACCAGGTGGCCAATGGACGTTTAAGGATAGTTATCAAGGGAACACAGAACCTAATTTAAAGCAGAGATATGCTGGTATCATGGCTCCCCTCCTTTTCTGCTACTCTCATCTACCTAATAAAAAATAACTCTGTATTTGCACGACTGTGCAAATCTATTGACAAACGTGAAGAAAGTGAATGTAGAAATCTATGTTCGTTTAAGGCAATCTGGGTTATTTATTTGCAGTATTAGCATACATTCTGCTTTTCTTCCACGAGTTCAAGGCAGCATACACAGTACCCCACTTCTCCAGTTTTTCCCCACAACCACCACCTGTAAAGTAAGTTGGGGTGAGAAAGAGCGACTGACCCCAACTCATCCGGTAGTTTCTGTGGCTCAGTCTGGGTCTCTCTGTTCCTCATCCAATACTTGTTTCCCCTGAGGACATGAGACTGTAGCTTTCTTCTTGCAGTTCCACCATGCCCGTGAGGAAAAATACCCAATTTGTCCAATCAAATGTTTAAAAGTGTAAGTCTAAAACAGGGGGAAAATATTGCTTGAATTTCAAAATCAGCAGCTTACATATGTCTTTCTGATTCGCATTACTCTATATCAGTGTAGAGTTATCTCAAACATTTTGGTCTCTTACATTCTTAAAAATGAACGAGGACCCAGAGAGCTTTGGTTTATATGGGTTATACCTATCAAGACTTACTGTATTAGAAATGAAAACTGAGAAATTTTAAAATATTTATTTATTTATTTGACTCCATGGACCCCCTGAAAGTATCTCAGGGACCCCCAAGGGTCCCCAGATCACACTTTAAGAACCACTGCTCTACATCTAGTAAGTTACTTGTCAGTTGTGAACTTAATGTATGCACCTAAGCACCTCAGAATGTAACACAGAAGGCACAGAATAACGGGTGTATCAGAATTTCCAGAGGAAAGTCACACAAGTTGTAACCAGAGTTCACTTTGGCCAGGAAATGGGAACCTTACACTAGTAGTTTTATGAAAAGCAAGCACGGTGGTGTGATTTGGGCACTCAGTGCCCCCCACAATTAGAATTATGTGAGAGCGAGCGTGGATGTTCTTCTAGCCATATCCTCCCCTGTGTGCCTGAGCAACCTGGGTGGTGGGAAGTCTGCTGAACTTGTGTGTAATTAGTAGATGCAGGCTGGAGGCCAGGCTTTCACACAGAGTCCCCACAAGGTTTGTTTGGGGTTTTTTTGCTTTCAAGTCAGCGTTGACTCCTGGCCACTGCCTGGACAAATCCCTGCAAGATCTCAGAAGTGGTTTCCCCTTGCCTCCTTCCCAGGACTGAGAGTGACTGGCCCAAAGTCACCCAGCTGGCTTTGTGCCTAAGGCAGGACTAGAACTCCTGGTCTCCCGGTTTCTAGCCTGACGCCTTAACCATGGCACCAAACTGGGCCTACAAGCCACAGACAATGGTGGTGCTATTCTTGGGATGAAAGTGGAAGAGGTGATGCCAACCAGCATTTCACTGGTGCCTCTCTCATGATTGTAACTATGCGAGGGAACAGAACAGTTTGGCAAACAACTGATTTGCTAAATGTTTATATTATGGCTCCTGGTCCATAATATTAGGGCGATGACATTCCTTTGCTGCCATCTGATAGTTATTTGAATTTTTAGCAGCCGAGATCTGATAGCCCTCATTAGCGTTATGTTAATATTAAGCAATAACAAGAGGTAATATTCCATGGCCTCTGAAAAACTGGCTCTGCAATTTAACAAACCAGAAGATCACTGTAAAACCAGTGGAGAATAGAGAGAATTATAGAAATGCGTTGGGTGGAACAGTGTTTTCTGCTTTCTTGGTAATAAGTGGATGTCAAGTAATGAATGCCAGTTCCAACGAATGTCTGTGCAACTAGTGCATAAGCACCTGTCCTTCATAGTCGGGGCTGTGATGGACTGACGCCTTAATTCACTTTACACAGAACCAGCACATCTGTTTCTTTCTCTCTCTCTCTCTCTCTCCCTCTTTTTTTTATTCCCTTCAAATATAAGGGCAAGGACCGAAAGGAGGGCGGACTGAAGGCAAAACACAATCATGAGTCCGATTACAAGGTAAGCCTAGCAAATCTGGACTACAAAAATCCCAGATGACCTCAGAATGGCTACCAAGTAGAGTAGCCCTGTATAAGAGGAAAGAGAGCCAGAACCCCGATTCGGTTCCCATTCTGCAGCTGGCTATGGGAAATAAGGCTGGGATTGAGGATGAGATTAATTGAAACCGTGTGACGCAAATGACCGGAGCAAAGCCTTTGTGCTTCAACGTTGGCTGCGTTGGCTGGCACGGCCTGGTGGCATGAGGCCAAGGACAGGCTACTTCTGCAAGGCAGCGATGGAAAAGCATCTCCTCTCTTCTTGCTGAGGCCTGCGAGTGTTTGTGAACCTGGTAGTCACACCCTCTGATTCAGAGCTTTGGGAAGGGGGAAAAAAGGTAATGCAAAAGGAATCACCTCAGAACAGAGGAATCCTTGGGTGGGGAGCTGCCTGCAAGAGCTGGGGAAAGTAGACCAGGGAAAAGACTGGCATCTAGCCAAGTCTAGGGCAAATAAATCATTTTTTCCCCCACTCTCCCCCAGTAAACATTACAATGAAAAACAAAGCCCTTCCAGGGTCAAAAGAAAGGATCTACAATCCTAGTAACAGAATGCACGGCTTCAAAGCTTATGATTCACCCCTTTTGAAAGCCTTCTGCTCTGGGTTTTGCAGACACAAAGACCCAGGTGTCAAGGCCCCCTAACCTGAGGCCTTTTTGAGGCCCCACTGTGAATTGGAAGGGCGATGGAGACAGTTCTAGGTGGGTCTTCAAGAAAACTGAAACATTGGTGATAATTTCCTTGAATTTCAACAAGGCAAACTTCTAAAATATGGTTGGCAAGACCAAGTTAATTTTCTGGACATAATTGTCTATGTTAATGGAAGAAACATATTAAGTTTGGATATTTTATGATTTTGGGAAACATACACACATTCAAATAATACTCTTCCGTCATTTTTTTCACAGTGATTCTGCCAGCAGGTCTTAAACATAAATTGAAAATATGATGGAGGGAGAGGGAGAGACAGAAGAGAAGCTGCTGCAACTACTATCCTGCCAGCTTTATAACCATAGTGGTGGAATGAGGATTTTTCAGGCAGGCTTAAGCATAACACTGATTTTGAAAAATCAGACCTAAGCTAGGGAGGAGCCTAAAAAGGCCGAATTGAACTGGGTCAGAATTTGAATACTCTCACAATTTGGTGGAACACCAGTCTATACTTTTAAATCTAACCCAAATTAAAGGTCAAATGCTCTCCATAGAAATGTAAAGATCACAGATATAGAAACTTATTTTGAAATCCCTGATGATGCAATTTTGTTCATGTGTCCTGAAAAGTAAATCCTACTTATTTCAGTGAGGAGTAATCCTAGGAAATCATATATGGTATTACAGGCTTGCAACAGGAAAACTTGTGTTGTAGATTAGGTGGTGCATTTACTTGTTCCACCAAGCCCTATGGTGATCTTCAAGTCCTCCATTCAGAAGCTACTTGTCTCATTTTAAAACAGAGAATATGGTAGCTTTGAGACCGATTAAAAAAAAAAAAGCAGGATAAGGGAAGGATAACTGTATCCCAGTTATCCACAGATGCCATGTAGGCTTAATCATCCATTTTGGGGAAAGACATATGGTTTAAGCAGATATCTGAATTATGCTAAAGTTTTGTCAGGTCTGACCCTCATTATAATGCGTTATTCACTTTTGCCATTTCTTCCGAGTCCAAGGGTAATCATCACTCATCCATCACATTCACCATCACCACCACCACCCCAAGAATATACGTAATGGAGATAGCCTGTATAAGTGTAACCCCCCAGAGTCACTTCCTCGTGAGATGGACGGTGACCAAATTTGAAATATAAATAAATAAATAAATAAAATAAGTGCTGCAAGAAATTTTTATTGATTTGGTTAACCTAAATGTGAGAAATCTAAAGCCATTTGATCAGATGAAGTCTATGATTCATTTTCTCACACTAAGTAAAGGTCACTTTAAACATTTGGTGAAAGACCCTATTCCAAAGATGGTAAAAAGGGGAAATCTGGAGGGGAAAGTGATATTTTCAAATTACACTGAAGGTTTGAGAAGTCTGAAGACATGCATTGTGCTTTTTCTTTTAAACAACAAAAGCTTCTTCTCAGTGTCTCCTGTACTTTTTCATATTGTCATAACTCCGACAAGATTGATTAACCTCAGATTTAACAGAAGCAACATAGGGACACATGCCTGAGAATGTTGATTCTGCACACTTTTCACAATCCTGATATATTTCCTATCAAGGTAGCAAATTCATAGTTTGAATCTAATCTAATTGGATTGTGATCGCTGAATGCATGATGGCATTTATTATGCTGAAATTTCTCAAGAAACATTTTTTCTAGAAACATTTGTGAGGTTTTTCTTTGCCTTGGCTTCATACTGCAGAATTTTCTCTCCAATATTTTTGGTACGTTGGATACCACCTCCTCCTCCATCTGCTCTATTTCTCTGGCATGGTGCCAGGCCATGGGCATCGTAGAAAAAGATGCCCAAAGTACCTGCTGCCATTCGTAGCACTGAACTCAGATATCCCCTTAGGACAAAAATACATCAGCGGTTAGTCACACAGTGATAAGCCTCTCTTCAAGGAATTCGAGATGATTTCTACCACCTCCAAGATATTTTCCACCAGAATCTGTCATCTTGCTGGAAAAAAGCAGTGCAGTGTTAATTCTCTCCCTTTGCCACACAAATCCAGTGGAGAATTTTGAGAGGCTATTTTTTTCACAGCTTTCTGAGAAAGTGGGAGCGAGATCTGATCAAGAGCTGAGTAAGTGGGCAGAAAAGGTTCAGAGGATCCTACACATATACATGAAAAATTGTCTCCACAGAGAAGTGGCTTACATAAGCCTTGCTGCTGGGGACAGAGGCGTTGCTGTTCCTTTCCAAAAAGACTTTGTTTCATCGGTTTCTTTCCTCACGTGCTGAGGGAGACTATGGTTGAAACTCCGTACAATTTAGGGCCCAACAAATTTCAATTTAGAGACGTTACTTGAATGCAATTCAGTTGATTTATCCTTCACCCCGAACTGCTGAATTGCTCCAATTTGTCGAATCACTTCAGAGTTGCCTTTGATGCAATTTCAAAATTGGATGGGCTTTTATACATGTGCACAGCACTTCCATGAAATCAAATCTCCCAAAGAAATTGGATTTGATACACTGTTCAAATTAAGTTGAATCTTCGAATTCAAATCCATGTTGATGGACTCATATACCTCTCCCTTACCCTGGACTAAGGCCCATTAAAATAAGTGGGGCTTACTTCTGAGTAGACGTGCATACTCTAAAGCTTATGTTAATCACTCCTTCAAATAAACTCTTCAGAACTAAACTCCCAAATTGACTTAAGATATTGAAGTGAATCAGATGCTTTGAGATACATTCAAAGTTTTGGTGGGTTTTTCCCCATGCACATGTGCATATTTTATTGAATCAAACTGAATATTTGATTTCATTCAAATAAACAAGTTACACTGAACTGACTCATTTCAACTTGACTCAACTCTTACAATCAGTGCAAATTTGAATAAAAGCTTAGTTGATTCATGTCATCTTGTCACTTTAGGATTAAGCCCAATGAAATTTATTGGGGTTTACTTCTAAGTAGGCATGCAGAGAATTGTACTGTAAAGTTTTTGCAAGAGAGCTACAGAAGGAAAGAAGGTAGGACCACCTACTTTGTAGTTCTTCAAGTTAGGAATTATAAAAAACAAGCTTTCCCTTCCCACTATAAGGATCTTTATTTTCTTCATCAGCTGGGATCATATTCCTTAATCTGGGTATTAGTTCTGTGGCCAGCCAAATTTTGAAGGGTGTGTAGTAGGTGGGTTTTCCTACTTGGATGGAGATACAGATGGAAAGTTTCATGCATACATATTTCCTATGCACGTTCATATTCTTTAATGGCGTCAGTCACCGCAGAAGCATGTCAGAACCTGAGGAAAGAATTTCATGATTTCTTTAGTATCATCACCCACATAAAGGTGCCACACACCACACACCCAGTTATACAACACTGCCTGTTAAGTAGGACACCAGCATTTCATTTGCATCCATATGGCTTGCCTTGGTTCTGGAGGATTAGAGTCTATGAAGAATTTTTTTCTGGTGTACAGCAGAAGTTAAAAAAAAATAATAAAAGACTCTTTTCCTCCGGCAAGTTCTTCATAAATATTTGCTTATTGATTTGCAATATGTATCTTGCTTACTATGTTTTGCTAAGCAATGCTTCTGTTAATAAAAGGCAAAGAGGATTATAAAGGAGTACCTCATCCTGAATATTCCAACTATTATGGGTCAGACCTCCAGTACCAGTCAAGTCATGCAGGAGAAACCTTCATTGCAATACTGACCCAAATCTAGCACTTTACGCCTACTTCCCAATAGGGCTAGTTGACAATTATTTACTAATAGAGGAGAAAGTAAAGGATACATTTGCTCTGATGATAGCTCATGGGTCTAAATATAACATTCCTCTGAGGACCCCAGTCACCGAGAATCAGGCCTGTTCCTAACCACAAAATCCTGCTGCTTCATCTACAGAATGTCCTATTTTCTGGGTAAAACTAGAATGTGATACAATACTGTGGCAGTAGGGAGGGATTTTCAGAAAGTAGTTTTTATGTAATTAGGTGAACTCTAAGTATCTTACAACAGCATTCCATAAAGAACATTAGTTGGAATCCCAGGCTTCCCTGAACACCTTGAAGGTGAACCACAAAGCTTTATGAAAATATCTCAGTGCTGTAGGCCTGCCTGGTCCTGTTCTGCTGTCGAGTCACTGTTGCACGCATACAAATCTTTGGCAAGCCAATTTGATGCATCACCTCAACTAGCACTGTGGTGCCTGAAATATGGAATCATAGTGCCTCACTTCAGACCCACAAATCACACTGGCAAAGCAGCTCAAAGTGGTGTGTCTGTGTCACCATGAGGGAGAAGTCCTTTGCACCTGCACAGAACTCCCCTCCGAAGGGGCTGCAAAGTATGAGAACTCTTGTTGAAGGAAAGTTGCCGAGTTGCCTCAACCATTTGCACAGCTCTATTACACCCACAGCTCCATCTGGTCAAGGTGGGAGCCACCGAAGGGTGCTGACAATGCCATCAGGACAAGCACATCCAAGTCTATAACTTGTCCCTTTGCTTGTGGCATAAGCCTCCCAGCATGCTGTACAGTACCTAGATCAGTGTTTCTCAACCTTGGCAGCTTGAAAATGTGTGGATAAGTGGAAGGAAGGAAGGAAGGAAGGAAGGAAGGAAGGAAGGAAGGAAGGAAGGAAGGAAGGAAGGAAGGAAGGAAGGAAGGAAGGAAGGAAGGAAGGAAGGGGAGAGAGGGAAGGAAGGAAGGAAGGAAGGAAGGAAGGAAGGAAGGAAGGGAGGGAGGGAGGGAGGGAGGGAGGGAGGGGAGAGAGAGAAGGAAGGAAGGAAGGAAGGAAGGAAGGAAGGAAGGAAGGAAGGAAGGAAGGAAGGAAGGGGGGAGAGAGAGGGAAGGAAAGAAGGAAGGGAGGGAGGGAGGGGGGGAGAGAGAGAAGGAAGGAAGGAAGGAAGGAAGGAAGGAAGGAAGGAAGGGGGGAGAGAGAGGGAAGGAAGGAAGGAAGGAAGGAAGGGGAGAGAGAGAAGGAAGGAAGGGAGGGAGGGAGGGAGGGAGGAAGGGAGGGAGGGAGGGAGAGAAGGAAGGGAGGGAGGGAGGGAGGGAGGGGAGAGAGAGAAGGAAGGAAGGAAGGAAGGAAGGAAGGAAGGAAGGAAGGAAGGAAGGAAGGGGGGAGAGAGAGGGAAGGAAAGAAGGAAGGGAGGGAGGGAGGGAGGGGAGAGAGAGAAGGAAGGAAGGAAGGAAGGAAGGAAGGAAGGAAGGAAGGAAGGAAGGAAGGAAGGAAGGGGGGAGAGAGAGGGAAGGAAGGAAGGAAGGAAGGAAGGGGAGAGAGAGAAGGAAGGAAGGGAGGAAGGAAGGGAGGGAGGGAGGGAGGGAGGGAGGGAGAGAAGGAAGGAAGGAAGGGAGGGAGGGAGGGAGGGAGGGAGAGAAGGAAGGAAGGAAGGGGGGAGAGAGAGGGAAGGAAGGAAGGGAGGGAGGGAGGGAGGGAGGGAGGGAGGGAGAGAGAGAAGGAAGGAAGGAAGGAAGGAAGGAAGGAAGGAAGGAAGGAAGGAAGGAAGGAAGGAAGGAAGGAAGGAAGGGGAGAGAGAGAAGGAAGGAAGGAAGGGAGGAAGGAAGGAAGGAAGGGAGGAAGGGAGGGAGGGAGGGAGAGAAGGAAGGGAGGGAGGGAGGGAGGGAGGCAGAGAAGGAAGGAAGGAAGGAAGGAAGGAAGGAAGGAAGGAAGGAAGGAAGGAAGGAAGGAAGGAAGGAAGGAAGGAAGGGGAGAGAGAAGGAAGGAAGGAAGGGAGGAAGGAAGGAAGGAAGGGAGGAAGGGAGGGAGGGAGGGAGAGAAGGAAGGGAGGGAGGGAGGGAGGGAGGGAGAGAAGGAAGGAAGGAAGGAAGGAAGGAAGGAAGGAAGGAAGGAAGGAAGGAAGGAAGGAAGGAAGGAAGGAAGGAAGGAAGGAAGGAATCATGAGTCACTGACTGCCTAGTTCCTGGGCATGCTTACTCAGAATTAACTGTGCCTGGACGTATTGATGCTTATTGCTAAGACATGCATGTGGGCTTAGAGTGTGTTGAACTTTTGAGAGAGGAGTAAGTGAATAACAGGTAAGTGTATGTCAACAGTGCAGGAAACAGAATATTGTACTTCATTTGGGCTGAAAGCTCTCACAGTGTAATGTACTTAAAAAAACACACAAAAAACTTCTCTTTGTGTCTTGATCCATGAGAACCTAAAATTTGGCTGAAAGTGTTGTTGTAAGAGATCACCCTTCCTCAGACTCATACTGTACCTGACCTCTAGCCTGCTGTGTATCTGGCTCAGATTCCATCGTCTTCAGCCAGCACAGCTCGTAGACGTGTCTCTTAGGAGAATTGCATTGAATCCATTGAGAATATACTGGGGTAGGAAAGGCTGTTGACACAGATACTGTCCTCTGGTTTCCATTAACGACAGACCCAGCTTCACATGAATGAACTTGTTCATCGTATATTCAGTTGAGACCTGAAAATGCTAATTAGAGTCAGACATTTAGGCAGGAACAATAGCAATAGGCTTTCAGCTCCATCCCCTCCCTACCTCCCCTCTCCCCCCCAGAAGGCAGGTTGCTTCTTCCCTTCTGCATGTTAATGCTTTGTTCACAACAGACCTTTGATTGCACTCTGGGATGAAACTGATTTCGTTATCATCTTCCAATTTGGCTAGAAAGAAATGAACTTCGCCATTAGCAGAGCTTCTTATTAAATAGGGTGGGAAACTCCTGATGGAAAAGGGAAGAAAAATAATGCAGCTCCAGTTATCATCCCTGTAATTTTTAGGAAATTTGTGAAAGCAGCCAGCTTTAGTGTAAGAAGATTGGAAGTGATATAGGAATAGGTAGAAATAAAAGAAAAAAAATTAAGAACAATAAATCTCAAGAAACAACAGGGAGAATACAAATATTTTAATAAGCGCAATGTTAATCCAGTGAATGAAGGTGTTGCTTTTTTAATGTGTAATCTGCAGGTGAATACAGGTAGTTCTCGTTTAGCAACTGGCTCATTTAGCTAATTAGTTCACAGTTACGACAGTGATGAAAAAGTAACTTTGTGACCAATCCTCACATTTATGACCTTTAAAGGTCTGTAAAGCAAAGGAAAGCTGAATTAAGATCATAAATACAGTCACAATATCACCGAGCGACTGCTTCGCTCAACTACCGAGTTGCCAGTCCCAGTGGTGGTTGCTAAATGAGGCCTACCTGGATGTAAATGGTGTTGCCTACCAGCACTGACACAATCTTATGTTTTCCTTGTAAATAACTTTCTTTTGTTTTGTTTTTTTGTTTGTTTGTTTTATTTACCCTATCCCCAACCTGCAATGCCATGCTGTCAGAACAGATGAAGGAAAGAGAACAATTCTGTATCTCCTGATGAGATAGATTTTAAAAATAGTAGCAGTGACCAAGTCCATCAGACCCCTGCACCACAGGTTTCCAGAGCCTCGAAGGATGTCCATGCAAATGTACACCAACTGTATGTGTCGGTCAACAGCCATTAAGTAGCTAATAATAATTAGTCAATCTTAGCTCTGTGGCCTTCATGGTCTTTATGTGTGATTCCCAGCAGTATCTTCTCGGCCACTTGGGATTAGAAGGTAGGAATAGGCAGCTGCTGGAATGACTTTGGGAGTAATCTGCACATTCCTTCTGGATGATTTGTCTCCTCTTTGTGTCACCAGCCTACATGGGGTTGTGTTTGCAGGTTATCAGTTATTCTTTTGCAAGATTCATTCTGAAATGTGCAACCCCACCCTCGCATATTTTTGTTAAGCCATTCCTATTCTGCCAAGAATAGGGTGGGAGAAATGGTTTAGCTTACAGAAGTCCATTCCATCTTCTTCCACAATGAGTCATGCCCACTGATTCAAAGACGTGCATTAAAATCTCTTGATGGCATCAGGAAGAAGGTGAGTCTAAGAGCCCTATGCCTGATTCTGAAACACAGGAAAACTGGAAGAAATGTAAAAGACACCTACAAGGTAACCTCCCTGTTAGCCCAGTGAGGTAGTCCAGACAAGGAGCACAACCAGGAGTACTTGCTCTATCTTTATTGTAAGGTTACATTAACAGAATCTTGCAAGACTCAAAGTATTTCTTCCCTCCTTTCCTTTTACTCTCTGGAAAACTAGGGAGGGTCCCTTCTGAAATGTTTCCCGTGCTTCCTCTCCTTCTGTGGGCTGAGATATCTTTTACGTGCTGGTTGTCCAGTCTGCGGCTCTCCCTCCTGTCTCCCAAGGTCATTCCCACATTCCATTACACACATATATGCTCCAGAAATTATGATAAGATGCTAATAAGTGGCTATTGGTATTACAAGTATCTCCTTCGCTGGTGGACAATAAACATATTTGTGTAAATCCGTATTGTTTTGCTGGCTCAGCTGCAGAAATTTGTTGCACATATAGGCTTTAGAACATTTTCTAAACACAGCTGTACTCTGAAATTGGAGCAGTAATAGGTAGGGCTACCAGATCCATGCTGCAGATCTCCAGTCAATTGCTAGACGGCAGCAAAGATACAAAATACACTAACTCTTAGTAAGATTTAAGGGTAAACCTGATAGTCCTAGTAGCAGCAACACAAAATAGTAAATCGGTCATTATCATTGCTCTTGTTTCCAGAGGAAGCAGCACCCCGACCCTAAAGAGAATTAAATCTGATGAGTACTTGGATGGGAAACCATTAGGACATTTCAGGGCTGAAGACCAGACTGGGGCATGGGGTAAAAAGTCCCAGAAAAAGACAGTGGCAAACCATCTACTTATTACTGCTAAGGAAACTACATAAACATTATCTATTTGGTCACCAGAAATCAATTTCAACTTGAGGGAGTCTATATGTTCATTCATTGTGTTTCTCATCTTGGTCGGCATAAAACAAAGCCCTGTATGTAGAATATGTCATTTCTAATACCCCTGAATTCCACATTGGGGGGTTGAGCTAGAAATAATAGTGGTTAGCCTAAAACAATGCAGTGAGCTCATAATTTATGTTCAGATTAGGACTATCAGACATGGACTACAGCAATCCAGGGGGTCACCAGAAGTCAGCCAAGAGAGTTTTCTGCATCTGGAAAGTACTAGACTAGGGAAGACTGATTTACTATGTGTTACTGAAGATTATAGTTGAGGTCCATGTTAGATATACAATTCTACTATAGGCTGCCTCTGTCACTTAAGCTGCCAATTTGTTGAATGTGGAATTCTAGTGCATTGAGCCTAGTGCAGGCCCTCAAATCCCAATTCCTTGGCAGCATGGCCAAAAAAACAACACTTGGCTATGAATTATGGAGGTTGATATCCAATACATCTGGAGGGCATCAGGTGGAGAAATCATGATTTAAACTATAATGAACACATGGCATTATTTATAACATGGGTATTGCCATATCACTGACTCTATCAAAAATCCTATATGGAAGTAGAGAAAGGCCCCTTCTTTGATGCCTATAGAAGGATAGGGTCTGACACTCAGAAAACAAAAAACTAGATACCACTCTAAGATCACCCATCCTTTGCTTGATAGGAATGCTACTGAGGCAATAGCTTTAGATTTGGAAGTTGTTGACCAAGTAGATAAACATCTTATTCTGTGTCATAATAATTAAGACTTTATATGGAGAGGAGGAAAGCAGGACTACTATCAGCAAGTATGTCAGTAGGTCAACTGAATTTCTTAGACATTTCTGGAGAGGATCTTAACTGGAATTACCAGGCCCAAAGAAATCTTACTACTTTGGGGATCTGTAGCCAAGGGATTGTCTTTCTCTCCCCAGGAGCAAGTCAGTATAAACTGTGCCATAGAATAACCAAACAGTCGGTTGTAGGTCCAATCTCGGAGATTTTGAAAGAGGGAAATAAGTGATGAGTGTCTACCAATAAATCAAGATAGGAGATATCTTGTTCATTTTCACCTCTGAGGCAAACTTCCAACTATCTGCCTGGTCTTTTGATGTGTCATTTGCAGGTTGTCCCCTCAGGCAGGGCAAACCTGTCACATCTTGATGGATGTCCTTCCACACACAGCTTTCCCAGAAGGATTTTTCAACAGCTGTGTTACTATCCCCCACCCTAACTTTAGGTATATCAGAATGGCCATCACTTTGCCATTTAAGGGAAAAGAGAGAATAGGAGGGAATAACGATGCTAAAAACATTGGCCCTTTCACCATGCAGTTAGTATTAAAGTCTGCTCTACCCAAGTAGCACAGTGAGGGGGTAGAAATGAAAGGAATGCCCATTCTTCCACTGCTGTGCTAGATTTTGAGAGCAGCAAGAACCTGGCCCCATAGTCTTCTGATTCATATATTTTTAAAATAACATATGGAAACCTGGTAAAAATGAGACAGCACCCCTTGAGTCTGAAACCACATTGTCCAGCCTGTCATTTCCTGACTCTTCTACCTCATTCTGATGCATCTGTTACAGGCCAGTTGTACGTCACTAAACGCCTTTCTGTGCTGTAACTCCAACTTTCAACAGCTGCTCTTAGAGCCTTTGCCTTTTCTGGTCAGTAGAGCAAATGTCCTTGTCCCAGCTTGGCCTCTAGTTTTCTGTGTAGGATGGCCAGGAACTTCCCTGCTCAGCTTCTTCTGTTTTTACACCACTCAGCACTTCGACTCTTGGCTGCATTGCCAGAGAGAGAGAGAGAGAAAGAGGTATACAATTTGCATATTCTGATTACTTTGCGCAATAGCAAATGTAGAAATAACTATTGTAATTATCTCACCATTATGGAGAAAACTGCAACCAGGTCCCCTCCCAGCCCTCTTAATCTACCATCAGAGTGCTCAGTGTCAATTTCTTTATGTCCAGTTTGAACTGGCACCCCTTGCAGCAGACAGTGACTTCAAACAGGGGACTGTCCACCATCAAGCAGGACATAGGCCATCCTGCAGGACTCCCCAGACCAGTTATTTTGCCTAAACCAGTCATTTTAAGTTGCAATATAATGGTCTTGAGTCGGAGGCAATACACCCAGATTTTGTTTCAGGAAAAAAAAAACAAACCAAGAACACCTCTGGCCCTAAATTCCAGTTTTACTTGTTTTAACTTATTTTTGCTTTGTTGCAAAAAACAGGCTTTGTTGGGCTTCTGTTAGTTGCTCTGCCGCTGTAACTTTTCATTAAGGTGTGGTAAAAATGTAAAAATGTGGTAAAAATGTACCTCATTGTCACTCACCAGAAAATGGCAGTTCCTTCAATCACCTGAGCACAAGAGAACAGGTTCACATATCATGTTACACCCCCCTCACACACACACACACACACACACACACATTCGGGGGATTGCATGAGTTGTAAGAAGAGAGCTGTGTTACTCTGGCAGCAAAAAAATTGGAAGGAGTCTGGTCCCATACAGCTGATCAAGGCTTTGCCCTAGATTTGGGACTTCCAGATAACTTGACGGAGTCCCTCCGTGAAACTAACACATTAGGAACCTAACTTTATTCTGTCTAAAGGCTTCTGAAATTTTGTCAGAACATGGTGCCCGGGGAGTTTATTGCACCTTTCTATCTCTTTAAGGAATGGTTGTCTTTGTGACCCAAACCGTACTTGCACATTAGCCAGAAAAAGGGTTGGAAGATAAATAAAATTGGAACGTGGCAGAAACGGCTGGCCTGAGTCGGAGGGCTGACCTTTCGAAAAGGAAGGAAAGAGTCCAAGGCCGAAGTCAGCAGCTGAGAGACGTGAAAGGAGGCTTGCCTTGCAGCGAACGCAAACCGTTGCTTTCCCTGCCCCTCTTGCTTGAAATGTCTGAGCAATGCTGTCACTGGGAAAGGCTACACATTCTGTGCCAAGGCTACAGGCCCTGGCTGGTAGCTGCTGCTTTTGTGTAAGTGTGTGTGTGTGTTTCCTCCACTCAAGATGTAAGGACTTGCTTTGTTCAGAAGGACTTGTTCAGAAGAAGTGCTGACTGCAGCCGCCCCAGGAATATAGGTGGGGGAATGCACAGAAGTACTATAAGAAGCAGAAGGAAAAAGGTTATTAAAAGAAATCCTTCCGAAGACTTCTTGTATGGTTTCTTTTGAAAGGAACAGGTTTCTTTTTTAAAGCCAAAGAGCAGAGAAAGAAGCTGAGGTTTTCATTTGGACCAACAGACTTAAAATATTTTCAGTCTGGTGTTTGTGTTTCATCAGCATCTGCAGCACAGAGAAAAGTAAAGCCTTCTTCCGGTCGGCCTTGACTCCTGGTGGGGAGCTGGACGTGTCCATGTAGTTTCCTTGACATGAAGACAGAGGTGGTTTGCCGTTGCCTTTCTCCACAATGGGTTTTTTTTTCCAACTTCCCAGTTCTAATCAACAGCTCTGGCATTTCTTGATCATCTCCCATTCAGATATTAAGCACCTCCAACCTTACCTACCTTCCAGGCCCAGACAAGATCCTCCTGGCAGAGCTACCTGCTGAGACTAGCCCTACTTAAACCCTTCCTTCCTTCCTTCCTTCCTTCCTTCCTTCCTTCCTTCCTTCCTTCCTCCCTCCCTCCCTCCCTCCCTCCCTCCACATTTCAGCAGAGACCCAGTTAAGTCTCACTAAGCTTTGAGAGCCACTGTGATGGAGTGGCTGAGGTGTGGCATAGGATCAGGGAAGCCCAGGTGGTAGGCCACTCTCAGCCAGGGAAATGCACTGGGGGACTGTGGGCCACTCACCTACTTTTAGCCCCATCAACCTCACAGGGCTGCTGTGGGAGAAAACAGGAGGATGGAGAGCTGTGTATGCTGCCTTGAGCTCTGGAATGAAAAGCAGGATATAAATATACTTATTTAAAAATAAGTATATATTTAGGGCAGTAGTGCATCTAGAGAGCCACAGGAAGCGATTTGGGCCAGAAAATGGTTAGCAATTCAGAGGAAGAAATTCCACTTGCAGGCATCTTGCCCAAGCAAATAGGGTCTAAATCACGGAGCCCAAACTCCACAGAAACGTCTCAGAAATTGGTTGGAAAGGCAGCTTGACTAACATGAACCATTTTATGACTTACATGATCGTCCACAGCACATTGCTGAGTGCTTTGTAGGGTGTATTTTCAATTTGTGTGGTGCCCTGGCAGAGCTTAATGGATCCATGCCAATATCAAAAATATTCTAGAAAGTGCCCAACACATTATTTTCCTTGACAGACAAATTATGTAAGATGAAATTGTACTTTCACTGTACAAATGCTAAGTGTTACCATGTTGTGATTGCTTCTCAGAAAACCCAGGTTTTTCCTAATGCACTGCAGGCTGGGTTTTTAACCATATCACCAGGCAAAGACTGTTAGACGCTGATGGCTTTCTGCAAGGGCTCTCTTTCTTTCTCTCTCTCTCTCTCTCACACACACACACACACACTCTTTGAAAAATGGCATGGATGTGTAATGAAGCGGTCACGTGACTCTTTCACTACACTATAAAACACACATACTCTGCAAATTGCTCCCTTTTTCTGTCCTGTGTCCTCTGTGAATCACTGTCAGTTTCATGTTTGCAGAAAAGTCAGTCTTTTATTGTGTAATCAGCTAACTAATTCACCAATTTATCCATAAATGGTGGTCCAGGCGAAATGATCTCCCATGTGGAGCATTCCCATTATTGTCTAGGACATCTTTGGGGCACCACAGAAAATCCATTAAAGAGGAAAAGATGAAAGAGCTGCACAAGATCTTTGGATTAATAGCATTAAGAATGATTCATCAGAAGCCTCTTGAGGCTACTGCATTCAGGGAGCCATAGTCCAGAGTAAGTCATTGGGTTACAGTTCTGATTCCTTTGAATTGAAAGGGAGAAGGGCTTACTACAGGGAGCAAAAGTGGGCAGCAAACTCAGAAGGGATTTCGGCTACCTGGTCACAGTCTTTTCCACTGTGATGAGATGTATTATATTGATCTGTAAAGTCTAGTAAATTATCTCAGGCTGCCCCCTTGTTTTGATCATGACTTATCCTGTGGTGTTGTGGACTCTCACAAGCACCAAGGGAAAACTTTGGGTGAGGCCCTTTCTGGGAACAATATTGACATCAAAAGTGCCTCAGGCTGGGGCAGATCTCTCATCTCCAACTAAGCAAGCCTTTGCTGTTTCCAATGAGTGGAAATGAAGCTGAAGTCCTGCCATTACATTACATTGCAGGCTCCAAACCAAAGCACGCCTGGGAATTTAGCAATAGAATTGATTATGTTTGTGTTTTGAGCATGAAGGCTTCAGCTCTAGATTGGCCATATTTTATCAGGCTTTGTGACTTGGTAACAGTCAGCAAGTTTAATTTTGCATCTTGCAGTCCTTTGATAGGTGACCGGTCTTCGTTTTGTCCATGAGCTTCCCAAAAACCTACATAGTTTCCACTCAAATTTGAAATGGGGGGTGGGAGGAAGCATGCTATGACAGGCCAGGTTTTGAGCACGGTGGTATTTTAGGTGGATTAAATCCAAATGAAACCCTACTGGACCTTCTGCAGTTATTATGCTGGAGTGGTGATGTTCCTCAGTGGTGCTTCACCTTGTGGAGACCCAGCAATCCGCCTTAACATGACAAAGTGCCTTGTAGAAATGAGGCCCTTGACAAAGATTGAAATAGGCCCTTAATTAAATGCTTTGTTTCAGCTTCAAGAGCTTTTGCAAATGCATTGCACATGCACAAAAGCCCATCATCTGGCAGTGATGTGGCCACTATGCTACTTTAGAAGAGGGGTGCCTCATCGCTTCACTTTTGTTTCAAAGATGTGCTTTGCTTCAGTCTTCAGTGAAGCAAAGGCCCGTTCCAATATCCACATGGCCCTGAGACTTACCCACGATGCTTTGGAAGAAATTTCATCGCTCTGGAGCCTAGATGACAATTACAATGGAGGCCACCTGCTGCTCTCACTGCCAACGTGCCCTTCTTTCTTGTGTAAGCTTGCCCACCAACCCTTCATCTGGCAGGAACAGATATGAAGGGAGGGGCTCTATGCCAAGAGCTCCTTCATAGCTAAACAAATCTTCTCCCATCTACCTTGGCCTTGAGAAAGTACCCCTCCCAGCACCTGATCCATAGACAGCCAGGAGGCAAGGAAAGGCAACTGCCTCAGCAGGCAGGCTTGGGTTCCATTAATGGGAGAAAATGGGAGGACAAAGAAAACCCTCCTATGCAAGCCTCAGTGAAAACACTGGACGTCTGGGCGCATTGGGAAGTGGTCAAGAGACCTGGGTCCTGTGTGACTGAGTGGGAAGAGGGACCTCCTCGTACCAAAGGACCAATAGTCAGTCAGCTAAGGCTGATCTTACGTGCACTCTTCGAAAGAGTGACAGCAGTCTTTGTACAGGAGAGGATGGTGCCAGCATTGATTTCTCATTCAAAACCAGAACGAATATGGGCGCCAGGTGTGGTGGCTTTTGTGAAGCTGCCTGACATACACTGTTGTGAAGGTCAGCTGGGCAAGAGTCCAGGTATTACTATGTTGTGGTAGTCCCACAAAACTGGCATATTAACACCCAACATGGAACCTGCCCTTACATGCTGCTGGCAATAAATTAATGCTATGGTACAACTAAGACCTTGGTGACAACTTTCCTGTCATAGCGTACATCACATTCAGTGATAACCTGATACAAAGAAGGAAGCCATTACAACTTCAGAATATGCTTCCTGATTTTTTCCTTACTATATCTGGCTTAGCAAGACGTACATATAATTCCACACATGGCCTAGAAACGACTAGGGGAGAAACCCTCAGATACCCTACAATTTCCAGTTGTTCTGAGGGATAGTTGGTTATTTCAACTCTCTGTCTTGCCTTTTCCATCTCTTAAAAGAACAACAACTAGCTGTAATTAGTTACCGCACAATGGGTTGGTATGAAGCTTAATTGCTTTAAATGAATGGTAGGAGCAAATAGTATTTAGTCCAAATAACCGCAAGTGCGGACGGCTTAGCACTTAATGGAACTCCCAGTGCATTTCATCTGACCACCCTCGCAGCGCTTTTCAAGCATCCTTGGTCAAGCCACATAACTGCCTGTGGGATAAGTGAGCCGAGTCACACATCTGCCCTTAGCCCTTACTAGGTGATTGCCTTTGCTTAATCTGGCTGCTTTTGCGAAACAGAATCACTGGGCAGGACTACGCCCTTCCCTGGAATGGAACTTTCCCTTAACAATGTCACAGAACAAGGCAGTTTTCCCTTATGCTGTGTTCAGAAGAAATCTGAAGAAGCTAGAGTCTATGGCAATACATGTCTGGCCTTCTTAAAATGTTGATAGGCTATTACCTCAGCCTTCAACTCTTTATCTCTTGTCAAACCAGCCTTTCATGGAGAACAACTTGTTGAGTCGGGGATAATAGTTGTGGATTCAAGAGAAGAGCTTTAGCTGAGCAGTCAAAAAAGTTGCTGCTTCTTATGTGTACAGTAAATGCTCACTTACCTCTTAATCTGGTTCCATAAAATCTCATGCAGGATTTTACCCTACTGAACTGGTCAGCTGCAAAGTGTCTCAGGGTATTTTCTGTCTGAATCATAAATGGATGGTCAAAACTGAGTCGATCCCTATTATCTCTCTCACACACACATTTGGGAATTGGGATTTAATAGGGCAATAACTGGCAAGTCAGAAGTGGCCCAGGAAGACATCTTCCTCCTTTCTAAGGGGAGAATTTCCTTAAGACAGTTCTTCAGTGGTACACTACTACCACCAGCTGGGCAAGTTGAGTAGGAAAGTGAGGCACATACTACAATATGCCTTATCCTGCAACTTTACTACCTCAGACACAGGGATCGATATAGATGTGTAACATACATTCTGGCAAGTTAAATAACTCTGCACCCATATTCATATGCTACAAGACAATCTTTCTCACCAAGATGTTTCAGGGGGCCTGCAACAAAGCCAGCAAAGTTTTGGACTTCCTTTTACTTTTCTCTCTTCTGTATTCCCTCCCCAATTTGGTTAAGGTCTCCCACCTGGTAGAGCAATTTAGGAGGCAGGGAAATGAACAGAAAAAAACAAAGTCTGGTCACCACATACATAAATCAATCTATGGATGCCATCTCATCCATTGAATTATCCTACTGATACAATCCTAATAGAGCACAGCATGGTACAGCATGCATGTTCACTTCATTCAATTCATGACGGAGACTAAATAGAATATAGTATGGAGGGGCAAATGGCTGTGAAATTCAAAAGCGTTTCCCTTCAGCCAAAACACTTGCTGCAAAAAAACATTCAACTTCTCTCTAGTCTGTATAACTAGGATTAACCTTTAGCATTGCAACTGCAGATCTAATTCTTTAAATGTAACATGTTTTGAAAACTAACACTGTGATAACGCCGAAGATTTATGTGGCAGCTATTATAACTATTTTGCAGCAACACTCAAATGGCCACAAAGTGCAGGAGGTACTCTTTGTTATGTTAAATGGGCAGCTTAATTATGTTCAGGAAAAAATGCAAGTGGCTATTGTAGTGGCAGAAATAATTGGCCGTAGTAAGTTAGCTACGCTATGTTAATTCCAACTGGTAGCAGGAATGGAAGCTATTTTCAGAATTCAAACCCAAACAAATCAATGCTGAACCCTCACACAAGGTACTATTGTTGTGAAGTTGAAGTGTGGACTGTGCATCTCGAATATTCTCAACCCTTGTGGATTAAAAAAAAAAATGGAACCCACCAGTCACCAGAAACACAACAGTCACCTTTAGACTTGGCTTATTTAGAAAATGTCCACTCCAAATAATCAAAAAGTTTCTTGCAAAGAACAGGTTGGTGGAGTTTCTAGGATTGCAATCATGTTGGGACCCTTAAGGGTGTGATGTCTGAAAGATGGCCTCTCAGAGGATAAGCAAGTATGTTGGACTGTAGAGTACAACTCCCAGCGTCCTTCACCAGCACTCATGAGGGTGTTGGGAGCTGAAGTTTTACAACATTTGGAGGGCACTTGTTTTTCCACTCGTGAGAGAAGGGGGCTGTTGGATGACTAGGTCTAAATGGGGGAAAGGCTCAGGTCTCATTAATAGGAGCAGCTAGGCTTGTGGTTGAGACTACAGCATAGGGCAGTGTTGTCCAAACTTGGCCACTTTAAGATGAGTGAGCTGGCTGGGGAATTCTGGGAGTTGAAGTCCACTCATCTTAAAGTAGCCAAGTTTGGACAACACTGGCATAGGGGAAGCCTGCTTGAGGTTGGAGTTCAAAAGACACCTACAGAGATCTGAAGGATCCAGTCTTTTTCTTTGTCCTTTTCTTGGGCTGTAGGGGACACTTTTAAACAAATCAGTGGTTTTTGGCTTTCTAAAGAAGTTTAGAGGCTCATCTGGGACCTGACGTATCTTGAGAAATAAAGTGGTCCTTGAGGCTGGGTTTGCCTGGCAGCAAAACAGAGGGGTGTGTGTGTGTATGTGTGTGTTTAACATAAAAAATGAAGTGGGGAAGAGCCCAATGGGCAAATTTGTGGGTCCATTGCCACTCCAGGCATCATAATGCAGACCCCCAAACTAGACCAATATGATAGTATTTATCTTAGAATATGCCCCAGACTTTTTGCAATAGCCACAGATTGCAAAATTGATAGACAAATTAATGTAGGAAAGGAGAAAATTAAAGTATTATAATTTTGATAATGCGGCACGTTCTTGAAAAAAGGTGTTACAAGGGAGCCCTCCAGTGGACAACCAAATGCACTGCAGCCTCCATAATGAAATCTTCAGTACAGGACATAGTTATTTAATAATATATTTATTTTTATTATATTTAATAAAAGTTAAAAATTATAACAAATTTGGTAGTTGATTCAATTCAAGATTTAGCAGAACCACGATTGATATTGCTCTGAATGAATGCAGAAGGCTGTTGCAACCTGAGAGGTGCGGATACTTTCAAGCTTCCTTGATCCAGGCAGATCCTTTGGGCCAAAGGTTTCCCAATAAAAGATAACGTTAACAGCAGTATCAGTGATGGTGGGGAAATCAAAATGGGCAATATGGCAGATATGTCATCACAAAGCAAGCCCCACCCTCTTTGTACATGCGTCAACATTATTCGCATGTACAAAGGAAGTGGAACTTAGCTCACTATGCCATGGCAGCCATCTTGCCTGTTTTGACCCCCCTCCCCTTGTGGTTGCTGATGCACGTTAGGCGGTAAAGAAATTTAGAGCTGACCTTGAGGACAGGGAAGTATGAGCACGCCATTAAGGGAGGCTTGCAGAAAAGATTACAGAGTCTGGAGTAAGGGGGAATGGGAAAAATAGTATAACCCTGTGTTGATTTTGTCCAGTATAAAATGGGACAGAGAGACACTCTGTTATTCTGCTAGTCCCACCTTCTGAAGGCCCCAGATGGAACTATGAATGCACGGTCTAGCTGTTCCCAGTTTCCCCTCTGTGTGGATATCATGAGGGAGCGGCGATAAAATGGAACCCTGTGTTTCGGGTCTGAGCGAGGGGTGAATTTTTCAGGTGCTTTCCAGGGCCCTGCTGTGATGTGCCATATCAAAACTAGGGGGTTGCCCCAGAGGCATGGGCACATATTTTTCCCAAGGAAATGAAAGGTTTGCATTATACGATCAAGGGACAAAGGAGGTAGGGAAATGTGCACTTTACAAAGTATAATTTGGTATGCAGCATAGTGAGACTAAAAGATGGGGTGGCGGTTAAGGCACGAGCTGAGTCAGAGCTGAGTGTGACTCTAGGGAGAGCTACATTTCTGGTCACCAGTTGACTGTGATATTATAGGGATGGGACTGCAGCTCACGAAAACTTACACCTTTTCATAAATTTTGTTAGCGGAAAAGGTGCTATCAGACTTCTTCTGGGCTTTTTTAGAAGCATTTGGGTAACTTTTGAGTAATGGGTTATTTGTGTGTACTGTGTAAATGATTGTAGCAATTTGATGGCCCTTGCATCACTAACTATGGCGTGCCTGTGGTTATATTTATTTAAACTCTTTATATGGCCACCCAATTCACAAATGTAATTCTGGTTGGCTAACAAAGGATTCAAAACAAAACAAGATAACCAAGAAACACAGAACCATAGCTACACAGCATAAATTGAGGCCCAAGATACAGTAGGTTCAGAATCCTAAACCATTTTCCAGATGAGTTGATAAAATATCCTAATCCGATACTTGTGGAAAAAGCCAAGTTTTTAAAGCATTACGAAAAGCCCATAGCATCCGGGCCATTCAGTTCGGGGGGGGGGGGGATTGGTGTTAGGAAAAGGCAGGTGCTGTGACAGAGAAGGCGTGCCTCCTGGGTCCCAACAGGTGGTTTTGTTTCATGGAAAGACCTGAAGCAGGTCTATTCTGTTGGATCTTGTGGGACAAGCAGGCATAACCTGAGATTAGTAGGCCTGCTAGTAACGCTGTGCCAGGAAGGGCTTTATATGCGATAACCAGTAACTTGAATTGCACTCAGAAGCTGATAGGAAGCCAATGCATGGTGCTAGGCATATAACTGCCCACACCACTGCATTCTGGACCAACTGGAGCTCCTGGATGGTCTTCAAGGGCAGCCCCATGTAGAGCACATTGCAATAGTACAGGCAGGAAGTGAATGTGAGCAGGGCCTCCCAATCCTAGATGGAGTTGTGGCCTAGATGGAGTTGTGGAAAGGCACTCTTGGCCACGGCTGCCACCGGCTCAAGAAAGAGCTGTGAGTCCAAGAGGACCCTCAAATTGTGTACCAGTTCTGCCTGGGGGAATATGATCCAATCCTGAACTAAAAACAGAATGAATGAATGAATGGAGACAAAGCTTATTAACACAGCTTTTTGCTGTCAACTAAATAGTAAAGCTCTTAAGTTTTATTCCTTGAATCTGCTTTTTAAAATATCTATTTAAATTTATTTATCAATTTTTCAAATTTGTATAGCCGAATGTGACTCTGGGTAGCATACAATAAAAATAGAACAATTAAAAATAAAACTTTAAAAACCATTAAACAATTAAAACATAAAATGTAACTAAAACCATGGGAGAGTGCCTTCAAGATCCTACATGCAATACAGATAGTCCTCACTTAACCACAATTGGGACCGGCAATTTCATTGCTAAGCAACACGGTTGTTAAGTGAGACATCACGTGACCACAATGGACTTACAACCTCACTTCTGTTGCAGTCATTAAGCAAATCACCCACAGTTGTTAAGCAAGACATGTGAACATGACTTGTGATTTTACTGCTGGCTTCTCCATTGACTGCTTGTTGGAAGTCGGCTGTGAAGTATGTAAAGGGCAAACACATGACCACAGGATGCCGCAATGGCCATAAATGCCCGCCAGTTGCAAAGTGCCTGAATCTTGATCATGTGATCATGGGGACACTGCCATCAACCCTGCTCTGTGGAACAACTTGCCCTCTGAGGTGAGATTGGCCTCCACTCTTATGGCCTTCTGGAAGAACATTAAGATCTGGCTCTGCCACCTAGCGTGGGGAGCTAATGAGGGCTCACAGCACTGGGGGTGCCTGGTCGTTTAAGGATGCTCCCTCCGTCTTTTAACCCTGTATATTTTTGTAAAGACTTTTACTGTTTTTTATCGCTTTTTATTTGTAAGCTGCCTAGAGTCACTTACATAGTGAGATGGGTGGTATATACATTTGATTAATCAAATAAATAATAAAATAAAAATAGACCCTCCCGATTCAGGAACAGGTGCAACTGGTGTACAGCACAAAGTTGCACAAAGGCCCTCCTAGCCACAACCGCCACTGTTCTTCAAGCAGGAGTTGTGAGTCCAGAAGGACCCCCAGACTGCACATACATAAAGCACAGCAGTAAGGATAGTAGCAATATAACCATGAAGAGGAAAATCACTTTTATATTTTCATGAAGAGTTTGGCTACATGTACCCCTAAGCATCTCCTTTGAATTCTGAAGCAGCGATGATTTGTATAAGGATCTCTTTTGCCGAAGTTAAGGAGCACAACAGATTCTTTATGAATCCCTCTTTCATCTGTATGCCTTCTAGCGCTGTTTTTGTCTCACAGCTACCTTTTCACTCCAGCTCTTAGCCCTCTGTTTTCTTCCTTTAGTCTACTTTTGGTCTTTCTACCACCACCCTATCCCCACATCGCTTTTCCCCTTGATTGAGTCTGGTGGCAACAGTTCACACTCTTTTTATTCCCCTAGCAATTCACATTGGCGAGAATACCAAGCTATCCATAATCTATCATTGCACATACTTTGTATTTGCTTACTCCAAAATCATCAAAGGGGGATATGTTTGCGTGGGAGGCTGAACGGGGGCATACATGGATATCCTTAACCGTCTCTTTTTCTGGTCAAGAGTACTTCCCTCTGTAAAATTATCCTGAGGGATTAAGCAGCCTCTTCTTCCTGTGGTTCTTTCCACTCCACACTTCTGTGTTGCTTTAAAAAAGAAATCAAATGATAGCTGAGCCTGGGATGCAGACAAAGAGTCATGTAAATCTGGTCTGCCACACTGAGACTTGCTCACTCCATCATGTGCCTTTGAACCCAAGGAGGAAGGGAAGTTTTATCAATATAGTTGAATAGCATTCAGCCCCCCTCCTGGTTCTGATGGGCTTGAGCAGGCTTTAAACATTCTCCCTAAAAAGCACTGCCATTTATATTGTCAAAATATAAATTTTATCAAGAAATAAAATAAACAGCCAGTGTAGAGCCAAAAGAAAAAGCCAAAAAGGATATGAGGCTTTATTTCTGAAATAACGGAAATCAACTTTCTGTGATGAGAAAAGAATTGCAAAACTTGTGAGGTACAGAAACCGGGCATATCTATTTTCCTGTTTCTGGAGGATAAAAACATTATCTTAAACCTTGCTCCCATCTAGTGGGAATCCTTTGTTTACCATCTGTCTCCAAAATGTTGAGATTGCAGCAAGAGTTAAGGCGTATTGATAAAGCTTGAAAATAATTTGTTATAAAAAATTTATGATTTTCAAGACCCCATGTTACTCTTACAGTTCAATCACAGCACAGCAAGAGAGTTGGTTCTCCCAATAACCTGCCGTTTGCTCTTTGACTAAATGCAAGAATGTACAAGTCCTAAATTATCCCAAATGCTTTTTCTCTTTCGATTTAAACAGCAAGATGCTCCTATCCCAGCTAGTGCTTCCAAAGCAACACACAAACTCCATGGCACAGTCTCTTGTCAAGATCTGAGTTATCTTCTCAGCCATGTTCCCTTTGATGGTGAGCGAACGGAAATGGTCAAAGTCATTCCGGCCCAACTTCCGCAGGCGCCGAGCAGCTGCGCGGTAGCATTTCCATGGCTGGGGTTCAAGGAGTAAGTACATACATTTAGAGGCAAGGCAAGATAAGAATTTCACTAGACCACTGTCCCCATGATTCAGATGGATCCACATAGTTACAGACATGCAGAAGCAAATATCAAACCAAGAGCGGCCAAACTTGTTCAAATAGGAGCTCAGCAGGGTCTCCCTTGCACTGGGGTCCATGATATCGAGAGTGGCGTAGGAAATGGAACCAGGAAAAGGGCTGTGTTGTTTGGCTCTCTCGATCAGCTCCGCATCAATGTCGCAGCAGAGGAGGCGAAGGTCCTTTCCATCCACGGAATGCTCCGGGTTGGTGTGGTTCTGCTTAAAGCCAAGGAGGTGTCTGTAGAGGGCGACACTGAGTTCCTGAAGAGAGAGGAAAGAAAGAAGTCTCTCATCTTTTGCACTAACACACTCCTAGTTGTCCACCCCTAGAATAACTGTAATTACCCCTCCATGACCCTAACCAAAGTTCAGCCAACAGTCTTTTTCTGTTGTTGTTGACTGTAATAAATAACATCCCCATTGGATCTATCTAACAGCTCAGGTAGACAGACACTGTCATTCAAAAGGAGTCACCTGGGAGGTGGACAGCCAAGTATGAAGGTAACTATCTCCAGCAACTCAGATTCAACAGGACACTAGCTGGGACCATCCTATATAGATGTTACAGCTAACTCCATAAAAGAAATCCAACTGTCTATATAGTATCCCATTTCTTAGGGGTTTCTTGAAGTGAGCCACCTATGGACTTCCAGATGTGGCTGGACTATAATGTCAAATCATCCTTCACCTTTGCCAATTCTGGCTGGGGATTTGGTGAGCTGGTCCAATACATCTGGAACACACCAGGATGGGAAAGCCTGATCTACAAAAAATGCTTTACAATTTCTTGGAATACAGGTAGCCTGGATTCGCTGGACATGCTTTGTAGTTGGGTTATCTGCACTTTGGGAGATTGATACTGAGATCAATACTGACTGGAGTATTAGAAGATAATTGATCATGCACACAGCAGAAAAGCAGAGAATTTCTGGAAGCCTGGCACTCAGATAAAGGGACCATTAACCAATATATGGAGCTAGATATGATATACCACCCAGTCAAGCACCAAATCCAAATCATACACAACAAACAGACAAGGTAAACCAATCAAATAGATCTGATCCCATTCCAGGCACCAATTAATCGTGGTAAACTTCCTGGGAAACCTTAGTATTAATGTCCCAAAGCCCAAAGAGTCCAACCTCAAGGTATGTAAAAAAGTGTCTTGTTGGATCTGGGCAAAAGCGTATATTAGCCTTTTAGATACTAAAAGCATAAGCCTAAGCATAGTACAAAGAAAAAAATAGCATCCACAGGTAAGTTCTATTCAACTTGCCTATTTCACACTGATGGCATCATTCCATTTAATCTTTGATTATGTGCCATCAAGTTGTTTTTGGCTCTTAGTGACCACATAGATAGATTTTCTCCATACAGCTCCCAAATTAATGTTGTATTCTGTAAATTAATGGTTTATCTGTGCTGATTGCAGATAATGGGACATGTAGTCCAACAGTGCCATGCTGTAGAAGACTGCCTTTGAATTTTTGAAGCATACATTTTTAAATGGGGGGGGGGGGAGATGAAGTAAGTCAGGTTTCAGCTGCTGAGAGAAGCAAGTATTACAAAGCAAGGCCAGAAAATGAGGCTGCAGTTACCCCTTAAAGCAGGGTTCCCGAACCATGAGGCATATGTCCCTTGGGGAGGTGTGAAGAACCTTTTAGTTGTACATGTCACAATAAATCCACAATTCCCAAAGTTTCACTGTATTGTTTTCATTGTTCACTTTGGTGTTTGGACTTTTAGGGGAGGTGTACATGAAGATTACTTTAATGGGAGATGTGACAGCAAAAAGTTTAGGAACCCATGTATTAAAGGATATTATTGTTTACAGGGAACACACACGCAGCCCTCAGACACTTTGCAACATTTAAGATACCACAATATCTCTCAAATCTATTTCTATGGCCCAGTACAGAGAGAAAGGAAACAGAAAGCTGGCAGACACATCTGCCCAGTGTATAGCCCCAGTCCTCACACCACCCTCCCTCTCTCTTCGCCAAGAACAGCTGCAACAGCCGAATGTCCACTGGCAAGCAAGAAGAAACACCGGGGGGGGGGGCAGCTGCGCTATGCAGAGATGCGGAGACCTCCCCTCCCCTCCCGCTCCGTCCCTTTCTTACCCCTGAATTGCATCCAACGTCCAGGCCCAAAAGGGGCCCCGCGCGCGGGTTTGGGAACAGCTTGCTCAGAAGAGTCGCAGGTAGGAGGCAGACGCGCCCCTCAGGCGGATGGAAGCAGGAGTAGTTGGGGAAATTCCCGTACGGCGCCGCCCCGCCTGGCAGAACCGGGAGCTCGGAGCCGGCGAGAGCCTTGCAGCGCGCGCTCATGGGCGCCTCCATGTTGGGGCCGGCGGGCTTTCGTTCCGGCCAGGAACGGAGCGGCAGCGGCGGAGGTTCCGGGGGGAGAGAGGCGGGTTAATAGCTCCGCTTTCAAACGGGGGGAGGAAGTCGCTTCTGCGCGAGCTTCTCATGATCTGGCTCCCGCGCGTTCGCTTTGTCGTTTCCACAGGCGCGGGCTTTTGCCCGGGCTGCAAAAAAAAAATCCGGATGGCTACGAGGTAGCACCAAACAGATAATGAAAACTTTAACTTTTGGGCGGCAATTAAAAAACCTGAGTTGGGGACGTAAGGGAGTAGGCAGAGAGGAAGGGTGAGCAGCAGAAAGGCTAGGGAGGGCTTGCTTCTGAGTAAGTTAGCGTAGGATCAGGCTGTCTCTGAGGGCTATATACAGCAGATATATGTGAGTCTGGATCCATCCGATCTGTGCATCTTCTGAAACCACCATCAGGGTTTGCAGCTTCTCAGTCTGTTACAGTCACAGCCCTGATAATTGTGGTGCCAGAAGATGGATCTGAGGCACAGATTCTTACGAATCACCACGTTTTATAGGTGAGCCGGTTAAAATTGCCGTCAGATCTTAGATTGCACTCATATTCATATAAATGAGTCATAACAATCTTGGACCTGACCGTTTGAGGGCCACCATGACCCAGAAACGTGTATCAGAACTATGAATCCTCCAGATTTTACAAGGGAACCACTTTGTAAAATGCCTGTCAGCGCAGAATGAGCCTCAGATACCCTCACCTCTCCATCAGTTTTTTGCCAAGATAGTGCCAAAAATGGTTGGAGCTGTGATGGTAATGGCTCACTCTGTGCATGTAGAAGTGATCTATGATTTCATGTTTTCAGCTGAATCCAATGAAAAAAAGTCATGAGGTTTCCTTGTGGGTAGGACTTTCATTTTATTTTGAGTTACAGAAACAGTCATCTAGTGCCCTCCAAGTATGTTGGACCACAAGTCCCACCAGACAGGTAAAGGAAAGTATAGTAGACGGACTGAAGGATAATGCAGGCCCTTACAAGTAATGTTGCTAACTGGCAGATGGATGGAAGCAGGGTTATTCCCAATATAGGTTATAACTGGGTGTCACATAACTCAATCCCTCCTTTCTCTTTAACATTATTTTTTACATTATTGGAAAGGAATGTTCATTAGACCTCAAGCTATACACAGTAGTTATGAGTTAATTGCTCAGCGCCCTCTGACTAAGAAAAATGTTTGGTTCTGTCACACGGCATCAAGCATGCAAGGTCTATATTATACTAGGTATAGCATAAATATACATTTATAAATCTCAGTGCAAAAAAGAATATTATTATTCTGCCAGCAGATAAGGGAAACACTACAATTATTATGAAAACAGAAGACTATCAGAAGATCCAGAACTTCTTAGATCCTGCAATATATAAATGATGTGATGTGACAACCAATGCCTTGCATGAAAGTAATCAGCTCATCAAGTCATCATCAGTCGTACCCGATATGCACAAAAGCCTTTGCAGGACAGAAGCCTTGCTACCACATTTGTAAGGGTTACCAAAGGTCCAAAAAGATCGACGTTTGTGCCATTGCATTTAGTTGTGAGCACCACTGGTTCCCCTACATACAATATTGCCAAAAACCTAGCTGCAGATTTATAGCCTTACATTGGACAATATATGCCAATATATACAGGTGAAACTCGAAAAATTAGAATATCATGCAAATGTTCATTTATGTCAGTATGGCAACTCAAAAGGTGAAACCAATATATGAGATAGACGCATTACATACAAAGCGAGATATGTCAAGCCTTACTTTGGTATAATTGTGATGATTATGGCGTACAGCTTATGAAAACCCCAAATTCACAATCTCAGAAAATTAGAATAGTGTGAAAAGGTTCAATATTCTAGGCTCAAAGTGTCCCACTCTAATCAGCTAATGAATCCATAACACCTGCAAAGGGTTCCTGAGCCTTTCAATGGTCTCTCAGGCTGGTTCAGTAGGAATCACAAGCATGGGAAAGACTGCTGACCTGACAGTTGTGCAGAAAACCATCATTGACACCCTCTATAAGGAGGGAAAGCCCCAAAAGGTAATTGCAAAAGAAGTTGGATGTTCCCAAAGTGCTGATCAAAGCACATCACATCAATAGAAGGTTATGTGGAAGGGAAAAGTGTGGTAGAAAAAGGTGCACAAGCAGCAGGGATGACCGCAGCCTGGAGAGGATTGTCAGGAAAAGGCCATTCAAAAGTGTTGGGGACTTTCACAAGGAGTGGACTGAGGCTGGAGTTAGTGCATCAAGAGCCACCACACACAGACGGATCCTGGACATGGGCTTCAAATGTCGTATTCCTCTTGTCAAGCCGCTCCTGAACAACAAACAAGGTCAGAAGCGTCTTACCTGGGCTACAGAAAAAAAGAACTGGTCTGTTGCCCAGTGGTCCAAAGTCCTCTTTTCTGATGAGAGCAACTTTTGCATCTCATTTGGGAACCAAGGACCCAGAGTCTGGAGGAAGAATGGAGAGTCACACAATGCACGATGCTTGAAGTCCAGTGTGAAGTTTCCACAGTCTGTGTTGATTTGGGGAGCCATGTCATCTGCTGGTGTTGGTCCACTGTGCTTCATTAAGTCCAGGGTCAACGCAGCCGTCTACCAGGAGATTTTGGAGCACTTCATGCTTCCTTCCGCAGACAAGCTTTATGGGGATGCTGACTTCATTTTCCAGCAGGACTTGGCACCTGCCCACACTGGCAAAAGTACCAAAACCTGGTTCAATGACCATGGGATTACTGTGCTTGATTGGCCAGCAAACTGGCCTGACCTGAACCCCATAGAGAATCTATGGGGCATTGCCAAGAGAAAGATGAGGGACATGAGACCGAACAATGCAGCGGAGCTGAAGGCCACCATTGAAGCATCCTGGTCTTCCATAACACCTCAGCAGTGCCACAGGCTGATAGCATCCATGCCATCCCGCATTGCGGCAGTCATTGCTGCAAAAGGGGCCCAAACCAAGTACTGAGTACATATGCATGCTTATACTTTGCAGAGGTCCGATATTGTTCTATTTCCAATCCTTGTGTTATTGATGTCATGTAATATTCTAATTTTCTGAGATTGTGAATTTGGGGTTTTCATAAGCTGTACGCCATAATCATCACAATTATATCAAAGTAAGGCTTGACATATCTCGCTTTGCATGTAATGTGTCTATCTCATATATTGGTTTCACCTTTTGAGTTGCCATACTGACATAAATGAACATTTGCACAATATTCTAATTTTTCGAGTTTCACCTGTATTAAGGATTCAATTCACTTTTTCAAGAAACTCAATAAGGCTGGTGTGGATCTTCCGGGTTGTGTGGCCGTGGTCTGGAAGTTCTGTTTCCTAACGTTTCACCAGCATCTGTGACCGGCATCTTCAGAGTACAGGAGCACAGACAGGAGCAGTTCTCTCTGTGCCCAGGATGGTGTGACCCTTTTGTGGGTATTTATAGAGATGTGGAGGGGGGGGGGGGGTATGGGGTGTTAATGAGTGGCTGCTTGCCCAGGTGTCAGGAGATCTGTGTATCTTCCTGTGGGCCAGGCAGGGTCCCTTCTTCTATTGAGTTGTTAACGAGTGGCTGTTGAGGGTGATTAGCATGTTCATTGTGTGAGTTGTTCGCATGTCCTGGTGGCTGAGCTGAGTTCGTTGACCTTTTGCAGGCTGTATTTCTCAGGATTGGTAGCCAGGTTTTGTTGATTTTTAGACTCTCCTCTTTTTTATTGAAACTGTGCTGGTGTTTGTGAATCTCAATGGCTTCCCGGTATAGCCTGGTGTAGTGGCTGTTTGTGTTGTCCAGTATCTCTGTGTTTTCAAATAGGATTTTGTGTCCAGTGTGCCTGAGAGCATGTTCAACTACTGCAGATTTTTCTGGTTGCTGTAGTCTGCAGTGTCTTTCGTGTTCTTTTATCCTGGTATGGATGCTGCGTTTTGTGGTCCCGATGTATACTTGCCCGCAGCTGCATGGTATGCGATATACTCCTGCGGTGGTGAGGGGATCCCTTTTGTCTTTTGCTGATTTTAGCACTTGTTGTATTTTTCTGGTGGGTCTGAAGATTGTTTGGAAATTGTGTTTTTCCATCAGTTTTCCATGCGGTCTGTGACCCCTTTGATGTAGGGCAGAAATACTTTGTTGGTGGGTGGCTGTTTTTCTTCTTCAGTCGCATGTTGGTTTCTTGGTTTGATGGCTCTTTTTATTTCATTCTTGGAGTAGCCATTCGCTTGCAGGACCCAATTAAGGTGGTTAAGTTCAGAGTCTAGGAATTGGGTTTCGCAGATCCGATTGGCACGATCCATGAGGGTTTTGATAATGCCTCTTTTCTGGCGTGGGTGGTGGTTGGAGTTTTTGTGTAGATACCGGTCTGTGTGGGTGGGTTTTCTGTAAACTTTGTGTCCTAATTTGAGGTCTGGTTTGCGTATGACCAAAGTGTCTAGAAATGGAAGTTTGCCATCCATTTCTTTTTCCATAGTGAATTGTATATTGGGGTGGATGCTGTTTAGGTGGTCCAGGAACTTCTCTAGTTCTTCTTCCTCCTGACTCCAAATTGCGAAAGTGTCATCCACAAACCGGAACCAGACTGATGGGGTAACGGGTGCTGTTTCCAAAGCCTGTTTTTCAAAATGTTCCATGTAGAAATTTGCTACGACCGGGCTCAGGGGGCTTCCCATGGCGACGCCGTCCATCTGTTCGTAGAACTCATTGTCCCATTGGAAGTAACTGGTTGTTAGGCAGTACTGGAATAAAGCTGTGATGTCTTCTGGGAAGATCTGTTTGATGAGTGCCAAGGTGTCCCTCACTGGTACCTTGGTGAATAGGGAGACCACGTCAAAGCTGACCAATTTGTCCGTGGGGTTGAGTTTCAGGGTGCTGATTTTGTTGATGAAATGTCCTGAGTCTCTGATGTGGGCTGGAGTCTGTCCAACGTGGGTCTGTAGAAGAGTGGCCAGATATTTGGATAATTCATATGTCGGTGAGCCAATGGCACTTACAATGGGTCTGAGCGGGATCGAGTCTTTGTGGATTTTGGGGAGTCCGTATAGTCTGGGTGTAAGGGCTTCTGTCTTGCATATGTGTTGAAGTACGTTGGAGTGAAGGGAGGAGCTCCTCGTCAGGGTGTTGGTTTGTTTCATGATTTTGCTGGTCGGATCCCGTTTTAGTTTTCTGTATGTGGCGGGGTCTAGTAGTTCTCTAACTTTGTCTTTGTATCCCTCTGTTTTCATAATTACCGTGGCGTTGCCCTTGTCAGCCGGCAGGATGATGATGTCGGGGTCCGCATTGAGGGTTTCTATGGCATTTCTCTCTTTCTTGGTTATGTTGCTGGTGGGGGGTTTTGCTCTCCGTAGGATCCTTGCTATTTCACCCCTGATTTCCTCTGCTTCCTCTTCAGGACGGTGGCGGATGGCTGATTCCACATTGGCGATGATATCTTCCATGGGAATTCTGGTGGGTGTGATTGCGAAGTTTCCTCCCTTGGCCAGGATGGCGGTTTCCTCTGGCGTTAGCTGGCGTTCCGTCAAATTGATGACAATGCGGGAGGGATCCAGAGCTGGTTTTGGTTGACTGTGTTGGCATTTGTTAAATTTTTGCTTTTGCCTGGTTGTGTGGTCCATGATGTCCAATCCTGAGAAATACAGCCTGCAAAGGTCAACGAACTCAGCTCAGCCACCAGGACATGCAAACAACTCACACAATGAACATGCTAATCACCCTCAACAGCCACTCGTTAACAACTCAATAGAAGAAGGGACCCTGCCTGGCCCACAGGAAGATACACAGATCTCCTGACACCTGGGCAAGCAGCCACTCATTAACACCCCATACCCCCCCCTCCACATCTCTATAAATACCCACAAAAGGGTCACACCATCCTGGGCACAGAGAGAACTGCTCCTGTCTGTGCTCCTGTACTCTGAAGATGCCGGTCACAGATGCTGGCGAAACGTTAGGAAACAGAACTTCCAGACCACGGCCACACAACCCGGAAGATCCACACCAGCCTTCGTATGCCGGCCGTGAAAGCCTTCAACAATACATCAAACTCAATAAGCTCAGTCTTGGACAGCAAAAACAAGCCCAACAAAGGAAGAATGCAGGTGGGGGGGGGGGATACTGTCTGGCTGCCCTTTTTTGGCACCCCCCCCCCCAATTTGGCAAGATGCCCTCTTCAATGGGATATTGTCACCAGCTCCATGGGAGGATAAAAAGGCAGCCTTGGAGATAGTAACCCATGAGGGCCAACTGAGATTTGATAGCTACAACCAGTAAGTGACTAACTTGCTTCATTACTTCAACCAATTTACTCTTTAGTATGACTAATTCTGGATCCAATTTAGACCTTAATCTTATACTTCCTATCTACAGATAATTTCAGTTGAAATGGGATTTCAAAATGTATATGCATCATCTTGAGTTTTATTTATGTTAAACATGGAAGGAACAATGAGCTCAAACCATAGTAGCTTAGCTGACACTGCACGAATTTCATAAACAGGAAGCAGCAACTCAGTGTTATGGTACATACATAATGGTGTTTTGAGTACATTGTATCTGCTTCACTAATTAATCACAAATGTCAAAGATGCACGTAGGGTGCAGGTCACTGCTTGTAAACATGCCAGCGGATGGGCTGGAAATATAAATATCTAATTTCCATCAGTATAGAATTATTATATTACTCAAGTAAAGGAGGAGGAGGAAGAGGAGAAGAAGGAAGGCAGAAATGTGCCTGTTAAGACTTTGTACTCTCCCAGTGCTGGATTTTCTGAAAAAATGAATGGGAAAGAGGCAGATTCTATCATATTCTTAATTTCAGTAAGGCCGACTTACATATCAGTAGTATTACTATTGATAATGAATACACTGACAATCAATATTAATCTAGAACTGTTAGTGGCCCTGATTTAAAAGCAGCCATCTCAATTGCCCTGTGAAAAGGTTGCCTCTTGAAAAGCTTATCCAGTCCCAAGAGGGGAAGATCTTAATTGCCCTTGAAAGATGAGCAACAGTGAGGACCCACAAATCTTGCACACAGTCTAGCATATCTGAAGATGCAGATGCTCAGAACAGGACAACCCCAATAGTGCTTAGGCCAGCTTATCTGGGAATAAGCCATTCTCAATGTTCCTTAAAGCCCTAAAGCAGTGTTTCTCAACCTTGGGAATTTTAAGATGGGTGGACTTCAATTCCCAGAATTCTCCAGCCAGCCATGCCATAAAGTATCAGTCAGAATGGCTCATGCATGGCAATAGAGGTGATCCCCTAGGCAGTCCCCAGAGGTTGGTGCCCATTCATATCAATGATGCCTCTCCATGAGCCCATTCATGCTTGGCATCAAGACAGTCAGTGCTCTCACTTGCCAGCAGATGGAGCTGTCTTTTAAGAACCCCTTTTCCTGTCAGGATGCTTTGCAAAGGGTCTCTTAATTATGCAGTTATTGCCCCCCCCCCACCCCCACCAGGCCAAGGGCTGTAGATTAAGAAAGTCACTGATGAGCAACAATCTCTCACAATTACTCTAGCATGCTTTGGACAATATGTTATTACATGAGTTTTTGTATTCCAATGACCAAATGGGAGCCAGTTTGGTCTAGTAGTTAAGGTGCTGGACTAAGAGTGGAGAAGCCTGAGTTAGGTATAGAAGCCAGCTGGGTGACCTTGGGCCAGTCACTCTCCCTCAGCCTTGGGAAGGAGGCAAGGGCAAACCACTTCTGAAATCTTGCCAAGAAAACTGCAGGGACTTATCTATGTAGTTGCCAGGAGTCACAATAGACTCAAAGAGATTCCAGTGTGCCAAAATTCATTTGGTCCTTTTCTAGCACAGCAGAATGATTCCTTACCCTTCCCAAGAGCTGGCTGGAGAAGGAGAAGAGACAGGTGGGAGAAGAAATTGGTTGAGATTACCCCTAGCTTCATACATGCTTGAAGGGCTTTCTAAATCAAATCTCTTTGCAGGAGCCATCCTGTGGGCCACACTGAGGAATGCAAGGAGAGAACCCAGCTTCTTCAGCCTTGCTAGAAAACTATCAAAGAAATGGGCTTGTTGCTCGTACCTCTGGCTGAATTGGAAGTCCAGTGGTCAGACTTCTTCAAAATACCCAGAAGGTGGTTGCTATCTTATATTTAGTTATCATGAATTAAACCCAACTCAGAGTTCAAGCCTCCCTCCTCCCTTAATCTAAGAAATTAAAGGTAATTAATTTTGAGAGTTGTAAAAATAAACCAGTTATTTTACCAGGAGCTCAAAACAGTACTAGCACTAGTTCTGCTCTGGGTTCCTGGTGGCAGAGATTAGATTTAACACAAAGTATCATCCCCCTCTTCCTGCTTGCGCCCAAGGCTACATGCAATAAAAATCAGCAATATCAAAATGATGTCATCCCACAGACATCGCAATTCTGAATTTGTATCATGATGTCCAATGTAAATATGTTACATCATAATGTCATCACATGCGTCATCTTTTGCTCCCTTGTTTCCCCTGCTTGCGTGCTGTTATTTCTCAGGTGCATAGTTGCCTTTGTTTCAGTGAAATCACTGCTTATTCACTCTATACAACTGTTTTAAATTGTTAAACACACCTGTCGGTCTTGGCTTTATTATTAATTTATAAGGTCATTTCTGTAATAATAGTATTCCAAGGTATAAAAAAGCTTGCAGGCCTTTTTCAGCAATGACCCTATACAGGTTAATTTTTCTCCACCTGAAAAACCATTTGATGCTATTTTTTATTTGAAAAAAATATCAAGACTTTTTCATTTCGGGAATCTTTTACAATTCGCTATACCAGGATTCATTTTTAGGGAGACAATGTGTTTCTGAAGTATTTTCACATCATGTTTTATCTTAAAAATGCATGTCACTTTGTGAGGACTCTGCCCTGAAACGTGTTCTAGAAATCTGTAAAAATCAGTTAATCTTACTTCAGCAGATACTCTTAACATTTCTAATTAAGTATACTTAAGGATGAGGCTGTGATAAGAATATTCTGCTCTGTAAACTGTCCTTCCTTGTTCATCATGTCACAGAAAGCAGGAAGGACAGCTCTGCTGGAAAGATTTTCTTTTTCACTTTGCTTACTTTTTGAAATGGGAACCGTTGGGCAATTTTCTGTACAGTCCTTTAGATCTGGAAGAAATGATGTGGTCATAAACTCTCCTTGTGCCCTGAGAGATTGTATGGATGGTCCCTGCCCATTTTTTTCTTCATCCTGGCAAGATGGTTTTACAGTCTCCTCTGAAAGCTATTTAGGGCCGAGTCATTATACCAGATGTTATCAACTCTCCTTTAATGCTCACATACCATCTTTTTAAAGCAACAACTTTTGTGTCCTGCCTTCAGTGAAAAGAGGGTCTCTCCCCCATTCATTCTTCCCTTTGTGTTTATATCTATCACATAACATTTGGGTTTTGTTTTTAAGAAAAGGTTACGCCTATTTTAAGATGTACACGACCGTTCTTGTGTGTTTCCCAGTTCAGAATAGTGGCAGCCCTGCCACTGATTTCTGGCAATTGTAGACGCAGAGAGTTGCCAGAGCCACAAAAATGGTTTGGGGGAGTGGGGACACAAGCTTTAATGCAAGACCTGAACAGAGTTCAGAGAAAGGCTGTGCGGGGCTTCAGATTCAAAGGCAGCGAGATGCTTTGGAGTACATAGGGACATTCACGTAGCCCCTGTCTGGAACTCCTTAAACCAAACACCAGGATCTGGATTGCAGTGCAGCTGTGGAGGAGCCCCAGGAAAAGATGAAGCAGCTGCTTTAAGAAGTTGCACATGGGGGCTACATGAGTGCACTGGAAGCACCCTTTTGTCTTTGAATTTGAGGCATTGCACACCCCAAAGAAGAAATGCCACCAGCTCTCCCTGGCCAAGGCGCCTGTGGCTCAAAGTGGTCCTCAATGCTTTGCTTCAGCTATCACAATCCCCCAGCTGTCTAAATATATGGGCCATTCTTGGTAAGCTGAGAATTTTCATTCATCCAGCTTTTATTCGCTAGGATACAAATAAGTGGCAAACAGTCTTAGAATGTTAGAAGCCCTCCTGATTCTCATTGTTTTCTCTTGATTTCCTTGTAAGCCACTAGCTTGAAAAAAAAAATGTGCTGGAAGACAATACTGTTCTTCCAAATAAAACTAAGCCATCAGTCTGACTGACCTAGCAGAGAGCATTGATGGGTTTTCTACCTTGTTAACCTGTTTCTCAGGAGGTTACTTCAGTCCCGTTTGGAGAAAACTGAGGCCTGCTGTACTTCCAGAAAATGTTTCTCCACATCCTCATCTCTAAGCCATGAAACTCCCTTGGTGATCCTGGGCCTCCCACTGTTTCTGCGCCATCTTACTGGATTGCTTGCAAAGGTACAATAGAGATGTGAAGATAAAAGGGAATGGAAAAAAATATAAATGCTGGCCTGAGCTTATTGGGGAACAGAGGGGATTTCTCAACCAATTCTGACAGGCTAATACAGCCCCAGGAGAGGGCTAAGAAGTAGCATCCCCCCTACCCATTGGGATTGGGGCTTCCAGGACAGAGAAGATCTCCATAAAGGTGGTGTCTTCCTTTTCCAAGATTTAATTCAGTTTAATTTTGTCAAATGTATATGGCTGCCCATCCCCCCCAAAGTGACTCCAGGTGGCGTACAATAAAACCAGGAATTAAAATATTTTACAAACCCATTAGTAAGAATATATCAAACCATGAGAGGGAAAATGTTACATGCAATGCGGCCAGATAACCTGGCAAAGGCCCTCCCTCATTCTGGCCAATCTCTTATAGGTGGATTTTTCGCTGCATTTATGCTGCACAGCTTTTGAGAGTTAGGCGAGGCAGCTACCGAATGGAAAAAGCCCCCGAGCCTTTGATACTGGTCAGAAAGAGCCAGTCTCAGCAGATGAAACACACTTGATCCCAGGCATAATAACAGATAGTTAAAATCAAATAACCTTTTACAGTAGTTCGAAAGAGGAAAGGAGCACATCCTCTCTCAGCTGTTCTCCCAATCAGGGAATAAAGCTCATTGGAAGGATTGATAATGAAGCTCAAGCTCAGATACTTTGGTCACCTAATGCGAAGAGAGGACTCTTTGGAAAAGACCCTGATGCTGGGAAAGATGGAAGGCAAAAGGAGAAGAGGACGGCAGAGGATGAGATGGCTAGATAGCATCACTGAAGCAATGAGCATGAAATTGAGCAAACTCAGGGAGGCAGTGAAAGATAGGAAGGCCTGGCGCAATATGGTTCATGGGGTCACGAAGAGTCGGACACGACTTAACGACTGAACAACAACAACAACAACAACAAACAGAGAGCTGCTCTTTCTCCTTATGGCTCCAGGCTAGATTTTGGATTGCTGACCTACAGTGTTCCACTTCTAATACCAGGATGAGGATGATATCACCACAATTGCTGAATGCAAAAGCACACTTTGGCCGTGCACACAATGGTGTGCAGGCAAGAGTTTCCTCACAACAGAGGTGACAAGGGAAGGCAGCTGAAAGAGTGTGACGAAAGGAGAAGTCATTACATAGATGGGGCAAAAATCATGAAGAATCACATGCTTGCTTATTCCTATCAGTACATGAAATTGGTGGTGGTTTTTGTCCTGGCCTTCTTTGTCCTGGAGGGGCATATTTTGGGGAGGTATCCCGCAGGCTCATGGCTTGTGCAATCCTGCCTTACACTCATCAGTGGAACAAGAGATTAGTCAGGTTGGAAACAGAAGGGGTAGGAGATAAGGTGAGACCCACTGATCTAACAAAACTTTTCAAGATGGGAAGATTTGGGCCCTGTAAGCAGGTCCAGACAGAAACATTTTCCTAAAAGGCAACAAGCTGAATTTTATCTCCCAGGGCCCATTATAAAAGCTCCATATAAACTATAGAGCAGTGTTTCCCAACTTGGGCAACTTGAGACATGTGAACTTCAACTCCCAGAATTCCTTGCAGTGGACATATTGGCTGGGGGATTTGGGGAGTTGAAGTCCACACAACATAATGTCAGGTTGGAAAATACTGCTGTAGAGAAATGTAAGAACCTGAAGTTTAATCCATTATCCTCATCCTACTATCAAAGTACGAGCAAATCTGGCAGGGAGGCTATTCCAAAGGGCAGACACTAATTCTGAGAATACTTACAGAAGGGAGGAACAAGCAGCAGCTTTTTCTGGGACAACCATGTCGGATGGGTTGATTGTGGCTGGAGAAGGCAGATATCCAGCTTCCAAGCCATATAAGGCCATTTAGGTCAAAATCAGCACTTTGAATTGCCCCTGGAAACCTATGGGAGCCAACGCAGGTCCTGAAGTCCAGGTATAATACGCACAAAGTGTTGCTTAGCAAAGGGGCTGCTACATTTTGCCTTGACTTCTCGCTGGTCTTTGGAGGCAGCCCCCTGTAGAGCGTATTGCAGTGGTCCAGAGGAGAGGTGATGAGACCATGACTTACAATAGCAAGTTCTTTTTTAGGGTTCCTCTCCTCCCTCACTCCATTTTCCAGAGCTTTATTTTTTATTTTTCATGCAGAAAATATGAATTCCCGAAAATGAAAACCTTCAAAACAAAAACTATTTCCATGTGTGGGTCAATGCATTTTTAAAAGTTGTATCAAGTGACAGAATATAACACTGCACTGAAAGTAATTTTCTTACAGAATTATTCTCTTTTAAGTGTGAGGTACTGATAGAGTAGTGAATTAGTGTCAAATTCTCCACCCACACCATGAGAGCTAGAAAGGTGAAGGTCATCTTTGTTTTATTGTTAATGAAGGCCAAAATGCCCAAGGCTGAAGCTGTATTTTCTGCTTCTGCAGCCATTATTAGAGTGTCACTAGTTTCTAGCATTAATTATATTCCCTGTCCTTAATGGCTGCATCGGAGCTTACTTCTGGATTGCATACCAGGTTCCATACAACATTGATTCTGTTCAATGATACGCATTTGCCATGTTAACAAGATGCATTTGAGAATTTAGTGAAGCCAGTCTTTACCTTTGTAGAGGAACATGGACAGTGGAAACAAGATTCCTCTGGAAGCTTGTTAAGGAATGGATAAAGATACATTTGAGCTGAATTCATCTGATGACTATGCTGTTTTCTTGGCAAGAGTATGGCCTTTTCTTCTCTTGAAATGTTCTTTCACCTTCCCAATTGATTTCTCAGTCCTGCAGGTGGCAGCAGTTGGCTGATGTTCTCAAACTCAGACCTGGCCTGCTCAATATTTGGATAGGAGATTTCCAGGCTGTAGATCATCAGATGTCCATCAAGACCCCAGGCCGTAAGCTTGACTTAAAGGAGGATCTATGGAGAGAAGGAATTCCAGGGATTCCCCCAGATAAATACAATTGCCCAGTTTTTGTATTTAAGAAAAGAAGACTAGAGTTTTTCAACAAACAATTTGCCTTTAAAATGTCTTTGATTCACTGAGATTGTAGTAATGGAAGCAGGCAACTTTCTTCTGTCTAGCCATCTCTGTGGGGAGAAGGCAATCTTGATTTCAGGAATTTTCAAGAAACTTGGTCATACTGATTGGGGAAAAATTGGCTTACATTTTAATAAGAATGTACAGTGCATTCAGAAAGTATTCAGACCCCCTTCACTTTTTTCAATTTTGTTATGTTGCAGCCTGATACTACAATAGTTCAAATTCATGTTTTTTGTCATTAATCTACACTCAGTACCCCATAATGACAAAGTGAAAACAGAATTTTAGAAATGCCTGTAAATTTATTAAAAAGGAAAAACTGAGCTATCGCATTGGCATAAGTATTCAGACCCTTTGCAACAACACGTGAAATTTAGCTCAGGTGCCTCCCATTTCTCTTGATCATTGCTGAGCTGTTTCTACACCTGATTGGAGTCCACCTGTGGTAAATTCAATTGATTGGACATGATTTGGAAAGGCTCACACCTCTCTATAGAAGGCCCACAGCTGACAACGCATGCTGTATCAGAGCAAAGGCCATGAGGTCAAAGGAACTGCCTGCAGAGCTCAGAGACAGGATTATTGCAAGGCACAGATCTACAAAAAAAATTCTGCTGCACTGAAGGTTCCCAAGAGCATAGTGGCCTCCATAATCCTCAAATGGAAGAAGTTTGGCACAACCAGGACTCTTCCAAGAGCTGGTCACCTGGCCAACCTGCGCAATTGGGAGAAGAGCCTCAGTAAGAGAGGTGACCAAGAACCCAATGGTCACTCTGACTGAGCTCCAGAGATCCTGTGTGGAGATGGGACAAAGTCCCAGAAGGACAACCATCACTGCAGCCCTCCACCAATCTGGGCTTCATGGCAGAGTGGCTAGACGGAAGCCTCTCCTCAATGCAAAACACATGAAAGCTCGCTTGGAGTTTGCAAAAAAGCACCTGAAGGACTCTCAGACTGTGAGGAACAAGATTCTCTGTTCTGATGAAACCAAGATTGAACTGTCTGGCCTCAATTCTAAATGTTATGTCTGGAGGAAACCAGGCACTGCTCATCACCTGCCCAATATCCAAGAGAGAAGCTTGGTGGTGGCAGCATCATGCTGTGGGGGTGTTTTTCAGCAGCAGGGACTGGGAGACTGGTCAGGGTTGAGGGAAAGCTGAATGGAGCAAAATACAGAGATATCCTCAATGAAAACCTGTTCCACAGTGCTCAGGACCTCAGACTGGGCCGAAGGTTCATCTTCCAGCATGAACAACGATCCTAAGCACACAGCCAAGACAACACAGGAATGGCTTAGGGACAAATCTGTGAATGTCCCAGAGTGGCCCAGCCAGAGCCCTGACTTGAACCCTATTGAACATCTCTGGAGAGACCTGGAAATGGCTGTCCACCGACGGTCCCCATGCAACCTGATTGAGCTTGAGAGGATTTGCAAAGAAGAATGGCAGAAAATCCCCCAATCCAGGTGTGCAAAGCTGTTGCATCATACCGAAAAAGACTCAAGCTATAATTGCTGCCAAAGGTGCTTCAACAAAGTACTGAGTAAAGTGTCTGAATACTTAAGTATGTGTGATATTTCAGGGTTTTTTTAAATAAATTTACAGACATTTCTAAAATTCTGTTTTCACTTTGTCATTATGGGGTACTGAGTGTAGATTAATGAGGAAAAAAACGAATTTGAACAATTGTAGTATCAGGCAGCAACATAACAAAATTGAAAAAAGTGAAGGGGGTCTGAATACTTTCCAAATGCATTGTACCTAACTCACATTTCTCAGACCTTTATGCAAAACCAAAATGCAACTGTTCTTTATAAGGTAATTTTTTAAGCCCTCCCCAAAATATATACAATAATCATATTGGAGGAATACATGCAGAATTCTTTCTATTGGGTGAAAATCATACCCCAAAATGCATTATAATAGGGAAAATTTATTTCAAAATATATAAGGGAGATTTCACAGATACATGGGGGAACACACACACATGTGACATAATCCTTTTCTCCCAAAAATTGGGCTGAAGAGAATGCTGTCCATGTTTGGTCAGTACTTCAAAAAAGAAAAGCCCCATGCATGTGAAATCAGAAATTATGGCTTTTGAAAAATGATGAGCAATGTCCACATTTCTGCCATACAACAATGTAAGCAGCTTCAATATGTGGACCTTTCTTGAAAGAAGCAGTATCTTCCTAAACATATATAACACTAACATGGTAGCAGCAACAGTAATGTATTTTATTATACAAAAGGGAAGACAGTGGTGACTCATTTTTAAACTCACCCAGAGCAAGGTATTAGTGCAGCTGCTCTATGGGGCTGTCAGTCCTGGAATAATGGTTTCATCCAAACTTTGGAAATTGTACAAAACCATTTCCTTAAAGGCATAATGATGCCTCTGCTAGGAAGTCTGTCCACTCTTCTCCAGACAGTGCTAGGCTTCCTTGGAGAAGAGCTCAGGTTCAGGAAGCCTGAATTAATACGAACACACCCACTTGTCTGAAGGATAGTAAGTCCCTCGTTAGCTTGTCCTTCAAAGTGCTGAAGCGTCAGAAGGCATGGAAATCATTACTGCAATCATTCTTCCCCATCTACAGTATAAATATGCCTTGTTGAATCATTGTGAAAAGCCGGGAGACTGGAATTATTTGCATGGTTTAGTAGGCTGAAAGCAGATCAGAGCATCATAGGTGAACCAACAGCCAGATCAGTATTAGTGGAAATGCTGCCCACAAATGCCTAGTTAGCATACGTGTGGTGATTCTTTGAGTGTAACAAACCTGAGTTATTACTATCAGCCACTCAAGCAGTGGTTGTTGAAATCCATTAAGTTGATGCAGAGGAAATTGCTATAATATCTTGTCTTATATAAGGGCTAATAAGTAAAATGTATTTTACAAGCTAATGTGCTTTTTCTAGGAACTTTCCTGGGCAAAAGATAGAATGCCATGATGGGTGATTGAGACTAATAGCAGTGATCTGACATGGCTTAAGGGGGTGCAAGGATCAAACCTTGATGGAACGTCAAGTAAAGGGAGCTTTCAGCAACTAGGTAAAGTTTGTGAGGCGGCTGGACTATTCCAAAGATCTGTTAGTACCCAGAAAACTCAATTAAGTATGGATCAGTGGAAAAGAAGTATGCTTAGTCGCTGAGCGTTGTAATTTTGGAGCCTGGATTTATTGTTCTAGTCTACACTCGCTTTGAACAGCCACATGTATTACTTATGATCATCAAAGCAGTAACAATTAAGTGGATCAGATCAAAATAGCAAAATAACAAATAATACCCAGAGAAATTCATCTTTAAGATGTATGGGAAAATAATCTTTTGACCCAGCATCAACATTATATCAGGGAATGAAACCTTCCTTGGGGGCCAGCAGTGATGTTACAACAATGGTCTTGTCCTAAGGCTCTCATCACGTGTATGTGTATGTATGTAGGAGAAAGAGAGTTGCCAAAAGCTAGTAAGCATCACCATTTATTCTCTAACTGGGATCAGTCTCAGATTATCTCCCACACTCCTGCTATATTGCCTGTCTCTCACGCACAGTGATCTTTGGCCATTAGCAAGTGTTCCTTAATCTCCTTTCCTGCTCTCCAAACGAAGGACCATTTTACTTAGTAGCTGTTTTGCAATGATTAATTAGCCACCCTTGGGAAGAAAGTTCAATTTTTCATACTGAAAAAAACTAGAGTTGGGTCAGCTAAGTTCCATTCCCATAGTCAGCATGGCAAAGGTAGTTGGATATGCAAAGGGAAGCCCCCCACACGGAGCACCTGCCAAATAAACTCTCAATCCTTGCCCTCCTTGTTAGATCTTCTGATCAGAAACCATCCCCAAGCATCTTTCAAGCTATAGCTCTTGATGCTTCTCACTACAGGGAGAGCTGAACAGCCAGATCCTTTGCTGTTCACTTGAAACTGCAGCAAAGGTTTGGCTACTGAGGAGAGAACTAGCTGGGCCTCAGAAGATGGCAACAATCAACTGCACGCCCCAAGGGAAGCTGCTCTGTACATTCAGAAAAAAACGCAAGGGGGCAGTGACTGATTGGATGCTTTCCTTACTCCCATTGCAAGCAAGTTTGTTTGTTTGTTCTTTTTCTTTCACACACGCAGATACAGGTGGCTGTAAACTGTAACCAGGAACACAGGGCACAGGAATGAGCACTGAATAATGCATGCTTCAGAGCAACAGTGAGATGCGTTGCTGGTTCCTGTAGTGCCTTAGCTAGTTTAAAAGAGGCCAATAGAAGAAAATTGCCTGGGTGAAGTTGCACACCAAGCCAGCATCATGTTTCAGATAAAGTCTTTAAACACTTAAATACTACTAAGTGTGTGCTATAGAACTGGAAAAAGAGCAGGCAAATAATTTTTGTGCAGCCTACAGAGCCACCAAACACAGTTTCCTGCCAATTTGAGACAGGAAATTCTTCACAACTACAAGTGTAAGCCATAATGTGGCTTAACATGGCTGAGAAAGAAAATCCCAAATTCCCCCATCTTCCAGAAATCTCCATAAAACCTGACTGCCCATTTGGCTTTATTGCCCCACCCACTGCACCCCTGGCCACAAAAGAAGGAAGGAAGGAAGGAAGGAAGGAAGGAAGGAAGGAAGGAAGGAAGGAAGGAAGGAAGGAAGGAAGGAAGGAAGGAAGGGTGATTTCAGACCACCAAAAAGTTGCCACCTTCCAACATAGACCATCAACATGGCCCCCATCTCCAGGCCACGGATGATTAATATGCCCTAGGGGTCAGTATAGTATAATGCAGTGTTTCTCAACCTTGGCCACTTAAAGATGGGTGGACTTCAACTCCCAGAATTCCCTAGCCTGCATACTGGCTGGGGAATTCTGGAAGTTGAAGTCTACCCATCTTCACTTGGCCAAGGTTGAGAAGCACTGGTATAGTAGCTAAGGGGCTGAACTGAGAACAGAGGTGTCTAGTTGCAAGCTCCTACTCAACCATGCAACTTCAGCCACTGTTTCTCTGCTCAACCCACTCCACAGAGTTACTGTTGTACATATCAAATGAGGGTTGACCCCCATGGATGCTGCTTTGAGTTCCCTTGGGGGAAAAAAAAGCAGCATACAGATATAAGAAATGTTGGGGTAGAGGTGCACACCAAGATGTGTATACAATTTTGAGCAGACTCCAAAAAGCAAATGTGCAAACTGAGGGAAAAACAGGAGGAACAACTCACACTCAGGGAAATGCAAAATGGTAAAACAATGTGTTCTGCTTGACAGTGCAATCCACCAACTTCAATAAGTTCTTACATATATCCGAAGCCAGTTTTAAAACACACAAACTTTTCTCCACAGAAATTGCCCAAAGTCCTTCCTTTTCTTAAATCTTGATTTCCTATCCATGAGCTTAATTGGATGACCTCAGATGCTGGGCTTATGAAAGAAAGGTTAGCCTGATCAGACACCGAAACCAAAGTTGCCCTTCTGTAACCATAGCCCTTCGTGACCTAAGCATCAAGTCACATATTCACCAAAAAAGTTTTTACTTGGGATTTTTATAAAAGCTGCAGAAAAATGTATACCTCCCATTTTAAAACAGAATTGAGCCGTAAACCTCTCTTGGTGTAGATGAAACTTCAGACGTGTTCAATATTGAAAGCGTCTCTGGGATTAATAAAAAAAAAGACAAAATACTGTATATTGGCTGAATGGCTATATTTAAGCTTCCTTCCAAGGGAGGTAGATATTCCTTTTGGATGGTTCGTTATGTGCTGCCGCTGTTAATGGTTGATTATGTGCCATCAAATTGGTGTCAGTTCTTAGCACCCACATAGGCAGACCTTCTCTGGAATAAGCCATTGTGGTAATGCACATTTTTATTCTGAAGGGCTCTTTCCACATTCTCTGGTTGAGTCCTTTTGGATCTCCAATTGTTTAGACATCTCCAGTCTTTGAGTACTACCAAAAATCTAGTAAATCCTAGAGTCTGAAGAACAGGTTCAATGACCACTATGTCCAGCAAAAGTGGGATGGCTTTGAGGATATCATGTGCTTGGAGGGGCATTTGGTGTACTAAATCTATAAATTGTTACCTTTCAAGGAGACTTTCAAATGTGGAGCACATCCTTTGGAACCCATTCCCTGCCCTCAGAGAAAGTGTTACAGATGATTCTTGTCCTGGTGTTGCCTTCTGTGGAACCCAATAGTTTTCTGATAGGTCTAGAGTCTTGTCCCTTGTGTTTAGAAGTTCTGAAAGATTTGGGATGATTGAATTACACTCTATAGACATGTTCCTTTCCTTTTTATTGGTAGTAGCATTGCTCCTTCAAATCCTTTTCACCTGGGATGGCATCCAAAAGTTCTCAAAAAACAAAAGTGAACGGACTGTTGGTTAGACTAGGAACAAAGGTTCCCCTAATTGCCCAGCCAGTGATAACTCTGGAGGGAATGCTGCAGATCCCATTGAGTATATGGGCTGTTCAAATATTATTACAAGCTAGAATTGTCAAGACTTCTGGCTTACTGTGAATGGGGAGATGCTAATGCACACTGCCCATTCACTCCAGCTCTTCTTACTAGCAGGAACAGAACTGCCTGGAAGATTAAAACCAGGTCATATGAATGAGGCTTGTGTGCCCCAAATAGTCTTTCACTTCTTCCTGATGATTGTGTCCCAAAATACTGCTGCCATTTGCAGTGGGTAATGGGAATGGCCTTGAGGGACAGGATGAAGATCACTACCAAAACAGTGGTCAGATAAAATAAACCTGAGCCCAGGGCACGACGTATATTTTGCACAATTGTTTAATCAGTTGCCAGGTCTGTTTCATTAAAAAAAAAATCCAACATTTAAAAACCTCTTTCAGACATTCCCTCCTACCTCTAAATGTGACTTAGGATTGAATTCTGTAGAAAAAGGGTGGGACAATACAGAAGCAAGCAGCCTCCTTCTCAGCAGTTGGGGCTTCCAGTAGATACAAGCTCCAAGCTAGTGGCACAATGGGGGCATTCTGTTGATTTAATCCTCTACCAAGAAATAGTTTCATAGGAGGAAGACAGCAGCTCCTAAATCAAGGTTAGGCAACCTATTCCACTCCAGAGGCTTTGAACTAAGGTTCTCTTGGTTGGGGCTGATGGAATTGAAACCCCAAACATATGACAATAGGAACTAGTCCTATGTTGTTCATGGCAATCCATTCCAACCTGACTTTCAAGGCAGATTCCCCAATCTTCTGTCCTCCAGATGTGCTCAGATTACGACACGCACGATTTCTAGCCAACTTCTCTAGAAAGCCTCAGGTAGGGAAAGGTTGTTCTAGGGGCTTGGAGGCAAAATTTGGTTGGAGGGTATGAGGTGAGGCCAGCTTTTTGGAACAGTAGGTGTGCCCTTCCCCTTTCTCTTGCTCCCACAGTGGTAATTGATTTTTACATCCCACAGCAAGGTGTCACACTTGCTGGGACTTGATTCATTCATTTAGTAAATCACATTGTTAATTATAGCCTAATATTTGAGAATCACATCATAAAGGCAAGTAGACTTGGGTATATACAGAGTTCTTCACTCCCGAACAGCCTCTCGTACATTGGGTACGAAGGAGTTTATATCCGTGGCAGAACATCAGTGTGGACCGCTTCTCCCATCCCTAAACTGGCTGTGCTTACTTGCTTTCACAAGTCGTACTGCTTCACTTCTTTCTTATAGAGGTGCTTTTGATCTTCTACCTTCCATCCTGGCTTTGAAACTTAAAAGTACATTACACAGATTGGGTATAAAGAAAAAATGGCAAGAGTCTTGCTGGGTACGTGCATGGCAACATTCTCCTTCTGCCCTGACGCGGCATTAACAGGCAAACTGTGTGATGTACAAGGACCGCAGAGAGGCAGGCATGCTTGGAGAGCAGCTGCAACACGACAAGGCTCAGGACAGGACAGCTTGGCCCTTGCTGGTGAAATCCCCCCTCTTTTCTTCATGGGCCAGCATTGCCACAGACCGCCCAATGACGCATTCTCCTCTCCATTCTCAGGGAGATCTCAGATAAACCACCCCTATCAGCTGGAAGCATCACCTTTTAAATAATAGTTTCAGGCTGCTGGTCTTAGCCTTCAGCCCACAGTAAGAAAATAACTGGTTGATTTCCAAATGGGGAACATTAAGAGCCAAATGGAGATGGAAAGATACTCTGGTACTCTCTTGAGTTCATTTGGGCTGTAGCCTGGAGACATGCAGAGGTGGGAGGTGGCACGTAAAGTAAGTCATCTCTCTGCCCTTCCAAGCTGAGATCGCCCTCTGGTCAGCAATAAAAGTCCTCTTAAGTTAACCCCCCATCCCTCTGCTCTGAAGGCTCCTGGTCACAATTACTCTTTTTTGCTAAAGGCTCTTTGGAGACAGGGACAAAACCTTCAGCACTTCAGTCCAACTGCCCGACCCCTCACAGCCACTATTTACCTTAACACTTTTTTGAGGTTTGGGAGGGGATTACCAACTGCTGACCTCAGCTCTGGTATCTCCCCCCAGCTGTAGTTCCCTGAGCTCCCAGGTCATGCCACACAAGTGCCACGGAAGGATTTTTCTAGAGCAGAGAGCATTGGCATGCCTCCTCAGTTGGCCTGAAAAGCTCCAGCAGGGTCCGCAAACACGAGCTCTTCCCAGTCTTGAAATCAGCCTGCAAGTTGCGCAGGGCAGGGTTAGCTGAAGCACCTTAATGTGTCTGCATAGCACAAGGACCTGATGCACTCAAGCAATGTAACCAAAGAAATATATTAACCTGGGACAGAATGTACTGCTTGAATAACTGAGCAACCTGGGAACAAAACATGCTGTGAATGCTGGGAAAGTGAAGCAGGTTTCTGACTGAGCACAGCTTGGATGGCAGAGTGCCGGGGAGCCCTGTCTCATGTGTGCAGAGATCCTAGGAGGGGAAAGAGGGCATTCTAAAAAGAAAAGCACTAACCAGCAAATAAATCAAGAAACAGGCACAGCATCGTCCAATACATTGCCTCTCTCTGCAGATCCAGGCTGGATAAGGAGTCCTGGGTTCAGCTCTTTCTCAATCATGTGGTTCCCTTGCTGTTATCCCAGACTGCCAAGGGAGACCAAGCATCATCAACATAAAATCATTAAAAGTAATCTGATTGTACCTGGTGCTGTCCAGGCTCATGGGATGCCAATGCCCATCCGCTCCCATGCCAGTAGGGGAGGATGGGAGTCCAGACAGACACATCTCAAAGGCTCCAAACTGGGGAAGACTGCTTTAAAAGCTCCCTGGAACATGCACCCCAACTAAAGCCAAGTATCGGCATTGTCATTTAACCAGCAGATATTTGGGGGAGTGGGGTGGGGGGTGACCCATGGCAGAATGCGGAGGGAGTCCATTTTTCTCCCAGCCCACGTACTTCCAATTTCAGCAGTCTTCCTACAACCCAGGGATGAACCATCCGAACTGTAGTGCTAAAGTATGTCAGTACAGCAGAAACATGGAGCAGCAAGGTTTGGTTTGGTTTTAAAGAAAAGAAAGCATTCTAAGCCTTCTCTGCACTTAGAATACTTACTTTACCATTTTTAAAAAAACACTCCCAAGAAGAAGAGGAACAAACCTTTTGTCATTGCACCGTGCTATTCCCTGCGGACCTTCTTTAGAAAAAAAAAAATTAAAGTGCAGTCCTAAGTTCTAAAAAAGGCTGTTTGCTGCTGCCACAGTCATTCAACATCTGTCAGCATAGATAGCAGGATCACTTCAAGCAACACTCTGCAAGTATGTTTTTAGGCCTGGATGATTATACAGAAAGTAGAAAATAGGAAAAGTGGCTATGAGCCATTGCACAGGACAAGTAACAAGATACTTTTTAATGGATAAAAGTGATCAGGGTTACAAAAATGTCTTATAGGAGAAGTAAGGTTGCCATCTATGCTCCTTCATCTTCTAAAGGATTATTGGAAAGTGCAAAGTTATCAGAGTCTCTTAAGGAGAATGAATAAATCCTTTTTAGAAATCCTCTTTAGATTTTGTTATGTATGAAGGTGCCATATTTTGGCAGGGTGCTCTCCATCTACAAAGCCTGATCGACCACTTACAAAATATTGGGATAATAAGTAAGGACTCAAATCAACGACGGTTCTCTATGCGCTGATTGCCTTGTCTCCTTCTGGGCTCTGATAAGCTCCTGGAAAGATCTCACCTGCACTACCACCAGTGCCCCAAGAAAATGATGTTTGGGTGGGGGAAGAGCAAGGACAGGTGAAGACATGCTATAGGAGAAGCACATGTGTAAGTCCATGGTGGCTTCCACCAGTGACTGGGGCCAGAGCATTGCTCCAACATTGTCCTTGGCTAAGCAAGACCACAAAGATCATTTTTATGAGGTTCACATTCCCCTCCTTCTCTGGCTAGCCTGGAATTAGGGCAGAAACAAAAATATGCAAAAGAACTGAACATTTTTTAAAATATATCCTCAACTAGAAATTGGGAAATTAAATGGAAAGGCCAGATAAAATGATTTCATTTTGTGTGCCTCAACGGTCTAGCAAAAATGAAGGCCCCTAACAGAGTGCCACCAAGAAAGTTAAGCAGATAAAATCTTATTATCCAGTTGGATGGAAAAGTGTCTGAGAACCATATATAATCCACTCAACTCTTTGTGGGGGCAGATAGAAGTGGAAACAACAATATACAGACTGGGATTGTGCCAGAACTTAAACTCTGAAATTTGGAACAATGCACATTATACAAAATGAACTTCACATAGATTTTCTGTAGTTTTAACAACTTGCTCACTTTGGATATGACAAACTTAAATTTCTGACTAATTCCTTTCTTCATTTGTTTCAGCTCTAGGTTAAAAGCAATAGTATTTCTTTTTTTTCTTTTTTTTCCCCCTCAGTGCCATTTCCAGTACTGCTACACTAATTTCAACATACATTTTGAAAGCAGTTATGGAAGCAAGGGAAAGCCTAGCATATATACCAGTTTACCCTAACAGCATGTGTATATAAATATATATACACGTGCACGTGTACGGGCACACACACACACACATTTACACACAGGCTGCAGAGGGAGCTCAAATAGGCCAGTGGGTGAGCAGATGCTCACTTGATGCAATGAGCTTGCTAAAGGGCCAGAGAAGTTACTTCTTTTTCCTCTCTCCTTTCTTGCTTATTGTGTTATTATAAATCTCTCTCTTTCTCTTTCTCTCTAAATATATTTCTGTTTTATCAGGCACAGGACCTACAGACTCAGCCAAGCTCATTCTCGACTGGTCCCAAAGATCTGCAGGAGGAAAGAAAATATGTAGATGATGTCCAGGTAAATGTTGAGGGCTCCAAAGATGTATTCCTCTGGACTCATGGCATAGCGACGATTCCCCATCAGGAGCTGGGTATCAAAGGCCAGAAACTGAGAGAGAAAAGCAAACATGGACAGTGATTAGCAATGCAATCTTTAGGTGTCAAAAGACTTGGAAAGGGAAAATGGTAAGGTTGCTGGTTGCCCAGGCCCTAGTCGCAAATCCCATAATCTAATTAGGAAGAAAAGAGTTGGCAGAGTGTCTACATAGCCTATAGTTCTGTGCATGGATGTTCCCAGATACTTCTCTTGGAAGTGCAGCTAGATTCACATCCATGAATATTCAGCTTCTCCCTTCCAGCTCTGCTCTTCACTCTGAAAGCTCCCTTGCTTAATTATAAGGTGAGGATCTTCTCCAGCCATACATCAACTGGAGTTGAGGTTAGAGCAAGAACATGAAAAAGGAACCACCCAGTCCAGTAGACTTGTCCTGCTCTTCCTGGCCTTCAGAGGAATCTTTCATACATTGTGTTGAGTTAGGTTTATTTTTACTGTGGTTTGTTAAAACAAGCCATAGTGGCTGGGTTCATACAACATGCTAAATCAAAACCAAACCATCCACCATGTCTGATGCATATTCATTAGCAGGACAGGATTTAAATGTCAGAATAAAACAAATGGAGAGGTTATTCATTAGATTTATATCCCAATTTTTCTTTGGGTCCCAGCTGGCTGTTCTTCAATTTCCCTTACAATAAGCCTATGAGGTAGGTTAAGATGAGAAAAAATGGTCCAAAGCCAACCACTGTGTTTCCATAGTTGAAGGTCTCCTTTTCCAATAATTTGCTGGCTGAGGAAGATTCTTCTCTAGCCTAGATTAAAATTCAAGCTAGAAATGAATCTGTACATTATAATATTCTTCATTTTATTGTCCCATCCATGCAAGCGTCATGAAATGGTGCTTCCAGCTCCACAGCTACAAGTGAAGTGATGTTAGTCATAGAAGACTTAGATGCCCTAAATTTCAGACATCTGCTTTTCCCACTTGCCCCCCCTCCCTCTTTTTTTGGTGTGTGCCTTTGAGTCAGTCTTGACTCCTGGCAACTGTCTGGCTGAGTCCCTGCAGTTTTCTTGGCAAGGCTTTTCAGAAGTGGCTTGCCCTTGGCTCCTTCTTCCTAGGGCTGAGAGAGAGGGACTGGCCCAAGGTCACTCAGCTGGCTTCATGCCTAAGGTGGGAGTAGAAGTCCTGGTCTCCTGGTTTCTAGTCTGGTTCCTTAGCCACTACACCAAACTGCCCCTCCCTAACTGCTGCAAAAACATGCCCTGGCAAAATATTTTTTCTGCTGTTTCCCCCTTGTTGCTGCTTCATCCCAGCCAATAAGTGAGACAGCCTTAAGCTGTCCTAATGTCAAAATTGTATTTCAGCATCATTCCAACACCAACCCAGGGGAGCCTCAAGCTAATTTTCTAATGTTATTATTATTTTCCATCTTTATTCCTTTGCTTCATGATGGCTTCCTTAAAAGCCCCATTAAAAATCTTGGCAGGACCCAACATTCATATTTGTGGTTTAGTGACATGAGCGATCTTGGGTTATCAAAGGTGCAAAGTACCACAATCAGAAAGCAAAGGGAACAGCCTTTCTTTGTTTCCAAAGGGAATTGGAAGTGGAGAGTTGGTTTATTCCAGTATTAATAACAGGATTACAGAAACAGACCAGATAACCTTGTTGGCTTAGGGCAGTGGCCCATTTAGCTTAGGTTGGCCTATATATGTGTATATCTTTCCTATCACTGAGTACATGCGTAAGAACCAAGATTCAAAGGTCCCAGAATCAGTGAGCAGAGATGATAAATGGCAAGTGGGGGATGGAGGATGGAGCCAAAAAGAAGAAAACCTTTTGGTAGCTCAGAGAAGTGTACAGAGAAATCCACACAGAGAGATTTTTCAGGAACCCTGGCAAATGGAGAGAGAAATGTTCTAGCACACAGAAGGCACGTATCTCAAATATGGAAGATATTTTCATTCACATCAGATGGATTACTGAATGAAGAGAGAGGGCTGCCAACTGTTGAGCTGAAAACACTGCTGACCCAGTTGGCTGAGTCTATCCTTAGACTATAGCAGTGGACAGGGAAACAATACATGAAAGAAGACCTGACCTGAGACCAATCTACAATATTTTCACTGCACCACTGCCTTTTTCTGTGATTTTTGTTTCTATTGCATCTTTCAGCATAGCAGAGCTCAGAATAGAAAACAGGCAAAGTCTATGTAGCAAGTCTCCCTCAATGAATGTACTTGTGAGACTCAGTTAACATCCCTTGAATACAAGTGTGTGGCCTACAAGCTTCTAGCACGTGCCTTAAAGAAAAAAATGTTGATGGCTTTATTGAGACCATTCATTCATCCATCTGGCAATAGTCCACATTTCTGGTTGTTTTGCATTGGTGCAGAAATCCAAACAATTAAAAAGGTGACTGGATTGTTTAACAAAAAATTCTGGGAGAGGAGGTTGGGTTTTCCTCATTATGGGGATAAAAACCAGGCTCAGTACACTTTCCAACCACAGATTCTTATCTTGGGACCAACTTGCCTGAAACTGATTGTCAATACTGTATACTTTCCACAGTCCCCTTGCCTATGGCACATTGCAGAATACATTGTTTTAGTTTTCCTTGGCCTGCATGTTTCTGGATGTTTTAGTCTACTTTGGATTCCTGAACTGAAGCATCGCATTGTCCAAGGGCATCATCTTCCATTTGAAGGCAGATATACTTGAGGAACGATGCTTGCCCATTTGGTAAACATTTTACCAAATTTCTATAAGATTACTGCAATATCATAAAAGGGACAGACAGATCTCTCTACTTTAACCCAGATGTGGGCAACTTTCAGCCCTAAGGATATAAAATGCCCCCAAGTCATATTTGTTCAGCTGCCAGAGCCTCTCCCATAGCACCACCAGATTAGTTTCCCATCACTTTGAAGAGGTAATACGTGGCAACTGTAGTGTATCCTTAGATAGGCTTCACAGAATTTTTTTTAAAAAATACCCCCAAGTCTCTTCATGACAACCCACCCAAAACAGAACCTCCTGGTCTATGTGTGTGATGTGACTCCACCCATGCTGCATCATCACCAAGCCCACTTTCACCCCTTGCTGCCCTCCTTCTGCAAAACTGCTTGCAACCCACAGCTATTGAAAGGACTCCTGCTTGAGCCTAGACAATGCAGGCAATGCTGACTTACCATTGTAAATACAACTGCACCCAGTACAGCATAAATGGCCTGGAGCCATGGCACCTACAGAGAAAGAAACAGAGTGTTGGGGTCATAAGACAGAAAATAATGTAACTTGTACAAGGAGAGGAACACCCAACTGTCTGTTGAAAGGAGGAAGGTTCAGTTGACTCTCAAATCTATTTTTACAAAAATAGAAATGTTTCCAAAAGAAGGGGGAAAAAACCAAGTGAGTATAATGATAGGTAGTCTTGTGGGTAGAAAATCAGTGGGTGGAAAATGCAGGGAAGCAGATTCCAACAACACCTAAGAAGCTCCCAGTGGTAGGAGTTGTTCATTTGTGGGACTGGAGCTCCTTCTTGAAATGGTTGCAAAGCTGTCCTTCACCAGCACAGTAAACATGGTTAGGGATGGTGTAGTTCATCCTGCACTGGATATCTTGCATTTAGCAGGGGGGTGAGACTAGACAGCCCTGCAGGCACCATCCTCATTCTATTCATTCGGTCATTCTGTCTCTGGCAGGAAGTTCACTCATCTGTTGGGATATTCTTATGGACTTGTGTGCCCGCAGAACTGTGCTGGTGGCCTCATTCAAGCAAGTGGGGCAAATGAAGGCTAAAACTTTAGGCATCCAGTTCCTACTATTTCTATCAGTGCGTGTGTGTCTGTGAGTATCTATGTGTACTTAAGGAGCAAGACTTCATTGCTTTCATATAGTGAGGCTAATTAAAAAGCACCACTGAATTCACCTTGGGCCTGAATAATTCAGAAATGTGAGCAATAATACTCTCCCATTTTTGTTCCTGTTAATATTTAAGATGAATGTATGACTGGAATGTGTTATATATTTTTACATAGCTGATAACATCTCATTTGTACATTATCAGGCCTCATGTAGATGACGAAAGCGTGCATTCCCCTGAGTCAGATTTTGAATAGTTATCTCCTTTTATATTTACCATGCTCAAAGACGTGTGTATGTTTGTGTGTGTGTGTTGGGGAAACTCTTTGTTGCTTACTATAGGGATAGTAAAAAGAGGATCCACACGGATCACATGGTAAAGCTTTTATCAGTTTGTTGCATTGGTAGGTGGCAATTGTAAATTGGCGGGGGGGGGCTTGACTGAAGCTCCCATATATTAAAATCTTTCCTCCATTCTTGGACACATTCAAGCATACAATTCATCACCATGTGATACCCTGGAACTAAGTTCAGGACATGATCTGCTCTACTGTGCAGACTTGGCCTAAGTTACAGCCCTGATCAGGAAGAACAAGGAGATAGTTCTTTTAACACAAGAATATGCTGAAAGCCATTTGGAGAGGATGGAATATGAAACACAACTCTTTACACATGCTAGATTTTGTAAAATTTGGGGGTCTTACTTTCTATAATTCCCATCTTCAACATTCCAGGGAAACAAGTGAATGTGTTTTCATCTGACCAATGTTTGTTTTCTTACTAGAAATAATAAGCCTTACCCATCAGGACTTTAGGCAAATTAAGATATGCAGGGGTCCAAGGTTCATCTGAGTGAACTGATCACAGGGATCAGATACTCTGAAGACCAGGCTAAAGTTATTGCTAACTCCCCAACTTTTCTACTGGCCTCCTGCTCCCTCTGAGGCGCTATACTTCTCAGTAGATTCATTTGTTTTGATTCTGCAAAACAAAAGAACAGCAAAACCAACCACATTTAATGGCCTGGATATGGTGAAAGGGGTTGGTAACTGCTATATATCCAATCCATCAGTGTTATTTTTTAAGTGGACATATCTGGGGAGAAGATGTTGTTTCTCACAGAACGTAAAACTCCAGCAATAAAGTAACCCCTTTCTCCCATACTCTGTCAGAAGCCTATGCTTCTTTTAGATAATAGTGGACAGAAAGTCACCCCACTGCAAATGGCATCTTCTACTATTTCAGAATGATAATAACAGCAGTACGTGAATGGAAGTTCAAAATGATTTTCCAGTGGGAAACAATTAGCTATGTCAAATGATCCCAGCCAACAAGGCTAATGGAAAGCCCAGCCAAGCCAAAAATCAAGCAAACAAAGCACATCTAGGATGATCAAAGGGGACCTCACCACATAGGCCAACACAACATAAGCCAATGCTCCCTGTTTGGCCAACATTTCTAAAGAGGAATCCCACCCACCATCTTCCCCTAAGAAACTTTGAGAATTTCTTCTGGCCCTGGAGATAGTTGATGAAATCAAGCCTTCAATTCTTTTTTCAGTCACCAAATTGAACAAAGGATTTTAGAAGCCTATTTGTGCAGCACTCTATGGGGTTTTTTGGTTTGTATAAGGTGGGAAATCCAAATGGTGCCTACTAGGAGCTGCATGGAATTCTAATTAACATAGGAAATAATGTTTGCACAGTTTTATTTTTAGCCATTTGCACACTCATGATTCAAACATTTTGTAAGAACATGTGAAAAACTGGCTCTAGGTTGCTCTCCTTAGTAGACTTGCAGCTTAACAGTCTTTGTCAAGGAGAAGAAAGCTGTGGTCCTCTGCAATGTTATGGAATAATAGCTCCTAGCAACTCTAGTCAATGGATACAGGGCATTTCGTCCAGCAACATTGCAAGGCCCATGGATTTCCCATCCCTAGTCTTATCACCCCACCTTCCCCCTTGCAAAAAAATGATATGTTGTACATTTTGTTGTACTGCTATGGTTCCCTTGGGATGTCTAGAGCACTTAACCTTCTCAGAGTCTGCCTGAGCTTTTATACCAAGAAAGATTTTTCGCCAGGTGAGACTGGCTAGTGACAAAGGAGAAAGGAAATAATTTCCCTTCCAAATTTCTAGTCAGGCTCACATTCTTGGACCATATTTGCTTTCCAAGGATCTTTCTGCAGTCTGATTGGTGAAGGTAGTATAGATATAATGGAAAACTAATGGAGAGGAGAAAGTTAAGATAATGTTTTTGGCATCTAACTAAACTGCATAACTGGGCATAGGTAGATAGTCCTGCATCTCACCTTCTACTGGATGTGGTGAAATAACACTTGGAAGGATGCAAATATAGATTTGGTTGACAAAAACATGAAACTTACATAATGGAAGGGAAGCATAATAGCCAGTATGATCCCACTGAAGAGCAGCACCATCAGCATCACAAAGAGCACCCCCTGGCAAGATGTAAAGTCATACTGTGGGAGAAAACAAGAGAACATTAGTGTAAGCTGCATGGGTGAATTAGAAAGTCCCCTAGCTTCTGGATAGCCTAACTGATGCCCACATCTGCCTTTCCCAACAATATTTATCAGATGCATTGAACCCACCCCTTTAAAGTACCACTGGAGTTGATATCCAATGGGTCTTCAAGTCACAAGATTGAGGGGGCTCCCATAAATGAATAGAAGTTTTCCCAAATATTTGCTATTTCATTTAGTACCCATATGTGACTCACCACCACCCTTCTCCATTTTTATACTGTTTACTATATGTTCCCTGAACTTACTGTATATTATCTTTGACACATATAAGTTCCCTTCCATGGTATCTATAAACTCCAATACACCCCTCAATACCAATGATGGGGGCAAATTCATAAATAGGGATAAGGTCAAGGCAGCCTGTCAATACAGCATGAACTCAGGCCTTCCAAACAATAGAAAACTTTTGACTTGCAATGTAGTGGGGGCAAAATATTATCCCAAATTATTCCACTATACTTTGCGTATCTTGCTGTTCCTGTCTGATAAAATTCTTCTGAATGAGTGATGCCTGTAGGGTGTTTTGAACATACTGTTTGAAGAGGACTTTTTGGCAATAAAAATAGCAATAGTTTTTTCTCCATTTGAAAAGTTGCCAAATAACTTCATTCTCAGTAGGAGAAAAGTAGTTTTAACTTCCTAGCTGCCAATACTTGATCCAATTCTCAAATCTGGGGACGGGAGGGGAGAGAGGCAAGGCTAATTCCAAGGAAAGTTTGCTGTTCAAGACAACCATTACCTGCATGACAAGAGATGTAATATAAATCAGTTCCTTTGCTCAATGATGGAAACTCTAGAGCAGTGTTTCTCAACCTCAGCAACTTTAAGATGTGTGGACTTCAACTCCCAGAATTCCCCAGCCAGCATGCTGGCTGGGGAATTCTGGGAGTTGAAGTCCACACATCTTAAAAGTTGCCAACTTTGAGAAACACTGCTCTAGAGTGAAAGCCTGCTTCTGTTAAGACTGCAAATAACTTTATCAAAAAACGCTTTTCTGCTAACTTTAACAAAGAAAAACCTCTCTGCTTATGTATGGGATGGTGAAATCAGGGGGACTCAGCTATGTTATAAATGCACTTACGCACCTTGGTCTGGAAGCTAAATATAGTGACGGAGAGGCAAACCAAAGCTGTAATCCCCAGGCAGAGGAGGACGGACTTGGTGTTGTAGTAGCTGCAAAAGGAGTAATGACATGACATCACTGAGCAGAATCAAGCAGTAAACATGACACCACAAGAAAATCTGTTTAGAATGTATTAATTTGTCTATGGATCCATTTGTTAAAAATTGGCAATACATTGGCCAATTTCAATCTTCATGGTTATAGAGAACAATCTCTGGGACTTTTTTCTATTTGACTGTCCATTAATCCTAGCAAGAAAAGTTCTGGTTTCAGTTGAATTTTGATGTTTAAAATTCTTTGTATCATTATAGGTATCTGAACCCAGAAATTTCTGACTTTTTTACAGATCCGCCAGGCATGATGAAATGACCCTTCATGTTGTCCATATTTCCAACATAAATTTGAAGTACCTTTATACATTCTAGACAATTTTTCTGGAGTCATATACCAACGGTGCATCATTTTATAAAAATTCTTTTTTAGGTTATAGCACAATGTAAATTTCAATCCCTTTAACCACATATCTTCCCACTGTTCCATCAGTATATTGTGACCAAAGTTCTTAGCCCATTTTATCGTAGTCTTTTTCACTTGTTCTGTTTCAAATTTTAATAAAAGTTTACACATTTTAACAATTGCATGTTCATCATTTGTACATATTTCAACTTCAACTTCTGTCTTCTACTGTTCAATTCCAAAAGTTCTATTGTCTATCTTAAATCTTTCTCTTAACTGTGCCTATGAAAACCACTGAAAACTAAATCCCTCTGCAGCCAATTGCTCTTTGATTTCATCTTATATTCTCCATATACCTGTTCTAACAACTCTTGATAGGTTAACCATTTTTCTTTACCTACTGTTTCTTTCCTGTAAAATGCTTCTTGTGCTGAGACCCATAAAGGCATTTTTGGGCACAGTCTGGGTTTATATATGTTCCATATTCTCAATATGGCACTTCTAATATAATGATTCTTAAAATCTACATTAACCTTTACTTTATCATACCATAGAAAACCATGTCATCTGAACCTCAGAGAATGCTCTTCTAATTCTAAAGTTCTCTTATTTCTCAGCAAAACCCACTATTTCATCCAGATTGAGCAACAGGCTCCAAAATACAAATTTAAATCGGTCAGTCCCAATCCTCCTTGTTCCTTTGCATCTTGAAGTATTTTATATTTAACTCTTGTTTTTTTCCCCTGCCATACAAACTTAGTCATATCTTTCTGCAATTGTTTAAATGATACACCAGTTGTCATGACAGGTATTGTTTGAAACAAATACATCATTCTTGGCAAAACATTCATTTTTATCTCCCCAACAATGACAACTGAAATTTCTCCCATCTTAACATGTCCTTCTTGATATCATTCCATGTCTTAACACAATTATTCTGATACAACATACAATTAATATTAGTCATAGTGATTTCACTTTTTTCTCAATCTTAAAACCAGTTTTTTCCATCAGTTCCATTTGTTTTTTCCATTTTCTTATTCTTTGTTAACATTTTCGTCTTTTGTTTATTAATTTTAAAACCAGCTAACACCCCAAAATCCTTTAGTTTTTCCATTAATATTTCTATTCCTTGCAGAGGATCTTCCAAAATTATCACCAGGTCATCAGCAAACACCCATAATTTACGTTTCTCTTTTAATCTTCACTCCAGCAATTCTCTATCTCATCTAATATCTCTGTTCAGCACTTCCAAAGCTAAAATGAATAGCAATAGTGACAAGGGGCATCCTTGTCTAGTTCTGTTCTATATGTCACAGATATTCATTATCCCTAATTCTCCATTCACAATTATCTGTGCCTTTGGTGAGGTATAAATCGATTTTACCCATTTGATAAAATTCATGCCCAAATTTTAGCTTCTTATCATAAAAAATTATCTTTATCTTATCACATCTTCCAAAATTTTAAACAAAAAGGTCCAGTTCAAGTTGTCAAAGGCCTTTTCTGCATCAAGAAAAATCAGTGCTGCTTGCTTTTCATTATGTTGTTCTAAGTATTCCAAAATTCCAATACATTTCTAATGTCCCTCAGCTGTCTTTTAGGTAAAAACCCACACTGATCTTCATGAATTAAAGTCCTGTCAAATCATCTTCATTCTCTCAGCTAAAATCATCATAAATAATTAATAATCATTATTCAACAATGACATTGGGCAATCATTTTTATCTTCTTTCAAGTCTTCAAGTCTTGACCTTCTTTCACCCCTATAACCTTCAGGGTTATAGAGAACAATCTTTGGGACTAGTTTATTGATGTGTTAGTAGAAGTTCTCCTTTAAGAACCCTCAGGTGAACTTAATTTTGATTTTCTCTTTTAATTGATTCAGTTTTATAATTATATATGTAGAATAGGGATATGAGCCTCCCATTCATCACAGTGTGGAATATTTGATATTTAATACCTGTTGATAAATAATCCTTTCCCCCACCCCAAGAATAATTATATCATTTTTCTGTCATCTTGTAATCTGACCAGAAATTCTTGGGATGTTTGTCTGGATCACAGTCTAAATCGAATGTATACCAGATCTCTTGTAGCTGAGTCATCCTTTCCTTCTCAGTTAAAATGGATCATAGGAAGCTACTTCATACAAAGTCAGAAAAGCCTTTAGTTATTTTGCCCAGTGCTATCTATTCTGAACAGCATTGGAGTTTCAAGGAAAGGCTTTTCCCATCAGATGCTACTTGATATTTTAAAGTCCTCCACTTTGATAGCTATCTCCATGTCTCGAACTCTGTATTAAATGAGGCCATTGGCCTACTTACGCATGCATTGCCACTCCTACTAGTGATATAACACCAAGATCTCAGGTTATCAGATCTGCTACCCAAGACTGGAAATGTTACATTCGAAATTACAAAATTGGAAATGTTACAAATTAACCCTGAAACCTTCTGCATGCACAGATCCATATGGTGGGATACCACGCTATAAGGCAGAATCATCTTCTAATTTTTATATCTATTTTTTTAACAGGTGGCAATTACCATCATGCCCTGTCTGTCTTCTTTCCAGAATAATCTAGTTGGCCATCGTTCGTGATGAGGGGCTTATCTAGCCTGTCCATTTCTATGTCCTGAGGCTTTCTGCCAGCCTTTTCCAAGCCTCCAGATGTGTGAAGTTCAATTCCCAAACTTCTTAGTAACAGCTGTGTGGCTGAAGAATCTTGAGAGTTGAAATCAACACATTCCCAGAACATGACTTAAAATAGTCAGAATAGTAACATCTGCAGCCTAAAATCTGAGCAGTGGAGGGAGGGAGGGAGGGAGGGAGGGGGCAAGCTTAAATTGGGGGATAGCCAAAAACAGCCCGGTGAGGATGGCCATGCTCCCTACAGCTTATCTTTTTGGGGTGGTAGGGCAAATAGAGGGGAGTGGCTTGAAATCAACAATAGAAAAATTCCAGACTGCAACGTTTGTAGGACTTCCCACTTGTTATTGATGTCCACAAATATTTCTTAGCCTTTAAAGTGAGATGAAAAATGGGCAGAATGTGTTAGTCAAGATCTAATCAAATAATTACTAAGAGACACGGGTTACATTCACGTACCGCAATCTTAAACATGTTTTTGCCGAAATTCTAACTGATTTTAATGGAACGTGCTTCCAGAAAGATACGCTCAGCAACGGAGCCCACATTTATGTTACTTTTGTTTTCTTTCGCAACAGCAGCAAAGCTTGCTGGGTAGGGAGGCGAGGCATTGGAGTGATTGCTCTGCTTGGTTCTCTGGGATGCTGTGCTTGAGTGACAGCTTTGTTTATTGCTCCGCACAGCCCATTTGCTCCCCCCACCCCATTGGTTGGCTGATAAATACAGAACAATGGAAATCCATGATGTTGCCCTACACGAGATTGTTACAGCAGAAACAAAGGGAGGATTATACAAGACCCAGACCAGACCCAGACTGAAGAGGAAGGTTCTTTCTAGCATCTTCCCCCCACTCTATTCATTTCTGGGCAGAATTAGAGCTACCGTACAGCAGTTTCACACTGTCAGCCTGTTCTTGGTTCCCTAAAACCATGTCTTTCCAGGGGAGTTAAAAATTGGGACAGTCCTTCTGCTAGCATTTCCTTTCTACTTCTTTGTGCACCATGTGAGGCTATAAATTAGAAACACAATCGTGCAAATGTTCTGTTCCTGGGCTGATTTATTTTGCCCATTTGCACAGAGGTGTGATCAAGGAGACAGATATAGCTCCCTGGAAAAAATGGTTTTAATTATTACAGGAAAAGGATAGAAAACAAATTTGTAAGCTAGCAATCCACTCCATTTTAAGGACTCTACCGGGTAATCTTAGGCAATGTAGAGGTACTCCATCCAATTAAACATCACTGACAATTTTTTCAAGATTGTTAAAAGTTCTCAAGATTTCACCTTAAAATGAGCATAATCCCCTCAAAATATCATGAGGCTTAGTAATATTGTAATTTCAATCATTTTCAGTTTTTACAAAATGGATCTATATAAGCCATCTAGGAATGTTGTGGGTGCCTTGGCGCCATGTTGATGATCTCCGTTCTCATCCATTTGGCCCCAGAAACAAACTTGAACATATGTGCCAGTTTGTAATAGAGAGACTGAGCAGTTTTACTTCGCTCTTAGTAAACTAACAGTACAATGCTATTCATGTCTACCAAAAAAAAGTCCTATAATTTAGTAGAGTTCACTGCCAGTTATATGAATAACTTGTTAAATTAATTTCAATTTATAAAACAGTTTTACAGTTATGATTTCAAAGAGTAAGAAAAATTAACAGAACAAAAATAAAAATAACTACTGTAATATTTTCCCTTTCCTTTCAGTTGAGGGGAAATGCTCTTAATCTTAAAGCTTTGGCCAACCGATATCAAACAATGAGCGCCTTTATTGGGAATTAAAAATGAGAGTTTAATAAATAAATACAGAATTAGTATTTGGGGTTTTATTATTAGTTTTTTCTATCTTACTAGCTTCTGTGCAAACCAGAAAAGGATTCCACTTTAGGAGAAAACTGGTGAGCTTGCCTGCAGTTCTGTCCCAGTCACTGAATCTTTTTTTTTTTTTTAAGATTTTTATCCCGCCTTTTTTTTCATATACAACTCAAGGTGGCAAACTTGCCAATACTAACAGATTGTCTTCCCTACCTGTCAAACAAATGCAGTTCATTTGATGCTGAGTCTAACTTTCTTTTCTTTTCCTTAAATGAAAAAGATCTTGGGATAAAATACTACAGGAAGAGGGTGGTCTTACTTCTGAAAACAGAGTATTGTGTCTTGATGTATCTATAAAAAAAACCCTGCATCAATGCTACTACATGCCAGCTAGGTTAAATAAATATTATCACATTCCCTAATGTTCAAGATACAATACAAATGATGTTCAACCCTGTTGGGAAAAGGTGGCTGATTATATGTAGTTGATTATTGGCTACAGATTTGGGCTACAGTTGAGGAACTGAAAAACAATGGTTTTAGAAAGTCTAGAAATCAAAATCAAGGTATATATTTGATGTATGGCTCAATTTTCAGAGGTAGTGATTACAGAAAAATTGTCAGAGAAAAATATAACCACATGCACGCATGCGCACACACACACAGCAAGTTATTCAGGTGCCTAGTATGGGGACTTACCTGGAGAGCATTCCTGTCAGGTAGGCCATGGACAGAGTCTGAAAATAAAGATCTTTAGTTATTGCAGAAAGAAAAGCTGGAGGTTAAAACGGAAAAAGGATGTAAAACTGTTTAAGGATATCATTCTTTGAGCCTATCCAAGGCAAGCATTCACAATTAAGCTGGAAGACCACTTTCTGTAGTCTACCATATTCTATAACCATCCAGGTTCTATTGTTTATCTCCTGTTGGAAAAATAAGGGAAGAGAGTAAAGGAGTTTTTGGACAAAACAGGGGTCCTCCTAAGAGGCTATCATGCTGTACCTGGACTTGTGAAGCATGACTTGTGCATAACTAGGTAATTATGCAAGTTAAGGAAGGTGTTGCACAGACACCTTAGACAGCTAAATGCAGGCCAGATTCACAGTCCTGAGGATGAAACTCCTGCTGTTCCTGTTAATTTTTCTTCCACTATTGATGTGCTCAGTTCATCTGCAATACAATAAGGAGCAGGAATCTGGAATCTTCAGGAGTTGACAATGTATCCCTTATTGATCCATTGTATGGTTGTCACTAATAGTGCATGCCATGATTACTTGTGGTTGAAAATAGGTGGGCGATAACCCTTTAGCCTTTTGAATTTACAGATTAGAGGGCAGGTGTGCTGTAAAACTCCCCCATGGCTGAGCAACAGTCCCAGCACTGGCTGTACTACTTACAAAGATGCTGAGGAGGATCAGGTTCCATGGGAAGTACCTCCTGTGAATTAAATGAAAGGGAGTTGAGTGAACTTGGTTATCCAAAGTGCATCATCATGAAAGGAAAGTTGTATATCATTAACTTGCATAATAAGATCATTAAAGAACAACAGAGCAATGAAAGCCATCAGGCCACAGCAAGTACAATTTTGCAGGAACTCTAGTACACAAAAGGGCCTGATATCAAGGCACCAGCTTCACCTGAATTATGATTAAGCCTAAGGTGCAGGAGTTAGTGGGTGAAGCATTTTTATGGCATGAAAATTAACTATCACCTCCTAATAGCTGCCGATGGAGCTGAGCAGCCATTAAAGGGGCAGCTAGAGCTGATTGAAAAGCTAACCAGCCTAATTTGGATCAAATATTAGCCAAGATATTAAGGCATTGAGATACATCAGTTCTTTCAACCAAGGTAATCAGGTGAATGAGAACTTTCCCTTTCCTTTCCAAGCTAATGTATAACATATAATGTATGTAATGTATACATATTCAGTAGAGAACTTCCCCCATCATGAAATACCAAGACAAAGCACTGAAATATGGGAAATATCTTTTGATGCAACTGAAAGATAGAATCTGAGCTAGTCATGTTCATTATGTCAAGCTGTTCTTGTTTTTTCCTTTTTTTCCTTCCAGAATTTTTCCTTCTTTCATCCTCTTTTTCCCCCCTCCTAGAATCATTTCTGTGGATTTGTTAGAACAGAGGTCCTGAATCTTAACCATTTAGAACTGAGGATTTTATCCTAGACTTGCAGATGAAAAGATAATGACTTAGTTAAACTTTTTAATAATTAAAAGATGGGAGCATTTCTTCACTGAGCATTAATGGATGCAGGATGCAGTTCTAAAAGAGCACTGATGGCTGGTGGCTACTATGTGTTGAATGCATTCAACTACTACTCTGAGGATTTGGGAGAAACCATTTGGAAGTTGTTGATTCAGCCCCCAAAGGGGCAGATGGCTGAGTTTTATGGTTGGCAGGCAAAGGAGAGCTTGTGCAAAGAAAAATCTAGACCTATTTTGAAAACTGATGCTCGTCTGAAGACTTGTATTGTCTATGTTCTTGTTCTTCCTGTTATGCTCAACTTGTTCACCTGTAAGTGAACACAATTTATTTGTTACATTTTTAATTAGCCCAATAACAATACAAAAACCTTGTAACCCCCTCTGCTCTATTCCCCAGAACGAAGCAAACCCATAAAAATCTAGGTGGCCATATCTGGCTCTTTAGACAGGCCAAAGGGACTGGCTCACATGATGTTAGACTATAAACACCCCACAACAGCACCGCCTCTTCCCCAAACAGGACCGACCCAGCACATAGAGTCCAAACCTCTTGGGTAATGTTACCTTGGTCCAGAGCAGCAGGCAAGGATCAAATAGGTGATAAAGAAAACAGCACTTGGAGGAGAAAAGAGAGAGAGAAAGAGAGTGAACCAAAGGGAGGAGGGGGAATCCTGCCTCTTGTTGCTCTGAATCTGAAGCATTTTTCTTCCTTTCTTCCTTTCTTTCTTTCACAGATGATCATCGGTGAACAAATTCTGAGAAAAAAGTACTATATAAATACTGGACATAATGATTCTTTGTACACTAAAAAGGCAATGGTAATTATAACATTTCCATTGCAACCTACTGTGATCACCAGAACAAAGCACAGTAAAACAGATTTCAGGTTGAAACTACATAGATGCAAGAAAGGGAGAAGGCCCATAAATAGGCTGGTGTCACCAAGATCAGGAAGCCCTCTCCCTAATGGTGTCCCTAAATACCTCTCTGTGCTTTCTCCCGTAAAATTAAGTAAACAGCTGCTTTTGGCCTCTGATCCAACAATGGCCTAATACCAAGTCAGATATTTTGTCCACCTAGCCCAGTCACAGCCCTGATACCAGATTCCAGGAAGGGAGCTGCATATTTCTATGCCTCAAATTATACAAGCCCTTTCCAGCTTCCACACCTTGCCTTTTATTACTAGGTTGATCTCTACTGCTGTGAATATTATGGCACATTTTCTGCAGTAAGGATGACAGATATTTGAGGGACAGGTTTGGAAGTATACAGTAGCCTAGACAAAGTCCAATCCTTGTGTTATGGTAGAGGAGAAAATAACCATGTGCCGTCTCCTCCAGTTTATGTGCCCCAAGCCAGTTTTGCTGAGGTTTTCCTCTGAGCAGGACTTTAACGTCTGCAGTTTGAGTCAGTACTGTTCCACAATAGGTGGATGTTAGGGCAGCACAATTCTTTTGAAAGAGATGCTTTGGAACCCATGGAAGCAGGTCTCTCAAAAATGGAACAATTTAGCAGTTTGAAAAGCCATGCTTTGGAAGCTGTTCCCAATGTCTCCCATCCATGTGCCCACACAGCCCTAAGAAAATGCTGTAGATCTACACTCACCAGGGCACAGACAGCCAGGATCTGCTTCTAGAGCAGCTGCACAAGGCTGACAAAAGACGTGGCTGCTTTCATGAGTTGGAAAGAGGAGCTTCATATTGTACCTGTGCCAGTGCATTCCAAAATACCTCTTTCAAAATATTTGTTCAGCTCTAGAACTCTACTTTTATATAAGCTTCCCATACTCAGATGTCCTCCAGAAGTGTTAGATTACAATTCCCATGATCAGTAGACAGTCTGTGGCAAAAGACTGTCACACGTGCACTTGCAAATATCTGTATTTCTATATAGAGAGCCAGTTTGGTGCAGTGTTTAAAGGCATCGGGCTAGAAACTGGGAGACAGGGAGTTCTAGACCTGCCTTAGGCACAAAGTCAGCCGGGTGACCTTGGGCCAGTTCCTCTCTCTCAGCCCTAGGAAGCAGGCAAGGCAAACCACTTCCAAAATCTTGCCAAGAAAACTGCAGGGACTTGTCCAGGCAGTCACCTGGAGTCAAGACTAACTAGAAGGCACACACGCACATATACATCTATATATCTATAATTATCTCTCTCTATGTATATCTTCCAATAGAGATACTGATCTAAAGAGAATTAGCCTTCACGTGGATGGCTAATTTGGTACATACTTTCAAAGTCCTTTAAGCTTTATCTTGAAATCCAGACTCCATCTCGGAGGGGCAGAAAACAGAAATCCCTCCTCCCCACTCCAATTCTAACAGGGGTGGGAAAAGGCCATCCGTGTACTGCAACCAACTAGCAAAATGCAATGGAGGTTTATTAGCAACCCAAGGCATCTCATTCAAAAGAGAACAGGAGGTTAACCCTCGCTCCCCAGAGAACCTAAACATTCCGCCAGTATTTTTCCACAAGATAAAGTTTAATAGAATGTAACCTTAAACTGCTCCCCAGACAGTCAACATCTGCCTGGTAAGGAAATCGGCTTGTTAATGGGAAGGCAGGTTTCCAGTTACATTTGCAATAGTCAGGCTGTGGTATGCCATTAGGCTGAAGAATCAAAGCAATCTGAAAAGTTGGCACCTGTAGAAGAGGACAGAGGTACTGCACCTTGAATAATTCTGCAGAACAAGAAAATTCAGCACCTCTTGTCACGCAAGCTACTCCTGCTACAATTTTTCTTTTGCAGCCAGCAACCCAAGTTATTAGTGCTCTGTCCCATCCCACCCTCCTGAGTGTTTGACTGACTCTTCCCAGCCCCACCCCAAAACTTATCCGGAGAAGAGTAGAATATGATTGGGACTTGGGAAATGGAGAGAAAACCTTGTTTGCGGGAAGTGTTTTTGCGTGTATATAAAGCAGCTTACCTGCCTGAATTCTCTCTTCAAGGCATGGTAAAAGAAATTCCCCATCTTCTATTGCTGCTATTGTACCTTGATAATGAATTCATGGCTGGTATAGCTTTTTCCTGCTGGACTTTCTCTACCACTTTAGATGCCTCTTATCCATACTGATCACTTCATTTCCTTATCTTTGATTTCCCTTGATGACCAGCAATTGAATATGCCAACTGACTGTGGCAGCAGCTGAACTGTGGCCAATCTGGGTACCTGCCAGAGCTTCAAAGCTGGCAAAGAGCCCACCACCCCAATGGTACTGGCATTCTAAGTTTGCACACAGGGCCATCAAGGACAGAAGTCTCGATCTGTGGCTGAGTGGAATGCCCTGCCCATGAGATTCTGGGATTCCTGGGTCATCACAGGAACTGATTCCACTGAACACCTGAACGGACATGAAATGGTACAAAGGGAGACTTGCGGCAAAACAAAACATGTCCTCTTCCAGCATAAGCCATTCCATTCTTCTTCTCTCCCACTTTTCTTTTCCCGCCATGCTCATTTATCACTGGACTTAGTTTTTTCCTTCTAAGATTCTTTTGTACTGCAAAGCTAATACTTTCCTTTGGTATCTCAGAATCTGCATTTTCTTACACAGCTATCATCTGTCTGCATCTAAATTCGCAATTAAGGGAAATGGAGAAACACTTGTCTGTGGAGATGGATCTGCAAGACCAATTTATGCAATATAAGGGTTTTGACCTCCAAATTAACCTGGAACAAAAACATCTGGAGAACTGGCTCTTCTATATGAGCTGGTTTGATGAAAACTCTACTTCTCTTCTTCAAGTCTCCCATCTGAGGGGAGGTCAAGGGATTATTGAAGATATTGCTGAACTACAATTCCCAGTATCGCTTTTCCATATAGAATGGGAATGGTAGTAGTTGCAGCTCTGAGGGCCCAGATTTCCCAAACTTGCATGAATATTTGAAACATTTAATAACAGCACTAAAGATTGTAGGTATGCACCTTGCTTAAATAAATTATCCTTTCTTCAAGTTCTTATTCTTGTTATTGCTTAAAGAATTCTCTAATTTTGGCCCATGAATTTGGCATGATTTGTGCCCCATTGTTTGTTTGCACTTATTTATTCACTGAGCCTCTTCTCTGGCTTCTGAACAGGTGGCCAGCTCTGCAAATTGGACAGGTGCAGGTCTGAGATTTCGTAGGCCTCTAATCACAGAAGACAGTGATAAAGATGGGCAGGATCCTCTTCCTTTCTCTAGAGAAGCCGAGAGACATGGCCAAAGTATGTGTAGAGGAAAGGTGTGTGGGAGCATAATGAACAGCACAAACTCCATCCTCTGAAATCTGCTAATTTTAGTCAAAGCAGGATTTTCCTGTAGCCTTGTTTTAAAAAAAGAAAGAATCTGCAGCAAAATATGGAATAACAAAAACAGTGGGGACATGTGCCTGAGGAACCTCCCTCCTTCTCCCTTCCCCATTTCAAGCACTGAGCATGGATGACTCTGAGTACAGAGGCAGAGTAAACAAAGGAATGTAGACATGGTGACCAGACTGAACTCCTCAAACAACATACAGCCACAGAAAAAAATTAATTACATTGGCTATGACCATTTTTACACTTTGATCCTGGTTGGCTAGGCTAATCCATGTCACCTTCTCCTTGAAAAAAAAATGAAATGAAGCTATAGGGTAATTTTGAATAGTGTTTGTTTTTTTCCTTATCCCTTAAACTTGGGTAAATTACCCAAAATTGGGTAAAAGTGGTTTTTCTTTGGGTAATGATACACAAACCCATTGCCCAATCACAACAGGGACATTTATATTGACTTAATGATTGCCACATGTACTAAAATATATTCGAAAATCTCCCAAAGTATTCCTATTAAGTTGAAAATTGATGAAATTTCCAGTGTTAATTTGTTGAAATGACATAAAGATCATTCAATTACAGTATATTGTTTTTATAATACAGGTAGTCCTCAAGTTGCAACCATTTGTTCAGTGACCGTTCAAAGTTAGGGTTTTGGGTAATGAAGGAAAAAGTTTGGGAAGCACTGCCCTAAAGGGTGCCACACTTACAATGATGGCTGATAAATACATAATCTCTGAGATGAAATCTGTACTTACTAGGAAGCCCAGTACCAGGCTGGATTTGCTTGGATGTATCCTTGGACTGGTTCACTGCAATAAAAACGTGAGAGATTGGATGAACAAGACCCCTTGATCCCTGAACCTGATTTCTCAATAGTTTGGATGGGGGAGAATGAAAGCATCAGCTTTTCTTCCAACTACTGCCTCTTTCCCTTCATTCCTCCTCTTTCCTTCCTCACTGTTGCCCCAGTTCTCTGAGCATAGTTGCTAATCCTAGGGCCCATCCTCACGTCCTGCTAAGCATGAACAAACTCCAGTTATATAACATGGCCATCATCCCCAGACCACAGCAGAGGAAGCTTAAAATTATATTAGCCTTTCTGGTTTTAAAGTAGTTCTTTCCTTCTTCTAACAGCCAGCGTCCTTCCCTGATAATGCAGTGGATAACATGGGGGGGGGGGGGGATTGGGATCTGCCTGTCAATGTCTGGCCACTTGCCCTCCTGGCCACTGCCCTCCTGGCCATTTTGGCTGGGACTGCAGGAGAGACAGACACCAGGCCACCATCCAGATCTCTCTCTGCCCAATGCCTGACTGGCCCGTTCTGAAGGGCTTGTCCAAATGTACGCAAGTTAGAGCTCTTTGGAAAGAAGGCTAGACCTGTTTTTTTAAGGCATGGCTTTGAAACCTCACTATTTTCTCCTGCCCAGGTCAAGTTAAATCAGGAAAAGAGCCCAGTTCTGCCAGCTGCGTGCTGCGGGTTCTGTTGCCAATCAGTGTATTTCTGCTGCTTCACTGACAAAGGAGTTTGTGAGGGTGTGCTTTTACTCTTTTTGTTACTGGGAGGAAGGCACCATTTTGCCTAGTTTGCAGGCCACTTCCTGGTGCTCCAGCCACAGCCACTCCTCGCCAGCCATTCCCTGCAGCAACAGTTGAAGACAGAGTTGGCTCATTATTGATGGCTCCCTCACACTTTAGATTGTTCCTCCATACTTGTGACCTATCAGCTGGATTAGTTTTGGAAATGGGTTTGGTGGTCTTTCAGAAGAGAGCTAGACCCAAGTAGAGAAACAACCCAGCTGAGAGATAAAAGACGTGTCGCATCTTTACATCTGCAACCTGTTTTAGCCACCACATTTGACAGGTGGCTGAACCAGCTGCTCTAAAATACCTGCTTAGCCTTGTACTTTGACCCTCTACATGTTAAGTGGACTGATCAGTGGTATTCTTCCCTCTTCTAGCTGATGCTAGAAGGGAAATAAGGACCAGGAACTCCACTAATTGCTTTCTTTAACTTATTCTGCATTATACCAGTAAGGACCAAATAGGAATTGGCAATTAAGGCAGTGCAATTTATGCTGCATCTTTTTCTGTTAGCTCACAGACAGGAACATAGCATTTAATGTGGATGTCTGGCAATGCTCTGGGCTGCTCATGCCAGCTGTGACCACAGTACTGTCTCCGAGTCAAGGCTGCTTTGAATGCTCTTAGTATCCTGTATAATAGCTAATACCTGCTGCTATATTAGCAAGGGGTGGAAATAGCATGGCTGGAATTTTAGGTGGGCAGGAGAGTTTTCAAAAGCAAATTATTTCACTGATTTTGAAATATGGCAAGGCAACCACACTGCATTTGGGGATCTTTCTGCTCATTCTTCTGAGCTGGGGCTCTCGTCCTTGGTGCCCAAGTTCTAATATCATGGCAGCCACGAGGCTGGCTTACTTCCAATGCCCGGCTACTGCAAGGCACTTTGCTTCCTGCGGTAGGGTTGTAGACTGTGTTCCTGTGTTAGAGTTACCAAATCTGGGCTGCAGAAGTATGGATGATACTAAACAGCAGCAGAGAGGGTTTTCTTTGTTTCTTCGTTTGGATTTTTGCAACCCACATCCGATAGCTGTAGGCTACCATACGTCAAGATGCAGAGGTTCCTCAAATCTTTAATCAGGCATCTTTAATCCCTCTAGTCCACTGCTGCTCAGCTTGATGCAGTCTGTACAGAAGCGGAGACTCCCTCACAACCAGCCATTGTTTTCTTTATTTTATTTTGATCCAAAGAAGCTGCTTTTCATTTCAGAGAACAGTTGATTAAATGGCCTGAATGGGCTCGAGTGTTGTCCATTTATTATTGATGCTAAAAGCAATTTGATTTAACTGACCTTGTAGCTTTACCACTTCTAATAACTTAGCTTCAGGCAGCCTGCCTGAAGATACACTTTTGAAAAAAGTGTTCAATGCAACCTTATTCAGGTCGAGGTCACTAGCAACTGGCCTGATTAAATTCAGAAAAAAAACAAGGAATTTCAGGATTGTCTGAATTGTCCTTCTAAGAATCCTTTTATAAATAGTACAGTGCCTGCCTGCCTGTCTGCCTATCTTTCTGCAATGCTAGGAACAGAATGTATTGATGCTGGTCATGGCTAACATAGAACACAAAATAGAATGATCACCACATTTGACTTGCAAATAGTCTTCAATACAAATTTGGATTTTAGTGTTTGGTTAAAAATACCTCCCTTAAGGGATGCTATGATTTGAATATTTCTAAGTGGCATTCTTTAATGCTTCAGACATGCACTAAAATAAAACAGTCGAGTCATGCAGTGCAGAAGACATTTATGAGAAAATTCTACATAGTTAGTTCCTCATTTTGCACATGTAGAGTATGAGAATATGGGAGCAGTAACATCACTAGAAAAAATAAAAAAACAAACCAGAAAAGGAACTCGGGGCAAAGGGTTTGTTGCTAGGCAGGTTTGCTAGGACAGAGACTTACCAGAAAGTGAAGATAGCCACAATGCTGACTGTAACAAGGAGCTGAAGCAAAAGGATGCTGTAAACCTAGTATCAAAGAAACAGGATAAATATCAGCCTGGTTAATGCTCAACAATTACTCTCTTTGTGAGGTCTGGGTAATTAAGAAGCAAGCCAGACCCTATTTACCTAGTTCTGCCACCCATTTTTTTTCTCAGGGGAGTTCATACATTATAATCTCTTTACATGGTCATGTTCTGCCATCTCCATAAGGGCCATGTAGTCAATATTGGTATAAAGGGGCTGTTCAGGTGTACAGATGTCCACATAAAGGGGCTGTTTATGTGATGGAGAATCTTGGGACGATGGAATCCATGGGTGATAGTGCCACCTTCTGTGAAGGAGTCCTCAGTAGGGAATAAGCTATGAATCTCCCAGAAAGCCACTCAGCCTACAAAGTCCTGAACCTAGGCCTAACAGTCCTGAATCTAACTGAAGACACAATTCCAGGCTCAAACTTCCTGTGGCTAGGAACATCTCACCAGAATTAGCTGGAATACCAACAAGCCCCAGAAACTGGAGGAAGCTGAAGATCCAGATCTAAAACTAAGAAATAGGCATGCATAAAAGTACACTCTGGAGTAGAGTTTTATGCTTAGGAAGAATTCTAGATGGCCTGAAAGCTGAGGATTGAGTGTAATTTTAAGAGCTCCGATTTCATTTAGCAGCCAATGGGCCTTGGAGTTTATTACGATTTCTGAACCTCCTCTTCATGACTGGACTCTTTTCTGGAATTTGCTTTAGATTCTGATTTTATCTGATGCTTTGTCTTTGTTCTGAAACCTGTTCTTGATCTTGGCCTTCTTTCTGACTTGCATAAAATGAACTAAGCCCTTGCAACCTGCTGATCTTCCTCACTACTGATTGAGGGTTGAGTGTGGTTTGGTTTTAATTGCTTTGACCTTACCTTCCTGATGAACACCCTGCGTACATTCTGGTCATCCCAGCTGAAAGTTGTGAGGGTCTCAGTTTCCCCTGAGTATCCACTTCCATAGTTAGGACTGGTATCTGAAACAGATGGAAAATAAGGAATTTCTCTAAGCAAAGGGGTATGTCATAGAAGACGAGACTGTGCTCTTCCCTGCTGAGAATAATGGTCTGAATATTTATTTTATATAAAGAGCAAAGTTTCAGGTTTAATTTGAATTAACCCATTATCTGATTTTTTTTTCCCGAGCCAGTCCAAGGCAATATTGGAGGCAAGTGGTACCTCCATCAGGGCCATGCAAGTACAGAAGTCTGTGTTATGGACTGGCTAGCTCTTCTGGCTGATTTCAGCAGTCCATGTTCATGCTGGGGTGTCTATCCAGTCAGCAACTATATGATTGTACAGCTTTGATGAAAACTGCCCTACTGCCATCAGCACTCCAGTTCCCCATTCTTCTGAAATCACTTGCAGGAGTGGCCACCAATCTTCCATGGAAAGATACTTCATGGCCAGGATGGAGCACAAACACTGCTGGACGAAAGCTGTGCTAATCCATGGTAGCAAAAATCAAGAGGAGTCTGGGCATACTTTTTCTGACTAACACATGTTATTCACAGGCATAAGCTTTTCTGAGTTGCATCTCAATTCATCAGATGCACAAAGCCAGGCCTAGTTTTCCTATGCCATTAGTCCTATAAGGGCCAGCTATGACAGAAATGGGCTCCAGAGGTCCAGAGTAGACCATTACTCTAGAGCACTTGCACCTCTTTCTTCTCTTCCCAGGGCAGTTGGGCTTGAAGAAGGATGAAGGTTGTCCCAGCCAGTCATCAGATTAGCAAGCTGTGATGGTGCTTCCCTTCCCTGCCATACAGGACTGTTAGACTCCATGAGGAAGGAAAAAATCAAAGCATCCAACCCAGCTGGACAAAGCAGTTGTGTGGAGAAATGGTGATTCCCCTCTGTCTGCTTCTAACTTATTGTTATCAGCAATAAAGCACCTTCATGGTATTTCAAAGATCACCCAAAAAATCACTGTGCTCCACTGAGCCTTTAACCCTAATGGATCATTAGTGGTGTCCATGTGTGGGGTGAGGGTGATTGTTATTTTTATTTTTTACTTTGTTGTAACCTACCCTGAGTCTTTTGACTGGGAAAGGCTATAAAACCTGTAATTAATTAATTAATTAATTAATTAATTAAAGACAACTAAAACAGAACGTATTTTGATATACTTCGTTTTAAGAATTGCTTTTGACTGGGAAAGGCTATAAAACCTGTAATTAATTAATTAATTAATTAATTAATTAATTAAAGACAACTAAAACAGAACGTATTTTGATATACTTCGTTTTAAGAAGTTTGTTCATATAAACTGGATACGGCACAAGACTATATTATATCTAATAAATGTAATAAGTAGGGTAGGGGAGAAAATATACCAATCTTAGTATGAGCTGGCTGAATCTGCCATTCTTGTATTCAGGTAGGAGTGGAAATGAAACTAGTCTTGGATTTCTGAACCTCTCCAGTTGCTGCAATATAGGTCTTCAACTGAAAAAACATATATAAAATGCCTATCTGAGAGAAAATTGTGTATAAAATGGGTGGACTGAAGAAATGACACACAAAATGTTAGGGGGAAATGCAGAGAGATGTATTTTGCGCCTGAGAATATGCATGCACGTGTATATGATTGATTGTCTGGATTTTTAAGGAAAGCTAGCTGCCAGATGAGGCAGAAACAAGACCGAACCAACATGCTTTGAAAAGCAATAAAGTCATGCAAGGAAAAAGAGACAGCATTGACCATCTATCTACATGAATAAACAGAATATTAAAAAGTATAGACATAAAGAGATATAAAGAGATAAACACACATTTTACAAATTAAAGTCTAAGCAGGCTACCTAGGTATTTTTATTTCCATTCTATTGAGTCTACTTTGGATAAAAAAAAGAGATTCCCTGTTTCATAGCCTGATTCTATACTATATACTGCATTTGAACCCAAACAACCCAACAAATATGAAAAGGGGGGGGCGGGATAGGGAGAGGGGAGAGAGAGAGAGAGAACCAACTTTGATTTGCTTTTGAGGCTGAAGTGCATGGAAAGTTCCCATCTTCTAGATGGGCAGTTTTAAAAGATGTCTCAGGCGACAGTATCAGAGGTCAAAGATCTAATGAAAAAGAAAAATGTCAAAGATGAACCTGGTATGATTTTGAAAACTGCATGTTCCAGTTCTGGTGAAAGAGCTGACCAACAAACTGCAAAGCAGGATCAAAAGGCCACAGGGCTTGGGGAGCCCAGGCAGACGCCGTCCTTTTGGGATCACATGAGTATCTCAAGAAAGAAACAACCTGATGACTTATTTAGGTTCAAATGACACGTGCGACTGAAAGAATTACATGCCAAGGTCATGGAACTGGTATCACAGAAATTACATGTTACAATTTCAACAATGCTTCCATTACCGTCATGACTTCTGAAATGCTGAAATGCTTTTTTACCATGTCTATCCAGGTGGATGGGTGGATTGGTTTTATATCTATTAAAGGACAGCAAAAGAAGCCATGCCTTGTCAGGAGGGGGCCTACAAATAAAGCTTGAAGCAATAACCCTTTTTGATCACTATCCTCAACAATTGGCATTTGGTAGGGATTCCATCTCACTGCATCTGATGAAGTGAGCTACAACTCATGAAACCATATGCCTTGTAATACAATTTGTTAATCTGAAAAGGCACTACCACAACTTTTTCCACAACTCTGTGTGAAGTAGAACGAGGGATTCTGGGAAATTAGGCAGAGAAAACACTACAGGGGGTTGGCAAAAGCATTGATTAACTTTCCACCAATGATATTGTGGCCCAATATTAGGGGACCAAAGGTGGGGAACCATGTCTCTATACAATTCTGGCGATGAATGTGATGCCAGTCCAGATCAATGCACAGTACCCCAAAAGCACTGCACCAGAGATTAAAACCACCATCACCACTACCACCACAAAGAATTCCCAATATTTTTAAGCCAAACATTTCTCATAAACTAATCTATCATGGATCATAGCCCCTGCTACAATGGAACTGCTATTTTTTAGGGTGAAATACCCGGTTGTTTTTGCTGCAACAGGCCAACACAGTTACCATTCTAGAAACTAGAATAGATGTATTATATTATTCTCAATTTTATTTTCACTCCCTTTCCCAATACCTTCAAGCAAAGAGTCTGTTTCATTGCCACATCATACTCAGCTGACAGTTTTATTGAGCTGTTTGCTATCTGATCTCCAGAGATCTTTTTTGTTTAAGTCTCTTGTTTTAAACATATTTCACAAGTGAAATTTCAGGGATTATAATTGGAAATCCCTTCCCCATTGACAGGAGCCTCATGGAAGGCAGGCAAGCAGGCAACCACATGATATGAGGGTGCGCAAGGTATGGAAATAAATTGAAGTACCTCTAGAAAACTCTGCAGAAAGCATGTTCCTTCCACTGCCAACTCAGTAGACAGCATTTTGCTAGCAATAAGATAAAATGGAATGGTGGAAACTGTATTTTTGGTACAGATAGGACTTTATTTTTCAGCTCTGGGCCAGAGGCTTTCCATATTCCTGAATATTAAACAAGCTTGTGAATATAATTAATCCTTGTGCAGATGGATTCCCTTGGCCTTGTCTAATTGTCTGAGATTAACCAACTTGACATCACTTATGATGAAAACGCTGTCTCTCCAGAGACAAATGTATCTCAGCTGCAACAGCTTGCTGTTTTTTGAACAGTTGGTATCTTGCTTAAAGTAACAACTAAGAAAAACATTGCGCTCCAGCTTCTGACTTGGATAACAGTCTGAAATCTTGGAAAAAAAAAAAATCAGGACTGCTGCTACATGTACAGCATTGAATTAAGAAGGAAACTGGGCATTTCTTTGTTTAAAATATATATATCCACATTTCGATATAGAGAGAGACTGATCTTGAAATAATAATGCTAATCTAAATGAAAAGACACCTAGAAAACTTCAGCCTCTGTTAAGGTCCTGGGTACTGATGGACAGTGACAAGATCCTTCTTGTTCTCTCTACTTACCATGAAACTGGTCTTGGATTGGAGAGTCCAAGCAGAAAAAACCTTCAGATAGAGGGCCATCCCATAGGATGCATTGACACCCAATTTAAAATGATGATGGGTTCAATTAATAACAGAATTCTATAAACATTCTATAATACAGTATAGCATGAAGGTCCTGTAGAGTTCAAGCAGATACAGTTTTAAAACACTTTATCCCATTAGTTCAAAGTGGCTATCAACAACCAGTAAAGCACAATAAAATAACAAAATAAAATCACCATTACAAACACAGCAGTGATAATCAGAATGCCATTCAACAGGAATTGCTACAAAATCGAGCAAGGGTGCACTTAAAAAAAAACGGTCAAAAGTTTCTTAAAATCCTCTCTCAGTCACGTATGTCAGGTAGCTGGAAAGGGAATTAAGTGATTATTCTATAGCACCCTTCCCTAGCTTGATGGCCTTTGTATGAGTTGTGACTACAACTCCCACAATTCCTAGCCTACATAGCCATTAACTATGTTCATTCAGAATTCTGGGAATTATGGTCCTAATATGTGTAGGGGGGGGAAACAGCTTGGAAAGTCTCCCCTAAGGCCTGATTATTGTCACCAAGAATGCTCCATTTAATGTACCCATATCTCAATCAGGGGTAGGAAACAAAGCAGAATTGTAGAATGTACATATCTGGTTTCATAGTGGAGGATGTTGTTCTCATGACACTTGGTACTCGAAACTGTTTTAGGGCTTAATGCTCAGTAGCAAGGCTTTGAGCCAAGCTTGGAAATACACCAGCAAAGAAGTGCCATGCTGTAAAATGTTGCTACTACACAGATGGCTCAATCAATATCCATAATGCCACATTTTGTACAACTAAAATTGCAAAAACATCCTTGGGTACTGGATCATATCATCTGTTGTAACAAAGGCATATTGTAGATGCCCTAGAGAAGGATCAGGCAGGTACACCAGATGAAGTGAGCAAAAAAAATTCCAGGTTACAGCTCCACTAAGAACAATGCTGGATCCAAGAGGAGGAATAAATCAAAACTTGATTCTTTAGCAGGAGTGTAGCTCCATCTTAAATAAGCTATAGCTCTAGTCTATCCATGCTCCAACTATACTCATCTTTAAATTTAATCTTCAACTTGCTAGCTGCCATTCCCTTTCTCCTCTGGTATCAGGATTAGTTATCACAAGGAAGAGATTGGGAGTTATGTTCCCTGATAGAGCATCTTTTAGCAAATGTAAACGTTTTCTCAAAGGATTTCATTTGCTGCTATATATGCTACGTTACTGACCAAATCAGAGCTATGTGCATCTATACTCACCCCATCTTGCTGCTAAACATTACTGAGATTAATAAAAGTCTGAAGGACAACCCTCAAGGGACACATATCTAAGGCCACCTTCAGCAGAATGAGTGTGAGGATCCCAAATGGGTGAACTAACACAGTACCTGCTAAAGAGAGGAGCTACCACAATATCATTAGGTCCAGAGCCTGAAATTATTTAATTGCCATCAAGGCATTGATTAGAGGAATGTAGAAGATCAGTATTTACATCAAAGATGACCAACAAAGCAGCTTTGGATTACCTAATATTTTCTGATTTCCTCTACCTGTATCTGGTATATTTTTGTATCTGAAGCCTAAGTCTCAGAAATTTCATCTTCAGAGCTTCCCATCTCAAGCCCTGGAGCTCTTGATAGTTCTAAGAGATTAATTCCCTGAGTGACCAGCAATTCTGGTCAGCTGGCATGTTTCCCATCAATTTCCCTGAACTTCCTCATTCATATGACTCTGTCACCAGGATCTCCAAGCTTCTGCAGATCTTTTGTCTCCAGAGCCAAACTGCCCATTTGGATGACTGGTCAGTAAAGAAATCCTGCAGACGTTCTCAGAGCACAGGGCAAGAGAAGATTTTTTGCCAGTATTGGAATCACATACCATGAAAAACGTGCAAGGAAAAGCACAGCCTTTACCCCACTATGCTAGCTGGTATGTAGAAAGATGTTAAATACAAATACCCAACATGCAAACTAAAATTGTAACAATATTTAGGACTTCTCTACCACATTATTTTATGACTACCCTCTAGGCCAGTGTTTCTCAACCTTGGCATCTTTAAGACATGTGGACTTCAATGCTGGCTGGGGAATTCTGGGAGTTGAAGTCCACATGTCTTAAAGTTGCCAAGGTTGAGAAACACTGCTCTAGGCTGTCCATTGGTGGCTTGATTGCATAAGCTGACCCATTCTGGTTCTTTCTCTTGGACTAAAATAATTAGTGGAGATTTGGCTCCCTTCCTTCTCTGAGGTTCATTAATACCACAATGGTCAACAGATAATGATGTTCATGATGCAATATTTCAGTAAATTTGCTCAAATTCTTGACCAACTTTATTTGATCCACAAGGATACAGATGATCAAGCTTTAAATGTCATAAGGGAGCTGCAGATAAGGAGCTCAGGGGCCTATTAACTCTAAACCATCCCTTCCAGGTGGTAAGTGCTCTTGGGATAATTTGCCAATAGCACCCTATGCACAAGCCTGTAGCATATACTGAAGCCACTCAGCCTGGAAGCACTTTCACTGTGCTGGGTGGGGCAAGGTTCTTTTCTGTAGTGCTCCTCAAAGAGGTCTGCTCTCTGCCTTCTCCTGCAATGCAAGCTCTGTGGGAGAAGGCTGAATGGGGCTTTGAAGCATAAGGAGGCTGAACAGTATGGCCCCTTTGCCTCACCCTTCAAAGCAAGGAGATCCCATTGCTTCACAAGCAGTTTCAAGGGTGTGCTTTATTATTGTGAATGCAAAGCTCTGTTGCAAAATAAGCACCAAGCCAGCCATAGCATCGTAAGGGTTGGGCAGCCCAACTCAAGCAGCAAGTTTTTGGGATACCAGAAAAACTCAGCAATTTGGTTTTCTTTTTCCTGTATTATTTTCCAACCTCCACCACTTAGAACTGACGATCCGATGTTCTGCTTTAGGGTACAAAACAGCTTGGTCTAGTGTCTGAATCTTGAAATGGTTTCCCACCCATCTAGGTATAAACTAGGGGCTCACCTTAGGTACCAAGTTAAGGTGGGAGTTTCTGGTACCCAAAATTCACAGAAAAAAAAATCAAATAAAAATACCATTTTGGGGGGAGTTGTAGTAGTAGTAGTAGTAGTAATCTTTATTGTCATTGTACTTCTCGTACAACAAAATTAAATGCCACCCCAGTGCAGCTTTAAAAATATAAAAACCATAGAACACATAAAACACTTAACACACATATAACACAACCTTCACATTCCATATTGCACAACCCCTGATGCTGCATTAATACTGCACTATACGGTAGAGTTCAGTATAGTTACAGCTCTAAGATAGAGGCTATTCTTCAGCCTATTTGTCCTTGTTTTCATTATCCTGTACCGTCTGCCAGAAGGTAATAGTTCAAAAAAAGAATGTCCCGGGTGGGATGGATCCTTAAGAATGCTTTGAGCTTTCTTAAGGCAGCGGGAGCTGTAAAGGTCTTCCAAAGAGGGGAGAGGGCAACCAGTGATCCTCTGGGTGGTGGTGGCAACCCTCTGGAGCGCTTTCCTATCTGCCACTGTGCAGTTAGCAAACCATGCACAGGTGCAGGTTAAAATGCTCTCTATAGTACAGTGGTAGAAGGTCACCAGCAGTTTTTCATTCAGTTGTTGTTTCCTGAGAAGTCTCAGGTAGTATAATCTCTGCTGGGCCCTCTTAACCAAGGCTGCAATATGAGCACCCCAGGGCAGGTCCTCCTTTATGGTAACACCCAGAAACTTAAAACTGGCCACCCGCTCCACTTGGTCTCCATTGATAACCAGGGGCTGGACATCTAATCTATTCCTTCTATAGTCCACTATAAGCTCCTTGGTCTTATTGATATTAAGGGCCAAATTATTGTCTCCGCACCAAATACATGTTTGGCCTCGAGCACCAGTTGTTGGCAGCTAGATTAGAGCCACCATTGCCTTCAGATTGCTAAATGCTGGCCAATAAAAGACTATATAATGACTCTAGAAAATTATTGGCCATTGATTGCAGGTGTCCCTCCATGCGCTTGCTAGGCCATCAGCATTTCACTGCAACTTGAGCAGAAATTTCCTAATAGTTTTGGCAGGGAGTTCTTGGTCCCCTTCCACCACCACTGAACTTAGAGAAAAGGTGAAGCTTTGCCATTATTTTGAACAGCAGCAGCAGGAGTAGCAGCAGCAATGGCATTCTTCCCCAGCCAGGCACTGTGAGGTGTATTGGAACTGCTACTTCCAAAATTCCAGACCTTTTTCCGTGCTGCTTTGGAATTCAGGGAGTTACAGTCTCAACAAGTCTGTAGAACCTCAGAATGGGGAAGGCGATTCAATTGTGTGACACTTGCACTGGCCAGTGTCTCCTCCCACCCACCCACTCATAATATCTATAATATTATAATATTATAGAATTATAATATATAATTCTAGGGACATTGTACAAGCAGTGTTTCACAGGCCTCATGTTTTAAAAGTTGTAGGTTGGCGTGGGGAAATCAGGACCACAACCTTAATTTTTCCCCCAATTTCAGGGGAATTAACTGTCCACGCACCCTCACAAAATTCATAAACAGGATATGTTGACTTTCAGCACAGACCGATCCAAACAAGAGACTCTGACGTTCAACAGAGAACCTCACTTAGAAGACATCTGATATTCCTCTACGTATGGCAGATAGAAGAACTTCTATGCTGCCAGAACCTCCTTTCCCATCCAAATTCTTCTTCCACGCTGGCTTACATGGTGGAACACAATGCATGCATGTAACAAAGGGCTACATTTGGGATCAGAATGATCATGAGGAGGGCCGGAATGGAAGCAAACAAGGTTCCTAACCTGTAGTGACTCATCAAGAATGTGTGGAATATTGAAAAACAAGATCTCTACAGTTCCCTTCAAAGGTAGAGGTTTGTAACTTATTGTGTGCATCATTAAGGAACAATAAAGGGCCATCACAGAGAAATAATCAGGACGGTGGAAGGGTCAGGAGAATCTACTCATAGGTCCACCTGTGTGAAGCATGAGAAAGTTGTTATGAAAAGATCAAGTAATTCACCTGCTTAAATCATTTGTCCCACTGTATGTCCTAATCAAAATGTTTCAGTTAGCCATTTCCCTAACAACAATGTTCCTTCAATAGCCATTTCCCTATAAATCATCAGGAGTCAAGAGGTGACTTTACTTTTTATGATATAAAACAAACCAGCAAGGATTCCTGCGACTGAAGAGGTCTATCAGAACAGATTCTTCCATGGGACCAATATTGGCAGCCATTTTTGCAAGATAGCTATCATTTGTCACAATGAGGTACTTTGAGCTAGGAAAATCACATAACCCACCTCATTAAGATGAAAATGCACCAGGCTAGAAGCCAGGAGACAGTGAGTTCTAGTCCCACTGCAGGCATGAAAGCCAGCTGGGTGACTTTGGGCCAGTCATTCCCACTCAGCCCAACTCACCTCACAGGGTGGTTGTTCTGAGGAAAACAGGAAGGAGTAATAGGTATGTTCGCTGCCTTGAGTTATTTATAAAAATAATAAAGACGGATTTAAAAAATCTAAAAAAAGACATTGCAATTTGCCTCAGTTAGAAGAACTATGTATTACCTCACGGACTTCTCCAGCAATTGCAAGAATAAATTCTCTCTCTCTCTCTCACTCTTGGCAAGCTTTCAAGTGAGCTATCAGCAGAAGCATATGTGCAATGCGCATGTCCACAGAACCTCCCCCAATCTCATAATTCCAAGCACCAGTAGAAGCCATGGAAGAAGCCTGAGAGCAGCATGATGGGAAGGAACTCAGTCACTTTGCTTTGGCCTTGAAAGTGAAGGGGGCCGTGTTGTTTTGTGAAGCAGCTTTGAGTGGGTGGTTCACTTTTGCCTTTGTTCCAGCATTTGATCTGGCACATCTGCCTTTTAGTGGCCAGAAATAAATAAATAAATAAATAAATAAATAAATAAATAAATAAATAAGCGCACGCATACACAGAGACATTTGCTGGTGAGAAATGTGTCCCCAAAAGAACTAGATTTCAGAAAAGTTGTGTGCAAACAGGAGGAATTGCATAAAAACAGGGGTAGGGGAGCTTAAGCCAGAGAAAACTGCATAATTAGTATTGGAAAAAAACATTAAAATGGTTTCTGGGATAATAAGTACATTAACAGCCATGTATGTTGATAAAACTTGTGCATATAAAATCTCCACATCTTAGAGAACTTTATAGATGAAATGTGGATTTTTCTGTTGTAGCCATGTATAGATACATTTTAAAAAGTGGTAAAAGGAAAAAAACCCCACAAACTACTATAATGTATTAGTATATTGGCATACTAACATAAACAATGAAACAGAACAGAGGAAGTCTGATCTGAATATCAAGATCATCAACCAAATTGTAACTCTCAGTTCTTTGGTGGCATCATCATCTGGGGTGGGGTAAATTAGGAGTAAAGACCATGGAGGTCACACCCTTTTCAGGGAACTTATATCATACCACAAATATTGGGTCTTTCAGCATTATGAGAACTATAATTTTTATATGAATTTAATTACTAAATTGGCTGGTGGGTGGGCAGCATGAAAGAAATAGGACCTTCCCTGAATCTTTGAGTGACACCATAGACATGCTTGTTGTTAGGAGTTATACATTAAGAAAGCTGTATCATCAATTAAATTCAGATTTACGGTATGATTCAGAGTTCCAGTTCAACTCAGAAAACTGACCTGATTTGGATGTCTGAATTGACATAAAATGGAACTGATTCAGATGTTTGAATTTATTCAGAAAAAATGTTTCTGTGCATGCACAATGATTTGCTGAGTTATCTGGCTTGAGACATCCCATTTTATTTGGAATATTTATTCTATTCAAAAATCTGATTCAATATGGTGATTTGATCAAATTACCTTTTAATCAAATCTCCAAACTGAATATTCACATCCTTTATTTGTTATGGCACGTGTTATATAACAATTACTAGACATGGAAACAACTGGGTATGGGGAGAATAATTCTGATTTTTCTGTGTTATTGCCTAAAATGTAATGATAACCCCAAGTTTGCCAGTAAATTCTACTATTATTTCCAGATTTCAATATCAATATCCTATGAAATGGTTATTGATTAAATTAGATTGCTCCCACAAAGAGCTAAGATAATCAAGCACCACAACTTGCCATTGTGGTAATGGTCAACAATTTTGGCCTTTTGGCAACAGCTCCGTTTTGGCATTACCTTAAATCCAGTTTCCAAATGCCCATTTGTACAGTAATAGCTAAGCTAAGAATTAATGGATTGATCAGTTGCATTTACTGTATTTCTGCAGGGATTCCAGCTTTGTCTGGTTTTTACGCAGGAAAAACTTCTCCATGGCCATGGATGGTTCTAGCAGTAAAAAACAATGAAAAGCAATGGGAGAACAGTCTTTCTGTGAAGCTGCTTTGCCCTCCAAGCCACTGCATTGTGATGGCACAGGACTGGAATCTTCAAGAGACTGGTGGGGTCTCCCATTCACTGTTGTTATGATTTCCTGGGGCTCAGTTTCTCTGCCCAGTCACTTTGGACTCAGGGGTGTTATCTAAAATAGGCAAAACATGCTTTGGATGTACCCTTCCCCAATCTTTCTGGTGACTTCCAGTCCACACTGCTTCTTCCCAGTGTCTTCTTAACCACCCACCCCCATCTTCTTAGTATCTTCCCACTGCCCCATTCACCTCCTGATCTTCTCAATATTTTCCACCTTCCATCTTCAAAAAAAAATTAAATTAAATTAATAGCTTCTTCCTATAAGCCAATAATAGCCACTCACATGGCAACATTCGTAGCTAAGCTCTTTTTTTTAATTAAGCAACTACAATGGCTGGATCCACACATAATGCCAGGCCATAATAAAGTTTGCATATTTTGTTCAGTCAAAAACAAACCAACCATACTGGTTAGTGTTCTATGCCATCAAGGCTACACAGTTATCTAACCATAGTTAGGAAAAGGGGAGTGTCTCTCTGTATACCTATTATCCTAACATATTTTGGGGGAACTAATCTTAATTACAATATTTTTCCAATGATGGTTATGCTAACCATGGTTTCTGTTGCACAGTCGTGTTCTGTAAAAATGGCAAAGCTGAGCATACTCTAATGCAAGTGAAAAAAAGGTGGAAGAAAAGAAATATATATAAGATGCTCACTCTTCCTTAACTAAGGTTAGGGACTGAAAATACTGTATCTGCATCAATCCACAATCTGTATTTACTGCTTTGCAGTCTAGTTAAGTCATTATGAAATAGTGATAAAATAAACACAAGAATTTGGGCAATGTTTTTCCAGTATAAATGTACTGATCCATTATTTTCCTAATCAGCAAGAAAACTGGAAGAAAGATACATCACCATGGAAAGTTATAAAAGCTCTTGCACTGTATCTATGTATTATTCAATATATAATGAACTAAAATCATCCAGGACAATAAGATGACTTATTCAGAAATGCTTCAGCATGACTGTTTCTGGTGTTCCACGGCAACTGCATGAAACTCTTCTGGCTTGTTTTGCATTACATCTGAACGAAAGGTTTGTTTTGCTGCTCCATCCAGGCCATCTCAGATAGGAACCCCCAGGTGAGTCTGGATGTCCACATTCACATTTTGGTGGTGATTTGGAGGAAGCACCAAGCCCTCCCTCCAAGCTACAGCAATTGAGGACAAAGAGGAAGAAGCTCCTGCAGCCACTTCTTCCCCCTCATGGGTCTTCCCTCACCTCCTTGGTCACCACACAAAGTATCCCTTCTCCCCTCTGCTTGGCTGTGTGATTCAGGGAAACTTCTTCTCCCTCTTCTATTCAGCATGCAGCTGCACAGGTATCCATCCTTCATGCCCCTTCCCTTAGAAGACCACCCCCAATTGACCACCTAGATATCTTTCCCTCTCCATTTGTTCCTTCTCAAGCCAGGAGGAGGAGAGAGAAGAAGTGAGCATCAAGGAAGCTGCTCTGATTTCTGATTTCTGAGTGGTTTCTGAGCACTCTGGTTCCACCATATGATCCAGCCCCTCCTTGCCCAGTTTCCAGGTGATCCAGCTAAGGAGAAGAGGGAGAGAGGGCTAGGTGAGGTGCTGCTATTGCTGCTGCTCAGGCAATAGCTTATAGTGGCAGCAGAGAAGGTGGTGGTACAGTCTGCACTCCTTCTTCCTTTCCTCCACTGCAGCTTCTATTAAGGCCCTGTGAGACATGAAGCAAGGAGTAGGACAAGGTGGAACTCAGAGCCTCCTCTCTCTGGGACCACAAGCCTCCCCTGTTTGTCTGCCAACATTCATGTTCAAACATTTTGTTTTAGCAACTTTTTTTTTTTTTTTTTTTGCTTTCTTGAGATCTCTCTTACTAAAAATCTGACTGGTGGATGGCAGGAAGCTTCTGAGTTTGTCATTTTCTATTTTGAGATCGTACTCAGAAGCCCGGAAAAAGGCAGGCTGTTTTAATGAACATCATTAGAGAGGGGTTGGGCTCACGTGAGTCCAAAACACTTTTTCCAAATCATTTCTGAAGTGTGTACGCAGCTCTAGTGACCAGGCCCACAGCCCCAGTGAGCTTTCATGGCTGAAGATAGGTCTCTTATTCCCAGTCTAGTACCTTAAGCAGGACTCTGGGGGGGGGGGGGGGGGGGTATTTCAGAATAGTCAAGATGGCAGTCATGACCTCATAATTGAAGCCACATCCCTTTTGCACAGGCATCAACATTGCACACATATCCAAACGCCACGGCTTCAATCACATTGGTTTTTTGACCTCTCCTTTGGACATTCCTAACATTCACATTTCTGTTCCACACTGGCTCTGTTTTCATGCAGAGGAAAAGATATCTGATTCTCCTGCAAGCAAAGGGTTATGGGGTGTGATTTCTGAGGCAGAGAAAAGCTTTCTGATCTAAATTTTAGATCTACTACAAACCCAACAGGCTGACATGGGACAAGAAGTTGCTAAATTTCAAAAATGAGTGATTTTTTGTTTGTTTGTTTAATCTGACAACTCACTGGGATCCACATATGCCCAAGTGGGATGGAGAGGGACATTCAGAGGGGGGGCAAATGCCCCTGCTTTCATCCCTTCTGCCGAAGTTGCTTCTTCATAGGTTGGTGGTACTGCTGGGGCAGTGGGGTGCTTTCTTTCAGCATTTCCCTGCTGCCCTTCAGAATTTGCAGGCTTGTTATTCACAGAGAGCTGCAAAATGGAAAGAAAAAATAGATTAAAAAAAAAAAAAGAATGATCATCCTTCTTGTACATTTTACACAGGGAGAGATGGAGAAGAGAATCGAAAGTAGATCCAATTCCAGGTTTAAGGTATCTGTGGGTACATTCTCCACAAACCTCTCAGCCTGAAATGAATGTGGGGGGATACATGGTCAGTAGCCTTTCATGCTGCTTCTCTGACCTTCTCAAGTTTTCCCTGCCCATTGAGAATGATCATGCTCTTTGGTCAATTGATTGATTGATCACATTTGCATACATCCACATCTTGCAACTCATGGAGGCTTACAATAATGAATCTGTGTCTTGTCTTGGAATGGGGCAAATGCCCAACTTTACAGCCTGCTGTGAATTCTGCAGGAATGTCTGATGCAATATATTATTAATAAATAAAATGAAGGCTACTTTGAACAAAGCCTCCTTGTAGCCACTGGCGGCAGTGAAATGACAAATGCTGTACAGATGATAATAATTAAACACACTGCAGCTGAGCAAGCTGAGATATCCACCAATGTATAGAGAATCAGAAATGCAACAAGAGGATATCCTAGAACTGCGTCAGTGTGGGGCTGTTGAGACAGAGATGACCTAATTCAAAGGAACAAGCTCTTGGACACAACACACAAATGCACACACATGCCGGTGCTCACCAGGATTACAATACCCAGAATCCCCAGTCAGCATAGCCTTCGAGGGTTGTAGTTCCAGGAGACCTGGAGGGTCTCAAGTGGCTGAATGGAGACTTGGAAGGTGGGGGGTTAGGAGAATAGTTGATAGGGATTGTTGCCAAAGCTCTCTAACCAAAATGACCTGCTATTCTTCTGTGAACTCACTTCGTCATTTCATACCTGTCCTAAATGCCATTGAGTAGCCAGAGGAGTCTGAGTTCATAATTTCAACATCCCCCAACCACATTCTGTTCCCAGCCAGAGTTGCATAATTCCTGTTCTGCACGTTATGACGCTAAGGAATTTTATGTTCTAGACTTTATGTTCTTACAGAAGACACCTTTTGGGCAGGCAGCCTCCCTTTTTTAAAAGAAGAAAATGATATATTAAAATGAACATCTGCAACCCTGTATAGGTCTAGCCCCAGGACTAAAAAATATTTTAAAAGAAAAAGAAAAAAAGAATCTAGCATAGCTAGATCAGTCTGAAAATGGGTGTTTGCTGCTACCCCCATGACTTGCAGCTCTCTGGGTGAGCACGTGTGGCTCTGCCTGAGTTACAGGTTTCGGATTTAGGTCCTGAGGTCTGGTCCTAGGGGCCCCACAAGCGACAAAGTTGAGACTCCAAATAAAGGAGCAGATACCATAACCTACAACCAACAGGATTTACACCATCATAAAATATGTCATTTATATCATAGTCTGCCATCCGGGGGTCATGAAACCTATCAAGGGCTAAAACTCAACAGACATTCAATTCGATGCCATTGCTGAGTTGCCACAGCAACTGATTACTTCGTATTGGGGGGAACCAAAGCAGGCAGGGGGAAACTGCATTTCCTACGGATCCAGAACTCACTCATTCCCCCTTCTCCCCTGCCTGGGGAAGTAAAGATGATTTATGGTTTATGAATATCCCAGGTTAGGTTAATTTTTCTAGGGCTGGTAAGAAGCCTAACCTTGATGGGAGTGTGGGAGGGCAGGGTGATCAGCCCTGTGCTGACTGAATCATAAAAACCTCTTTTCCATCTATGCTCTATAAGAGCAATCTCCCACTGAGCATCCAGAGAAGCAGATGGCTGCTTCGCTCTTATAACCACTGGGGCGAGAGGGCAATGTTAAATTGCTAAATAGAATACAGAGGTCATTCTGCCCCGAGTTCAGCGCAGGAGGTCCTGCTCTAGCTTGAACCTACCTTCCCCTGCGTCATCTCTTCCTGTTAAGTGACGCTCCTCCACTCGAGATAATGCGCCTTCGGAGAGGAGGGATCGAGGCGAGCTGCTTCAGCCTTGTTGTCTTTCAGCAGCCAGCTGGGCTACGATTTGCTCACCCGGGTGCCTCTTCTGGCTCTGCCGCAGCCTGCGAGGACGCTCCAACGTTCCAGCAACATCTAGAGCGTCTCTCCCATCTGATGGAGCTGGGGCGATACCATTGCCCAGCTTTTGAATGGGGGCGGTGGCAGCGGGGGTGAAGGATGCTGAGGAAAGCGGGCTCAGCCGAGGAAGAAGTAGAGAGGAAGGCAGAACGGCGGTTCCTTTTTTTTAAAAGGCTTTTTCTGGGCCTGATTTGGCAGAATCACAGTGCGAAGGTAGAGCCCCGTAGCAGCCAGAAGTCAGTAGAAGGTCGAGGTCCAGCATTTTACAGCAGGGCCAGGAGGGGAGGAGGCGATGATGCAGGGAGAGAGACGAAACGAGATGAGATGCTCTTGCCTGTGTCACTAACAGCAGCCTAGGGAACAATTGGCTGCACAGCCCTGGGGACTATTAGATTTCTCTGGCACACAAAAAGCTTTGCTCATCAGAGACAGGGAGAGATCCCTTCGTTGCTTCTAGACTATCTTTTGCTCAGTTCACTAAATATTTCCCCCTTTCTCTGTCTCACACACACACAACTGACTCCTTCAGTCCTTTTTTTAAATGTTATGGTCATATTCATCTCATCTAATTTGTAAAATCAGAGATCAACATCTTTGTGGCCTAGATGCATCACTGACTCCTTTCAGGCAACCAACACTGTCAGTGGCTTGTTGCCAGCCCCTCAAGGTACTTTGGTTGTTGTTGTATTATGATTATGATTATGATTATGATTATGATTATGATTATGATTATGATTATTAATGAGATTTATATGGCTGACCATCTCAGGTGATTCTGGGTGGTATGCAAGGGTTAAAAACACAAAACCACAACAAATAACCCCTGGTACCCAAGAATAAACAATACCCTCCCTCACCAAAAAACACCACCATACCTCATCAACAACAGCAGAGCTTATCTAGCCTCCTGGCCCAAACACCTGTGGAAACAGCCAAGTCTTCAGTGCCTTGCAAAAGGCTTACAGGGTTGGAGCCATCTGAATCTCCAAGGGGATGCTGTTCCATAGAACGGGTACTGGCATTGAGAAGGCACAATTCCAGGGTCCAACAAGATGACACTGTTTGTTAGAAGGGACCCACAGCATGTCCTGTCTACTAGATCTGGTGGAGCAAGCTGAGACGATGGGAGAAAGGCAGTCCCACCAATAGCCTGGCCCTGCCATCACCATCCAGTGAGAACACCAACAAGAGAAGGCCAGCATGCCTCTCCCCTTTCAAGGTTTGGCCCTACTCTTGAGTATTTGTTAGCAAAATCACTGCGATTATTTGAATTCTATATACCAGACTTCCCCAACATGGTGCCTACCCAATGTGATGGATAATCCATCTCATAATGGTGTTGCTTCCATCGGCCTCTGGGATTTTTTCTTTTCCTTTTATTCTTTGTGAATGTTTCCTCTTTAAATTTTAACTGTATATTTATTTGTTGTTTTGATATGTTGTAAGCCGCCCAGAGTCCCCCATTGGGGGGAGATGGGCGGGGACAAATTTAATAAATAAATAAATAAATAAATAATCCCTAGCCAGCATTGCTACTCTACACTATTGGACATTAGAATACAATTTCTAGTTTATTGTCCAATAGTCTACACTAGTGGACAATACACTATTGGACAATTTCTCCTAACTCTAGCTTTATGTAAGTGCTTTTTTAGCAGCACACTCTTTTGTTCTGGCCTCTTCAAGATGTCTTTTTTTTTCTCACCCTTCTCCATTTCCCTTGGGCATCTTGTCTTCTTGTTTGCAAGATAGAGATCTGTGTTTTATGTACATTTATACAGAGGTCTTATCGGTGGTAGCTATGTATTGAATTTTAATGTCACTCAAACAACAGCAGCACAAAGAATAAAATAGAACGACATGAGCAAAAAAAATAACATATGAAAAGAATCTAAGAAGAGTGACATAAAACAGTTTGCAAGCATTCACGTTCTTCACATTCATCAGAAAACAAAGCAAACAAAGTAATGAGGCAGAGATACGAATCACTGATGCCAAAGGCAATGGAATCTTAGACCCAGTCTTAAGATGGAATGCAGAAAAAAGTGCCAGATGGTCACATTAACTTATACTGGGTAGCATGATGACTAACCAGTGTATAAGTCTTTGGGGATCAAACAAACAAACAATGGATGGTTGCCATTTTTTAAAATTATAACATCTGGCTATCATTCAGATCTGCCTCTAAGTGGAGGCGCTGCAAAATTGTCACCAATATTGCAGTTAAATTGGCTTTTAAATTAATTATATAGTCCTGCCTGATATCAATCTACTAGACTATATAAGTGGTATCTTCATCAGCACTAGGCTGTTGTTGTTGTTCAGTCGTTAAGTCGTGTCCGACTCTTCGTGACCCCATGAACCATACCACACCAGGCCTTCCTGTCCTTCACTGCCTCCCTGAATTTGCTCAGTTTCATGCTCAGTTTCATGCTCATTGCTTCAACACTTGGCTAGACTACTGCAATATGCTCTACCTGGGTCTTCCTTTGAAGACTACTCATAAACTGTACTTAGTGCAGAATACATCTCTACCCCCCCCCCCATATTATTACGTGACAACCATTACAGCCATGTGACACCTATACCACATTGGATTCCCTTAGATTTCTGGGTACCATTCAAAGTGTTGCTTTTGATCTTGAAAGCTCTATGTGACTTAATCCCAGGAACTTGCTGGAGTGCTTCCTCCAGTAAGAAGGAAGCCATCCCGCACTCCCATTCCAGGGGAGAAGACTGACAGTTCCTAATATTTGCATAGTGGTAGGTTGGAGGCATGACTCTTCCCCCTTTCTTCTCCCTGCTTCTTTCATAAGGATGGCAGTTTGGCCGCAACCCTGCCATCCTTATGAAAAACTGTCAAGACAGAAAAGAAAAGGGAACAAATAGAGGCTGTATAGTCTTTTCAAACTCCAGGTGCTGCATCAAAAACATGCATATTGCTGTTGCCTTCGAATGTCAGTGATGGCTATTTTTAATTTTGGGCCTTATCTCTCCCTCCCAGGAAAGCTTTCTTGTGCCCAACCAATATGTGTCATCCCATTTACTGTTATGTAAGGGTCTTACAAGAGCGTTTCTTTGTCAGGCTGGATGAAAAGCTGTTCCTAAAGTGTCTGTTTTAAAATGCAGGGCTCCGAATGACTGGCCCAAAGTCACCCGATTGGCTTTTGCGCCTAAGGAAGGACTAGAACTTGTGAACTCTCAGCTTCTAGACCAGCACCTTTATTCACTCTACCAGACTGGTTCTTGGTATTACAAATGCCATGTGAATCCTTGTTCCTCTGTAGATTCTCCTCAAGCAATTGCATTACAGAATGGGGGGTGGGGTGGTGGGGTGGGGTGGAGGGGAGGGAAGGGGAGGAGAGCCAATGCCACTTGCTCCTCCATTTTTATTCCAAAATTTGTCTTGCAAATTGAGCTACTGCTTCAGAGACAGAGAATCTACTATAGATTCATAGAGAACAATTCTGCTTTTCTTATGAGCAATTTGCAGGCCATCTGGAGCCTCCTGCACTGCATCGCCTACCAAATATATTCCTGCTGCTCTTGAAGCCGAATCACATGCCCTGATCACATCCTCAGCAGGATCAGGCTCCTGTCAACAGCCCATTAAACAACTGCTTGTCTGGACTGATTCTTAAATGGAGGGAGCATTTCGTTTCACAGCCCTGAGCAATCATAGTATTTGCATGAGAAGAGGGAAGGTGAGAAGAATGACACATTTTTAAATCGTGGCATGCTGAGATAGGAGAAAGAATGTGTTAGTGGGATGGATGGATGGATGGATGGATGGATGGATGGATGGATGGATGGGCGCACCAATCCTGTTCTCCCAGTCATTTCCCCACAAAAGCCTGGGTTCAAAATGGTATATAATACAGGTAGTCCCCAGTTTAAGAACACCTTCCATTCCCAAGGTCTGTCCTAAGTTGAATTTGCATGTAAGCCGGAACAGTATTACTGTATAATGCTGTATAAGTAGTATTGTGTAATTAACTCGAACCATTGGGTATTTAACTCGAATTTTGCTACAGTAGGCCCATTCTTAACTATAGGTCATCTGTAAACTGGGTTGTTCTTAACCCGGAGACTACCTGTATATAAGGATATATTTTATATCCTTTATTAACACATTGCAATGTTTAATCAGGAGAGCCAGTTCGGTGCAGTGGTTAAGGCACCAGGCTAGAAACCAGGAGACTATGAGCTCTAATCCTGATTTAGACATGGAAGCCAGCTGGGGGACCTTGGTCCAGTCCCTCTCTCTCGGCCCTAGGAGACAGGCAAGGGCAAACCACTTCTGAAATCTTGCCAAGAAAACTTCAGGGACTCAGCCAGGCAGTCACCAGGAGTCAAAAACAGACTCAAAGGCACAAAAGAAAAAAAATCTTAACCAGAGACTGTCTCTCCTCTCAGAGGAAATGCCTCTGAGTAAAAGGAAAAAAATCAATGCACAACCACAAGCCACAGTAATCCAAAGTCAAATGTTGAAATCTGGTGCAAAGAGGAGTAACTAGCAGCACATTAACCACAGAATCCCACCCAGCACATGTCCAAGACAACATCTCTAACCACTTATAACCACAAGCAATTCAAAAGACACTGATTATCCCTCAGGAGAGGAGCGTGTTCTTCAGTGCAGTTCAGGGTTATCCTGTTTAGCTGAGCAGGCCCAGTAAGGGATGACTCCAAAGATGGCTTGTGTTGATCTAGGTCACATGAGGAATTGCTTTAATAAACAAATAGAGAGGAAAGGAAAGGATGTAAAGGAGGCTTTTGATTTGTCCTCCATTTGAATTTAGTTGTGTAATCCAGGCATACAACTGTCATTAGGGGTACACTGGAGATTGGTACACACCACCGATTAGATTGGTCCCACATTGCTGGCCACAGTCTTATACCAGGAATGACAGATAATAAATCACCCATATGAATACTGCTCAAATCAGCCACATGGATTATTGAGAATAGTTTATGAAGCCACCAGAATACAAACATTCATTCCAGAATAATACATTTATCTAGCAACGTTGGAGGAGGGCCAGGTTCTTCACAAGAGAGAAAGAGTGCAAGTGGGCAAAGCAGAGACAGAGTGAGGAGGTGAGTGAGAAACAGAGTGAGTGAAAGAAAGATATAGCCAAGTGATAGATCATAGGTGCAAAGCACCTCCATGCCTGCAACCTGTTGTTCAGGCAACTTGCAAGATATGTAAAACAGTGAGAGATAAGTGAGTGTAAGGCAGATAGAGAGCAAGAACCAGAAAGCATAAAAGGGTCAGCTGTTTCTGTCCAAGGTTTTGACAGTTACCAAAACAGGTAAGTCTGACCATCTTGTCACCTCCTCCCCAGCCCCGTCCTCTTCAGGTAAGGGAGAATGATGTTCTTCCTTTCAGCAGATGACATTCAGTGGGAAGAAAAATGAAGCCAGGGGATCCACCAATCACTTTTCCTAACTTGTCCCAAATTAAATCTGTAAGGACAGCACTAGTTGCTGACCTCATCACAAAACAAAATAGGGTTCAGCAATCAAAGCAGAACAATTTAAGCTAACATAGTTTTCTGCCAATTCAAGGACTAGAAAAATTCACAACATAGCTGTGGGGGAAAAGGCTTTAACATCAGTCTATTGTGTATGTCATAATAGATTTGTTAATCTTTTAATTAGTCTTGGTTGTTTTTATTCAGTAGACTATTGTAGCTACATTTCTGAAATCTGGATTAACATTTTCTGATATCCCCACCTCCCTTTCGCAATGTTGTTAGTAGTATTTAATTTCTTTTTCAATCAATCTTACTCTTTTGTTCAACCAAGAAACTCTAGCTGTAGAGTTTTCATTTTACAGAAACAATGTGGTATCATTTAAAATTCTTGAATATTAATTCCACTCCAATACTCCAAGTCAAAACCAGAGATAAATGTAAATATATTCTTAACCTTCAACAAGATGGGTGTGGCAACGAATAAGGTGGGAGTATCATATGGTATAACCTCATTCTTAAAACAAGACACTCCCTGGAATTAATTATTCTGCCACTTTTCCCTTTTCCTAAACAACTTCCTGTGATTAAGGCTTGAAATTAGATGCAATTAAACAAGGATTGTTATACAGTGAAACAAAGATGTGCCACAAAAATTAGAAGTTGGAAGCAAGGCCAACCTGAGATTTTAAAGAAACATCCATCAAAAAGGGCTAACTGAAGCCAAAGTATGTTACTTTCATAATTATAATGCCATTTTCTCTGCCAAATGCATTTTGGCATACCCCATTGCTTAATTATTCATGAAATCTAGTGACTGTTCCTAGAAGGTGTTTCAGTAGTTCAGAGAGACATTTTTAGATGATTGCTTTGGACTTTGTTCACCTCTTTTCCTCTGCACTAAAAAGTGTTTTGGAGTTATCAACTGCTTGTCTAGAATTAAATCAATCAATTATTAATGAAATTGAGAACGTATTTCTCCCATGCTTAAAGAACTGCATTGCTTGCTTCTTCATTGGTTCCCATGTTGAGTTTTATCTTCAAAACTCCAAATGCCTTAAGATTCAAAGTAATGTATAATCTCTTATCACATTTCCTACACGTTGAAGTGATCAAATAAGTTTTTATCTACATATTCCCACCCTTGGATACAAAGCCAGTGGTGATCAAATAAAGAGTTTTTTTAGTTGTTGTAGCTCACCTGAAGAATTACCTACAGGATGTGCCCCCTTATAGTATTTATTTATTCTCACTCAGTTTTGGCTCTTTGAATCTCTTGCTTTATGTGTGTGTATGCATTGATCTGTCCTATTTCACTGTATCATTTTGTTGTAAATTACCTTGGACACAATGGGTTGGAAGGTTGTATACTAATGGTATGAATGAATGAATGAATGAATGAAGTGATATGCAGAAAATAAATGATGATAATCTTAATCATCATACTGTTAAATGAAGACAGGTACCTGCATATCGATCTACTGTCAGATCTACAGAGCATATCAAGCTTTTTTCTGTTCATTTGGGAAACCCTAGCTACATCACATACACACTTGGGAAGGGAATTAGTTGGCTGTAATGCTAGGAAGGACTGATAACCATTTTGAAGGAAACCTATATTCCAATTCCCATATTTAAGGCAGGGGAGTTTGTAAAGAAATCACAGTTAGAATTTGTCTATACTTACTGTGCATAGGTGGATCCATCCCAGTGAGGATGCTTTTGTTTTAAAAAGTGATTGGGGTCTTTTCATGCTAGTGAAACTACTAGCTAAGAAGCATTCCAGCCTATCCTGTTTCTCACAATCCTGTTTTCTTCCTCTAATGGTGCCTGAACATGAGAACTGTTGCTCCTTCCTGTCCCTCCTTTTCACAGAGAGAACAGAAAGGAGCAAGGAGGGATAAATCAAAATAACAGATTCCAACAAGATCTTCATAACTGATTATGTTAACCTGATTAAGATCCTGATTATACAGTGCAACTATGGTTTTACAACAAACCAAGTTGCACTAACTACGTGGAACTAATTTTTAACCATTTCAGGTATGCAGCTATAACATTTAACCCCAGTTAAGTGGAGAAGGCCCTGTCTAAGCAAATTGTGATTGTGCCTTTGGGTAACTTGGCTAACTACTGTCTGGGAATCTCTGAGCCAGACAAATCACATGTCTAGGAAGTAACATTCTCTTTTTACCCTCCACAGTAACATGTGAAGTCCCTGCTTTAAGGCATAGTCTCACGGTTAGAATTTGGCCTTTCCACCCCTAGCAATTATGGTAGGTGGAAAGATACCATCAACTGAAAGCCGAGACCTTCTACCAGGATTCCATATCGGTTTTTCTCCTCCCATTAATTATGTATTCACTGTGCTCTTATCATTTATCACATGATAATACATCATTGGTAGGGACAGTAGAAACTTCACGAGCTTCATGAATGCTTTGCTTCTGAGAAGTCCCTAGTGTTAATTTCATAACTGCCCATAGGAATTTGTTTATAGAATTCAATAGTTGTGGTTTGCACAACTTAACCAACTTAACCAACTTAACTTAACCATGGTTTATTCAGTTAACTCAGTGCTATGGGTGGCAAAAGACCCTGAATCATAAACTGACCACCTCAGAGAAAATGTGGTTGGCTAACTTGTGGTTCAGCACAAACAACAGCATGTACAAATAGGAACTTGTATCAAGGGGCTCAATACTTCAGAAAGCGCTGGTCAGGCATTACAGGAGCTCCTTCTATGCATGGTTACAGCACTTTTCTGAAATGGCACTAGAACTGTCTTTTTAAGAATGCAACTATCACACTTTTGAAAGAATACTAGACCTGTGTTCAAAACAGGAGGACTAGCGCTCTCTTTTGAGAGGGCTAAGGTTAGGAGGTCAAATTGGGAAAGAGATCTGGGTTCTGCCAGCTGGATTCTGTTATCAAGTGTATGACAGATTTTCCATCAAGGAGTTTCATATGGCCATTGTTTTCACTTTCATGATATTGGGGGGGGGCACAATTTGGTCTATTTCTGTACCATTTCGCCTACTTCATAGGCTACCTCTGGGTACTGCTAGCCATAGTTACCTGCTGTTGCATTTATGGAGCAGCCTCCACCATGCCTGTTGGCTGCAGATGCATAGAAGGGGTGTGGAGTAAAGTGGGAGAGAGCACCCCAAATGAGGTTTATAATCCCTCCACTGCAGCTGTCATTCAGGCTACTTTTGGACACAAGTCTAGGATTCTTCCAGAAGAACACTACACCATGTTCAAAAATAATCCAGGGAAAGAGCAGCTCTGTCCTTTTGACCAGTCCTTTGGGCAACTGGGTAGGTAGTTAAATCCTCCATCCCACCCACAGTAAGGAGAGTAGTTAGTGGCTGTTCATCCTGCAGGCAAGTGACAGTGAATGAAGGGAGAAACTCAGTCAAAGCAATGCAGCCATCACTGCCCTTAACTTGTGTGGCATTAAAGCTACAGGGACAGGACTACTTGTCACCATCATGATTAGAGCAGAACAGAACTCACCTGTTGGGGCAGAGGAATTTGTTGTTGTTGTTGTTGTTGTTCAGTCGTTAAGTCATGTCCGACTCTTTGTGACCCCATGAACCATATCGCGCCCGGCCTCCCTGTCCTTCACTGCCTCCCCGAGTTTGCTCAGTTTCATGCTCATTGCTTCAGTGATGCTATCTAGCCATCTCATCCTCTGCCGTCCTCTTCTCCTTTTGCCTTCCATCTTTCCCAGCATCAGGGTCTTTTCCAAAGAGTCCTCTCTCTGCATTAGGTGACCAAAGTATCTGAGCTTGAGCTTCATTATCAATCCTTCCAATGAGGAATTTATACTGGTACCCTTTTCTGCCAACTCCACAGCTGGAGGAATGCTATGGCCATGAGGGAGAGCCATATGAGTAAATATTAATTTCCAGCTTGTCATGAAAATAGGAAAATACTAATATTAATATACTGGCGTCTAGAGTCTCCTTATTTTACCATGGGTGGAAGCTGTGGTAAAGCAGCTCCAATTATTCTCTATAGTAGTGTTTCTCAACCTTGGCAGCTTTAAGTTGTGCGGGCTTCAGCATGGCTGGCTGGGGAATTGTGGGAGCTGAAGTCCACACAGCTTAAAGCTGCCAAGGTTGAGAAACACTGCTCTATAGAAAGCTTTAAAAGCCCAGATTTTTTATAGCCTTATGGCCATCACATTTACGGTGGTGGATAGCTACAAGGATGCCAGTCAATGCACATTTGACAAGATTTTAAAAAATCAGAATTGTACCTTTTCTCATGCCATTCAGTTGGTAGATGCCCTGCAGCGACATCAAAGGACAGCTCTCAGATCTGGCTGGGGCAGAGTGTTGACTGATGCATGCCCTTTAAAGCAGCAAATCCTTTTCTAAGTGCTTATTCCAAGCAACTGCCTTTAGCATTGGGATGGTAGAACCAAACCTCATTTTATTCTTGATATGATGATAATGTAAGGAAAGTTGCCTTTGAGTTGACACCTGGTGACCAAATGAAAACGTCCATATTGTTTCCTTGGCATTGATATGCATGTGGTTTGCCATTGCTATCTTCTAAGATATTTTTTCCTTTCTATAGAACACATTGATCTGGCCATTCTAGGGGTGTTTGGTAGGTTTCAGAAAATAAACCCAAAGCAGGAAGTGGTTTGTGGTGTTATGGATGTGGTCTGACCTTGTAATGGCTTATTTCAAGGCAGGACACCACAAATTCCAGAAGTCATTGAAATGGTTGGACCAGCAGAGGAAGAGCAGGATATTCCAGAGTTGTCCTACTGTTCTTCTGGAGTTCTCTACAATTTAGCACATACAGTTAAACTTTGTTTTCATGGACTAATTGAGAGAAGGAGTTTCTATTATTCCCCCAAATCTATGACATTGCAGCCATGCAAAGGAAACAAGTGATTTCATTTGCCCTATTTACATCATCTGCATGATGATATCAGCACCCAAATGACAATGGAATTTGGTGCCTTGCATTCAAGCACCACTGCATCAAGGTTCAGTAAACTGAGGCTTTATGGCACCTATTTTTTCAGCTTTGCAATCTACCCTACAGCACTGGTATATCCTGATGGTCTCCTATACAAGTACTAAGCAGGTCTGATGATAAGCACCTGCAGCTAGCCACGATAATGCCAGAATTACAAAGAGGGCATCAGGAAGTCATGATACAATCTCTGCCCTTTGGTATTTGCATCTCTACATCACACACAAGGAAGCAAGCAGTGGTGTTTGCATTGTGACATCACAATGCATATTTTGAACTTGTCCTGTGGTAGGTCTGAGCTTTTTAAAGAAATGAGTTTAAAATATAAGACTTTACATAATCAGAGTAATTTATCAACATTTTTAGCAAGGTTGTTATTTTTTGAGGAAGCGGTTGCTTTAATACAGGGTGCTGATCCATAGCATACAGATTGCACCTGGTCACTGCTGGAATGGGTAGGCCCACCATTTTTGGCCTATTTTGGAATTTGGAGAGGTTTAAAGGGCAAAATAAATGTCCAAAAAATAAAGAGGCTTAAGTAACCCATTTCACCTATTAAAAAGTAATTTTTCCTGTTCTGAGAAAGGATTTGAAAAGGCAAAATAAAGACCTTAATTTTTGCCTCATAGAATCTGCACATACCTCTTCCAATGAAAAAACTGAAAAATTGGCTGAATTTTGCTCACAGTAACATGGCAGGTACATAAAAGCAGGTGTAAAGCACAGAGTGGTTGGTTGGTGGGTGGGTGGGTGGGGGGCAAATTGGGGTTCTGATGGCCGGGACTGTATTTTTGAGTGGGAAAGGGCTGCAGTGAGTGGGAGCAAGTGGATGAGGCTATCAGTTTTGGGATATCTATTCAGGGGGAGTTCAACAACTTACACTAGTAGTGTATTTTTGTGTGTTTCCTGTATCAAGGAAGTAGAAAGGAAGAAAGAATGAATCTGATTTTCAGTACAGTATAGTATAATTTAATGGACTGTTTGGTGAGAAGGAAGTGTCAGTCTCACTAGGTAAACCAGACCAGGAAATCAACTCCACTGGAAGGCTAAAACTACTTTGATTGAGATAGGCTACAGTAACAGCATTTTGAAGGTCAGGTTCTGCTATACTTCCTCCTTGTAGTTCAGCAAATTAGGGCAGCATCAGCCTGAACCATTTTCAAATGTTACCTCATTCTGGACTTAAAAATGCTCCAGCCCCTTCTGCCGAGGTAATGGTTCTTGCATATATCTGTTAAAGTCATCTTCCTTACTCTCTACAGGAAGGTCCATTAAATCTGAATGGCTGTTAAATCCAACTTTTGATCATTTGTTTCACTTTATAGCATTTGTTTATGTGAAATCTCTAAGAATTTGGAGTATCTCGTAAAATTATTAATGGGAAGCAAATAGATATCCCTGCTCAGCCTTATCTCAAAAAAGTTAACACTTCAGCCTAGCGTTCTGGAAAGAAGAGGTTCCACAGCAATCAGAGACTCAGCCCTCAAGAATTCGTTAATAAATGAGTACTTATTCCATTTCCAAGAATCTGTTTATTAATCTCTTACTTTGCAATAATAAACCTAATTGTGCTCATCATGTATCCTTCTTGCTGGACTGTATCCCACCATAAGAGGTTTGACTGTATAATTATGTAATTGACATAATTGGCATCATCTGTGGTAAAACTTCAATTTAACAAACTCTTGATTTAACGGACATTAGCTTATTAAATGGAAGTGAAGTCTCAACCAAAAATGTGTCTGCTTCATCCAAAGTCTGTTAAATGAGGTTTCGCGGCAATTATGATCAAACGGGACTGCAGAAAAAGGCATTTGGAGTCTGCATGTAGTCCTACGGTCTCAGGTTGCCCATCCCCAAGTTAGAAAGTAGAGAAGTATGTAAAGTTCTGCATTTCACAATCTGTCCTAAAGCATGGTCTGCTTGAGCCACACTATCACCTGTAATTTTATTTTTGTAATAATAACTTTATTATATGTTAAAAACAGAAAGATAAAAATTAACGAGAACTATTAATCAAGAAAAAGAAAAGAAGAAAAGAAAGAATAAAGGAGGAGAAGAGAAGTACAGCAAAAGAAAGAAACAGAAAGAAACAGAAAAACAAAAAATAATGACTTCCAACTTCTTTTACAGCAGATATAAGTAAGACATACATTAAACGTTTACTCTAGGGTTACAACTTGACATCCATTTTTTCTATAATCTATTATTTTACTGATCATCAGCTTCCACCTGTAATTTTAGATAGCCAAATTATTTAGCTGTGCCCCTAAGCAGAACTTCTGAGCTGAAGCCTTCTCAATGAGAAGTGAAGCACCGAATCTCCCCTTCAGGCTCCTGACAGCAAGTCTCATGCTTAGCATTAGTGGAAGGTCATGGTTTGCAGGGCTGAAAAGAGCTCATGATCTCTCAGCTCCACCTGCCTCACTGTAGGCCTTGCCTTGGTTTCCCAGAGGAAAGGCGTGTACAAATATAATTAATTACTGCATTGCTCTTAGTCTTCATTTACTTATTTACTTAATTTAGGTGGAGTAGGATGAAGGGCTTACAGTAGGAGCTTGCTCTGGGTATAGAAATGACTCAAATTGCTGTTGCCTTCCACACCAACTTTTTGATAAGCGTGAATCCACTGTGCTCAACCTGAATTTAAAGATCTTTTCTGTAGAGCACCTAGTTTTGCCCTTTTCCTTCCCTTTCTTTCCTTTTTTTAAAACTTGGCTCCAGGGGGTATTGCTCCTATTAATTATAAGTTTAACAGCACAGAACTGCAAGTACCAAAGAGTTACCCTTAGCACATCCAGGGCAGTTCTCATGGAGGGGATTTCCCATCTGTTCCTTACATGGCCCAATTGCAATGACAGATTCTATTTCTAAACTATGACCTGTTTTGTTCATTTCTTCAGATAGAGCCAAAATGGACAATGGTATATCAGAGCCAGTCATCAGATAATTTATATTATTTTGTAAGATATATTGGGGGGTGGGGAGGCTGGCAAAACACTGCTTCTTTATTTCAATTGGACATAGAATGTTTGGTGGAGGGCCAAAATATAGAATTGGATATCATCAGCAGGCTGATACCTGGCCTCATGCTGACTAATGACCTCTCCCAGCAGTTTCATGCAGATGTTAAGGAGAAATGGGGAGAGCAGAGAGCCTAGAACACTCCACAGAGCAGAGGTCTCCAGGCAGATCTCTCATCTCCACTACCACTGACTGGAACTGCCCCCTTAGGAAAGAGGGAAGAAGAATGGTGTCCCCCATGCCAATCCCTCACAACCAGTCTAGAAGAACACCACTGTTAATGATATCGAAAGCTACTGAGAGGTCAAGGAGAAGCAGGAAGATTGCATCCCCCAATCTAGATGATTTTATTTTCATAAGCCTTAATGAATGGATTTCTCCCCTTAAAACTGACCTAGGAACACTTTTTAAAAACAATATACCAATTTATTTGTAAACTACTTTCTTGGTCTGGACTCAAACATTGTTTATCTGATCATTGCCCTGGCAATGGATCATCCCTCTGTTCTTCAAGGCCATCCTCTATACTCACTACAACTAAGCATCATCTAACCTGCTTAGTACTTGGATAGGAGAAAAACACTGCCATGAATTAATTCCCCAGGAACCAAACTCAGCTTGTAGGAGACTTTTTTTTTTTTAACCAAGGTTACTCCCACAAAGTCTCTTCTGAGTCTAAGGTTTCAGTAAGCTAAGTATTGCTTGGAAGTCCTGAGGCAAGCACTCCTAAAATTGGAAAGGGAGAATTGGTGGCTGTGACCCAGACATGACGGATATTGTTTGACACTCAGAACTTCTCAATGCTCAGTAGAGCAGTGTTATAGTCAAGAATAGAGTTTAGTTATCTTCTAGTCAATCACTCATTTCCCCAAAGTTAGTAACAATAGCTATAGGATAGTGCACTGTTTCCCAGCTTTGGCAACTTTAAGATGTGTGGACTTCAACTCCCAGAATTCCCCAGCCAGTTTGTATCTATAATTTTCAGTCTTTAGGAAAGCTCAAAGTAAAAGTGTTGCATAAAATCAGCCTTCCTTAACTTAGTACCTCCTGGAGGTATGATGAATATAACTCCCAGAATTCCCAGCCAACATTTTTATTTATTTATTTGTTCTATATAGCTGCCCATCTCATGTTTACATGTCTCTAGGAGGCTTAAATAAAATACATAAAATACAAAATGTAAAAAAGCAAATAAAAATAAAAACACATAGTAGCTGGGCATAATCTAACCTATCATCCATACACGGTCAATGGCTATGGATTTGGGGAGTTATAGTCTATAGATCAAGAATAAAGAAAGCTGCATTTGTTACATAGCATATCACCACCTTTCAGTTTTTGCTTTGTTTTTACTCAAAAGTAAAAAAAGGCCCATTCCCTATTGAGACTTCAATGCACGATAAGTGAAGATTTAATCCTTTCTTCTCTAGGGATAAATCCCCAAACTCCCCCACTGCAGTCACAATTCTGATTAAACATTAGTAGCCTTCCAGGACTTGAACGCTACCAATGCACCAATGCTACCTTGTGGCTATTTAGTAGAGAATTAAACTAGTCATGATGGACCTTTATGGACATTTGTCTGCCATTTTTTATCTTTTCCCAGGGATCCATGATTGGTTTCAATGGAGTCCCAAGACTCCCTTTCACCCAATTTGAAAATCACTCTGAGATATACACAGTTAGAGCAACCCAGCTCCTTCCCCTTTTACTCCACCTAAAAGATAAAACCAGCACGATGCTGTGCAATTTTAGAAATCCCTTAAACATCACAAGGTAGACTGAAGGCATCACACTCAGAAGACAGATGGACCTGACCTATTGCATTTGCCCTCTAGGAACAGAGCCATCCATGCAACTCTCCTTGTGATGACCTGGCAACATGAGAAGATAAAGACGCACAGTGCAGAAGGCAACTCTCACTCATCTGGAAAGAAGGAAAAAACAATGAGCCCTAAGAGAATATTTGTTCGTACTTTTCACTGAACGAGTGAGTTATTCTCCTGCTAATGTCAAATACCTGGAGGTGCCTTGTACCTAAGGGTGCTTTGTCCTGGTTTTCTCTTCCTTGCTTCTCTCTGTTCTCAGAACACACACTCCCCCACCTTGGCACAGTTTTCTTGCCAATATTCTAATCACTCCTTCCCCAACCCAGTGCTCTCCAGCTATGCTTCAATTCCCATTATCCCCAGTCAGTATAACTATTGGTGATATTGGCTGGGAATGATGGGAGTTGCATCTGAACACATCTGGACGGCCCTGGATTGAGAAAGGTAACATCCTCTCATCGTAAGCCCAGTGTTGTAACTGGAAAGGGTTATCTGAAATAACTTTCATGTCTGATTTAGTTAGGCCACTGTTTGTGGATAATAGCAGTGACTTTGATTTTAAGATCTGACAAATGAAAATAACCAACTGCTTTTGCAAACTGCTCATTGTGTAGTCTTGCACCCTATTCACCCAAAGTACTGCATGAGCAATATAGTGACTGCTTATGAATATCCTTCTTTTGTCTGGTTGAGATGATGTCTTTTGACATGATGAGCAGGACACTGCATTCAAGCCAGGGTTTCTTGGTTTGTGCTACATCGTGGTTTGACCTGACCTGACCTGACCTGCCCTCCTTTCAGGAACTTCCTCTCTTGGAAACAGGAAGGAGAGAGGGAGGGAGAGAGTGGGAGTTACAGTGTCTCTTCAGGGTCTGCTGTTCTTCTACTCATTGGCCAGACCTTTAGCTGGCTTTGCAGAAAAACATCCTTAACATTTGGAGGATCAAATGATGTGGGATGGCATTATTACCCTCATATACATCAATATATGTTGAGGGGAGAAGTGTTCCATTATAAACATTCCCATTAGGGATGTGTACCACTGTAGAGCGTTGCCACAGCAAGCAGTTTTAGCTAGATAGGTCCATGATGATTCATACAGGTACTTTCAAAATCTGCATCATTGCGTGAACAGTTGTCTTAATAGCCTTAGAGATAAATCTAGGCTAATTACTACAGATGGTGAGGAGAGGCAGACATCATAGCAGGTTCTTCCATATCCCTCCCTTTTGCCCTCTCCCCTGGCCAAAGCTTTCCACATCGAAAACGGGATATTACCAGGAAGTAAGAATGCATTAGTGTTCCTTTCCTCCCGATTGTGTTTTCTATGTGGAAAGAGTGGAAGTGGGGATATGGAAGAGCAGAGAATTAATTGAGATCCTCTCTGTAACTTAAAATAGCACAGCCCAGATATAGATTTTAAAACACAGTAAATTTCAAATCAAGACAGAGCAGGGGAAAGGAAGAGAGAGAGAGATTAATATATTAACAGGGCATCAGGAAATCTTCAACACAGAGCTAAACAGTCTTTAACGTTTCTTTTATATGTGGACAATAACACTGATACTTTCTAAATGAATGCAAAAATATTCCTTATTTGCCGTTGGGCCTTAAATATATGGTCAAAATAAACTTCAGGAACATGTTCAAACATTGGGTGTGTTTTTTAAAGTCAGTTACAATAAAGGTAGTCATTTAAAAAGTACATTTGGGGAAATGCCAGATATTATTTAGGGAAAAAGAAGCCTGCTGAGAGAGTTTTGGCATGGATCAAAAATTGGCATGTGGTGATGGGAACCGATCACCTGGCTGAACTTTATGTTTTTGACCCAGAATGTCAATCGTTTCTCATGAAGAAGGCTGAATCTTTCCTGCCCAGAAGGAACCAGTAAGGGCAGACAATGCGCAGGCCGGGGGGCAGAAAAAAAGTTGCACCCGAATTCAAAAATGGAGGGCAGCAGGAGGTTCGGGGTGGAATTTTATGGTTAGGGATGCTTTTGCAGAGACTTTTGCCTGTTGGACCTTGCAACAATCATGTATAAATACATCCCATGATTTACCTTATAGTGAAAGAGGTGCTTCCTGGATAGTTGCGCAATATCCAAGGAGGCTACATTTCCTCTCCAAGAACACTAGTGTCCTCAAACCAACTTCCAGAATCCCATAGCCAGGAAGATGAAGAGGGCTACCTACAAAAGACCACAGAAAACAAGTAGGACCTTGTGATGCACTAGGGGTGGAAGTGGAAACCTGGAATATATATGGCACACGTGTAGCTAATGCCATGGCTGGAAGCTACATCCTTGTGCTTTTACCACGCATGTCTGAATTGGCGCATCCTAGGTAGAGTTCATTGCGCTCAGCTGTACTGAATCTGAGAAAAAGTAGGAAACCTGGATCAATGACCTAAAAGGATGAGAGGCCATAGAGAACATGCCCGTTATAGCAAATTATATTACTGTTGTATGCTCTTGCACACCATTGTCAATCAGGGAGAAGTGTCAGGCTTATCCAGGTTTAGATTTCCTTTGAAGGAATCGACTGGGAACTGAAGACCGTTTCCATGATATCTAAGTAACACACATATCCATGTACGAGGTTCTTCAGCATAGGATTCTAACCCCTTTGACTCCCTCTCAGACTTACAGCAGAATCCTGAGCTCTGGAGTTTTTGCCTGAAAAAGAGAAGGCAGCACGTTGCCTTTATTTGAGACACAGAGCCAGCACATGCAGAGATCTCATTCATCTCCTTCCCTTCCATTTAGAGCAGTGTTTCTTAACCTTGGCAACTTGAAGACGTGTGGACTTCAACTCCCAGGAGTTGAAGTCCACACGTCCACACATCTTCAAGTTGTCAAGGTTGAGAAACACTGTTCTAAACGGAAAGGAAGAATTACTACCATCTGCTACCTATGATTTTTTTTATCCCACCTTTATTATTTTTATAAAAAGGTGGTGAGAACATATCTAATGCTCCTGCCTCCTCCTGTTTTCCCCAGAACAACAACCCTGCAAGGTGAGTTGGGCTGAGAGAGAGTGACTGGCCCAAAGTCACCCAGTCAGCTTTCATACCTAAGGCGGGACTAGAACTCACCGTCTCCTGCTTTCTAGCCTGGTGCCTTAACCACTAGACCAAACTGACTCTCATTTTCTTGGGCCATCCCATTTCTTTTGCATTGTTTTGTCAAAATGTAAAGTCTGTCAAGTTTAAGAGGTGTGATTGCCTCAGGTCACCCACCTTAAGAGCTCTAGTCACAGGAATCTTAAACCTCAGCAACTGCAGGGTTTAAAGGGATCCTCTCTTATCTGTCTCACCTGACCCTCAAACAACACTATCATCATAATCGACATAACATCGTCTGGGTGTGCGCTGCTTCACAGAGAACTAGCATGACAGGTCTCTAACGCCAAGGGACTTACACATTTAAACATGGCTCCACACTGGCCTCTAAATGGATGAAAACAGATCCACAGAAGACCAAATTCAACTTGCACTCATTTTATAATATTAATGTGGCCGTCCAGACTGTTTATGCAGAATACAGCTAGTCAGTAGATGTTTATGCTTTTTTTGGAGCTGGAGCAGCATATGGATATCTCCCTGATCTGATCCACAGTTAGAGTTGTGTAACAGCCATCAAAAGCACATTACCTATTAGTTCACTTCCTTCATTTTCTGTGGTAAGGGGGGGGGGGGAATTCTCCTCTCAATCAGAGGAGAGAATCAGAAACTTTTTGAGTGACTTTTCATTATTGGTGTCCATTAAGCACTGTTCATATTGTCATACCCTAGGTACTCAAGAGCATGAAGTTTCACCAATTGAATAGTCAAATGGCTTGGATAAAACTCTTTACTTGATCTAATTCAAGGCATTGACTTCCAAATTGGAAAACTTCCAGCATTCCTTTGAAACATTAAGGACTGACGTATTGTTCATGCAAGGACTGAAACTGCAACTCAGAGCCTTGTCAATGTATCTCATTTCAGAGCCTGCAAGACACATATTGGAAATAATACAGTATTAACAGATGGTCTACATTTCCAGTGGTCACTTGATAAATCAAACAAAATGAATGTTTAGATATTCCGGAACTAATGTTAAGATTCAGAAGAGTAAGTGGCACATACATTTTGGCAAACAAATTAATAAATAATACATTAAAATAAAATAAATAAATACAGGTTTAGTTCACCAGCCAATTTTGAGATGATATTCGAGATCAGTGTTTCTCAACCTTCGCAACTTTAAGATGTGTGGACTTCAACTCCTAGAATTCCCCATGCTGGCTAGGGAATCCTGGGAGTTGACGTCCACACATCATAAAGTTGTGAGGGTTGAGAAACACTGTCCTAGACAATCCTCCCCCCTGATGGCTCCATTGTATGTGTGTGCTGGGGGAGTGCTCCCACAGTCTCATGCTCTGAAGGTATGCATTGAGCCTGTGTACTAATCTCCACAAAGACCTGCAGAGATGCTCTCTATCCTGTGGTTTTTCCCCCACTGAAAACAGGAATTACCCGGGTTAGGATTTTCTAGAAAATGACTCTCCACATTGCCTCTGTCCCAGACAACCTAGGTTACTTGGAAAATATGAATCTTGAGTTCTGCTAAGTTCAAACTGTTGCAAAAAAAAAAGGCATTAATGATTTAGGAATAAAGTTAGCTTGCAGTCAAGAAGACTGGCTGATGGCACTCAGCCTGTGAAATAATCCTGAACCTACCAGAAAGCTGTTGTAACACATAGTATGGTATCTATTAGAATGCTAGAAGAAAACTTTTTAATATTCCCAAGCTTTTAATAAATCTGTTTATTCTAAATTGTTTTACTTTGAACAGCTGTAAATTTGATCAATTGGAATTTTATATTGCTGTTTTATTATTGGTTTAGATGTTCTGCAATATATATTTTATAGGCCCTCTTGTGTATAGTGATTAGTCATCGAAGGGTAGGTAATACAGCTGATAAATAAATAAATAAGGACACTTCACAGGCTAGGTCTGGACCTGTCTTAGCTAATTCCAAATCATTTAGGAATTGATACAGATTGTATCATGCATAAATGGATTACAAATACTGACAATGGACCTTAAATTATGTATTTAAAAAAGTATTTTTACCTTTCATACAACAAAAAACAATATTTAGAATTTATTGGACTCCATTATGTTAGTATAGAGCAGGACTGTCTAAGACAGCATTTTGTTGGAAATGTAATAAGAATAATGCTTCTTCAAAACACATGTTCTTATAATGTCCTATACTTACTAAAGTTTTGGAGAAAGTAGTGGACTATATAAATGTGAGTGTGCGACAAAAGTTAAAATTTTCAGAGAATAATATTCTCTTGAACTACGTACCTAGTATATAGAATGTGGCAACTGGTTAATGGATTCTCCATGTCCTTACTATGGCCAAAAGACTGATGTTGCAGCATTGGAAAGATAAATGTATGGCCCTGTTTATTCAATGGATCGAAGACCTGATTACACTTGCCACCTATGAGCGGATGGCCTATAGACGTAGATTTTGTATGGACAAGTAGAATGAAATATGGGACTCATTTATACCAAATACAGTACATTAAAAAAAAAAAGATAGTTATATAAGTGTAGTAGAAACAAATATATTTATACTTGCAGAATATTTGTATTAGATAAGCATGTATAGAATTGAAACTGTTTACTGTTTCTTTTTCTTTTTCTTTTTTCGGTTGTTTTTCTCTTTTTTAAAGCACTTGTTATGTTTTTTTCCTTCTTTGACAATGTATGCATTTCCTTCATGATTATCTTTGTGTTTTGTTCCTTTTTTCTTTTCCATTGTTATTTTAAAAACAATAATTTAAAAAAAAACAACAAATATCGAGAGTAACTCCTCCAAGACAAGAACTAAGAAATATTTCCCAAATTATTTTGAGTATCTGTGTATAGTCTAATAATATAGCAGCTTTCGTCAATATCTGATCCGGGATTACAAAAATGCAAAAGCCTCTTAGCTGGCAGCGATGAGTTTTTGGCATCTCTTTGTTGCCAGCTAGCGAGTGTCCAGATTTCTGCAGCCCAAACTGAGTAGCCCACTCTTTACATACTATTTATTATAAAATAAATAAATAAATAAATAAATAAATAATCTGTCCCACCATTCCCTTAGGACACTCAAGGTATCTAACAATCAAAAACTAAACAAATATTAAACAATTAAATGCCAGTATAAGAAGTAATTGCTATTATTAATTCAACTAAAAAGACCTAGCTGAAAAGGATGGACTTGATTATTTTTCCTGAAGACTGAAGAAAGAGTGACAATATCTACATTTATCGCTGATCGGAAACCCCTTATGGACATTTTCCATAAAAAAGAAAAAAAGAACTTGTGATTTATGGTTTTGATGATTAGACAGGATAAATTATAGAAAGAAGAGTCATGACGTAAATTTAGAGAGAATGTTTAAAATATAAATGCACTTATAACTGCTCTGAAGAAGATCAGAAGCCATTTCTTCATATCTTTCTTTATATCTTCTTTTTTCTACTTTTCTTCTACTTTTATCTTTTTGCACGTTTAGCTTTTTCTTTTATTTCTCCCTTTCTCTTTCTTCTTTTTTGTTCTATTTTAATTTGTATTAGTTCTTACTGTTGTTAAAACTTTCAATAAAAATTATATATGTAGTCAGGCTATATGTCAATCAGGGCTTTTAGAGTTAAAACCAAGATTTTGGACTTCACATATGTGGTCCTCCATAACTATGGCATCTACATGTAATTTGCTAGGCCAAAGGGGAGGAGATCTCTGGTTCAGGATTGTTCAAACTGGATTCTTAGACTTCTGCAAAACAATTGCTCAGTTTCCATGAGAGACTACCAACCCCCCTCCCCCCCCAAAAAAGAGTTTACTCAAATATAGCCAATTTTCTATCACTAGAGCTTTGTCTGTTGGTGAGGGATTCTAGGAATATTTTTAGCTAAAAAAAAAAAGCTAAAAGCTCAGGTTCTGAGGCCTGAAACAAGTTTGAAAACCCTGCCCTATATAATGAAATGGAACAGTATAACTCACTGATTCAGTCTTTCTACTTCGAGTAGGGCGTGCTGAATAATCAAGCGATGGACATACAAGTGTGAGTTAGTCTCCGTAGATTTACCACAGCATTCCACGGACTGTTCTGCTTGCAATGTTGAACCAATTTTGCTACTGATTATGCTAGAAAGTGTCTACTTCACCTCAGACAAAATCCACTTCCCATACAGTTCACTGTGGGGTTGGGGCCATTTGTTTTGCTCTGCTGCACCTTCCTCGGCTCAAACATTTTTTGAGTTTTGCCCATCACTCAAATTGTCCTGTAATTTTAACAGAGAGAGAGAGGGAAAAAAAGCAGAACAGTAATTTGTGAACATAACTAAGTATAACTTTTCTGGAGGAGGGTAGAAAAAAGAAACGTCCATAGAAGGCTGTCTCCAGGCAACCCTTGAGCAGGCTTAGTATTGTATCCTAAGTGGGTCACTTCTACAGTCCTGCTGAGCTTCCCATCAGCGTGGCCTAGAATTGGTGCCTGGGATGGCACAGCTATGACTTTGGCTGAGGAGAAGAGGGGTGGGGATAGCATGCCACCATACTTGGGCCCTGGATGGTGCCATTTGCCTCGTCTGCCTGGTTGCAGTCAGGAGTCTTGGGAACAATCCAGCTCTTCCACTGTTCTGCAAGACGTACAGTACAATGGCATCCCAAGGCCAGGGCTAGAAATTAAAAGCATCTCTTAGCACCCGTGAGCCTATTTAGACCAACAGGACAAACGGAGAGGGAGAAGTGAAGGGAGGGGCCTTCACAGGCTGTCGCTGTGTCTGTCTCTGTCAGCCTTGCGAGGTACTCCAGACAAGAAGCACACCAGAAGTACTAGTTCTAACTTTCTTGGAAGGTTACAGTAACAGAAACTTGCAAGTCTGAAAGTACATCTCCCCCCCCCCCCTCACCTTTACAGCCCAAGAAACTAGGGAGGGTCCCTTCTGAGACATTTGCTATGCCCCTATTTCTTCTGTGGACTCAGCTGCCTCTTCTCTGACCACTGTCTGGTCTGCTGCTCTTCTATCCGTCTCCCAAAGTCATTCCCACATACCATTAACGTCTCTCACCTGGTTGATAGTTGGTTAAATGAGTCTTTGTGTTTAAGAGACAAAGAGAACATCTTCCTCCCTCCCTCCCTCTCTTTTTCTCTCTTCAAGATGTAGTTTACGTAGAAATGAGGCCTTCCTATTCTATTCTATGTATTTCATAATAAATATACTTTTTACTTCAAATATAATTAACGTCTGCTAGCATTCACTGATGGCTGGATTAAGCCCATACTCTGCACCCCAGACAGCAATACTATGAACATGTTTCTTTTTAATGGATGAGACCTCCTGCTCCTTAATGACTTGGCATTCTATCCTCTGCTTCCTATCCTCTAACAAGGCTTCCTGCTGAATTCAAATTTCCACAAAAAGCCTGTGTGATTAAAAACAGCCGTGCTGCACAGTTCCTGTTCTGCCAATCAGGGCCATCCAGGGGCGGGGGTCCAGTGGGGGGAAGTTTAAAAAGTCAGACAAAATTCAAGATGGCAGCCTTCTTGTGCAAGTGGAGCCCCATCCTAAATTGACATGTGTCGAAAATGGGTGGGGCTTCTATCCAGCAGTCATGTCTGCTATCTTGACCTTTTAAATTCCTCTGTATACACCCAGGGCTGCAATCCAGAATGAAGCCCTACCCAAAGCCACCTCATTTTGCCTCAAAAAGGCACTTCACATTGTGGAGGCAGCAACATGTGCCTCACTGAGGGAAAGCAGTGACACAAATTGCCTTGCCAGTATGCTTTGTGTTGCTTCTGAGGTCTCCACTGGGGAGCCTCAGAAACAACTGACAGTTGCTATGCAAAGCCGTTCTGAAGTGGCGCTTTGTTCAAAGCATCCCTTCCCTTCCTTTGTACATCCTAATCTAATACTTCCCTGGGAGTAAACACCACTGAGGAGGAAGTTCTGAATAGAAATTGCTCTGGAATGCATGTAGTAATGCAAAAGGAATCTGTTCTTGTGTGCAAAGCAGTACGGATTCAGATTTCTTTTACATCTCATTTTTGGAGTTCATGGAATGATAACAAAAAGCAAAGGGTGAATTCACTCAGTCCAAGTGGCTATATGGAGACTAAGGCAATCTAATCCTGCTGAAGGCAAGAGTTAATATTATCTATTTATCCATCCATCCATCCATCTTGTTTGCTCAATGCTGAATGGTCATTGGGGGTATTAGATAAAATCATGTCAAAAACAAGATAAAATGCAGAGGAAAAATACAGAGAACCCCAATACTGAAATTCAACATCAGTCAGCATAGGAGACAAAATAACATATACAGGTAGTCCTCACTGAATGACCACTCGTTCAGTGACTGTTTGAAGTTACGATGGCGCTGAATGAGGGGGACTTATGATGGGTCCTTGTAGTCGTGGCTGTCACAGCATCTCCACGGTCATGTGATTGCTATTTGGGTGCTAGGCAACCGGCTCACAATTACGACCTCACAGTATCCCATGGTCACAACTGCCATTTTCGACCTTCACTGCTAGCTTCCAACAAGCAAAGTCAATGGGGAATTTGCCTAATGGGCGATATAATGGGTGCCTAATAATAATTCGCCAATAGGGATTCGCCTAATGATGTCAACTGGGACTGCCACAATTGCAATTGTAAGTTGGTGTGGCCGTGTGACGTTGCGCTTTATGATCACGGCACTTAGTGATGGAGTTGCAGGTCCCAATAACCATAGTTAAGCGAAGACTACCTGTATAGCCGTTAATAGGATGGAAGCAAGGAGAGCCTCTTTGGATAAGGGTTTTTGTAAGCAGGGTGTGATCATTCATCTCTAAACCCTGATATTTTCCAAATAACCCTGATTAATTTAATTAGTAATGTAATGTTTGTTTTACAGGGGGGGGTTAGCAGAGTGTCCTAAGATGACTGTGGAGTTTCATTTACTGTTTAAGCTTGCAGGAAGAGTTGGATTGTCTAGCTCAGTATTGTCAACTAGCACACTTCAGATTCAGTCTCCCAAAGGTTCTTTAGAGTGTAATGGCTGCAACCAAAGAACAGCACTGTTTCCTTTTTTTGTAATAACTTTATTAAATTTTTAAACAAGAAGGATAAAAATTAACAAAAACTAATATTTAAGATAAAAGAAAGAAAATGAAGAAAGAGGGAACAAGGCCAAAAGTGCAGAAAGAAAAAAAAGAAAAAAGAAATATAAAGAGATGATTTCCGATTTTCTTTTACAACAGTTATAGGTATACATTTAAATTGAACACTTACTCTAGGGTTACAACGTATCTTTCACACAAAGTTAGATATATCCTTCTGCCACTGTTTAATTGGTACATCAGTTGTCAAAACAGGTATTGTCTGAAACAAAAATAACATTCTAGGCAAGACATTCATCTTGATCACAGAAATTCCCCCCAACAATGATAATTGCAATTTATCCCATCTTATCTTTTTAAACTTCATTCCATGTCTTAACATAATTATTTTGAAATAACATACAGTTCACGTTTGTCAAATTAACACCCAAATATTTTATCTTTTTCTCAGTCTTGAAACCATTTTGCTCATAAATTCTGTTTGACCTTGTGTCTTCAAATTTTTGGTTAACATCTTTGTCTTCTGTTTTTTAATCTTAAAACCAGCAAATGCACCAAATTCTTTTAATTTTCTCATTAGTAATTCAATCTCCTTCGAGAGATCTTCCAAAACCAGCACCAGATCATCTGCAAAAGCTCTCAACTTTTTAAATTTTTACACCCGTTATCCTCTCATCTTGCCTTATATCTCTATTCAAAACTTCAAGAACCAAAATAAACAGAAGGGGGGATAATGGGCAACCTTGTCTTTTTTTTTTTTAGATTTTTTTATTCTGCCTTCATTATTTTTATAAATAACTCAAGGCAGCAAAGATACCTAATGTTACCTAAACTTCCTCCTCCTATTTTCCCCACAACAACAACCCTGTGAGGTGGGTTGGACTGAGAGAGAGTGAATGGCCCAGTCACTCAGTCAGCTTTCATGCCTAAGGCAGGACTAGAACTCACCGTCTCCTGCTTGTTCCCTTTTTTTATCTTGTTCCTTTTGGAATCTCACAAGGTTTTGTTAGATTTCCATTAACAATAATTTGAGCTGTGAATAAATTGATTTTACAGATTTTATAAAGTTCTCTTCAAAGTTCATATCTTCCAAAACTTCAAATAAAAAGAGCCAATTTAAGTTGTCAAAAGCTTTTTCTGTGGCTAAGAAAATTAATGCAGCTTGCTTTTCATTATGCTACTCCAAATATTCTATAATATTCAACACCATTCCGATACTGTCTTTTAACTGTCTTTTAGGTAAAAATCCACATTGGCCTTCATAAATAATTTCTTGCAGAATTATTTTCAATCTGTTTGCTAAAATGGTTGTAAACAACTTATAACCACTATTCAATAATGATATTGGTCTATAGTTTCTTGTTAAAGTTAGATTTTGCCCCTCTTTAGGTATTAATGCTGTATTAGCCTCTTTCCAAGTCTCTGGCATCTTTCCTCCCTGTAGTGTAGAATTCATTGTATTCTGAGGTAGAAGGTCATCCTCAAAACATTTATAATAAGGACCTGGTAATCTATCTGGTTCTGGTACTTTTCCTGGTTTTATCTTTTTTATAGCTTCAGAAACTTCCCTTACTGTTATAGGTCCACTCATAATCTGTCTGGTTCTCTGTAAGTCTTGGTAAGTTTTTTTTTTTAAGTATTCATCTATTTTTTTCAAAACAAATATCATGCCCTTTATACTAGTTAGAATAATACTGATGAAAAGTTTTTGGTATAGACACACTGTCGATTAATACAGCAGCACCTTTTCCCAAGATCAGACAATCAGAGCTTGTTGCCCAGGCAACAGCCGCAAATCCTCCTCCACCTCCTCAATGAAACCATGCTGCTAGTTTATGAAAACTAAAGCCCTCCAGGGGAGAGAAAGTTGCTATTTGATTTATCTTGTTAAGGGTTGGTAATTCAAAACAGGGCTTCCAATCCCATGTTGTGGTCAGTTTTGAAGACACCCAAGTTGAGAATTGAGACAAGGACTTCTGTTATCTGACTTCACGGAAATGTAGTTAAGTCCAGCATCCTCTAGTGATTAAGTCACGTAATAGCAGTAATCACAAAAGATTACTGAGACATATGTGAGAATATATCCTCATTCCCTGCTCAGTCAAAACAAGATCTCATACATCCTGCCTTAAATTCTGTGGAGCAAAGGCGGAATGCAAATGATGCACACAGGCTCCAGTAAATAAACTGCCACCTTCCTGTGATGGAAGGCATGAGCAAGGAGGATCCTGGAATGGAGCTTCAAGGTTACAGGGAGGGGGAGAGACATTCCAAGCATCTCGTCAGCCCCCAGCCAGAGTGTGTGAAAGTGAAGAGGAGACTGGCCCCTCCCTAAGGGATTCAGAGTTATAGTTGCTGTCATTGGGGGTTACAGTTAGTCTGACGAGATTCTGTCTAGTAGGTGTAAGCTAATAAAGTAACTGACCTGTTCCTGGACTGTCTCATTGTGGTTCTTGGGCTAAACCTGACATCAGTCAGGATCCTCCTCGCTCATGCCTTCTATCACAATTCCCGAGAGAAAGAATCAAAAGCAAGTTTGCTAGCAGCATGGCCCACAACAAGGTGTACCTATTTAGGGGTGGGCAATTATAAGAACGTATTATGCTATTGCCCTTTATTTGAATATCAACTGCTAATTAGTGTTCTGACTCTGGTAAGAAGAAACATTTGTTGTGATGAATTCCTTTAGGAAAAAAAATGGGGGGGGGGGGTTGCCCTGCAGTATGAAAGGGTAGACTGAAAGCTATGGTGGATGAAGGTCCACTGGAAGACAAACCAAGTTTGTTAGTAAGTCTCTTAATAATATGGAAATAGGTATCCTAGATAATTGGACATCAGAGAGGAATTTGGAATTTATCAAATGAGGAGCTGGGGAAGAAATAATCCAAACCTGAAAGCCACACATAAAATCCATGCAGACATCATAATTTATTTACAGGGCTTATAAACTGCTCTAATTAAACCTAATTTGAGTGACATACAATTCCTCAAATGGATTAAAAACAGACAAGGTATCAGTAACATTTTGATTATATTACTGATAATCTTATATTTATCGTATCTAACATTATCAGTAGCAATCAAAATTAATACTAAAAACTATAAATCACAGTTCAATTAGCTAAATGTAAATAAACATAATACATAATATCTAAACAGTCAAAACTAAAGAACCAACTCATCTTGGAGGGAATAGTCCCAACATCCCTGTAGTCTTGGCTTGATAGAACAACCAAACTTTTACAGATTTTCGGAAAGTCAGGAGGGAAGGGGCCATCCAACATCTGGGGGAATAATATTCTACAGAAAGAGGACATTGACTGAGAAGATGGGCCTCTGTAGCCACTGAAATGACCATCTTTGATCGAGGGATCTGGAGAAAGTCTGCCCTGTCCATCTTAACAGGTGGGCAGATATTACCAGCAGAAGGTTGCTTGGAAGGTGAGTGGGGGAGCAATAGTTAAAGATATAAGAAACAATGATAACACTCTTAGATTTTGAGCAGCAATGCCAGGAAGTTACCCTAGAGACCGAGGATTTGTATCCTTGCTAGAAAACTCTGAAATTTAAAGACAGCGTAAAACAAAATATTTAAAAAGTGCATTGCTTAAAGCTACTAATACTAAAACTTCTAGCCATGATTACCAATTGTAAAAGTAGATTATAATCCAGCAAGGACAAGCACATGGAATTTAAAAAGATGGAACTGAAAGAGCCAGCAAATATTCACGGGGCCATTGTTCAGTAGTTATCCTGAATGTCACACCTGCTCATGTAATAGACTGTGAAACCCTCAAAACAATTCCATACACCCTTCATCCTAATTTCAAATCTCCCTACAGGCTTGTTCACCACTGGCATGAAATACAGTCCACATGGGAATATTCTTGTGGGAATGCAGCTATTGGCAGAAGAACATTTGTCCATGCCTAACGTAGATCCATAGCAGATGGTGCTGATGTGGTGGAATCTTAAAAGCAATCAAGGGTGCCAAACTGCTATGAGTAGGACAGAGCTGCTGTCAGATATATGGGAGTTTCCTATGATTGCCATTGTAGGGCATTGCATTGTAGGAAATTTGAAATAGCAACTGCTTGGTGCCATAGGCACTAAGCAGCCATGTTTCTCCCATCCAAAGAATATTGCTGCAGATACAGAAGCTTAGCAAGGCTCTATTTAGTGATGGGGTCCAGAAAGAACAGGTTTGTTAGAAAAGTCCAAAGATGGACACTGACCTTGAAGAAGGACATTCCAGTCCTTCCTCTCCTTGCATCTATATATACAATAGTTCCAGCTGCATCAGACTGGAGGTTCCATGGTTTTCTGGAGATTGCCCAATCACCACTCCCACCAGAATGGCCCATGATGAGAGATACTGGGAGGTCTAAATAGTTGAGACTACCGGATACAAGAGAAGAGCAACTGCTGGACATTGCTTAGAAATTCAAAGCCAAACCAAAAAACAAATAGACAAATTACTTGAAATAAATTCACATAAAAACTATGTGCTTAAAAGATGGAAAGCAGAGGTCAAAAAGGACAACGGCAAAAAAAGAAAACCTGCCAAATATGTTTGGAAATATGAAGTAAAATGCTGAATTTTCTCAAGTGGGCAGGGAAAGGCTAGCAAATGTTAATTTTTCAGTTTATCAGAGAAGGCAGAGCTTAAAACCTCCTCAACTGGAACAGGAATGAAAAAGCATTAGGTTTCCAAACCCCACCTCCACTGAGATAACTTTTACCTGCTCTGCATGCATAGATACAGATACATATATATACCCCTCTCTCTCTACACGTAGATCCACACATACATACGGATTTTATCCCACCATCCTTCCAGAATACAATATCATCGTTGAAAAGGAAAAGTGTAACTACAGGTCTCAACCCAGTCTGTCCTGCATAGTTGTCACCCATGATGTGGGAACTCCGCTCTGTGGCCTTCACTCGAGCTGTCCTTGCTGAATTCCTAGCCACGCTCCTCTTCATCTTCTTCGGCCTGGGCTCAGCTCTGAACTGGTCTCCTTCCCCACCAAGCATCCTCCAGATCTCCTTTGCATTTGGCTTGGCCATTGGTACCTTGGTTCAAGCAGTGGGCCATGTCAGTGGGGCCCATATTAACCCCGCAGTGACAGTAGCATGCCTGGTGGGATCCCAGGTCTCCCTCCTCAGGGCCATCTTCTACATGGTGGCACAGATCCTAGGAGCTGTGACGGGGGCTGCCCTCCTGCATCAAATCACTCCACCTCATGTCCGTGGGAGCTTGGCCGTCAACAGGGTAAGGATTTTATTGTCTGTAGGAGTGGAAAGGCTGAAGGACTCCAGCTTTCTGGGTCATCACAATGGATCATAGGAAGTGTCATGCTTGCTCAGTAATGACTATACTGAATGGCAGTGGGTCTCTTGAATTTTTCCCAACCTAGGACTTCCTACCTGCAAAGCAGATGCACTCCTATGGAATTACAGTCCTTCCTTTAAGAAGCAGGTAAAGGAAAGCAATGCTATTTTAGAAGAGGTCAGGAATCTTGCTTTCTCTTACTGCTGATTTTTATTGTACCTTTCTCCCAAACGTCATGCATAGAGTTACCAGGAATGGGCTGCAAAAATCTGGATGAACACAGGATGTGGCTCTTGTGGAAGAATAGAAGCCACAAAGTTCAAGTAAGGATTAAGCTTACAATCTAGGAACGTGCAAAGATTGCTGCTAGATTTGGCATCAGCGTTGATAGATATTTAAGAAAGGTCAGTTCAGTGATGTGTGGCATGCTGTAGAGTTTGATCCTCTCCTGTCAACTTTTCAATATCTGCATAAAACTAGTGGGAGGAGTCATCTGTCAGCTTGGATATGGTATCATCAATATGTTGATGACGCCCAATTATACATTGCTATCCTGGCCCACACTTGTAATGCAATCAAAGTTTTGTCCCAGTGTTTACAGCCTGCTAGGCTCTGGATGGGAAGAAGCAGATGAAATTGAATCCAAGCAAGACAGAGTTGCTGGGTGAACATTGTTCTTTGCTGACTCCAGGGATGTCGCTTGGAGGGGGAGGCATTGCCTCTGAGAGAACAGGTCTGTGATTTGGGGGTTCCTCCTGAATTCATGGCTACTGCTGAGTGGGCAGGTAGATGTTGGGACCAGGAGGGCATTTGTTCAGCTCCAGCTAGATAACCTGGATCAGGAGGAGCTAGCACCTGTAACTCATCAGCACCTGGTTGATGCATTGCAGCGTGCTCTGCAGAGACCACTTAGAAACTGCAATTGCTACAAAATGCAGCATCCAGTGTGCTCATTAGTGCTAGATGCTATGAACATATTACACCTGGGCTACAAGCCCTGTATTGGCTGCAGGGAGTTTTCTGGGTGCAATTTAAAGGGCTGGTTTTAATTTATGAAGCCCTGTATGGCTTGGTGCTGAGAAGCACATCCTTCAGTCAGAATTGTCCCATCCAATATGAGCAACTTGGGAAGAATGTTGGTAGTTCCCTACTACCAGGAGGTCAGGGTAGCTGAAGCTGGGAGAAGAGGCTTCTCTGTGAGGGTTTCCGTATTGCAGAACAACTAACCACTAGGAACCAGGCTTGCCCTGATCCTGTTGGCTCTCAGAAGCAGGTTAAACTGCAGTTGTTTAATTAGGTAAATCAGCTCCACCTTAAAGATGATTTTAAATATTTAAATATTTATATGATCCACATTAAAGATAATTGAAAATATTTTAATGGTCGTACTTGTCATCTTTATAATACTGTATTATGGATGGTTTTGTTTATAAACAAAAATGGCTTCCTTTCCCATTGCCTATCCATATACTAATCAATTAACCTTCCTTGTGTTTTTCTTAAGAAGAGCTATCCAATAATATCTAATTTATTACCAGGGTGTGAGGATGTGGTTGAAAAAGGTTGTATTTAATCAACATGAATATCATTTGTATTGCTAGCTTGCCTTCTCAACTTTGTTGGCTAGGAATTCTGGGAACATTCCAATTTATGTGGAATGTATCAGGTTGGGGAAGGCCAGTAAGGTAATTTACTCTAATAAGATTATCAAGATAATTTATTGAATCCATTTGCAAAGAAGACTCCATATGTCATATAGCTCAGGAATAATTTACAAGCCTCTGGAGACTTGTGTTGACTATCAAGGTATCCTCCAAGAACCATTAGAGTACAGAAGCCTATTGGGAATTAAATTAATCCATAATTATTAACTTGGTGATTTTACAACACACAATCAGGAAATGATCACAAATGTTTACATGCTTCTAATTATATACAATTAGGTTTTACAAGTGTAATCTGCATACGCATTCAGTTAGGTAACCTGATAGGCATTCTTCAAGAATGAGACAATCCCCTCTGCCATTTTCAGCATTTTCAGCTGCATTTTGATTTGCCAGAATCTTATGTAAGATATGGCAAGATGGATCTCTGCCACAGGGCAAGAGACTGATTTGCAACGCCAGTAGTGTTGTAGCAATAATCAGATTTTTATCTGCACTTAAATGCAGATAAATACACTTCAGTGACCAAACACAGTAAAAGGACATACTTGGATACTGAATGGTCAGATGAGTGAGAGAGCTTGGCCTGATTTGCAAAGAGATATGGGAATAATTCAAACCTGCCTATCATGATCCCTTAACATTGCAGCTCAGCAACTAGGTTTTTGGCCTTTCTGGATTTTGAGAATACCCCTCTTTTAGTATAGTCTCAAGCAAGTAACAAAAATACATCGCTTCTTATGTGCCTCCTCAGTCACCAGGTAAGGCTGGTTGATTCTGTTCATCTTTGTGACTCTTTGGAAATGTCTTTTAATTTACTGGTGTTGACAAAAGGAAAAGATCATGATACCACTGTGGCAGGAGATTATGAAAGTAAGTGTACTTAGTTGTTATATTTGGTTTATTTCCTCTATTGGGACAATACCATATATTTGATCCTATTTGTCCTATTGGAACATTAGCATGTTTTTATTTTACAGTTTCCTTTAAGATCAAGCCACCCTTTGTGGACCTTTGGAAAAAAGAACAAGAAAGAACATTAGTGGTTAGAGAGGTAGGCTTGTACTTGGTTCTAGTACTAGTAGTAGAACTAGAACTAGTTCAAGTCCCTACACAGCCAGGAAATGATCTCATGAGCCAGCCACCTTATCATCCTTGCAAAATTGTGGGTGGATGCACACAACAGGGTGGGGGTTGAGAATAACATTAATTGCTTTGAGCTCAGAAAGAAAAGTAGTACTGTGTATGCAATGAATAAATAAATGGAGGGGAACACTTAATAGATACAGAAAATAAATAGAGAAACAAGATGAAGAATATATACCATTGATACACACACACACATCCATTCATTCATTAAAATCTCCAGAGAAAAAATGAAAGGTGGGGGGGAGGGAACAATCTGATTTTATACCAAGAAGCTGAAAAAAGAGCCATAAAAGAGTATTCTACAGGCCAGACTGAGAGAGAGAAGTTGAATAGTCTTTGCATCAGTGAATATCCCCCAGGCAGAAAGTTATTTAGCATAGGCATCCATCAGACCAAGAGAGAAACGGACTAAAATGGCTCCAGAACTACCAGATCTTCCTCATCTTAACACCCGCGCAGAATTGCTTTACCCTAGGGTCCCCAACATGGAGTGTGCCTACCAACATTTCCTTGTGCCTTTTTCCCTTTTTTGGAAAAAAAAAAAAGGGGGGGGGGAATTGCATGGTGCAGTACAAAATGGTAATCTCCAGGATCAATTTTTTTTCCAAAGTATCTCATGGTGTTGCTCCTGATGTAGGCTTACAGGCCTTCTTAGAGAGTAAAAATGGTAGGAAGTTTGTGCAGAGGGCAAAGATACTATAAATAGGGCTGATCCGTGGGTCTGCAGGAGGTCCTCATCCATTTGCCTCTTCATAAGTAAGTACAGTTTACTATGATTAATTGAACCCACCATGCCAACTTTCTGATGAAAGATCTCATAGCACACATTCAAGATTCATGTGCTCCTCAGCCAAACAAGGTCAAAAAAAGGCAAGCAGCTTTGGAAAACCTTCCAGTGCAGGATGCCTATCAAGATGGATTACCATATTGAGAAAAAGGATGCTGATGTGATGCTCTGTGAACCTTTTCCTTCCCTGTGGGCTCAGCTATAGTCCCTCTCACTCTGTTTACTTGCCTAATGAGATTCTGACTTAACCACAGGAATTGCATCCGGAGGAGGGAGAGAAAAGTTCCTTGACAGCATGAATTATGCATGCATCTTATGCAAGGCGATGTGTTTTTCATGGGTGTACCTGAGCAATCAGTTGTTGTTATGGAGCCCTGGATCAAGGCATCCACAGGGAGGATTTCAAAAGTTAATATGGTAGGCGTGACTGGGCAATCAAAGCCCTACCCCTTTTAATGTGCATGCAGGGGTAGGGCTTTGATTGCACAGTCACACTCCCCATCTTGGCTTTTTACCTCCTTCCCCCCCCCCCCCCCCACAGACACCCGTGCACCAGGTGCTGTATTTTAAAGCTCCCTGATAGTTTTTTCTGAAGATAACAAACTTCCAGCCCATAGATAACTCATGATAGAGTGTCACAAGCCATTTGGAGAGGCATAGTTAAAGCATTTATGATTTTCTCATGGCCCTCAGCCTAACTAATGCAAGAGATCAGTTGAGATATCTGGTTGGAGCTATTTGTCTCTTCCTCATAGCCTGCTCCTCTGGAGACAAAGCAGTTCTGCTCCAGGGTGAAAAAGGTGTTAAAAATAGGAAAACAGTGACATCCAAGAGAGAACTGCTGTCCCACCTATGTTTGGCTCTTGATAAACTCACGGATTACTTCAGCCCACATACCACATGACCTCCAAGAGATTATCCTAAGGGAACGTAGCCCTTGAGAGAAATAGAGCTATTTCTTCTGCAAACTCCCTAGTATTTTAGAGATTCGTTTACTGCTATGCTTCTGTGAGCCACTTGCTTCAGTGATCAAGGAGATGGAAGTGACAACAAAGCCTAGATGTAGGCTGCAACCCTGCCAATAAAACACAATCAACCAACGGTGTGCCTGGGCCACCAGAGATGCAAGAACACTGCTCTCTTTGTTGTGTGCTGGGCATGGCACCAAAAGTAGACCTTGAAGCATCTAAAACACCACCAAAAATAGATTGGTGAGCTAGGTTCAGATTGATGGATCACAGATTTCACAGGCTTGAGTTATGGAGTTACCTTGTCCATGCAGGCCAAATGTGACTCTGTCAGGCATCAGAGCATTCCAGTATTCCAAATGGCTGCATTCAGTTGCTGAGGGGTGTCGCAGATAAAAATCTAGAATGTGCTTCCCCAATGGCATGGATCCATCCAAAGCTAATCAAACTGCAGTTGAAATGGCAAAAGAGACAAATAATAGAGATCTTATCTATTAAGCTCATTCAATTATTTCCCCTCGGGGTAGTCATGTACTTATTGAACCAAGGACAGTGAGGGAGTACAGTACCTCAATGGAAATACAAAATCAGGCAAATACAGGGCAGCCAATTCTCCTGACAGGTGTATAATCCTCTTTGGGGATTGATTCCCTATTAACAATTTAGGACAGAAAATATTTCCTTCTTGATCATTTCAGTAACTCGTCACCCAAATGTTAACATATCCACGTGTATTGCCCTTCATGACATGGATGTATAGCCCAAATTTAGTGGCCATGTGCTGCTCTGCCATCTCCCCCTTTACTAACCAAACAGGAACATCCGTATGGCTGATCCAGGAACATGGGAAAATAGCAGACAGGAAAAAAAGATGGATTGGATTTTCAGAACGATACGGTGACTCCAACAATCAATTTAGTTGGTTTGTTTGATGGGAGAGGGGAGTAGATTTTCTGTTCTTCTGCAAGTACTCATTTTTTAGTACATTTGTTGGAATTCTTGTACAGTTCCATTCATTTCAGGTTGATCACTTAGCTTTTTAAATATATCCTATTCACCATTGCAAGATATATGTTATTTTTATACCTCTTATGAGACTAGGGAGCTGAAAGAAAATGAAGCCGCCTGCCTTTCCCCTCCTTTTGTATTCCATTTTACACATCTACAGTATATAAATACAAGGCTCAAATTATTAGTGAAGAAAGGGCCCGGCAGTAGTTCGTTAAAATGTTGGCCTTAATCAGCAAAATTTAACAATGAGATGTAACTGAGAAGCATGATGTGGGTTCTGTCAGCCAACAGATGTCACCTTGTGAGACCCTGGAAGGAGGCCTTTTCTGTTGCAGAACCTGACCTTTGGAACACCATTCACCCCAAGAGTAGGTGGCTTTTCAGATGGCTCTTAAGGCATGGATGTGATCCCAGGCATGGGGGTTGGAATGTTAGTGAGGGAGCGTGATGTGATTATGATTTGATTTATCTTGGTTTGGTTCCTCAGCTGCTGTTTAAGTTTTGTATTAAGTTTTTCTGTTTTTCTTAAAATGTTGTAAGCCTCCCAGAGTCACTATTGTAAGATGTGCAGCTATAGAAACTGAAGAAATAAACAAATCATAAATGAATAAACAAGTTCGATTTTAAAGTCTTCAGTATTTAACATCCTGAATTCTGGAGAGGATTTAAAATGTGTTTCAGCTGTCGTAAGAGCAACTGATTTCAGAGGGGCAGCTTAATTTTCTTCTGCTTTCTTCTAGGTGCAAAATAACACAACGTCAGGGCAGGCTGTCACCATGGAGCTTTTCCTCACCCTTCAATTGGTTCTGTGCATTTTTGCCTCCACTGATGATCGCAGGACCGGCAACCTGGGATCGCCAGCTCTGTCCATTGGTTTCTCCGTCGTCCTGGGTCACCTCCTTGGGGTGGGTAACTCTCTCAACCAGATCGCTGTGCAAAATTAAGCATGGATGGATGATGGTACTGACAATAAAGCACAAATCTTGGAGCTGAGGGAATGGCCCTTCTCAGCTGAAGTTTCTCATGGCTGAAAATCAGAGCAATTTTCTACATATTCACCACATATCTACTCACTGAAATCCTGATTCAACAGGCTTTGGGCTACATATAGTTGCATTCCTATTTGGCTGCCTCTCCCTCCTTTCCCAGATAGCAATCAACCTGAGATCATATTATAAAGAGGATGGGATTCAACTATCCTTAGGTACTTGCTGAGATCAGTGAGTACAAGTGATCTCATTTAATAGCTGGGTGCTTCAATTTGTTTAATGCTACTCATAATGGCTGCCCTCATTAATATGTTGTTAGAAGTCAATCCCAGTGGTAAAAATCAACCCTGTGCTTGCCCGAAAGGGCTTCCTTCCTCCTCTTCTCATTGCAGCCACTGTATGCCTTCAGTCCCAATTACTTTCAGAAAAATTCCCCGTGAAGATCGTCCCAGTCCTATGCAACAGATTTTATAGGCATAGAAGCGGCTGCAAGGAAGGATTTTGTCCCCTCCCTATTTTACCAAAAAGCCTCCCATTGACTATCCTGGCTTTATAGATAGCAAGATGAGCCACAGAAGAATGACAAGGCTAATAGAACATGGTTTTCTACAGGTAGTCCTCGACTTAGGATCACAACTGGGACTGGAACCTCTGTCATTAAGCAATATGGTCATTGTGCCCAATTTTATGATCTTTTTGCTGTGGTCATTAAGTGAATTATACAGTCATTAAACAAATCTGGCTTCCCCCATTGACTTTGCTTGTCAGAAGCCCCCTGGGAAAGTTGCAAATGGCAATCACGTGACCCTGGGGCACTGCAACCATCGTAAATACATGCCAGTTGCCAAGCACTCAAATTTTGATCGCATGACCGCGGGGATGTTGCAACTGTTGTGAGTGCGAGGACCAGTCATAAGTCATTTTTTTTAGTGCCATTATAACTTCAAATGATCATTAAATGAATGGTCATACGTCAAGGACTACCTGTACTGAAGTAATGATATGGTAAAAGCTGTTTTTAACAGAAGCAGGCAATCTTTTTTTTTTTTTTTGGAAGGACCACATATTGAGATTCAGAGACATCCATATAATTAGCCAGCATAGAATGTCCAGTTCATAGATAGGCCAGTTACTCAAGTATATTTTAATCTTTGACTTCCTTCCTGTCCTCCTTCTGAATGGTTGGACTTTAATTTTTTTCTGGTTATTTTAGCACTTCTAGAAATCTAAATCTTTGTTATCCTCTCTAAAGTTTAACTCATCCTTGCTTTTCATTCTTCCTTATTTCCTGCTGCGTGCCCAGTCTCGGGGATGCTTTGGACACATATTTGCATGGCGTTCCTTACCATTAGCCAGTTTTCAGTGAAGCCATTATGCTGGATGAAACTGTATTGAATCCCTTCAGATCATTTGCCTGATCTAAATATGTCAGTGCTATTTTCTTCTCAGGAAAAACAAATAAGGCAAAAAAAAAACCTGTCAAAAGAGCTGATCACATACATTAATTTACCTAAGTGGTTTAGAGCAGTATAGATGGATTTTGTCTCTCTCTCTTTTATCCTCACTAGAAATTCTATTATATAACACTGTGCAGTAATCAGTCATCCAAGATCTTTCCATCAGTTTCAAGGCTGAATGGAGATCTGAACCTGGATATTCCCATAGAGGATCAAAGTATGTAAGAGTTGAAAGGGATCTTAGTTATCTACTCGAATCCCTTCCTAGTGCAGGAATCTAACTACTAACTACATACACACACACAGACGCATGCACAAACACGCACATATATGACAGGCAGTGTGGTACAGTGGTTAAGATGCTGGACCACAAGCATGAAAACTCAGATTCTAGACCAGTTTTAGGCGTGGAAGCTGGCTGGATAATTTTGAGCCAGGCACTCTGTCTCTCAGCCCTAGATTGGGAAGACAAAAAGCACCCGCCTACCAACTCACACGGGACCAGCATGTTAGATGATGGTCTTCAGTGCAGATGCCTTCATCCTGCAGTAGATTGACTCAGGCTAATTATAATTGTGCGTGTATCACTAATTTCATCCTGCTTTTCTACCTAGATCTACTACACTGGCTGTTCCATGAATCCTGCTAGATCTTTTGCCCCTGCTGTGATTGTTGGTGAATTTGACAACCACTGGGTAAGACACAAAAACAGCCTTTCTCCACTGGGGTTCTGCAGAAGGGGTTCCGCAAGAGATTGGTGATTAAAATAAATAAACATCATTTTTTGAACTTCACACACTGCGCAATGCTAGCACTTGCAGTCGTGGGAATTTTTATACACTACAACTCAGGTGCCAGCCTGCCACTTTGTTGATGTTGTTGTCAGTGTTGAAAAACGTGGATTGTATATGTTAGAAATGAATTGCATTATGAAGTTTTCACATTTTTTGTGATTTTTATGCAGGGGTTCCCCAAGACCCAAAAATTATTTCAAAGGATCCTCTAGGGTAAAAAGGTTGAGAAAGGCTGTTCCAGACCATCTGTACTTGCAGCAGAGCACTAAGAAAGGATGGCAGTGTTTTGGGGGTTGTAAATCTTTGGGGCGTGGAGGTCATAACCCTTACAAGCAAGCAGATTCATACACTTCATCATTGATAGGTGCACATATTGGCATACCCTTTCACTCTCTCACATGCACATAGACAGATATGCCTTGGATTCCTGTGAAAGAAGACAAGTTTAAATCCTCTCCTCCCTCAGCATTTTTTAAATGGACAATTGAATTTTCTCGGTTCCTGTTAATGATCGGGGAAGAGCCATTTTGCCCAAATTAGTTAGTTGGAAGGGGGGAGGGTCAAGATTCCCTACCCCCAAATATCCTTACCAGGATTGCTGATTCTCTGAGAAACTATGGAAGAGGTGGTGGGCCTTAGAGAATAAAGCTGAGGACTCCATGCAATCCATGTCCATTGTGTGACCCAACAGTAGAATAGAAGAGTAGAAGAGTAGAAGAGTAGAATAGAAGAGTAGAATAGAAGTCTTTTGAGAAGTCTTCTTCTCACGCCAGGGAACGTGGCTGTGGTTCCTCAGAGTGTAGTTCCCCTCTTCTCCTCTCTGACTCACACGCCTGTGCCGATACAAGTGAGAAGAGGAGCAGGATGGGAAGACAGGAAGGGATAGATGACTTACTGTAGGGGACACCACAACATCAGAAGGTTACCAAGGTCTCCAAATTCACTTGAAGTCTGTCCTGGTCTATTCATGCTTGTGCAATATATTAGGATTTTTCTGAACACAGAGGGATGAATGCCATATATGCAAGACATAAGATATGGTGCATGAAACAAAGGGAAACCATCAGCTCTGGCCATGTGCCCCTGTCCATTTTTCTAGCAGCAGGAGGTCTCTCTTGGCATTCCTGTGATAAATTAGGAGCATAATCTTACATGAAGGAGACAACTATCACTTAGGAGACTTGCAACAGGACTGATGAACAAGGAGCAGCTCTTGCCTCCATAAGAGGACTGTTGTTTGTCTGTTGAATTGATATTGCTGCCTGTCACAATACAAAACATAAAAACAAGAAATAGTGAAATAGCATTGCAAGAACCATACATATTCCTTTGCCTGAAGGAAAAGCCACGTCTTCAAGGCTTTCTGGAAGTATAACAGGCTCAGGGCCATCCAGATCTCAGAGATGCTGTTCCATAAGCACCACAATAGAAAAGGCACACTTCCCAGGTTCCATTAAATGGCACTGTTTCAGAGAAGGAGCATGCCTACACTGTCGGATCTAGTGGGATGGGCAGAACAGGCAGTGCCACAAGTAATCTGGCCAAGCACCATGTAGGACTTTATAGGTGACCACTAGCAGCTTAAATTGTACCCGGAAGCATACTGGAAGCCAGTGCAGCTTATGAAGCAAAGATGTTACATGGGCATACCAAGTGCACCCTAAACTGTGCCCACTGTTATGTTTGGACCAACTGCAGATTCCAAATGTTCTTCAAGAACAACCCCATTTAGAGCACATTGCAATAATCAAACTAGGAAGAGACTAAGGTGTGAATGATTGAGACCGGAGCCTTCCATTCCAGGAAGGGCTGCAATTGGCACACAAGTTTTCAACGAAAAGAGGCTTCAGTGGTTTGGCCATTCCAGCTCTAGTTAATATCTATGTGAACTGTTCAGGCTCTAGTTTCAACCAGTTTCAGGTCACTTTGTTACTGGACATGACTTCGGTTTCTTGTTTTGTGTCTTTGGAGTTTCTTAACATTTATGTTCAGTGAAGTGAAAGAATGAAGGAAGCAAAATCCTTCAATGAGTTTGGCAGTTGTCCGTGAATTCTTTAGCTCCCCACCAGAGGAGCCATACTGTTAGCATCTTAGTTCTGCTGCCCTGGCTCGGGAGATCTGGAATAATTCAGCAATGATATTTGAAAAATAGGAAATAATATGTGAGAGTCAGGACAAGAGGGGTTAAGAATTTACTCTCATCACCAGAGCAACAAGGAACAGATAAGAGGATGAGACTGAACCCTCCCTAAAGAATGCAAGGGAGGTTGGGAGGGTGACCCTGGAATTTGCTCTCACTCTGAGAAGATTTTTGTAACGGGAGAAAGGCCATTAAACCTTGCTGGATTGAATCTGTACTGTCTCCTGGAGTTTCCTGGGCTAATCCTGACATAATACCTTGCTTGCTTTTCCAGAATACATTGAATGCACTTTGGCGCTCTATAGTCCATATTCTCCAATTTAGTACTTTCCAGATGTAGGGCTTAGCTATAAATCCCATTTCCCATTGCTTGAATATGGCTTGCAGAGAAGCTTTCATAACTGCTTTCTTTGATGAGAAATGCCTGATAATTGTATGAAGCTTCTTGGAACACAGACTGAAAATCACGATGATGAGGAACTGTATACTGATACTAGAAATTGCCATATATTAATGATTAGCTAGTAATTATTAACTTAGCTGCCCCATTTGTCACCAAGAGATGAAGTATGAGCAGAAGGATCTCTGGCTGTTATCAGCTGAGCTACTCACATCTCAAGACAAGCAGAAGGGTTTGGAGGTAAAAGAAGAAGAAATTCCAGATGTAAGGACCAAATTTATCAAGAGCTTCACAAAATATGGCTTTGTAAATGCTGGAGAAACCTAGAAAGGCAAGTGATTTAGAGAAATAAATAGAAGGGAAGAAGGAGGTCTTCAAAAGGAGAAGAAACAGAGGAGAGTGGGTGAAAAAGAATCACATACTGAACTGAATTCATTAATCAAGGCCAGAACCATACATATGGGGAGGGATGGTGGGGAAGGAAGAAGCCTGCAATTCTTCTCCTGCCTGCTCCAATAAATTATTTGAAATCTATTTTAATGAAATTCCTCCTGTCCACAGGATAAAACGCAGATGTTTAGCTCAAATAAATCTACCAATTGTCTTTTGTTTTCTGTGTTACCCAAGAATAATCATTGTGTCTACCAGCTTCTGAGTCTCTCTCATGTCCTCATTTCCATGCACAGGTCTTCTGGCTGGGTCCCATAGCTGGAGCAGTGGTGGCTTCCTTGCTCTACAATTATGCTCTCTTCCCTCATGCAAAGACTCTCTCAGAGAGACTAGCAATCTTCAAAGGCTATGAGCCAGAAGAGGACTGGGAAGAGCGTGAAGTTCGCAGAAGGCAGTCAATGGAGCTGCACTCTCCCCAGACCTTGCCTCGGGGAGTGATGGAAAAAGTCTAAACCAGCCCTGAGAACCAGTAAAAGGAGCAGGTTATAGCTAACCATGTTCTTCTGAGCCAAATATGCAACCGTATATGCTACAGATACAGTGTGTGTATCAAGCCCCTCCTGGGACGGTATGGATGTTCATCTGTTGTGGACATCCAAATGTGTATCCATTTTCTCCTCAAATTGTAAAAGATGTACCTTTTGTTCCAAAGCATGCTGTTAAAGAGCTTTAAGGCAGTTGATCTAGATCAACAGGAGCACATAGCATCAAGGTGTACATGCTGATGAAAGAGTCAAGTGAAGTTTATTTTTCTTCCCTGGTCCAAATTACCTAAATTTCTCATGAGTTCTCCAGAATTCTGCATGAAGAATTCTGCTGGAAACTATCTCTGTATCTATCTCTGTATCTCTGTATCTCTATCTCTCTATCTCTCTATCTCTCTATCATTATCTATCTATCTATCTATCTATCTATCTATCTATCTATCTATCTATCTATCTCATTGGGGTATGTAGTCCCCTCCAGGCACTAGCAATTGCAGTTTTTGGAGATAATAATGGCATCCAGAATGATGGCCTGGAAAATTCAGGAAACAGAAACATTACACTCCTAAGTCTGTATACCTGGAAACAGATTGCACTTTCATTATTTACTTCAAAGTGCACAAGCTTACATAGTAGCTTTAGGCTGCAATCCTACACATACTCTCTGGGGAGTGAAGCCCATGGAATAAAATGAGATTTGAGTAAGTATGCCTAGGATTGTACTGCCCATCTCATAGATGTCAGCCTTATAATTTTACTCCTCAGCCAATTTCTCACTGTGGGTCCCTTCTCTATGGTTTTATATATTTTATTAAAATGCAGTGTAGTGCTTGTGCTGAATTTTAGATCAAACAATTATTACGATATAAGATCAAATCTACTTGCTGCAGCCACATTCACTTTTTTTAATCAAAGTGTTTGTAACAAACCTCCTGTGCATCATTATGTTAAGTTTTTTCTCCAGGCTTTCTTAAATTACACCTTCATTAAAATGTTCAGATGGTGGGAGGATATCTTTTTGCAAAATCAAAATGAAAAAACAAGCCCTGACTAGATTTGGCCTTGGCCACCTTTCCCAACTGCAATTTTCTTTACAAAGCAACTTGGGAGTTCATCGTAAATGGTTTAATTATTATGCAAGCTTCTTTTTTTCATTGTTGTACATGTTGTCATTCATTTTACAAAGCTTAAAGCAGGTTGCCTTGGATCATTTTTCCAAACAATGGGGAGCATGGTGGGTGTGTTTTAGTTTAAATAGCATTCTTTAAGGAAATTAGATCTTAAAAAATTGAAGCACTTTTCACACATGATTGTCATTATTATTATTATTATTATTATTATTATTATTATTTTATTTGCATCATGTGTTTGGCATAAGATGTCTTCGATTCTGCCGGTTGATATGCACTCAGCCCTACTGAACTACCTAATACAAATGCCTAATACCTAATGTCTTCTGGATATGGTGTAAATAGTGGAGGGATGAATCAGAAGCTGTGCAATAAAACTGATGCTGTAAAGCATTACATTGGGAAAAAAAAGTGGATGATTAATTTCAGGTGCTTCTATATGAGCTCTTTTCTCTGGCAAGGACAGTTTTTTCTCACTAATTAATTCCTAAGGATCCAGATGAGGAAGATTGTTTTAAACTCCTGCATTTTTCTGTTTTCCTTGTTTTTAATCCTCACCACCATTATAGCTAATATTAGAACTTTGAAAAGAACTACAGTAGCCCTGTGGCCTTCTAAGTAAACAAGAGCTTGGGAAACATCTTGGGTCAGAGCAATGGCTGTTCTGTCCAGTATTTTGTGTGGCCCACAATCAGATGCATTTTGGAAGCTTCCTGATCTGGAAGAGGCATTTCTGACATAGCTGATGAAGAAACATAATCCCGTCCACTTCCACTTCTTATTCATTTGTACTACCTTCAACTACCTTGTTGGACTGTTAGGGTGGTCTTAGCACTGCAGTGCTGCTAAAGGGGTGGTATTGGGGAAGATGCTTGTTTCTACTACCAGCAGGTCAAAAAAGGAAAAAAGTGATTGTAAAAGCAGAGGGGCATGAACACTCCTGATACATTTTAATTAATGGGAAGAAAAGGCTATTTCAGGACTGATGTAGCTGAGGATTCTTTGGGGGCATGGGCTGGTGTGTCTGGAATTGAAGGGGCCTAGGAAACTGTAGATCTATGGATGTTCGTAATATACTCAATTTCTCATCTCTCTCATTGTGGGAAGGCCATCTGTTCCTCTGCAGGTGTACTAGGTGGTCTCCAACAGCTTTACTTCGATCCCATTGGTGGATCTCCCTCTCTGCTGATACAGCAACAAAAGTTAGTTGCCAACAAAAGGAATTTGAAAAGCTGAATAGCACTGCCATAAAAAGATCATAAACTAGAGCTTTTGTTTTAAAAAAGTGACCCTCAAAATCAAATGTTGGAGCTGAAATCTAAAACATATAATTTCACAGTCGGAATAATTTTGCCAGCTTTTGAAAATTCAGTTCTTAACGGGGGATTTTCTATTTCATGTGTTTGATATATCAAAGAAAAAAGAGAAACAGCATGAATAATTAATAGAAATTGTTTAACCCAAAATGAGGTCATACCTTAATTATAGATTTAGGGAGATGGCAGAAGCATTACAAAAAATCATTCCCACCAAACACCATAGTCCCGAAATCCATATCTATCTATCTATCTATCTATCTATCTATCTATCTATCTATCTAGATTTATTTATTTATTTATCATTATCATCATCTCAGTTTATATGGCTGTTTGTCTCAAATTCATGACTCTGGGCGACTAACAATAATTTAAACGACATAAAAAAGAAACAGCAACATATATATGGTCTACAGCCAACTCACCAATAACAAATCAATACAATCATTGCATAGGCTCAGCCACACTTCCAGATCCTCAGGCACAATAACACAACCTTGTTTTTAAGGCCTTGAGAAAATCCAGTGTTGGCTGCCATACAGTAGATAGAATAGTGGAAGAGTGAAAAGCTGAAAAATACAACATAATTGATTGACTGATTCATTCATTGATTCTAGAATGTCATGAAAGACATACTGATCCCCTCCTGCAGGTGAATATAAGGTAAAGTGAATTACTAAATAGATCAGCATTGAGGGGTTGTAGAAGGACTATCTGTTTCTCCAAACAGAAGAAGATTCATACTGAAAACCAAACTCACATTTAGGAATCTGCTTTAATGGACAAGTGAAGCATGTGAGATTGCTATGAGTACAAACAGTTAAGCAGAAATCTTAGTGTTAACATGAACAGAAATTCTTTGTGGTCTGGCCCAATGATATAATTAAATGCTAAAATACTTCTCTTTTCAGCTTTTTTTTGTGACTTTGGAGAAATCGGTAATGGTCAGATTTGAGCTATCAACTGAGTATTAGGAAAGGGGTACAGTGACAATGTGACATTGCAGCAGGATTGCAAGATGACCTGGTACATCTTTTTGATGCCACAGTCACAATTATTGGCAGGTATCAAGTAACGGCTTCAGACAAAAACTATTGTATAGCTTAAATTTGTACATAAAAGAACAGTGGAGCGAAAAAGGAAGCAGGACTGAAGATCCACCTACAGTATATAATATAGTTATTCAAAATGTGTATATAGGCATGTATGTGTGACAGATAAATTCCATTATATTTTGTAGTCAAAATGCTTTTGGCTAAAATGATAGTTTTAAGTTTATTCCCATTTTTTTTAGATTTTTTTTATCCTGCCCATTATTTTTTATAAATAACTCAAGGCGGTGAACTTACATAATACTCCTTCCTCCTCCTATTTTCCCCACAACAACAACCCTGTGAGGTGGGTTGGCCTGAGAGAGAGTGACTGGCCCAAAGTCACCCAGCCAGCTGTCATGCCTAAGGTGGGACTAGAACTCACCGTCTCCTGGTTTCTAGGCCAGCACTTTCACCACTACATCAAACTGGCTCATTTTTGTGAAATTTTGAAATCATTAACTTCACAATGGCCACTCATGCTTCAAAAAGCCAACAACCTGAATATTAATCACTTAATAACTGCGCAACATAACAACCAAGTTGCCGGTCCCAATGGTGGTCACTAAACAAGGACTACCTGTTCTGCAAATATGTTGCCTTTCTGCCTGTACGTGTCTGGTTGCAAGAACTCACCCATTTCAGGCATTCTTGATCATACCTCACAGGCAAGTACTAAATGCAATCCTTTTTTGTAGCCAGAGAAAAGGGAAGGCAGAAACTCCCCGAGCCAAAATACGGTCAGCCCAAAGCATAGGCTCCCCACGTTGTATCGCCCCATTGGGCAAGGATGGATTGACTCCACCCCTGAGAAGAGAAGCTCTTTTCCAGCATTGCAAGGGAAAGGATGCTGTGTATAAAGGAGGCACAAGACCCACAGGGCTTGTCGGCCCTATCCCCTTGCCCCAGGCTGGGCAAGCAACCGTTTTTGGAGGGCAGAAGTGGGTGGCCATCCTCTATTTACAGTATCCTCCCCACACTTCCAGAGTGACTTCAGGGCACATTTTTGTGCTTTTCTTCTGAAGTCCACTTGTCCATGTTATATCTCCTCGAGCAAGACTGGTCATGGAGATAGTGCAGATCACTGACTATTTTGCAGGGGAAGAAATGCCGCGATCTTCTCAAGCTCTCTAATGTCTCGTGTAGTTGCCTTTTATTGTGAATTCAATAATAGCGTGAAATTGTCTTGTAAATAGAAGGTTCTAGATTAAAACCTGCCAGTAAAGGTTTAAGGCTGTTTTTCTTTCCCTGAGCTTCCTCCTTTTCCCTGTGCTTAAAAAAACAACACAGAACCAACTTTATTAAGGTCAATGACCAGATCAAAAAAACTAAACAAAACACCCACAGTGGCCCACTGATTCACTGCTTTTTTGGTCACATGAGGTAGGAGAGTTTCACACGCACACACATACACAGTTCCCAAAAAGGTCATAGGTTATTTGGGTTATTTGAGAGCTGTGAAACCCTTCTCCCACAGGTGACTATCAATAAACCCACTGATGTTTTAGAAAGAAAATGTACCATTGAGAAGTTAGCAAGAAATTCACCTTTAACTACACCAACTTCTTTTTTAGCTGTTAAATTAAAATAATGTACTATTCTTTCTATGTGAGTTTTTATTTAGTTTTCAACTGATGAACTGCAGCTTCTGTAGACTACTGCATAAATTACAGTATGAATCTTACAAATGCCAGATAACCTGGCCTCCCTATTTTTTTCATGCCCCCCCAAACTTTACTCTTGCTATGGGCTTGCTGTCCGTCCTTCCTTCCTTCCTTCCTTCCTTCCTTCCTTCCTTCCTTCCTTCCTTCCTTCCTTCCTTCCTCTACATCTATGGTAAGAAGGAACATTGCAACTTTTGATGGTTCAGTCCATTAAATTATGGACAGCAGCTACTCATTCTTCACAGCTCTGCCAGGAACAAACCAGATTATCATCCATTTCTCAGCTATTTTACTAAGTGGCATCTGCATTCTTATACTACAAAACTGCCTGTTTTAAAGGAAATTAGATTTCGGTGCCTGAGGATCTAGTTACCACTTGGCCAATTCTAACTTACCAACCACAGTTTGAATGAATGGCTGGCTAAATAAGTCAAAGCATTTCCTTATATTAATGTTCTTTCCGTCCCTTTTTGGATAAAATTGTAAATGTTGGCATTTTTAAAAAATAAGCTGAACAAAATTCATCTGCTGTGGCAATTTTCCTACAGAGTTTGAGGATGAGCAAAATAGACCTGTCTGCCATGTAACTGTTAAAGATGGCAGGGGAGAAGTAGAGTCAGAAGTCAAGTCTAATTCAGCACCACAAACCTATCTAAAGATTGTAGGTTGGGTGGGGTAGAAAGATGAATAGGTATTTTTTGTAAATATGTGTGTGTGTGTGTGTGTGTGTGTGTGTGCGTGCGCGCGCATTTAAAAGCTTAAGTATGCAAATCTACTAACCTAGACTGATAAATCTGCCAGTTTTGCTTTCTCCCAACTGGATAGCCAAATCTGTCACTTTTGATTTTAACCCTCATTTTATTTATTTATTTATTTTTAAATCTGGGCTTCTGCTTTCAATTAAAGGATACCAGTGATTATTAGATACCTGAATTATTCTTGTAATATTTTTAAAAGAATAGGGTGGAAGGAAGAGGCTTGTCTTGTGAGCTGTTTTTAATGCCTCTTTTTCAGATGAGATAAAATGTGACATCTAGCCAGGCTGTCACTGGAGAGTTGGTCTCCACTTCTTAACTTGTCCTCTTAGCATAGCATCACCTGACAATAGCAGAATCAGCAGCTACCAGCAATGGCATGTCTCTTTTTAACAAGTTGTAATTGCATCGTTCAGAAACTTGGGAGGATAGCAAGAGTCTAGAATCTTAAGTATGTAAGGCAAAGCCCTAAGAAAAGCAAATACTCGCCTGAATTGTGAAGTGTACACCCAAACTTCCCACCAATTAATACTGCTCAAGGTAGCTAACAATAATAAAACTAAATCAGTATCAAAGCACAAACATGTGGGATATTAATAAAGCAAACAGCACCAATCCTAGAACCCAGCATGAGCACATACAACAAAGACATGCCTGAAAAACGGCATTTTTGCTGAGTGTGGGAAAGACAACAGCAAGAGGGAAACCCAGGGAATTCCAGAGTGTAAGAGCAGCCATGGAAGGGCCTCTCTCACATCAGGTTGCTCCAATGATGGCAGGACAGAGAGAAAATCACTCTAGTGGATCCCCCTCCCCCCACCCCTGGTCAATCTCTCTCACTGGCTGTTCCATTAATCCTGTTTGATCTCTAAGTCCAGCAATGGTAGTAGAGTCTTTTCACTTCCCAGGGTAGGAAGTTGACCTTAGAATTTGACCAATCATCATCTATCTACCTATCATCTATCATCTCTGTCTATATATTACTCTGGTTGTTCATCCAGTCATGTAGAATAAGTCTATTCTACATCTCTGGGTGAACAACTAGAGCAATATATAGACAGAGATGATAGATGATAGATAGATGATGATTGATAGAAGATGGATAGATGAGAGAGAGAGAGATGATAGAGATAGATAGAGATAGATAGAGCTATCTGTTACCACATGTTACCATAATTTATGCAGATGCGAGGTTTCTCCCACAGATGCTGTAGTTACAGTTTGGATTGCAGATCTTGCCTTTAGCAGGAGGGATAGAGGAGTGATCTCCAAAACACCCTCCAACTTTGTGATGTTAAACTAAGGATTACTCCAGAAGGCAAAAGATATTTGGCCCTTCTTCAAGTTGACAAGTTGAAAGGAGTACGACAAGGCTGTATACTGTCACCCTGCTTATTTAACTTATATGCAGAGTATCTCATGAGAAATGCCAGGCTGGAAGAATCACAAGCCGGAATTAAGATTGCAGGGATAAACATCAACAATCTCAGATATGCAGATGATACCACCCTAATGGCAGAAAGTGAAGAAGAACTAAAGAGCCTCTTTCCTCTTTCACCCTCATCAAGAGGCTCTTTAGTGCAAAAGCTGGCTTGAAACTCAACATTAAAAAAACTAAGATCATGGCATCTAGACCCATCAATTCCTGGCAAATAGAAGGGGTAGAAATGGAAGCAGTAACAGACTTCATTTATTTGGGCTCCAAGATCACCGCAGACGGAGACTGCAGCCATGAAATTAAAAGACGCTTGCTCCTTGGGAGGAAAGTTATGGCAAACCTAGATAGCATATTAAAAAGCAGAGACATCACCTTGCCAACAAAGATCTGCATAATCAAAGCTATGGTTTTTCCAGTAGTAATGTATGGCTGTGAGAGCTGGACCATAAAGAAGACTGAGCGCTGAAGAATTGATGCCTTTGAACTGTGGTGCTGGAGAAGGCTCTTAAGAGTCCCCTGGACTGCTAGGAGGTCAAACCAGTCAATCTTAAAGAAGTCAACTCTGATTGCTCTTTGGAAGGATTGATAATGAAGCTCAAGCTCAGATACTTTGGTCACCTAATGCGAAGAGAGGACTCTTTGGAAAAGACCCTGATGCTGGGAAAGATTGAAGGCAAAAGGAGAAGGGGACGGCAGAGGATGAGATGGTTAGATAGCATCACTGAAGCAATGAGCATGAAACTGAGCAAATTCAGGAAAGCAGTGAAGGACAGGAAAGCCTGGTGCGATATGGTTCATGGTGTCATGAAGAGTTGGACACAACTTAATGACTGAACAACAACAACAACAAGAAGTTGACATTGAAAGAACCATTTATCATTACCCTAGGCATTTAAGCCATTGTGTCTTTGTTCAATCTGACAGACTAACAGGCATCTGATCTCCTATGAATTAGGTTCTATAGTATTCAATAAACCATAGGTTTATTGTCATAAGACAGTGGTGATTTTAACACCAGTAGAATTGACTTCTGTGTCAAATGCACTTTGGAAATTTCACTCTGAATCACAAATCATCTGACAAACGACAAAGAACAGGTGTGTCTACTAACTGGAGATTGTCAGGTCCAAAGATGAGGGTTGTCACAAGAAGCAAGGACAGAGAGAAGGGAAATTGCTCTACATACTGTAGACTGGATGTAAATAAGCTTGATAGTCTCTGAAATACAAATGTAGCTAGAAAAGGTCACAGCTGGACATTAATCTCAATCCCTTCCCTTCATCTCAAAGCCCTTCTGATGAAACAGAAGCCTCAGATATATGAATGGAGTTTTGAAACTTCAGAAGAAGGCTGGAAGTTCCAGTGCAGATCCTTGAATTAGGGTTTTGGTGGCGGATCTCTCTGGGCATCCTGCAGCCTTCCCAACATGTTCATAAGCTCGTTTAGAGGGCAGGTTGTGGTAGTATTCAGCAGGAATATCAGAATCAGGAGCTGTCAGTTACCAGATAACTGAACCATAACAGAAAAGGCCTGAAGGCAGAGGGTGGAGAGTTTCAGTGGCATTAAGGCCAAGCTAATTGTGTCTTGATTGATTGATTCATTGATTGAATGCATGATTGCATCACCAAGGATCTGGAGCATCAATCAGTTTAGGGTTTATTAATTATAACAATAACATCAATGGATAACAAAAGTTAAAATAAAAGATTATAGCTAACAAATGCTTAACAGATTTTTTCCTCCTTTTTATTTAAAACAGATACATTTAAAAAAAGATAGTGTCTATACATAGACAGATAGTTACTACAATTGTACAACTGATGCTCAGTATAACATTGAAAAAAGATACCAAGCAAAGTACATTGAGTTGTTTTCATAATCTTAAAAAGGTAAGAAGAAATATGAATTTTTGAGCTTAGTAACAAAGTCTCTACTATATTATTGTTTACAGTATAAATAGTAAATGCTTAACAGTTTTGACAAGTGTTTAATAGTTTTGATAAGTATATCAACCATTTGGCGAGTATGAGGATCAGGACATAACCATCAAAATCTTGTCAGAAGATTATCAAATCCTATAGCCTAGGATTTCTCCAGAATTGGAATTCCAGTGTTGTGTTCAGTGAGATGAGTAGGAAGATAAAAAGGAAAGAAGATAAAAGGAAAAGAGTTGGGCAAGGAGACAATGGGAGGTGTTAAGGAAATTTGCAGACAGAGCAAAAGACAATTATACTTCCTTTTAAATTCCAGAATTGGGAGAAGGGTAGCACAGGGTTCTCTCTCTTTACCTTGCTACAGCCCCCTCCCACACCATACCATGTAGCTTTTTATAAAATTCTTATCCATAGATAAACTTTAAATCAACAGAACAATACAAACAAAGGAGAGGAAATCATAGGAACAATGACAGAGGGAACATCCTGACGAGATTTAGTGGTCAAGCTATTGCTAGGAGGTCAAACCAGTCAATCTTAAAGGAAATCAACTCTGATTGCTCATTGGAAGGATTGATAATGAAGCTCAAGCTCAGATACTTTGGTCACCTAATGCGAAGAGAGGACTCTTTGGAAAAGACCCTGATGCTGGGAAAGATGGAAGGCAAAAGGAGAAGAGGACGGCAGAGGATGAGATGGCTAGATAGCATCACTGAAGCAATGAGCATGAAATTGAGCAAACTCAGGGAGGCAGTGAAAGATAGGAAGGCCTGGCGCAATATGGTTCATGGGGTCACGAAGAGTCGGACACAACTTAACGACTGAACAACAACAGCAACAACAAGAATGGTAGGCACAACAAGGCACAGTACGTATTGAGATACAGGCACTTAACAAAAGTGTTATAAGTAGGAAGAATTGTATACAATGCATATTTGTGGTTAAGTGAAGGTCAGTCTTAGTTGAGCTCATTTAAGAGACTTAATCTCGTCAGTATTGGGGAAAAGATCCAGTAATGCTGAGGATATGTTGGAATAACAAGGAGAAACAGGGAGGGTAATTCAAAGACAAAGTGGAGCCCTAACAAGCCATGATGCCATGGAAATGCAGGGCATACCTCCTAAGGTTATTGCACAAATGAAACAATTTTATCATGACGTCCAATAGAAGTATGCATTACGTCATTTGTGTAATGCTGTCAGCTCATATGTGATATCGTTCACCTCTCCCCTGGCAGGTGATTGATGATGGTGGGATAAGTATTTGTTTCTTGTGACATCTGTGAAAAACAAAGAAGGCTGTACATCTGAGGTACAAATCATATTTTCCTGAGTTTTATAGCAGGCTGTTGAGTACTTTCACTCAGGCACTTCTAGTACAAACCACAGATTTATGTATTAGATTTATGAAGACTGGCTGAGAGCCACCTGGTGAGTAGGAGGCCACATCGATCAATCAATCAACCAATCAATCAAATAAAACATAATGAAAATTTTTAAAAATCATTATTTATTTATAATGAATGTGCCTTGTTCATTAAAGCAAACCTTATTTAGACTTTGCTATTTCTTATTTATTAGTTCAGTGGATTAGCTGAACAATCCAGCTTTCTGCTTCTATGAGCCCTCAAAGCAGCTGACCGCAAGGAGAGGAGCCAAGTTCACCTGCAGGAAGCGGGGAGGAAGCCAATGCCCACTCAGTCCTTTTCAGCTTCACACTGCTGTAAAGGGAGTGTGGAAGAGCCACCATGAAGAGGCCCAAGAGAGATTTTTAATGGGTGGGTATGAATTGCTGGCAGGCTTTGGAGGCCCAACAGCAAGGCCACCAGAGACGCAGCTGATGGCAATGGAAGTCTAGAAGCCAAGTGAGCTGGGAACGACGATGCTCACAGACCAAATATAGTACCTGACTCCATCATTCATGTATGTGTGAGACAGAGTCTATATACACATGTGCAACACATATGCAGCACATGCACGGTGTTTCCCTGAAAAGACCAACCCCCTCTTCCCCCCATTAATTCGTCCTAAAAATAAGAGCGCTGTCTCAGATTTGCAGAGACTTGAGGAGATTTTTTTTCTTCATTCACTTTTCCTTAACTAAGGCTCTCTGCGCATCACACATGCATCCCCTTACGCACATACACAAACGTCCCTATCCTGTACCCACAGGCTGTACAGCTGTATGAAGGGCCCTGGTTACTTTGTTGAAAGAGATGAACCCCTCCCTCCCTCCTTCCCTCCCTCCCAACATATTTTATACAAGATGACAGATAAAGGCAAATGCTCCAACTTGAATTAAGGGATTAAAGTCTCAAAGGGCAGAAGTGCTGAACAATACCCTTTGTCAATGCATGTGTTTGATTTCTTTCTTTGGTTTGGTTTATTTTGGAAACAACTGAGATCACAACCCAGAGCTGCCCTGGGGCAGTGAGGACTGAGCCCCTCCAGCAACCAGGAGGCCTTCTAATCCAGAGGCAGGCGGGAGAAACAGGTTCTGGTTTCTGCACAGGCCAGGACTAACACAGCACTTTTTCATTACAACTTTAAAAGGGTTGTATCTGGGTACTCGCATGCTTGTTGTTCAGGGCCATGTACTGTCCCAAAACCTATTTCTGCAGCTGACGGAGCTTCTCTGGCCATATCTGCTGCAAACTAGGTTTCCATCATTTTAAAGTGGAAAACACACACATATAGTCTCTTTCCTAAATCAAGAATAACACGGCAGAGAAAAAAGGAGAAGAATGATCTCAAAACTCCCCCTTCCAAAACGTTGGAAAATTCTGTCCTGACCAGGCATGTAAAAAGGACACATCCCCTGTGCAGGATAAGAGTCTATTAGTGCCCTTGTCTGCACCAAAATATTAAGAGACACCACTGGCCAGAGATCCTTCATTATTTGCATATTAAAATTCCTTGTTTAAATCAGGTTTTTGCCTTTGATTTGTTCAGTTATTTCTCTAATGTCTCAGGAATGTAGGAACAAACAAAGCATGGGATTGCTGTGGATTCTGTAGGACAGGGCAAGATCAAAAAGAAAAGTTAGTTGCATGCTTCCTAAGTGATATTAAAGGGATGGCCCTCTTACTTCTCCCTTGCAGAAATAAGAGTATTAAATCCAGGATCTAAAATTAGCTTGATGTACCATTGTTTAATGTATTCAAAGGACTCTTTGAAGGGAAATGCTGGACAGAGGAAACACTTAGAAGATGCCTATTTTCTATGACAGGTCTTTCCTTGTATCCAACCCAGACCAGCCTTCATTTTCCCAATCAAATATCTATTCTGCCTTGGATGTCAAGCCTTGAGTCACTCTGAAATCCTGGCCCGGAACAAGGAATGCATTTCTGGCAAACATTACACTGCCCAGACTCTCTTTCTCTTTTCTTTTTTATCATCATTTTAATTTGCATATTGCCCCAAAATGATGACACATAAGAGGCATCAACTGTAAATGATGACTTCTTTGTTTCTTTTTGTTTTTAAATAAAATTGATATGCCAGGGTTAGGGTTAGGGAGGGAAGGAGGAATCCCACAAGAAATTGCCTGTCCTGTATACAAATTAAAACTAGTTTTATATATGTATTCCTTTCCTATGATAGAGTTGAAATATTCATATTTACTCCAATTTAAATAACAACAAAGTGGGAGAAACAATAAACGTGAATATGCAGCCCAAATTCCTCACTGTTCCTCTAATAACCCAAGAAAGGAAGGAGGGAGGGAGGGAGGATGGGTCACTTCTGCAAATAAGCTGCTTGTTCAAACATATTGTAGAATGAGAGGGGAACTCTTCCCATCATTTTATAACTGATGGAAAATGGGTGTCCTCTCAGCTTTGTTGTTTAGGATTTGGGGGAGCTGATTTTGGGTTTTTTTGCAATCATAAAAGTTCACATTATCTATTTCTGTCCTCTTGTTAAATTTCCAAACCCTTGGTACCTGAGCACCTGTAGAAATGAGCAACTCTTCTAGAAAAGGAACCAGTCTAGCACAGACCACAGGTATGAACCCATACTGGGTTCTGAGTACACCATCAGCAAGAGTTAGCTGAATCCACCAACAGATAGAATTTTGTTTTGTAGTTGAATTAATCTTAAGTTTAGATCTATAGAAATATGACATATAGGTGCCCACAACTTAATTCTTGGTGAATTAACCTCTCCCCTAGATATAATCCTGCCCTCTCCCTGTTAAGCTGTTTGAGAGATGGTCTTGGAGAAGAGATTGGATGTTGACTGTCCCCAAGTGTTGGCTGTGTGTTTTAATGGGGTTGCAACAGAATGTTTTTGGTGTTTGCTATTCCTCATTGTTTTGTTGTTTGTACCATTTTTAATCCTACTATGGCAGGCAGATTGTAAACTGCTTAGGAACTCCTAGCTGGAGTAACATAAATATCTGAGCAAACATTAATATTTGTAAACTACTACGCCTTAATCCATGTCACTCTATATTCTTGAATGCCTAATTTAGTATCTTTTAACAACCATTTATAAATAGTTCTTATTGGCTTACTCTTTTGTAAAATACATGTTACCTCCTCCAATGCTAAAAAAGGCTTGGAAGCACTTTCTTAGCTCAGAGCTAGGCATCAAAAGGCATTTTAAATGATATGGCCACTGTGAATTTTTGGGCAAACAACACTTACGTTGCAATCGCTCCAATAACAGAGTTCACCATCTAATCCAATTGACTAATATAAGATACCCACCCTGAATTCCATACCGGTTTTTCAACAAAAGGATGCTTTGCTATTTTTGAGTCTGGATTCGCCCCTCGTGTTAATTTTGCATGACCATTAATGATCCAACTTGGATATCATCCCATCCTAATAACAAAGGTGAGGGAGACTTCATATTTTCTGTGCTTGTTGGACCCTGACACCCTACAACTTACAAGGAACATCACCTTCCACTGCTTTCAAAATAGGCTGTGGGGTCAAATTCCCATCGGACAAAACTAGCCTTTCATAAACCCAGGCACAAAGTTGATGAAATAAACTTGGGCCTTGAAAATTAAAGCTTCTTTCTCTAGTAAACCATGGAAGCTTCTTGACTGAAAAACCTGAACAGAGGGGCACTCACTCAGTGAGAGAAAAGGAGTTCCCTGATCCAGCCATCTGATGTTCACTGGACGATTTGCCCTGGGCTTAACAGGAGACCCTAAAGGGACCTGGAGCCTTGCAGCTGCTGTAGCACATGACTCACTGAAATTGCACGCTACCTAAGAGAAAACCGATCTGGCCAGTTCCCCAAAAAATCCAGGCAAGCCGGTTTTAACCCAAAGAGGAAGCAACGCGATGTACTAGAGAGACACTAGACACCGTAGAAATAAAATCTGTGCTCCAACTCCATGTACGAATCCCATTTTTTAAAAAACACTTGTGGGATTCAGCGCAGCCAAAGAGTGGTGGACAAAGTTCAACAGACTGTGCAAAAGGGTGGTTTGCTTCATCACAATGTATTGAATAAACCAGAATTTGCTGGGCTGGTGTAACATGTTAAACCCTACACCCTTAACATAAACATGTTAAGCTATAAACCATAATGGCTGGATTCATACAACACCCTAATCAAACTCACAACAAAATACCACATTCTGCTTCAGCAGGCTGTGTGACCTGGGTCCCAGGGTCCAAATTTCCATTATAGAGCACTGGTACTCAAGCTGCATTTAAAGAGGTTTCTGAGCCCCTTCAAAGCGAAGCTTCAGAGCAATTGCTGTGTATTAAAAAAGAATGTTGTAATGTGACTCTGTTCAGCTAAACTCTGTTTAGCTAAGCCATTAACATACAAATTACCAGACACAGTTTTTGTAGTACACTGTCAAATTTCCTTGGGATATGTCTGGTGGAGCCTTACAGATACAACAATTTATCTTTCAATCACTCTTTGGAGCAAAGGGTCTTTCTTCTTCTTCCTCCTCTTCTAACATAAATACAGTTCAGAATCTAACACATCACATCCAAATCAGTATCAAAAGATTAGTTCTACAGCTTAATATATAGCATATCATTTACATAATAGTCATACATTTCTATTCCAAAGTATCACCAATTTTCTGCTGGTAAACTAACTGCTTATTTGAGTCAAAAAAGCAAGAGAGGAGTTGTTCTGCTGGAGAGCTGAAATGGTTCCTGCATACTTCCCTTTTTATATTTTTCCTATCTGTTCATTTAATGATTCATGTCTCATGTTTGACAGTAAATCCTGGGCAGATGAGATAAGATGATTTACTTTCCCAAATCACAAGGTATCAACAGTCAAATATTTTCATACATAAGGTATATAATTTTATGAGAGTGGCGTTGGTAAAATTATGTTCACAACGTTCAAAAATAGATAATGATATATTTGTTATTATCTTTACACTAATTTCTCCTTTTAGCTCTCCATCATTTTCCAAATATACTATCTAAGCTACATTATATTATTCCTAATGTATAGATCATTAAATATCCCAAATTCCTCTAGTCTTTGTTTCTCCCTTGACTTCTTTACAAAGCTCTTTGCATCTCTTTCTCTTCCCATTATTACCCCAATGTTTCATACTATTTTAAATAATGAAAACACACCACATAACTGTTCCTAACAATTTATGAACAATTTCTAAATGATGATTCCTCACCCTTCCTATGTACTCCAGAGTGAAAGAGGGGCAATTTTTCCTGAAGGGCATTTCCTTACCATTTGGGTCCATACCCTACAATGAACCACCCCAAGTTGGGTTGGGTGTGTTTTAAGAAGATTTATGCACATGTCTCATGAGATGTGTGAGGGTCCAAAAATATGGCCACCAGTATTCCAAATGAAACAATAAGCCAGATGCATCCCCTTTGGTAGATTCTATACAAATTCTCAACTCACAAGTATAGAAAATGTCTTTGGAGAAGAAACACCACTCTATACTGAGATACCACACAGTGAAACTAGGCTGCTTCTTGTAACACGGAGAAATGTTACAAAAGATGGGGGACCCAAGGTTGTAATACTATGCTTGGTCATTAAAAGGGTCCTCTGTAGAACTTTTCAAACATTTCTGTGAAAGCATCTGTTACAGGCTAAGAGGAATTTGGTCACATGGCCTAGTGAAATATGTGAGGAGGAGGAAGAGTGTGTGTGCGTGTGTGGGGGGGGGAGGGATGGGATGGGAAACAATATTATTTCTTCCCATTTCATTTTTCTTCCTGTTCATGAATGTTACTTTATTTTATTTTGCTTTGACAGAATTGAAGACATTCCTCTTCTTTCAGTTAAGAACTCACAGTATCCTGGGTGTCTGGAAAATTGCTGAGAATTTTAAGGACCATTTGGATCTCACAAAATTCAAATTAGAAACTGTTCAAATGGACTTTCTTTCTTTCAAGATCCCACAAATGCCACATTGAAATAGGAAGGATTGGCTGTGGGAATCCTCCTTAACCCATGGGCCATTTAAGACCCCAAACCCCATTTTTCTAGGCCTAATACTGCTTAGAGATGATGCTGTGAAATTGGTGATAAACCACCAAATTAAAAAAACTTGATTTCTGACCAGTTGTCAAAATAGAAGCAAAAGGAAAAGCCATGTCTGCCTTCAGATAGACCTTATAAATCTAAAAAGTAAAGCACTACTTCACTCTGCCCCTCACCAAACACACACACACACACACAAACATTTTGGGCCCCTCCACTCCTTGTAATTTACTGAATTGTCACCCCATTAATATCTTTGGCTGCTGAAAATCTGGAATTGAATTGGAAGAAAAATGGAGTTAGAATTGAAAAACACTCCAAAAACATTTAAAACTCACCCTCTCTTGAACTCAGGAAAGTGGAATCAAGGCAGTCACAGCTTCTTACATGAAGGCATTCTCTGTTTCAGAAAGAGGCATCCATAGTGGGGCATCAAACAAGTCAAGTTGGCAGTCACAACTGCATGATCAAAGCCACACCTGTTTTTTAATCAGTTGCACAAGAAATGCATATTATAAAGGGGACAAAACTTCAACCACACAACCATGATCACCATTTTTACATTTTTGACCTCCACTGAAGTTGCCCCTAGTTTCAGAGGTAGATACTCAAGATCTGTATCGGTTGTCAGCTCAGGGCCTATACCCAGTGCACAGCTCCCTGCAAGCTTGCATTCATACAAAACCACACCTTCCATAAACCCATCTCCCTCCCTCCCTTCCAGCATGAGGGGAAACAATGAGGCTAATTCTGCCTGTCTCCATCAATCTTGCTCATAGATTGCTAGATTCCCTCCACAGAAAACTAGAAGGATGTTTTGCGCAGGCCCCTTGGAAGGGGAAGCTTCATCTCTTTCCCTCCCACCAATTCTGATGAAGATCCCTGGATCCCACCAGCACTGGGAAACCAGCATTGATGATGGGGATTTTATTTTCCTCTACTCTCGTGCCCTTTGCTGTGGGAGCTGGTTTGCTCCCATGAGTCATCCTCTAGGCATCTGCCATGCACAGTATCTGCTCAGTAGATTGTACACTAGGACTAGGCATTGCACAGATGCTGTGGACCTTCTAGAACACCTTCTAGGTATAACGAGAATAAGTAGGGGACAACTGTGACTTTCCCCTCCCAGCCAAATTTGCACTACATGAGCCTTTGTTTCCTTCTAACACTACAGATGGCTTCTGTCCTCCCATCCACTGAGTATTCTCAAAATGAATCACCACGTGCATCATAACCTCAGCACACCCTTTGCAGCTATCTGTTTAGCAAGCTGTTATGGGCACCTGGGCTGGAAAGCTATATTCTGGTCTTTTCCTTGATATTTGATCCCAACAAGGAAAGGATTAATTCATTTCCAGCTTACTAATCCACCTTTCTAACACCTCCCCCCCATCATTAGTCAGTAGCCATATGGGAAACAAGGCCACTTGTCAGTTACATTTGTGGCTTGGTTGCTCTTCGCAATAATAAACAAGTCAGGGGAAGCCAAGCTGGAGAAAAAAGGATGGATAACAGCATGGTGACATGACGTTTCCATGTAAATCAGGGATATATTTCTGCAGTTTTGGTTACTTGATAATTGGTTTCAATTTAGTTTAAAATATTTATAGGCTGCCTTGCTATTGTTACTATTATTCTAAGGAAAATAATTAAACAGGTTAAAATTGTCATGCTTATATCAGATAAATGTAATGAACTAGCAAACCCAGCAAGTTACCAAACAACAACTATATGAGGTATTTAAGCATTGTCCTTAATTAAAAGCAACCTAGAATAATTGGGTTATCATTTATCACCAAAAACCAATTGCTGATGAGGTCAGACTTCAGTTCTTAGTTCCAGAGCTCTAGGAAAAAAAGGTCACTCCAAAGATCCTGATCTCATTGTCTACTATTGTTCAAAATGAATTTGTTCTTCTTCCACTTGGAAGGTATCAATCTAGGATAAATTAAACCAACTAGTGGGAAGGTATATGAGAAAAAAAAAAACAGTAGAGTGAACCTCTAAATGTCAACAGTGTGCTCTCCTTCTCTCCTTCTTCAGGTTGATGCCCTGGTTCTTTCTCCAGCCTGCAGTTGCTTTTATTCTATTTGCTAGCAAAGGCCAGCAGACTTCCCTAGTGGTGGGTGGTGTTGGGGGGGGGGGGTAGGGATTTCGTTTGGTTTTTCAATGGTGCTTGCTAAGTATCTTTGAGGGCTTACCCCAAGAAGTTTGTGTGGGGCCCTGAGTTTTATATCAAGAAGGCATGGTCCCCATCCTTATCTGATACTCTCATCTTTCCTCCATGTTTGCTCTCCCATCGCTTGCTTGGAGTCAGTGGGCGGCTGAATGTTGAAGCTGGTCTCTGGAGAGAAGGCAGAACCCATCGCTGAGAATAACCTACGCCTAAGGCTGGCTCTGTCCCACCTGCAAAGACCCACGCCCTGCTTTGTGCTCACATCGCATACAGAGACAGACTGACATATGCGTTCATGTACAGAGAAAGAGCACTGTTTATTTGCCTTTTGTATGCGTACTCGCTAGCACAACTCAAGAAAGATTACAGTGGTATACCAAGCCTGTGTGGATATGCATTTGCCGGCAGGCTGCCAGCTTCCTCTCAAGTTGACTCAAAGCACCTTGCCAGCCCAATGTTATCAGTCCAGTCCTCAGCAACAATTCTCTCATTATTAACAATCTCTACTAATGGAAAACAGGTCATGGTGTGTGCATGTTTGTTGTGGAAGAACATAGTATGGATGCTAATTACATGTGCCCCACTGGGAGAGATAGCATTAAATAGGCTTAAAAATAGATAAGGCCAACACTAATTTTTGTAGACCCCATTGGCCTGGGGCATTTCCAGTCCATTTTACTTTGTCATTCATTTCTGTGTGCACCATAGTAGTGGGCTGGATTGAGGAGGGAAGCCATGAATACAAACCGTTGTCCAGACAGTCTTTCTGGCCCCTAGGCCATAATAAAGCTTTGATTTGATTTGATTTGGCCCAGACAGTAGACTTGCTGCCGAGTAAAGCTTTCGCTGCAGCTCTGTCTCTCAGCCTGGTTTTTTTACTTGCAAAATGGGTAGTTCATCAACCTGTCTCAGATGAGACAGATAACTGTTGACACAAATAAAAACTGTCAAATGATACAACATTTGACAAGGAGCAATGGTAGTTAATCCAAATCAGGTCAGCATGTGTCCACCACAGCTTTTGAAGGAAGGAGTGCAATCTCTTTAGTTCCTGGAGGAAAGGCAGGATAACCATCTAATAAACAAATATATCTACAGAAGTTCAATTGGAAGATACTTTGCTGAGAAACAGAAAGGTACCAGAAAGGAATGGCTGACTTCCGAGGGTCAACTAGGGCCAATTAAACTGTAAGGCACCAGTGCCCCTGATGTAGCATTCCTTTGGCTGTAAATCAAGAAGAATCTTGTCAAATCAAACAGATTTCAGATTTCTGCAACAAACAGCTCTTTTTATAGTTACATCTGATTCACCAGCTTCCCTAGGAACTCTTGCTCTGGGACAAATCAGCACATGGTCTGGCTTTCAGGTTCTCCACTTTCCCTCTGGAAAGAAATTCACTGGGGGAAAATATGCATATCCTGAAGAATCCAGTTTTGCAAAGCTGCCTATCATGATTGTCCAATGACTTTCCTTTTAACAAAAACATTAAAAAGAAGCAGATCAAAGGTGCCACAATCCAAGTGTTGTAAAAAGGTTCCTTAAAAAAAAGCCTAACATTACAAATCAAAGGTGCTTATAAAAGGAAAAGGGCTTGGGGGGTGGGAAGGGGCAGAGTAAACAGACAAGGTGCTAATCTGTATGCCATTATGCAATACTGTGGCTATCTTATGACAGCAGGGCCATTCAACAGGCTTCCATTGTGTGGAGGAAAAAATAAGGAAATCAGCATCCAAATTGGAGCTTGCAAAAGGGGAAAGCTTAGATGTTGTTTGAAGATGGAAAGTTTCCACACTCCAAAAGAGCAGACAGAAGAGGGGACTGGCCAGCTTCTTGGCTCCACCCACACCTGGGCACAATCTCTTCTGGCTACGCCTGCAGAGAGAAAGAGTTATAGATATATATATATCTCTATGGCCCCAACTTTGGACAATCCTTTTGCAGCTTTGGCACTATCACTGCCATTCCACCAGCTCCAGCCCAGCCATGAGGAAAGAGGTTTGCACCATTGCTTTTCTCCGAGCCGTCTTCACCGAGTTCTTGGCAACAATGATTTTTGTGTTTTTTGGTTTGGGCTCAGCCCTGAAGTGGCCATCAGCCTTGCCAAGCGTCCTTCAGATTTCCCTGGCATTTGGCTTGGCAATTGGCACAATGGTACAGACCTTTGGTCATATCAGTGGCGGCCATATCAACCCAGCAGTGACCATTGCCTTCTTCGTTGGGAACCAGATCTCTTTCCTCCGGACCTTGTTTTATATCGGGGCTCAGCTGTTGGGGGCCATTGCTGGTGCAGGCATCCTTTATGGAGTGACCCCCAGCAACGCCCGTGGTAATTTGGCAGCCAATGGGGTAAGTACATCTCTCAGAAGGGGTTGGGGTCTAATGTGTGAGGAATTCTCAGGCAGGTCCACCTTCTCCTAAGGAGAGTTTGCATCTCAGGGGAGAAGAAGTATCAGCTGCTCTGTTCCTGGATACTGGCAAAAGAGTAGCCTTTCCATTCCCAGAGAGCAGGTGCTGCAATAGATTACACCAGCACATCTCATCCAGCAAAATAAGATGGAAATGTTCTCTTATCCATACACCTAGCAGTTTGCTAGCATGCATGGAATCATTTATAAGGCAGCCCTCTTTGAAAATGTCTTCATATCCTAAGGGGATGAGTGAGTCAATTAAAAAAGGAAAGCAAGAAATGCATTAACTCCATCACTGCTATAGGTAGAAGGATCAGCAGGAACAATGTAGAGAATCTACCTATAGCTATTGGTTTCTTATTAAAGATCCATTGTTTTCCTTTTCAGAAACCTTTCACAATAATTTCACACTTGATGCAAACTTGTGTGTGTTGGCTTGTGTGTTCTTGGAAAGGCATCAAAAGGATGGTGTCTAGGATTTACACACACACACACACACACACACAGTTATACATACCCTTTCCAATATTTTCCCCTCAGGCCTCCTGAGAAACAGCTCTTGATGATCAGGAGGTTTCTGCTTCAGTGCAAGGAATGGGGGCTTCGAGCAGTAAAGGAGAGCCAACTACAAACATATAGAACAGGCCTGATCTCAAGATCCCTGGAAAAGATCACAGGGCAGCATTAAAGCCATTGATCCAACTGGCTTCCTCATAGTAAATTAAACAAGCAGTCTGTGAAACTTATGAGAAACATTATTAGAGCCGGACAAAAAAAGATACAGAAAACCGCATGGAGATAATATTTTAAGTGCCATGTAAAAACAAAATCTCGAGTCATATGTGACTCTTGGTGACTGCAGGGACACATTTAAGTTTTCTTGGCAACAATACAGAAGTAGTTTGCCATTGCCTTAAACCGCTATCATTATTAAATGCAAGTGGAAGTTCCAGGTCTCACTTCTAAGAGCTACAAGTAGAATTTGAGACCAGTCTTATTCAGAATTATGCTATGATTTCAGGTTATAGACGATGTCCCCTCATCCCATGCTTTCCCCAAGGACCACTGTTATTTTTCCATCACTCCTCTTTTCATCAGCACTAATTGTCACAATGATTTAGATATCGTGGAGTCCTTGGGGTTCTCTGAGCTTGGTTGTTTTCTTGCAGACATTTTGTTACCCGGCTAGGGTAACATCTTCAGCACTGAAGATGTTACCTAGCCAGATAACGAAACGTCTGCAAGAAAACAACCAAGCTCAGAGAACCCCAAGGACTCCACAATTCAGCCCTGAGATACATATATTCTCTTCTATTGATTTAGATATTGCAACTCTTGTCTAATGATGGTTAATAGAAGAAAAACTTAAGGAGAGACAACTGAGAGCCTCTTGCCCCATCAAAGCTTTCTATTTGCATTATGACCCCAACTAAAGTAAGCGTTGCCTTAGATGGTAATAAAATATGTAAATCCCCAGTGGAATTAAAAATGAAGTATATTAACCCAACACCAGTCTCTTCTAGTTCAAGTCTAACAGAATCTTGCATTAAGGGGACTTCCATCTGAGGCTACCTAAAATAAACTTTCAATCTGTTCCTGATTACTGAACAGTCTCTTATCTTTTCCTTCTATTGTCTTCAACAAGCCCCAATGCTTTTAAAGGTCATTTGACATAGATACAACATTATCCAAAGGAAAATACCTCCAGATGGAATCAGTGAGATGAGGTATAATTTCTGTGACAGGGACACAGAATGAGAGAGATTTTAAAAAATCAGGGTTGCACCCCTTAACACCCAAAAAACCATGCTCTATTTCTTGCAGAACTTTTTAAGGCTCTTTGCCTGCCCTTTTGGGAAGGTGCCTCCAATCGCATACCTGTGCTGAAACTTGGTAAATGCAACCCTTTATTTGAGATTAAGGACCGCACCCCCAGTGACACAGGAAAAGCCACTGTACAGAGTAAATTGCAGATTACATCTCAAACGATCTGAACAGGAGAGCAATCACAAAGCTCTGTTGCACACTTCTCCCGCATTCACAGTTCCCCTTGATTTTTAGCAGGAGTGACTTCCTGGCAAGAATGTGCAAGACTAAAGCCTAAGCCAGTGCCCTTTTGTCCCAACAGCTCAGCAACAACACAACAGCAGGTCAGGCTGTGGTAGTGGAGATGATCCTGACTTTCCAGCTCGTCCTGTGTATTTTTGCCTCAACCGACAACCGCCGAAATGACAACGTGGGATCCCCATCTCTGTCCATTGGATTGTCTGTCACCCTGGGCCACCTGGTGGGGGTAAGTGTTGTTTGTGCTCATTAGTGCAAAAGCCGAAGAGAGGGGGAAATAGAGGGAGTGTACTAGTTCGACCTCTCACTACCACTCTTGGCTGGATGACCACCCTCGGATCATAAGGTGTCACAGTTGGTTTGTCCTCCAGTGCAAGCAGCTTGTGTGTGACAACTCCAGGTGAGCAAGGCAGCTGTATCTGCAACCTTCTCTGTAAAGGTGACCATTAGGAATATGGGAATTTTTTGGAGAATAGGTTGACTTCATGGGTAGCTTCTGTCCAGATTCTAAGGCACAAAAGAGTCCTTCAAAACAAACTTATGGTCTACTATAGACAGAAGCTTTTGTGAGTGAGTGGTGTAATTAGCAGGATTCAAAACACTCATTCCCCACAATCCATATGGTGCCTGTGTTGAACTTCATGCTAATTGTCTTTACTCCAAACATCAGCACAGATGGAAAAGCCACTGTAGCATCAAGCCACAGATGGAAACACCAAAATCTCTTTTAAATAATAACTCTGCCTTGATGTGTACTGCCTGACCTTCCCTGTTCACTGTGACTAGTGCTGGAAGCAGGAGATACAGGAGGCTCTTTAGCTCAGCAATCTGCTATTGTGATTCAGAAAGCCAGGCTTCACATATGTAGCCTATGGCATGAGGAATGCTAGCTGAAGGACAACTGACAGGTGATCTTCCAGGGAAGCGAACAGGCAGATTGATAGAAAAGTCTGTCTTGAAGTGGCAAGAGAAATTTAGATGCCTAACCTACTTTGTTTTTCTCCTCTACAGATCTATTTTACTGGCTGCTCTATGAATCCTGCCAGGTCTCTTGGGCCCGCGGTTGTCATGAAAAGATTCACCTCTGCTCATTGGGTAAGAAATAGAGTTATCATAGCGGCATCGCCCATAGTAATCAAAACAAAATGGCTGAAACCATATCCTTAATGACAGCTTTGTAAGGAAAGATCTTTACAGGAAGGAATGTTTATCAAGTTAGCAGATGACATCAAACTGGGTGAGATAACTAATACTGAAGGAGATAGAAAAAACATTCAAAATATTACAAGTTAGAGAAGAGGGCTGAAAAGAACAGAATTGAATTTAACAGAGACAAGCGGAAAGTTCTTCATTAAAAAAAGAAATAATTACATCCACAGGTATAGCATGGGGAATACCTAGCCTGGTAACATCACATGTGAAAAGGATCTTGGAAGTGTAATTTATCAAAGTGAGATGTGGCCAAAAGAAATATAGTTTCCAAATCATGAGAAGTAATAGTTGCACTATCTTGGTCAGGCCCTATTTTGAATACTGTGTCCAGTTCTGGGCACTCCACTTTAGGAAGGACTCAGACAAACTGGAACAGGTTGAAAAGAGAACAGCAAGAAAGATAATCAAGGAACTGGAAACTATGTCTTATACGGAAAGCCTATTGCTTTAACTAGGATCTATATCTGGATTCTTGCACTAAGCAGGAATGGGGCTGGACTTGATGACCTATGGTCTCCTCCAACTCAATAATGTCATGCTCTAATATATAACTCAATATATAACCCAGAAATATTTCAAAAAATGTATAGCATTATTCACTTCTGCTTTGCAACAGTGTTGGGCCAGCAAGCTCCATAATGTCATAACAGAACAGGATTTCTCTGTCTCCAGTCCCACACGCTCATATCACAATTGAAACTGTGGTTCTTAAAATGTGAACTGAGAAAACTAGGAAATGCAGAAGCCCATGACAACCACCACAAGTCTCACTGAAATGTTATTTCCTTCCTTTGAAACTGTGTGTGTGGGGGGGGGGGGGGGGTTGTTTTTGTTTTTTTGATCCAAGAAAGAACCTTCAAATTGGTGTAATTTCATAAGAACCTGGAGGCAACCAAGGAATGTATATATATCACTGCCTGAATGCATTTCACACTAGCTTCTGAAAAGCCCCAGTTGTTTTGCCCAAGCAGAAACATTTTCATTTTTTTGAAATTTGGAGGCATTATGATCTAGGCTGTGTTCACATAATATGCTATGCCTAAACAAATTTTATTATGTCTTAACATGATATTCTGATTCACACAACCTGCTGAAATAATGGCTAGTTTTTCAGAACTCACCAAACTTACTCAGTCCCATATAACCAACACCACTGTGTTGTGCAAACCCATCAATGACTGTATTTATACCAGCTAGGCGTAGCTGGGGAAATCTGAAAGCCTTTAACCAATTCCTTGTATTGGTTTCTCAGGTGTTCTGGGTTGGACCCATTTCTGGAGGCATTCTAGCTTCTCTGTTGTACAACTACCTGCTGATCCCCCACTCAATGAATATGTCTGAAAGAGTTGCCATCATCAAAGGTACCTACGAGTCAGAGGAAGAGTGGGAAGACAAAGAGAAAAGCATGGAAATGTCTTCTCCATAAACAAAAGCAATCAGAAGGAGAGAGAGAAAAGGAACCTGATGGCTTACATGACAATAAACCCTCACTGTATGCCTTGTAAGCCCAAGAAACTTCCCCCAGTGCCCAGGACTTGAAGAGGGAATGGGAAGAGCTTACTTGCCTAAATAACTGTCTTGAACTTGTGGCTGCATGTACATGAGTGCATGAGAAAATGTGGCTCATTCAAACAGCAAAACCAGACAAGGAGAGTATCTTGACATCCTGGAGCCTGCAAAAATCTGGATGTGCTCCAGGACTTTCTATCCACATTTCTATTCTTTGCAACAGGGCACAGTCTTCAGTAATTTGTTTAGATATTGACATCTGACTTCCCGACAGGTGTCCAGAATTTGTCACTACAGGTCTATTGATATGCTCTAGGCTTTGGGGGCACAGTGGCTTGAGCTTGTCTCCTCTGTGTACTAATATTTGTCACTGGGTCTTGGAATGCATAGGACATCATTAATTTTAATATTTAGGACAAGCTAAATATGAAGCAAAACCCCGAGCTGAAGTTATGTCTGAGCTTGTGAAAGAGAACTGACAGCCATTTTGCACTGAGGCCTATGAGGATTTGTGTGAGGTCCCACAAAGGCACATCTCCTTTTTAAAAGAAGGTAGTGCTTTAAGATCCGTAAATGGCCTTCATTTTGTGGAGCGGGAAAGGAAGCAAGATTCCTCAGGAATGGCCTGCAGCCATTCCCTTCCTAAAGTGATTTCAGGGTTCAAAGAAAATGCAGTACATCAAAGCCCCTTGCTTTGACTTCATTTCCATCTTACATAGGTTCCAAGAAGCAATGGAGAGAGATTGTTTGAGGGCTCTTCAGTATAGCTTAGCCTGTCTCCCGTAGCTATCTGGGTTATCTTGACTCAGTTCTCCCACGTTTCTGATCCTTGTCTCTGAGAGAGAAGGAGTGGAGAATGAAGGAGGGTTGACATCCTTTGTGCTGCTTAGGACAAGCCAGCAGGCAGAGGTTAGGGGAGGAGAAGTGTAATTAACTCATAGAAATGAAACCAGGAGTAGAGCTAATAGCAATAGATGGAATAGTAGCTGACCACAGGGATCAGACCAGCTTACGCATGGATTCCAGAGAAGAGCAGCACAGGAAGGTGCGGCAACACGTGAGTGCAGTCCCCTCCTTTCTCCTGACGAGTCATCATTTCACCCTCCCCTTCCTGCCTCAGGGTAACTCCAAATGCATTTTCCCCCCAAAGAATGTGGAAGTATGTAAAATAGCTATATGGGCATGCATATGTATACCGTGCAATTTTAGAAAGAATTCTCCTCCAGCGTGAGGAAGATGCAATACTTCTCAGCACTCTAGGAAAAGACAGAGACCAAATGACATACATGCCAACAAAATTTTATCTGCTGCAAATGGATCTCCTGTTGATCTTAGGAAAGCCTGATATGTAGGGCAGGGGGAGGATTCATTCTCCACGTAAAAGTCTTAAATAAACTAATCTGAACTCAGACAGTGGGTGGTAGAAAAAGCACCTCTAAGCGCAGAAAAAGACAACCCCTGGTGGTTATTTGGCAGGCCTACAGACCAAGAGAAAGTTCTCTGAGTTATAGCAGCCGTGGTTCAAGAGGGTGTGATTTAAGGAAGCCTGGCTTTTATGAGGGGGAAAAAACCCTCTTTCTCCACATAAAAGTCCAGTACAAATGTTATACTGTCTGCTAGTTTGGTTTAAAGCTTTATAACTTAACTTTGGAGGGAATAGGACATGTCCAACTGTTGTTTTTCTGCAAAAGAAGAATGCAATTTGCTTGGGGCCTTGGTTATTATTTGTGTCTATAATATATTGTATTATTTATTATCAGTGAAAAAGAAAGGCTGTGTACAAACAAAGACCTTTGGCTGAAAGCGCATGGGATTCAACGGGAGCAGCATGGGGGAGGAGGGCCAAGGAAGTAAAGAGGGCACAATGCTGCACAATGGAAGCCCCGCCCCTTTCTACATGCATGCCGTGTCACCGCGTGTACAGAAAGGGCAGGGTTTCAATCACGCTCCTACAGCCACCATCCTGGCTTTTTGACCCCGCCAAGGACATCTCTGGTGAGCTGTCCAGTTCAGCTGTGAGAGGCAGTAATTTAAATGGTTTAATAAGAAAGCTGGCTACCTTAGGGGGCCAAATGGAGGCCCAGAGCCACCTAAAATATTTAGCTTTCTCCTCGTCTGATTTGAATTCACTTAATTCAAATTCACCGTGTTCGAACAGCACTGACATCTTGGAGACCACAGTAGTGCGACCCTCCAGCTTTGCGTGCTCTAGCCCCACCCCCAATGAGGCCCTGGCCACACCCACCAATCAGAATTTCCCTTGGGCTGGAAGAGCCACATCCAAGGACACGGCTGTGATGGAGGAGCTCCTAAGCAGGTGCTGCCTGGGAAACCAGGATATAAGGGGCAATGGTAGCTTACCTCAGCAGCATGCCCTGATTTCTCTGTAAGTTTAAGGAGAAAGAGAAAAAGGTGCTGCTTTGCTGCTTTCCATCTTTGCTGCTCCCAGGTAAGATGGCAGAGCAAAGGAAAACATTGATTGCTGGAAGATGGGAGGGGGGGAGAAAAGGAACATCTGTTGGGGGTCCCTCTGGGCTATGGCACAGTCAGGCACTGTGCCACTGGGCTTCCCAGCAATAGCCAACTTATGTGCATGAGGCCACTAGGATAATTCTGTAGAGCAATGTTTCTCAACCTTGGGAACTTTAAGATGTGTGGACTTCAACTCCAATTCTGGGAGTTGAAGTCCACACATCTTAAAGTTCCCAAGGTTGAGAAACACTGCTGTAGTGTGAAAAGCAAGTTTTTCTTTGACAGCTTGTATAGAGCTATGGTTGAGTTCCTTCTTGCATATTAATTCAGAATAGCATTATAACTATAAGTAATCTGTTGAGTTGAGTTAAGGTAAAGTCTCCCTCAGGTTGAGCTCAGTTCCTGATGTATTTATGAATGTGTCCATGTAGTTTTCATGACCACAACATGATTTTTCTACCTTCCCAGCCAACGTTCTTGATGGTTTCTCATCTAAACAGATGTAACCTGGCATACCTTTCAGTAAGCAATCCAGGTTGCTCCCTGAGAAAGCCCACTTCAGCTTTAAAACTATAGAGCAGGAGATGGTGGCGAGAGATCCAACAGACGCTAACCCACAGGAACCAAGCTAAAGTGCATTTAATTGTTGTACACAGAGTCACTTTGTGTGAGATGGGCGGCTATATAAATGTGATAAATAAAAAAAAGAAGCCAACTCTCAGGAGATGATTTTGGAAGAACAGGTCTCAGCTTCTGAAAAATGTGATTTATCTTCTGCTGTTGTTCATCAGACTTATGAAAGCAACAGCTACATCTCTGGGGCTCTAGAGCAGGCCCCAAACCACCCATCAAAAACGGAACCCATTTTAAAGGTAGCTAGCAACAATTCCGGTCTGGTGAGGTACAGCTTCTGTCCAAAGACATTGGAAGTGGTGCTACATGGCAGCCATGACCTGTATAGCAGTCTTCAGCCTCTTGTAATATTTTATTCTTACTGTTCTTGTGAGGGCAATGACAATGACTGTTGTATGCCACTCAGAGTCCCTTTTAGTGAGGTGGGCGGCTATATAAATAAATAAATAAATAAATAAATCAGGCATAAGGGAGTTGTTAATACAGATGAGAAAAGTGATTTGCCCAACAAAACCCATGGAGCTGATACCGGTCTGCTCCCCAGTCACTTGCTGTCTTCAGGCTGTAAGCTGCTTCAGTCAGATGGTCGTGCAATGCCCTCTTCACATTCAAATGTTTGGTGGTACCAAGTTTCTGAATAGCAGCTCAGGGAAAGAGTGCAGGAAGTGGCTTATGAGTCTCACAGAAAGCCCATGGGGCAGAGTAGACAATCTGTGGCATTCCTGATGTGGCTAAACTATAACCCTCAGCATAGTTTACAGTTGGTCGTGCTTTGTAGGTATGCTCAGAGTTGTAATTCAGCATGCCATAGGTGGCCTACTGTTTTTATCTGGCTTCAGGCAGGTAATGCTACATGTTTAGCTGAGATTAAATGTTTTGCAGGAGAACCCTATTTTGATGCCGCTGCTGCCAAGTACAAGCAGGAAGCAGATCCTGTCTGTTAAATATGAGAGGACGTGCATGAGCTCGGGGAACTACAAAAAGCGGTTGAGATCAAGAATAGATGGATATTTTGAGAACTGTGTCAACACATGTTGGTACAAGCTTTGGCTGAGTCACCCTCTGTTTGTTTTGGGGGTTTAGAAGCAGGCTTTTCAGATTGGTGAGGAAATTAGCACCTCTTCCTTTAGAAACTAATCACCAGGAATGTGTTGATTTTTGAAAAATCTGTTTGAAAAAATTGTTGAGGTTTAACATGAGCTTTTGACTCATTAATTACTGTGGTTCGGGCAACCTGAAATGCATATAATGCAGTACAGTATTCAGAGGAGGCCTAGAAAGGAAAATTTGGTACCAAGGCATTGGACAATCCATGTGAAAAAGCAAGCAACGTTGGGCCCTTCCACACAAGATTGTTTCTACTCCCCAAACCTTCACAAAGCAGTCTTAAGCCAACCTGCAGGAGTCCTCACTTCTGCAAACACCAAAAGCACCATGAGCCAATCAGGGCTCACATCTAACTGCCCAATAGGAGTTTGAAAAAAATGCAACCCCACCTATTTTCTGCTCCTTGAGCTACTGCAAATCCTGGAGCAACAAAATGTTCTGTCAGCCTTGCAAGGTAGGCCAGACAAGAAGCACACTCAGAAGTACTAGCTCTAACTTTATTGTAAGGTTACATTAACAGGATCTTGCAAGTACATATCTCCCCCCTCACCTTTACAGCCCAAGAAACTAGGGAGGGTCTCTTCTGAGACATTTGCTATGCCCCCATTCCTTCTGTGGACTCAGCTGGCTCTTGTCCGACTGTTGCCTACTCTATGGCTCTTCCGCCCCTCTCCCAAGGTCATTCCCACATACCATTACTTGTTCTCATTGCCTTTTCTTCAGAAAATAAAATAAACCCCCACCCCAATTTACATTTCAGTACATATGTGATTTCTCTGGGCATTTGAAAACAAAAGCAAACAAAAATCTCAGCAAATGCCATGAGGGAAAGCTGCATGCAGAATTGCCATTCCCCTTAAAAGCCTTTTGTAGGCTGGGAAGGTAAAATTATTGTATGTCAGCGTTTCTGGATCCACGGGTTTTTCACAATAGCAACCCCCATTGTTGCATGTTGCTTCAAAAGATGGAATGGGGGGGGATCTGAAGAGCTAAAACATTGCCAAGGGAAAAACTCGCCTACCTTATGTTTTAAACGAATTGGTGGGAAACTAAATTGACTCAGCCCTGCAAATTAGCTGACATTGTGAGATCAGATAGGGTTGAACTGCTGAAAAACCTTTGTGTAGAGGTGCCCTCTATCAAGTCCATATGGGTACTGGTTGTCTCACTATGACTGAAATGGAACAAGGAACTTGCAAGAGGAAATAACGGACAGCTTTGAGCCAGTTTAAAGTGATGTGGTGGCATAATTTTTTTGTGTATGTTGAGTTCAATGATTACTCAGTTATATAGCTGATAAAATGAGACCAATTGTAGATTAGTTTTGGCCTCTTCCAGGTGTTGTGGACTTCAGCTCCCAGAAGTCTCATCAACTGCATGCTGGTTGGGGGGCAGGAAAAGTTTGTTTGTATACTACCCCTTGAGTATTGCATCAATTTCTGTAATATCTTAACCTGTAGGGGCCAAACCCATTCAAGAGCTAGAATTGGAAGCAAGTTAGTGTAGGAATATCCATCAGGGCAGTTTTTCACTGTTCCCCTTAGGTGTAGTTGGTACTTTGGGGAAAATGTACTGGATTGAAAACTGCTCCATACCTTGAGTAGCCAGGTTTGAAAAAAGGCATGTCTCCTGCACCTTTAAGATTTATGCGGAAATTAGAATTTGAACAGGTCTAGCAAGCAAACTAGACCTACTCACATTCTCCCTTTTATTCAGCTTATCAATAGTACTTTTATACTTGGCATCCAGTCCATGATCTTGGTGAATTGTTCCTACACATAGCCTAGAATTGGGCTGCAAGTGTTTGGACTACAGTACCACCAGATGGACACCAAGAGTTTTCCTGTATCTCTTTGCTGCCATCTAGTGGCCATTTAGATATTGATCGCACAGACCATGTTTGGTGAAATTGACAGAACTTGCTGAGATGGCCAAACTGATTTCTTTGATTAGGTAGAGAAAGACCATTATTGACATTCATGAATGACTGGAAAACCTTTATGGACTTTTTGCGTAAGAGAGAAAATTATTTTGTGACTTATGGTTTTGATGATCAGAAAGAATAGGTTATAGAAAGAAGGGAATTATGATGTAGTCTTAGAGAGAGAAGTTTGGTTAGAAGTGTATGTATGAGGAAGATTGGAAGCCACTTCTTCTTTTTTCTTTTTTTAAACCCCTCTCACCCCTATGGGTGGTACGTGTCTTCCTCAATCTCGGTTCCTCTACCAGAGGCCTGGGAGTTTGAGGGTTCTGCGCAGTATCTTAGCTGTTCCCAGCACTGCACTCTTCTGGACAGAGAGCTCTGAGGTTGTTCCTGGGATCTGTTGGAGACACTCTCCCAGCTTAGGAGTCACGGCCCCAAGTGCTTCTGCCACCACTGGGGCCACTTTGGACATATGTATGTATGTATGTATGTATGTATGTATGATATTCATGTTTTCTGTTCTGTTCTTTTTCTTTTTTCTATCTCCTTGTTTCTTTGTCTCTTCTTTTCCTTTCCTTCCTTTTTTTCACATTTACTTTACTATATTTTTTCTTTAAATGTATTTCTTATTATATATGTAAAATATTTTAATAAAAATTATTTTTAAAAAAAGATATTTATTGTGCAGATACAGTAGCCCAACACAGTCCAATCCTGGGTTCATTTTCTGTCACTCTACACTGTACTGTAATAACATTATTTTAATTGTAATTTAAAATGTAAGAGGAAGCACATATTCTATGCTGAAAATAAAGGTCTCTTCAGTAGTTTATTTTTCATTTTATACTTTTTCAGTGGCTATACCCTTCTTTGGAAATTGCTCCTTTTACCTGTTTTGAAAGAGTTGCACATCTCTGCACTTTAGTAAGGCAGAATCTGGGATATTTTTAGAAAGAAGAAAACATAAGCATCATGCAAGCCTTTTTCAGCAAACCAAACATAGCAAATTTATTATTTTAGCAATATGGAACTTTTTCTTTTTCTTCACTTTTTTCAATATGATGTATTAATTTCTTTTTTGAACGTATAGTTTTTGTATTATTGTTGTTGTTATATTTTGGTTGCTATAGTTCACCATAATAATAATATTAAAAAATAATATTTTAGGAACATGAGGATTAGAGCTATACATGGTTCAAAAATAATTTAGAAGAAATGCTTTGAACTGCATGTGAGCATAAGCACAACACCTCTCTGTTGTTCATTAAGAGAGCCAGATTTTTTTTTTCAGCATTCTACTGGAGCCCTAAAAATAAATGCTGTTGGAATCAATTCCCTAAATCATCAACACCTTTTTGGAGGCTCACCCAGAAGTTTGAAAAAGTTAGGCTGTTTTAGTCAGTGGCAGAGAGGTGCTGCACTAATGTGAGGTCTGAAGCACTGAATCATTTTCAAAGCATGTAAAATCCTAATTATTATATTACCATACTTTTCCATAAACATGATGATGATTTTCAGCAATTGGAACAAGTTCTTGCATATCATCAAAACAGAGGTTTCCTGTACATTAATTAAGCATGAAGATTGCATGCTAAACAAGAGATAAGGACTATAGTCCAGCTAAGTAGAAGCACCAAGCCAACCTTGGCTCATCTCACAAAGCTAAGCTGGGTGGACCAGGATAGCAATTGGATAAGAGATCACTAGAAGATTCATTGGGGAGTTGGAAAACATCCCAGAAGTTTTGCCAAGAAAACTCTACATTCATGAAGTTACCAAGACACTGAGTTCAAAAAAGGGATACTTTTTAAGGGAATATATGTTGTCCTCTTAAGATAATGCATCATGTCAATGTCATGCCCATCATACTTACATATTAGCCAGATAATGTTGAGCTGTAGAGGAGTGCAGAATTAGCCTTGAAAAAGACATGTGGCAGCCATTAGGAAAACATGGGCTTAGCTTGGAAAACAGGAGGGCTGAGAAAGAAACTCAAGATAGCTTCACCATGACTTTCTTTAGTATAAGAGGGAAACTTTGTCAATCTTTCAAGATTCTGTTATTATAGCCTAGTCAATAAAAGTAATGTTCTAACATTTCTTGTGACTGTAAGTTTTCTGACCTGGTCTACCTCAAAGGGCTGACATCAACTCATTCAACTTTTGGAAGAAAAAATGTGCTTGTTGTCCAACTAAGGATAATTAAGGAAAGCTTTATAGAGCCCTAACCAAAGAGCAGGGCCATGCTTCCATGGCATGTTGGTAGATCAAATATAGCCATGGGCTGTTTCGATCAGTATATATTTGCAGCATCTCAAAAAACTTGACAGAACAACTGATTTTGATGGCTTTAAAGGGGATTTTGAAAAAAATGCATATGGAATAGTTCTCTTGCAGTTCTTTAAAGCTTTGTTTATCTCAGCCTTTAATGTCTTCCAGTATTTTCAGCATTCCGTGATAAATATCTTGGAGAAGATATCTGGGTGCTGGATATTTTATTTTATTTTTGCTTATAGCAACATCATTGACATAATTCACACTGTTCACACTGACTAATTTGGAGATACAGGTTAAGATCTAGTTCATACCTTTTCTTTTTCAATTTTATCTGATGGAGTTGCCCCAAGTTAACTTTTTAAAAATCCTATTGGATTTTAACCCACAGCTTTAGCTATTAGTAATGGTACTGGATCTGGACTGAAAAACTCCATGCCGCCCTTTGATGGCGGCAAAGAGGTACAGAAAACTCTGCAGCCATCTAATGGTCTTTTTTTCAATAAAAGAGAATATATGTAGCTCGGGGTTGAACTGTGGAGTCCTTGGTGCTCTCTGAGCTTGGTTGTTGGCTTGCAGACATTTCATTACCCAACTAGATAACATCATCAGTGCTACTGAGTGTGGGGTTTGCTCCCTGTTTATATGCAGTAGCTTGCCCTGCCAGTGCTGGTGGGGGTGTGGATTTCTCCTTGGTAGCTCCTTGATTAGGGTATTGTTGTCTGCTTGATTGTTTGTCTGGTGCGGTGTTTTTTTGTCTGTTTGTTTGGTCTTTTTTTTTTTTTCCTAGCCTATATCTGCCTTAGTTGTCTGGAAACAAGTAGAGCTTCTCCCATTCATTTTGTGATCACTGAAGTAAAAGCTTCACCTCTTTAATGCTTGTTTGTTATTTTCAAGTTAAGGCCCTGGGTCAATTAAAAAGAAAAAGAACCACTGTTCCCTTCTTCTGTTCCCTTATTAGTAAAGCCATTTCCAACAGGGCCTCTGAGCTGTGTTTCCTACCTGGAAAAAGCCATTCTGCAATGATTATTTAATCCATTCCTGAACAACCAGCCCTGCTGGCTTGTCACTCTGACCTGGCTGATAAAACTCCTCTGAGTTATGGATTAGCTTTTTACAGATTCATATCTAACAACTCTCAGTCATGCTTGTGGTTCTGCAACACAAGTCTGGCTTTAAAGAATGGACTGTGGGGATGTCTTCTTTAGGGGATCGGGAGAGAGGCAATGCAATCTGATGCCTTGGGACATCGCACAAATGCTTGCAATTTTTAATGTGGGTGAACAGGCAACACAGAGGGAGAAACAGTTTGTGTTTAATTATATCAATGCATTTTTCATTCAGAAGAAATAAAATCAAATACATTGTCTTGGCCCTGTTCATCTCTTCATCCTGGGCCTGTTCCCTGTTTGGAGGGTGGGTGCAGAATGTCAGCCAAAGGCCAAGGGTGGCTCCTAGCCCTAAAATCAGCAGTAGAAAATTCTACCCAGGCCGCAAGGTCCCTAAATTTGGAGCAAATAACAATGGTAGATCATTAAGCCTGGAGGCAGGCAAGTATCTTTGATCACAATCAGGCAGGTGCAGGAGTGGGTGGACAGGTAGGCTTTGCTGGCTTGCGGTACAGAGGACATGAGGTACAGCAGAAGGAGCTGAGCATCCTTCTGTAACACATTTCCCAGGGAGAAGACATCAAATTTGGAATCCACTCTGCATGGACCTCGTGTTCCTATAGTTTAATCACTAGGTGGCATTCAGAGGCATTGGCAGGATCCAGAGCTTGTGTCAAAGTGGCAAAAACAATGCCTTACATACGTGGGATGCATGTACAAATCGGTGGAGCTTCCATCACATCAGCATAATGCTGCTTTCACACAGACACACAACCCCCACAACCTCTGGCAGGACTGGATTCAACTCTGGTTGGAAGAGTCAACAATTTCTATTGCTGCTCTGTTCTTTTTCTTTAAAAAAAGAGATGCTTCCCAATTGATATGTCCTAACCTTGGATCCCATGGGTTGTTGGAATACAACTCCCATAATTACTAACTGATGCTGTCAGAGGACAGGAATGATGGGCCTTTTAATTTAGCAACTGAGAACTCAAGTCTAGGAAGCATGGCTCTAAGTCTTCCATGCTGTACTCTTTACATTACAGAAGTCATCTGACTCTCAGGTGGGAATTATATTGCTCTCCAAACTGGAGCCATCTGTAGTTCCTGCCTCTGAGGGAAAGGCCTGTGATTCAGGGATCCAGGATGGGATCCACCAGGATTCCTGACAGGGAGGATAGCATCGTATGGCTCAGGAGAATGTCAGCTTCTGAATGAAAAGGTGCTTGGGTTCCAGTCAGCTGGAGGCTACAAAAGCTGTGCTCCCCATATTAGCTATATGGGCAACGTCAGATAGCTTTTCTCTAATAGTAGTATACTGAAAGGAATAATAGTATATTGGGGTAGAGTTGCTGTGTTTATTCTGTGGTTTGCTTGTTTGACAGACATAATGTAATTTAGTTTCCTCACTGGCTCTTCTTAGCTAAGTTTCATTCAGAATGGAAGAAACTCCAGAGAAGGCCAGAAGCACTTTCCTTGATATGTACAACACACACCACAAGATTGAGCCATTGTACTAGATGCACATTCTGAGATTCCATTCAAGTGAGTTGTGTCTTAATTAGGCCTCTAAGTAGATATGCAGAAGATAGATAAATCTTTTCATGTGGACATACCAGAGCCTATTTTGGAAGGTCTACTCTACAAAAAGAGCCAGTTCGATGTAGTAGTTAAGGCACCAAGCCAGAAACTACAACCTTTGTGTAAGCATCTTTCAACAAGCCAAATATGGCAGATTTTATTTTAGAAACGTGATTATTAGGACTAAGCACACTTTGAAAATGATTTGGTAGAGTATCTTTAACTTCTCAGCCCACATTAATTTTAGCTGACTCCTGAAACAGCAGCATCTTTTTTCAAGTTCTCACAGAAGCCTAAAAAAAGTCAGGGTGTGTTAATTAATAGCAGAGAGGTGCTGTGCTCACTGAAATATAAATCTCTCTCTCTTCCCCCTTCCTTCCCTTGATCTCATAGAATTACTATGGGTGAGACTGCAGCCACTGAATTACTATAGGACAAATGAAATGTCAAAATGCACTGATTAGAAGTGTTGATACCATCCACTGCATAGCAGTTCTTTATGAGGCTCATCTAACGAAGGCAGAAATAATCGCATTTAACCTTGTGGCAAGGACCTTTAGCATCATTCTGATCTTTATGATCCATAAATATGATGGTTTTAATGAGTGCTTTGCTCTTGTTGTGAGCTTTGAGAATGTTGGTGCTGAATTGTTGGAGAATTCCGTTCCAGCTCAGCTATGATGTTGCTCAGAATATTCCAATTTGGGCATATTCTGACAGATCCTGGACCCTGCCGATGACAAGCTAGCAGCATATATGTGGAAGAGTAGCTTCATCCACTTTATTGCCCATGTGTTTACTTAGTCACAAATAATAATAATAATAATAATAATAATAATAATAATAATAGGGGATATTTAGGCTAGCTCACCTGGCTTGTTGAAATATTCATTTACGCCCTCAGGGTGGTACAGAGCTGGTTGAACTTTGTCCTTTGGATTCCTCTGTCCAATCCATACCATACTGGGGGTGGGGTGGGGGCAGGTGTTAGATTTCTTGCTCAGAGGTTGGAGCCCTCAGGACCATAAGACTGAAGCCATGGACTCACAGAATCATCAAGTTGGCAGGACACTCAGATATCAGTGATTCCAACTCGGGCAGATAGTCACCCAGACTTTGCTTGGTCTTGTTTGCTAAAACAGAAGCATCACCATGCATTTTACCAACCAGCATATGTATGGAGTGAGGAATGCTGAGACATAGAAGGTTTTTTAAAATTATTTATTGTTATTTTAAAATACATATAGACTGACAAGTCTATCAGCCTCATAGCAGTTTCTGTTTCTTCTAACTAGAACTTGAAGGATTCCATCACAAAATGATCCATGACTAAACAGATGGGAATTCCTTTCTAATGGAGCAGGCATCCATAATCCACATGTTTCTTCCCTCCCCAGTACTCCAAAAATATTTGGAAGCAAAATGACCTATATTCATCAGCACAATTTTTGGGGTGTCCCCCCCCCCCCGATAAGAATAGAAAGAATAGTGGAAGCCAGTTAAGAGACAAACTCCCACCCTTACCCCCCACCTCACCCCCACCCATGGACTGAAAGCACACTCCTGATATTCTGCCATTTTGTCACAAAATCTCAGCAGTGTGATTTCAGGACAATTTTCAGGGTTTGGGGAGGGGTCTTAAGGATGGTAATGGAAGTAATGTGTATGACAAAAAGTTCCTGCTTCCATTTCTATCCTAAATCCTCCAAAGCAGCCAAAGAGAGTTTAAGTTCAGACTTGACCTTTCCAGTGATGTGGTAAATACCTCCCATGGCCTTGCAAGTAGACAAAGGGAGGAAGCTGCAGCTTGCAAGCAGGATGAGTTGCTCATTCCTGCAAGAGAAGATGTGTTCTGGTAGGATTGTCTTCTACCAGTTCTTCAGTTAAAGAACTGTCTTCTGTAAAGGAATATACTATATGGGAAGTCTTTTTTTAGTAGGCATAGGGCAATTCCACTCTGCAGATTAAGCTACTTGCTCCCCTTTGTTTCTTAAGCCAACTTCAGAAATTCCAGTCTGGACCCGGGAAGGGAAGGGAAGGGAAGGGAAGGGAAGGGAAGGGAAGGGAAGCTTTGCAGTGCTGTGGGCTGCAAGTGGAAAAGCAAGGGGAGCATGGTTCACCCAGCCTGGGCAAAAACCAAAAGGGTATCCACCAAAAGATGTAAGGGTTGAATGGATCACAAGTTTCTAGAGTTGAGGATGGTTCAATGACTTATTGGGCCATAGCTGGATCAACCACAAGATTATAAAAAAACAGCAACTACTGACCAGTAAAGATCTGCCAGCCTGGCATCCCCAGATGAATTGGCTGCTAGGGCAGCAACCAGCTGCTGGAGGGGAGGGGACATGCAGGCATGGCAGCCAATCAGAGATGGGGCTGCTGCTAGAACGGAATAGTGCACTGAAGACCACCTTCTCCGAAGGGCCAAAGATGGCTCAGGCCAGTAAATGGCCATTTTGAACTGAAGTTGGAAAACACAGGCACGGGGTGCATTTGCAATGGGCTGGGAGGGGGAGGGGGAGATCCATTCCTGCGCTGAGGAAGTGGTGAGTGGCCTGTATGGTGATGGGCCAAGCAGAAAGTGAGATCTGCCAATACTCTGGGACACCAGCCCATTTCATTGTAACCATAAACATTGTATAATATCAGTAAATTGAACTGAAATACAGGGGGAGGGGGAGGGGGAGGGGGAGGGGGAGGAATCAATTTGCTTTGACCTCGTGGGATGGGGTAAACTGATTTGTAAATCAAAATAGCACTTCAGCTGAATTAAATTAAAGCAAATTATGGCTTTACAGGAGAATTGCAGACCTAGTTAAGATGGCAGGACTTCTCAGTCAGAAACAGAGGAGTCGGGAACATTGCCCTTGGCATTCTGTTATCTTCATAATGGTTCTCATAAGCCGCTCTGAAGTCAAAGGGGAATGTGGCACGCAAGCAAAGTGTCCAGCTATGACTCCACCTTCCAAATTACTGTGGCTGTGCTAAAGTACTAGCTGCACAAGCACCACAGCGCTACTGTCAAAGTATAAGCTCTTCCACATCAACAAAAAAGGAAACAATCGTTTAGACAGCTTTAGAGGAGAAGGGGTAACAACTGTATTATTCTCAGCTATGGATTGATGATGTGTTTATCAAGATTTGATTGGTTTGTGTTTTATTTTTTGACAGAGGACAAAGAAGAGGATTTTTAGCATCTATACTAAAGTTCCATACTAAAAAAGCCAAACAGAAAAAAGGAAGGGAGGGCAGGAGGGAGGGAAAAAAAACCCAGAAAAATATTATTAAAATGAAGAAAACAACAACACGTTATCATGACACAGTACAACAAGCATTTCTCTACTTATCTATGGTAGCAAACTAATAAAATCATATGATTCATATTTGTACCAATTATTAGGGCAGGAGCGTCCACAGGATCTGATGCTTTTGTCAAAATGATTAAAGCAACATCACTCATTGTACCTCAAGCTGTGTCCCTTTCATATGTATATGTGACATCATGACACACTTACAAAAGGGATGGAGCTTGCAACATAACAGCACAGGACACCCCCCCCCCCCAAAAAAACAAATACTTCCATGTTAGAGCCCATTTTTGTACCCTTCCATAGTGGGAAATCTTGCTGGAGTTACTGCTGTCCAAGCCTTTGCTAAGTCGTTCTGTGAGCCTTGTGTAACTTGATGGTTCTCTTAAGCCTCACGTAGCTAGCCCAGGGCAAAACAGTTAGAGGGTGCCTTGAACAAGACTGTCTCCAATATGGATTAATTGGCACTAAGCTGAGAAGCTTAGTTATGAAGGATCATCATGCTGATCTTCATATGGTGAACTCTCAGGAGAACGTCAGGAGGCCTTAGCCTGAATCTAGGACCGTTTCGGCCTCTCCTTCCAGGTCTACATAAACGTACCTTGGATGTTCTGGGGGTGCTTATCAAAGTTTACTGGTTAATTTGGCATCTGGCTGCTGTGCACCAGTGGCAGAAAACTCTCTGACCAAATCAAAAGAGGGCTTTCCTTTTTAAAACAAAAAGTATCAGAATTACTTCCATTCTAGAGCAATTGAAGTTGGATATGACAAAATCTGGACATACTTTGTGTCTGAATATTCTTTTAATTATTTTGTTCTTTCAGAAGTTGAGCAACTAGAATCACTGTATGCCAGATGGGCAGCTATATAAATACGATAAATACATACATACATACATACATCTTACACAAATAAATATCTTGAAGAGCCCATTTCTGAGTAATTAATTAAACCCAGATGATGTGGAATTGTTCAAATTGTCCAAACTTGTCTCTACAGCAATACAAACCAGTTCAAAGGCTGGGAGGTGACCATTTTTGTTTATCCAAACTTTAGAATCTGGTATGCATTGGCCCTTCCAAGATTAGATTATCACTTTTTTTTCCAAAACTTTCTAGGCATGTTTATTTAAAGCTTTTCATATACAGTGGTACCTCGGGTCATGAACTTAATTCGTTCCGCGACTCTGGTCGTGACCCAAATTGGTCGTGACCCGAATCAAATTTTCCCATAACATTCAATGTAAATACGGTTAATCGCTTCTGACCCCTACGAATTTGGTCGCCTACCGATTTTGGTCGCGACCCGAATCAAATTTTCCCATAACGTTCAATGTAAATACGGTTAATTGGTTCTGACCCCTACAAATTTGGTCGCCAACCGATTTTGGTTGCGACCCGAATCAAATTTTCCCATAATGTTCAATGTAAATACGGTTAATCCGTTCTGAACCATATGTATTTTTTTTTTAAACCACAAAAATATGACACAAAGTACAGTACAGTACAAAGAGAGAGACGCTAACCTTGCTCGAGGCGACTTCTGTCATGGAGGACAGGAAGGCGGGTGGGGAGGCGGCTATTGCTTGGAGGGAGAGTCCCCCTCCCTACAGGAAGCCATGACCACGTGTCACGGCAGGAAAAATGGCTGTGGATCCTGTTCGTCACCCGAAGCAGAGTTTGCGAACGGAAGCAAAATTTTGCAAACGGTGCTGTTCGTGACCCGAATTGGTCGTGAACAGAAGCGTTTGTGACCCGAGGTACCACTGTATAGGCAAATTCCAGATTTTCAGAATATAATTTAAATTCCTCCCAAGAACTTGCTATAATAATATCTAATCAAAAGGAAATTACCACTGGACATAATCAAAGCATACGAATTAGTGTTCCTTCAAAATATTTTTTGTTGAGCTACATTTTTTTAAGTTTAACTAACTTAAAAAAAAAATAAGAGGCACGTATTACTCTATGCCATATTTCTTGTAGGCCATTCAAATGTAAATTTGTGTATTTTAAAAATTGTAGATAATATTGAATTATAAGTTTTGCCTATATGAAAATATTATACAATACATTCAAAGTGACTGGAATTTCAGAGGCTGCTGAAGGGTCTGGACTAAATTTAACAAATGTTTAATAATTTGTTTTATATAGAAATATACACTGCCATTAGGGTTTTATTGTTGTTTTTGTTTTGTTTTTTTGCAGCTTTTCAAAGTTTTTTTAATGTGCCATTCCTTATTAATGTATTATTAACAGAAAAATTGTTAAGTTGGTTAAAAATAGGATTACACGTCATCAATTAATCAGTAATAATAACTGAGGAAGAGTAATCCCATTTTTAACTGAGTGCCCCCCCCCCGCCAAAGCATTTTCCTCTATTTCTAAATAAGGATTATTCCAAAAATTGGTTTCTTGTGAGAACCACAATCTAATTTTAATTTTTTACCCCCACAGCCCAAATATGTTAAACCTCTTTAAGTTGTAGAAATATTAAAGCATTTCTACTATAATTGGAACCAAACACTTGCCAGGACTTAAAGGGTGCCAAATAATAATTTTCAAGTTGTGTCCACAACACTATGCAATCAGTGTAATTTTCATTCCTATACCTTATTGAAGCTAGCAAATACTTGCAGGAAAATCTGGAAAATTTAAAATCTGGAAAAATTAAAAATACCATTATCATGCAGGAACTGTAGCTTTAAAAGAGAAATCCTAGGTTTTCTTTTCACAAAATGTTTACCATTAGCTTAATAACATTTTTCAAATGTTTGTGGAACTGACACAGCCAATGCTGTCAAGGTTTATATTAGCCTTGAAGCTATATGGTATTCTCGAAACCACATGTATTCCTCCTGACAGACTTATAGGTATTTTCATCATCCCTGATTAATACATTTTTAAATATTAATTTAAGCTATACAGTCTATTTTCCTAACAATAACTATCCACAGGTATTTCACAGAATCTGAACAATAAATAAATCCTAATTTTTTGCCTACATCTATAGGGACATTTTTACCGATTGTCATAATATTGGGCATATAGCAATTGATTTTTTATCCAAAGTTTTTAGCATATTGCCATACAATTTCGATGAATCTAATAAAGATCTTTGATAATCATTATAAAGATCAAAATGTCATCTGCATATAATAATAATATGTGTTCGATTTTGGTCCCATGCACTCCCTGAATTTGTTGTTTTAAACATACCAAAGGTTCCAACACCGAATTAAATATTAAAGGACATGGTTCACATCTCATCTTGATTACTCTGGAGATAATCCCATTGGCTATTATTCAAGAGAAGGGATTAGTATAACAACATTTTATTCAAGAAATAAATTCTACAGGAAATCTATTTCTTTTCATGACTTGTGCCAAAAACTTAATTTGTACCATATCAACGTTTTTTTTTCACGTCCAGTGATGCCAAACAGTTGTTTAATTTTCATCAGCATACAAAGCTAAGCCATCAAGGAGCCTAATTTTATCAGACGCTTGACATTCTTTCACAAAGCAAGGTTTGCCAGATGAATTATTGATGGGAATACCTCCTATAGCCTACGTGCCAAAGTATTTATAAAATTGTGGCAAGTGTAACATAATTGGACAGTCCCTTCCTCTGCTCTTAAGTTTATACGGGATGTGCCAGGATGGATTGCTGATATGTTTATCAAGACTGAAAAAAAAAAAAGTGGAGAAAACTCAAATATGCAGAGCATCCAAGGAGTCTTAGCTGGCCTGCAATATTCATTTTTCTTATTCTGAACCTGTAAACAACTGCATATAAATAATAGGTGTGTGCCAAAATTTGCAGAAATATGCTGAGTTTAACTAAGGTACCAATGCAGAGGTTGTGTCAGCTTCTGTTAGCTTAAGAATTCATTGAAGCATACAGTCTGACCTAAACTTTTGCATCCAACTGTATCCATTTATCTGCTTGAATAATTATTGAGAGTCTCCTTTGGTCTAACCCAGTAGAACACTTCTTCGCATGCACACCAGCTTCATTCAGTCATTGTAATAAAAGGTAGATCATTAAGCAAACTCACTAAGTGGTTGACAGTGCTAGTGGTATGTAAACAGGATAGGATGGGATGAAAAAATGCAAGTCCATACTGACAGAAAATTGGATTTGATGATGTCCATTAATGAAATTTGAAAAAAAATAAATAAATTGGGTTGACTCAGTTTGACAAACTGATTTGGACATCCAAACTGTATTGCTTCAGCAGTCAAAACTGTATTGACAATTCAAATTGAATTGGACTTAATTTGCCTCTCCCTACTTTTCCCCCACACTACATAGATGACCTATTTGTGACGGAGCCTGTTTTCTGGGCATCTGCATGAAAGATGCAATATGTATAAGCCTTTTCAAAATACTCAGATGCATATTCATCATTGTTTTCCAGGCAACACCACAGTAACGCAATGGGTGATGAGCCCAGGAAGGGACATTCCTACCACTGGCGGAGGAGAAACAGCAGAAGTAGAGATTAAAGTGACATTCTGGAATGGGGCAAGTACAAGTCTCTTCTGCCCCGGATGGGGGGATAAAATAAATACAGAGAGAATCATCTGCAGCTTAGGAAGCAAATGTTTCCCATCTGGGGCAGGAGCAGAAGAAGCAAAAACAAGCCAGAGGTGAGGTTCCTAGTCCTGTACATTAGGGATGCATCACCTACATGTTATTAATCTCTAAATATGTTCTTGGTGTGGGATTACCCTGGGGCATGTACAAGTGCTGTCACCCAACAAATGTCATATATGAGTCAACAGGGTCATATCAGTGCTGAAGCAGCGTATTGCTGTCTACGTTTCATCCTAATTCAAGATGCTGATTGGGTCTAAGCCCTCCAAGGTAGATCAAACTTGGAAACCAAAGACACGCAAGCTAATACTATTTTTATGATAAGGTTATAGTAACAGAATCTTGCAAGTCTGATTGTGTCCCCCCCCCCCCCCCCATCTTCATGAGAACTAGGGAGGGTCATGTCTGAGATGCTTTCTCAAATTACATTTCTGCCTTGGACTCAGGTTTCTTTTATCTGACCCTTGTCTTGGTTGTGGCTCTTCCTCCTGTTCCTCAAGGTTGTTCCTTCTTTCCATTGCATTGGGTGATGTAATCATGATTGCATCCACCAGAACCTCTTCCCAGCTGAAGATTCATAAAAGGAGGCTATTATAAGTGACCCTCTGTATGGCAACCGGAATGGCTTCTCCTAACGCCAAGGCCATCTTGCTGTCTGGAGAGAGGGGGAATCTTCAACTGGTGGTTTGTGGGTGTTCTAACATTTCTTCCAACCATATAATGTAACATTATTGTAACATAAAACGCCAAGAATTTCCTTTCTGTCTAACTATGGCTCAATATACAGTGGTACCTCGGGTCACGAATTTAATTCATTCCGCAACTCTGGTCGCGACCCGAATTGGTTGCGACCCAAATCAAATTTTCCCATAAGGTTCAATGTAAATACAGTTAATCTGTTCTGACCCCTACGAATTTGGTCGCCAAATGATTTTGGTTGCGACCCGAATCAAATTTTCCCATAAGGTTCAATGTAAATACGGTTAATCCATTCTGAACCATATGTTTGGTTTTTTTTAAACCGCAAAAATATGGCACAAAGTACAGTACAGTACAGTACGAAGAGAGAGAACGCTAACCGTGCTCGAGGCGACTTCTGGCGTGGAGGACAGGAAGGCGGGTGGGGAGGCGGTTACTGCTTGGAGGGAGAGTCCCCCTCCCTACAGGAAGCCACGACCACGTGTCACGGGAGGGAAAATGGCCGCGGATCCTGTTCGTCACCCGATGCGGAGTTTGCGGACGGAAACAAAATTTTGCGAACGGTGCTGTTTGTGACCCGAACTGTTCGTGAACAGAAGCGTTCGTGACCCGAGGTACCGCTGTATCTGTCATGATTATTCACGATCTAGTTCTGCTGCTTTACCACAGACTTTGTTTTGTTATTTTGCCTGGTTGGTTTTAATGGATTAATCTGGTTTCTCTGAGTGTGAGCGGAGAGAGGTGGAATAAAGGTTTTCAAAGTAAAATAAAAGATCAAATGGCTAAGAGAGGCACCGGTTTTATGCTCTTGGGCGTGGGTTTTAAAACTTGTTCGGGTCACAAAACTGTTAGCTGGAAAAAATCCCTGGAACCCCTATCAAGAGGCAAAGCTCTAGTGACAGAAGAGGGGTTGCGTTTGAGTAAACTTTTTTCCCCCTACCCCTGGTCTCTCACAGAGCCTCGCCAAGTTCTTGCAGAACCCTAGGGCTCTACAGAACACAGTTTGAAAAACCCGGAACTAGGCACATCCGCATCAGTTTGGATGATAGATGTGTTTTGGGTTGACACTCATGAGCAATTTAATCAGTGCAAAGTCTGGTGTGAGCTGAATTACACACCCTGAACTGATATGCAGATCAGAACATCGCTCTCTGCTCCCCCCCCCCCCCCCCACACACACACACATTTCTTGAGTGATCTGATGCAGATTTCTGCTCAGAAAAGTATCAAAATACTTTGGGAAGAAATATGTTTAAAAATGTAAAGATGGGGGCAGGGGGATGGGGACAGGGGAAGAGAGATATTACATTCATTCACTCACTCATTGCATTTATCGGCCACTCAGTAACAAAGTTCTGAGCAATGTACATTAAAAAAAAAAAACAAGCAACAACAATAAAAAGTATTTAAATGTGGAATTTTTAAAAATGCACATTTTAAAATAGAAAGGAAAAGACTTATAGGCGAATATATTCTGAAATGACATGGGCCAGCAAACCACTTCCGAAATCTTGCCGAGAAAACTTCAGGGACTTGTCCAAGCCAGGAGTCAGCACTGACTCAAAAATAACATAGACACTGAGAATAATGCAATTCTGTTTCATGCCTGTTGTTCCTCTGGGCATTCGTTTCAGCCTGAATGAAAACTGAAAAAAGGAGGACTCACTTGGTTCAGTTCTCCATTCATCCCACAATATTCTAGTGAGAAGTTCATGAAACCTATCAGAATTTTGAATGTCTTTTAGAAATTCTTCAAACATTCTGAGATATTTAACCCAAAATTAAAACTTATGGCAGAATTTTACTACTGGGAAAATCTAGGAACAACCTAACAATATGAAGGATCTTTTTGAGAAAATTGGCCATAATCTTATTGAAACTCCTGTAGCCAGCCTCAGAATTAAGTATTTCACCTGAGAAGAAATTTCAGCTTTTGCCCTGAATGCTGCTTCAAGTGTAATTCCAGTTTTGATTTAAAAAAAAAAAAAGTTCTGAGACATGGACTTTAAACATTTTCGGTGGCTGTAGAAGAGATAGGAGTTAGATGCCAAAAATCCTCCAATACACACTCCAGTCCTCATACTTTTTGTGAACTCAGACATCTGAAATCATCATATTTGCTGTGGTAATTGCCACTGGTTCATTGCCATGCTGCTCCTTTTCATCATTTATTTTTTCATTATTCAGGTCCTTGTTTCTGGTTGCCACCTGATAAGATGACTTTTTCACGTTATGTACAACTTACCAAGCAAATATATTAAATGGTCCTTTTGATCTATTCAGTGTCTCAAGTCTGTGAACAAAAATGTCTAAATAGAAGGAATTTCTGAAAGGCTATTTGTACCAGTATGCTTAAAAGCATTTCTGCTCCATGCATGCATTATCCATCCTGTTTGGATAATGGGAACTATGAAAATGAGAGACGCATGGCTCGCTCTCAGAAACCAGTAAAGAGCCTGCCCACAACCTGTATAAGTTTTGTGACATCATCACATAGGGAAATATGATTGGTATTAGCATAATAGTTCATATCACTCCAATTGGCATGTGCGACTCCAGAAAGCAACATAGCCCAGAGCAGTGGAAGGCAAGATAACTTCAGATCAGCAAAAAAGAGGGGAAACATCTGCTGAGCAGAAAAACATAGTCTGAAAATGGTCCTTGCCCACCAAACCTTCCTCTTTTCATCCCCAAATTCCTGCTAGCAGATGTGCAGCACAGGATACATATTGTGTATAAGATCTTACTTATTTGTTTGTTTAAAATATGCCTGTACTGCCCACTCCCTTAATGGCTCATGGCAGCTTTCAGAAAGTGAATCAAAACCACTGAAATACACAAACAATGAACGCACCTTTCAAGCAACTAATTAAAATGCTAAAATAGCTACAATTGTGAAAATGATGGATCCAGTTATGAGGTCTGGGTAAACGAGAATGTTTTGAGCCCTCTCCTCAACTGTAATCAGGAGGGTCTTGCTTCAGTTCAAGTAGCTTCCTCTTCTACAACTTGGGCTTTGCCTTGGGGAAACCAAAATGAACTGGAGAGGTCACACAGGACCTCCCAAGAGCACCCTGTTGATGAAGACATAGTGGACTATATGAGAGCTTGATCCTAAGCCAGGAGAAGCTTCATACGTCCCAGCTAGATTCAGAGTTGCATTTATTTGCATGTTGCAAAATAAAATAAGGCAACCGCCGCTTCTCAGAGAATGAGAATGAAAAGAAAGACAATAAACCATCTTACTTGCTTCATAGTTCTAAAAGACTTTTCAAAAGCAGGCCAATACTTTAAGGAGATTTCCCCCTGCTCCCCCAAACTTTAGGGCTTTTTCCTTAGCTATGGAAATTGTTTGGGCTATTTTAGCATCAAAATACAGTAGTTCTAATTCCAAAATTGCCCTCAAGGATGACTGACAGGTTTTTCCTTGGCCCCACCTCCACTTGGTTAAACCCAACCCTTTCTCTCTATAAATGCATGCAGCAGGGCCCAGCAAATTTACTCTTTGCTTGTGGTGCCTACAAATTCCATGTCGATACCCACTTGGTGCCTACTTCTCTGAACCGACTATGGCTACTACTGCTGAAAGACGATCAGAGGTTCTGAGCCCAAGGTTTGCCTGGGCTATTCTAAGTGAATTTGTAGCCACTGCAATCTATCTTTGTATTGCCTTGGGCTCATCCTTCAGCTGGCCTTTGGAGCAGCCTAGCGTCCTCCAGATCTCTTTGGCTTTTGGACTAACCATCGCAACCTTGGTTCATATATTTGGTCATATCAGTGGTGCGCATATGAACCCAGTTGTCAGCCTTGCCTACTTTGTCGGGAACCAGATCTCCATCATCCGCTTCATATTTTATGTGGTCCTACAGCTGCTGGGAGCTCTTGCTGGTGCAGGAATCATCTATGCCGTGACACCCATAGACATCCGCAGAACGTTATCCTCCAATGATGTAAGTCTTTCTTTGCCAAAGCCCTCATTAATCTGATAGAAACTTGTGTGCATGACTCCCAACCTCTTGCATGGAGTCAATGAATGAACATAAGCCTAATGGGCAATTTTTTAAGAGCCCCTCTGACCTTGCCAAATACTCCTATGCTATAGGTAACAGGTGCTCTGCTGAGGAATTAACCAAAGGTTGATAGGTTGTGATATCTAGCAGGATCTGATTTCCCAAAATTCCCTTCTGAAGCAACTTTCCACAACAGAAGCATCAATCTGGTTTTGTTGCAAGCATTTAGAGTTGACATGTATTTAGGCTGTGAGACGTTTTCCTCTTAAAAAAGGAAAGGAAGATAATAACAAATTATTATGCATAATTGTTAGATAGAACCTTTACATGTAAAGCCAGTGTACAGCACTTGTGAGTATTAGAAGAGAGGAACAGCAAGGTTGTTGCCTTTGGGATCTTCTTGTGGGACAACAGGATGGCACAGAGGCATTTAAAGAAGACCCAGGCAAGGGAGCTGAACCTTTGGGAGTTCACAGACAGTGATGGCCCTGCAGTGGCAAGGAAGAGAGTCTACCACTGCTGTGGTGCCCTCGGGGGAGCCCCTCCAATACACTGGTATCATATGATGAATCAGCAGCCTGCCACTTACACTTAGGGAAGTGCTTTCTTCTGAAACAGTGAGCAACTTCTGCAACAATTATTGAAGAACCCCACACACATAATAGAACCTGTAGCCAAAGTGGGGTGGAAATGAAGATGTCCCCCTGAGTACAATGGAGTTTATTTCCTAGTAACGTATCTTTGGGAAGACAGCACCAAGACTATGCTAGTGGGAAATTTACAAGGGCACAGGAACAAGTTGTGGGTGTTGTGCCTGTGTTTTTTTCTTAACTCACCTTTCTTACCCTTTGGCAGGTCTCCAAAGACATATCCTCAGGTCAAGCATTTGTGGTGGAGATGATTCTCACCTTTTCTGTGGTTATGTGCATCTTTTCTGTTACTGATAAGCGCAGGTGTGAGAGCAGAGGCAATTCAGGATTGTCTATCGGCTTGGCTGTCTCCATGGCTCACCTTGTTGGGGTGAGTCCCTTCGTTTTATTCTTCACTAGTTGGTACACAGAAGGGTTCACTTGTAGGAGACCCAGCAGAAGGCAACTCCCCATTAAAGAAATATGAAGGAAAGGGGGCAGGAGTTAAGCAAGATTTGATGAAAATTGAGGAGAGGGATCATTCTTTGTGTCGATTTGTTTGGGTTTTGTTTTTATAATGTGACATTTCAATCTTATCAAAAGTTGATTTGTTTATTTGTTTTTAAAGCAAGGCATTACTTGGGAAGGCAAAGTAGGAGGCCAAATGGTTTTGAGAGTCTCTAGCTCAGTGTTTCTCAAACTTGCCCACTTTAAGATGGGTGGACTTCAACTCCCAGAATTCCCCAGCAAGCCGTGCTGGCTGGGGAAATCTGGGAGTTGAAGTCCACCCATCTTAAAGTGGGCAAGTTTGAGAAACACTGCTCTAGGTCATCTCAGGATTTTATCTACATCTGAAGGTAAACTGAAAACAAACTTGGTGACAGAAAAACTTGCAGAAAAGAAACACAGAGAAGCCACAGATATTTTGACACAGCTAATGAACTTTCTGACAGGGTGTTTTTGACATCCTTAATTAGTACCAAAACAATTCAGTTCAGAAATCAATATAATAAACATCCTTGACTCAGAAGCCCTATGCAGAATAGGTCTGCCTCAATATTGTCATTAAAGCGTAGAGATGAAACCCATGTTTATGCAAACAGTAGCTAATTGTATTTGGATTTATTTACAGGAGAGTCTTTTCCTCTCAATTTCCACAGAGGAAAACTATGAGTTGGAATCTGCATTTAGCCCAATAAACACATGAGCTGGAATGATAATTTTGTTTCCGTCCTTTGTATTATCTTTACAAATGTGTGACGTTCTAATGAATACAGTATTAATGAAGGCGTTACCAAGCAAGCAAAAGAGGGCAGGATCTAATTTATATGTATACATGCAAATTTAGAAATAGTTTATATGATTTCAATAGAATTTCAAAACCACTCACGTAATGTGGGTGATTATGGCCGGATGTCTCATGTCATCTGCTCAGTCGGCTGCCTAAATGGATAACTTCAGCCTCATAATTTATTATCTTTAAACTGGATTTGACAAATTGTCCCCCGCCTCCATATATGGGATCCCTTGATATAGAGAGATGTTCCCTATAAAGACACATACATGGCAACCTTGCATGTTTCTGACAGGGATCAACACAGCTTCCACTGTTGTACTGAAAAGTACTGCTGGATGCCAAATATCAAGACTGTTCTACATTTATATCCACAGGGGAAAGCTGGAAGAAGTGTCTTTATGTAGCTTATAGAAGTATGTTGTTGCAATGGGCAGCAAGAAATGGGGAATATCCTGGGCAGTGATGTTTATCTAAGTGAGGCAAAGAATCTCCACAGAGACGGCAGTAATAAACTATGCAGGACATGTTAGATGTAGGGGACAAGGTAAGAGAAAAAGCCCCCGTGAATAGAATACTTGAAGTCAATGTTTCTCAAGCTGGGAAACTTTGAGATGTGTGGAGTTCAGCTTCTAGAATTCTTAGCAATGGTTATGCCAGCTGGGGAATTCTGGGAGTTGAAGTCCACACATCTTAGAGTTGGCAAGGTTGGGAAACACTGCTTTAGTATCCTGACAGAAGATCAGCACCAATCTAATCTCATGCCTTTTCTGCCTTCAACAGATTTATTATACTGGCTGCTCCATAAATCCAGCAAGATCCTTTGCCCCTGCTGTCATATTGGGAACATTCGGTCAGTCTCACTGGGTAAGATTCTGCTTTTGGACTCCTTCAGCCCAGATCTTCATTTGTCAGCCTAGATTACATAAACTTCCTTCATACCAGAATCCATTCACTGATAAGCCGTCTTCTAGCCCCATCCATTAGATGCTTTATTTGTCAAGAGTCTTAACCCTGGTTTAGATTTGAAGATTTTGAAAACAGTGGCAAGATTTAGACCCCTAGTCAGTAATGAAGTCAAAGCAGGGGAAAGCCTTGGAGGGCCTAGAGCTGTTGAGAGTTGGGCAGTATACAGGTTTAATAGTTATTTCCCAGTCTAAAGCTACAACTGTTTTATTTCAAGCTCTCAAACTCTCTGGGCCTGAACAAAAAGGATTTCACCACTTGAAAAACAGATTCCCACCACTTGCTAGCACCAAAGTTTTATAAGGGACCTAATCAATTTGGAGAAACATTCAAGCCCTGGATAATCTAGAATTTGCTCTGAAATTGATTCATAGGAATGGGGAACTATCACCAAAAATGAGTAAATATATGACTGGTACAGAGGACAAACAAGACACCAATATGCATAGTATTCTTAAGTTAATATTTAGAAATAGTCGTTATTTCAATAGATATACCAGTGTTTCTCAACCTTGCCAACTCTAAGATGTGTGGACTTCAACTCCCAGAATTCCCCAGCTGGCATAACCATTGCTAAGAATTCTAGAAGCTGAACTCCACACATCTCAAAGTCCACACATCTTAGAGTTGCTAAGGTTGAGAAACACTGAGATATACTATGCACCCACTATGGTGGGGAAAACTGTCCAAGTCACCCATGTGCCTACTCTGTTATCCTGGTGCTCTCTGGAGGTGGGCAGTTTCATTCTGCTTTGCCTTCTTACAGTTCTTTGGTTTTAGACAGGCCTTCAAACAGATGATGCTGATCCTCAATAGCCCTTATGAGCTACTGTAATGCCATTTCTCCCTTTGCTCCAAGAATAACTCACACCTAATCATATGCTGAGAGCCAATTTGGTGTAGTGATTAAGCAATCAGATTAGAAGCCAGGAGACTGTGAGTTATAATCCTGCCTTAAACACAAAGCCAACTAGGTGACTTTGGGCTAGTCATTCTCTCTCAGCCCTGGGAAGGAGGCAAGGGCAAACCACTTCTGAAAACTTGCCAAGAAAACTGCAGGGACTTGTCCATGCAATGGCCAAGAGTCAAGAGTGACTTGAAGGCATACAAAAAATTAAAACCCCGTGCTACACAGTGACTCTTTATTCTATTTCCACTGTCTAAATTTTGCTCCAATGTTGTCAGCACTTTTAGTATACTATGTATACTTCATGTTTTAAATGGTTGTTTCAGAGAAGCAAATATATCACTGCTTAGGAAAACAGCCAAGAAGCACTGGCTAAGCAGAGCAAATGAAATAGAATATGAAGACCAGAGGGAGAACTGCAGAACATACTTTGTCTGCAGAACATACTTTGCCATGAAGCATGTGGAAAGGAGATAGAACCATGGCAGCTAGGTGGAAATTGCTGGTTCTTCTCAGGTGTCAAAATATCTGGGTTAGACCTGCTTCTTGGTGGTTTGCCTAGCAACGGAACATCTAACCCAAGGTATGCAATGGATCCCTGGCATTGATGATGATGAAGCAACATTTTTGTATTCTTAAAAGCTGCTTTTCATTTGCTTCTTTCTGCAGGTCTTCTGGATGGGACCTACCGTAGGCGCTCTCTTGGCTGCTGTAGTTTACAACTATATTCTACTCCCCCAGAGACTGAGCAGGGAGGAGAGACTGTCTATTTTTAAAGGTTACTGTGTTCCTGAAGGGGATCTGCAATACTCACCAAGAAATAGGAATGAACCACAGTGGGAAAGTAAGTGTACTGAGTGATCATATCAAATTGGTGTGAATGGCATCACCACCCACCACCCATTCTTACTAAAATGATGCAGAACACCGAGAAATAATGTCCTACCATTGCAAGGAAAAGAGTAAATTCAGATGCCCCAAATTAAACTCTAACCTAATGCGGCACCCACTTAGTTCACAGGCAGCCATGGGATTTAACCCCATGTTTAAATCCTGTTTGCCACCCAGCAGATTAATAATAGGATCTGCCATGACTGCCAAATGTTCATAAATTTCATTGGCCTGCCAACCAAGATTTGTTATGATTTCCCCCATCCAGGGAGAGATCCTACTCAGTGTTTCCAATCTATGGGACCTGCAGCTACCTACCTTCCCTATCTAAATTTGCCAGCTGTCTCTAGAGGTCACTGCCCACATTGACTGCAGCATCAAACACTGGGGGAAGAATTACATAGCTGCTCTCAGAAGACCATAAGCTAGCCAGCCAAATGAGTTCATGACTGTCCATGTAGGCAGACGCTAGCTACCCTAATGGAATGAACAAACATATAGGCAGCGTATAGAAATCAAGCCTTCTATTTATGCCAGCCCCAGGGTTTAAAACCTAGGCCTTTTCCTCCCATTCTTTTGACTCTATGGACTTTGGGACATTCTTTTCCCTTCCTTGAGAGTCAAAGACATCTGTTCAAAGTTTATGGTTATGTCTGGCTTGGTTCCTACCTTCTCAGCTCAAGCACTGATAGGCATTCCTCTCAGGTACTTTTGAAAAACAGTACTGTGTCTGTAATTGTGCATCCTAGGACCCCTTAAATTGTTCTGTTGTCCTAAGGTGTACCATCTTCAGTACTGAAGTAAGGCCCAGCTATAGTCCAACTGGCTTCTCAGGGTGGGAACATCTATCCACCTCAGACAGCCCTACCTTCTACTTTGACTCATTTCCTCATTCTGAGATTCTTCTGCCCACGTTGCAGCAATGGGGATAACAGCTGGTGGTTCTGGCCCAAAAAGTTCTATTCTGAACCGACATGGTTACTCCACTTTGCTGAAGCTGAAAGGATGTTCCTATAATGCTTTGTCACCACTAAGGATGGAAGAAATAATCTGATTGGCTTTAGGGCCCGGGTAGACCAAACACAGTGTTTTGTGACCGATTACATATTTCACATTCATCTGGGGGGACAACAGAAGCATCTGTGGAACCTGCCCATTAGTGCATGCATATGATGTTGTGATGGTTATACAAAAGTGGTAGAGTTTGTGTGGTGACATTGCAACACATTTTGTCATCCCCCCGCCCCTGCCTCTCCTGTGCATGCCCATAACTGGTGATAGTTAGGTACAGATAGACATTCATAAACATACATTCACTCAAACATCCAACTGTGTCAGTGAGGCACAATATTTTTTCAGGGAAGAATAATATCCAGGAAACTCAGTTTCCATGTTTTGTCTTACTGCTACTGCTGGGGTTTACATAGGAAAGAAAAAAAGGACAGTCCACATATTTTCAAAATAAATATGCAAAACACTACCACAAGGAAAGTAGGACACAGCAACAATAACTGCATGGGCAAATCATTTGCACAACTCTTTGCAAATGATTGGGGTAACTGGTAAGTTGTGTTATGCGGTTCTAAATCTTGATTGAAAATGAAAGATCATGAGAATACGGTTCAGGGGTCTCCAGAAGCAACTGTCCCATGTGTGTGTGCATGCCTCTGGGCCAGTAATATCTCTACTATACCATGTTTGGCTCTCTTAAAAGGAACTACTAACCATCTGCCATTTTCCAGACCGCACAGCTCAGGAGGCCCACCCCATGAACTACACTTCACCCATGTAACTTGCAAAGCTTTGCAGAGTGATGCTTACTTACCTCCCTGAGAAGAGATGTCCATCAAGTCTCATATTCCTCAAAAGCCCCTGTGACCATCAAAGATTAGGCACTGCACTGGAGCGGAAGCAAGCAGAAGTTCACGCTGTGAAGAAGGAGATCACTCCTCTCTCAAAGCCATCATATCTTCTCGCTGAGCCCCATTCACTTGTAAACATTTCCATTTCAAAACCATGACTCAAACTCTTCTTTGGATTGTGGGATTAGTCAGGCACCAGTTGTGGGGTATGTAATATAGAAAGTTAATGGTGTACCAGATGTTCTTTCTATTAAACAAAATTGTAGTTAATAATCCAGAAAATGAACTTTTATGTTTCTCTATATCCATTAAAAGTAAATTGGTGGAAGTGACTATTGTTTTTCCCTTGCTTTATATGTCACTTTGAGAGCCTTTTTGACAGAAAATATGGCTGATAATATAAATAAAATATTAGCACAATCCTCATGCTTGGTGATCCCTTTATGCCTTGAGTAATTTAGGAAGTATAATCGTTTTCTTGTTTATTTAAAGAATTCATATGCCATTTCTGCATTTTTATAAATCCACCAAAAAACTAGAAATAAAAGCAATGAAAGAGCCAAACAAAATTACACACACGCGCACACACACACACACACACAGACGCCGAACCAGACCAAAGGCCTATCTATTCCCACAGTCTATTTTCTCTCAGTAGCCAAATGATCCTTAATGCTACCAGTGCATGGCTGAAAGTAGATAGATCCTTTTCATTAGGAAAAGTTACAGCAGCTGAACCAGTTCAGTCTGAGGAAAGTATTTGTGGGTACCACCCAGTGTCTGTATTCAGGACATCCTACAAATTCTCTGAACCTAAATCTGAAACCGGAGTGCAGCTCCCACCAAAAAAGATTGGATCTCTCTGACAGGAACCATTTCTCTATCTGCAAATCCATCACATCACAAAGGAAGTTGGCTTAAGGGATCTCTTTTACCATCCTCGTTACGATATTTCACTTCAGGAGGAAGTTCCACATGCAGTTGGTTTTATCTTTATGTGAAATCTGGTGTCAGCGTGAGAGGATATGAAGATTGGGTCCACCCTGAATAAAACAGCATTGACACTTGCTTGGAAATTAGCTTTTATCAAAATAAAATTAGTCTATAATAACGCCTCCCTCATCTGTGATTAAATCACAGATGAGAGGACTGACCTGGAGTGCATTAATGGGATCTGGATGGTCATGGAGGTTGGGGTTTCCCCTTTCAGAGATGTGCCTATCTTGGTTTTGGGTACAGCATCAGGCAGGAACTTGGGTGGAGCAGCTATTTGGGATATACCACTGGTATTCAAAGACACTGCCCCACAGATAACTGGATATGAGACCCTGTTTCTTAAGCTGTTGGGGTTGTTGCTGCTGTACCGGCCTCCCTGCTGCATAGCAATCTCTCTGCCTGAGTAACTTGATTCCGTGGCCAGACTGGCAGTAGAATTTCTCAGAATTTCTCAATTTCTATTGTTTGAAGTAATTTGATCTGCCTTCTCTGGGAGGTGGAGTCTGAGGTACTGTAGCTCAGAATTTCATGTTCACCATGACAGCCATGGACCTGACCCAGGTTCCTGAGGGCCCAACACGTAACAGTGATCACACACCTGATCTGTTTTCCTTGTTCGGGCACTGGCAGCAGCCTTTGGAATTGGGGGAGATCCCCATCATTCCCATGTCATAGTCAGGTCACTTTCTGATTTCCATCCCAGATGCCTAAGGAGGAGTTCCAGAAGGAGCTTGGGGTTGTTCCTGAAGGTCTGATGCACAGACCAACCAAGGCCGTCGTCACCACTTGGAATGAGAGGGCAGGTGGGGCCTTGGATCTGATTGCACTATGCTGCCTCTCTCCTCCCGTGGATGCTGGGGCTTCCCTCAGCTTACACAGGAGCTGTGGAAGATAGGAGAAGAGAGGTCTGTCATTGGAGGACAACAAGGGGTGAACTCAGCCAAGCACAACCTAGAGCTGCTATTAAGGCCTACCTCGTGGCAGTAAGGGCAGTATTTAGTCATTCAGTGACCCTGTTTAGAGATATCTGGGTCTTCCTTGGGAAGGTGGAACCCAAGTTTCACCTGCAGGGCCACTGAGAGGAATATTCTAGACATCTGTTGGATAAAGTTGCTCAGATTCACTCCAAGCTGTACTCCAGTCCTGAGGCAGGTCCCAGGAAGATGACTGAGGCCCAATCTGGCTTGGTTATCTGAGATGAGTTTGATCCTGTTAGTCCTGGTAAAGCAGACAGGGTTCTTGGAACTGTGAGCTCAGCCATCTGTGTTTTAGATCCATGTTCCTCCTGGTTAGTGATAGCTTTCTGGGAGACAACATGTGGTTGGGTCCTGGTGGTGATGGATTCATCCTTGAGGAGGAGGTGGTTTTGCCATCCGTTAAAGAAGCACTGATTTTCCTCCTGAAGAAGCCACTGTTGGACCTAACCATTTGGACAACTTTCGTCCTGTCTCCAACCTTTCCTTTTTAGAGAAGGTAGAGAAGGTGGTCACACTGCAATTTCAGAGAAACCTGGAGGAAACAGATTAACTTGGCCCCTTTCAGTCTGGTTTCAGGTCTGGTTATGAAACCGAATCAGCAATGATCATGCTTGTGGATGACGTCTGGTGGGGAAACTGGAGAGGTCAGGTATTTAGTTGGAGCCTGGGTGTTTGTGATTTTGAGTATTGTCCACTGGCTTTTTACCTTGCTTGTCCTTGCAGTCTTATGTTGCTTTGATGTAATTTTGGGTTTTTGTCAATTCCTTTGGGATGGGCAGCCATATAAATTGAATCAAATAAATAAATAAATAAGATAATTCTAGTATTTATAGTTACAGATAAGGGTCCTGAAAAGAAAGTGAACTAAAGCAATGGCCAGTGGCCCTATAAAAGAAACTATTCAGTAGGTGAGCAAGATTATTAAAGCAATCAATCTATTTACACTAGTGATTGATCATAGTGATTCAGATGTGTATTGGACTCCCGGCTGAGATATCTATCTCTCCACTCCAGGTGTGATCTTTCCTGGATCAACATGTTCTGACAACAGCGACTCATGCTCTTATAATGTTGCATCTGAAGTATTCCAATCTACTTTACTTGGTGCTGCCCTTCAGGATTTTTCAGAAGCTGCAGCTGGTGCAAAATGCAGCTGCCTGCTTGCTGATGGTCAGAACTATCACAGCAGGATAACATCTATATTGGCTTCCAGGTCCAATGAAAGTTGCTGGTCATTACTTATATTCCCTTTACGGTCCTCACTGTCTGCCAGACCATCTGCTCCAAGCTGAATCTCCCCATCCAGTATCGGCTGCTTCAGAGGGCAAATTCTCAAGAGGGAGGAGGTCTGGAGACACGTCTTCTTGGGCATGTCCTTCTTACTCAGGAGCAGTTAATTCCCCACACCACCCCAAAATCAGGTTGCCCCAATCCTTGTTAATACTTTGGAAAGCTGCCAAGATGATTCTTTGCTGTAGAATTTTTGAAGCAAAGTGTTCCGTGTAATTGAGGGAGCTGCTTTGAATCTTTCTGATTTTAACATGATGAATGGTTGAGATATAATTCTGACATTATTGACAGCTGCTGTTTCATTTTAGTGTATGGTTTTATTGGTTTTATTAAATGTAAACTAGCCTTTGATGAGAAGGTGTACATATGGAGAGAGAGAGAGAGAGAGATCAGGTTTGGGGCTGTAGATTTGCAGAGAAGTGTCTTGAATATGCAGTATATGGGAAGGTGCAAATATCTACTGTATAGAAATAAAGGAACAGGGTTCACACCTCTCTGTGGGGGATTCATTCCCTTCTGTTCTCACCATGAACAGAGGTCAGCAAGCCAGAGCTGCACACAGGGCCCAACAACTCATTTGCATGCTCTCAGCATGCTGAGGGATGCTGCACAGTGAGATTCAGTAGCACAATGGCCATATGCTAGTGGTGGTGAGATTTGGACCTTTTATATATGCGTGCGTGTGCATATATGTGTGGTTTAAGAGTGGGGAAGGGGAGCAGTTTGTCTTTGAAAGGCCTCCCAATCCCATCCCACCCAAAGCCAAAAAAGGCCCCCCCTCCCCCCATGGCTCTGTCCCTTCTAGTGACATCACTATGCTTTCAGAAGGTTAGCCCACTAAGTTATAGTTCTGACTTCACAACATTGTCATTCCTTGTGCTGGAAAGGTAAAGACTGCTTTGAGTCAAGCTCAGCTCCTGGAAATATGTCAATAATATTGTCCAAACCCACTATCTGGCTTAAAAGGGTGAACTTGAAAGGAGACTGTCTTGAAAAAAGAGAGAAATGTAAGTCCTAAGGATTAAGAAGGCAGCTTGAGTGTTTGACAGTATAGTGCATATAGCTCCTCTTGGGTGGGATGCATGTAACAGTATGCTGGCTTGTGGGGTAGACTCTAGAGCAGTGTTTCTCCACCTTGAGAACTTTAAGATGTAAAAAATTCAACTCCCACAATTCCCCAGCCAGCCATGGTGGGGAATTGTGGGAGTTGAAGTCCACACATCTTAAAGTTCCCAAGTTGAAAAACACTGCTCTGGATTATCGATCCCAACTTGCACAGAATACTGTGAGCATGCTTGGGGTAAGAGTAGGCTTTGATTGTGTATGTGGCATACTGACCAAAATGTACCCAGTACTGCTCTTAATATTAGCAGGCGTATTTCATGGGGTACAAGTAAGACTGGTAATCTAGGCTGGAGGTTTTCAAACTGGATTCCACAGAACTCATGGGTTCCACAAGAAGTTGAATGGGTTCTGCAAGGGATTAAGGAGAAATAAACCTTGAATGCCCTGGTCTTGAATATATATTCAGCCATCCCATTCACTCCCACCTTGACCATGCTCTTCGCTTGTCGCTGCACATTACCAGCATTTGTCATCACCAGCATTCACCAGCCCTCCACCCAGCAGGCAGTTGGCTGCCTTTCCTCACCACCACTCAAGTCTTCTGCCTTCCCACACGTCCATGCACAAAATCCAGCTTCCTTCCTGTCCTTAAACAATTCTGACAAACATTTCTCCAGGCAGCTGATATTTTCTAAAGGGCAGAAAGAGCTAAAACCCCAGCAGGAAGAGTTGCTTAACAGCACAAGAGTGATTCCAGTGAATCCCTCCCTCCCACTTCACTTTCCACGTTGCAGATTGTATTTGCGTGCATACGTGTGTGTGCCTCCAAGGGGCCTGATTAATCATCAAGGTGGCATCCTATGCCCACCTCTTAGGAGAAAGCCCCACTGTGCTACGTGGGAATTAATTACGAAACTCAGGATCACACTGCTCAGCTGCAGTGCGTGTGTGCCTCAAACGCTTTGGAGTGGGAAGTCCTCTGGGTAGACATATTTGAAAATTGCATTTGCAAGAGCAGACAGGCAGACAACCAGATTTTGGACTACAACTCCCATGATCCTTTAATGGGAGTTGAGGTCCGAAAGCACTGGAGGGCAGCAGGTTGCCTATCCTTGGCGTTGTTACAACTGGGGGAAATATCATAGACCATTATATTGAAGGGTGTGACCTTCTACCTCTTCCTCCTCCTGTTGTCTTGGCATTACGACAATATTGCAGGATCCTCTGACAAAAAGTGGGTATGTATTTGGTCCAGGGATCCAGCCAATCAGCAATGCCCACTTTCAGCATCCTTTGTATCTTCCACCAACATGATGTCCTCCAGATGTTGTAGAGCCACCACTGGTAGAATTCTCATGGCATTCATACTTTTAAGAACAGTTCTACCTGGAAACCATTTTTGGACTTTTTGCGAGATACGGGAAAAAATGAAATTTTGTTGTATGGATTTTATGATTAGAAATAATATGGATCAATAGAAATAATGGAAGTTATGTTTTAACTTTAGAGTAAGAGTTGGATGTATATTGTTACTTATATCTGTTGTGAGGAGAGTCAGAAGTCAATTCTTTTTTCCCTTTGATTTTTTTATTTATTTATTTATTTATTAAATTTCTCACCCGCCCACCTCCCCCCAATGGGGGAACTTTGGGCAACTCACACCAAACATTAAAAACATAAATACATAAAACATCAGTTTAAAAACATTTCTAAAAAAGGGAAAGGAGAGTCCAAGAAAATGAAAAATCTGAGGCTGAAGACAGGAGGCCTCTATGGGGCTAGCCATCCCCATGCTTGAGGTATTCCCTCCCCACCCCAGGCCAAGTGGCAGAACCAGGTCTTCAAAGCCTTATGGAAGGCCAGGAGTGTGGGGGCCAATTGCACCTCCGGGGGCAGAATGTTCCAAAAAGCGGGGGCTACCGCAGAGAAGGCCCACCTTCTGGACCCCGCTAATCGAAGTTCTTTTACTGAGGGGGTCCGAAGCATGCCCTCTCTGTGTGATCGGGTGGGACGGGTTGAAGTCACGGGAGAGGCGGTCCCTTAGGTAACCTGGTCCCATGCCATGTAGGGCTTTAAAGGTGATAACAAACACCTTGAATTGGACCCGGAAGCAAACTGGTACCCAATGCAGCTCGCAGAGCCATGGCGTTACATGGGCCCTCCTTGGGGCTCCAAAAATAGCCCGCGTGGCTGCATTCTGGACCAGCTGTAGCTTCCAGATACTCTTCAAGGGTAGCCCCATGTAGAGTGCATTGCAGTAATCTATCTGGGAGATAACAAGGGCATGAGTGACCGTTCGAAGGGCATCCCAATCCAGGAAAGGGTGTAACTGATGCACAACCCAAAGTTGTGCAAAGGCCCTCCTTGCCACGGCTGCCACCTGCTCTTCAAGCAGTAGCCGTGAGTCCAGGAGGACCCCCAGATTATGCACTGGGTCTGTCTGGGGCAGTGCCACCCCATCCAGCACCAAAGATGACAACGTCCCGGATACAGAGGAGCCATTAACCCACAGCCACTCCGTCTTGCCAGGGTTCAGCCTGGAGCCTGTTGTTCCCCATCCAGACCCTCACAGCCTCCAGGCACCGCGAGAGGGCGGTCACGGCATCACTTACCTCACCAGGGATGGAGATATATAGTTGAGTATCATCAGCATACTGATGATACCTCATCCCATGATGACGGATGATCTCACCCAGCGGTTTCATATAGATGTTGAAAAGGAGCGGAGAGAGAACCGAACCCTGTGGCACCCCACAAAGGAGGGGCCGAGGATGGGACCTCTTGCTCCCTATCACCACCAACTGGGACCAGCCCCAAAGAAAGGAGGTGAACCAGCACAAAACTGTGCTGTCCACCCCCAGATCCCTGAGCCGTCCCAACAGGATACTGTGGTCGACGGTATCGAACGCCGCTGAGAGATCAAGGAGAGCAAGGATGGTCGCACTTCCACCATCCCGCTCCCTCCAGACATCTATTTCCCCTCTATTTCCTCATCTGTTTCTTGTTTTTCACACTTTTTAATCTTGTAGATCCCTCGTTTCTTTCTTTCTTTCTATATTCTTTTCTTAATATTAGTTTTTGTTAGTTTTTTCTTGTTCTTTTTTTAAAAAATAATGTTATATTAAAAAAGAACAATAAAAAGTTCAGAACATAATGCAAAAGAATGCAAAACAAAGATAACAACAATAATATTACTACCAAAAAACCACAGAGATTATATCTAAAAATAATAAAATATCAAGATGATTTTAAGCACACAACATAAAATAAACCAGGCCTTGGTGCCTTACCAGTCAGAAATTAGGTTGAGCTTTAAACATTTTTCAATAAGTTTTTTTTTTTAGAAGTGTTAAAAAAACTTTTAAGTCTACTTTTGGCACTGATTTGAAAATATTTTCCTATTCAGTTATGGTTCTCTCTGTTGCTCTCATGTTTAGTTGATTGTAATTGCCATAAGTGATGTCATGTAGTAACTAATTTTAAATGGTTAATTAGAATCAGGTTGGCATTTCACCTACTGCATGTTTCCTGATTTCCTAGCTTTGTCTGTGTGAATAAATTAAAGAGGAAAGAGCATGAATCCATTTGATCTAAACTCTTCTATGCAAGTGTTCAGTTCACACTTCCTGTATCAATATGCAAATAAAGATACAGTGGTACCTCGGTTCATGAACTTAATTCGTTCCGCGACTCTGGTCGCGACCCGAATTGGTCGCAACCTGAATCAAATTTTCCCATAAGGTTCAATGTAAATACAGTTAATCCGTTCTGAACCATATGTATTTTTTTTAAAAAACCACAAAAATATGAAACAGTACAGTACAGTACAGTATGAAGAGAGAGAACGCTAACCTTGCTCGAGGCGACTTCTGGCATGGAGGACAGGAAGGTGGGTGGGGAGGCGGTTATTATTTGGAGGGAGAGTCCCCCTCCAAAAGGACATCGGGGAGATCTCCTTCAGGGGTTTCCTCTCTTCTTTGCCTCTTAGTTGCAGGCTCAGTTCTGGGGAAAAATCTGTCTAATGTCAGTTGTTTTTTCCTGCTCTGCATAACCCTCTGGAAATGAGAGACCACGTTATCGTTCATCAGATTCAACATTCTGTTCGTTACAGTTATGTTGGGGTGGTGCTTTTCAAAGAAATCCTGGCACTCATTCCATTTTTCCATAATGGATTTAATCACCTCACTGCTCACCTCCTCCCTGTCTTCCTCTTCCTCAGTGGACTGCTCCTCACCAAGCGCTTTCTGCTGCTCACTCTGGAGTTCAGCAAGTTCTTCCGTGGTCAGCTCCTCCTTATGGTCCTCAACAAGCTCCTCTATGTCTGCACCATTGACATCCAGACCCATACTCTTGCACATGGACACAATCTCCTCCACTACCTCTGCATCAGACCCTTCAAAGTCACGTTCAGTGACACATTCTGGCCACAGTTTCCTCCAGGCTGAGTTTAAGGTCCGGTACGTGACATCTTCCCAGGCTTTGTCAATGAGGCCGATGCAGTGGAGGACATTGAAATGTTTCTTCCAGAATTCTTTCAGAGTCAAGGATGTTTCTTCAGTGACATTGAAACACCTGGTGAAGAGCGCCTTTGTGTACAGCTTCTTAAAGTTGGAGATCACTTGCTGGTCCATGGGCTGCAGGAGAGGTGTCGTGTTGGGGGGGAGGAACTTGACCTTTATAAAGTCATACTCAGCATCCATAGCATCCACCAAGGCTGGAGGGTGTGCCGGAGCATTGTCCATCAGAAGAAGGCACCTTTCAGGCAGCTGGTTGTCGGAAAGATATTTTTTAACGCTGGGTGCGAACACCTCGTGCAGCCATTCCATGAACAATTGCCTTGTGACCCAAGCTCTCGCATTGGCCCTCCACATGACAGGCAGTCTGGCCTTGTTCACATTGTGTTCCTTGAATGCACGAGGGGTCTGGGAATGGTACACCAGTAGTGGCTTAATCTTCAGCTCGCCACTTGCGTTCGCACACAGCAAAAGGGTCAATCTGTCCTTCATGGGCTTGTGCCCTGGCAGTGCCTTTTCCTCCTGCGTGATGTAGGTTCTGTTTGGCATCTTCTTCCAGAACAGCCCTGTTTCATCGCAGTTGAACACTTGCTGAGCGACGTATCCTTCCGCCTTCATGAATTCCTCAAATTCTTTCTTGTAGGCTTCTGCAGCAGCCTTGTCAGAACCGGAAGCCTCACCATGTCTTGTCACACTGTGGATGCCACTTCTCTTGCGGAATTTATCAAACCAGCCCCTGCTGGCTTTAAATTCTTCACTTGCTGCGCTTGTAGAGGGGTTTTTTTGCAGTAAATCACTGTGCAATTTCCTGGCTTTTTCACAAATCATAGCTTCACTAATGCTATCACCTGCCAGCTGTTTCTCATTCAGCCACACTAACAAAAGTTTTTCCACCTCTTCCAGCACTTGTGTCCTCTGCTTGGTTAACATCATTACTCATTTTGCCACATCAGCTCCTTTGATGGCATCTTTATTCTTCAAAATAGTTGAGATTGTCAACTTTGCCATCTTGTACTCCGAGCCCAGATCAGTCACACGAATACCACGCTCGTGCTTTTCTACAATTTCCTTCTTCAATTCAATGGTTATTTTATTCTTGCCATGCTTGCTCTGCACTTTCTTTGGAGCCATGCTAACAAGCACACCAAAAAGCTTCACAGGACGTCTGTTTGCTACCACGATCTCGCCTACAGGAAGCCCCGACCACGTGTCATGGCAAGGAAAATGGCCGCGGATCCTGTTCATCACCCGATGCGGAGTTCGCGAACGGAAGCAAAATTTTGCGGACGGTGCTGTTCGTGACCCGAATTGGTCGTGAACAGAAGCGTTCGTAACCCGAGGTACCACTATATTCTTAAATTAATGTAGGGCTACCAGATCTGGGCTGCAAAAGTCCAGATGATCATTAAACAGCCACAAACATCCTATTTTTTCCACATGTATTGGTTACTAACAACTGCTTGTCTGGAATCTTGTGGCCATTTAAAGGCTGAAAAGTTATCATGATATAATTTTCAGGGATCACAGTCCCCTCTATGAGTTGCATGACATATTATCCTAGGCTTTACAGTGGTGTTTACAGAAGCACAAGAATTGTTACTTTTGCTGCAAGAGACAGAAACAGGGCCTTTCCTCACTGCTAAGTTAATGTGTGATCTATCCATGCTTTAGTTTAGAAAACTAAACCAGCATAAAGCATCCTGTCCCCACTGCCAGCTGCTATCCCACTTTCGTAACCAGTCTTCTGACTCACTGCCAAATGGAGGCACCCTGTCTTTGCACAAAGGGGAGAAAGTTAGACATCTGACATGCTTGTTCCCAGGACACTCATCAGTCTCCCCTTGCAGAGCCAGATGTTTTGGAAGACCCTTTGCCCCTCTCCCTTTGTTCTACTTCCTGCCTACTTTCCTTCTTGGCTGGAGAAGGAAAGCCATCTTCTCTCTCCAGCTCGGCTTTTGCCAAGCTTTTTCCAGTTGCAGGAGAAAGAGAGAATTAACTCCTCCCTCACTACTAAAGGGAACACTGCAGCAAGTTTACTCCCAGCTCCCGGATCCCAGCACACACACCCTCCTCAAATGTGACAAATTCCTCAAGAGGTGCCTTCTCCCCCTTGGCAGCTCCCCCAACGAAAAGCACATGCACACACGCATGAGATGCTGGCACTTCATTCTGGCCCAGGAGAAACAAGGGCTGCCGAGTCCAAACCTGGCTTTTTGCTACCATCTAGCATCAGCTACCAATAGTAGTCCTAGTTGAATGATGGACCCAGGGACAGCAGGCATTGAAAGATATATGAAAGGGAAAGAGCTTGTGAAAAGTGACTCCACCAGAAAGAATGTACTTTTTATTGTTGGTTACACAGTCAGCCAGATGTTTAGACTGGAGTTGGCATTTTTATCCACCTATCGAGTCATTATTTTGATTATTTGTCCTAGTCACCTCCCCTTTGGACTATTGTAAGGCACTCTACACGGGGCTGCCCTTGAAGAGTATCCGGAAGCTTCAGTTGGTTCAAAATGCAGCGGCCTGCATTGTTTTGTGCAAGTCTAGGTTTGCACACATGTCGCCTCTTTTGCAGGAGCTGCAAGGCTTGCTGATTTGCTTCCGGTTCCAATTCAGGGTGCTGGTTATCACCTTTAAAGCCCTGCAGGCTTGGGGCCAGGTTATTTGAAGGAGCGCCTTTCCCCTGCATCTACTTGGCCCACTAGAGCACGGAGGCAGGGGATGTTGCGGGTCCCATCTATGAGAGAAGAACATCTAATGGGACCAGGAAGAAGGGCCTTCCCTGTGGTGGCTCCCTCCCTATGGAATATCATTCCCCCAGAGATAAGACTGGTCCTCACCATGATATGTGTCCAGAAGGCCCTGAAGATGTGGTTTTGCCAGCCAGCCTGGGAACCCCAGGTTGGTGTTTGTAGCTGCCGTGGGGGTGTGGGTGGGGGCTGATGGGCTTTTTGTATTGTGGATTTTAATTCTATAAGCCATCCGGAGTCACCATGTGTGAGTTGGATGGCTATATAAATTCCTTAAATAGGTAGGTAGGTAGGTAGGTAGGTAGGTAGGTAGGTAGATAGATAGATAGATAGATAGATAGATAGATAGATAGATAGATAGATAGATAGATAGATAGATGATAGGCAGGCAGGCAGGCCGGCTGGCCGGCCGGATTCTGGGCAGCTTGCAAAATATAATAAATTAAAACCAATTAAAAACAAAAATAAAATAAAAGCATATACTAGAGGTCTGTGGATTCAAAAATTTACTTCCCCATGAAACTCAGGAATTGGGGAAGGCTTTCTTTCTTTCTTTCTTTCTTTCTTTCTTTCTTTCTTTCTTTCTTTCTTTCTTTCTTTCTTTCTTTCTTTCTTCTCTCTCTCTCTCTCTCTCTCTCTCTCTCTCTCTCTCTCTCCCTTTCTTCTTGAAATTCTCATAGATGAGAATATGAACCTAGTAAATTTCTGATTAAGAATATGAGAAACTGAAGTCGAAATTAGCCAATCTGCTGTCTGTAGGCGGAACTGCTCTTCATGCCTCCCCCAATTGGCAAAATTAACATACTGCAAAGAAAGAAAAGAGCTCTCTCTTATTTTGTTTTGCCTCAGTGGCTGTGATGTATTTCAGACCTGTTTCTCTCATCTCCAACTCTTTTTGCCCCTGTCTTAATTTCCTGGTTTGTTCCTCTATTTCTTCTCTTTTCTACTTCCATTGAATTCCTTTATTTTACAGGATTATTTCTGCAACTCGTTGTCAGATACAGTTGTTCCTTGCCAGCTGATTCCAGCCCTTTCAGTCTCTCTGTGTTCTACTGATAGGTTTCTATTTCCTGACCTCACCCTGTTCTCTCACCCTCTTTTCACTCTCCTGAGTCCCATCTGGTGAAACACCTTGCCCTGCCTCTCAACACCCAACCACCATCTCACTTTACATTTAAACCATGCCGGAAGATCTTTCCTGCTTATGGTGTTACCTTCCTTGTCAGCAGTCACTGACTTCACCAGACTATGAGTCTGCTTGAGGTGGTGGGAGAGCCAATGCTTTGCAATCCAAGTTCCCAGCAAAAAAGACGAGAGTTAACAAATCACCTCTCCCTGGCTGTGACCTTGAGGTGCTGCAGACAGCCAAAGTAAATTATACTGAGTGGAGCTGATGGATAAATTAGAGCCGAGCAGAAGGATAAGTTAGAGCTCAGCTGAAATTTCTCGGAAGATATTTTACTTAAAAGATATAGGAGATTTCCATCTTCTAAGGCCACCACTACACATTTTTCTCCAACTGTTCCCCACATTTCCTGCCAGTTTCATTTCAAGACCTTATAAAAATAGATAAATGATACCAAGGACCAAGAGCCTGAAGTAGGTTTATCCTTTGATGTAATGTTCAGATATTACAGATGTTGGGCCTGTTAATAGCATTCTGTTGTTGATGAAGAGCGTGCAAAATGTAAGTGATCTTTGCCCTGGCTTGTGGGATGCAATTGTAGTCTGTTTCATTTGTTGATGGTTCTCAAGAATCTGAAGAATTCTACTGATTGCTAAAACACCCTACTTAAAAGCGGAATGCAGCATGACACCAAGCATGCCTTAACAATATAAACCAGTAGCCATATACTGAATTTGCCTTCCACTGTATTGCACCACCCTGGGAACTGTTGTTATATTGTCATGTTATATCATATCATGCGTTGCCCATTGTATTCCACCTTATTGGCTACAGTATTCCACATTGGTTGCCATATGTCACATCCCCAGTGCTGCCCTCTGGGATCAGAAATAGGAAGAATGAACGTATAATCCTACATTTACTTTCTTCCTTGATCCACCCTTAGTAATAAATCCAAAGGATTGTGAAGGCACAGGGGAAAAAAACTCCCATTAATGCTAAGCTTCAAAGCAAACTTTTTCAAAACGATCACTGAATCCTGACAACTTAATTCTGCCAGAGATCAAGCTACTAGACTAGTTTCGGCAACACACCTTACTGGTATTTACTTTAACTGTGACCCGGACATCCTCATGTTGAATGGATCAATTGTGTTAAAGTAGGGAAATTGCTCTTGTTTAATCACACAGCCTAATCATATCAGACTCTGGCCTGTTAAGAATAGTGAAATCTCCATTTGGACAAGAACTTAATCTACAGTTCAAATTGTAAAATTTACGTCTCTCCTTCCATCAGGGTCAAGGAGCTTAATGGGACATTTACTCTTGTTGCTATTCTTGCCTCATGTCCTGGTGTGCAGCAAAAAGAGGCAGGTCCCCAAGATACGTCAGAAGAAAAGCCATGCCGTTTAATCATAGGGGATTAATGGGCATTTGCTGGCATGAGAGATGGGACCGATCTGATACGTAGCCAACTCTATTAGGCTGTTTGTTTTGTTGGTTAAACTGGATAGATCACATGCTCTCAGTTTCAGATTCCAGTATTTCTATTTTACACAGAGAAATTCTTCTTATACATTTAGCTTGGATAAATATCACAGAGATCTATCTGAAATTTTGGAGGGCCTAGATGGACCAACAGCCTGACCATATAAAATAGACATGCATAAGCCATGCCCCACCCAAAAACCATGGAAATGTTCACCTGAGCACTCTCAAAGTGATTGCCAGTCATTTCTAATCCGTCAGAAGAGACAGGTTGCATAATCAAATAAACGGCACCTCATTCATTGAATTTTAATTTTCATGAAAATTAAATCAAATCAAACAGAGTATTGCCTTGGCTCAGGTCACTTTTGGGGTGTGGCTATTGACATGCCACTAAAAGGCAAAGCGCAATCCTTGGTCCAAAAAGAATTGCATGCTTCTGATAGAAGGCAACTTATTATCTGTGGTTAATAGGAGAAAGGTTAGCTTAGTAAATACACAAAAAGTTACAGTGACAGAGAATTTAGCATCTTCATAAGCTGCTTCCTGTTGGCCTTTAAAAAAAATAATAATAAGTCTAGGTATGCAACATTTTCCCATTTTTCCAATCACCTGAAGTCTAAGGGTTTCAGCTCCAGCTGTCAAATTTGGGCTCTTGGGGAGCTGAGGGTGAAACCCTTCAATCTAAGGTGACTGGGGACAAAACTAGCTAGATCAAGATTTCAAATGACAACCTTCTATATGCTAGGCAAAACTCATAGCTACTGTGCTATTTTAGCACTGCTGGTAAAGGGAGATCTAGAAGCTGTTAGAGAGTATGGTAAGAATTGACTCAACTGAAGGCCACTGTGAAATAGTCAGTGAACTGCTGGGCCTAACCTGCAACAAACTGAAGCATGCTATCACACATGGACAGGAGCCCCTGTGGTGACATAAAATGGAAAAGTTACTTCAGTGACGGAGCAGAAAAAATGGATTGAGCTTGATTTGACAATGAATGGGAGACTAATAGAGTGCGGCTTCATCCACGTCCAACCTCCAGAAATGGTGGCCTGCCCTTCCTGAGGATGGGGCAACCAGATAGTGTGGATAAGCCCTGGATGCTGGTAATGCATCTTTGACATAATACTGGGATCAAGAAAGGTTTCAACTCAACATATTGCCATTCCACAATTTTAGACAATCCAATTATTTCTTGCAATAATTCAAATGGTTTAACACTTTAATGGAAATTAGTTGATCAATGCCCTGACCAACTCATGAACCACTGTGTGGCACTCTATTTAACTTCATGACTTGCCACTCATGTAAGCCCAAAGAAACACTATTTTAGTTGTGAGTAACATGAACTCTGTACCCAAGGTTTGTTGATATAGTAAGCCATGAATCCTGGTTAAAGTATCATGTGCAACAACAGGTAAATGGAGGGGGAGGGGACATATGTTCACCAAACTTTTAGTTAAGCATTTTATGGAAACACAACCAAATACCAGATGCCAAGAGGCATCCTCTGCTATGGAACCAGTTGCATGAAGTCTGCAGATTTCCAGCTCATTGGAAATGGGAGGGGAAAGGTAAGAGTGGAAAAAATAAAGGAAGAGTCAAATAAAGGGAAGAAGAGATTGTTGCATCTGTCACACAAGCAAAAGAATTCAAGGATGTTTTGTCCCCAAGAAAAAATTATCGTGGGAGGGGAAACTGTGAGGGGGATGAAATATATGAGACTGGATCAAGGATTTGATCTCTCCCTCTCGTAACCCTGGGACCAAAGTCATCCGATCAATGGAGAGGCTCCTCCTGCACTTTTTTCAGACCTGTCCTTCTGGGGGGAAAAACCTGGAACCCGTATCGTATACCCCCCCCACACACACACACACACACAAAGGCACACCTAATTATATCACACTGTGTGTGATTTTAATTCTGTTTAGAGAGCCTATTGTGGCTGAAACGTTTGTATGATTGATTAATTGATTGGCAGGAGTAGTTTTAAAACCACAACAGGAAACATTCAAGTGACGCATTTGCTTTTGGATTTCTCTTCCGTAAGAGGTCACAGAGATGGCTTCTAGCCTTTTTGTTGTTGTTATTTTGTTTAGAAAAAAAGTTTTAGACACATTTTTACACAGGATCGGCATGAAGATAAGCCAAGTCCAGATTGATATGGAACATCCACTTTTATTGTTATATATAGTATCTCTCTAGGTGTGTTGCAGGGCAAAAGGGAGGCATCTAACTTTTTTTTTACTTGATATGCTGGGATAGCTGGACATTTAGTCTGACCCAGTAGGATCCTTCTTATTCTTGTTTATACTGGGAATCATCCTGCAGATCCAAGAGCTGAAAGGTAAGCACGATTGAAACTCTGCCCCCTTTTATATGCGTTGCAGCCACACATAAACCTTGACTTTTTTGACCCACACACACCAAATACACATAGACCATGGATTCCTTCCTCGTTCTGAAGAATACTGCTAAGGCTTTGTCTGGTAGAAGAAGTAGAAGGAATGGATAGGTAAATCCACAGATTGGGCACCCAGTCTAGTTTCACTCCCCCAAAGCTTTTAAAACAGTCTTTTCCCACCATGATTCTCAGACTCTGTCAGGCGCTGAGCTGCATAGTCATTACCATTATCTATGCTGGCTTGTAAAAATGGGAATTGGCATCTAACAGTATCTGATGAGCCAAGATTGAGGAAAGCTGTTTTAATGCTCCAAACAGTTCATCCACATCCAGTAATCCTAGCTATAGGGCTTAGAGGAATTCATCTCAGAGTGTGTTTTTCCAACTTTTCCCTGTGCTGTGACTCCAGGAGATACCACACTCCAGCACAGCGAAACAAAAGAGAGATGGACTCATCAACTAACCAAACTGGTTTGTGGGTGAAGAGGTTTAATCAAGTTATTTGAGATGCCAAGGAGAGGCCCCATGCTATTAGAAAGTCAAAGGCCTTCCCGAAGGGAGCCAAGATAGCCTTGTTCTGACACAGAGTTGAGACATTCACATGACCATGGCCTCCAGAGTGAGGCTAGGGAAACACTGGTGGGATAGAGATGGGGCCCCATGAGGCAGAGTACAAAAAGGAGGAGAAAGCAGCACAAGGTAAGCTGGAGGGGGGTTCCAGGTTTTACTCCCCCATTTGTCAATCCACAGGCTTCCCATAGAATCTGAAAAGGAAACAAAAATTGGGACTGCCTTCTATCCCAACCAGGTGTGCAGTCTAATTCTTCCGCGTAACTCATTCTTCAACATTCTCTCCTTCACAAAAGGGAAGCCATACACGTCTGCCTTCTCTGCATGCCTGGCAACCTCGCCCTCCATTGACTGCATATTCTTCTGCCTCCATCTCAGCCAGCTGCTTGCTTTATGGCCTTGGGCATTCCCACCCACTCATCTTCCTCCAGCCAGTCTTCCACTCCCAGCTAATAAGTGCCAAATAGCCCTGAGCTTTGCTGAAATTATTGATTCCTCCATCATGCAAGGCCAGGAAAGTGTTACCTGACATGACTGGGTTGGTTATCAAAGAGGAGGATCTTCTACTCCCTCCCACTCCAAGAGGCAACCATCAGAAAAATGGCTGCTGCTGTTTACCATAACTAAGAGAACAACCCACCCGTTGAAGACAGAAATGAACTATTATAGGGCTAGGCAACTTGTAGATCATGATGCCAGATGCAACCTGAGCCCTGTTTTTGTGGAACCCAAAGCACTCTGAGAACAAGCTGTAAATTGGAAAAAAAAAAAATTGTACATCTTTAACAAATTAGTCTAGCTTCAATGTTTGTTTTCTTCAAGAGTAATAAAATGATGAACACAAGAAACTAACCCACATTTTCTTGTTGGCTGCCAGATTTGCTGTAGCAGAACATGGAGGTACCTGTTTATTTGGCTCAAAGGTACTTTATTTAAAAATATTGGAAATAGCACAGGATGAAAAATGAACACAGCAGCAAAGAGTCTTGAAGAAGCTTTTAAGTAAAGGCTGTTTTATTCTCCTCCTCTCTGTTTTTATTCTTTCCACCCCAAGAGTATGTTAGAAAGCAATTAGGTATAGGGGCTCAAGACTCTGATTTTCTATCTGCTTATCTGTCAGTAGGAGAACTCTCTGGAAACAGAACAGGACCAAATTTGGTGGGGGGTGGGGGGAGACATTGGCTGCAGAAAGATCAAGCTTGAAAATGGACTGGATCAGTCTAAAGGTGGCAGAGGAAAAACAAATCCAGAAAAAAAAAAAATCACCCAATGAATCCCTATGACGGTTATGCTTGATGTCAGCCTAGCGAGGTAGCCCAGACAGGAAGCACGACCAGAGGGACTAATTCTACTTTATTGTAAGGTTACATTAACAGAATCTTGCAAGTCTGAAAGTACATCTCTCTCCCCCTCGCCTTTACAGCCCAAGAAACTAGGGAAGGTCCCTTCTGAGACGCTTACTACACCCACATTCCTTTTGTGGGCTAAGCTGCCTCTTCTCCGACCATTCCCCTGGCTGTGGCTTTCCCCCCGTCTCCCAAGGTCATTCCCACATATCATTACACTAGGTCTGTGAGTCAGAATGTTGCCGTGTCCTCCATTCTAAGTCCCCCCTCCTGGTCATGTGACCCAGAGCACAGCTGTTATTAAGTTGGAAGGAATTCCAGAATCCAGCCAGCCTTTCCCTTCCTTGTTGGGTTATCTAAGCATTTCCTAATAGATTTCATCCAGCTATCCAAATATCCTTTTGGATAGAAATATTCAATATGGATGTTGAACATTTTGTATTTCTCCTCAAGATTATGTTCATACTTTTATATTTGCAAAGTACAATTGTACCTTTTTTGGGGTGGAGGGGAGTTGCTATTGTCTGGGTTTTTTAAAAAATTTTGCTCTTTTTTGTATTCAGTGTCCTGTTGATTAGTTTAAATGAAGCAACACTAAATAAATAAGCCAGCCAGCCAGCCAGCCAGCCAGCGAGAAGACTTGTTGCAGGTGTAGACAACTCATGGCCCATACCCATATGTAACTCTAAAACTTGCCCAGGCCACCTCATCCAAATGTATTCATTTTGCTCCTAAATCCATCAACCCCCCACTGCCAAGGGGAATGTATGCTGGCTGGGGAATTCTGGGAGTTGAAATCCACATTTCTTAAAGTTGCCAAGCTTGAGAAACACTGTTCTAGACTATCCAACAATGAATGGTTTGTGGGAGCTGACAGAATAAGATTAGGCCCACCCACATATTTCTTCAGGGAAAAAAAATATAGTAGTCTCCATTCTAAGAATAATACAGGTAGTCCTTGCTTACTGACAGTAATTGGAAGCAGGAACTCCATTGCTAAGTAACACGGTTGTAAAGCGTAACATCACATGACCACATCGACTTACGACAGCAGTTCCAGCAGTTCCAGTTGCAGTTGTTAGGCAAATCCCACACAGTCACAGCATCCCATGGTCATGTGATCACCATTTGTGACCTCCTGCCACCTTCCCCATTAACTTTGCTCTGTGACCATCGTACTTGCAAGCCGGTTGCCAAGCATCCAAATCATGATCATGTGACCATGGAGAAGCTGCAACAGCCACAACTATGAGGACCGGTTGTAAGTCCCCCTTGTTCAGTGCCACTGTAACTTTGGTCACTGAACAAGTGGTCATTAAATGAGGACTACCTGTATAAGCAAAATAGTCTGATAATACATCGAACAAGAACAATAGTACAAGAATCTAAAACTACACTTTTAAAAACTGAAAGGATTAAAGCTACCCAACAAGTCAAATATTCTTCCTTTGTCACCACAAAAATCACAACTTGGGGGCCAGGAAATCCAAAAATTGGCCCCCTTCACTAAAACTAGCCTTTTCCCTTGTCTGCAGTCCTCCCTTCAATGAGTTTCTTTGTGTCTTGTTGGAATGTTGATCCTGCCTTTCCACCAAGGAACGATAATGAAGACATGGGGAAAAAACAATAATAAAAGAGAAATTTGGCGGGGTAGGATATTTGAGAAGCTATAAATCTAAGAAACAAAAAAATAAAAATGAAATTGAATTTTTAAAAAATCATCTCCTTCTACCCCCTTACCCCCCTGGTATAGTCCCAATCTGAGTCATAACCACCCAGCAGGAATTTGTAAAAAGAGAGATGGATTCAGCTAACATACAGAATTTCATATTTATATTTACTTTTTCTGCCTAGCTTCAGAGGTCTAATCTTGGGTTGGGTTGGAGAGACACCTTGTGGGGAAAGAACGCCATCAGTTCTTCTACTGCCAAGATATAAAGAGGCAATTTGGACTGCATGCTTTAGCCGAGAAATGCTGTTGCTTTATTTGAACCAGATTCTTGATATGGACATCACATCTTTCTCAGCAGAGGTGTAAATCTGAACTTTCCCCTGATTATATACCTTATTCTAAAGGGCATTGACCGGAATGGGAAAGGATGCAAAACTGCAATGTAAGAAGCAATTTTAATTTGCACACATGATACATGGAACTATAGCACATGTGCCCATTTTTCTTGTGTATCTACTTTGTGGCTAAGTGACACAATCTATAACAGAAACACAACACAGCAGTTTAAAAAGGAACCTGGACTTTCTAATGTTTTCACAACACCATTATTCCTATAGTTTGTCCCTCCCTGACCTAATTCCCTCCCTTTTATTGTCCATGTCCAGTTCTAATGGAGTAATTCCAAAACTCAGTTCATGGATCTATTGCAGCAACTCTCCCAGGCAGCCTGACTCAACCTGGGTATCATCCAGATGAATGGACTTCCCAACATTCTCAGCCTTGGGTGTATTGGATAAGAAATTTGGGAGTTGCAGTGTATGTATCTACGTCAGTGTTGTCCAAACTTGGCCACTTTAAGATGAGTGGACTTCAACTCCCAGAATTCCCCAGCCAGCCATGCTGGCTGGGGAATTCTGGGAGTTGAAGTCCACTCATCTTAAAGTGGCCAAGTCTGGACAACACTGATCTAGAGGAACACCCAGGCTAAGAAAGCTTTACCCCATTCTTCAGCATAGGATATGCTTCCCCATCACCTGCAACCTTTTAAAACTAGGAAGGTCTGGAACTGAACCCAAGAGCTTTGCACACCAAGTAGGTAGGCTATCAACATGGGGATAAAGACAAAGAACTCTATCCTAGATTCTGTTTGGTGCAGATTTGGTCAGAGCATTTGTACTTTTTAATTTAGCAGAATAAAAAAGGCTCTGCAGGAATGGAGATCTCGCAAACAGAAGCGGAAGTAGACACTTGTATACGTTTTTGAAAGCACCAACTTGGAATATTATTGTATTTTATTGAATTAATTTACTGGGGTTTTACATCACTGCAATCTATGTAACATATACAATCATATGATGCTTGACAGTTAAAAAATATATGTCCAAGGTGCAAGTAAAAGTATAGTAAATACAAATCATAAAAACAAAATGCATCATTAATTTAAAACTGGAATGGTATATAAACAATTCCCAAAAAGTTTTCCTCACTAATTGAAAAAAATCCTCCAGAAGAGTCCCATTTTAATCTGCTTCTGGAAGGCAGCAGGTTGGGGGGATAAGATTAATATTCCTTACTTACATGGACAAATGTTTACTGACTTATCAGTCCCTAGTAGAGTAATGCCTCCCTGTCTCTTCTCCATATTTCTGTTTTGAAAAAAGTATAGTCAGTACAGAATTACTTATTAGCTTCTAATACCTATTATGCCTAATATCTACAAGAATCAAGTTAGCACGCTGCAACTTAATTTGACAGAAATCATAACATAGGCGCCCAGTGATGCACTAAAATGTTAGCATAATAGGAAGCTCAGTTCATCAAAGGTGGCTCTAATGAATCTGTATTTGTGAAGGTCAGTTTATCTGTACCCTAGAAAGTGCCTAATTAGTAGGAGTCTCTTGTTCTCCAGCAGATATTTTTTAAATGATACTTAAATAAACTCTGTGGTGGGGAGAAGTCTGAAAGGAAAAGTACAGACTATGAATATCAGTGGTGTTCAGAATGAGAAGGGCTATCCCTGTCAGAAGACCAGGACTGGTAAAATCCAGGGGGCAACATCCAACCACAACTGGAGAGGGACCAAAGGAAGAATTGCCATTCAAGTTTCAACTACTCCCTTGAGACCTCCTCCCTTTTCCTCCTTCCGTTCCTGCATCTTTCAACCAGATTTGTAGGGCATGATCCTTCAAATACAGGACACCTTCAGATAGAGCTCAGACTATATATTGGTGTCCTTGCACAAAATCTTATGACAATTCTTATGAAATTTCACAAGATTTGGGGCAACTTTGCTGAAATCTCACAAGACTTTGGCAATCTCAGCAGATTTCAGAAGATTTTTGTTCAAAATCTTGGCTCGTTGTCCGTGGTTGAGTAAAGACATCTGGGGTCAAAAAAAATGATGTCCATTTGAAGTCTCCATCCAAAGGAGGAGGAGGAGAACCTATGCCTCATAACTGGAAGATCAGTTCTAGGACTGAATGGACTACACTTTAAAATGGGCATGTTTATTAAACATATGTCTGAGGCAGATGAATGGCCCTTTTTTCCAGAAGGTATAAAGGGTATATTGAGGGAAAATAATTTTGATGAAAATATTTTTCATGTTATTATAACAATATCAGCCCAGTTCTTACAACATAAGGTTTTATGGATCAGAAGTGATTTCATCAAATGTATTTTTATTGTTGTCACCAGGAGTGAATAGAGTACAGGGTGAATATGAACAACTGGTGCAGCCAAACTGTCTGCCTGTTGCCTTTTAATGCAAATCCCAAATGTATGCAAGGTAGAGTAAGAGAGGCCTGTGTTTTTTCTATGCTCAGTTAATATCTGAAGATGATGGACATTTTAATAGAACAATACAGAAAACACATAGTTTTCTTTCTCCTTCAAGGAGAAAATATTGCTCAAGTCATTTTGAAGGAGTTGGTTGGCTTCATCTCTGTGGAACCACTAATAAAGGAGTAGTAGTAGAAGAAGAAAGCAAAGAAAGATCCGGTAATGATTCATAGGTGACCCATCCAACTAAAACCTGGAACACTAATGACCTACCTGTCATCCGTTAACATTCTACTAACAAGCTTAAAAGCACTGGTAAGGAATAGCATTAAGCCACAAAACAGCTCATACAAAGAAAAAGAACACAGGATTTAAGGAGAAATTCACATCTTTTGGAAGGTAAGCACTATATGCTTCGGCACCTCCCATTTCATACTAGCATGAAAGTATGTATTATCGATGTCAAAGAATCTATTTTACAAACACAGCTGGAGGAGAATTTCTCATTCCCCCTGTATTCTAGTTTTGTATGAAGACAAGAACGAAGGAATGTTGTTTGCTGTCACTTGAGATCCCGAGAGGTTGTCCTAGATGGGATGGTTGTTCTATTGAAGGAAAAAGATAAGAAACATGAGCTATTTCTGAGATGTCATTGTATTTATTAATTTAACTAGAAATCCTTTGCAAAACTCCTTATTGCTTAATTCTATTTAAAGGCAGATTTGTGAGTAATAGTCTTATTAAGCATGAGGAGCCAGAGATGGTCTGTTGGTTTCAAGTGCTGGAAGTGGTATGAGAAAGGCATTTCCCATGATGTACGGATACATGGCTTACTTGTTAGATTGGGTGAATCTTTTCCAAAATGATCAGTAAAACAACCATATTAAATAGAACTGTTTGGAAAGAGCAGACTTTGTTCACAAGTTTTCAACGTAATTCAAAGCTCTGTGTCTTTAGAAGACAATGATCAAATCTGCTTCACTGTCTTCTGCAGTCACAGATTTTAAAAAAAAAAAAAAATGTAAAGGAAGACCAATAGGGAGATGAGTGTACTCTGGGCAATTTTTTGTGGAGGTTGGATTTATTATTTTTCTTCCTGGGTTAGAAATTGCCAATTCCTCTGAATAGTACAAACATGAAATCAACTTCTGATCAACTACTTTGGTTTATCGATTGTGGAGTCTTCTGCATAGACTTGAAAGTCCAGAGTATTCAAAACTGGACTCACGAGCTCAGTGCTTGCAAGAACAATTTCACCTCACCTCTGCGATACACAAAAGCTTCCATTGTGTTTTCTTATATCCAGTCCTAAACTGGTAGGAAAGTTAAAAATGTGGTCCAATTCTTTTTCATACCTTTATCTGTTTGCCTGGCTTCAGAAGTTCTGATGAAGAAAACGTGGTGGATTTGTGTTTGTGGAGTGGTCATTGCAGCTTTACTCCCTATTAGCTGGCAGATGATCCTGAAGGATTCAACAGATGAGTCTAGGTATGAAGAACCTTTTAATATATTTGATTTGACTTGGGGGTATATGAAGGGAGGAAGGAACTGCAGAAGCTTCAATGCTTGCCAATTTCCTACAGCAATCTTCCCCAACCTAGTGCCCATTAGACAGGCCAGTCTAGCATTCTCATAATTACTAGTCAAAATTAGCAATAACCGCACTGCATGGAATCTAGAGGACATAGTTTCAGTACTTTTTGGTTTGGTTCAAATTATTTTTCTAAGGCAAAATGATCATTTAAGATGATAGGAAGATGCCTATTCAGTGGCAAGACCACTCCTCAGGCTAAATGAATAAGACTGGAATGTATGACAACTGAAATATGCCTTATTGGAGGACATTAATTTGAATTCAGAAATTCATAAGAAATTGGCACTTCTGCCATACTTAGGCATCTTCTAAAGTCATCTAACCATTGTGCCAAAATTACAAAAATGAGAACAGAGTTCACATCACTTCAGAGATACCTTGGTGATGCTATAAAGACACTGTAAGTCATTAGTGGGGAAATGTGTGACCTAGAAGTGGAAAATTTATTGATATCACACTCATACAATCTGTCCCCCCTTCGAGCTTCTGTATGTGTCCCTGATTTTCTGAATAACTTTTCCACCCACACAATGAATTGTACTTTCCTGACCTCTGCATGTAAGAGGTGAGTCTCTACAAAGAGAGTCAGAAATTATCAGGCTAGCTGGAAAATGTGTGTGTTTTACGCTCTATATGGAGCCAGTGGCTTGAAGTGTATGAAGGGTCTTCTGAAGAACTGTAGGGTCCAGCCATTGTCACACAGACCTGGGGAAAAACAGGTCTAGCCCTCCTGGCCACTGCTGCCACTTGTTCCTTGAGGACAGGGTGTAAGTCTAGGAAAATCCCCAGTTGCATACCATTTCTATCCAAGGGAGGGCAACCATATTCAGAACTAAAAGTGGAAAATTCATGGCAGTGGAAGAACCAGGAAAGCACAGCCATGATATCTAGTGAGATCTTATGAGAGCTGGCCAAGTTACAGAATTCAACCTTTTTTTTTTTTTTTTCATTTTAAAAAAGGTATTATTTTGCTATTGGTGAGCAGTGGGCACCACGGTGTTGCAAGGACTGCGTGTCATAAAGTAGCACATATAAAAAAGAGGCAGGGCTTGGATCATGGTGTCACAACCACCATCTTGATATTTTGACACACACACACCCTGTGGATGCCCCTGGTGAGCACAATCAATAGTGCTGCAGATGTCCGTTGGCATCTTCAAAGAATATCATCAGTTATATCATATTACTTCATGGTTATCCTATGTACAAAAAATGATTGCCAGATGCTTTGAGGCTAGAAGATGGCTATGTACCTGAGAAATGCATGCCTCCTTTTTTATCTTTTTTTGATAGCTTCTTATAGCTTGGCTAGTATTAGAAATGTGTCATTGGCGTGCCCCTGCAAGTGATGAAAATACTCTTCTTCGGGGAGAATGCATAATGCAACCCATCCTTGGCTTTTCACTCAGGTGGCAGCAGTCTTACAAAGTGAAAAGCGCCCACAGCTTTACTTCTGACATCAAACGCCATTCCGAAGGGACCTTCACCAGTGATTTTACCGAACATTTGGACAACATGAAGGCCAGAGACTTTGTGCACTGGCTCATCAACGCCAAACGTTACAGGTAGAAGATGGTGAACTTTTCCATCTAGGAAGAGTATCCATTTCCCATAATAATATAGTAATTTATAAAGTTAACTTATTATTCCAAACCATAGGGTATAACACAATGTACAGTTATCAGGTGAGCAATTAAAACAGGAAATGAAGAAACAAATGCTAAAATTACATAAAATTAAGTGAATAGCCATTACAAAGTTACTTTACAAAGACAAAATCAACTTATTTTAATGACTCTATGAAGGAGGTATTTATGATGATCAGCTGCGGCTTGAGCAACATCACCAGTCTCCCCAAGACAACCTTCTTCTCTGTTTTCAATAAGAATTCAGTTTCATAAATGGCTAGAATACTTTCTTTTTCAGAAGTGATTCTAAATACTTTCAAGTACGCCTATATACATTCAGCAGTTAAGTTGGGCAATACGGAAGAGAGTGAGGGATGCCCTTTAAATTGCCATGTCTTTCAGAATAAGGACTGATGGGTCTAAGAAAGAAGATCATAATGCGCCCAAGCAAAATGATTCCTGAAAATCATCTCTTATGTACAAGCAGATAATGACTGAATAGATAATGACCAACTCTAGCGATTGGTCAATGGATGGTTTGTGGTAGTTTTATAAGTGATTTCTGACTGCCAGTTGTTTAATAGCAACAGGAAAAAGCTTTTCTTCACCTGAACTGGTTTATTGGAATCCTTATCCATATTAAGTAAAATGTCTATTAGATTGTACTTATAGGTGCAAGTCATTCTTGAATACAGCCCAATTCCCTTCTCTCCTTTCCCTCCCTTGCCTCACCACACTATTTTTTATCTGTGTCTTCAGCATGTTAGGCTACAAACTCCATCATACCTGCCAAGCCTTCTCAACCCTTGTGTAAAATGATGGGAGCTATAGGCAAGTGTATCACAAGGTCATCAAATTTGAGAAACAAAAGCCCCAGAATCAAATCAATGGTTTAATCAACGGCTGATTTATTCAAACCCCACAGATTGGTCTCCAGTTTCCCAGGATTGAGCTGATTAATTCTAATCCTAATTCCTCAACAAAAGACAAACAAAACAAACAAATTTAAAAAAAAAACAGAAATGCATTACCAAACCGGAGGACATTTGTGGGCATAACATGCAAATGCACGCTTCCAAGACATCCCCCCCATGTGATGCACTGTAACAGTATGTGGGAATGACATTGGGAGACAGGGCTAAGAGACACAGCCAAGGGAATGGTCAGATAAAAGGCAGCCTAGCCTACAGCTGGGTAGTGGAAGGGGCAAGCAGCTCTAGTAAAAGGGACAGGTGGGGGGAAGAGATGTACTTTCAGACTTGCAAGATTTTGTTAAAGTAACCTTACAGTAAAGTAGAATTAGTTCATCTGGCTGTGTTTCCTGTCTAGTCTACCTTGTAAGGCTGACATCCATGGACCTGCTGATTCTGCCCCTTCTTTTCAAATGGCAGTTGGGAACAGCAAGGCCATCACTGCTCTTCTTTCTTATGATTCTTTATCTTTCAACAGGCCCTGGTCTGGACAAGCCTTCCCATATCGGAAGCAAGTCTCAAAAATGAATAGTGACCTCCTAACAGCTCTTCAGGATATAATATCCTGAATATCCTTTTCAGGGCAATATGTATCACCCCAAATTAGCCTTTCTATTTTGGCTATTTGGAATAGATATAGTACTGTCAGCAGGCAACTCTCTAGCCTTCCACCTGGAATTCAGTTCCACTGAATGCAAGGTGACTTACTTTTGAGTAGACCTACCATAAGATCATATCATTTTTGTTGATTTCACAGCCTTTGCCTCATTCTTCTTACAGCTCTACAAAGCGGTTCATTAAAGAAAAACCCATCTTCTTAGGCTATCCACCTGGCTCTTTCTGGTTGAGGTAAGGCTACAGCATGTAAAATACGATGCTGCATCTTGATGCTTCTGGTAATTCATTGGATTCACATTTCTCTATCACAGTGTTTCTCAACTGTAGCAACTTTAAGATGTGTGGACTTCAACTCCCAGAATTCTGGGAGGAAGTCCACATATCTTAAAGTTGCTGAGGTTGAGAAACACTGCTCTATCTAAAGGCCTCCCTCTTTCTGGGAAAAGATGGAAGTGCAATTGTGGAACAATGGACTAAGACAGGAAAGTCTTAGGCTGAATTCCTTGCTTAGCTTTGAAGCTCATTGGATGATAGTAGCCCAGCTTTCAATTATAGTGTCACAGCAAGCTATGGTCATGTGATCACAATTTCTGACATTCCCTGCCAGCTTCTCAAAAGCAAAGTCAATGGGGAAGCCAGTCAGAAGTCACAGTCACCTGAGGTCCTCACTTAATGACCTGCACAGTTGTTGTTTAACAATGGCAATTGGGACTGCCAGAATGTCATCACTAAGCAACGTGGTCATGTGATGTTCCACTTTTATGACCACATCACTTAGCAATGGCAATTCCAGCCCCAATTGCTGTCATTAACCAAGGGCCACCTGTAGGGCTGACACAATTGTTTCATCTTTCCTCATTGGAGAATTGCTCAAATCTCCTAATCACCAATTCTATAATTTTTTTGAGGAGTGGTGCCCCAAACTGTTCCCAGTAGTCCAAGCATAGTCAAGTGTTCACCACCAGAAGTGATACATATTTATATTACTTGCATAAACCAGGAAAGAGGTATTTTAAAAACCTTTCATTTTAAGATTAAGATTGTTTCTCCCATACATCCAGTTCAAACTATCTGAAAGTATGGGAATGTTAGCCTTCGGGGTAGTCCAGAGAAGAAACACAACCAGGAGTACTAGCTCTATCTTTATTATAAAGTTATATTAACAGAATCTTGCAAGTCTGAAAGTATTTCCCCTCCCCTCCTTTTCCTCAAGGGAGGGACCCTTCTGAAACATTTCCCATGCCCTCCCTCCTTCTATGGACTGAGATACCTTTTACATGCTGGTTGTCCAGTCTGTGGCTCTTCCTCCTGTGTCCCAAGGTCATGCCCACAGACCATAACAGGGAGAGAGAATGATCCAAATGGCTTTGGCCAAGGCAGTGCTACCTCACTGCCAAGTGAATAATAATTTCTCATCATTATTGTAATTTTTCTAACATGCACTCAGTAGATCAAAGCAATTGCTATGGAACACCTCAGCTTCTTCCTGATCACAAAGCCCAGCTGCTGATATCCTCACTCTGTCACTTTTCGCAGGTACAATTAAAAGGATAATACAGGAATTGGACATTCCCAGCTTCAGTATTTAAGCACATCCAGCAATGAGAATTTTTGCTTCCATAATCCACTGATACTCTTTTTCTGTTCGTTGTTTCCAAGCCAGTGAACCACAGATACTTCATTTCCTTGCTGCTAAAGGTATTTACAATAAATGTCACATTAAAAATGATTTATTTCAGTCTCTGCTTCTTTTTTTATTCACCATGTATTTTGAGGGAGCGTTGGGTGTTAAGCAACTAGAGACAAGGGATTGATTGGACCAAACCCATTAGTGGAAAGAGTGCCTTTCTTTTTTAAAATACCATAAATGACTCAAAAGATATTAGCCTTTTAGATGCCACAAGAGGATAGTTGTGGTCAAGGGAAAATACCAGCCTTCTTGTAAATAAGCCATAGGTTCTGACTGTAAGCACCTGCAGGCTCAGCTGCTCTGTTTGAAAGAGCAGGTGTGGGGACTAGAGAAGAGGGTGGAGGGAGGAGGAGGAGGAGGAGGAGACCAACACCAACAGAAGCCTTTGGAGGAAGCATCAGCTGGAAATAACCTTATCAAGGCTTGTATAAACAGACTCCCCCATCCTTCTACACTGGTTGGCTGGGACCCAGCTCATTTTTCAGGGACAGAATAGAGCTGGTTCCTCATATTGGAAAGGTTTTCTTAGAAGAAAAGAAGGGGCCAGAGACTTTATGCTGAAGCTGGAATGCCACTGAGTCTTTTGGTGCAAAAGGAGGATAACAAGCCTCAAACTGCTGCAGCCTGACCCATTTTCTCCCTTGGCTTGATACCTTTTATTTCAAGAATTTACTTTTTGAGTTCTTGGCTTGGACTGCTGACACTCCAAAGAGTCTGTTTTCATTTTCAACTCCTAATCCTGAATGCTTAAGGGTCTGGGGAGAATAAATTACAGCAGATTTACTACATCTTTGGAGAGTCCAGTGTTTCCTGTTATTCACAAGTCAGCTCCCCACCTCTCTGTCTACAAGGAACTTTGCCACAGATGCCACAAGAGGGTATTTTTCTATGAGTTTCTATGATATTTTCTATATCCATCTAACAGTAATTGTCCAAGCCACATTTTGTTGGCTTCCCCATTAAAATCTCACAGGAGACATAGTTGAAGACCGTACTGAAGTCCAGGAATTGCATTCCTATAGTTAATTAAACTGCTCACTATTGAAAAAGATTAGTTTTCAGTGAGAATGCACATCCTGTGCTCCCTTTGGCCTGAGGATTTATCTCCATGGGATGGCACCTACTACCTCTCTCAGCTTGTTTTAAACTGGCTTTCCTGAGAACTAACATCCAGGTCCAATTTCTCATTCTGCACTATTTGAACCCCAAGATTACGTGATCACTCCCTCCCAAAGTTATTGCTACCTCTTCAGGTAGCTCCTACCTATTGGTGAAGGTCAGGTCTGGAAGAACCAATAATCCCCTTGTCTCTGCTTCAACCTTATAAATATGATTGATTGACTGATTGACTGATTGATAGAGAGAGAGAGAGAGAGAGAGAGAGATAAAAACCTTCCACAAAATGAAGCAGTCACCAAGACCTCTTAGGGATTTTTAAGACCTTGCAATCTTGGTTGATTCAGTTACCATGTCTTTCCTTCCTGAAAGTTCTGTAATGTAGTCTGGGAGAACATTATCCAGTTCTTTTGCCTAGCTTGGCCATCTATAGCATTACCACTACCATGCACCTCTTCCTTCTTTTCTTACAAAAATAGTTTGACTGAACCTTCACACTCCAGTTTCTGGATCCCAATACGTGTGTGCAATTTTTTCACATAATGCCACTCCTCTTCCTCCTTTTTTTGTCTGCCCAATAAAGAACAATGTACCTACATTCAATATTAAATAGGGAATCCTGGTACACCTGCCCCGTCCATAAGCACTCACTGGTCTAGATCAGCTTTTCCTCCAGAATGAAAACACTGAATGGGCAGGAAGCCTGCTTCATTGGAGATTCATAGAGGATAAAAAAAGAAAAGATGGCATGCACCAATCAGAGGACAGAAAATAATTGAAACAGAGAGTATTATTCTCCATTTCAGGCCATGAACTGGCCACTGAAGACTTCCTTTATTCATGACATGCACATAGATTAAAAAAAATTAAATATCTCTCCAAAGTTATGCATTCATGGATAAAAATATGTTGAGTATACAAGTAAAATAATTTTAAAATATCATTCGGGAAAGCACTATAAAATTTTAAGACCTGTTTTAACGGAAACCATTGCTTTCTGAAAATGACACGACAAAGAGCACACTTAGAATAATATTTTAATATTTGAAGGTTAACATACAGATCAATAATGGGTACAATTCTCAATCGTCAGAATGCTATCATCACTAACAGAGTTTGTACAGACATGAAGTGTAAGGCAGAATCAATGACTTTTACCATAAAACAACAAAACTATACTTGTTTAGGTAACTCATTTCTGAGCAAAAGTTTAGCAAATGTATTTCGGTTTCTACAGAACCAATAAGAGTCCATTTCCCCATTAGTACACATATTTACAATATGGAGCGTTTTTTTTTTTTAATTACATTTCTTACAACAAAATAAATATTGTTTTCTTTTATATCTAAAAAGAAAATAGTTTCTCTATTTCTACATGTAGTTGTCATAGAAGGAAGAAAAAACACTAGAAAAATGTGCCAGCACCTTTTCTTGGATTCCCCTCCTTCTTCAATTAAGATTATGAAATTTTTCACAATTTTCAAAAATGCCCAACATGCTTTAAGAACTTAATCCGGATTGTATTATCTAGACCATCTTTCCCCAATGGGGCAGCTTCCCCATGTGTTGGAACTGCAATTCCCATCATCCCGGGACTCCCAGTTTGGGGGATATTAATCTAAAATGGATCAAGAACAGACCTCATGGATGTTTTGGCAGAAACCGGAGCCAGGTCTACAGCCCCTTGCAGCCTGTTAGCCTCCATTGAATGATATAAATCTCCTACTTCCAGCTAGCCTTTATTTGTATTTCTCTGTTCTACTCTGCAGAAGATTGGAATAAAATTTAAAAATTACACTCTGATCACCGAAACTGTTAGGCATTCAGAGGCAGCAGGCATGAATTTACCAGCCTGCAATATTTCCTCTTCCCTGTCCTGTCCTTTCCTGCTCTACTTCAGTTCTCAAAGACGTAAGACTCCTTCTTCCTGCTACCCCAAATGAATGTCAACCCTCTGAATTGAAAGACTATCCATCTGGGTGCTATTTTTCCAATCAAATATTAATTCCCCTGTTTTTCCAAAAATATTTTGTTCACCAATAAATAGTGGGCATCTGCTCTAGATGATGTAAGCAAGAGACCCAATAGGCTTATTTCTCAGTGCTAGGGCCTTTTCCAGTCCTGTGGCTTATGCACTTTTTTAATTCAGAAAGATCCCAAGTATCTGGAATGATGGATAGCTCCACAGATCCATCATGTAGCCCCTTTCAATATTATTCCAGAAGAGATTGTTTGGTATGAATCTAGCCATGTGTTAATTGAGGTTGCTGGTGTTTTACTTGACCAACTAATAAAGCAGTGCTCCCTCAATAACTACCACAATCCATCCATTAACATATCTTCTGCCTTAGCTATGCCCTTGCAGAACTCCATCTTGACACTGTCCACAACCCATTCAATTCTGCCTTCTCCTCTTAGCTTCTAATACAGGTAGTCCTCACTTACTGACCGCAATTGGGACCGGCAACTCACTCCATCGCTACACGATATGGTCATAAAGTAAAAGGTCACATAACTGTGCCCAACTTACATCACTTTGTCAGTTCCATTTGTGGTTGTTAAGCGACTGACCATGGGTCATTAAGTGTGATGTCATGTGACTGCGACTTGTGACTTCCTGCTGGCTTCCCCATCGACTTTGCTTGTCAGAAGCCAGTTGTGAAAGTTGCAAATGGCCATCACATGACCGCAGGATACTGTAACTCTCATAAATGCACACTGGCTGCCAAGCACCTGAATCACGATCATGTGACTGCAGGGATGCAGTGATGGACACAACTTCAAGGATCAGTCATAAACCTCCTTGTTCAGCACCGTTGTAACTTCAAATGGCTAGGAAGGTCACAAATAGTGATCACATGACCATGGGACACTTTGACCTGCATAAATGCAGGCTGTTGTCAAGTGCCCAGATCACAATCACAGGACTGCAGGGATGCTACAACAGGCACAACTTCAAGGACCAGTTGCAAGTCTCCTTTTTCAGTGCTGTCATCACTTTGAATGGTCACTAAACAAGTGGTTGGTAAGTGAGGACTACCTGTATTGCTCTGCTATATCCTACCCAAGTTCTACCAACTTAACTTACAAGGCCCTTCAGAATGTTTAGACACCAAAGCTGAACATTTTCCTTTTAAGAGTATTCTTAAATAAGATATCCTGCCACAACTAAGACAAACTCCATTATGAAAATTATGATGCAAATGATTTGGACCCTCTAACAGACTAGGAGAGGTGAGGTAGATTTGTCTTGCTCAAATCAACAAATCCTTTGAAAGATGCTTTTCCTTCCCACCTGATCATTATTACTGGGTTCATGGGAACATCAGATTATCCAACTACTGAAACTATTTTATCAGGTTGAATATATTTGATATGAAATGGGTTTCATCCATAAATGGGTGATAATTTTTACTTTATATTAAATTAGGCAATATAAATTATTTGTAATTATACTGTAATTGACAGTTGGCCAGGTGGAATGCTGCCTCTATTTTTAGCAATGCTTCTCTCCCACTGCTCTTTAAGAAAATTCACACTGACCCAAACCAGTCTTCAGTGGCCCCCAAAAAGCATATATCAAGAGTGCAGGTCTCCAGTTTCACCATTAACATAAGAAATCAAAGCATTTTTGAACTCTAAAGACCAGCATTTTGAACAACCGGGGAACAAGACTTTAGTCAATCGATTTGCTTTGTGATATCATACCCAAACTAGACAACTTGAATACTGCGCTTTAGAGCAAAGACAGAGAGGTTTATAGAATGCTAAGCTCCAGGAATCCATTCCAAAGTTAAAATCGTAAAAATCACAAGTACAGAGTAAATCATTCCTTTACTTCCTCCTCATTGCAGCAAATTATTCATGATACCATTTTTTTTTTGACAAAGTGACCTTGAAACACACATGAAGGACAATTCAATGCCTACTTTCAATAATTCACCAAGATTAAATCTATGATGACCTTTGCTCTGAACCCTGTTGATATCCCTAGCAGTAGTAACTCACACCCTTGACACTTCTTGTATACATTAGTGCAACACACTCCACGTTGGGCTGCCTTTCAAGACTACTCAGAAGCTGCAGTTGGTGGGTGAGAGATGCTTCCTGAAAGCACTATTGGGAGCTCTGCCTTGGTTACCAATATGCTTCCAGAGACAATGGAATGTGGTGGGTTTTTTTACCTATAAAGCCCTATAAGCTTGAAGCTCAGGTATCTGCAGGGCAGAAATATATTCTGATGAACTATGTTAGCCATAGGATGCATCAAATGCATTTCAAGATGTCTTTTTAAAAACAAATTTAACTCATGGGGATTTTTGGAACTGGGTAGTGATGAGGGATGCTGCTACAAAGCTTAAATTTCTGTGGCTCCCTTTTTTCAGCAGTGAAATCCATCAAATAGAGAAACCAAACATGTCTTACTGAAGGACACCTGGGTCATTGTTTGAAAAGTATTGTCTCTTCATATATAACTAATTTATAGGAAGCTTGCAGGTGGTATGCTGTATCAGTGATTATACTTGTATAAGACAGTGTTATTCATCCCCTGAAGTTTTAAATCTGCTTCGTTCTGTCTTAATTTTGTTCAAGTTGACACTACTTTATTATTCCCTCTAATTATGACTAGGTAAGTAGAAGAATCTGTATTGTTTTAAATATTAAATATATCTTCCTTGTTACTAATATGTGACATGATTTATATACTTTTGTTTTAAAATCCTCGACATTTGCATTTTGTTGTAGTTTTTTGAGGGGGGATTGTCATTTCCATGCAGTGGTCATTTTATTAATAACCACACTTGCATAGGGACCATATTGTGAATTCTACCTATAACATGCTTTCTGAAGGTTACATATGCCTATTAGCCTCAAAAGATTGGAAACCCATGGCATACTGTTAGATCGTCTCACACCAATCCACAAGAAACAATTGCTTGATTCTTCTCTGTGTTTGGTAGCGATATCATAAGGATTTGAAATCTTCTGAAATTTCCCATGGTGAAGCAGCCTAAAAGATGAACCACCAAAGAAATGAGCTTACAAGATGACTTGGCCCACATTTTTACAGTACGGAGTATAAGGAACACAGAGCCAGCTTGGTTTCCAAAGATGGCAGTCCACATGGAAGTGTGGGATGTAAGTTTACGTAACTGTGCTTGCTGGTCTTTTTGCTAGTCTCACTACATCACGAAAGACACAATGAACAGTCATTGGACTGCATCAAGGCTGCAGGCCAGAATGGATCATCTAAGAGAGAGGAATGCAGGAGGTGGTGCCTCCTAGTCCCTAACAGAGGCAAGAATTCATGCTATGAGAGGAAGTAAGGAAAAAGTAGTTTTGTTCATTGCCAATCACATTGGTCATCAATGCAGCTTTTCAGTTTAGTTTTTAAGCCTTAATTCCAGGTATTGGAGCTAAAATGCATAAAGAAAATAAACCAAAGATAAATCTATTCTTTCTGCAAACTTAACCATCCAACACCCTAGACAAGAAATAGCAATAAGAAAAGATTCTAAGAAACAAGCAATGAGGTTTAGCTTACCCTGCTCAAAAATAAGCTACATTGAGTCCAAGAGACTTATTCCCAGGCAATTATGCAAGGCAATCTTCTTCTGCATCATAACATACCAGGATCCTGGCTGAGAAGTCTGGGAACTGAACTTTAACGCATCTTTACACCACCAGGTTAAATGTTAACACAGAGAATAGCCACATAACACTTCATGCATTGCCTTCAATGGAATTGTACTGCAATGTATACAATGTGTTGTACACTAAAAAAATAGATACGTATCTGTACTTCTTAAAAAGCCTGTAAAATATTTATCTTATTCTCCAAAAACATAAATCCCCATTTCAACATGGTGACTGCACTCCAGAACACAGTGAACTCTGAAGGAACAGGGGTTCAATGGGGGTTATTTTCAAGCAGTTTCCCTTAGGACTGTATGCAAAGTGTGCTTTCATATGGATCATTTTGGTCCTTTTTCTTGTGAGCTGCCTTGAGCGCTTAGGTATGTGGAGGTGAGAGGTTAAATGTTCTACGACCACCACCAACAAAACCAGGAAAAACAGTGGTTTAGAATGGACTGTAGGGCGGGAGCGGGCAATCTCTTTTCCTGAACACAGCCATATTTCTAGGGAGGTAAACTGTGGAGCCCACACGATGCTAGTGGATGGGACAGAAGCAAGCTCTGCGTGGAATTAAAGTCATCTGTTTTCTCTGAATCCCTGATCTCCTGTTTTATCTCTATCTCCCTGGTATCTTCTCTCTCTCCTTCTGTCACTCCCCCACAACCAAGCTGGCTGTGAGGACAGGGAGAAATCGCTTTTGCCAAATAATTTTATTACCTTATGTCTTTTTAACTTTAACTTTTCTGAAATTAGACTGAGGACCACAGGAAATTAAGCCAAGTACAGCAGATGGCCCAGAAACACAGATGGGGGGGGGGGTATTTTTATCGCTCACTCCTGCTTTACAGGATGAATGGGTGAACATGAACCTTAAGCTATTTTAATTAACATGAAAGTGTTCGTGGCTATGTTACAAGTGGTATTAAAAGAGAATACCAAATTCTGTTTCTATGGGCATTGCTAGGATGGCATGCACGGTGCAGTCTGACATCTGTTTTCCAGAGGAAGGGCTGGCGAAAGGAATCAGTCTTTTCCTTGATTCCTTATAAATATCTCTAGGCTGCAAACCTTTATCAGATTCATGCTTGTTGGTCTGCCAAGGCTCGTTCGCTCTCTGATAACTCTTGGGAAGGATAGCTTGGTGAGGAAAGCAGGAGCCCCTGAACAGAAAATGCAGCATTCCCTCCTCACAGGTCTACAGTTTAAGGTTCTTTACATTGAATTCTTAGATCAGTTTTCCACCAGTCAATTTCTTTGGTTTCATAATGGCTTCATGTGCCACGTGCCCCCACAGTATCAAAGAATATTCTTAGAAAAGAAGAGAGGATCCCTTTCAGAAAAAAGGCTGTTCAGAAGACACGAGGAGGTGTTGCAGCTCGGCTGGAGATCATTTCCCTAAACCCGCGTGGGCTAACCACCTCTTCATCTCCCTCAAAAAGACCAGACTAGCAATTGCAGATAACAGGGGAAGAAAACAAAATAAAAATAGACTTTATGGTACACCCACATGAAATGGAAATCAGGACAGATATGAACAACTTGCTCTGAGAAGTCAGTATGCCAGTTTTCTTTCTTTTTTCCTCTTTCAAATGCGCTTAAAAAGAATAAAACTTTAGCCCTGACTAAAGATCTGAGAGCCAACACCGTGCTGCTGTCCTTCTAAATCAACTAAGAGGTAGTGTAGTATGTGTAAGTGCAATACAAGCATCTATTATCTCTCTTCATCTGTGTGATAAAATGTAAATCTGACCTTGGTAATAGGAAGGGATGAACGAACTGTAAAGGGAGGTGGTTCAGAAAATATTACTCAGATGTAAGAAATAAGGAAACATGAGAAAGAAACCCAAAATAGCACATGCACACACAAACCAATTTTGTTTGCTGTAAGATGTAGTACAAAGAAACTCTGATGGGTTTTCAAGATTCTGTTCTGATTCTCTACAATAACAAAGAGTATTCCTGAAACCTCTGTTGCTCCTATTTGCTGACTTTGCCTATCTCAAAGGGCTGACAAGCTGTGTAAGTGCAGGATCCCCGGAGATAATGGGGGAAATTCCTACTTGCTGCAGACACTGGTTGATTTGTTTGCTGAAAATCAGCCCGTGGGATGCCTCAACACATGCCAGCCATAGCAGCCAATCCATTATTCTTTGCCAATTAACATTTGGGAAACCCAGACAGACAGACATTTTATATTTTGCAACTTGAAATGGCTCACAATGACTGGCTTTGAGAATCCCAATGTCCCAAATGATCACAGAAAAAGGAATAATCAAGTATCAAATTTCTGTTTAATACCTCAGCGATTTTACTAATTTCCAAGAGAAACTGAGGGAGCTGCCTATGTTTAAGTCTCAGGGGGAGGAGAAGGATAGCCATTTTTGTAACAATAAGTGCTACGCTTCTCTAAGGGCTTGGAATTCTGACTGTGATTTCTACCAGTTAGAACTTAGAACAGATTAACTCCTGTAAATAATAACTATTGCTTCATCGATGTTCTTAACGTTTGAAATGTCCTATTGATCTTGCAGAAAGGCATCTTTACTCTCTCCAGATAGTGAAGTGCGTCACAAAGGAAAAGTCTGCCTTATCACAGAGGGCAGGCCATGGAACAGGATCTTATGGAACCAGAAGGCAGATTCTGATTGAAGGAAAGGGAAAACTTCCTAATGGTAAGAGCAGTTCGAGAGATTATTGGGGGTGGACTCCCCTCCATTGGATATCTTCAAGCAGAGTTTACCGAGCCAGCTGTTATGGAATTCAGGAAGGTTGGATTCCTGCCTGAGCAAGAAGGTTGAACTCCAACTCCAATTCTGTGGCTCTACAAGAATTTTTTTTTTTTTTAAAGTAAGATTCCTGGCATGGGGTACTCCTCTGGAAGTGAATCCTCACTGAAGCAAACTTTGAGTAGATATTATTTTGTTCACTCCTTGAGCTCTAATATCTATTTTATTTTTGCCCACGTATTGTCTTGGTAGCAAGTACCCTCAAATTGGTGCAAACAGTGACATTGACAACAATTAATCACCTCTCCCTCTACTTCGGTAATTTGCACTGATGAGGACAATGGCTTGGCGAAGATATGAAAACACATTAACAAAGCAACATTTACTTAAATACACATTTTTGTAAAAACTCCTCACAAGATTAGCTGCCAAATAAACAAGGAGCCAAAACAGAATTTAAGAAGCATGATTAGGAAATAAAAATGGGGGGAAATACATTTCTCCCACTGATTTGTAATAATTTATATTGTGTCACCTCTTATCAATTGCTTGTGTGGTAACTCAGCTACATTTTATTATTGGATTTTGCAAACAACACCCACATCTGTAAAGTAGCACCCAAAAACAAAACAAAACAAACTCAAAATAGTTGTGGCATAATGTCGCTGTACATTCAAAGTGGAAACCGATAAACACACACTAGAAGGGAAAAAAATAAATTTACAGTGGCAGCAATCTCTCTACTACTAAGAAATTGTAACACAGCAAATATGCACATCTGTGTGCACACACAAGACAGGCTTTAACACTAGACTTCCATTGCCTTGCTGGTCAGAAGATAATTGGAATGCCCACTGAAGCACACAAAGGATAATCAAAACACTTCTCAATGGCTTTAATATGAACCCAGTTACTTGTATGAAGGAAGTACCAGGGCATTTAGTTTGCCTGTGACCTTCTCCACTGCAAAAATATTTTCTCTCCTTGGCCTGCACACCTTGGCTCTTCCCTGAGTCATCTTCATGTGCTGCAAGCTCCTTGTCCTAAGCGGAGTCCCAAATGGCCAAACTGTAAATCAAAAATTGTCATTAGAGATACCAGCCCTGGATATCCTGAAGGCATTTTCCCATATCTTCTATTTCCCCCCACCCCAAGTTTAAAACAAATGAAACAGGTTTAGAATTTGCTTATCATGATTGTCTAATAATATCCTTTGCATATGGAGATAGTCTGCAAACATCTGCTTCTAGAACAGTAGTTTCTATCACTAGTCAAATTACTGGTCTTCCTTTATAAGCTACATGTAATACAGCTATTGGCTTGCCATGTTACACAGATGGTATTGTGATTTTGTGGGCATAAATTGACTAGAATCAGTTCACAGTAGTAGCTGATTGGAGAGGGGTGGTAACAATTCTCAGCATGCCATTTTTAAACTGCCCCCTTTATATATTCTTTCCTGAAGATTGCAGGTAGTGAGTTGAGACTGCCCTACAGAAAATTTCCATACCTCTTCCTTTGAACTTCAGAGTTTTTCTGTATTCATGGTGAGGGTCTTCCACATAGTTGTTTTAGACATTTCTTCTGAGATGTTAATATCTGAAGGATCAGGCCTACAATAACATTTTTATTAAGAGAACTTTCTCATTTTATAAAATTACTTTAAACCTTTAGAGTTGATTCTCCTGGCTTGAATGAGATAGGAATTACTCACTAACTATTTCCAAATACCACACGTATAATTCAGTTTCTTTCAAAACACTGAATTCCATTTTATGATTAGAAAAATTGCTCTTCTCCCTGATTATGTGAACAAAGCCATGAGCCTACTAATTGAAAAGCCAGATGTGTGGAATGCCAGAATTACTGAAATATTAAAAGTGACTTTCAATGAACAAATATAGTTCATAGGTATCCATACATGGGAGAGTGGAGGCAAGGAATAGCACATCCATTTTTTTAAAAAAAAATTATCCCTTTTTTAATTGTATACCACCCTCATTAGATATCCACTTGAGGGGAAAAAGTTCAATTCATCCAATACAAAGCCTAATTTTCTTTGACTGTACTCCAAAACTTAAGGAAGGAGTAAGAAAACATGGATGATAGTGTAGTTAACTTAATTACAATTTAAGTGAAATCTTTTAACGTGGCCTTAAAATTAAAAACAGTTTTTTGTTTCAACAATAATGCTGGAAAACCTAAGTCCACACCTTCCACAGGCAAAATATCTTGTCCCACAACCCTCTGGAAATTCTAACACAACACAATATTGGAGGCAACAGGGCATGAAAGAAGGGACTCGTTTTTCCATCAATAGTGTGCATCTGGGGAAGAGCAGGAGAAGTTCAATCCTTTTATCAGACCTGTTTCTAGAAACTTATTTTCAGCACAGGTTCAAAACTTTACTAAGGAAAAGGCATCTGCAGAATAAACAAGTAGTTCCTGATTATTTTTTTTTAAAGTATAATAGTAGTTGTGTTGTCCATGAAAAAAAAAATCAAAATAAGAGCAATCTACACAAATCATTCCTTTACCAGGATGATGTTTTACAACAGTTGCAAGCTTTTGAATTTAAATTCTTCCTCCAGTAAAGTAATTAAAAGCCTGAAAAAAGAGGACGACAGAGTTGTGGCTGATGTTAGTAGCCAATGCTGTACCAGATGCATTCTTAAATGGAAGGAGAATCCCCAAGGAATGCTATTCAGATGTTAACTGGTGCAGGGTGGTGCTACATGCTGAGCAACAATAAGGGAATATCTTTAAAGATCTTAGGAAAGAAGGCTCAAAACCTGATGCTTTTTAAGGACCCAAAACCTGATGCTTTTTAAGGACTCAATTTTGGAAATAGAAATTCCAGCAGCTAAAATCCACAATGTTTCCCATGTAGGTGGGATACACAGGTGGAAAACTCAGCTAGGCCATGTCTATATTTGTAAAGCTGGAGATTATTTAAGATACTACTCTTTTAAAAAATGCCAGCAATGGAGCCATGAATGTCTGCATTCCCAAACATAAATGAGCACAGTTGTAAAAGTGGTTGATACAACTCAAATGATGTGGCTGAAGGGATATTCCAGAATCTTCCCAAACAGGTTACTGGGAGAATTACAATTAACAATACAGGTAATCCTCGCTTAACAACCATAATAGAGACTAGAAAATTGGTCGTTAAGGGGGCAGTTGTTAAGTGAGTCACCATGTGACTGGACCCAATTTTACGACCATTTTTACAATGGTTATTAAGCAGATCATGTGGTCGTTAAGCAAATCCAGCTTCCCTAATGGATGTTTTTTGCCGGAATTCACTTAACAACCACATTCACTTAACGGCCACGTGATTCACTTAACACCATTGTAAAAAAGGTCACAAATTGTGATCATGTGGGGGGGTGCGACAGTTTGTGACAGTTGTAAGCACAAGTACAGGTCATAAAGCACTTTTTCTGAGGCCATTGTAACTTTGAACCATCATTAAATGGAGGTCATTAAGTGAGGACTACCTATAGCAGCAGCAACAGCAAAAGCAACAGCAGTATAATAAATGCTTATAACTTAATGAGTTTTGGGGGTTTTTTTACCTATTGTCAATTTTTGGTACACCACTCTGTGAGCTTCCTGGAACTGCCAGATAATTTGAATTCATTGAAGACATTTCAGTTACAGTTGGTTTACCGTCTTCTATCATATTTTGAGATTCCTTTTTAACACAGAGAAATTCTGGTTTAAATTGTGATAAAATAATATGCTCCAGTCCTAATCTGCACATATACCAACCAAACTTTTCTACAACTGAACTGATAATAGTTACCTTTTGATAACTTTTTCACCATTTTATTCAGCATAATTTATCAACTTTCATGACATTTGCTGTCAATAAAGAAAAGTTTCAACCAAAGGAGCCTGATCTGCATTATGCCCTGAACATATTATGTACTGAAATTTCATCATTACTGTATTAAAATGTTCCCATTTATTTAGCACCTACGTAGTCCATGCCTAGAGGAGGTGACATTCTACTATGATGGCCCAAGACATGAATCTCTCGCCTGAAAGTTACCACCCGAGCCAGAAAGTTGTGCCCAACACCACCTGGAGGCCCCCAATGCCCACAGCAGTTGCTGGCCGCAAAAGAGGGAGAAAGAGGGAGATGGCAAAGGGTCACACCCCAGTAGAAAAGATCTGGGTCCTCAATACAGAAGATAAGAAAAAAAGATATGGAGAGATAAGAAAAAAAATTAAGAATGTAAAAAAAAACAGATTAAAAACAGTAGAAAGTATGCTCCCTTGTTAGCAGAAGAAATGGGCAACCTTTTCTGCTAGAAACTTGGATTTTCCTGGTGACATTTCTGGGGAGAAAGCTAGTCTTGTTTTTAAAGAGAGGTCCAATGCTCCCTCTAGTGGTCTCTCACCAGAGCGCAGAAACAAGCCTTGAAAGCAGTCTAGTGCTGTTTCAAGGTGCCTGGGTAAGATCTGACTTACAGTTCTAAAAGCACTGCAGAAGCCAGAGGTCGCATCAGATCAGCAGCACACAGGAAAAGAGACACAGAGTACCATGTCCAGAGACCAGAAAGGAGAGAACATGAACGTTGCAGCCCAAAGCAGCCAATAAGAACTGGACAGGTTCTGCCCCTGATCACATCATCATTCACTGCAGTTTCTGGCAAAGGGCCAGAACACACATACAGCCAGAGTCATGTCAGGAAAAGATGGAAAACATCATGAACACTAGATTGCCTTAACTATGAAGTTAAGTAGCCTCAGCTATGGGCTGGGGGTGAAATGAAAACAGGGTCATGAAGATGTAGCAAGGTAGATTCAAGCTGCGCTTAGGGGAACATGGGGATGAGCCCTTAGAAGGGAGAATCAGGACTATACCTGCAATTGCCATGCCTATTCTACCTGCATTTATGTAAAGGTCTGAATGGACCCACACATTTATGTTGATTATCTCTTTTTTCTTCACAGCTCCTGACTGTGTAAAGAGAACAGACTTTATCCATCTTTATCCAACAGGGATAAAGAGATTGACAAAAGACCAGTAAAAAGGGAACAGCAGAGGAAAAATTTAAAGAGGGCTTGCTGAAGACGTGCCCTTGAGGTGCATAACTCTGCTGAAGCACACTCAGTTTCATGTACACACACACACATCTTGGGTCTAGGTGTGTAAAATTAAGCCTACTCACATCATTTTGTTTTGCCTCTTGGATAGCATCATCCAGTTTTTTCTTCTTGCTTTCTGGCATGAGGTCATCGAGCCAGCTGAGTTCCCGCTTTGAAAAACATATATCCATGATCTTCCGAACAAAGACCAATGCCAAAACCTTGGGAAGGGAGAAGACAGAGTTGCTGGTCCCAATTGTGATCAGTAAGCGAGGACTACCTGTGCAGCCCACTTGGGAGAGCCTCCACCATCTCCCTTAAACATTCAAGCAGGACTTCTATTAATTCACACTGAAATTTAGGAAGAGATAATGGATGGTGTTGACATATTGGTAACAGAATTGTGAAATGGTATGTGCTGTCAAGTCTACAAAAGCCTTCTTCATCCTAATTTTCAGTTAGTAAACTGTTCTGCTTTTAATGTCTTCCCCTTAAGCCAGCAGCAATAGCTAATATATAGCATGAATATTGTCACTCATTTGTTCTCTGACATATGAATAATATATAACTAAAGATGTATTTCTTTAGCCTTACAACTCAGGATTCTCGGCAAAATCAGATCTTCTTAATATTGCACAAATGTAATACGCAGATCCCAGGTTAATGCCTTCAAGATGTAATTCTGACTCTTCCCCCACGCCCCTATGACAGAGATGGCCACTTCAGTTTTAAGTATTTTACCATCATAGGAAAGATAATGGCTGCAGGGGTTGCCTTGACAACCCACAGAATGATCAGGCAGATCAGCTGGACCATCGTGAAGAGATACACCTTCCTCAGAGGAACATGTCGCAGGTAAATGAAATCAGGCTGGTGTTTGGAGGGCATTGCCATGAGCTTCAGGCGGTCAAAAAACTGGGAAAATAGTGCAACAAAAGCAGAGCAGGCATTGAAAACAAGCTGTAACTGTAGAGTAGTTATTCTAGAAGCCATATTGCATCCCCGAATTGTCCATGATGGCTGGGAATGCGAGGCAGAGAATTGCCACCCAACCCGTCTAGGGCCGTCAGATCAGCAAAGGCTGCCATAAAGACACCATCCCAAAGCCTAATAAGTGGGTTAAGACCATTTTTCACACAAGAGCTACTAGTCAGCAATACAAAAGCAGCTCATTTAATTAAGCTTGATTCCAAACCTGCATCCTTTGAACAGGAGTATTTCTACCCTTGGTCAAAGAGCACTTTGATAAAATCGTTGTGTGTGGTTCCCCAGTGATCCTTTATCCATACGTGGTAATATACTCTTAAACAATGACATACCTTCCCAACTTATTATTTAAAGCTGTTACTCAGACCCAAATTTCAGGGTTTCCATGATGTCCAGCTTAGAGGATGATGAGGAAGAAGTAGAGGTTGTGTGCTCTGAACCACAAGCTGGCAAACATCCCAGAGACCCAGGCCGTAGTATGTAACAAAAATCTGAACCTCTTTTCTCCAGCTCAGTGGCATCTGGGCCAGAATTACAAGTGTAAGTGTACAAGTGTAAGTGTAAGTCTACAAGGCCCAGCTCCTGGGCAATAATACGCATTAGCTGTGAGTTAATCATACTTTGGGTAACTTTACAGCGGCCTCAGTTGTCCAGCGTATGCATAGAAACCTGACTCGGTCAGCCAGTGTCGGAAAAGTGTCTTTTCATTCTGGGTGTAAAACCTCAGATTTTGTGTGAACATGGACTCTTTTATTCCTGACTGGCCTCCTGATTGGCCACTGGTTACACATCCTGCCTGGCATGTTAAAGTACTGCTGAGTACACGTTTTGGATCAGACTTGGTTAATTCTCTTATTTGCTTCTTGTTTTAGACTGATTTCTGTGCTGTAAACTTGGAACTATTTCTCCTAGGTATCCCCAGAATGGAGTAACATTAAATGTGAAAACAGAGATACCTTTCACATTTGGATCTCTCAGAGATTGGGGCTGATTTAATTTTTTTCCAAAGACATTTTTAATTTTTTTTAATGCTTAATTTTTAAAGTTTTGGAAGTGAATGGGTGCCATCTCATGGGGTTTATGTGTCATTGCTATTCTGTTGGGGAGGTTGCCTTTATTCAATAAAAAGGAAAAGGAAAAGGAAAGCATATATAGACTTCTCATCCATGTACCCAAAATTATATTTCATTATTATCATATTTTGTTTTAAAAAATAAATAATGTAATATAATCTATACCTGTAAGCAACTTTTCATCAGGTCTTTACTGCTATATGCTATGTGTCAGATAACGGTTTTATTGCTATAATTTAGGAATGATGTGAACTGCTACACTTGCAGATGTCTTGGTACTTAAAGCAAAACTTGTACTAGTTTTTGCAAAGCTACTGTGGCAAAACTGGTGGAATATATGTTTTCTCTATTCAGAATACAAAGTGTTTCACTCAGTCTTCTGACGTCCCTGCCATTTACAAAGTCTCACCACAAACATTAACCATCCAAAGCCCCAGACATCTTTGCTGGGCTGATACAGAGATATAGATATAGATATATGGATACCTGTATTCCGTTCAGGGAAGAAACACCCATGTATAAAAACACTCCATAGAGAACAGGCATAGGTATAAACTGAAAAGAAAAAGAGCGTGAGATGGAATTGAGATATATCACTAAATTCTTTATAACTAAAGAATAATATTGTCTGAAAGTATAGCTTCTCTCCAACATGACATCTTTTAAAAAAAATCTACTCAGTCACTGATAAATATGCTGTTTTGAGAGGAAGACCAATAGGGCTTTGTCAACAACACTGTCACTGTGCTACAGTCCAGCACTTGAAATACCGCATGGAAAGATAAACTTTCTAACTGAGAAAAAGAGGCATGACCCCACAAGGCAGCTCTGATTTAAGGTGGCTGCTCGGTGACCGCCAGGGTCCTGCAAAGGTCAGGCAACTTTCTCTTGACTCACAGAGGTCTGAATTAGCTTTCAGAAAAGGAGATAAGGTCTACTCTCCAGGATAGAATTCCAAACTTATGGAATAGGGCATTATGTTTAAACACCAAGGGTTGTGTTTTTGTACAGTTATGATATGCTTTTGCTTTGAATTAACAGAATAGTCACTGTTGATCTTTATAGCTGAGGACTGATTAATGTTAGTTTTAGTTTCACATCTGACTTTGAGCTGTATCATGGGATTCTATGTTGCCTTTACACATTTTATTTTAGAATTGCATGCAATAAATCACACATTAACAGTTGCGGTTTTCTCCAGCCATGGAAGTTCGCTGAAGAATAGAATGTGTCTGTAGGTATGTGCCTAAATAAAATGAACAGAATGATTTTAGGGGGAGATTTCAGATAAAATTGCTACACTAAAATTTACTCATCTATTTTATTCTACCTACTTAGGCATGAATAAAGCAATGCTTTTCTGTTTCACTGTGTTACTTCATTGAATATGACTACTGATAGTGCCAGTTACTGCTGTTGGGAAGTTACTTAAACTTCTACAGCTTTCTGCATTTCACCAACATTTGATCTTATTGGGCATTTTTTTCCCTACCGGAGATATATATGTATATGTATACACACAACACATAGGCATCTCCGACAAACTATGTCAAAATGACAACACGTGAAGTAAATTTAGGATACAAACTCTGTTTCAGTGTCCCGATATCTGATGCAAATACATAAGTTGCAGCTTTTGCATCACAAAATCCATTTCATCATTTGCCCCCCTTCCACCTCACAATGCCTATGCCTACATATAAATGTACATGTCTGTGCACGCTAGGATGGTGCTAATTGAAAGAGACATTGAAAGAGACATTTCAGAATGTGCAGGAACAAAAAATGAAACACCTTTTTTTTAACAGTTAAAGCAACCAGGACTTTTTCCAGGCCCACCCAGCTGGTTGGGAAACTGCTCCAAGGCATTGCCACAGGAATAGTCATGCATTCCTGTTTCTTTGGGAAAAATGTACCAAAACTGTGTTCCACAGAATCTCTTTTAAAGGATTTGCACATCTTTATCAGGGCTGGGCAATACTTTGGAAGGGAAAGGTGTTTCAGAACGTGTGGGGATGCTCACAGAGCACCAGTCAGCAACTCCTTAAAGCAGCTGTTCTTCTCCCAGGATCATCCAGATGTCAGCAGCAGCAGCAGCAGCTTTAAGGAGCTGCTAATAGGTGCTATGTGCATGCCCCCGAGTACTCCAAAGCACCTCTTTCCCTTCAAACCCAAATGGCTGCATACTGATGATGATGAATCCAGGATACTACACAATCGTCATGATAATAAGGTCATTAATGGAGCACCACATGGGGCGCCAAAGCTTTCTATGGCACTGGGTTACCATGGCTATACATAATAAAAAAATAGTGTATGGACCAGCTAACTAGCTACAGTTAGTGTGGCCTAATCTGAAATGTAATTATCCCACTGTTTCCTCCTTTCCTTTACCCTCCTTCAAACCCAGACATGGACCTTATCCTTCTAGCAGAAGCAGAAATGCTGGAAAGCAGTTATTAACTCAGTTGTCTTGCAGCTCCACGGAGGTAGTTTGCCCACTGTTCTGGGGAACGATGCAGAAAAATATAACTTTACTTTCTGTGTATAAGAGGAATATCTGATACCAACTTCAGTGGAGGGGGGAAGTGTCCTGGGGGTCTCAACTGGACTAAGCCCCGCTCTTTAACTAGGCCACAGATCTTCCCCTGGCTTTGTTTGCAAAAGTCAAAAGCACTTTTTGATAAATGCCATTAAAGATGTGCCCTTTCAGAACGGGTCTTTAGAGTCAAGGTTGATGTCTCAAGCTAACACAACTCCACTAAAGCTTGGCCTATTTAAAAGAGGGAGAGGAGGTTGCCCTGACATACCCTTGAATGTTCTTCCATGCTTTTACCTTTAGCACACCAGTGATGAAGACTGAGAGGCCCATTAGTATAAAGATCATCAGTCCAGTCACTCTTTGTTCAATTATGCCCAGGAATTTAGGTTGCTCCCCAGGAGCTGCCACAGCAGACTCAAGTCTAAGACTGTTCACGTGACTGATGGAAAGGACGGTGGCAGCAACATACCAAGGCAACCCCATCACTGAACACACACCAAGCATGATGCCCACCATGAGAAGGTCCAGGTGGTAGCCACATCCTTTCTGTGGAGAAAGAAATCATTAGCAGAGGCCAGCTAAAAGCCTGTATATTACAGCTCTGTGAAACACTGGGCATGTCCTAAAGAAAGGGTTACTAGAATCATCCAAAGAATCGTAAGTTAGAAAAGGTCTAGTATACACTCTTGTTTCTGGAGGATAGTTGGGGAGAAAAGCAGCTTATCCACATCTGCTACAATCAAAATTCTTTCATGTTTGAAAATATGTTCACATAGATAAATGGTCTTAGATATATCTGTGAGGTGGGAGGAATTTACTAGCAGCTCTGTGTGTAATTTGTGGGATAGCAACATGATTTTCAAAATCCCACTCATTACAACCTGACAATAAAGTGTCTTTTTTCCCCTTCTAAATTAGATTGCTGAGATCAAGAGAGAAACAGAATTGATATGAAGGTGGTTTTGCATGTGAATCTAATTCTAGTAGTACGGAGTAATTCCTGGACTAAACAGGAGCTAAGCACAGGTTCCACATCTCCCTGCCTTCCTTTCTAAGCTATGAGCGTGTACCTGGCTCCAGGTAGTGGATTTCAGACTTCTGGAAAAAAGCAAAGCAGATACTCAAAATCCAATATTTTCTCTCACTTATATGTCTCCCTGCACTGAGATTGGTTAGGAACACTTTGTTATTACTCAACCTTCCTTCACACGTGTTGCTCAGTCTTTCTTCACAGTGTTGAGAACTAGGGGATCATGGTATGGAATAAAGACTTTTCACTAAGATGCTATTCTTTGGGAAGGAGAAAATCTATTTCACCCACTCTCCCTTCATACACATTTAACTAGCAGTGAAAGCGAATTGCCATTTCCAAGGCTGTTTAGATTTGCGAACAGGGTCTTTTATCAGATCTACTTCCTGATTTATTTGTTCTTCCATTTTAGTGGTGAGTTTAGAGCATGCATTAAAACTGTGTATGTTTCTCTTTAAGCATTTGTGATGAATAGAAATGCAGCTCACCAAATAGTGACAATTATACATTATGGGCAGCAGCATCATATTGCTGAATCTATGGAACTCAGTGCAGGTAGTTCCCAGGTTATGAACGTCCGGTTTAGACGACTCATAGTTAAGGACAGAGCCTATTATAGCAACATTTGAGTTAAATACACAATGGCTTGAGCTCATTACACAATACTACTTATATAGTATTATACAGTAATACTGTTCTGGCTCACATACAAATTTGACTTAAGGACAGACCTTGGGAACAGAACTTGTTCTTAAACTGGGGACTACCTGTATTCTCAATGCTGGTTTGAGCTTCCCAGAGATCAGGCAGGAACATTCCTCTCATTTATGGAGCTGTCAGGGGTAGAACCAGAACGTTCTAACTGGCCATCTTTGACATTACTAAGCAATAACCAACATGAATCTGTACCAGCATGTCTTATCCTTTTTCCCTTCTGGGGTTTGATTTGTCTTGCTCTGTTCCTTCCTACACTGATCTTTGCACATATACAGCACACGTTTGCCAGCAGCAGAAGAGGTGAGCAAAAGGGGCTATAGTGCATAAGCCAGAGGGATTTTTATTAGTTTGTATTTTAAAGCAGCAGACTGGCATGCTGGTAGACCAAGCCTCCTATCAGTTTAGAGGTTCTCATCTGGGAGTCTGGAAGAGCAGAAGAGAGGCACTTTTATTATTTCATTTCCTTTTATGCCAGCTCCAGGCTGGTATAAATTGCTCCCTGTGTTTTTGGTCTGCCTGGAAGATAAAGAAGTGTTAGGTAGCGGAGAGCCGTATCTCTTCCACTAGCACAACAAAGATCCTCTATAAAGTTTTCACAGCTGCCTTTGAATTTGGGGATTTTTCAATACTGATTCCTCCCTCTGAGATCAGAGCAATCAGAAAAATACAACAGACCCCAAGATATTTTCACACAAGTAATATAGGATTGCAGCCTTATTTGTCACTTGAAATGGAAATCTGGCACGCCTAGTTTTAGAAAACTGCTTTCCTGTTTGCAATAGGAAGTAAAGTTATTCCACAGGGACTCCAGATTGCCATTTCAAGAACAGACTTAAAGTTTAATCGCTGCTGTATACTGTGGGTTTTCCCACATATGTGCGCATTGGATTATAGCTATAACGGGATATTTTTCACTGGGTCAGTCCTATTAAAAACTGGCTTAAAATAGCTATGACTAGCAGGACCCATTGATTTCACTCAAACTAAAGTTCAGCATGATCTGGATTATGCTGCTGTTCTGCTGTGATTTTACTTCACATGTCACAGCCACTGAAAGGGAAGCCTGGCGAATTATCCTGGACATCCTGCTCTATTACCTTAAGTTTATGTTCTTTCCTGTTCACGATAACTGCTGTGATTTGCTGGTCCATAAATATCAGTATAGTACAGAGTAACGCTGGGATGATAGCTGCCAGCACAGTCCACCAGGGATTGGGGCCTATAGGGCTAATGAGCCATCCACGGTCATCTCTCGTGGGCTGCAGAAAAAAAATACACAGATACAACAGTGTACTATGCCATGTTTATATCACTCACACACACACACATACATGCACACACACACCCTGTTTCAGCTGCAATTCTTCTCACTTTCCAGACAATGTTATAGGAATGCCACCAGATGGTGAACGTGAGTCTTGGCATGGGCACTCAATTGTGAATGTAAATCTATGATTCCTCCTTGGTAGGGGTATAGGTTTTTGGCACAATCTAAGGCTGGGGTATGCATCTTTTTTAGGGCCAAGGCCACACAACCTTTTGAGTAGCCTGCCAGAGGTTGCACTCTAAAAAGCAGGAGGGGTTGAAAAAATGAAATAGGTGAAGCCTGGCTAATACAAGTGAAATGTATTTTAATTTAAATTAAACCCATTAAATACTCTTACTACAATCATTCCCTATAAGGCTAATCTTCCCCTATTACCACATTTAAAAAATCACAACTTTTGTGGCACCTTTGGGTATTGAGCCACATTCAAGGCTTCCGGGAGCTAAATGCAACTCAAAAAATCTCAGGTTTGTACCATGCTGTAAGGATTCAGGGTGCTGAGGCACACCTTGGACCACGTACAGTTATTCCTGCAACCAATATATGAAATAAGCTCTCTTGGTGTCAACAGAGGGTGGGAGTCATCTGTACCAATCCTGAGCACAGTTAGGGCAGAGATGAGAATGAGTTATTTTTTCCAGAGCTGCCCGGAATGTTGATGATGGAGACATGCCCATTGAAGAAGCCACAACCTCTGAATCAGGCAGCAGTGGGGAGGGGGGAGCTGGATGAATTTAAACTAAGCTAAATGCTTGGGGGGAGAGCAAGAGGACAGAGGAAGAAACACAGCTACTGAGCCATTTAACACCTCCAGAAGTCTGTTGGGAAGAAGCAATTGGTTCTTCATCAGGTGAAGTAAACCAGTGTTTAACTGCTTCCCGCCCTCCCTGGGAAGGGGATCAAGGACATCAGTTGGACCAGCATAGTGTTTGGTGGCCTGCTAGGAAGGAACTGAAGAAGGGTGGAAATAATCAGGCTAGAGAGAAGATCTAAAGAAACTGCCAGTTAGTTAAGCTCTTTTCGTAGGATGGTAAGTTAGTTCAATGTTTCTTAACCTCAGCAACTTTAAGATGTGTGGACTGGCTGGGGAATTCTGGGAGTTGAAGTCCACACATCTTAAAACTGATAAGGTTGAGAAGCAGTGGGTTAGATTAATGGTCATTTGACAGTCCCATGAAGTAAAAAGGGCATCTATGGAGCATAAAGGAGGTAAACCCATAAATAGTATCTGATATATAAATGACAGTGCCTCTCTCATTGCCTCCTTCTATAGAAGCTTGATGTCTCAGAAAACTCATGCTTTTTACAACAACACAGCAAAATAATTTACAAACTTAACCAATTCTGGTTTAAGTTTAACAAAGCTACAAAAAGGTCCCCCCCCCATCTCCTCCCTTTGGAGGAGGCTGAAGAGGTTGCACCCTCCTCTAAGAGTAGAGTGATTTATTTCTTCCATGCAATTCAGCAAGAGGTTGTGATGGGAAGGAAGTACAAACAGACAAGAGACAGAAAAGTGTCATTTCCGATATATTTTAGGAATGCTAATAAGCCCCTGTTGCCAGGCATTTAGATTGGCTGTTCCTTTGTAAGAAGATACTCCGTACTACAAAAAAAGATGTTTCCCAATTTGGATCCTAGCAACACAGGGAAATCCTCAGTTCTCCAGAGAGAAGGCTGGCAATGATAGGCAAGCTACTTGGGAGGATTGCTGGCTTGTCCTTATTGATCTATCCCTATGACACTCAACTGCAAAGGAGACTTGGCACCCTGCAGGAACAACAGTAGATGGTAGAATTGTCAGGATTTTCTCATGGGAAGAAAGTCATCCCATTATCTGTACAACAAATTGTTACGTCTATTGTATGAGTTAATGTAAACAAAGCATCTTGTGACTGTGTTGTGCTTTTAACTGCCACCTATTGGCATGTGTATGCTAGTTATTCAGGGGGGGGGGTACATGCTGGCAATATAACGGGAGGGCTAGATGCCTAGCCTGTCAGTCGTGTATAGTTTTATCTATCATGTAGTTTTATAGGTTATGTAGTTGTAACTAATAACCAAGTAGTGTACCTCTTCTCTGAGAGTTTTTAGCTAGAGACTTTGTTGTGGATAAGTCTTGGATGCTAAGATGAGAAGAAGTCTTTGTTATTTCCTATATTTTGTATGTAACTTGTATTTTATGGAATTTTGCATTTTTATCAATAAAAACCAGTTAATATATATTTTCTGACTGGAATTTCTTTGGAGAGCAAAATATGGACATTGCATTTTGCAAGCTCTCATGCTGATGTGTATTTTTCCTGAGAGCAGAAACTTTGAGAGCTTTGCTGCGCTTTTGCACAACAAGAATATGGGCCATAATCCTCTGCCACAGACAGAAATCACATGCCTCAGCAGTCAAAAAGTGGTGGAAAGGGCTACCTGTATAAACAAAGTCTGAACTTTCAGGATATGTGGAGTAGAGAATGACATGTTTAGCCCTTGTGTCTATGTTAAAAGAGGCCTATAGTTTTCACACACACACACAAAAAACCTGTGTGAAAAAATAAAACTGAATTCTGAGAAAAGATTTCACACGTGCAAGCAGGTTGTAAGCACTAAGGTTATCAAGAAATAGCTTCCATTATGGGGGAATTATTAATAGTTTACGTTTCTGGAAATTCCTCTTGTCTTGTCTGGGCAACAAAGCCAGCTATTGTTGAACGTGCACCTCCAGATCAACTCTTGGGACCTTTGTTTCTACTGACCGCTAGGAACATTAAAAATAGAGGTAGCAAGCAAGGGACTCCTCTTAGTTCCTCTCTTTGCCTCTGCCTTTCTTTTCTCTAACTGGAAGACTGATACTCTTCAGAGTCTGCCTCAGCCTATTTTCCACAGGGAGATATAGAATATTCCCCTCCTTCTATTTCCCCCACCGTGATGAGATGCAGACTTCCTATCAGAGAATGTAACTTCCTGAACACACTTTCCTTATCCTTTTGCACTTGAAGCATCTGTCTCCAGATTTTCTTCATGGGCTTGCTCCTCTGCCCTGCAAGCTCAAGAAAAGGCACAACTTCTTTAAAGGCAGGTGTGGCAGCTATATCCACACCCATTCAAAAGCACCTTTTCAATTTCAGTTCCCAAGTGCAGGGCACCTCTAATGTTAGAAACAGGACATCAGTTCCTGCTCAGCCATACAGACAGCCTCGATCCCTCTTACCCACACACAGTTAGCCACAAAGTGTGACATCCTCCCTTCCCCCTTAAAGGGCAAGAGAAACCCTCCAGGGCAGCCCTTGATCCCTCTGTTCCAGCTACTCAAGCAAGGGATCTTTTCCACATACCAAGCTACCTGCACTTAGAGGAATTCAAGAAGAGGAGGAGGAGTGCCTACCTTGAAGACACTGGGGACATTCAGTTTTGGTGATGGGATTCCAATGAAATAATCAATGAAGACCATGATAACAATGGTTATAAAAATAGCAAAATTGCCTATCATAGAGCGTATCTAAAGAGGAAAAAACAAAAGTTTCAACAGGGTTATGGTTAGGATACATAGGACTTGATCTATGTGCCTAAATAATCAGTTCCAGTTAAACCAGTTGTTGGGTAAGATAGTCCTCGACTTACAAACACAATTGGCACCAGAACTTCAGGTCATTAAGTGAGTCACACCTGATTTTATGACTGGTTTTGCCACAGTCATTAAGCAAATCATGCAGTCATTAAGCAAATCTGGCTTCCCCACTGACTTTGTTTGTCAGAAGTCCCCTGGGAAGGTTGCAAATGGTGATCACATGACCCCAGGATGCTGCAACCATCAAAAATACATGCCAGTTGCCAAGCACCCGAATTCTGATCATGTGACTGCAGGGACACTGCGACAGTTGTAAGTGTGAGGACCAGTTATAAGTCACTTTTTTCAGTGCTGTCATAACTTTGAACAGCTGTTAAACAAATGGTCATAAGTCAAGGACTACCTGTATATGATATTCATATTGCCTGCTGGATGTTAAACAGATACTTTGCCCACCTGATCGGAAAGTAATTACTCCCCAAATCTCAAAATAAATTTCATGAAATTTCAGTGCTCATGCAAGGTTATAAAAAGTGGCTTTGAACTCCTTGTACAAGATCTTGCATGATTTTGAGATCTTAGGAGCTAAGTGGAACCTCGGTTCATGAACGCATCTGTTCACGAACAATTCGGGTCACGACCAGCTCCGGCCGCAAAAATTTACCTCCGGTCGCGAACGCCGGATTGGGTGATGAACAGGATCCGCGGCCATTTTCCCTCCCGTGTCACGTGGTTGCAACTTCCTGTAGGGAGGGGACTCTCCCTCCAAGCAGGAACCGTGGCCATTTTCCCTCCCGTGTCACATGGTTGCGACTTCCTGTAGGGAGGGGACTCTCCCTCCAAGCAGGAAGCACGGCCATTTTCCCTCCCGAGCAAGGTTAGCTTTCTCTCTCTTCGTACTGTACTTTGTGTCATATTTTTGCGTTTTTTTAAAAAAAAACATGGTTCAGAACGGATTAACCATATTTACATTGAACCTTATGGGGAAATTTGACTCGGGTCGTGACCAGAAATCGGTTGGCGACCAAATTTGGGGTCGGAACGGATTAACTGTATTTACATTGAACCTTATGGGAAAATTTGATTCCAGTCGCGACCATTTCGGGTCGCGACCAGAGTCGTGGAACGAATTAAATTCGTGAACCGAGGTTCCACTGTATTATGAAAAATTTGGAATGCAGACAAAGTCAGGGCGGCTTCATCTAAGGAACATTATTTGTAAACATTCTGTCTTCTGTTTTCACTGCTGACAGGAGCCAAATCTCAGACAAATCTAGTCGTGCATCATCTGGTCTTCTCTCCCAACCTTCTCCCACCCTCTGCTCAAGGTAAGATCTAGTGGGGATCATCTAGCTCATGAGCAATCGCAGGCCTCCGATATTTCCGATCTGCTGGGCACATACAGAGTTTGAGGTGGTATTATGATGGTCTGGTTCACACATTAGATTAAGGCATAGTACAGTTAGTTTTAGGTTTTGGCTTTGGTCAGGGTGGGAGGAAAATATGGCTGCATCAGAGAAGTATGGCTGTAGTTTTCCTGTTTTCAGTGATATTGTTGTTGGTTTTATACTGTATTTATATTGTTTTACTGGTTGTGATCAAACAACCAGTATTTATTTATTTATTTATTTAAAACATTTATATGGCTGCCCAGAGTTGTTTTTAAAATAGGCGGCTATATAAATGTTTTAAATAAATAAATAAATACATAAATCTGGTCAATCCCTCCTTAGCCCAACCTTTTGCTTCCTACAGTGGCCAACCAGGTGCCTCTGGAGTACCTGAGATGAGAAGGCATCCTTCTCCCACCATTGTTCCCCTGAAATTGGTGTACGGAGATATCCCGTTCCCAACTCAGTGATAACACTGACCCTCAAGACCACACTGTGCAGGTAAGACAAAGAGAAGCAGAAATTCAAAGAGAACTAGACTTCCACCTGAATGCAGACTGGCACCAGTGCCTAGAGATGAGGGGAGGGATTCCTTTTAATTCCCAAGAATGGTAATTATGCATATAACGAAATCCATCCAGCTAGTCACCATTATGTAGAAAAGCAGAGAGCATAAATTAGTCAGAGTTTCGAAACCAGTGTTAAGCGGATGGCATCTACTTACTTTTGTGGGAAAATAGTTGCTGCCCCTAAATTTCTTCAGCGCGCTCGACAAAAAATAGGTCGTAAAGAACAAGATGCAGCACCAGAAAAGAACATCAGGGGTAAGAGGCCCTTTGGCTCCACATGTAGGTCCTATGAATTCTCCATGCATCTCCCAACATTGCTGATTAGACAAAAGAATTTTAAAAAAAGAAACAGTGGCAAAAGGTACAGTGACTTAGCAAAGATATGGGGCTACCTGTGGGTAAACTATAATAAGCATCTGAATAAGTTAAGGCTCATTAATTCTAAAATGAAGGAAACATCATGCAAGAACTGAAATTAGATCTCAGTTCCAGTTAAATGTAGTGGTCTGTTCCCAAGCAACAAGAACCTGAGGATCCTTAGATGCAATTGTACAAATTTAATAATGCTTTGGAGAAAATATTAAGTTCACAATCCAGAACATTGTCAATACATGCATAAAAGAAGTATTTAAAGTTCAGTATCAGAGTAAGCAGGGCAGGGGAGAGATGGAGATTAAAATGAAATGTAATATAGAGCACTGATATATTCACATCCTGTACATTAAAACCAAAAAAGGAATAGATAAGTTTGGAAGTGTCCTTCACAAAAATAAACCTCTGTCCCACTTAAAGGTAGGTGTAGAAATATTGTATTTGACTGATTTACTAGTCCCAGTAAGGTCAAAGTGTGAAACAAATATAAGAGTGGAGCAGCTTATGTAGTTCAACAAATATTATGCAGTAATATTTATTGAAAGCTTCAAATATCATCAATAAAATCATTTTATAAGCAATTGCTTAATTATTGTTTGGATAATCAGCGCATAGCATTTGGCAAACATATGCAAAACAGAGCACATACATGCCCTGCCAACTTAAGAACAGCTGTTTTCAGATTTAATTAAAAACCTAGTTTTGTCAAAATTAACCAATAATTGCTCCCCTTAAAAGGAAAATTATTACTTTTCAAATCTCTACAATTTATTTCTTTGACCCAAGACCAATGAAATATTAATGGCTTAGATCTTCAGCTATCAACATAAGCAGGAACAAACGGAGAAACTTGCTGGATTGGGCCAAGGATCTGTTTTCTGGCTACTTGTTGGTTTCCTTTAGCAAATGTGGCAAGTAGCGCATTATTCCATGAATGTGTTTATTCTCTTTACAAAGTCAGCCATGCTGGTAGTCCATACCCTATATGCCTATTCTTAGTGATTTGCAATAACAGGACCCATCACAGAAACCTCAGTCTACTGGCTGCCCTCATAACTCTTCACCATCCCATTTCTGAAATCCAGCCAGGCTCACAATCTAACCTGTGAGAGCAAAAGCTCTATGCTTTTTAAGTAGACTACTGTACATAACATGCCAGCTTTCATTTTAAAAGAAAAACAGTTAATCAAGAAAACCTTAATTTAATATTTAAAGAACTTAATCAAGAAAATACTCCTGATACCAGTTCCTAGTATACACTGGTCTTCCCATCAAAAATTACTTTCCCTCCCTCCACCAGTGGTTTTGTGAAAAGTAAAGGTATGTATGTATGTATGTATATAATTCTTTGTCCCATTTGGAAAGATGAACGTTCCGTTCTACTCAATGGATAATGCTACCACAGAAATCATTTTGCCAACCATGCATAGAGTGCCAGGCTTATATACTTACAGAGACTGTGAGATTATCCCAGGCAACTTTTGAAGGATCAATCTTCTTGCTGTTCCAGTACTTCAGAGTATCAATACTGGGCTTTGCAGGAGCTGCGCATCTGCAGCTAGTGGGCACAGGAAAGGATTAACAAGCATCACAAATACAGACACATTTAATTCTGAAAGCCCAAGTCTCTGGCCCAACAGCTTTTTAAAGTTTCTATATGGTTTATTTGTTTGATGTGATTTATATCTCGCCATTATTTTGTACAGGCAACACAGTAATGCTTCCTCCTCCTATTTTCCCCATAACAACCACCTGGGTGAGAGGGGTTGGGCCCAGAGAAAGTGACTGACCCAAAGTCACCCAGCCAGCTTCCATCCAGCAGAACTAGGACTCAGGTTTCCCCACTCCTAGTCTAACACTTTTAACCCTTCAACCAAACTGGCTCTCAATGTTTGCCTAAACTGAAACAAAGGTAGTATGGAGCCATATCTGCCTTCAATCAGTTTTTAATCTTTTTTGCATGAGTTTACCAATCTCATGACAAATTACCACTGGGCTTAACTGAAGATGGATGAAATAGCAAATAAATCTCTTGGCTGTATAAATTTGAGAAGTTGTTGGCCTTTGGATGACTTCATTTCAGAGTTCAAAACACTTCCAAAATGATGTCGACAACCTGTGTCAATGTAAAACAGCTGTTTTGTAACAACTGTTCAGGCTCAAAAGGAGGAGGGGGGACTACATTGGAGGCAGTTGAATTCAAAATGTTTTGTACACATTTATTAACAACACTGCAGACTTTTAAAAAGTATTTCAATTTTTATTAGTGAAAAATAAAAATAATCAACAATTATATGAAAGCACAATTTTGTTTTAGTAATATATTATGGGAATTATCTGAAGAGTCTCAGCTATCTCTTTGATCAAATCAGCTCTGTTCAAATTTAAATTCAATTATTTCCTCCATAATTCATCCCTTAATATCAAAGAAAATACTGAGCCTCTTCTAATGCATCAAGAAAGTAGGCTCTATCCATGGGAGAAGCCCATTCTGAGCTTGTACAGAACTATAGAATGGATTAAGCTGTACAGACAATAAAGCCATCAACGTTAGCTACATGTGCTATGCTGCTGCTCCCCTCAGCGTTTTCTCAAAAAAGAGCTCCACTTATCTTTGTTCAGACACAAAGAACATTCTTGCTGTAATCTAGGACACAGAAGAAACAAGGTCTTAGTCAAGCAAATGCAAAGAAAGCTCTTACCAGGCATCCTCACTCCACAGGAGGACAGGGAGGACCAGCAGTGAGTCAAGAAGGTATCACATAGGTCCAGCCTGTGCAGCCCTCTCTTTTACCAGAGAAGAGCTTTGGGGGTTCAAAAAGGGAGTTCAGCATAGGACTATAGATTGTCCATTCATACTAAGTACTATCTCAGGCCTTCACACAAGGACCTAACTAGGGCTTCGATATCTGCTCCAATGAACCTACTACACACCAGCTGTTATTTAACTGGGTGATCACTGCTTTGTTGTTTCCTATTTCTGCACAATAAGGGACCTCACACCAATTGGTGAATTTAAATATATGGAAACAAATCAATTAAAGTATACCATTTTTTGTTCAAAATAGAAAAAAAAATTACACAGACTCACTAATACAAGGTCAGATGGTCCAGATTGTTATGCATGTGAAATGGGTAAGTCCTTCCCAGCTTAAACAGCTTCTCTATGGACTCGAAAATGAAAATGAGGCAGATCAAAGAGGCAAAAGCTTCTTCCGTAAACCGAGTGATGTAGCAGACCAGAGAGCTAGCATCAGTGGCCACAAGCACGAGGCACATGAATGTTGTCCACAGGCCAATGCAGGTTCGTAGAGCAAGATAAGAAAGCTTATAGTCTCTGCAAAGATGTGCCAAAGACAGGAAATAAGGAGCACTGTTTAGTTCTGATCATAGAATTATAAAACTGCTGAAATACAGAAATTGTTTAGCTTCACTGGTTGTCCATTAATTGATCAGGATCTTTTCTTCACTCCTACCCCATCCTGCAGAAACTAGCAATATACAGCATAGGCCAGCAGGAAACATTGTAGAATGGACTGGAATATCTTGGATTTTGAGCAATGTGTGCATGTGGAAACAGGACCTTATAACCAGTGAAACTCGAAAAATTAGAATATCGTGCAAATGTTCATTTATGTCAGTATGGCAACTCAAAAGGTGAAACCAATATATGAGACGCATTACATGCAAAGCGAGATATGTCAAGCCTTACTTTGGTATAGTTGTGATGATTATGGCGTACAGCTTATGAAAACCCCAAATTCACAATCTCAGAAAATTAGAATAGTGTGAAAAGGTTCAATATTCTAGGCTCAAAGTGTCCCCTCTAATCAGCTAATGAATCCATAACACCTGCAAAGCGTTCCTGAGCCTTTAAATGGTCTCTCGGGCTGGTTCAGTAGGAATCACAAGCATGGGAAAGACTGCTGACCTGACAGTTGTGCAAAAAACCATCACTGACACCCTCCATAAGGAGGGAAAGCCCCAAAAGGTAATTGCAAAAGAAGTTGGATGTTCCCAAAGTGCTGTATCAAAGCACATCACATCAATAGAAGGTTATGTGGAAGGGAAAAGTGTGGTAGAAAAAGGTGCACAAGCAGCAGGGATGACCACAGCCTGGAGAGGATTGTCAGGAAAAGGCCATTCAAAAGTGTTGGGGACTTTCACAAGGAGTGGACTGAGGCTGGAGTTAGTGCATCAAGAGCCACCACACACAGACAGATCCTGGACATGGGCTTCAAATGTCGTATTCCTCTTTCAAGCCGCTCCTGAACAACAAACAACGTCAGAAGCGTCTTACCTGGGCTACAGAAAAAAAGAACTGGTCTGTTGCCCAGTGGTCCAAAGTCCTCTTTTCTGATGAGAGCAACTTTTGCATCTCATTTGGGAACCAAGGACCCAGAGTCTGGAGGAAGAATGGAGAGGCACACAATGCACGATGCTTGAAGTCCAGTGTGAAGTTTCCACAGTCTGTGTTGATTTGGGGAGCCATGCCATCTGCTGGTGTTGGTCCACTGTGCTTCATTAAGTCCAGGGTCAACGCAGCCATCTACCAGGAGATTTTGGAGCACTTCATGCTTCCTTCTGCAGACGAGCTTTATGGGGATGCTGACTTCATTTTCCAGCAGGACTTGGCACCTGCCCACACTGCCAAAAGTACCAAAACCTGGTTCAATGACCATGGGATTACCGCGCTTGATTGGCCAGCAAACTCGCCTGACCTGAACCCCATAGAGAATCTATGGGGCATTGCCAAGAGAAAGATGAGGGACATGAGACCGAACAATGCAGCGGAGCTGAAGGCTGCTATTGAAGCATCCTGGTCTTCCATAACACCTCAGCAGTTCCACAGGCTGATAGCATCCATGCCACGCCGCATTGCGGCAGTCATTGCTGCAAAAGGGGCCCAAACCAAGTACTGAGTACATATGCATGCTTATACTTTGCAGAGGTCCGATATTGTTCTATTTCAAATCCTTGTGTTATTGATGTCATGTAATATTCTAATTTTCTGAGATTGTGAATTTGGGGTTTTCATAAGCTGTACGCCATAATCATCACAATTATACCAAAATAAGGCTTGACATATCTCGCTTTGCATGTAATGCGTCTATCTCATATATTGGTTTCACCTTTTGAGTTGCCATACTGACATAAATGAACATTTGCACGATATTCTAATTTTTCGAGTTTCACCTGTAGATGATTCCTTCCCTTTGACAACTATAGATGTAACAAGACTGTTGTAAAATGAACCATCTTGTTCTTGGCTTTAAATTCAGGTGGCTGTTGTTATGTGATAGCTGCATTTTTGCAAGAAGAACGCATTGACTGAATCCATGCCCATTCTTGCTACTCCTTCTCTTCCTTGCCAATATTAGTATAGATCATTCCAGCTGACGTTATCAAAGGAAGCATCACAGCAGAACCACCACTGAACTTTTCCATAATGGAAGAACAGTTCTCCAATTTTAAGGGTCAGGGATGCTCTTCTTACATGGTGTTCGGTGGTATATATAATCACAATAGAACTTTCTGGCTCTACAGAAATCCATAGAAAGAACAAATCTCATGAGAAAGAGAACTGAATCCACTGAAACAAATGCACCTTTTCTTTCAAGATGCCATCAGGCAAGGACCTCTCCCTTATTTAGTTCCTTGATTGTTGGCAGCTGTTTTACTAAGGGGGTGGTAGTTGATGGGCTGAGTAAGTGACAGAGTTTTAGGGGCTGGCTCATGTCAGGAGGGATCATGCCACTGATGAATGAATGATGTGGAAGAGACCCCAGAAGGAATGGAGGGGTGGAGAATGGGGTGAATCTGGAATGAGTACACCTGAGCCAAGTCTTTGATCTATTTCAGCAAGACTTCTCTTATGTTCTTATGTAATGCTTACCAGGTTCCACACACTTCCATGCCTACTAAACAAGTATGGGAGTAAAATGCATTGTGCTAGAGCTGATCAAATGTCAAATAGATAAAACAACACTAGTATTTTTAGAAATAGAGGATTATACAACTACAGGTAGTCCTGACTTACTGACCACAATTAGAACCAGCAACTCCATTGCTAAGCAATCTGGTCATAAAATGAAAAGTCATGTGACCACACCCAACTTACGACATCAGCTCATCAGTTCTGACTGTGGTCGTTAATCACTGAGGGTCATTAAGTGTGACATCACGTGACCACAACTTGTGACCACCATTGACTTTGCTTATCAGAAGCTGGTTGTGAAGGTCACAAATGGCCATCATGTGACCACAGGATGCTGCAACTGTCATAAACACACACCAGTTGCCAAACACCTGAATCATGATCATGTGACTGCAGGGATGCAGTGATGGCCACAACTTCAAGGACCAATCGTAAGTCTCCTTGTTTGGCCCTGAACAGTCACTGAACAAGTGGTGGGTAAGTGAGGACCACCTGTGGTGGCTGAAAACTATATATACTGGTATGGGTTGGCTATTGATAAATGATTGCCATCTATAAGATCTGAAACATTCTAAAATTTCTACCTCAGAATTATCACAAAGCTAGAAAACCTTCATAAGTTTCAAATTCAAAATTGGATAAATTATAAAGAAGCATTTCAACCCCTCTCTTCATTCAGCTTAACTATTTCTCACAAGCCATGCAACCTTCTGGTTAAATCCATAATGACTTAAGTATGCATTGGGGATCAAGAATATGAGTGGAACTGAATTGTAGAAATAATGATGGGAACTCCCAGGCAACATGGCACCTTTTTAAAGTCTGTAATATTTCTGGCCACACCCATGTTTTTGATAGGAATCTACCAACATCCCAGATTAGATTACCTCTGTCTACTATTCTGGATGTGGAGTTGTTGTTATCCATCAGAGCCAGGGTTTGAATCTGAAGGGAGGAGAGAAATAACTGCTCACAATCAGCACCTGGGTTGGGAATACTAATCATAACCATCCGTAGGAAGTGGAAGGGGGTGGGACACTACCTCTCTTCAGATACAATGTAGTACATCTTACCATGTGCATCAAAACCATGACATGCCTTACTAGCATCTCTGGCTGCCTAAGCATCCAGATCAGTCCCAGCCTACAATACTGCTGCCTAACTGTACTCATTTTTTTTTAAAAAGAGGGTGGAGAGGTCAACAGTAAGAAATTGGTTAGTTTATTTATCTCTATTTGGTCCATCATCGTCTCTATTTGGTCCATCATCAACAACAACAACAACATCATCATCATCCCTTGTGAAAGTACACAGCCTTACTTGCAGAACTGGAACAAAATTTTCTCGAAAACCAATACTGGTCCGGTACTTCCCAAGATGGTGAGAGGCTGGCCAGCAAAGAGAGAGTAGACCACTCCAGTAATAGAGGCCCCAAGCAAGGATTCTATAGCACTCTGCAGGTTTAAGCACAGACAGAAGAGACGAGCTGCTGTACTGGGTCAGACTGACAGTATGTGCAGCCCCTCATTCTTTTGGATTCAGAGATCAGAAAACAGGCTGCTTAGTTAAGCTGCTTTAATTTCCTCTCTCTATGAGTTACCACTAAAGACAGGTGTCAGAACCTGCATCACCCATCTGTTGTTGTTTGCCATTGTATTGCAGTCGTTGGGAGTTAGAGTGAATTGGTTCTGCCACTAGTAACTAAAGGGGGGGGGGTTCTGTTAATGGTTGTAATGGGAGCTGGGAAGCAGCTTAACCATATATGGGCAATTTCGCCTGGCTTGATTGCCGGCAAGGCAGCTGGGGCCCCAAAGAGCCAGGAAGAGGCTCGGGGAGGAGGGGGGAGGAAGGAAAAAGGTCACCACCCGGTGGAGAAGACTCAAGACGCCAGGCAATCAAGGGAGGGGGGATTAATAGAGGGAAGTTTAACCAAGGCTTTAGTTTTAGCAATGTTCTGTTTACAAGCTACCTGTACCACTCAATAAAGAGTATTTTTCTGAACCAAGCCTGGTTGCATGAGAATACTTTGGAATTGGGAGTCAGACAGGGAGGACTTGACAACAGGTCAAGACGGCAAGCATTGGTTCTTCCAGTTAGCAGGAGCTGAACTTTACTTAGGGACACCTAATAAGATAACTTTCTCCATCCATCACACATTTATTTTAATCCAGGAGAGAGATTTGTTGTGCTGTGGGAAAAGCAGCACTTTTGCCATATGTCACACACCCACATTGAGAAAAATGGCAATGTGGGCAATTTCAGCTTCTTATCTTCTGAAATGAAAGGTGCTTCTCAAATTACCTTCTGTTGCAGATCAACATCCCAAATAGCTACCATTCTTTAATCTATGCTCATGAACATTAATTCCCCTAAAACTGCAATCACCCATAAACATTGTACAGCTAAATAAATGAATGAATGAGTAACACTGTCCAGTATCTAACTGTGAATATGAAAGCATGGTTGAAATATACCCAGGTAATTAATCTTAAGGATGCGCCCTAATCTCCTCTTCCAAAAAGAAATTATGGAGTGTGCCTTCTATTAGAAATGAATATCTGAAGGTCACATTCTGCAGGGGTAGTCTAAAATTCTATAACAGGACACAGAAAATGAATGGGGTGATTTGGGTCAAGTGTGCCTTGCACTTCTAACTGAAAGGCATAGCGAAGATACTTCATCAAAGTCTTCCTGTAAAAAAAGCAAAGATGGAAAACATAGAAAGCACAGGAAGATCTGGGCCCTTGTAAAATTCTATGTTTGTGGATGGATCAATACCCAATCAAAACCTTGCTGGAAAAAAACACCAATAGTTTGGAGCTGTGATCTAAGTAATCCAAAATAATACACAGAGCAGCAGTGGTGAAGTCAAATGTCCACTGCTTTGTAACATTGGTTTTGCTGTCACCTACCTTGAAAATAATTCATAACACATAAAACGAGGGGGGGGGGGAAATGTTCTTACTATTTGTCCCTCTGTTGCTTCTCCAAGCAACCCCCCAAAGGTGATCACAGGAGACATGGAGGCACAATACAGGAAGAGAAAGGAAGCTAAACACTGCAAACTCAAAGCATCTCTATAGTCGCTCCAGTACCAAGGAGCTTTCCGTTTTATATCCAAGATCAAGCCGCCAAAGAGCCTGCAAAGCAAAGACAAGGAATTTCTAAGATATGGTGGATTCACAGTAGTGAGTTAAATACAATAACAACATGGTTGGAAACAAACCATTTCCCAGCACATAATATTAAAAGCAGTGTGGCAGTACTTTGGCTTTGACATATTCATCCCATTATTTGTTCACAATTCCTGTTTCTCTGACTTTGACTTTTTTTAATATCCCGCCTTTATTATTTTTATAAATAACTCAAGGCAGTGAACATACCTAATACTCCTTTTTCCTCCTATTTTCCCCACAACAACAACCCTGTGAGATGGGTTGGGCTGAGAGGGAGTGACTGGCCCAAAGTCACCCAGCTGGCTTCATGCCTAAGGCGGGACTAGAACTCACCATCTCCTGCCTTCTAGCCTGGTGCCTTAAACCACTAGTCCAAACCCTTATCTGGGCCAAACTGAGATTGGTTTAAAAAATGTGAGTGTGCAAATGATGCCTCTATGAAAAACTATTGTCTTTACCCAGATGATCACCTCACTATGAATGGAGAGCTATCTGGCCACGGAATCTCATTTGCATCTTATTTAGGCATTCCTTACAGGATGGATTTATACATTATAGAATCACTAAGACTGCCAAACTGTAGTAATGAAGCATCTAAATTCCTCTGTTCCATATTACCAGCAGCTTGCTTTCTCACTATAGCAAAAATCATCTGGACCAATGCTTCAAAAGTTGTCCAGATGTCACCATCCTAAATTTACTACCTAGTTTATAAGATGTCCCTGTGTTTTACAGTGCCCCTGTTATGAAAGATGGGGAAATTCCCTTTAGTAAATGTGTGGACAGTAAGTGGCGTGCAACCACTACTTCTACAGCCACACGAAGTCCCTTGTGTGCAGTTTATAGTAATACTGGGCAAAATGAAAGTCTTAAAACCTTGGAGAAGTTATTTCATTCCTTAATAATGATTGAATCCCTCTCCCCCAAACTGTGCTAATGTTTTTCATTCTAGAGAGACAGTGAGCATCTTAAGCCCTGAGACATTTAACCCCTCAAAGCACCCCAAAAATAAGTCAATAATTTGAACCTCTCCACTGCAGTGATGCCAGGAGGTCACTGGCCACATTCCCTGCAGGCCACAGAGGTCAAATACCTTTTAAAATGCAGCACTAGGTTGTAAAAAAGTTGCCTATCGCTGCTTCAGGAGAAGCCACAGAAGGCTCCCAGAACTCACCTTCCTGTCCGCTGGAGCTCTGGCCCCGCATGATCGTCCGGCTCATCATCAAAAAGCTTTCCGTTAGGTACCTTCAGCGTTCCTGGCATCTTTCTCTTATCCTAATAAAATGGAATTTTGAGAAATTAATTCAATTTTGCTGGCATCTGAATCAATCCAAGGCAGGGTGACCTTAAAAAAAAAAAAAAATTGGGGCCTAAACCTAATCTTACAGTTGCAACAATACTGTATACCAAAAGCCATATCAATGTTATAGTCTCATTTGCACACAATTGCCTTATTGTCAACATAGCATCTGAGAGTCAATGGATCATTTTGCTTTCCTTGCAACTGCAACAGGCCAAAAAGCTTAGGCAGCTCTCTAGGGAACCTTAGCTATCAGCCAACAAATGACAACCACATATTATGCTATGATTCTACCCATCTAATTTATAGACAGTATCCCCCATATTCGACTTGATATTTTTAAAATGTTGACATTTTGTTTTAATGGGCTAGAGAAGTAAGCAAGCAAGCTTACCTGGGAAGGAACGTTTTTAGGCGGCTCAATTCTGATAGATGGGTCCCATTCCCCAGGTGGCAGCACTGTCACCTGATCTAGAAACTCATCAATACCAGCTAAAATATCACCTCGGTCCTTGGCTTTATAAGCAACATCATGGAAAACCTATACAGACAGGAGACCAAGAGTAAATGTATTATTCATGACATTTACTTACAAATAATAGCTACATTGATTCTAATTCTCCCATATATTCTGTCAAACAAAATCTTTGTCTGACTGGCCAACTATCAGTTTATTGATTCTGGAAAATAGGCAAGACTTTAAAATAATCTACCTTGCATGTGGAACAATATACAGATACATATATTTTGCCATGTAGTAAAAGAGCATCCTTGCATAAGTAGTGACTCAGAGGACCCCACCAGTATTAGGTACCTTTATCAGAGTATCTCTGTTGCATCAAACACTTTTCACATAGCTGAGTTTATATGTCACACTAAATCACAGCTGCCGAACCATGGCTCATTAAAAAAAGAATAAAGTTGGCTGTGATTATTTAATGCGTGAATGCGAAGCTAAGTAACACATATTAAGGGTTACTACAATATGTGAACCCAGTCATTGTTTCTTTTAATGTAAATATTAACAGGGAAGGGGGCACGCATCACTAAAAAAAATGTCCATAATGTGTTTTATTGGGACCGAGGCTGGGGGAGTGATAAAATACGTGTTGCAATACAAACTTCACCCCTTACACACTTGCATGAGACATCGAAAGTGCAAAAGGATAGAGTTTATCTGTAATGTCACATATCATCATTTTGATGTCTCCATGGTTAGGAACAGAAACTTAGGGGCTCAATTCCTAGAAAAGACAAGCTCAAGAAAATGATGGGACAGTCAATAAGAGGTTTTTATTTGCTTGTTCATTTGTTTAAATTATCATATAGACTCCCTCTTTGTGAGGAACTAATTCATTGCCAAAATGAGAGGCCAATGGCAAATTCTCCCTTCTTTTCCACATTTAGAGCTTTCAATTGTGCTATAAAAACAGCACAATGTTACAGGCCTCCCAACCCCTGCCAGCAGAATAAAACAAAAGAACCAAAAATAAAATTACTTTCTGCATCAACTGTGTGCTAGAAATAGTAAGTAACGCTGTATTAAGGAAACAAACATAATACATATTTGTACTTTCGGGCAGAAATGAATTAGCCTGCTATTACTGTGACTATGATTACATGAGAGGAAGAGATGGAAGAGAGGTTTTATAAGACCATGTGCTTATTGCCCCTTGACATTCTGTAGGCACACATTCTTTCAAAAAGGCTGAAACTTTCCTGACTTGACAATGGCCTAATTTGGTAATGGCCTGGCGTACACCTTTCATTACATAAACTATTTCTGACTTTTATAACTCTTCTATGACTCCGTTCCTGTTCTTTTAGATGTGGTTAATCCAAAGCCATGTGCATGGCCTAGAGAGTGGAAATGATGCCTATTTCACTTACCTCATCAGTCATGAGGGTAGCCATTGACCTTCCAATCTCATGATACTGCTGTCCTTTCCCTATTGGACCCAGCAAGATAAACAAGAACCTAGCCATTAAAAGAGAGACAGAAAGAGAAATGTTTGCACAATAGGTCAAACATTTTTAAGACATTTGGAAGCTAAGTCTCATTTAAATGAGATGGACCCTGTCCAATTTTAGAAAAGAAAAGATCTTTTTAAAGACCTTTCCAAGCCCTTCCCAGAACAGTCAAACCTTCCTCCTGTATTCAGCTTTAAAAATCTTCGAAGGTGAGATTGCCCCTTCACATTCTCCTGCCCCAACATTTACTCCCTACTGAACTGTCAGGCTGTTCATCTTCCTGTTGTTTACACTGTAGTCTCGCCTACATACAGCCTCTTGTCCCTAAAGCCCTCTGCAACTTTAGGGAAAAGGGTAGGAGATAAACTTACCTCCTTCCCATTCAGATAGTGGGATTCAGTCAATGCAAAATGAAATCCTCATCAGAGTAGGAACAAAAAGGAAGGGCCGTTCTAATCGGTCACTCCGTGGTCTAGAGGATTCTACGTTATGTATTTGGGACAGTGCTCCTAGCCAATTTCATAATACAAACATATGCTTTCTTCCTGTAAATCAATGCATATATTTTCTGAAGTCTACACATAAGTTGTGCCCAACTATGTGCATTTAAGTGAAATCTTCACTGTCCTGTGTACAAACATTCTGCAAGCACAAGCATGTCATTCCTGTGCCTGCTATTAGTGTTTTGCTAAATATCTCCCCCATGGACAAGAAATTATTAAACATTGATGACGTCTATGAAAAATCATAAAACTTTGGATTATATGTATAGATAAACGTTAACATACAAGTGTCTGGACATACTGGCCCAATCAGGTTACCAAAGTGTATATGCACAGATGTTTAAAAATGTGTGTGTGTTTAAAATGCCAGTGTAACAACAGCGTCCATGCGCACAATGCACTGACCATGTAAACTGTGAATATACCCTGATCTCTCTGCCAATATATTAGAATTGCTAAAGTTACGTCTCTGGAAAGGCAATTGGATGCCTTGTGGTTGCATTAAGCATAAATGAAGGCATATTTCCAACCTCCTAAGTGGCAGAAATAAAGAAGGAAAGAGATGTTTATATTTGGGCAGAACAGTTTTAATCTGGGAGGTACAGGTGAAACTCGAAAAATTAGAATATCGTGCAAATGTTCATTTATGTCAGTATGGCAACTCAAAAGGTGAAACCAGTATATGAGATAGACACATTACATGCAAAGCGAGATATGTCAGGCCTTACTTTGGTATAATTGTGATGATTATGGCGTACACCTTATGAAAACCCCAAATTCACAATCTCAGAAAATTAGAATAGTGTGAAAAGGTTCAATATTCTAGGCTCAAAGTGTCCCCTCTAATCAGCTAATGAATCCATAACACCTGCAAAGCGTTCCTGAGCCTTTAAATGGTCTCTCGGGCTGGTTCAGTAGGAATCACAAGCATGGGAAAGACTGCTGACCTGACAGTTGTGCAGAAAACCATCATTGACACCCTCCATAAGGAGGGAAAGCCCCAAAAGGTAATTGCAAAAGAAGTTGGATGTTCCCAAAGTGCTGTATCAAAGCACATCACATCAATAGAAGGTTATGTGGAAGGGAAAAGTGTGGTAGAAAAAGGTGCACAAGCAGCAGGGATGACCACAGCCTGGAGAGGATTGTCAGGAAAAGGCCATTCAAAAGTGTTGGGGACTTTCACAAGGAGTGGACTGAGGCTGGAGTTAGTGCATCAAGAGCCATCACACACAGACGGATCCTGGACATGGGCTTCAAATGTCGTATTCCTCTTTCAAGCCGCTCCTGAACAACAAACAACGTCAGAAGCGTCTTACCTGGGCTACAGAAAAAAAGAACTGGTCTGTTGCCCAGTGGTCCAAAGTCCTCTTTTCTGATGAGAGCAACTTTTGCATCTCATTTGGGAACCAAGGACCCAGAGTCTGGAGGAAGAATGGAGAGGCACACAATGCACGATGCTTGAAGTCCAGTGTGAAGTTTCCACAGTCTGTGTTGATTTGGGGAGCCATGCCATCTGCTGGTGTTGGTCCACTGTGCTTCATTAAGTTCAGGGTCAACGCAGCCGTCTACCAGGAGATTTTGGAGCACTTCATGCTTCCTTCCGCAGACAAGCTTTATGGGGATGCTGACTTCATTTTCCAGCAGGACTTGGCACCTGCCCACACTGCCAAAAGTACCAAAACCTGGTTCAATGACCATGGGATTACTGTGCTTGATTGGCCAGCAAACTCGCCTGACCTGAACCCCATAGAGAATCTATGGGGCACTGCCAAGAGAAAGATGAGGGACATGAGACCGAACAATGCAGTGGAGCTGAAGGCCGCTATTGAAGCATCCTGGTCTTCCATAACACCTCAGCAGTTCCACAGGCTGATAGCATCCATGCCACGCCACATTGCGGCAGTCATTGCTGCAAAAGGGGCCCAAACCAAGTACTGAGTACATATGCATGCTTATACTTTGCAGAGGTCCGATATTGTTCTATTTCAAATCCTTGTGTTATTGATGTCATGTAATATTCTAATTTTCTGAGATTGTGAATTTGGGGTTTTCATAAGCTGTACGCCATAATCATCACAATTATACCAAAGTAAGGCTTGACATATCTCGCTTTGCATGTAATGCGTCTATCTCATATATTGGTTTCACCTTTTGAGTTGCCATACTGACATAAATGAACATTTACACGATATTCTAATTTTTTGAGTTTCACCTGTACCTCCCAGATTAAAATGGTGCATCTTTTTAAGGTTGGTTTCAGAACACCTTACATCAGACCTGTAAAAAGATTTGGCTTGGATCCTGAACAGTTGGTCCATGGTTGTGCTAAGTACAGATTCAGCACAGCAGATTTTTCGGATTAGATTTTTGGATGGAAACACAAGTTGCTGTTAACATGGGAAATGTGATAAACATGTAAATTATCTGATAGTGAGTAAAAGAAATGGCTGGGCCCTTCTGTGCGCAGAAGATTTTTTTTCAGCAAATGATTTATACACAATTCATTCAATTACCAAGCTTCTTTTTAATTAAACACAAATACAACAATGTTTTAAAACAAATATAGATTGAAGGACTGCAAAGATTTCTACTGGCACCATCATCAGTCCCAATATTTCAGTAGGACACTTATCCATGGCTGCTATCCCTTTGGCCTAAATGGCATCAAATCTGATCCCATCATAAATCCCATTAGTGGGGCAGATATGAAGAGAATTACAGAGGCAAGAGTTTCTGATGCATATCACCCATAAAGAAAAAACAGCTTTTTACTTGTTCAGTTGTGAGAAACATACAGATTTAGCCTGTATATTCACATTATAATGTTGTGCTTGCTCTAGTATTCAATAGTACATATTCAATAGTGAAGCAGGAATTTTTATGGACCCTCTAATAGGAGGCCTCTTTAGTAGGCATAGCTTTCTAAAAAGGATTAAATTGTGTAAGAACAGGAAGTATCCACAGTCATCTAAATAAATGTTGTGAGGTTGCCTTTCAGGGCCATACTAGTCAGTCTTGTATGGCACAGTTACCTAAATGCTACCCACATCTACCAGACCTATGCTCTGGACTATGCCTACAGTAATGCTGATTCTAGAATAAATCAGCCTCAGGTACATTTCCTGCATATGCACAATTTCTTATAAAAAAGAAATTTGAACTGCAAATATGCATTCCAGATGTGAACTTTGTTCTGCTCCTATACAATGCTTCAGGGATACTGGGAGTAGGGATGGGGTGGGGGACTGGAATCTTCAAATGCAGTAAGACTTCCATTATTCTGGGTGACATTAGATAGAAACTTATTCATCCTTATGACAGAGTTCCATGTGCAGTACTAATACCATGAGAAATTAGTGCAGAAGCTAGGTATAGCTTTCAGCAGGTTCAATTTATTTGCAGCCCTTCATAGAAGAAGGAGAAGTTGGGTATGCATTAATAACTGGTAATGTAGTAGAAGACCTGGAGAAAATTGAGTTTCTCATTACTGCTGCATAAGACTAATTATAAATACTGCCACAAAAGCAATGTTACAAAATATTTAATCAGGGATTTAAGCTTTATTAAAAAAAAAAATCTGTAGCAGCATCCTTCAGAAATCTCTGAGCATCCACAAGACTTGAGGATACCAAATACACTGAGATCATCTTAACCAATGAGAGATTAAAACATGTAATGGACGCTTCCCAAATTAATAAAGAATCAGGAGATGGCTGTATAAATGTCCACCTGCAAGCACTATTACCAGTGAAGAACCTACCAGTTCACCAAAAAAAAGAAAAGAAAAGAAACTCTTCCTAATATAAGTTGGGGATATATTGGCCTTAGACAAGAAATAGTTGAGTTGCTGAAATTCATATACCCTATCCTTCTTAATAAATCTTGTTAAAGAGATTATGTCAGAAATGTGCATTAAAAAGGAAAAGGTGAATAGCTTTGTAATACATCTCTGCATGAAAAGGAGGACAGCTCCTGGGGCAAATCTAGACAAGAAGGGAGAGCATGCACTAGTGAAGAAGAAGTGGTTCCAGCAAAGTCTATGAGAAGTTTAGCATAACCACACTAAGGAGCAACTGTGGACATTGTGTTTCTTTATCATCAGCCAGGTTATTCATCAGTATAAATGCAATGGATATCAAACAAGCCGTACTCCTGTATTTAAAAATGATCTCATCTATAAGAATAAATATCCCCCTCAGCACATTACCTGGGGTGCTTTGTGTACACAGTGCACAAGAACTGCAACAAAGTTCATCTTACCTGCTGAGTCTTCTACTATGGCTTATGCAAACATATGCTGAGAATTGTGCTTACCACTGGCCCATCCATTTATAGACAACAGATACCTGTGTGTTAGCTATTCTGAGGGTCTAAACCTAATGGTTCTTTAAGTTGCTTTCTACCTTTTTTCCTATTAAAAAATATCAATTTCTCCTATCTTGAGTCAACTGAAAAAGTTGGATTTTTTTTTTTAATTTCAGCAAAGAGCATAGAACGGTAGAAATAATTTGGTTAATTCTTTGATCAAGACAGCAAAGCTTTTCCTTTTCAGTTTGTTTCTCCTCTCAGCCAATTAAAAAAAAGTTTCAGTCTAGATTACAACATGACTAACATGAATGACTAAATCCTTTTTTCTGAACTCATGGAGGATGGGGGGGGGGGGACAACATTCCAAAGTTTGCAACAAACATAATTCTAAATGGCATGGATAAATTATTTACAAGCATAATCTTAAATATAATAACGAAGGTGACAAACAATAGTATTAGTAGTAGATAAGCAGTGTGAAATTAGTATTAATAACTGTTGGCTAGGCTGGTAAGGTAAAAAAAAAAGCAATCCCAAAGGCAGCAATGGCAAACCATCATTTCTGTAACACTGCCAATTAAAACTACATAGCTGCAGTCACTAAGAGTCAATACTGATTTGAGGGCATCTTTACTGTTAGTTATCCTAATCCGCCACTACCACGATTACTACATTTTACCTGGTAGGAAGTGGAACTTCAGTCATGCCTGGGAGAAGAACAGCTGGCGATAAGCGTAGGAAGGCAACAATAGGTTGTTTAAGGAAATCTGCTTCTCCAACTAAAACATTTGCAGCTTCTGCTCCAACAGGAATCTTCTTCATAAAATGATGCTCTGCCTAATTACAAAAAAAAGAGCTTAATTTTTAAGGCTGAACTGAGATTATGATGCATTTAATAAATACAAGTAGTCCTCGCTTACCAGCCACTTGTTCAGTGACTGTTCAAAGTTACAATGGGACCAAAAAGGGAGACTTTTGACCAGTACTCAAAGTTGTGGTCGTCACAGCGTCCCCGCAGTCACGTGATTGCAATTCAGGCACTTGGCAACCGGTGCACATTTACAACAGACGCAGTATCCCACGGTCACATGATCGCTATTTGCAACCTTCACAGCTGGCTTCCAACTAGCAAAGTCAATGGGGAAGCTGGCGGGAAATCACAAGTTGTGGTCACATGATGTCATGCTTAACAACCCACATTGATTTGCTTAACGACTGCAGCTGGAACTGATGTAAGTCAGCACAGTCACATGACATTTCATTTAACAACTGCACTGCTTAGCAACTGAGTTGCCAGTCCCAATTGCGGTTGGTAAGTGAGGACTACCTGAATAAGTTCTAGAGAACCTCCCCCATTTTTGGCTGACTTTCAGTGTTTTTTTTAATGGACAATATACAGAGATGCGTGTGTTCAGACGAGATCCTAACATACCATGGCTGCTACTCATATGACAGCAACCATGGTCCACAGTAAATCTCCAGGGACCCCAACTCTTTTTCTCATTGACGGTGACATAATCACAAAACCCGTTTGGCGACGGATGCCAATTCAGAATAAAAGCAATACCTATCACTTTGACTCTAATGGGGTCAAATCTGATTGGCTGTAAGGTGCTCTTACAATCAGTGACAAACAATTAAATAAACAAGGCCTCACTCTGCTCATGTCTGTTGGGGTAGTATCATGATTCAATCCATTTCTCACATCTAATGTGTTAGAAGGAGGATGAAGAGACAGTGTAGTCATTCCTAAGTAGAAACAGAAGGGAAAAATCTAGATAATTTGTTGTATTAATGTTTACATTATAGACTATACGTTGATTATATAATTTTGAGAAAAATTACATATTACACACACCTTTCGCAATAGAAAAACATGTGGAATGCTTGATTTCACTTACAATGTCCAACTGTGCATGGATTATTTTGTTTATGTGAATGGCAAGTACAAGAAGAAAATAACTTTCATGAACTGCTGCTTCATGTAACAAACGCTTAATGTACAATTTTCACTGTAAGCAAAGGAACAGTACTTCTTTTAAAGCAGCAACTTGAACAAGATGACAGGTGTTTTCTCGATCCCATTTTTTTTTATTATTGAATTAAATAAATGGGGTATGTGAATGTTTCCAGAGAAATGCTTGATCCTTATCAAAATGAAAATCCCACACACACACACACACAAAACGAAGAGGTATTTCTTTTTAGAAAACAAAACAAAAAAAATTGCATGAATTTGCTGACTACATTCTTCCACGATAGTAGAAATGAAAGTGGTGGGTAAACTCCCCATAATAAAATACTAGCGGCTTCTATTTATGGGCACTTAGAAAGAGTTCCATTCCTTGGGAAATTTTTGTTGAAAAACGAAGGATCTAATTCTGTCTTTATCAACAATATTCAACTATTGGAAGGAGAAATTGCCACCACTGCATTTTGAGGAAATGAAAACACTAGCTGTGCTGAACATAGCTTAAAGGTCAGGACACTCCATCTCTAGCTTGATTCACCTCTACATGCCTCCATCCCTCTGCAGCTGTTAAAACTTTTGAGAAGCCTTCAATAGTGCCCACAGAGATTTTATGAAGGTCAAAGATTGGGAGCAATCATTGATGGGAAAGGGGAAAAAAGGACTTTGAAGAAACAGGGATATAAAAAGTATTGATTCTTTTGAACTTTAGTGCTGGAGAAGACCTCTGTAAGTACCATGGATAGTCAAGAAAACCGACAAAAAATAAAACAAATCAATCCAGAGTTCTCACATGAGGCACAACTGGCCAGGCTCAAATTATCATACGTTGGACATATTATGTGAATACCTAGCTTTCTTGGGAGGTTTAGAATGCTGGGAATAGTGGAAAAAAATAGAAGAAGAAGATGACCAGCAGCAAGATTGAAGGCCCAGGTTGGGACAGATCATCCTGGGGAGAATCTATCTATGTGGTTGCTAAGGGTCAACACTGAGTTGATATGACATAAATAATACCACCAACTACTAGAGTCTTCGGAAATTTACAATTAAAAAAGGATGCTTGTTATATAAAAAAGATACAAACTTAGTATGCCAGAAAACATTGGAAGATGGACCTTTACCTTTACCTTATAATCCTACACTTTGGGCAGATTGTTTGACTAAAGCCTAGTTAAATATAAGTCAGATCATTCTGCACTTAATGCTCCAATCAGACAATGTTTGTGCTCACTCATGATAACCCATAAATTGGTTAGGCTAAATAATTAAGCTAAAGGACAATAAATCACTCTATACCTAAACATCATGTGTGAACCAGGCCATCAATTCAATATGGTTACCTTATTTGGGGATAGCATATTATATGAACAGAGCAGTTTTGGTTGGTTTCACTATAGATTATCATTCAGTTTATCATGTGAATGCAGCCAATTTGTCCTCCAAATTGCTGAGGCAGTATACCAAACAGAAAGGATGAGCTGCATGCAGTTGACCCCGTCCATGCATTGAGCTGGTTTTGTCAGATGGAGCAAGTATTCTCCAAAACAACCTGTACATTCTTCATTCTCCTCCACTATGCTAGAGTACATATGATTCAGAAAACAAGCAGAGGTATTGAGGGATTAGGAAGGGATACTCTGATAAGTAGATGTGCACCCAAACATGTGTGGTTTGCCTTTGAGTATTGTGTGACTGAGCCACTGGGTGTTGTAAACCATAAGTTAGAACCAGATATGTTATATATTCCCAATGATTTCTCAACATATGGTTTATAGTTCCCAATCTAATGTGGAAATTGGACCAGAATAGCCAGAGTACACAGATCCTTACCTGTCTTATCTATTGAGTGAGGATCAGACTTTCTCTGGCCACCTTCTCCAAAAGAACGGACAATTGGAAGGATGTTTCTTTTCTTCTCATTCTGGTGATGGTGTTTCTTCAGGAGGGTTTCCCAGAATTTTTTATTTGTGGATTCATCAGAGCCATGTCTAGCCAGGACCATTTCTGAAAGAGAAAACTACCTAATTATACAAATACAGTGCAGATTAAACTGCTACCAGTGAACCTGGATTTAAATTATATTAATTAGATTTGGTATGGTTGGGAGGTCAGCAGTATAGCTTTTGTTAGGGGAGGAAAGAAAGGCTTCGTTTATTTTGTCCTACTATAGCAGCAATCCTGATAATAACCCTTTGCACACCTCCTGTTAGTTGCATTTTTTTTAAACAAGTCCATTAAAAGAAAGGAGCATTTCACATCACATCAGGCTGGGCCATTAATACAGGACAAATGGGAATAAATCTTGGTAAATACCAATAGAAGAGAATACATGTAGCTCAGGGTTGAACTGTGGAGTCCTTGGGATTCCCTGAGCTTGGTTGTTTTCTTGCAAACGTTTTGTTACCTGGCTAGGTAACATCTTGATGTTACCTAGCCAGGTAACGAAATGTTTGCAAGAAAACAACCAAACTCAGAGAATCCCAAGCACTCCACAGTTTCTCCAAAGCTTTCTTCCCCTTAAATTAAAAAGATTATTATGAAATGTTTCCTAATATTTTCTTTGCAAATGCCAAATAAAATAGCTAAGAAAATTGTTTATATATTGCTGACCAGTCCTTACTTCCCAAAATGATTTCTAAAAATTATAATATAAAGACTTTTACACAAGTCTATTTGCAATATCAGATCATTTCCTGTATTCTTCTATAAGCTCTACAGTATCATATTCAAGAACAAGAATGCCCTGGAACTGGGTAGACAGTGGCAGCAGCATGCTTGAGTAAAGGGTGCTAAAAATATGTACTCCATTTCTGTCTGAGGAAAAAAAAATCTAACTTAGAAACAAAGCAATTACCCCCAGCAACAATCAGAGGAAAATTCTTAGCTGCCATGTTTCATTCTCAGAATAACTATCTGTGATGCTCCTTTCCGTGAGCAATGGTGGAAGGAGGGAGATTCATAAAAGGAGCCAAATCTGTTCTGCCTTCCACAGCATTTTTTTATCTGACATTTTTAAAATAGTTAAAGAAAAAAACACCAGGCACAATAAACACTCTTTCCCCAAACCATTCATGCTATTTTGGCATCCTGTCTCCAAAATGGAACATCCCCACTCCCCATCCCCCATGTCTAATGGAGGATTAATGTTCTCTAAATGTAATGAATCTCCATACTGGGCAAACCAGCTTGATCTTTAAATTAAATACAGCCTTCCCTTAAGCTGTTGTCCTCCAGATTTGTTGGAATTATAACTCCCAGAATTCCTAATCATCATGTCCAAGGCTTGATATTCTCAATATCATATCCCTAAAACATCTGGAGGGCACCAAATTAAGGAAGAGTGCTGTATTATTCTGCCTTGAAACACGATTGCCAAAGTTTGGGAAAATTTCTATCCAATCCCAGTCCTGCACCTGGGCAGGTTATACCCAGAGACAATGTCCTCCATATACATGAGAAGAAGGCATAGAGGACACCCTCCCAGATTCCTTGTCCTTTACTCCCATAAACTATCAAAAACCAGCACCCGCAATGTCTTCAGTGCAGTTTACAGCCATATCCAGAAGGACACTCCCATTGATGATGCAGCTCCTCAGCTCAAAAAGACTATGCAGTGAGAGAGTAGCCACGTATGGCTTACTCCATCGTTCTCCTCCATCTTCCACATCTTCCTCAAACTTTAGCCATCTGCAAGTGAGCCACACCAACACAACCCAAATCAAATACTATAGCAAATGGTTTAAGTAATAGGATCACAGTACCAATACATAATATTATTTTTCCAGAAGGCTTGGAAGGCCCAGCTATATAATAGAGAGACTGAGCAAGTTTTATGCATTAATATTAGCGAACAGTAATGTGGTGTCAGTGGACATATCCCTTGAAATCTGCCAGGCTCACTGTCCCACATCAATGAAGGCAAAGCAAAGCACTAGCCTCTATTATTATTTTTATTTAGAAAAGTGCCTATGGGCTCCATGGAAGTCACAAACGAATATAGGAATAAGAAATTACTTCCTTCCGTCAGTGACAGGTAGGGATGCAAAACCAGACATCCTGCAGCAAACCTGTGTTTACTAGTGGTACAAATTGCTCTGTTCTGGAGCACAGAACCATGAGTTACCCTATTGGTCAAATGATCCTAACAGGGACAAAAACTACACATACACTTCAGGGAGCTAGATACGCGTTTAAAAAAAAAAGTACAGTACAGACCAAAAATTAAACAAACTAACTTGTTTTTCCAGATGAGAGATTAACCTAGAAATATATTTGATAAATAATCCAACAGAGTTCAATCTTGGATTCGGCATATAGCAGATATGCGGGCCTGACTGCAAGGTGAAGCACCTGCTGCAGCTTTTGTGACATTGGAGACAAATGCCAGTTCAGAAAGCGTAATGAACCCCACTTTTTACTTTTTTTTTCACAGTGCAAAGCCCAACCCCAGCCCAGCCCAGGAGTGTGCAGCAAAGTGGCTTTTTGGCACGCCGCTGCTCTGGGGCTGGTTTATACTTCTTTTTTCTGCAGGCCAGGCACACCTTGTCAGGAGCAAGAAGACGGTGAAGGTCAGCTAGGATGGCAGAGGGCAGGGCGGCAGAGGTTTCAGAGCGCAGGGTGGCGAGAGCAACTGCGGCTGGGACTGGGCTGGAGCGGCTGCGGCTGCGGCTTCCCAGGGCATGGCAAGCAGCCCAGAGCCACACGGTTCTGGGGCTGCTTGCCGCCCTGCAAGGCAAGGTGCAGGGCAGCCAAAAGGGTAGAGATGGGGGGAGTTAGGTGGGTGGGGGGAGTTGGAGGCAGTCCCTTACCTTACTGAGGCTTGGGGCTGGGAGGGACCAAGCCCAGAATGGCTTGGATTGGGGTGGGTACTTGCTTAACAACCCACAGTTCTTGGTTAATGGCAGCAACTGGGACTGCCAGGATTGCCATTGCTTAGTGATGCAGTCACATGGCATCTCACTTTACAACTGCATTGCTTAGCAACAGAAATTCCAGTCCCACTTCTGGTCGTAAGTTGAGGACTACCTGTATGGCCTTTCCCAAAATGCATACTGTATGTTTCCACGTTGTAACACGTCTCTCTTTGAAGAGGGGGAAAAAAAACAGTAACCAGGGAAAGTTTTCCCCAGATCCCTTTTTGCACATACTTGAACTACTGAGACAACAGATTCTGGAATACGAATGAAGCAATCAAGGTTTTGATTCTTTAAGAGCTTTTCCATGGAATGCTGCTTGACTTAAATTTATCCAGGCAATGAATTTTAATAGATTTCTTGCCTTCCCTTCAATCTCAGCATATTACTAAAATGTTGAAACAATAAATTTAGGAGGTGCTGTTCTTTCACCACATCTCCTATTTATAATAACAACAATAACAATAATAATAATAATAGCAGCAGCAGCAGCTATAAAAGTAGTACTGTAGATTAGCAATGCTGTGTAGTAGCAGGCATAGTATTTCATGTGCCAGAAGGTGGCGGCATTGTACAACCAACCAAACCAATAATAAATGTATTATGGGAAAGTTTCTGTTGGCTTCCAAATGTTATTTTCTACTTATTTACTCATATATTTTGAATTACGTTTGGAAGTGCATTAAATGCACTCCTGAATCAAGTTTGAGAGCACTTTAAAACCATTTCTGAACTCTGTTCAAAGTGGCATTTGGCACAGTAGTTATCAGTACTATACTTAACAGAAAGACACTACTCCAGAAATTGATTTTAACTGACTCCAAAGACAATGATGCAAGTTTGAAATTTTTCTCATAGTTGTAAAGTGAGCTACCAAATGAGCAGAAGTCTCTTGATTTGACATGGTTTTATCTCATGTTGAACACAAAACCAGCTGTACACCTCAAAATGACCCACAAAGTAGGAAAACTTTTGGCCAGTGTCCACCAGATTCAAAGAGATTTGAGGGTAAAATTAGAGAAGCAGGAATAGATTCTGCACAGTTACAGACATTGCTTCTAGACCAGAAATCCTCATCCAACAAATTCTGCCCCAAGTGGAACTGGAACAAACATATGGAAAACTATTGTACCAGTTCCCTGCATATTCAAAAGGTGATTTGTCCCTCATTAACATTCAGCAGGCAGAAAAGAATAATTTCCTAGTCCTTTTGGTTTCTCTCTGGATTATGAATCTCAACCAGGAAGGTGAAATACAACCTTGCCATTTATTTTTACCTTGCTGTTTCTTTCCATTCTGATTCTTCACCTTCTTTCACACAGATTTCATCCATCTCTGTGAATAGGTCATGGGGGACATGCTCATCATCCTCTTCCATACCAAGGATAAAGTGAACTCGCTGAGATGGAGTATCTAACAAAATGGAACATTGTAATAATAATTGCAGTGATGAAGATAGTGGTCATGTAATCTTCGTAGATGTGGAAATACCTTCGTAGATGTGGAAATAGAATCCAGAAAAAAGAATTGGGAAAAATATACAGAGAGAGATCTAACAATCAAAAGGAATAAATAATGGAAAAGACCTTGCAAAGTCATCCTTATAGTTATTGGCGTATTAGGCAGAATAACAAATAGATTAAACAATTTTTTACAAGAACTAAATATTTTGGTTATATCAACTGTGGATTTACAAAAACCACCTTGCTGAGCACATGTTGTACCTTATGACGATATTTGAATAATTCCTAGATTCCTGCCTGGCCAACAAAAAAAAAAATAAAATCAAATTTCCAAAGAATACCAGTCAAAGATGTGGGGGGGGGGTTTACCTTGTTGTTTGTACTTTATTATACTTTGATGAATGAAATACATTATTATTAGTAGTAGTAGTAGTAGTAGCAGTAGTATTACTACTAGTGGGGAAGTATATAGAACATTCAAGGATTTGCAGAACTAGAAGTTCATAAGAAAAACCAAAAGTTACACAAAAAGAAGTCACCCTTAAATCACACTTAACTTCATGGACCTACCCATGTAGATTTTTTGGCAGCTATTTAGAGGTGGGTTACTAGTGTCTTCTTCTGGGATTTGTTTTCAACTTCCCAGTCTACCCTACAGCCTTGCTATTTCCTGGAGGTCTCCCATCAAGCCCATTTCTACTTAGTTCTGAGCCTAGACAAGATCAGCCAATAATTAACCTATGAACAAAGATGTCAACTTCCCAAACTTCAGGTTATGTTGCAGTTTTGTTTGGTTTGGTTTGGTTTTTGCAGAATTCTTAGCAAGTACCCTTCATTTGTGACATGCCATGCTAATCTTTCAGCTCCCTTTTACGTTCCTTATCTGGCAAGATATTATCTAAATGTCTTAGCTGTTGTCTGGCTGCAATATAAATCTTCAATCACCTGAAGACACCCTATGAGCTATGTTCTAGGTAACAAGGTGGACAATCCCTTGCTGGTTGAGCACCTCATGTAACTCTTACTGGGTTAAGGATGCAAAGGTGCAAAGTGTGTGGGATTACATCACACACACGAATACAGCTAGGATTTTCCATTTCCTTGCTTTTGTGGGGAATTTTGCAGCTTTAAAAAAAAAAAAGTAGCATTATGCCTATTTTAAGGGTTACACTACAATTAACATTAACATTGTAGGAAACAGTGTCTGTTTTCAGGAACAGCGATTAGAGGGGAACCTAAGGCCACAAAAAGTTAGCTTGTGCAGTTGTTTGGCTGTAAGTTGTTCACCTCCACTTTTTAGGCCAAAACCTTTGCCCTAAATTAGTCCTCACACATATACAATGGTGTATGTGAAAAACATCTCAGGATTGTGCTTGATCACAGGCTGAACATGAATTAGAAGCGCACTAGGGCTGTAAGGTAAGAATGACTAATGAGTTTTTCAGGCTGCAGTAACAAAATCATAGTGCCAAGTCATGGCAAGGAACCTTTCTCCTTTTTTCTGCACTAAACAGCCCTTCAGGACCTTCTGGAGATCAGAAACCACTTCTGGCCATCACACTTAAGAAGAAATGTAAACCAGTTGGGAGAAGGGCAACTCAGATGGTCCAAAATACAAACAAACAGTTGCAATGAACAGAAAACTGAGGGGAGGCATAACCACACTCCCCAAAGTACCTGAAGGGCTATCATGTAAACACATCCTTTGCTATCAGGAAGACAGGTTTATCTTTAGTAAGTTTCAGCTGCAAATGGCAGTTTTAGTTGAACATTAAAAGAAATGGGTTGCTGTAAGAGCAGTTCAACAATGGAATTGATGAACTGGAGGTTCAGGCTTCTCCCTTATTGTAGGTCTTCAAACAGAGGGTGGGCTGCCATCAATTGCAAATACTCTAGTTCTTGCATGAACATTGGATTAGAATAATGGACTCCAATTCTCTTCTAGGGTAATCCTACTATTTCAGAGGTAATAGGTCCATATGTCCATCACAAAATCTTTTGAGGATTAAGGATTTGCTTCAGCATGTGGAGTTATTAAAAGATCTCAGCTATGTTCTGAATGCCTCTCCGAGATCCTAAATTACTATACAGATCAATGGTCTGGCAAGTATGAGACCATGACTTAAACTCCCACTGTGTTCCATTATCAGCACACACACTTACCATGAGTCTCCTGATCCTCTAATGTACTTTCCTTTATCCGATCTCGTTTCCTATGTTTGGGGCCATGGGTTCTGTGATGTCTGTGGCCTGGTCTAACCAAAGGCATCCGAACCCCAACATACAATGTCCTGTGCCCTGAAATAAAAGTAAACAGTCAGGTGTTTATACCTTCGACTTTGTTGGAACCACATCAGTCCATTTCACTGTAACTGCTCTTTATAACTACCAGTGATACAGAAAGCTCTCTTCCTAGCCAAAGCCATCATTATGTTGACATTAGACCTTGGAACATCAGTTCAATATATTTTTGATTGCCATCATATTTTACATAAATTGTATACAGGCATTCCTCATTTAGTGACCACAGTTGGGACTGGCAATTTGGTTGTTAAGCAAAGCAGTAGCTAAGTGAAACCATGACTATAGTGATGATCTTACCTCAGCTTTCCTTTGCTTTACAGACCTGCAAAGGTTGTAAATGCAAGGATTGGTCATACAGCTACATTTTTATCACTGTCATAACTGTGAACATTGCTAAACAAGGTAGTCACTAAACAAGGACTACCTATATTTTAAGCTGTCATTACACACCAGGCAAACTGGGCCAGTTTTCGTACCATGCTAATCCATAAGGCTTGGTTACAACACAACTGTTCATAACTGTTGGGTCTTCTTCAGTTGTGCAGCTAGTGAAATACCATTCTGAGATTTCCTTAAAACTAAGTATATCATCCAAATACAGGTAGTCCTCACTTAACAACCACAATTGGGACCAGAATTTAGGTCGCTAAGCAATGCAGTTGTTAAGTGAATCATCATGTGACCAGACCCGATTTTATGACCTTTTTTGCAGCAATTGTTAAGTGAATTGCATAGTCATTAAGAAATCACACAGTTGTTAAGTGAATCACGTGGTTCCCTGTTGATTTTGCTTACTGGAAGCTGGCTGGGAGGGTCGCAAATGGCGATCATATGACCCTGGGATGCTGCAACCATCATAAATACATGCTGGTTGCCAAGCACCCAAATTTTGATCATGTGACCATGGGGATGCTACAATGGTCATAAGTGTGAGAACTGGTCGTAAGTCACTTTTTAGCACCATCATATCTTTGGACAATTGCTAAAAGAACGGATGTTAAGTGAGGACTACCTGTATGGGGTACAGGATGCTTCCATCCAGAATGAACTAAGGAACTTAACCATCAACACATCTAACAGAACATGATTAAATCTTCTAGTTTTGGACAGGCACTGCATTCAGAAGACATCCTTGGCTCAAAACGAATAACAATTTATTTATTTATTTATTTATATTTCAAATTAGTCACCACCCATCTCACTGCAAAGCTACTCAATGAATAGTGTGCTAACTACATTAAGAGAACAGGTGTGCATTTATTTATTTGCTTGCTTGTTTCCCATTAAAAGAAATCTCAAAGTGATTTATATTTAAAAATTACAATTAAAAAGAATTTTAAAAGATTAAAACAATTGATAAAAACATATGTTAAGACATAAAAGTAGCACTAAAACAATTAAAACCTACAGCCATATTAACACATTCTTAAAAGCTCGGAGGAATAAAGAAGTCTTTGCCTGGTGCCAGAGTTCTACCACTGAAAACAATGGTTCTCAGATAGCCACTTATTACACCTCAGCATGAGAGGATACCCAAAACAGGCCTTCTGTTACCCATCCTTAGGGGATGGGTAGGAACATATGAAAGGAAATATTCTTTCAGATACTGTAACCCCAAATTTATTTATTTATTTATTTATTTATTTATTTATTTAATTTGTCCCCGCCCATCTCCCCTACAATGGGGGACTCTGGGCGGCTTACAACCACTAAAATCACAATTAAATTAAAAAAGTTTAAAAATTATACACTATAAAACTAGAAATTTACAGAAATAAAAAGCTAAAAACTCCAAGAGGGCAATAGGGCCCCATCAGGCCGCTAAGGGGCCAGCCAACCCCATTTCTGATATCCTCCCTCCCCGCCCCAGGCCAGATGGCAGAGCCAGGTCTTCAACTCCCTCCGAAAGGCCTGGAGTGAGGGGGCCTGTCTCACCCCCGGGGACAAGGTGTGCCAAAGGGCGGGGGCTACAGCAGAGAAGGCCCGCCTTCTGGACCCCGCTAGTCGAAGTTCTTTTACCGCGGGGATCCGGAGCATGCCCTCTCTATGAGATCGGGTGGGAATGATGAAGGACTGCGTATATAGGTTAAAACCAGCACCTTGAACTGGGCCTGGAAATGATCTGCAAGCCAGTAAAGATCATAAAGAACTGGTATGATGGATTTGATGATGGATGTATCAAACTTTCTGGTTTCTAGATCTGAAATAGTTAGGTAAAGCCTTACGATCAAAACAAGCACCAAATGTGGGAAGGGTCTAATCCAGCATTACCACGTGGACAGTAGCTGAATGTCCATTTTTAGATGTCTGTTGCCATGAACTGCTCATTTGAGAACGTAATCTGACTGCTGCATCTTTCCGGCTTGCCTTTCTCTATATTTTGTTCATACCACCTGACGTTCTCCACTGTAACTAAGCATTGTCTCTGTCTCTAGCGGGCATGCGTTTAGCCAGGATGAGCATGCTACCATGAATTTCACATTTGCTCCTGGTGAGAATTCCCTGATGTTAATGGTGTAAACATGTTGCAGGCTCAGGGAGAATCACACTGACATAGGAAACGAGAAAAAAGAGTGCCTTTTGTAATTGCATACACATCGTGCAAGGAAGAATATTTCGCGTAAAGAGGCCTATACACTCAGGAGAATGGGACTGGAAGAAAAGACGATGAAAACTGCCCTTGGTGCATACTGGTGATAGAAATTCAGGTATCTGGGTAGATTGGGATCAGCATGGGGAAGCAGGAAAGGAGACCACAATCTTTTGAACAAACCTATTTTAGAGATCTATTTACACCTGCATTATGACTCACCAAGTTAAACACAGCTGTACACAATGGCCTCTTGGGTATTTGACAATTTCCTTGCTTTTGCAGTTTGAAGTAGCTAGCAAAAAAAAAAGTTATAAAGGGAAGACTCCTTATTCAGAAGCTTGCTATACCAAAAAAAAAAGGATTAAAACTAAAACCTACAAGATACAGCCAAGCCAACGTCCTGACAATGGACTGAATCATGTGGAGACAGATATCAACTACAACTTATTAATTTCATTCAAAAACTCACAGCCGTCCTCTGCACACTAATTGTAATGGTTTGTGGGAATGACCTTGGGAGCCAGGAAGAGGAGCTGCAGACTGGACATGCAAAAGGTATTGCAGCCCACAGAAGGAAAAGGGGCATGGAAAGCATCTCAGAAGGGACCCTCCCTAGATTTCTGGAAAGTAAAGGCAAGCGGGGGAGTAGTGCTTTCAGACTTGCAAGATTCTGTTACTGTAACCTTACAATAAAGGTAGTGTTAGTACTCACAGTTTGTGCTTCTTGTCTGGACTACCTCAAAGGGGCTGACATTTATTTTGCAATAAGCTCTGTTTAATGCAGTGGGGCTTCCTTTGCATGTAGTCCGGAACAGGATGGCTCCAAGACAATATATGGATAGCTCATTTTTGCTGTCTTTTGTTCTATCAAGCTAATACAGGTAGTCCTCAACCTATGACCACAATTGGGACTGGAATTTCTGTTGCTAAGCAATGTGGTTGTTAAGTGAGTCACACCTGATTTTACGACCTTTTATACCATGGTTGTTAAGCAAATCACGTGGTCGTTAAGCAAATCTGGCTTCCCTCATTGACTTTGCTTGTCAGAAGCCCCCTAGGAAGGTCACAAATGGTGATCATGTGACCCTGGGATGCTGCAACCATCATAAATACATGCTGCTTGCCAAGCGCCCAAATTTTAATCATGTGACTGTGGGGACGTTGCGACGGTCCTAAGCACAGGGACCAGTCGTAAGTCACTTTTTTTCAGTGGCGTTGTAACTTCGAGCAGTCGTTAAAGAAATGGTCATAAGTTGAGGACTACCTGTAGTTTCTTCAAACACATTTGCATTCCCCATCACTGCAGTGCTTAACTTTCTAACAAACAGAAAAAGCAAAGTGTGTGCAAGTGCATTTGGAAGTAACACTCTTCTGACTTTGTAAGACCTATCTCATATTGTTCATGCTGTAAATCTTTAGGAATGAGGAAAGTTCACTCAGTTCATGTACAGAGGCCCTCTTTCCTTTATTATTACTCCACTTCAAAGCCTGAAACCTAGCAATGAAAACGCATGCCTGGATTCACAAGAAAGGAAAGGTTTTGTGACATTTTGTTACTCTGCTCTTTATTATTAATTTAAACACATTGTGCCAGGCAGGATCCAGAACAAGAATAAAGAGAATAATGTATAACAAATAGGAAAAGGAGCTACAGAAAGATGTATTTATTTATTTATGGCCCCTTTGTACTGACTCTCAAGAATGACTTCCCTTTGGTATAAAAGGAATTATTTATTGGAATTGACAATCTGCTTGCTTTTGAGGATGTGATAAAGACTTGAAGCACACAACATACATAAGCCATTTCTAAATCCCATAAAGAAGATTAGTGTCTTAAGTGAAAGTTACAAATTTAAATTAAAAAAAAAAACTGACAGCACATTCCTATGCATGCTATTGAAGAGTAAGTCCTCTGTGTTCAACAGAGTTTACTCCATATAGTACAAACTTCCCTAACCTGGTATTCTCCAGATGTGTGGGCCATCTTGGCTTGCATGATAACAGCTGAAGAACAATGCTTCTGGGAAGTACCAGACTGAGAAAAATTGCTGTCAGATGTATACAAATAGTGAAGTAAGGCAGGGGCAGGGGACACCTTGGGGCACACAGACGTAAGGGACCCTGGAGTCCCCCTTGCCCCATGCAACAACCAGGTCACATGAGGCCCCAATAGAAGCAGTATCAGAGGAGTAGTATGGAAGGAAGGCAGGAGCACCAAGTGACAGAGGGGCTTCGACTACTACTACACCTCTTCTCTTCCAAGTCAGCCATCATAGTAGCCTCCTCTTCCTCCTCTAATCACTCAGATCTCCTAGAAGTAGGGTGAGAAGAGGACAGCCCATGTAGTGAAAGAGCCCTGGGAATTGTCCCAGTACTCACTGCTGGCATCTCTCTTCATTTCTTGTGGAGCTCAGCCATGTGGCTTTTTTCCCTGCCCGCCTTCAATGGCAACAGCAAAAGAGAAGCTCGGTGCCTGAGTTCTCTCACTAGGGGGTGGGAGCATCTCAGAGAGCTCATCTTATGCCCCTGGTTGTCATACTGAGGCCCGATAACTTGAAATTGCAAATGAAGGATATAAATGCAGTGCATAATTATCAGAATTTGAAACACAGTACAGTAAATTTAAAATGTGGTATGAATTCAATCAAGATTATTTCCTCAAAAAGTTATTCCCAACATATGTGTGTAAAATCTGATTTCATCTCCAAATGCATCAGTTTAAATCTCAGATTATAGATTCTGTATTATATTATTCAACTCTGAGAATCTGAAATGGAATTTTGTGTTCAGAGTCTAGAGATTTTTGAATTCCAGCATGACCACATGTTACATTCCAGAATAAAATCCTAATCCATTACAACTCTTGGGTTTTCATGTATTCCCCTCTCTTTCTGACAGAGGAAAAACATTATGTAAAATTGGTTTATATCTCATTTATGTTAATTCAGCATGTTCATGATCATCCAATCAAAATCTAAAGGCCAACCTAGCTAAATTCAGTTTGATTGCTAGTAACTAGATGGATAGATTAAAGCAGTTTTCTTGGGAACAGTATGGAAGTCGGTTGCCAGTGACTTCTGGGCTTCTCATCCAAGTACTAACCAAGTCCAATCCTGCTTAGCTTCTAAGTCTAGACAAAGAGATCTAAGTGCTGCTATTTGGTGAAATAATCTGAATTTTCTCCCATAAAAATGAGCTGACTGATGTTATAGTGGTGTAAAAGCAAACGCTGAGATAATTCCAATACTTCTGTTGTTGTATGCTTTTTTTATTTATTTATATTTCAAATTTGGACACCGCCCATCTCATGAGGAAGTGACTCTGGGCGGTTTACAATAAAAATAATACTGATATATACTTTAAAAAATGCAGCTTTCCCAATGTATACTTTTGAATAAATTCCATATTGACCCCTAGTATAGGGTTACTGTATATAACTTTCCCAAAGATATGCACGTCCTTGGATTCACACTTCCCCCAATATATCATTTTAAATTAATTTTTTGGTAGATGATGAATACTATGGAATCCATGTGTCATCATATTTCTGTACCACAACAAACTTGTTCTATCATTTATTTACTTATACTTCATATTTCTAACTCTTTGATGACTCTGGGTGGTGTACAAATTGAAAACCAACATCACAAATTATATAATTAACAACTAACAATATCAGACGACAGAAAAAGATGTTATCCTGGTGGAAGAGACATGAAAACCCCTCACAAAGGGAGCCTACAACCTGCCCTAGCTCAAAGCCTGGGGAAAGAGCCTGGTCTTCAATCCTTGTTTAAAGGAGAGCATGGTTGGGGCCATTCAGATCTCTGAGGGGGTGCTGTTTCAGAGGGCAAGTACTATGACAGAGAAGGCCTGCTTCCTGGGCCCATCAGATGACATTATTTAATGGATGGGACCAGGAGCACACCAATCCTGTCTAACCTTACAGGATGGACAGAAACAATGGGAGAGAAATAGTCCCTGAAATAACTAGGCCCTATGCCCAGCCCCTGTGTGGGGCTTTGCAGGTGACAATCAAAACCTTGAATTGCACTTGGAAGTCTACCAATAACCAGTGGAGTTCACAGGGAAGGTTTTACATGGGCAAATCAAGCATGCCCAGAACTGCTGATATTACCAGTTGCAGCTTCTGAGTAGTCTTCAAAGGCAGCCCATATAAAGCAAAATAAGTATTCCATACATGAGTTAACCAACGCATGAGTGACCATGAGAAGTGCCTCCCAATCCAGGAACAGGTGCAATTAGCAATCTGTACAAAGGCCTTCCTGGCTACAGATGCAACCTGCTCTTTAAGAAGGTCCAGGAAGTCTCCCAAACTGAGCATCTGTTGCATCTGGGGGAGTGCAACTCCATTCCAAACTAGAGATGGAAAGCCCCTGATCTGGATTGTCTAGATACCCACAGCTACTCAGTCTTGCTAGGGTTGACTCTAAGTTTGTTTCTCCCCACCCAGACCACTGCAGCCTCCAGGCATTGGGACATGTCAGGTTCAGCCCAAGAACAACAGTGAGACAGTCCAGAACAGATTAGTTCCTTTATTAGTTTACACCTAATAGACAGAATCTCGCCAGACTAACTCTATACCACCACAACAGTAACTATAACCAGGAGGCCCTAGGGAGGCCCTAGGGAGGGGCCAGTCTCATTTTCTTGGCTTTCCCACACTCCGGCTGGGGACTGAGGAGGTGCTTCCCCTGGAATGTCTCTCCCCCCTCCTGGCAACCTTGAAGCTCCATTCCAGAACCTTCCCCGCTCATGCCTTCCATCACAGGACATGATCTTAACAGCATCACTTGGTTGGCTAGGGGTCCACATACAGTACTGTGCAAAAGTTTTAAGTGTGAAAAAATGCTGTAAAGTAAGAATGCTTTCAAAAATATATATTGTAATAGTTTATGTTTATCAATTTACAAAATGCAAAGTGAGCGAACGGAAGAGAAATCTAAATCAAATCACTATTTCATGTGACTTTGGCTTCAAACCAGTATCAATCCTTATACTTGCACACTTTGTACACTTGCACAAAGTCAGGGATCTTGTAGGATTAGAGTCAGGTGTATGATTAACCAATTATACCAAGCAGGTGTTAATGATCATCAATTTCATATGTAGGTTGAAACACAGGTCATACACCATGGCAAGACTGAGCACAGCAAGAAGACACAAGGTAGTTATACTGCATCAGCAAGGGCTCTCCCAGGCAAAAATTTCAAAGCAGACTGGGGTTTCAAGATGTGCTGTTCAAGCTCTTTTGAAGAAGCACAAAGAAACAGGCAACATTGAGGACCGTAGACGCAGTGGTCGGCCAAGGAAACTTAAGACAGCAGATGGAAGACACATCATACTTACTTCCCTTCAACATCGGAAGATGTCCAGCAGTGCCATCAGCACAGAACTGGCGGAAACCAGTGGGACCCAGGTACACCCATCTACTGTCCACTTCTGGACAGAAGTGGTCTTCATGGAAGAATTGTGGCCAAAAAGCCATACCTCCGACATGGAAACAAGGCTAAGCAACTCAACTGTGCATGAAAACATAGGAACTGGGGTGCATAAAAATGGCAGCAGGTGCTCTGGACTGATGAGTCCAAATCTGAAATATTTGGCTGTAGCAGGAGGCAGTTTGTTCGCCAAAGGGCTGGACAGCAGTACAATAATGAGTGTCTGCAGGCAACAGTGAAGCATGGTGGCAGTTCCTTGCAAGTTTGGGGCTGCATTTCTGCAAATGGAGTTGGAGATTTGGTCAGGATCAATGGTGTCCTCAATGCTGAGAAATACAGGCAGATACTTATCCATCATGCCATACCGTCAGGGAGGCGTGTGATTGGCCCCAAATTTATTCTGCAGCAGGACAACAACCCCAAACATACAGCCAATGTCATGAAGAACTATCTTCAGCGTAAAGAAGAACAAGGAGTCCTAGAAGTGATGGTTTGGCCCCCACAGAGCCCTGATCTCAACATCATCAAGTCTGTCTGGGATTACATGAAGAGACAGAAAGATTTGAGGCAGCCTACATCCACAGGAGATCTGTGGTTAGTTCTCCAAGATGTTTGGAACAACCTACCTGCCAAGTTCCTTCAAAAACTGTGTGCAAGTATACCTAGAAGAATTGATGCTGTTTTGAAGGCAAAGGGTGGTCACACCAAATATTGATTTGATTTGGATTTATCTTCTGTTCACTCACTTTGCATTTTGTAAATTGATAAACATAGTTACAATATATATTTTTGAAAGCATTCTTACTTTACAGCATTTTTTCACACCTGCCTAAAACTTTTGCACAGTACTGTACATAGTTGAATATCATCAGCATACTGATGAGAACTGACCCTGTTCCAGTGAATGACATCACCCAGCAACTGTTACATACTTTTATAACACGCAGATATAATATTTGGCAGATAATGCTCTTTCAGTCTGAAAAAATCTACTGTGAATTTCTTTTGCCTCAACACCCCTATAACTGTTACACATGACATAAATAAGGAATTACTATTTTAAAAATGAAAACAAATCAACATTCTAAAAATAGATTTTTCTATTTCTTGGTAATAACTTTTAATGGGTTTTTTTTAAATTTCAGGCACAATACAGGATGTTTTGGTTATATGTTACATAAAATATGTTTCACTACATGTGGGTACTTTCAAATAGAAAACACATTTAGTTTCATTCCCAGATATTTAATAATAACTCCAAGGTATAACAGAAAAATGGAGGAAGAAATAAAAGCACTAGAAAATAATTGTCTCACCTTCCAGTTCCTCTGGTTCATAATGAATGTTAATAACATTGCTAGTGCCTCCCAAATCAACAACCGCCTCATCCTCAGGCCTCTGTTGGAAAGATAAACATGGTATATCACATAAATGTATCCTTACACAACACTATGGATTCCGCACCCCGCAACACACACATGCACACCTTTGTCTGCTGCTGAATACTCCTTTGCAGTAGCCAGGCTATCGTACCCGCACAGTATAATGGGACTCAGTCTCTCTGACATACAGTCTGAATAGTCTTCAGAATCTTGTGCAGCAGAGAGACCGATAGCATGTTTTGACCATTTTTCATGATGATGCTACACAAGCTACTTCTTGCAGCCTTACTTCTGTTACGAATTTTTGTTTTGTTCTGTTTTGTATTGTGGAGAATTCAGCTAATATCATAGAAGAATCAGTTTCATTTCCAGAATGGAGGAATAGGAAAATTTATGGCTATTACACTCTTGGGCAAGTTTGAGCTTGCAATGCTATCGACAATTGTTTGTGACAACCTGCATTCAGCCATGACTTCTTGCTAGCTGCTCACATTATCAACTTGGAAACCTGGACAAATGCTTTGTGCTAACTAACGGACAAGAGAAGCTGAGACTAGGAAAACATTCCTGTAGGAGAAAGAAGGGTTGTGATGTAGCATCAGAGGTCCAGTCTTACATTATCAGAGAACTCTGGGGACTGAGGAAAGTGAACTGGATGAAGGTATGCAAAGGCTGGCATCTAAGATGGATATAGACAGTTCTGGCAGTTGATTAGCTATTCATTTTAGGAAAATACATAGATGGCTGGTAATCCTAGAACAGACTACGCAACAGTTACACTGCTGAAGCTTTGTTTCTGGGGTAGCAGAAGGCATCTGAAACAAAGCAGGGCATAAAATGGTACACTGTGCTGAAGACAAAGAGGTGGCTGGACTGGGGAGAAAGTCTACAGTATCCTTTGCAGAAGATCCCACAGGAATTGAAGATGACAGAAGATAAGAGGTTTTGCCAACCAGAGAGAAAGCCAGCTGCCAGCTTGACTGACAGAAACTGTTAGCCAATATCTATAAGCAATTCTACAGAGTTAGTTAACAATACTTAAAAACATAGAAGAGTACACATATACAAAACCAGAAATATATCTTGCAAACATACATGTTTAGAGAAGCTTTTGGATGCACTATTTAGTAATAGGGAAAAAAAAAACCCACCACGGAACACCACTTAGGCCACTGTCTTTTCTACTTATCAGTAAAAGCAGCCAAGAAAAGGTGGGAGAGTCTTACATAACCTTCCACAGCCTTGCTGAGGAATGTACCTAGATGCTCTCTAAGGGGGGAAAATCTAAAGTGATATTTTGCACTGAGTTTTCTATCAGATCCTGAGAACACATAGGAAGCTCCAGTCACGTGTTTTGGATGCTGTTTCTGCTATTTCATCAACACAACTGATTGAAGTAGCAGCTGTTTGCTGTAGGATCTCATAAAAGCTGGGATTCTGAAAAACGGAATGCAACAACATGTCTTTTTTACAATCTTAAACACTGTTTAAGTCTGTCTCAAAACCCAACAGTCATGAATGCCTCTATCCATTTCTGAACTCCATGTTTTGTATTTGTTCATTTTAGAGGCCATTCTATCCATTGTTCCATGTTAACATGTATATATGTTAATTCATACAAACATGTGTTTAATTTTGAATACATTTCTCACTATAAATACATTTTAAAACAGGTTTTACTCTAAAATACATCTTGATGTTTCTTAAATTCAAGCACCACTTTGTAAAACTAGGAAAAGTACAATATTTGAAAAATAATTGTGTTTCAGTACATAATCAGGCTAGTCGGTGGAGTTCCTCAGGCATACCTGCTCATTATATTAATCACAATGCATGAAAGAAATAGAGAAAATTCTGATAAAGTTGTTGAAACTAATTTTAAATAACCTTGCCAGGCCTTGCTTTATTTCATTTGTATTAGCTATCTCACACTTTTTAAAATTCTAAAAGTCCTTTCAATGTCAGATGCTCTTATCGATCCTTGCATCCTAAAGGGTTAACTGAATAGTCTTATATGTAAAGTCTAGCCCCTTTACAATATGGGTGATATTGCTTATGCAAACCTCTTTCATCTTTCACTAGCTGAACACAGAACATGATCTAGTACTGTTTTATAGTTTGATGAGAATGTTCTTTCTTTCTCATTCTCCTGTCCAGACACGGTTCAGTGTTTGCTTACAGCACAAGGCATTGCTGACTCCTTAACAGAAGAGGGAACAAGTTTACTCCTTCATGCAGCTCCTAGAGGAAACAAGCATTTCAGGAGCTCCCTCCTAAGTAAAGTGAGGTAGCCTTCACATGTCAAGCTAAGCCATATTGTGATCTGTTTGGTTCGGCCTGAGCTTGTTATGGGTGTACAGTATAGGCAGTGCGGTTGGTAAGTTGTGATTGGATGACTTATTACAATGTACAAACCTAGTGAATAGCATAGTTAACAAGCCACAGCTTAAGAAACTACAGCTCACCATGATGAACCACTTTACCTTCATTTCAGATTTCCATTAGTATCTTTCACATCAGTCTGTGACCACAGCATTGTGTGACCTGAAATCAGGGCCATGTGGTCCCACACATACTCCTGGCTATGGCCAATATTTAAAATTGCTTTGTTGTGTCATTTAGACACTGAGCCTTGTTTTCATCTAATCCAGAGGTGGGCCACTTTTGGAGGCCAGAAGCAGCGCATATTCTTTTTGAGGAGCCAAAGTGGGCAGAGCTGCATCTTACATGTAGGCTAGATTATTATTCTTTCTTCTGGGCTTTGGAGGTGAGTTAAGTAGAGGTCTCTGTTGTTTTAAAAATGTTTTAAACCTATTTTGTGGGTTATCTGAGGATGTAAATTATGTCGTATCTCAAAATGTTGAGGAAGTGCCTCACTAATTTTCAGCAACTGCAGCCAGAAGGTTGTGTGGATGCAAAACAGGGCTGCATACAGCCCTCAAGCTTCAGATCTTCTACCCTAACCTAATTCTTGCTCCTGCAGCACTTGAAGTGGATTCCTCCCCCTTTGTCATCTTTCCTCCTTCTGAAAGCAATTCAGGAGACAGTAACCCTCACCAAGATTATGGGGCATTATTAATGAACCTGTGCCCAATAGACTAATCATTAAAAATTAGATGTGCAATTAGATGGTGGAAACAGTCAAAACATGCATGGATTCTCATAGTCAAACTCTTAAAAAAATCCTTAAGACTAAGTTTAGCAATGAGTTCTGTGAGGTATGGAAGATGCCTGAAAGCTGACTAGAAAAATAAAAGGATTATTTTTTTCCTGGCAAAGAAATGGGAAATGAACACATTTCAAATTTATGACCCAAACAAATGATTCTCTTGGTTTAAAGTAGTAACACACTGCCATTTATGCCTCACTGTATTTATTAAAATTTTAATAGTCCTTCAAAGAGAAAGAGAAGACCATTCAATAAGAGCAGCCATGCAGATTCTTTTTATTTCTCTCCTCAACCTAGAAACATAAATTATGCATGTCAATCTCCTATAGCTCTGCTGAAAGCAGATATTCCCCATGGAAAACCAAAACATTTTCCCATCAGTGAGCCACAACAAGATGAAGCCAAATCCCAATATAAAAACAACGAAATGGAATTGTGTCTCTGCCCAGATTATCCCACAAATAGAATCCCTGTTAGGATCTTAAATTCCAACTTCATATCAACAACCAGGTGGTCATCAGCCAAGTTTAAAGGTACAGTTTTTCTTTTCTGTTCAGTTCCTCTACAGTACTCAGTACTACAAACTACAATACTTGTAGTTCGTCTACCAATATTCCTACAATGGAGGTGATTTGTACATAATGCAAAACAAGAATTTAGGATTTGTTTAATCTGATTGGGTTTAAATGCTCATGCAAACCATACTCTAAGTAGCAAATGCTGCTTTATTTTTAAGCAAAAACCACCATGGTTTGTTTTAATCATGGCTTCAGACTTCCAGTCTTCATCTGAAATCCTGTCTTATTCCAGATTTGCTTTTGTTGCAACGCTTCTTCCCCCCTCAACAAAAAGCAAGGGAAAGGCTTAACTCAAAGGGCAAAAGAGAAAGGAAGGAAAACTATAAAAGTAAATGAGTCTACAGCATCCATTACATTTCCTTTGACATTCATCCTTCTTTGAGATTAGCATAACTATGCAGCACCACTTCTGCTCTGATTTTATTTCGGTTACACCCATAATTCACAGTTCTGGTATTTTCCAAATTTCCCATCATTCCAATAAATCAATGCAGCTGCTGCCTTGCCTTCATGTTATACAGATCTGCCCATTTTCAGAAGCCGATGTTTAAGGCAGGTGACCCTTTCTCCACGGCTCAGACAAGCAGCAATAATGGACAGACAGGGCCTTTTCTATGGTGGCATTCTATATGCAGAATTAGTTTGCAGAAACATTTATCTGATACTATTTTCCTTTGAGGCATCAGGCATTTCATTTATTTTTATTTCCCCTTAGGCATTAAGTCACTTTCTAAACTACGTCACATTGGACTAGAAATCATGAATGTAACTGGCAACTTATAATTTTTAAATTACTACTCCTTCTGCTTACCTCATATTAACGAAAGTTGTATTTTATTTTATGATTATTACTTGTAAGTGGTATTTTCATTTTTAATGTAATTCCTATTAGGGTGGCCATGATTACTAATTTATAAAGAAGAGTCTTATTCCCAGAGCTATCAGAGGAGAGATCTCTGAAGACATCCTCTGTACGGAGGATAGTTTGGTCCAAGAACAATCTGAAGGAGAAGAACCTTTCAGTTGTCCATGAGCAGCAGGAAACTAGGCCACAAGCCTATTGTCACATTTCAATTGGCAACACTCTCCCTGTGATGAGCATTATTTCTTTTTGCAATATAGAAATCTTTCCAAATTTACCATGTGCATAAGTTATGCAAATGGATCCCTTTTGTGCTCTTTTTTTAGTAATGTATTTTTCTTTCTTATCTGACACCCTACTTCCCATTTTTGTAAGCTGGATCAGGATTGCCAAGCAGAATGATAGAAGTCTACTTGCAAGAGCCAGTTTGGTGTAGTGGTTAAGGCACTGGGCTAGAAACCGGGAGACCGTGAGTTTCAGTCTCACCTTAGGCATAAAGCCAGCTGGGTGACCTTGGGCCACTCATTCTTTCTCAGCCCTAGGAAGCAGGCAATGGTAAACACTTAGCAAAATCTTGCCAAGAAAATTGCAGGAATTCATCCAGGCAGTCACCAAGACACCAAAATATATTTAGACTTACAATGCTTCCACAGAAAAGGTTCCCTGAGGGACCAGTCAAACGATATTGTAGTGCTATTCCATATTTCACTTTTTTATGCTTTCAAAGGCATGACAACAATAACTAGAATCAATTTTAAATATGTTTTTAGAAGATACAAATACACACACACACACACACGTGTGTGTATCCTCTAAAAACATATTTAAAGCGTGTTTTTAGAGGATACAATACACACACACACACACACACACACACAGAGTCAATTCTCATTATTTGTGTTAGTTATGTTCTATTAAACTGATGCAAACACTGAATTAGCAAATACCGAAGCACTGCTCCTAGGAGGAATACAGGACACTTGTTTACAGCATGAGAGCTGAAACAAGAAGCAGTGTTGCTTTGTTCAACCCCAGCTGGGAATGGGTACGTCAGGTAACTCAATTTTTTTGCCACTCTGCACATGTCCATGAATGACTGTGAAAGCACCATGAATATTGATTTGGGAGTTACAAATAAATTTTAGCGAGTAGGCAAATTTGCAAATACGGAATCTGTGAATAATGAGGATCGATTGTATACATTGCACAAAAAGGTTAAGAAGAAGCTAGTGAAATGTAGAAAGAAGAAAGATGGTACTGCAAAACCAAGCAGAAGTCAGACAGCAGAATAAGAATCAAAATGAGAGGATGGAAGTAAGAAACTGGTGCACCAGTGAAGAGAAAACTTCAACTACGATTAGAGACCCAAGTTTGGGTCTACTCTCAACCATGGCATTGCGATAAAATGAAGAGAGATCCCCATGTATGTCACTTTGAATTCTTAAAGATTATAAATCATAATTCAGAAACAAAACCAACAGAATGCAAGGAACGAAGTGATAAATACAGGGATTTTTTTCCCCAAACGTAAATGTGTTTGTTTTAACTTCCTTATTCATTTCTATTGAAGTCATCTAGGACTGAAAACCGCTCAAAATCCATGAGTGGCACTTAAATAGCTAGCTGTTTAAATAGCTGGCTGCTAATGTCACTTGTACAGGTACCAGGCTTATACTGCTTATTAGCAACAAAAACTAAAAGAAAGAACAATCAAGATCAAGATACCTTATTCTGGAAATCACAAGCTGTAAGAAACTTCTGTCAAACTAAAACTCTTTAACTGGTGTTGAAAAGAACTGGTATTAGAAATAATATGTCATTGGGATCCCATCTGCCATTCAACACTACAATTCATGCATGTATCAGCCTGAGGGCGTATCAATGCCAGAAACCATCACAATGATACAACATTTAATGCAGTTTTCCTGGGTGCCAAATCCACCTTTAGTATTCCAAACACAACAACTTCTGACAGGGAACTGAGGCGGAGAATTCTTAGCATGGCCTAGAAGCTTTGCAAGTACACATACCATGGTTACATGTCACAACATTCAAACGTAAGCAAAATTAAGGTGAATTCCTGCTCTATGTTCCAAGTGAAGTTGAAAAGAAAGTTTCAGTGACCTTACTGAAATTACACATTGTACACATCTATAAGCCATAACAGGGTATTAAACTGAGCACATCTCCTGTGAACAATAGAGTGGGCTTCTGTGGCACAGCACAGACAGTTGCACCCATGACCGTGCAGCCAACTGTATTCAGCCACAGAAGCACAGGCAAAGTTCACTAGAGAGAGATAATGGAAACTTGCTGTACTGTGGTACTCCCAGGAAACATTTTTTTTTCTAGCAGGGCTCCAAGGCCTGAAATAAATCCTACTGAAGTAGGGCATAATGATTTTTTTTTTTAAGAGAACAGGCACAGAATATATTATTTCTCTCCTCTTCCACTGTTTTCTCAGGATCTGAGAAAAACCTAGGATCTGTTATAGAAACGTCCAGTTCGGCAGCATGTATTTAGCACAGAAGCAGCATGGGGAATTCAAAGATTGCTGGACACCTGTTCCCAGCATCCCTCACTATTGCCCATAATGGCTGCAGTTGCTGGAGCTATTATTAAGCAAGAGCTGAAGGCCACAGATTTTCCCCCAGAAAACGTTAGATTTTTATCCTGCCTTTTGTTCAGGAGCTCAAAGAATACAGAGCACTCCCTCTTCCCATTTTTCCCTGTAACAACATCTCCATGAGGTAGATTGGGCTGAGAGTAATTGGACCACAGTCACCCAGTCAGGGTAAACGTGAACCAGAGTCAGTCCAGCACCATAACCGCACCACACCTGTATAATTTCACACTACGGATGACAATTTATATTTTTAAATGTTCCTGTCCATAAAGTATGTTAAGAAATCTAGCATACTAATAATCATACAGGACTACAGCCTGTCTCACTGATGGTGCTCAGTGTTTGGATGTTTAGTTTTATTTTACTTGCAGAAAATATTTGAAAATTGCTTCCCTAGGCTATGCAGCCTAAAGCATGACAGTTCACCCTTCCATCCCTATTTTACGGAGCAAGCAATAAATCATTGTAGCTCAGTCATAGCTGAAGTATCAAACTGTGCTCAATAAAACAAACTATTTGGAAAATGAATTATGCTGAAGATGCAGGTACAGGATTGTGCTGAAAATCTCACAGATAATAAATATAATTCTGTATTTCTCAATCCTGTATGACAGAAGATTTACTGTTTCCACAGAGGTTTTGAAGAAAAACACCACCCATTTTTGATTCTGAAAGGTCTTTATGTCAGGGCAAACATGTTGCTACAGAATTATACCTATTTAGTGCGTAACTTAGCAGCCAGTTTATTACTGTAATCACTGTTGACTTTCCATTTCCTAATTACTTCTGCAGCATTCCCAATTACTATTTATTCTATCTTAGCAACAGCTTTTCTGTAGATTGCCTCTGGCAAGGTTTACAACCAGACCGAAAAACAAGGAGAAATGCCATACATATATTAGCTTATGTATCGCAAACAGATCTAAAAATAGGACAACACAATGACTAGACCCCAAGGGTTCCTGTGGTATTCAGGCCCACCTTAGCAACTTTAAGATATGTGGACTTCAACTCCCAGAATTCCCTATGGCTGTTGCCAAGGTTGCCAAGAGAAACACTATTCTAGCCATTTGAGCAACAACTCCCAGCATTCCTCGCCATTAGCCATAGTGCCTGGGGCTACAGGCAGCTACATCAGCAGAAGCCACAGGTTTCCAGCCCCTGGTGTAGAAGAGCAGAAGCTGGAGGGCACAGCTTGCCAAGCAGGGGGAAGAAAAAGCTGTATCTCCACAGACAGGACTTGTCCTATCCTTCTCTGCGTATGTCTAACATAGCACATAGAAAAACTGCCACTTAAGAGGTCAAACAAATTACAGTATGCTTAATGTGTGTTCAGGAACTTAACGGAATTAAAACTTGCTCAAAATAACCCATGTAGAGATGTTTTAATGATGTTAGCATTTTCTCTGGCACTTTTATCACATACACACAAAAAGCGTACAAGGAGGCCCAGAGTGTCATTTATAGACAAACATGATTAATAAAGAACTGATCTGAGGTAGAGAAGGATGCTATTGTGTTGTATTACCCCTCTTGTATACCAAACAGGTTGCCAAATGGGCCAATTTCAGTGCAGTTTAGATTAACCTAACATTATGACTGGGATGAATCCTACCCTTAAAAAAAGCACCAGATTAGTAAATTTTGTCACTGACTGAATTAACAGCAGGAATACAGTAGTTATAAGGGCGGTGGGAGAAGATACTTGATTAAGGTACTTAATTACTATAAATTTTCCTTCTCTCTGTTCTCTGATAGAAGCCTCTCCGTCAGCCAAAAGAATGAATTAGATTCTGCCTAGGATTCAAGAGTTTACGTAATCTGCAAAGCACTGGGCTTCTTAATCAAAATAGTTATCCAACGTTAACACAGAAGGCCTCCAAAGATGACTGCTACATTCTCTATGAATTGTTTTACCTTTGAAATTAAATTCTTGTATGATGTCATCGTTGTCTTCAGCAGGGGTGTGAAACCAAGAAGAAAGAGAAATTAACTTTCTTCTAGTATGATTTAGACTCCAAATCCAGACCCTAGGCTATGGTCTCTCTTCATGCAAGCGGCAGACACTTGGGGTCCATTCCACACACCCAACCAACTACATGCATGTTGATCCCAACAGAAGCCAGTTTCAGAACTTACTATTTCTTCAGCATGTCTTTCAGACCGTTTGAAATATAGATTGATAGGTGGGGGAGGGGAAACAGTTGTATTAGTAAAGATACTGCTTTGACTGGATTTTCTCCCTTTCCTAGGGCTACAGGACTATCATTACTATGACAGCATGGAACATAGCAACACGGAAGTTCCAAATGGATTGGCAAAGATACCTATACTTCCATCCCACCCCACTGCATCCATTCCTAGAGAGGAAAAACACCGTGCCTATAATTTTCTTGGAAGTGAATATTGGTATAAAGTACAGTGGGATGCCCCATATTTTCCATCTGGTAAGAAGGCTGGATTTTTTTCTCTACGTTACAGACAAGTCTAGCATTAGCGAGGAGTCATAACCACCAGCATTATGGTCTAGGAATTGTGCTGAAGACCCCTTTTTCCATACATATTTTCTAATTAACATAATTCCCCATTGTCCTAGGGGTCAGAGTGTCTGTCGGATTCTATGCATTAGTTTTATTAAAATAATTTGTACTGTTTCTGTATTTTTTTGTTTGTTTGTTTGTTTATCTTGGCTGCCAATTGTCTATTTGTTTTGTATTTTTGGTGTTTTGGTTTTGTTTTTTTTAATTGTTGTTAGCCACCCAGAATCATTTGTTTGAAATGGGCAGCCATATAAATTGAATGAATAAATGAATGAACAAACAAATGAATAAATGAGATGGTTTGCTCCAATATTGTCTCTCCACTTACTAGATCATTGCTTCTTCCTCTCCATCTTTTCTTCTCTATTTAATGCCTTTGAGTATAAAAAACACTGAACCTAAAAAAAGCCTTACATATTTTTCTGTTCTTGCTGATATTCATGACTTTTTATTCTCCTTTACTTTGCCAGTTTCCAAGACTGGAATCCTCAAATAACTAATTTCAGCTGGTTCCTCTCATATAACTGAATATATTCAAATATTGTTTGTCCCCAGTGCCTGCCTTTGAAAGTGGCCCTCCCAACAAATATTTAACAGGCCCCAATAATTTCCTGCATTACCACCACTATAACTCCCTACTCCAGAAGCCCTTCCTGTTTTTTCTTTCTTAAATATGTAGCTGTCTTGATTAACTACCAGGAGCAGCTAAACTATAGCCAATTAACAATATTTTAAACTCCAAATACTACAGAAGCTATAGCAGGTTTAAAGTGTAGCTGTTCACTTTCTGATGGGTAAGACCTACAGCTGCTTCAGTTGATTGCTGGCTGAGTCAGCCTCAGGTGATTGACTGCTTAATGAATCCTGAGACTGACAATCTGCTGAACCAGGCCCTCGGTCTCTGACTCTTTCAAGTCAAAGGTGACTATAATATCAAGGGTCCCTTCTCTGAGGGGATGCCATTACAGGGACCCTGTAGTCAAACCTTTCCAGTGATGACCCCCCCTCTTTGGAACAACTTGCCTCTTTATATCTGGAAGTCCCCTCCTTGTTGGGCTTTTGAAGAATCTTGAAGGGGTCTGCTTCTATGGATAGACTATATCCAAAAGATGTTAATGAAGGAATGGCAGATATTTTGAGAGATTTACAAATTTTAACTGATGTACAAATATTAGAACCAGAAATACTGGAAATTTAAAAAAGCATGGATTATAAGGCAGAGAAGACAGCTTAAGTGGAAACACAAATAATAAGTCAAGAGAAAGACCTGGATAAGGAGTTTATTTCTCACCCATGTTGAGATGTTGACTATTACTCAAAGTCCTAAATGGCTTGGGTCCTGATTGCATTCAAAGCCATCTAGTCTACATAGAATTTATCCTATATGGGTTGGTCAAGAGAACATGCTGTGGATATCTCCTCAGGATGTTAAAGGCATGAACACCCAGAAGCAGATCTTCTCGGCCATGGTCCCCTTACTGGAAGAACTTGCTCCTCAAGGTTAGGATGTTTTTCTCCCTCAAAAAGGATGATAAGCAGTTCTTCTACACACAGCCTTTGAGGCATAAGCTGTCAAATAATTTGGGGGTAAATATCCATGTTTTCATGTTGATTTACTGTTGATTGATGCATGAGGTATGTCTTATAATGGTACGGCATTTTATATATCGAAGATCCTTTGGATTATTATGGGGCTCTGTTGTTTTAACATTCTATGAGCTAACTTAAGTCTTTCATGGAAGTGGTGTATAGACTATTGTTAATTAATTAATTTTCATAGGTTAAAGGTATTTATCTGAATGATTAAATATTAATTCACAGAAATGCCATGGAAATATCAAATCAGTGCTACATATGCCTACCTAGAAATAAGCCCCTTTGTGTCCAGTGGATCCCTATGTTTTGTAAGAATCATTTAAGTTCTCAACCTAAGAAGAATAGAAAGATATGGTGGCAAACCTGATGCCATTCCTACAGCTAGTCATTAAGTATATATGCTCAGCATTTCTAGGAGGGTTTGGCTACACTTAGAATATTTTAGTTGCAGTTCAGTTTGGCCTAAGAAGAAAGCAGAGTCTAAAGAAGAAAAACATCTAGGGACCTTTGTTTTATAGACTCATTTACAGATATGAGCCAAGTTTCAATAGGAATCCTTTCAAAATGAAAAGAGAAGGTAATTTATATAATAAAGAAACATTGCATTCATTTCAGTTCTACCCCTAAAGTTATCAACTGCACTAATACGGAATAACACAAGTGGGTGCACGTGTGCTGATTCTTAAAGGGACCTGCTATAATATTCTAGCATAGCTTCCCACTCACACAATCAAATATGATGCAGTGTAATTTCCAGAATTCCTTGCTAGCTCAGCACTACTGAAAATGCCAGTAACATAAATTAGGCTGGCCTAGGAAAAGAGTAGTTACACCAGAAGAGTGGGGAATTTGCACAGGGTTTACTGTTTAGAGGCCCATCTTGATTTCACTATCAGAATTCAATGAAGGAAGGTTCTGTAGACACTTTGCTAATTTGAAAGAATTTGCAGCTCCACTTCATATAATGTTCTACTAAGGGGGATGATTTCAAAATAGTAAAGAAAATGATAGCAGTTGTACAAACAATTTTTAACTAATTGATGCTTAACAGTGTCTTTTTTATGGTGCCTTCTTAATTACTCAAAAAAAAAAAGATATGGAGGGTATAGAAATTATCCAATAGAAAGTTGAAGGATGCAGAATAATTGTGAGAAAGCCCAGAATTAATAAGCATTAATTAGAGCAAAAATATATGTTTTCAAAACATTAGGGATAAATAAAACTGTGGAAATAAAATATTTATGGATTAGTTGTAGTTGTTATGCTGCTTGGGGTTTGATGAGGTGTCTCCCAGTGAAATATTGCAATTTATTATTTGTTTTTGTTAAGGTCATGTGAACTGAGTTAGATTATTTCTTTGCATTTTAATTTTTTATATTACCCACTTTGGTTTTTGTACAGAAAGGAAAGTCAAGACAAAATTACTACAATAAAAAATGAGCATAATAGGTTTTAAATGCATGTGTCCTCCATATAATAATTTTTTAAAAACCCTATCATATTTATGACATTTTAAACCTATTTCTCAAAATACATTTTTTTCTTCCTAGTGTTTTTCCTGCAGGTGCGGGGTCCACTTTTTTCAGATCAACTGAATGTTGATCCATTTGGTTGCAACAGGAATTGAGCAACTAGCTTGCTGCCTGAGCCTGAGATCGTGGGCTGAGAGTGACTGGCCCAAAGTCACCCAGCCAGCTTTCATGTCTAAAGATGGGACTCCTGGTTTCTACCTGGTGCCTTAACCACTAGACCAAACAAATTATTTAATATATAATTTAATTAATTAATTAAACATATCAATTTGATTAATTAGTAATTAATTAATGTATAATGTATTATTAAATATATAATTTAACTTAATGCATTTACATAATGATAGACTCAACAAGACATATTTTTAAGCGATACAGCTGATACATAAAAAAACATATCCTGGCCTTGTTGTCCAGAAAGCAGATTATATGGCATTTTTCACAGCATACAGACCTGCACTTCATCTACTATGGTTGAGATGATGTTGAAGACACAGAGGCTAGTAAAAAGTTGACATGAGGGCTGGGGGATGATTCAAAGGACCATGTAAATATGGATGGGTGAGGGGAGTGAATGCAAAAGAAGGTTGTACAACTACAGCAAGATATACTAAAATCTCTCAATGCCTGGATACACAATTTCACACATCGGATTAAACAGCTTTTCTCCCCAGGTCCTTTCTGTTAAATTTGTTTCCTTTTTTGCCAAGGCAATATATAAAAAGCTGGAGCTTCTGGGATTTCCCTTAACAAAAGTGTGTATGCCATAGCAAGAATGCACAGCAGAGGCAATCAAGCAGTGCCTCAAGGACACTGACATTCAACCTGATGTCCCTCCCCAAAGAGGTATTTTTAACTAGCCCTCATACTCCTTATAGACCACATAAATATCTTAACCAAGTTACTGATCCCAAACTAAGAAGGGCCTTAACCTTGGCATGGTCCAACCTGTTTCCATCAGTGATCTTACAAGAGAGGTTCAAAGACATGCCATTGAAACCACCATCATGTTTTATTATACTGTCCATTTTACACTGATGCCCACTGTGATCTGTTAACCCCACACCTAATTATATATCCTGGTCATTCTGACCAGTTTTGCTTAAAACTTTTACTTTCAGATTCAAATGATTCCATTTCCTTAACTGTGGCCAAATTTTGTCATGTTATATGTAAAAAGTGCAGCAGTTTGATTGATCTGTTTACCTAATCAATTAATCAATATCAGTTTTATATATGTAAGGTGTTTCATGAACTGACCATTGACTGCAATAAAAATTCCCCTTCTACTACTACTAAAATCTCTAATTTCTTTACAAGTTATTGTAATTTGTAACTAGGGGAAGAATCGATGTGGAGCAAATGGATGAAATTTATCATTTCTCATTTCCTCGAGTGGTTCTCAATCCTGACACTTGTCACAGGACATAGCCTGCCCAATTTGGTCTATATTTCCTAGCATACATTGAAAATATTAAGTTAAGAGTATGATGGTACAAATCCAATTCAAGCTCAAAACTGTGACATATAAATATATAAAAATTCAGAAAGGGACACAGCTACCAAATAGTCATAGTACATTTGAAAATACCTCCTTATATTTTCCATTCAAACTAGAAATGATATTTATATTCTTTATAATCCAGCTGAATGCTATTGAACCAAAACTCAGTTATCTCAGGCCATTAGTCATGTAGGCATGGGCAGGCAGGCATGAAGAGTTCAACATACTTGGAGGACAAACAGTTCCCTACCTATAAACAGAGACCTACAATTTTTAATCAGTGTGTTTCACACACTTTCTTAAAGCATGAAATTACACAATTTGGTGTAACAATTAAAGTGCTGGACTAGAAAACAGGAACCCATCAGTTCTAGTCTTCTGTTAAGCATGAAAACCAGCTGCATGACTTTCAACCAGTTGTTCTCTGTAAGCCCAGCTAACCTCACAGGGTGGTGGTTGTAGAGAAAATAGGAGGCAGGAGCATTATGTATGGTGCCTTGACTTGTACAAAATAAAGGTGGGAGATGATGATGATGATGATGATGGCAGCGGCTCCAAAGCTCACTCACTGCTTACTATCACCCTTGCCTAGCTGCTCATTGACTAGTATTTTCTTTTTCTTTTTACAAAGGTCAGTTGCAAAGAGTATATAAAAGTTTGGATTCCATCATGACCCAGGCTGAGGTCATAAGAGGAATTCTTTAAATATCTATCTGGATGAAAGCATTTTGACATGATATAAAACCAAGACATCTGTTGGAAAAGTCTGTCAGTTCCCCTTCTCCTCCCACTTCTATTACCAATAAAGTTTTTTTATTCGGAAAAGAGAGCAGTTCTGCATAATTAGGTCTGCTACACATTATTAATTTCACCAGTGTACTTCAGAGATATTGACATGAGAAGGCTTCTAGGAATACAAACAATGTGAAGGAATGTATTCATATTAAATATATTAATATTAATTTTCCACCATGAGTTAATCATAAATGTTTTCAAATGTTTTAAGGCTGCAAAACTATGCTCCTTTTTATGACAGTAGAACCCATTTAATTCAAGAGAACGTCTAGACAAACCTATTCTTGTGATGTAAGTGATGAGTAAGGGTTTCAGTAGCTAGAAAGAAAGGCTACCATTCAAGTATGCACTCAGGGAGAATTTTGTTCAAGGTGGCATGTGTTCTGATTTATTGCTGTTTACCCATAAAACCTGATAGACTGCCATCATTTTTTGCAAGCCGTATCTAGTTAAGAATAGATATTACTGGGTCATCAAACTAGCCCAATTGCCAATGATCACTTCCATCTTGGACCACAGCCAGCCAATTTCCAGGTTAGCCCAGTGGCAAGCAGGCAACTTATTTTAACCTAAGGTGGTCTTGCAGCTGGTCTTATGTGTCATGTTGAGGATGGTCGTGCCCAGGAAGAGGCAGGACCAGGATAAAGTGGATGGGCCCAGAAACAGCTTGTCTGTCTAGCTTGGTTGCCATTCATACCTCAGTCAACAGCCAACCATTCTGAAGGTAAAAGAATGAAGCCTTCTCCATTGGCTTGTTTTGATACCCATATTTCTGACAAAATAAAAAAGTAGGAAGTAAACACCAAAGTAAATATTATTTACTTCAATTAATACATTATCTATACTTACTGAGAGTTTATTCCTGAAAATTTCAGTCCTAACTATACAATCCTATATGTAACGACATCAGAATAAAGTTTACTAATTTGGTCCATACTCTAAAGTTGTTGAACATAAGAATGTAGCATAGTTGTATGCAGATCAAGTCAGAAGTAAGTCTTATTAAATTTGGAGCAATTTCCTATGTATCTGAGTGAGCATGTATACATTTGCAACCTTGATGTGTTTGTCTTTTTGAAAAGCAAAGCATTTTCATAAATGGTCTGAGGGAAAGACTGAAAAGAAAGGGAGATGTAATATGACATGATCTTACTCTGTATTAAATGATCCCTATTTTTTTAAAAAAATTTAGAACAAATTCTTTTGGGGAAAATGTAATTTCAGTATATTTATTAAATTGTTCTGAGTATGCAAGAGTTGGAATACATTTTCAGTTATACTGACTGCAGTTGTAATCTGATCTGAATTATGCTAACCCCATTTGCTAAAATGCTGGTGTGTTGTTCACTCTGTATCTTTTTTCTGTTCATTGCACTCTAGTTTTTATGCACTGTGCCAACAGTTTTTTTTCCTGTCTACTCTTTGCTAGGATTACATTTAACCAAGCCTGAATTAATGTGGAAATATGAATCTGTATCATATTATATTCAATCCCTATTAGACCAGGATAATTTTATTTCTTACATTTTAAAATCCACTTTTCTTCTATAATGATGATAAAAGGTGATGTGCTTAGGATACCTAGGGAATCTCCCATTAAAGTCGCATTATTTGCTTTCAGTTTAATGCATTGATCTGGAAATGGGACAAGTAAGCTCCATGGCCTTAGAATAGTTTAAGAGCCAAACTATGCAGTGCCATTTTTTTATTATTTTGTTCAAAGCAGGAACAAAAGTGGCTGATATAGATCAGGGGCCAATCATCAGTGGAATCATACTAATCCTCCTAATTCCCCTTCCCCTTCCCCAAGCTGCTCCCAGCCATGCAGGAGAAAATATGCATAGAACTCTGCCTAAATGGCTCACCCTATGCAAAAAACGTCAGGTTTAGAGAGCAAAAACTTAGACTGTGGCACAAGGAGGAAGGCTTAAACACCCACTATCAAGAACAATTAAGGCCCTTTTTTAATAATAACATCCATTAGTTCTGTGCAACATTTTGGATTTGAAAAGAAAAAGGTGTAGTGTGTATGTAGCACACGTCTACAACTTCTTAAACCAGCTGCAGCTTTTCCTGGAATTGTATGACTGCCCTCCATAGCTGCAGCACGATCCCAGGAAAAGACACATTAGCAGCATGATGGGCTGGCTGGCAGGAGTCCTCCTGCTTCCCTTAATGCAACACTAAATTTGGGGTGGAAGCCTTCTCCGACTGCCTGCGCTATGAGATGCTCTCCCATGGTGTGAACATTTCTATTGTGGAGCCTGGGATCTTCATTGCCAGCACCAATTTATACAGCCCTGAGTGCTTTAAGGCCATTGCCACTAAGATGTAGGAAGAATTGCCATAATTGTATATTCTGCTTTGAGGGAAAATACTTGGATGAAGAGATCGCAAGATGGACTCATGCCACAACAGTGGCTCCTCCAACATTCCTCCCATGACTGACAGCAGAAATCATGCCCTGGCCTCTGCTTCACCCTTCACCAAGTATCATCTAATTACTGGTGACTGCAAATGCAAGTTATGACTCACTTGCCTGGTGCTATTTCAGATAATGTCTACATCTATACAGCTGTTAAAGCAATGACATGACGGTATAACTGCAGAGGAGAACTTATTTTAACTATTATCTGGCACAGATATCAAAATACTGCATTTAGTCCTAAACTATTGTTAATTTGTTATTTATTTGAGCATAACTTGATATATTCTGATATATTACATAAATAGGAGTATGCTGACGTCAGAGATGAAGCTCAGCACTACTGTGATAATTCCCTTCTCCTATCTTCATCTCAGCTGTTAAGGCAATGTCTTAATTGCATTAAAAGGTGCTTTGAATTAGAATTTTCAAAAACGCATTTGTACTGAATTTTGTACTGAAACTAGATAAGACAGACCAAAGGTTGTTGGTTCCTTCTGCCCCAAATTCAGTGTCTCCATTTTGACTGATTATACTGTAAGTGTTGCAGAAAGAACTAGCTCAAGCTGCAAGAAGTCATCTTGTCTCTCTCCGTCTTCTGTATCTTCCTTCCATCCTCCCAGATCCATTTCTGTCAATTCTATGCCTTTGAACAGTTTCCTTCTGCAAAGGAGGATGTGATACAGACTTTTCTGGCATTCTCTGTTCTTCTGAAACAACTGACACTAGGTTGGATATTTTGCTGTAAAGCTTCTGTGATGACCATTTCACCTTCATTGTGCATGACCATTTTTCTGCTTGGAATTTCAGAAATTCACCCTCCTTCCAGCATGCTGGGAGGATGTTAGTGACTGCCCAATAGTGCTTTATCATCCATTGGTTATATGGATTTGGGATGCCAGTGACTACAGTAGTACCATTTTCAGTTTAAATAGCATCACACCAGAGAAAATATATTTGTCTTTCAGATGAAGCTCTTTTGTATTTTTTTGGACATATTTAGCTAAATCTTTCTATGGGGTTCAAACCCTTCAGTAGGAATTGAACTCCTGGACCATACTTTGGATGACTATATACAGTGCATTTGATTTAGGAGCTATCCAGCCCCTGGTGCTTAGCAGTATTGCAGAAAAGGATATACAGCAGTGTTTCTCAGCCATAGCAACTTTAAGATGTATGGACTTCAACCCCCAGAATTCCCCAGCTAGCATGTATATAGAGTCATCATACCTCACTTTTAGCTTTCCTGATCTATCAGGCTTCAAGACTTGATTGTGAAGCTGAAAAGTTTAATAAGGGTAACAGTGCTTAAATTTTCTTAAACAACTAAAGTCATTGTATACGATAAAAATTCAGATTCAGAATAATTTAAAATAAAAACCAGCAGCACTTTGTCCACAGTTTCTAATCTCAACTTATAAAACATAAAAAGAGAGCATAAGAGAGAAGCTAGGCAGGAGGAGAGTACAAGTATCTAAAAGAAGTCAGTTTTTTCATTGAATCCCATTGTATAAATGGCAAAGGCAACAAATGGAAAATAATAGAAAAGCTATACGAATGAAGACAGTACATTAGGGATGTGCATCATTTCATATTCAGGTGCTTCAGAGTCTATGGGAGCACAAACATAGAAACTATCTTTCTATTTCTTTAAAGCATTTCTTTAAAGCAGCTGAGTGTTTTCCTGGAACTGCACATTCCCAAGAAAAAATGCGGCTGCTTTAAAGAATTGTAGGCAGGTGTCCTCTATGTCTTCCAAAGCATCTTTTCGAAATGGAATCCAAAGTGCTGCACTGCCCTATAATATAATAGTCACATTACATAAGTATTGATGGGATATGCTGAGACTGTTGCCAAACAAAAAAGTAGCTTTTCCCCTCAACTACCCACATAACCACCAACTACTACCTACTTGCTATTAACATTTAATTCATTGCTGGTTTCAACCTAGAATATATATATGTTTTCTACTATCTTGAGAACAATGGAAATCTATAAGATCCAGCACCAAACCAAGATATTTTGCATCTTGTACCAAAAGACAGCCCATCACAGTCCACGTATAGAAGCTAACAAGACTGGAATCTCATTTCATTCATTCTGGCAGTACACCAGAGCACATGGCAGTCCATTCTTCTGTATCTTATTACATTTCCAACACCCCCAGAACTTGCTGCCAGGCAGAGCCAGCTACCCCCTCTATCTAATGGTAGGGCTAGCTCTGATACAGCTTCCTTGTCTCATCACTCTTTCTCCTCCTGTCCCACTTTCAGTAATCTAACATTTCAATTTTGCTTTGTTGTACTTTGTTGCCTTACTTTTCTTTTTCCTCACTACAGTTGGAAGAATTCAACTAATTCATTTTTCTCACTTCTTTGCTAACAGTAAGATTCAGGTGATAACTTTGGCTCAACATGACCATCTTGTCATTCGTTATCTTTTATTACTTCCCTGAAATCTTGAAATAATGATTCTACTTTATTTCTTTCCTATATAGTGCCTGGCACCTTGGTTAAAAACTCCCTTGTATTTTTACTACTGAAATGCCTCTATTCTCTTGCTACAATAGAAAGCCATAATGCCCATTGATCCTGCAATAAAATGGATATCAGTGTCTTTGGTTTAGCTCTTGAAACAGACTTTTTTCTTGTACTATATGCAGTGTATTGCCCTGAATATTTTAAATGTTGCACAGTGAATTGGAGAAGGAAAATGGGAAGAGATAGAAAGAAACCAGGCTTGTAACCAGGTTATTGATTGTTGGCTCCTGACTGGACAACAGCTGCATAAACTGCCTCTTAAATCTTAATTTTGCTACTGCATTGAAGGAGGTGAGGCAGGAAATAAGGTCAAGCTGCAGAAGTACAGGTGTTAGTTCCATGGGCGGGAAAGAATTTTCTTACCTTAGACAGAAGAAATGGAAATACAAGAGAAGGATCTGGTAGAAAAATTATTTATTATCCATATTTATATCCCACCTTTGTATTTTAAAAAGACACTTTATAACCATGTTTAAAAGCACACTTAGTTCACACATATACAGATAGGAAAAGCAAAGTAAGCCAATAAAATGGATATTCAGGATGAAAAATAATTTGAGAAATCTAGAGGGTTATTTACAATTTGCCAAATTATTTGAATGGAAATAGATTTTTAGATGAGATCTAGGAGGGAAATTCATATATTATTTGGAATTGTTAGGGGGAAATTATTTGGTGCTGACACCCCCTATCATACTTGGTGGCCTTGTACAACTGACTTGCACACTCAGCCTCTCATCTGCCTTCTGTCCCAGATATTGCAGCAGTAAATAAAAGCAGAGTCATGGTCTGATATTTCGTTTTCTGTCTTTTCTTTTGGCATGTTAGTCTACAGCGAGAAAAGTTCCTTGTCACCATCTAATCCATCATTTAGCTTCTAACAGTAGCCAAGCCAATTACACTAGGGAAATTGCAAGTGAATGTGAAGACAATACATTCTCCTGCTGTTCATCTTTGCTCCTATCTTCAGAGACCCACTGCCACTGAACATGGAAGTTCCATGTTGTCATTATGCCTGAAAAGAGAGCTTTCCATGGGTGGAGCTGGGATGGAGAAGCTAGAAAGAAATTTGGATAAGGAAATAAAGAGAAGGTTACAGCAAGAAAGTTTCATGACAGGTGGGATGTGTAACATGCCCACACTGGAAAGACTCTTGCTACTCCAGTCGTTTCTCAGCCCCTTACCCACATTTAAAATGGGAACTACAGTCATCTGCAGCCCTTCATGGCACAGGACCAGGTTATCTGAGGAGCCGTCTCACCCCCATTACATCAGCCCTCCCACTTGGTCTGGCAGAAGGGTCATGTTGCAGGCTCCACCAGTCAAGGAATTTCGACTGGTGGGGTCTAGGAAGAGGGCATTTTCTGTTGTGGCCCCTGCTCTGTGGAACAATCTACCTCCCGAGGTGAGGTGTGCCCCCACTCTCATGGCCTTCAGGAAGAGCCTAAAATCCTGGCTATGCCAGATGGCCTGGGGGCCGGATGGGGGCTTGCATCAGTGGAAGTGGCTTGTGGGGTAATTGATTTTACTTCCCCGTCATCTTGAATGTTTTTAGTTTTTATGTATGGGGCTTGTTTCTGTAGTTTGACCTTTTAATTAATTAATTAATTAATTAATTAATTAATGGGGGTATTTATTTTTTACCTGTTTGTGGGTTTTACCTTCATTGTGAGCCACCCAGAGTCACCCACTGGGGGAAATGGGTGGCATACAAATTTAATAAATAAATAAATAAATCTGCTAGGTGGCCTAGCTGTCAGGATGAATAAGGCAAGAACTGGACATCATATTGTTCACTTAAATGCTCATATCTCTCAAATCAAAAGCAGAAGAGAGGATCAAACGTACTTACATTGGCACATGAGAAAACTTTTTAAGAGTACAAACTAAAAGCACCCCCCTCCCCACCGGTTGAAACATAACGTACTAGAGTTGCTCTCCTTTTTATTCTTACCTGATGAGCCTTGTATGCGATTGTACTATATGTATCTAAGGAAGCGAAGGGAACAAGGTAAAAGGAACAATAATACTGGGCTACTTGGCAAAACTTTTGGGAAGATTACCTGTACAGTACAAATCCTACCATCACTAAATATTCTGGAGACCGCTAGATCAAGATTACGAATCTGGAAATAAATTTTATAGAACTGACCTCACTATTATGCCAGTGCGCCAAATCAGTTGTATCTCAATAACTACAGAGCACCTCCGCAGTCTGATATAAATGGCCATGTTGCTGTTAACTTTTAATTCTTCCACTGAATACAAATTCCTCAAATTCTGAGTCTTTTTCATCCCATTACCATAGACAGTTCATGCTGCAAAAACTCACTTAAAAGCCTCCTTTGAAAAAATAATAATAATTTAAAAAGCTCTGCAGAGGTATATTTGTCAAGGGTACCTGTGTGGCTGCACAGGTGAATCCCAAGAGGTGAGAGTGTTGTATAAGTTGCAAGCTGCATATAACCTCTTTGCACACAACACCCATCCTACAGTCGGTTCAGATGAAACAGTTCTCAGTGAAAAAAGCTTTCAGATGCTGTCTAGCCTCCTTCCTTCCCCACCTTTAAAAAGCTGCTTATACTTTGCAGGCTGTGGGAGAGGGTCGTAAAAATGGAGCACCACATCCCTGAAAGCTATAGCTGTGGCTCTTAAAATCATAATAATCCGCAGACGCCTGATACATAAAAGAGGGGAAGAGACCGGGGAGCAAAGAAGCTACAGGGAAATCAGATGGTGACAGTGATCTGGTTCCTTGCCCTGGACATTTCGGATCCAAGGAACCGCTTGGGGTTGGTGGTTTCCCGAAGTCCCACAGAACGGCTCGCTTCCTAGCCTCAGACGACCCGTGCCACCTAAAGCAGGATACCCCTCCTCCGAACTATTTCTGAATCCTGTTCCAGCATGCCAGGCTTCGTTCAGCACAGCAAAGTACACAGCCGGTTTCCTAACTGTATCTGCGCGTTGGGGTCCTTCCAAAGAAAGGAGGAAGCCAATGAGCGCTCCCTCACGCCCGCTTGGGAATGTACATCCATTCCCACCCACTCAATTCAGTCAAACGGGGGGGGGGGGCGCCATGCGTTCATCCTTCGCTGCCCCCCTCCCCACCCCCGCCCTAGGCAAGACTGCCGCAGTAAGCCGCCTTCTTCCGTCCAGAGCCACACCAGCAAAACCAAAACAAAACCCCAAAGGCCGGTGGCGGCACGCGGGCCCCCTCGGGGCTCAGCCCACGTGAAGGTGACACTGCGGCGGCGGCGGCGCGCTGCAACCTCCCCGAACGCGGCTGCACGCCCATCTTCCCCCTTCCCTGCTGCAGGCGCCCTCCTCCCCGAGACCTGTCAGCGCTCACCTGGTAGCGGAGGAGGCAGTCGGGCTCGTTGCTCTCGGCAGGCATGGCTGGCTGGCGCTGGGCGAGCAGGTGGCTCTGCTCGGCCGGGGACTTCTCCGCCCGGCCTCTTCTCACCTATCCCTCTGGAAGCGTCGGCAGCCCCGGAGTCACGGGCGCCTGCAGCCCGCCGCGCGCCACAGCTCCATCTCCTCCGGCCCCGGCAAGCCACTAATCCGGGCCCAGGGGTGTCAGCCTCCGGTGATGGAGACTGGAGGCGTGGAAGGGCAGAGTCGGGGAGGATGCAACGGGGGCGCAGGGCGAGGAGGGGGCTACGAATGACGAGGGGACGCGGGAGACTCAAGGAAAGAACGAGAGCATGAAAAGGGCGGGGGAGGGAGGCGCCGAAGAGGGAAGGACGCGAGGTAAGGTGAGGAGAGCGGGGGAGCGGGGGAGCGGAATGGCGCGAAGCAACGGACGGGGAGAATGGATGGCGGGAACCAGCTGGGAGGAAGAGGGTGAGGAGGGTGGGATGCAAATGAGGGGAGGGAGCTGGAAGGGGCGGGAAGGGAGTTGGAAGAGAAGGCTGGGCTTGGCGACAGGTAGCTGAGTGGACGGGCAGAGGATGAAGCAGAATGGGGAAGAGGAGTAACAGAACCTCCCGGCGTGAGGACTGCAGAAAGTCCTAAGTTTTATATTCTGAAGAGAGGCGTCCCAGTACATTCTCCCAGTATGGCCCCGGGAATGGGGCCTGAGGGAACATGGAAATGAGGGAAGCAAGGACATGAGTTGCCTTTCCAAAATGTCTTTTCTCAACCAAATCTTTCTTCATTTCCATCCTTTCTGTATTGCTTTCCTCTTCCAGCTCTACCACTCTCTTGCATCCTGTCCCTCAACGACTTCCATCTGTCTTTCATGTAACTCCCGTTGGTGAAGGATGATTTTAAAATATAACACAAAATAGTGGGTGCTTCATCAAAACATGTCCATAACCCAGGCCCTTCCCTCAGTAATGCTTAGTAACAATATATTATTGGCTCTTTCCCTCCCTGCCCCCAGTCTCTCTATCCCCCTAACCTCTTTGGGCCAGGACTAACTGCTTGGCAAAGTCAGAGGAGATAACTTGAATTGTATTCTTCTTCCCAAAATCAGCATATCTAAGCAACATACTTCAATGCTCTATCTATTTGGTCATCTTATATTAAATGTGCATTTACCACCATATAATTCTCAGAACACAGTGTAAAACATTCATACTCCTGTCTTGTAGCAATTACTGTTTTATCATATAATTTTATTTAGTTTCCCATTTTCAATTCTGAACACACATAAAAAAAGAAAATTGTACAGCAAAATACTATTCCTCTGATTTGTCTCATGAGGAACTGAAGTAAAAGGAATGTAAAGTCAAAGAACTTAAAAATGGGGTTTTGTAAATGTGAAGACGAAGTCAATTAATTAAAAAGAATAAAACACTAAAAAGAATGACACCAATAATCTTTGGAATCAAGTAATCTTGTTTTCCTCTGCTTATAGACACATCTGTCTCCTTAGAATGGCATCATCATCTTTGCCCCTAAAGTACCCCCCAACCTGATTACTGGGGGGAAAAAATAGAGGTGCAGCTTCCCCATATTTTGAGGCAGGAAATACACAAGAATTGAAGTGCAGTTCCTAAAAGGGACTTAACACAGCTTTTTAAAAAACAAAGGAACAAACTGTTGCTAAAAGCAAAAGGAGAATCTTGGAAAATCCCAGCTTTGCCCAGATATGTGGTAGTCTCTACCCTCTTTGCATAATCTCCCTGCCCAGTGCAACCTTTGCTTCCCACAAAATGTTAAGTGCAGCCTACAGCTGCCAGCTAAAAGGTGGCCTGCTGCTCCAGTAGGGCTTCGGAATAAGTGTGTGTTGAATGCTATTTCCATGGCACTCCAGTCCAAGGAATGTAGGTGGAGGCTGCAGCTTCATCACTGTGCGATCTGCTCTAGGAAGGCTTCTTTTTAAATGGAAAAAAAGGTGCAATTGTTATCAGGATCTGCCTAAGGGCTTCTGATATAAGAACAGAATGCAGGGCTATATGAGACTTTGGTCTCATCCAGGAAAGACCTGTTTACATTCCTGTGCCATACCAGTAGTCCTCCTTTAGCAACTGCCTCATTCAGTGACTGTTTGCAGTTACAGTGGTGATGTAATGTTATAACCAATCCTCGCACTTCTGACCTTCTTAGGTCTGTAAAAGCAAAGGAAAGCTGAAGTAAGATCATAAGCACAGTCACAGTTTCACTGAACAACTGCTTCGCTTAACAATCAAGTTGCTGGTCCCAATTGTGGTTCGAGGTTACGGGGGCAATTGGGACCAGAATTGCCATCACTAACCGACATGGACGTAAAGCACAACATCATGTGACCATGTCGCTTAGCGATTGCAGTTCCAGCAGTCCCAGTTGCCATCATTAAGCAAGGACCATGTGGGTTGTTAAGTGAGAGCCTCACATGACCATGACTTCCAACTTCCTGTAGCTTCCCCATTGACTTTGTGGGAAGCCAGCAGGGAACTTCAGAAATCATGATCATGTGACCATAGGATGCTGTGACAGCTGGAACTCTGAGGACCTGTTGTAAGAACTCTTTGTTTAGCACTGCTGCAAGTTTCAATGGTCAGTGAATAAGTGGTTGTAACCCAAGGACCACCTGTACTCCATCTTTTGCTCCCTCATTATCTAAAAAGATAAACAACTGCCTCTTACTTGAAAATGCAGAGGAATACAAAATTGGAGGGATGGGTGGGATTTGACCACTTATACTTTCACCAGTATGGATTTACACAGATAAAAAAAGATCATATTATATCATTTAGTCTAGCAGTGGATATACTGTTGCTCTCCAGAAGTTATTGAACTAGAATTTCTGACAACTCCAACCAAGCATGAGCTGTTGGAAATGAATCTGAAAAAGCTTCTAAAAGAAAGACAGGATATATCAAACAACTTGGCTACTAGGGTTTCTAAAGTAGAGATATTGCCAAAGACTTTTTCAGATCATAATCCTGTGAGTTTGGTTTATAAAAGAAAATCTAGTTCTTTTGGATGGAGACTAAAACAAAATGTTGCTACTGAAAGAAGCAATAGTGGAGGATTGTAAAAAAAAATTAAAAGAATTTTTTTGAAAATAATTTAGGTAAAGGCACTGATTTAAGAATGGTTTGGGATGCAAGATTATTTTATACAACATACTAGTGAACTCAAAAAGAAGAGTCAAGAGAAAACACAAGCTATTTTGGATGAGACAAAGAGGGGAAAAAAGAATTAAAGAAATTTCCAGAGAAGGTAAGTATTTCTCAACAAAATAAGTTTTTACAATGACAATTAACTATGTTAACAGTAAGGGAAATGGAAATAAAAATGAATTATATAAAGCAAAAATTTTTAGTTTGCAAATAAACCAGGGAAGTGGCTAGCATATAAATTATGAAAAGAAAAGAAAATGATATTGAAATTACAAGAGGGAGATACTGTATTAATGGACAATTTGGCCATACAAAAAGCATTCATAAATATTATTCCAACTTGTATAAAGGAAGCAACATCTCTCTAGAGAAAATAGATGAATATCTAACAAAACAAAATTTACTGAGGACTATAGAGGAACAGAGACAGATTATGAATGGACCTATAACAATAAGGGAAGTTTCTGAAGCTATAAAAAAGATTAAACCAGGAAAGGTGCCTGGACCAGATGGATGATCAGGTTCTTGTTATGAATGTTTTGAGGATGAACTTTTACAACCTTTACAAAATACTGTGAACTCTGTCTTACAGGGATGAAAGAGACTAGAGTGTTGGAAAGAGGCAAATATAGCACTAATACCTAAAGAGGGACAAGATTTGACTTTAACAAGAAACTATAGGCTGATATCATGACTGATTAATGACAAGTTTTTCACAATGATTCTAGCTGATAAGACTGACAATAATTTTGCAAGAATTTATTCATGAGGATCAATGGGGGTTTTTACCTAAAAGACAGTTAAAGGACAATGTTAGAAATGTGTTGGACATTTTGGAATATTTGGAGCAACATAATGAAAAACAAGCTGCATTGATTTTCTTAGCTGCAGAGAAGGCCTTTGACAATTTGAACTGGGCTTTCTAGTTCAAAGTTTCTGTGATGGAATGGTTTGGTGAAGGCTGCACTCGGGGAGATAAGCATTTCCTTAGTCCTCGGAAAGAGTGTGGGAAGGTAAAGAGGATGAGACTGGCACCACCCCAAGGAATTCACAGTGTTTGCTTGCTGGCTTGGGAAGTTTAGATTGAGTCTGGTAAGACTGATGTCAGGTTCAGCCCAAAGAACGCCATGAGACAGTACAGATATACAGTGGTACCTCGCGTTACGAATTTAATCCATTCCGTGACTCTGATCGCAACTCGATTTGGTCGCACCGCGAGGCAAATTTTCCCATAAGGTTCAATGTAAATACGGTTAATCCGTTCCACCCTCCGAATTTGGTCACGCCGCGAGGCAAATTTCCCCATAAGGTTCAATGTAAATACGGCTAATCCGCCCTCCAAATTTGGTCGCGCCGCGAGGCAAATTTCCGTATAAGGTTCAATGTAAATACATACGGCTCTGCATTTTCTTTGGAGCCAGGCTGACAAGCACACCAAAAACCTTCCAAACGCCGCAAAACACACCACAAGCCTCACGGAACGTCTCCTTGCTACCGCGATCTCGCCCACAGGAAGCCGCGACCACGTGGCAGCAGGGCAAATGGCCGCGGATCCAGTTCGTAATGCGGGGTGGAGGTCGCACGGCGAGGTAAATTTTTGGGGCCGGAGCTGATCGTATCGCGAAAAATTCGTAAGGAGGGGTGTTTGTAACCCAAGGTACCACTGTAGTTCAATAGCATTTATTAGCTTTCACCTTCAAGACAGAATCTTGAATCTAAATACAAGATTGTTTGTTTGCATGCCTGACATCTGTCAAATTAGCCAGGATTGGCTAATACATTCAAAGAGTCATCCTATCTGAAAAACTTGCCCAGGAAGTCCCAGCTTGCCAATGGAACTGGTGCACAGGTTGGCGAAGAAGAGAACTAAAGTGCGCCCAAGAGCATGTCTTACCAGCTAGCTCAGTGCACTGTGTTCCCTGGCTTCTGCAGGTGATAAGGGACTTGATTGCTACATCTCTGGATGGAATCATTGGGAGGAAGAAGGGATAGAAAAGTGCTGGCTGGAAAACTTCTGGCTACAAGACACCAGAAAGCATAGTGCAGCCATAAGTTTGATTGTTCCAGGGGTCTTTGGTATCAAGAATAGTATTTTATTTCAGAATTACAGTCAAGGGCCTTTCTTACCCAGAGCAGTGTTTTATTTCCAAGATTTGCTTCAGAGTAAGTCTTGCATTTTTGTTTTTTTGTTTTTTGTTTTGTTTTGTTTTTTTCTCTATCTAAACCAGTGCTTTATTTCCCTGTTTAGGTGTTCAAGTCGCAGGCCTTGTTTCTGCAAAACAATATTTTATCTTCAAACTCATGTTGTTCTATCATGCCCAAATAGAAATTCAAGCAAAAAGATTGTGGATTTCTAATGATCTACAAGGGACAAGGTATTTATAAAACTCTGGAAAAGAAAGCATTTCTGCTTTTTGTGAAATATGTGCTGGGCTCTTTTTAATATTCCATACTGAATTTCATGCTGTAAAGGGGCATAAATTGTGTGTACTATCAAACGGCATGACACGTTAGACAAAAGTGAAAAAAAAGTTTAAAATCCTCTTTAAAATCTTCCTGAGCACTGATGAACTCTTAGTCAAAACCACACAACCCAGTGACAGAGCAGTGAACACAGAAGTATTTTCACCTTTTTTTTATTACAACACAATTTGCTGTTTACTGATAAGTAGATTGTTTCCATACTCTAAAATAACTAATATGCATGCAGGTATAAAAAAGTATGTCACTTTATCCACTGCATTATCTTGGGCTTAGGGAAAGACATACTGGCAAACATAGCTTTAGCCTTAGTTGGAAATGCAGAGAATCATAAAATATTTCCATCATTTTGTTTGTTTGGGAAGTGGGTTTATCTTTCCAGAAGATTTGCTCTCATGTTTAATCCAGGTGATAAACAAATCATATCCTTTTGTTCATGTACTTAAGTAGCACTATTGTACATCTATGAAGAGTGACTTTATCATGAAGAAAAAAGAGGAAGCAATATGAAATAACTAAATAAGAAGAAATTAAATGTAAATTCATTTTGTTGCAGCAAAGTCATAATACAGCAGAAGTTCTGCCCTCAAGCATCTTAACCTGCATGTTACTCAGACCCCTGCTATCTATTTTACTTAGCATAATTTCCCCGTGTACAGTAATGGCTGTGACTCGTCCACATCACAGCCACTTAAATCCTAAAATCTTTTGTTACTTAGACAACTCAGGGTGCAAAAAGACCTCAGAATGTTCTGCTTCGACTGGAAGTTCTGGGATCCTCCATTTTTGAGACATTATCACCAGGAACCACAAACTGTTTGCATCAACTCTTTTTTACTTTGCCATTCTTTACCATCTACCATCACTTTGCCACTTCATCTCTGTATGTGACCAGCATTTGCCTTCCAGTTGACAAGATCTTCATTGGCATTTCTTGTGTGTTATGAGTCAAATACCTTCAGCTTGTACTTGATATAAACAATACATTTATTTTGGACTGTAAGAAAATACTGGTGTGATATGAGGTAATGCTGTCTCAACAGTAAGATTTCAGATCCATATTTTCATGAGGTCAGAACTGCAAATAATGATGTGCTAATGGAAAGAGATATGTTTGCCACTTGAGAATATTATGGAAAGATAAAGCAAATAGCAGAATAGCAAATCATGCCAAGATTTGAGTACAGATTTTCAGTAGCAATAAAACTGGTCTCTCAGCACAATCTCTCAACCCTGCTGTCACTCACAATGATGCTGGGAACTTGGGCAGAAGCCTACTTTTTGAAGGAGAGAAACTTTTTGAAATCAAACATATAGTTTTAAAGTGATGATCCATGACTTTATATACAGAGAACACCATCAAACAACAATAACTGTAACCCCATACAACTTGGAAACAGGCTGTCTGGGAGGCTATATTCATCCTTAATAGATGTGTCAAGATTTTAAAACTGCATTAGAAGCCTCTATCTTAGTCTTGCCATCTTTGTAGGATATGAAAAGGTTCTTGCAGAAGTTCCTCCAAGGTTTGGAACTCCCTGTCATGAGAGACCAGGCTAACTGTATCTCAGTCATTCTTCTAGTAAACAAAAATATTTTTTATGTTTTTTTGATGGATAAGGTGGCTGCCTTCTCAGGGCTTAAATTGGCTTGCTCCATTTTATTTATGTGTTTCTAAATGTTATATTCTAAGCTTTAAACTGTATTTTTCAGTAATTTCGTGTTTTATTTAGGAGTTTGGTGATTTTATTGTTGTTCACATTTTATTCCTTTTATAATTAACCACTTTTAGTGCTATTCTTTGGTATAAATTAAATGAATCTGAAATGAAACTGAGTGTGTGCAATTGTTTAAAATAGCTATATGAGAGACATCCTAGGAATTACTTGTAAAGTATTTGACTGAGTTCTTTGGAAGAAGATGTATAAACCAAGTAGACAAAATATATGATGAATTGTCTCCCATCACAGACTAACAATGTCATGTCAAGCTTGCCTACTCAAAATATCTGGATACTTATAGACAGATGGCTATTAGCATTACCTGTCAAAAATGACATTGTGCAAAAACTCTGTTTTAAACCCCTTAGAAGGTTTCTTATTTATTGTGAAAAATAGAAAGAAGCAGTAGGGAGACAGAAGATTACAAGTGGAAGACAACAGTGTCTAGAGTCCCTGTACAATTCAATGAGCAAGTCAGGTTGATGGGATCATAAAAGCGGGTTGTTTTTTTTTCCATAGGAAGTGCTAGATTTTATATTCTGGAATCTTTTGGACTGACCAAGGGATTCTGATATGGTTGGAATTCTGTATAGGCAGAAGTATGACACCTATTTTGTCACTATTCTCTACCTTTTAGTATATGTAACTACTGTATGAGCCTATTACATCATATCAATTGCATGCACAAAACTTCCCAATGAAGAGCAAAACCAGCCTACTGATTCTCTGTGTCATTCCTTCTGTTGTGGTTTGCAATCAATAGAATCAGCAGGGCATTGTCCTCTTCAACAGGAAGATGAAGGTCGTGAAACACATGTACCTCCCCAAAAAGAGGTACAGTAGGGCCCAGAAACGTAATTCCCAGCAAACTGCAGAGCAGGCACAGTTTTTGGGCTGCTTGAAATAAGCCACCACTGAACTTCAGGCAGCAAGGCCTCTGGCAAGGAGCTCATGAACAGATGCAGTTTCCCCCACATGTGGTTGGGCTTGAGGAGTTTTGCCACACTGCCATCCAATGCCAAGCTGCTGAAGTGGTAATTCTGCTGTTAACCTCCCTCAATAGCACTGAACTGAGGGCACTTGAATCAGAGAAAGATGGAAGTGGAAGCAGAGGGGGCTCTGAAACTTGGCATTTAATGAGAATTAAGGAAAAAGAGGGGTTCCTTTAAAAAAAAAAAGATAAAAGCAAGAACAGAGAAGTTTCTTCCATGCCACAGATGACAGGAGGAAGCAAAATCTGCTCTTCTAGGTGGGGCCAAGCACCTGGTGTTTGGGCCACTTTACATTAAGCTACCTCTTCTTTCTAGCAGTACCTTAGACTGCTGAGGATGTCCCCGGAAGCAGATGTGGGGTCTCTCTCTGTGGAATATGACTATGTATAATAAGCTGAACATCTCATAATGTTTGGAATGTTGGTTATATGCATAAAACACAGCAAGGATTCTGTCCTGATAACATAAGCAATTATTCCTCCAGTTTTCTTAACCTGGTGCTTGATAGGCTACAGTTTCCAACATTTCTCAACTTTACTACCTCTAAAGTAGACAGTTTTGGGGGTTGCAGCTGTGATTTCTTTCAACTGAAGGATAATTTGGCTGTAAATGACACCACCACTGGTGGGAGGGAACCTTAAAGTTGACAATAAAATGGCTGTTGTAAATTGGTGGAGCTGTTGAGATACATGAGTGATAAGCTATTTGTGTAGTTTATTTAATTTTTGTTAGATTTATATCCTGTTTTTCCTCCAGGAGCTCAAGACAGCATGCACCATACTCTCTCCTCCAGAGTTTCCCCACAACAAGAGCACTGCAAGGTAGGTTGGGATGAGAAAGTGAATTTTCAAGGCTAAGGCAGGATATGAACCCTATGATAATACCTTTGTAGGCCCAGCTATACAGCATGGTACATGTATTTCATGTAAAGATGCAAGTGGCACCAGAAAGTGACAATGGCATAGGAAAGGCCAGTGGTTTGTCTTAAGCAGAATTATGGTATTAGAAATTTAACCCCAATTCTGGGTGTGTTCCCACACCAGCTTTTTATGTCCCATTTTGTAAAAGATACATGAAATGCAATCACTTGCTTATTGTACTTTTGGCTTTCAGATAATTTGATGTTCAATCAAAGTACAAAACAGCTTTACCATTGGGAAAAACATCAGAGATCCTTAAACCTCAGATATCATCCTTGCTTACTGTTGTACTATAAACAAAGATCTTAATGTCATTAGATATGCTAAATTTAGTCTAGAATTATATTATGAAATAAAATTGCAATTCTGTAAGTGCCTATTCAGAAGTAAGTGTCATAAAGTTAAGTTGGTCTTAGAGTGCAGTCTAATTTTTACCATAAGATTTGACTCCAGTATCATGTTATTAGTGTGTCTTTAGTGAGAGAGAAATGTTAGGATTTATTTTTAATAGTTTTTATTGCTGTTCTACCTGAGTCACTGTTGTCAAGGCACTTTGGAATGCATAGACTCCAGTAGCTTTAAATATCACATATTTTTGTTATTCCTCTTAGAATAAGCTTTGTATAATACTGTTCCCCCCCTTCATGGATCACTGCCTTGTCGTGGCGAAGGGGCTTGTGTAACTCAGTGAAGCCATGAGCTATACCGTGCAGGGCCACCCAAGACGGACAGGTCATGACAGAGAGTTCTGACAAAATGTGGTCCACTGGAGAAGGAAATGGCAACCCACTCCAGTATCCTTGCCAAGAAAACCCCATGGACAATGTTAAAAGGCTAAAAGATATGACGCCGGAAGATGAGCCCCTCAGGTCGGAAGGTGTCCAATATGCTACTGGGGAAGAGCGGAGGGCAATTCCAAGTAGCTCCAGAAAGAGTGAAGCGGCTGGGCCAAAGCCGAAAGGACGTTCAGCTGTGGATGTATCTGGAAGCGAAAAGAAGGTCCGATGCTGTAAAGAACAATATTGTATAGGTACGTGGAATGTAAGATCCATGAACCAAGGCAAGCTGGATGTGGTCAAACATGAGATGACAAGATTGAACGTTGACATCTTGGGAATCAGCGAATTGAAATGGACGGGAATGGGTGAATTTAATTCAGGTGACCACTATATCTACTACTGTGGGCAAGAAACCCTTAGAAGAAATGGAGTTGCACTCATAGTCAATAAGAGAGTGGGAAAGGCAGTAATGGGGTACAACCTCAAAAACGACAGAATGATCTCAGTGCGTATCCAAGGAAAACCATTCAACATCACAGTAATCCAAGTCTATGCCCCAACCACTGATGCCGAAGAAGCTGAAGTTGACCGGTTCTATGAAGACCTACAAGACCTTCTAGAACTAGCACCAAAAAAAGATGTCCTTTTCATCATAGGGGATTGGAATGCTAAAGTAGGAAGTCAAGGAGTAATCGGAATAACAGGCAAGTTTGGCCTTGGAGTACAAAATGAAGCAGGGCAAAGGCTAATAGAGTTCTGTCAAGAGAACAAGCTAGTCATAGCAAACACTCTTTTCCAACAACACAAGAGACGACTCTACACATGGACATCACCAGATGGTCAATACCGAAACCAGATTGATTACATACTTTGCAGCCAAAGGTGGAGAAGCTCTATACAGACGGCAAAAACAAGACCAGGAGCTGACTGTGGCTCAGATCATGAGCTTCTTACTGCAAAATTTAGGCTTAAATTGAAGAATGTAGGGAAAACCACTAGACCACTCAGGTATGACTTAGATCATATTCCATGTGAGTACACAGTGAAGGTGATGAATAGATTTAGAGGATTAGATTTGGTAGACAGAGTGCCTGAAGAACTATGGACGGAGGTCTGTAACATTGTACAAGAGGCAGCATCTAAAACCATCCCAAAGAAAAAGAAATGCAAGAAAGCAAAATGGCTGTCTGATGAGGCTTTACAAATAGCTGTGGAAAGAAGGAATGCGAAAAGCAAGGGTGAAAGGGAAAGATATAAGCAACTGAATGCAGATTTCCAGAGAATAGCAAGGAGAGATAAGAAGGCCTTCTTAAATGAACAATGCAAAGAAATTGAAGAAAACAATAGAATGGGGAAGACTAGAGATCTCTTCAAGAAAATTGGAGATATCAAAGGAACGTTTAGTGCAAAGATGGGCATGATAAAGGACAAAAAAGGCAGGGACCTAACAGAAGCAGAAGAGATTAAGAAGAGGTGGCAAGAATACACAGAAGAACTATACAAGAAAGATCTTAATGTCCCTGATGTCCATGCTGGTGTGGTCACTGACCCTGAGCCAGACATCCTAGAGAGTGAAGTCAAGTGGGCCTTAGGAAGCATTGCTAACAACAAAGCTAGTGGAGATGACAGTATTCCAGCTGAGTTATTTAAAATACTAAAAGACGATGCTGTTAAAGTGCTGCACTCAATATGCCAGCAAGTTTGGAAAACGCAACAGTGGCCACGGGATTGGAAAAGGTCAGTTTACGTTCCAATTCCAAAGAATGGCAATGCCAAAGAATGCTCAAACTATCGCACAATTGCACTCATTTCACATGCTAGCAAGGTTATGCTCAAAATCCTACAAGCTAGGCTTCAGCAGTACGTGAACCGAGAACTACCGGATGTACAAGCTGGGTTTCGAAGAGGCAGAGGAACTAGAGATCAAATTGCCAACATTCGCTGGATCATGGAGAAAGCACGAGAGTTCCAGAAAAGCATCTACTTCTGCTTCATTGACTATGCAAAAGCCTTTGATTGTGTGGATCACAACAAACTGTGGCAAATTCTTAAAGAGATGGGGATACCAGACCACCTTACCTGTCTCCTGAGAAATCTGTATGCGGGCCAAGAAGCAACAGTTAGAACCGGTCATGGAACAACCGATTGGTTCAAAATAGGGAAAGGAGTACGACAAGGCTGTATACTGTCCCCCTGCTTATTTAACCTATATGCAGAGTACATCATGAGAAATGCCAGGCTGGAAGAATCACAAGCCGGAATTAAGATTGCAGGGAGAAACATCAATAACCTCAGATATGCAGACGATACCACCCTAATGGCAGAAAGTGAAGAAGAACTAAAGAGCCTCTTGATGAGGGTGAAAGAGGAGAGTGCGAAAGCTGGCTTGAAACTCAACATTAAAAAAACTAAGATCATGGCATCTGGACCCATCAATCCCTGGCAAATAGAAGGGGTAGAAATGGAAGCAGTAACAGACTTCATTTATTTGGGCTCCAAGATCACCGCAGACGGAGACTGCAGCCATGAAATTAAAAGACGCTTGCTCCTTGGGAGGAAAGCTATGGCAAACCTAGATAGCATATTAAAAAGCAGAGACGTCACCTTGCCGACAAAGATCCGCATAGTCAAAGCTATGGTTTTTCCAGTAGTAATGTATGGCTGTGAGAGCTGGACCATAAAGAAGGCTGAACGCCGAAGAATTGATGCCTTTGAACTGTGGTGCTGGAGAAGACTCTTAAGAGTCCCCTGGACTGCTAGGAGGTCAAACCAGTCAATCTTAAAGGAAATCAACTCTGATTGCTCATTGGAAGGATTGATAATGAAGCTCAAGCTCAGATACTTTGGTCACCTAATGCGAAGAGAGGACTCTTTGGAAAAGACCCTGATGCTGGGAAAGATGGAAGGCAAAAGGAGAAGAGGACGGCAGAGGATGAGATGGCTAGATAGCATCACTGAAGCAATGAGCATGAAATTGAGCAAACTCAGGGAGGCAGTGAAAGACAGGAAGGCCTGGCGCAATATGGTTCATGGGGTCACGAAGAGTCGGACACGACTTAACGACTAAACAACAACAACAATACTGTTCCCATGAAATGTCAGACAGGAGGATATTAGTCATTCCTGGTGAGTCCAACAGGGCTGGCCAGAGATGTTTTGCTGCCTGAGCTGAAGGACAAGATGGCACTCCCCACCCAGATTTAGCTGGCAATTAAATCTTATGTCAACATAGATGACAGAGTAGCAGTTCAGGGAGCCCAAGGCAGCCTGTTCAGCTCATGCCTCTCAGCTTAAGATCTCCCTGCTGTTCTCCACACCCAGATGTTCTGCCCGATTTCTTTCCCTAACGATGGTGCTAGTGCTGCCCATCAGTGCAATGGCGGTTCAAGTAAATTCCAATCCTTTCTACTCGCTTCAACACATTCTTACTATTTATGCAACTTTAAGCCAAGAATATTTGTCTTACAAAAATCCTAAGAGTAGATGGTAGCTCATTATTGCTTCGTAGTTTCAGCTTACTGAAATGGACGGAGATGTCACCTTGGAGTGACTATGCACTGAAAAATCACAGGCGCAGAACATTAAGTGTAATAATCCAATCTGACTATAACCAGGGTTTCAATGAGTTGTCACTTTTTTTGCTTAGCAGTATGGAAAATATACAAGGATACCCGCTAACCCAGTGAGATGTAGATGTTCAGCATAGATCACAGACTCAAGTATTTAGGCCATTTAGGTTGACTTCAACCCCTAGATCATGTAGGAATCCAGATTAAAACACTGGCCACAGATGGTTGTCCAACTTCCAGTAGAACACAACCACTGAAGAGGAGCCCATTACTCTCTGGGGTAAATAGTTCCACTGCCCTGTTGTGGTTGTTAGGAAATTCTGAAGATTAAAGCAGGATCTCTGTTCCAAAACTTAAATCTATTATTCATGCCCTCTGGGGTGATAGAGAACGAGTCCTGCCCTTTGAGATGATATCATGATTTTCTACAGTGAAGGACAAGTTTTCTTACAGAAGTTTTTATGGCTTCCAACTAATTCTCCTGAAGGGCTGCCTTCATGTAGACAAACCTGCCCATATCTTTACATTTGGAGGGAGGGAGGGAGGGAGGGAGAGAGAGAGAGAGAGAGAGAGAGAGAGAGAATGAAGCTTGCCCCCTGCTGGCAAGGGGATTCCTCATCTCTGGCAGGACTCAGTTGTCTGAGGCTTATGGCTTACTTGCAATACAAAGACAATACAGGCTTGTAGAGTTGGCTTAGGGGCACAGCCTGCCCTGTAGCTGAAAACGGTCACTGGCAAACTACTGGAAATGGGTTGGGGGAAGGCTGACCTGTTCTTCCTCGCTGCCAAGGAATTTGCCAGTTTATTGAGTTTGCCTGACTAGAAGGTGATGCTGCTTTAAGAGTTTCATTACCCCGAATAAGCTTATAGTGGCATCCAGTGATGTCAACATGATGACAGTGTTTGATGGTGACATCAGACATGTCTCATTTGCCTCCCCTGACCCCCATTTGCAGATGCCTTTATACATTGGAAGGGGAAATATAGTTCTGCTGAAGTCCTCCACAAAGTTGTTCTTTTGGATTTCATGTTTTGCAAAAAGCAGCAGTAGCCAACCCCGGGGTCACATTCAGCCTCTTAAATCACCACCAACTATGATGATTAAAAAATGGCAGAGGAGGCACCTCACAACTAGGCAGTGGAGATCCAGCATGGAAGGGATAGGTGTTTACCAGGTACTAAGATCCTGAGTTGCTCCAATGAGGCAGAAGTGCCGGTAGGGAAGGAGGATATATTTACAAGACATCTGTGGTGAGCACTACACTGGAGTAGACAAAGACCTGAATACAGGTTAAGGTAGAAGGCCCAGAGCATAGAATGGGACCATGCTCAAATGCCAGAAAAACTACACTATGCTATCTATCTACAGTGCCAAAAGGCAGGAATATTAGGGGAAAGTAACCATAGTATCCTCAAGCTTGGTTTGCAACTTAACCTCCTTTTGATTCCCAACTCAACTAAATATTAGACAGAAATTATGTAAAGAGCTTTGGAACTCTGTCAGCAAGATAACTCCCTGAAGACTGAACAGAATGATAGCAATTGGAGTGGGGAGAAGCTAAGCCAGCAAAAAGAAAAGAAAAAAGAATGTATTTGAAAATGGGCTTTATCTAGCTTGGAACTATGGAGAAAAATATTCCAGAAAAAAGTCCCCCAATGAACCCATATGGAAGAGGTAGCTGGGCAATTACTCAAATGCTGATTGCTCCATTGTAAGCTACAGTACTTTTGGTCACATGACCCAGGGTGGACTGGGTCCAGCTCACCCTGTGCTTCTCAGTGCATACATACACACAGCAAGAAAGGAAGCAGAATCTCACACACAGAGACATCAAGCTCATACTTCATTACACAGAAGAAAATACAGACACTACCTATGGCCACTTCTGGTAAAGGGGGAAGACTTCCAGAAGCCAGGCTCCCCCTGCTTTTCCTAGAATAGTTTCTTCACAGAAGTAGTGAATTGATCACAGAACATTGCCCTAAACCTCTGAATTCTTGGAAAGGTTTACCTTCCATTCTAGATGAGATCATCTGAACTGCAGTCACCCACTTGTGAGGTTTTGAAGAAAAAAATTCTGCATGGAAAGAGTAGAAAGCCTATGACAGAAGAATATTTTCCCTGTGGCTTTCAAAAGGCATCGCATCAGCTTAGAGTACAAGCCTAAATCAGTGAGTCATCCTTCTATATGATCTTGAATTCTAGGGAAGATTGCCAACTTTTCTCCTGGCCTCTGTAACTCTGCCTTTAATAGCATCTCAAACTGCAGACACCAGCAGATGAAGCTGCTTGAGCAGAAAAGCCTATTGCAGAGTAAGTATATACAATTCCCAGCATCCAGCAGGGAGGAAAGAGACTTTCTAACTGTGTAAGTAATACATTTGTGCATGGGAGGGCTGAAACAATCTACTGGCAGTATGAGATGTAACAGTGCTTTAAATTCAAAAGGGTATTCCTATTCTCATCAGTAAATTTCAGAAGTTATGCATCTGAGAAGAAAGGAAGAGAGCATGGTTGTTTGAACATACGCTACTGTTAAAGGCATAAACATCAGAGCGACTTTTGCAGGTCTAGTCAGTACCACTCAGTCTTGGCTGAATGAAAGCTTTTTTAAAAAAGGAAGAGCGTATATCCAACACTTCACAGATTTTCAAAAAGGGGGGAGGGGGCTTCTGAATAAGTTCAAAGAGGGATAGTTTTATTAGTTGGATGTTGAAAAAAAATACAAGCTTATAGATCTGAAACACCAGGACTAAGCTTAAGCTGTCAGCCTTTTCAGAAGAGGATTGTACTTCACAATAAACCTCAATTTAACAGACTAATGCAGCAGAAGGGGTGTTCATTAAAACCAAATGTGTGGTTATTGATGATTGAGATTTTTTTCAGCCCCAAAACCCACATGGATCCTCTGCTCCCTGCTGGTGCTGTTGCTGCTTTAGGGGTAGTAGGTGGTGATCAGGGAGGCAGACAGAGAGGAAGCAAACCATGGCCACTGTGCATGTACCGCCACTGGAGCCATTAGGGACAGGGACCAGAGGGTGCCTGGCCTCAGTGGGGAAGCGCTATCCTCTAAGGGACATGGGTATTTTGTTCTGATGACTTGATGACTCACTGGGTAGATGAGAGGGATGTGGGGGAAGACTTTGGAGGTCCTAGGAAGAGGTTAAACTGTTTTAAATGGCTGTATTGGCATAACATTTTAACACCTCCCTGAAAGCAAAAATTGCACTGCCAAAATTTTGTCATTTTGCCAACAAATTTCAGCAGTGCAATCTTGTGATGCTACAATAAGTGCATGCTGAATGCTAAGATCAGGCAGCTTATTGGACATGGTAGCAGAGGGTTTGTGGACTAGGATCCAGTTGATGGGATATGCACGTGGAAGGGGGAGTGTGAAACAGGGGGAGTATATATGTATAGATGCCCAGTCACACACATGGGGGAAGGGTATAGTGAAAGGAAAGGCTAGAAGAAAATGTAGGAAATACAGAGTTTATTGCTTATTAGCAATAAACATTGATAAAACAGTTGCAGTATTGGGTATGACATATTCTTCTTGATTAGCACACGCAGTGTGATAAAAAACATTGGTCTTCATTTAACACATGAGAAATAAAGTTCAAAGGCTTAATGAATTCTAGCTCGGAATGAGATCAGTCTCTGTTATTTGCTTCCTCAAAGATGGACATCTTCAAGTGATGGAGCATCCTTCAGTTGTAGTATGTTTTTTTTCCCCCCATTGGCTTTTGAATGTATGAATACTGATGTCACACTTATAGACTTGACTGATTGACTGATTTATTTGCATACAGACTGGCCACTGAGATACCACTAACAAATAAAGGCATTGATTGTTGTTATGGCAGTGAAGTGCTGCAAGATTTCGTTCCTGCATGAGTAACAGTAAAGACCATTGTTGCTCAAATATCTCCTGTGTTGTCACATTGTCAACGTTTTTTTCCTCTGCATTCTACTGTTCTCAGACAGTTTGTCCTGCATGGACTGTCTGAAATATACACTGATGTAGCCTTCCTTGGGTATTTTCCTGGAACAGGCACAGGATAAATAGTGTAAATTGAGGAGGCCATACATTCTGGTCCTAATCCCCACATCTCTGCCCTCACTTCATCTAGCCTTTCTGAGTCTTAGTTAGCTTCACATTATGTAGAGTTATCTTGAAGGGACCTGTGCAAGGAGGACATCCCTCCAGACCTCCTTGATAAGTAGACAAGGTAAACGCAATATGAAGATGTGGAAGGTAGGGTTAGCATGCATGTTCCTAACCCTCTGTACTTGCAATGGACAGTCTGTGTTCTTGCTGAAGCTTTGGTGTGCTTCTCAAGGCTCTCTTTCTTTGCCATCAACCATAGAGCAGCTGAAAATTTGGTTTCCTGATGAAATTTGGCAGCAGGTTGTACTGATAAATGTTCATGGCAAACTGCTTTGAAATACACTCCAGTAAGAGTGAGTCGGAAGAAGAATGAAGAATGTAATGGAGAACAATAGATCTGGGAAGGTGTATATATATTCCAAATGTATGGATGAATTTCATATAAACTTCATATTTTGCTTTTCAGATGCAAAAATGTTTTATAATACAAATATAGATATGATTCTGGATGATTACTTTCAGTACATGAAAGTGGACTGTCCTGTTTTCAAGAGCTTTCATGAGTCCCTTTTCCAGAACTTTTGGAGGCATCTTGCTGGACACAACTGCAGGCAGAATATTATTTATTCCTATGCTTATTAAATATATCTTGCTCCCCCCACCCCCGGCTCCACCAGCTTTCTGCTTTTGTCCCTGCTTATTTATAAGCACTATTCGGCACCACAGCATTGTCCATCTTTCCTCTACATAGTTTAGACATTCCTCATTCCAGGAGAATGTTTAAATAAGTTTTAAGTCTTCTGAGCTGGGTCAGCCAGACTCTTTGCTTAGTTGTCTGAACAGGAAGGACTCTGTTCCACCTGCTTCTCACTTTGTCCTGGATAATAATTGCCACCTAGTGGGCAAGACACCTCAACCCTTAACCTGGAAGAGATAGAGAATTTAAATTTGATTTCTTCCCCATTGTCACTATCCTTCTTGCAAACAATATGATGCCACTGACTCAACAGTACATATTTCTCCTGGTGCTTGGGCTTTGGTGAATGTCTGATATCACCCTTCTTTAACTTCTACTTTGCCCCCATCTTTATAGTTGCCCTATCTGACAGCAAGCCAAATTAAATATAGAAAATTGCCTTACATGAAGCCAGACCATTTAACTCAGTCTTCCCCAGCCTGGTGCCTTCTGGATAAATAATTCCCATCACCCCCAACTAATTTTGCCATGTTGAGAGAAGTGGGTACCATGGAGAGAGGAGCATTTTTGGAAACTTAGATGAGAGACTTTCCCATGTCTGGCTGCTTTAGAGATGCTGGAAATTTAATATGGGGTCTCTGTATCAAGGTGCATCAAAAATAGGCACTGCTTCATTTTAACCTAAGACTCTTCTTATTTTGTCCATGTACGTGTTTCATTATTTCAATGAATGCCTCCCTTTTTAAAAGTAATATTGAATTTAACAGTAAAATTAATAAATATTCCTTGCAGTAAGTACTAAATGGTATGTCAGTGATGGACAACTTCTGGCAGTCAGATTATTGCTGAATGATAACTCCCAGCATCCCCCATTGTTGGTTGGGTTAATTGAAACTATTGGGAACTATAGTTTAGCACTATCTGGAGTGCCCACCTCTGTTGATTGGCATTGGAGGTTACAGATTTTGATTTCAAAAATACTAGCCCTCTTCTTGAAGAGCTCAGAAGCATCACCAGAAAATCCAAGACCTATAGACTAGACTCAGAAGTTGAGAGAACATATTAAAAAAGGGTAATAGCAAAACACGTTTGCACTATTACCAAGAGTCACAGTTTCCAACTGACCTTACCATCCATATTTAGAATTGTAACATTATTATAATTCAAGAAGTATATAGACAAGCACATTTTGTTCACTTAGGACTAAGCAATGAGGAAGAGGCAGAGCAGACAAGAACAAACTCACCTTACCCTACATTGGGTACTACCCCTAAAGATACTGGTTGGTTAGCGATCCTAATTCAGTTACAGGTTGCATTCTCATATGGTAAATGCTGGGTTTACAGTGCAAGCAAAACCCATACTACAGTGGTACCTCAATATACGAACGCCCCATCTTACGAAAATTTCAAGATACGACCAGCTCTGGCCGCAAAAATTTACCTCAATATGCGAACTCCACCTCAAGATACGAACCGGATCCGCGGCCATTTGCCCTGCTGCCACGTGGTAGCGGCTTCCTGTGGGCGAGATCGCGGTAGCAAGGAGGCGTTCGGTGAGGCTTGTGGTGTGTTTTGCGGCGTTTGGAAGGTTTTTGGTGTGCTTGTCAGCATGGCTCCAAAGAAAATGCAGAGCGGGCGTGGCAAGAATAAGGCTTTGCAGCTAAGAGGCAAAGAAGAGAGGAAACCCCTGAAGGAGATCTCCCCGAAGTCCCTTTGGAGGGGGACTCTCCCTCCAAACAATAACTGCCTCCCCACCCCATTCTCCCTCTTCATACTGTGTTTTTTTTCATGTTTTTGTGGTTTAAAAATAAAATGCATACTGTATTTTCAGAACTGTGTTTACATTGAACCTTATGGGGAAATTTGCTCTTTCCTTTGGCGAGGAATCAGCGCGGGGGCGGGTGGGTGCGTGGGGAAGCCCCCCAGCGCCTGATATTGCTTTCACTGCGAAGGAAAGGGGGAGGAATGAGTGGGGTGTGCGTGCGTGCGGGGAAGGAAAGAGCGGGGAGGAATGAGGGGTGTGCGTGCGCTTGCAGAAGGAGAGGGGAGGAATGAGTGTGGGGTGTGCGTGCGCGCGCGGAAGGAGAGAGGGGAGGAATGAGTGTGGGGTGTGCGTGCGCGCGCGGGAGGAGAGAGGGGAGGAATGAGTGTGGGGTGTGCGTGCGCGCGCGGGAGGAGAGAGGGGAGGAATGAGTGTGGGGTGTGCGTGCGCGCGCGGGAGGAGAGAGGGGAGGAATGAGTGTGGGGTGTGCGTGCGCGCGCGGGAGGAGAGAGGGGAGGAATGAGTGTGGGGTGTGCGTGCGCGCGCGGGAGGAGAGAGGGGAGGAATGAGTGTGGGGTGTGCGTGCGCGCGCGGGAGGAGAGAGGGGAGGAATGAGTGTGGGGTGTGCGTGCGCGCGCGGGAGGAGAGAGGGGAGGAATGAGTGTGGGGTGTGCGTGCGCGCGCGGGAGGAGAGAGGGGAGGAATGAGTGTGGGGTGTGCGTGCGCGCGCGGGAGGAGAGAGGGGAGGAATGAGTGTGGGGTGTGCGTGCGCGCGCGGGAGGAGAGAGGGGAGGAATGAGTGTGGGGTGTGCGTGCGCGCGCGGGAGGAGAGAGGGGAGGAATGAGTGTGGGGTGTGCGTGCGCGCGCGGGAGGAGAGAGGGGAGGAATGAGTGTGGGGTGTGCGTGCGCGCGCGGGAGGAGAGAGGGGAGGAATGAGTGTGGGGTGTGCGTGCGCGCGCGGGAGGAGAGAGGGGAGGAATGAGTGTGGGGTGTGCGTGCGCGCGCGGGAGGAGAGAGGGGAGGAATGAGTGTGGGGTGTGCGTGCGCGCGCGGGAGGAGAGAGGGGAGGAATGAGTGTGGGGTGTGCGTGCGCGCGCGGGAGGAGAGAGGGGAGGAATGAGTGTGGGGTGTGCGTGCGCGCGCGGGAGGAGAGAGGGGAGGAATGAGTGTGGGGTGTGCGTGCGCGCGCGGGAGGAGAGAGGGGAGGAATGAGTGTGGGGTGTGCGTGCGCGCGCGGGAGGAGAGAGGGGAGGAATGAGTGTGGGGTGTGCGTGCGCGCGCGGGAGGAGAGAGGGGAGGAATGAGTGTGGGGTGTGCGTGCGCGCGCGGGAGGAGAGAGGGGAGGAATGAGTGTGGGGTGTGCGTGCGCGCGCGGGAGGAGAGAGGGGAGGAATGAGTGTGGGGTGTGCGTGCGCGCGCGGGAGGAGAGAGGGGAGGAATGAGTGTGGGGTGTGCGTGCGCGCGCGGGAGGAGAGAGGGGAGGAATGAGTGTGGGGTGTGCGTGCGCGCGCGGGAGGAGAGAGGGGAGGAATGAGTGTGGGGTGTGCGTGCGCGCGCGGGAGGAGAGAGGGGAGGAATGAGTGTGGGGTGTGCGTGCGCGCGCGGGAGGAGAGAGGGGAGGAATGAGTGTGGGGTGTGCGTGCGCGCGCGGGAGGAGAGAGGGGAGGAATGAGTGTGGGGTGTGCGTGCGCGCGCGGGAGGAGAGAGGGGAGGAATGAGTGTGGGGTGTGCGTGCGCGCGCGGGAGGAGAGAGGGGAGGAATGAGTGTGGGGTGTGCGTGCGCGCGCGGGAGGAGAGAGGGGAGGAATGAGTGTGGGGTGTGCGTGCGCGCGCGGGAGGAGAGAGGGGAGGAATGAGTGTGGGGTGTGCGTGCGCGCGCGGGAGGAGAGAGGGGAGGAATGAGTGTGGGGTGTGCGTGCGCGCACGCGCCACATAAGCCTTTCCCCCCATTGCTTTCACTGTGCTTTTGTCGGGCGCGCCAAGGGCTATGCACAAAGGAAAGATTTGATTAGCACTTCCTTTTTCTCCGCTGCGCCTGGGACATGTGCTTCAGGATGCGACCAAATTCGGAGGGCGGATTAGCCCTATTTACATTGAACCGTATGGGAAAACGTGCTTCAGAATGCGACCAATTCGACATGCGATCAGAGTCACTGAACGGATTAAATTCGTATCTTGAGGTACCACTGTACTTGTTTAATGGGAGATCTGGAGATCAATTTATCCATGGCTCTTTGGAGTTGAATGAAACAATTCCAAATTCTATAAACTGTTCTGTACATTCAAGGTGTCCTTATGAAATGAACACAGCAAGAAAAGAATGATGTTAAGAAATTTTTAAATTTTTGAATTTGGGTAGAAAGAACTTATCTCTGCTTTATCCTTTCAAACAGGCCTGCACAATTCATAGAGGGGAAAGGGCCACGCTGATAAATTAAAAATAATTGCAGGCCACAAAAGGATAGCTGGCATGCCAATCAACCTTTCAGCAGCTACCAGCATGGCAGCAGCAAAGGAGCTGGTGGTGCTGGTGAGGCCTGGAGGCACTGGAGGTGCTCAGCAGATCTTTCCTGGCAGCAGCAGCGTTTGGCCATATGTTCTGCAGGCCTGCTTTAAAGGTTTCAACTGGCGAGACATGTAGATTTTCAATATAAATTAATAATATTTAATACTATTAAAATACTTGAAATCTTATACACAAATATCCTACGCACTCTGCTCAGTTTAAATCATGACATTAAATTTTAACCAGTGATGTAATTCTAAATGCTAATCTGATTAGCTACTTAATTATTTATTAATTAACCTTGAGTCTTATTTTTAGATTTGCTTACATCTGTCTAGATCTTTATATTTCAGGTAGGAACTACAGAAGTCCCATAAGAAGCAGCAAGTCAAGCATGAAATACAAATTGGGTTGGTTGGTTACCAAAAGATACCAGGTATTGCTTTCAGATAGAATCCTGGCTATGAATTTTAAAAAATGAATTGTAGAATGAACTCTCATCAGATTAACTCAGACCAATAAAAGGCAGGTAACATTTTGATAGGGCAAAGCAAATCTTGTGACCTCCTGTTCTTTTTTAAGTTCTTCCAGAATCACCCTGGCTTCTTTGACTACTATTCTATGTCCTTCTATCCTATAAGCTTTAGACCCAGTCTGAACTTCCCACACAAGTTACAGAGCTGTACAACTCATCTTTCTTTTGACATTGTCAAACTAGGCTTCTTAACTGGTCTACTAAAAAGGCAGTTGCCAACATTCTGTCCAAGAATGTGACCAGATAAGAAGCTAAAATGGATCTGGCACACATTTTCATATTTCAGTATTGATAGAACATAATTTTACTTGGTCAGGCAAGTAAAATATAGTCTGGATAGACAACTCTAGTGAGACAATATTAGGTTACCCAACATTTGTGGCGCAAAATTTTATGTTCAAGAATTAACATGCTCTAAAGCTCTTGTTTCTCAAAGTAAATAAAAATATTTTCTCCAATTAATGCTATGCTAGGCATACAAAACCAGAGCATGTTTTTCTCCAACCAAAGCTAGCTGACAGTAAGACTTTAAAAAAACAACTTTACAATATAAGTTGCCACTGTGCTTTCTGTGAAAATGTTCCCACTTTTACTTTTCACGAAGAATATACAAAATTACTTCTAATAATTCCACCTCGCTAAGCTAGAGTCCTGGTTCCTATTTATGATTCAGTGTAACTCACACCTGAAATTGTTATTTCTTGTTTGAGTCTTTACCTCTCAAGAGTGTAACTAACCATAGATTGCAGGTGACTAAAGACACATGATTATTCCTTGAAAAATAGCTTTTTCACATACCAAGCTGCTACTAAACTCACGGAAATGCTAGACTGGGACAGATTTCAGCTCTGTCTAAGAAATTTCACTTCAGTATCCTATGCCAGTTGGATTCTTAATAAAATATAGATCTTCACGTAGCCATACAGCACTTTCCATGCACAAAGAGAGATATGAGCAGAGTCAGGGTTTACTAAACCACCAAGTAAAACAAAATAAAACTGAACTGGAAGAAATTCCAAAAGATCCCAATGCTACTTTTATTATTATAAATGTTTACAAATAAGTAAAGATGAAGCTGGCAATTTGAAAAGATTCAACTCCTGAAATTAAGAAATATTAAAGTCTAATACTGATCTTGTCAGACCTTTAGCAGTTGCCTGAACCTCAAGTATTTTTTCTCAAACATGAAATCAGAGTTCTCTTTAACAAGATTTATTAAGATGAAAGAGTAATCATACAAGAATCCCAGCAAATGAATTTATTTTCAGTTTAGAATCAACATATCTCAATGTGCATTAGGATGGACACTTTCTGAGCCTTTTTTATCACAGCTGATGGTGCACTGAAGGGGAGGCAGTTCTGTACAGTTATAATGGGTGACTCTACAGCTAGTTTTACATAACTGTGACTTGAATCTTTGTCAGTCTGAAAACTCTTATATACCTCTTTAAAGGTTAATCATGCAAATTACATAAAAATGTTCAAGTAGAATTTAGTAATGCAATACAAAATATAAAAAATTCATACCAGATGATTACTTAATGCATTCACCTCCTCTAATTAGGATCGGATCTTAATTTTATTTTTTTTTTTTGGTCAACAGATGTTAAGAAAATTTTATACAGAGAAATGTCTGATCCAGTTAAAAATGTAGCATCTGAACAATAACCATCAAGGAAGTTATACTGAGAAGTAATTGTTATAAGATTAGCATCACACATATTTCAGTATTTGTATCTAAAGATGACAGTGTTGAAATGCTTCTTAGTGTAGCCTGTATTACATATAGTATATAATATTTCCAGCAATCATAAATTATTTTTCATCCACCAAAATGCACCACAGTGCAAACATCCTGATCAGCTGCACTGAGTGTCCAGTGTCACATTGTTGGAACAAGAACCAATAGAACAATGGTCACATACTATGACAGTTCCAGAGTAGAGGAACAAATCTAGAACAAAGGTCATAATCACAGCAGTGATGGAAAAGGACTTCACTCTCTAATTTACTATTCATCCTCATTAGTGGTATGGTTCCAAAATAAGGTAGACAACAGATCAGAAATACTCTCAGAAAAGAAAATATATCACAGTTTGTGTGAGGAGGCAGCAGCAACCATCCAGCAGTTCTGATAACCTAATTACTTCGACATAGAAAAACAAAAATGGAAGGAAAATTTGACAGATTAAAAAGTAGGGCTAGTATAGATCATCCCCTGTATTGTCTGGCAGAATCAGATTTCTGATAACGGTTTGTTTCTGGATATGATTTGTTGCTTAAATAGAAAGCCACAGTGTTGTGTCTTGGAATATGTAGATTGGACTCCTCCTTAACATTTATTGTTTTGAGCTTTAGCATCTTCTTCCTCTCTTTAAACAACAGGCTCCTTGGCTGTATCCTATAGATATTCCAGAATATTTTATTTTTGCTGTCATGTTTTTCCACCACTTTTCAAGAACTTTTTAAAATGCTCCAGTATCCTCTAGCAGAGGTAACCCACAACTGGGCTGTGAATCCTTTTGTAAGTTACAATACTGGGTTTGGGACCTTGCCTAACTCAGGCTCTGAGTCAGCTAGCCCAGCTTGCACCTGTAATTCCTCAGTGCCACTTTCACTAGTACACTCTCTTTTGTTAATTCCTGAAGTGCAGGCTAAGACTCAGTCTGGTCAAGCTCTTCAGCTTCTGAATCTAAAGAATCAGATGATTCCCTGTTCCACCAAGGACCACAGAACTCCTCAAAGACATTATCCCCCAAAACACACCTCTGTTAAGTTCTTTCCCACCAGAATTTTGACCCAGTCATGAGAAATGTCCTGGCTGATCAGATGAGGTTAACTTTGCCTTTCAAGAACTTGTGCCAGGTCCTTTATGTTCTCTGGAAGTCAGCTTATAGGATTCCAAGCAACCCATGCTCTGTTGCCGCATAATAGTTGTTGATCCTCCTTCCTTCCCTCCTTCCTTCCTTCCTTCCTTCCTTCCTTCCTTCCTTCCTTCCTTCCTTCCTTCCTTCCTTCCTTCCATTTATGTACTGCCCCACTGCAGAAACTCTGGGTGGTTTACAGTAGCCATAAAGCCAAGAAATAAATCCCAACAAAAACAACCAGCCCAAACCAAATGAATTAGCAAAAAGAAATAATTAAAAATAACGATATCATCAAGACAGTCCATCCACACCATTATTGCACTAGAACAGGATGAGCTTTAAAGAATGCCTTACAAAAGACAAGCTGGGTGGGGGCTCCCTGAACCTTGGGAAAGAAGGAGTTCTTTTGAGCTCCTCTCTCCTTTAACTCATGTTGGGGAGAGACCCTAAGCAGCCCCTCTTTGAATGAATGCACGGGACTGGAGATCTCTGGGAGATAGTCCTGAAAGTATCCCAGGGTCAAGCAGCCTAAGACTAGATAGGTTAAAACCAACATTTTCAGTTGGACCTGGATTGTTGCAGGAGGGTGGAGGGAACAGAAAACCAAAGAGGCTGGTTTTCTAACAAGATGTCTTGGACTGGTCTTAGGAAAAAAATTAAACAGAAGAATCCAGTGAACAAGAAGTTTTTTATTTATTTGATTTTTATTTATCCTGCCTTTATTTTTGGTTAACTCAAAAATACATAGCTAATGTAAAATACATAGCTAACTCAAAAATACATATCTAATGCTCCCACCTCCTATTTTCCCCCCAATAACATCCCTGTGAAGTGGGTTGGGCTGCAAGGCAGTAGCTTGCCCCAAACCACCCAGCCAGCTCTCATGCTGAAGGGAGGACTGGAACTCACCATCTTTCGTTTTCTAGCCCAGCACCTCAGCCGCTACACCAACTGGCTCTCTTATTATTATGAGCAGTTGGGCAGCATGAACCCATCAGTGTGAATACTGACTGCCACAGCATAAACCAAAACAGGTTGTTCAGAGATTTATAGTACACAAGGATTTCCAACATCCTGTTGTTCTACAAAATAGTTCCCTCTTACCCTAAATTATACTATTAAAACAAAAAAAAGTTTTAAGTAAGGAATTTGTAGAAAGAGTGCAAATAGTCAGTATATATTCCTGATTTCATAAAACTCCAATTATAGGGGAGGGGGTTCCTTTTCACCAGGCAGATCTTGAAGTTCAAGAAAGAAAGTAGAAACCACAAATCTGCATCCTGCCCCCTCCTGGGCTTGTCCCCAAGTGCTGACTCAAGAGGACACTATAGCCAGCCAGTTGGTTCCTAATAAGTACATTAGACATATTCCTAACTAGTGTTAATATGTGTCCATTTCATCTTTATTTTATTATTTATTTTATTCAAGTACAGATAGTCCCCAGTTTAAGAACGAGCTCCGTTCCCAAGGTCTGTCCTTAAGTCGAATTTGTATGTAAGCCAGAACAATATTATTGTATAATACTGAATAAGTAGTATTGTGTAATAAACATGAATCATTGTGTATTTAACTCAAATCATTGTATTTAACTCAAATCATTGTGTATTTAACTCGATTTTTGCTACAATAGGCTCCGTTCTTAACTATGGGTCTATAAACCAGGGGTTCTTAACCTGGGGACTAGTATATATTCTTCTGCCCTCCCAAGGAGTTCAGGTTAGCACACATATAAATTCCTTCTACTTTTACTTTTATATTTAAAATAACTCTGTAGGCTAAGCCAAGCAAAGGTGGCCTACCCAATGTCTGCTAGTCAAATCTATAGATGAGGGGGAATTTCAACTATACATTTAGGTGCAGTCCAACAAAGAGCTAAGTATAATTAAGCCTATTATCTCACAAAGTTCAAAGGTACTGCATTCTGTATTGGAATACAGCATCACAAATATACCAAAGAGTATAAAATGTGTAATGTGTAAAATAGATGTAGTTAACATGGAAAATAACATGGACAAATCAGAAAACCCCAGTAAGATGAAGTAAGGGATTCTATAGGCAAAGGAGGCCTTTCAAGGTTAGTAAGAAGCTATGTGAATGGTATAAATGAGGAAAGTTCCCAGATCTACGATTGAGTCTATCTACGAGTGAGATCTACGATTGAGTCAGCTGAACCAGTCATTCGATGATTGTGGTCAGTGAAAGGTAACAGTGAAATTAATGTATGTTTTACTCTTGCAGGATTTTCTGCTTCAGGAATCAAACTAACCTCCAGTCTTGGCTACGATGCACTTTGACTTGTGGCCTGAAGGTGAGGGCAGGGGAGAGAGAGGCAGACGCTGCCCATTTGTGACCCACCTCATGGAGTGAAATGTTGTAGGCTGGTTCTGGGCTTGAGATCCAGATCTAAAGCCTGTCCACCTATAATGCAGCCTTTTCTGTCTATCCCCCCACAAAATATGGAAAGCGGGAATAATGACAACGTGTTTAACCCTGGTAATGATTGCCCTTCATAATTAGTTGGCTTTGGCTTTTTTCTTCTGTATATTAAACTAAGTCAAGGAAAGCCTGCACAGCACGGCTCCTGAAATTCTTTTCAACCCTGCAAGAGCACCTCTGCTCTGGGTCACATGACTGGAAAGCAAGCGGGAGGGGGGTTAGAATGGAGCACTCAGCAACATTCTGAGCCACTAGCCCGGGGTCCCCAAACTCTTCAGCTCATTGACCCCTTCATAAACTTTCAGATTGTTCATCAACCCCCAAACATTTATTATATGAAAATAATTTAATAAATACTACTAAAAATAATCTTTTGAGCATTATACTCCTGACCGGCAGACAGAATCCTGAGCCTCTTTACATAATTTCTTTCAGAGATTCAGTAGAGTTGGAATGAACAAACAAGTTGGGGAAAACATCCTGAGTATGGCTTTTAGGATTCTTTCCAACCCCTTTACCAGTGGGGGCCACAGGTAGTGTATTTTCTTCTGTGTAGAGAAATAATATGTTTGTGGATTCCCATCACATACATGTGCCCAGGGTAAACTACCTATAGTCTCCTCTGGGTCACATGACCAGGAGGGAGGGGCTTAGAATGGAACAGTCAGCAGAGTTCTGAGCCACACCCCAGCTGCTTCTCCCTTTAGGATGCCTTGGGAGATTTTTATTTTTATTTAGAATGTTTTTCTCTGCAGAACTATTTATTTCATTAAAAAAATTATCTTTCTTTTGTCGGCTTTACCTCCAATCCCTCACACATCAAACTGGGTCCCATTTTGTTGTTTTCAGAGAGTTCTTCTGCTAATGGATTGGCAAACAGAGCCCCAAGCTCTTTTACACGATTTCTTTACAACGTCTTGTTGGGTTTGAAAAAATAAAAAGAATGGCTCTTCTTCAGAAAAACGACTTGCACCACCTTGTGTTAATTAGAAGGCTTGCAGACAGACCTAATTCTTTTTCAGAGAATGCCTGAACATATAATCTTAAGTGCCATGCAATAAAACAATATACAATACATCCAGAATGCACAAAATAATTTATTAGGGTAACTGAAGTTGTATAAAACATCTGCAGTTTTTCAGTTTTGTACAACTGCAGTTGGCATGATAAAATATTTTCTTTATAGACTGGATTTGGTCAACATGGATACACACACACACACATACACACATCTCCCAGGTAATATAGGTAAATGAATAAGAGTGTTGGTTATAACAGTGGAAATTCACATACAATATGGCATATGAAACTTGTTGGGGTGGAGAAGAAACAGTTGCAGGAACTATTCATCAGGAGAAATAGTTAAATCCAGGAGATAAAAGGAGGAATACTATTGCTTCTTTGATCTCTTGGGACCACTTTCTATCATTCTGGAAGAAAGGCACTGATCTGAATGTAAAGCTCTGTGGTCTCTCAGCCCGATCCCTGATCTAGCATGGTTCTGGGAAATCCACATTGGAGATGAGGCAAAGGGCAGTCAATACCGATTTTCACAAACTTTTGAGGAGAAGTCCCACCCACATGGGTTTGCTTGGAAGATCTTTTCCTTTTGCTAGCTACCTACCTAAACATTGTGCCCATTTCACAAGAGAGCCTTCTTTTGGGCCAGGTTTAATACTTTGGAAGAAAGAGTTAATAACATTCCAGTGCAAGAGCATTTATGTCCTTGGCAGCAAGGGAGGAGGGAATCAAGACTGTCACACATGTACTATTGACTTGTCCTTTCAGATGGCTCGGTGCATGGATTTAATAATGCCCTTTTAAACTACACAGCAGGTAAATTGGATGAGAAGTATTCTGCCTCCTATTAGCCAATATACCTCCTGTAATCTCTGGAATGGGAGCCACGTTTTGTTGAATAACAATCAGATTTGGGGGTCAATTTTGTACCCCTCTTTTTCATACATATACAATATTTTAAATTATGCTAATGTTATGTTAAACTTAGCTTCTGTCAGGCCTAGCCCAAGGAACTCCAAGAGACCATGTAAATTCAGTCCAGCAATGTTTATTAGCTACAACCTCCAGCAAGAATCTTCCCAGACTGAAACCCAGCTCCCAAGTAACGCCAGTCACAACACTGTGAATTCCTCAGGGAGGTGCCAGTCTCATCCTCTTATCTTTCCCTCGCGCCTCAGGAGATGAAAGAAAATGTTTTTCTCCCTGAGTCCGGCCTTCATAATTCCATTCCATCACAGCTTCTCTTGAAAATGTATTTTCTTTATTTATCCTGTTGTTATGTTTTATTCCCTGCCAATGCATAAGTGTAATTAATTTTTGGTTTTTGATTGTAAATTAAGATTAACTAACTAAATGTGGCCAATGCCTTGCCTATAGCAGATAACATTTTAGAACTTATACAGGAGTGTCTACAGACATGCATATTGGATCTTAACAGTTCAGAGATAGTTATGTTAAGGCCTCTTCTCAAGCTTGCTCAGAAAAGAAACCCCCAAAAGATTATTGGAATTTCTTTTCAAAATCATTAATATCAAAATGTTATGTACCAATATAAATACTCTTCTTTTTATGCTATTTTCAAAATGCCCTCTTACTTAATAATAACAATGATTAAAAACAACAACACTTTGCTTATGTTATTTCATCAATACTTATAGTAGCCCTGCAAGCTAGGGCTGTCTTACTGTGTAATACAAATGGTGACTCAAATGAGCTTTGAACCAGAGGCATATTTGATACCCAAAGGTGATGGTTAGCCGAGAACCTGTGAATTCTCATCAGCAGACTCTTCCTCCCAATATCCCATAAAGCTCACTAACACTAATGTGTGTTGATTTTCTATTTTTGAAATCATACCTCAAGAAACATAGGCCCCAATGCATGTCCCATTACATCTCAGACAGTCCCCCAAACCTGTTTCTTCTTCAGAAGGCTTGAAAAAGTCTCTTAGTTTGTTGCTTGCCTACGACTGGAAACGGGTTGTAAAGTCTGCAGTATATCTTGAAAGGACAAACAGAATCAGAACCCTTAAGCAACATCAACATATAATTTATTCAGACCAACACATGTCTAGGACACACCTTTATTCCCACTACTCTTAAAATAAAGCAACAATACTGCAATGTTCTGGGTTTCATTCCCAAGGGATTCCTAAATAATCTGGCAGATTACAAAAGGCCAGTTTAGCTAATTATGTCACAAATTGTGCAAGGGTTATCCAGATGGGGCCTTGGCTGACACGGATGTAGGATTATATCCTTGATCTTATATGTCAGTCCTTTGCAACATAGTCAGACAAGTTAGGTTGGTTCCTCCGCTTTACTAAAGAGAAAGATAGGAAATTCTGAAGAAGCTGAAGAGACAAGCTGAAATGTCAGTATTCTACATCATGACACAGTTGCAACACAAAAACCTGTTTTGCTCAGTGCTCCAGAAAGCAGTCAGCCTAGAAAGAGTTTATATTATGGGAAACTGCTAAGTACCTATGCTTTTCAACAAGTGACAAAAAGCATAGCCTTTAGCTAGCTAGTGTAGCTTTGCTAGGTCCACATGGCCTTTGGACTCTAACTGCAATAAATTAATGTGGGCATTGTGATGCTGACGGGGAGAAAGTTCTAATTCCATTTTAATGGGACTTAATGGAATGGTTGCTTTAATATATTTAGGAAAAAAAATGAACCTTAAGCGTATGTTTTAACTTCTCTTGTATATCCACAGTTGCCATTTTTTTAAATAATATTCAATTCTATGTATCTCTCCTAACTTCTGGACAACCTGATACTTTTCATATTCTGAATTTAAGACCTTTTCTTTGTTATAATCTATATACTATAAATTTATAAAAGAGCTTTTGGACGAGGTAAGTCCTAGAATGGCAACAGATAAGAGGAAAACTTTGCAGCTGGAAGGTAACTGAAAACAGGCTCCCTTTCAATCCACTGACATTTATCTTTCCTTCACAGTTTAATGGAGGAAATCCCAGAGAGACTTTGTTAACAGAAGTATAACAAACAAATAAAAAAGAGGTTATTCTCATGCAAGGATGAATGGAATTGCTGCCTTATCTGCTGGTAATGTAAACCTGTGAGCATTTACCCAGCAATTATTTCACTGTGTTCAAGAATTCTTAATAAAACTTATTCTCTGTTAAGAAATAAAGGACACAAAGGATTTCCACTATTATTCACTGTCCTGGAAAATAAAACAGGAAGCCAAAGCATGCTGAAGTTATTGATATGTATCACACAGAGAGTTGAAGTTCCAAATAAAACTTCTTCTCACCTATTTTGCTGGTTTTAAGAATAAGTGAAATTTTATTTGAAACAATGACTACTGGGGGAACAACTAAGTGCATTTGGCACACCTTGAAGGATGGATGGATGGATGGATGGATGGATGGATGGATGGATGGATGGATAGATAGACAGGTAGGTAGGTAGGTAGGTAGGTAGGTAGGTAGGTAGGTAGGTAGATAGATAGATAGATAGATAGATAGATAGATAGATAGATAGATAGATAGATAGAATACTTTATTGGCCAAGTATGAGACATACAAGGAATTTGACTTCACTGCAAAAAACTCTCAGTGTGTTTGCATAGCATCAGTAAATAAGGAATAATAAAAAATAATAACATTATATACTAAAACTATGCAATCAGAAGAGGAGAATTGGAGGAAGAATAATACTACGGCTTTTGACTAACGTATATTCGTTTTTAAAAGGAGAAGCTATTGTCTAGCATATGTTCACATTTAACAGAGCATTATCAGTCACGTCTTGGCAGTCATATCTTATCATGCAATGTCAATCAGTTTGTCATGCTGCATTAATTAGGTGTTCAGCAGAGCAATGGCACGAGGGAAAAAACTGTTCCGGTGTCTAGATGTTTTAACATACGGTGCTCTGTAGCGCCGTCCTGAGGGAAGAAGTTGAAACAATTTATGTCCAGGATGAGAGGGATCTGCAGATATCTTCTCCGCCCTCCTTTTAACCCTCACATTATACAAATCTTCTATAGAAGGCAGGCGGGTTGCAATTATTCTTTCTGCAGACTTAACTATCCGTTGGAGTCTGAGTCTGTCCTGTTTGGTTGCGGAATCAAACCAGACAGTTATAGAGGAACAGATAACAGACTCAATGGTTCCTCTGTAAAACTGTACCAAAAGCTCCTGAGGTAATTTAAACTTCCTAAGTTGACACAGGAAGAACATCCTTTGTTGTGCCTTTTTGATGATGGTTGTGATGTTAAGCGTCCATTTCAGGTCTTGGGAGATTATAGAACCCAAGAACTTGAAGGACTCTACTACTGATACTGGGCTGTCAAGTATAGTAAGGAGAGGGGAATTAGAAGGGTTCTTCCTAAAATCCACAATCATCTCCACAGTTTTGAGTGTATTCAGTTCCAAGTTGTTATGACCGCACCACAAGACCAGTTGTTGAACCTCCCATCTGTATGCTGACTCATCTCCATTTCGAATGCGACCAATGACAGTTGTATCATCTGTGAATTTCAGAACTTTAACAGAAGAGTCTTTTGAGGTGCAGTCATTGGTGTAGAGGGAGAAAAGCAACGGGGAGAGCACACATCCCTGAGGGGCACCTGTACCAATTAACCGGGTACTGGATATAGTTTTGCCTAACCTCACGTGTTGTTTCCTATCTGTTAGAAAGCTGATTATCCACCTACAGGTATGGTCAGGCATGGTAAGCTGGATCAGTTTGTTGTAAAGGATTTCTGGAATAATAGTATTAAATGCTGAGCTGAAGTCCACAAAAAGAACTTGTGCATAAGACTCCGGAGATTCAAGGTGTTGCAGTATACAGTGTAAGGCCTTATTAACAGCATCATCTACTGACCTATTTCCTCGATAAGCAAACTGCAATGGATCTAACAGGGGATCCGTGATGGCTTTCAGGTGAGCCAGCACTAACCTCTCAAAGGTAAGAATAATGTAAAAAACACTGTTTTAGATGGTGGAAGCAGCACTTTCTGCAGCAAACCGCAACAACATGAAAATGACACACGCAATGATGTCATTACACAAATGTCACCACACATTAGTACTTGCCCCTCAATGTCCGATGCAAGTACCTTACTTGTGGCATTTATGTGATGACATCATCACACATGCTGTCATTTGCCCCCTGTTGCCCTCACTGAGGACGCTCACGTGTTGGAATAGTCACTGGTTTGCTCCAATGCCCTTCCTCTTGAGGTGGTTGAGGGATTGTATCTAGCCAGTTCAGCCCAACGCATGAGAAATTGTTGTTGAAAGATTTTCTAGGATTGGGCACCGATACGCTCAGGCTTCCGCAGGACCTTTGGGCTGTATGCTTATAGGGGTGATGGGGCAGCAACACCACCCTACTGAAGGTACCAGGTGATGCAAGCCCAGTCGTGTCATGGACTAAGCACGCAATGGGGTGCTCCCTATCACCACTCAGAGAGAGAGTCAGGAGAAAGGAGTGGCAGCCACTCCCTGCAGGAACCATTCTCTGAATAAAATGCTTAACTTGCCTGCCCTTAATCTGCTCAGGAACCAGTTGCTGCTTAATTTAGATAACACCTCAGAACACATCACCCAGAGTCGCTTTGTGTGAGATGGGCGGCTATACAAATGCGACAAATAAATAAATAAATCTCTTAGCTGGAAACGCCAAGGTAAATATCTCCAATCTCTCCTCTCTCATCCTTGAGACCGCCTGACCACATTTCCTAAGCAAACATGCCCACGTAGTAATAGTGGGTCTGAAATTACTGAAATGGCACAATAGAAGCAAAAAAGACATTTAGTCAATGCTAAACATTCCCCCCCACACACACACACAAAATATGCCAAATCAGGTTGGTCTTTCAAGCCACTAGACTTAGAATTTAGTGCCATGGGAAAATGCCATAATTTCGCTTTGTTTGACACCATTTCACTGGAAAATATGCTAGGGGCAAAAACACATTTACCTACAAAGGATGCAGCAGCTTGAAAAGGGCCACTGATAAATATTCAGGATTGAAGCTATGTTAACAGAAGTCCAGTCCATTAAGACTGTGGGGCAGCAAGAGAGAATTAATAGACAAATGTAGAACTTCAGAGATGGCTTAGCCATCTTTCAGAATTAAAAGCTTATTATAAAAAAATAGGCTTTACTTGGCCATTCTTGTTTTTCATGAATTTTGGGAAAGTAAGACAAATACTTCTGAATCCTGCTTTTGAATTCTTGAATCTACTAGCAAACCACAATTCTAGAATTTAGGTTAAAATAAATGTATCATTCAGTCCATGTACCAACAATTAAGCATCATGAACAGAATCATTCTGGAGAGAATTTTGTAGGACGTAAATGATGAATTTACTGCATGAATTACTGAAGAAACTAACAGTATTAATTTATTTGCCTCTAAATGACTCTGGGTGGCTTACAGCTAAAAACCCCAACATCTATAAAAAGAGTCCAACAGACTAGAAGGGCAAGATACAGAAAGAAAACGAATCAGACCAAAAAGAAACAAAAGTCAAGACTGAATGGGGGCTCCCAGTCAGCCAGTTCCCAAGGCCTGGGAGAACAATCAAGGCTTCAGTAATTTCCTGAACAACGTGAGGGTGAGAACCATTCAAATCTCTAGGGGGAGATCATTCCAGATGGCAGGGACCGTAGCCATCTTTTATCAAGAGAGAGCCAGTTTTGTGTCGATGTAAAGGCGCCGGGCTAGAAACCGGGAGACCGGGACTTCTAGTCCTGCCTTAGGCACAAAGCCAGCTGGGGGACCCTGGGCCAGTTCCTGTCTTTGAGCCCCAGGGCGAAGGCAAGGGCAAACCACTTCCGAAATCTTGCCAAGAAAAGTGCAGGAACTTGTCCAGACAGTCACCAGGAGTCAACACTGACTCGAAGGCACACACACAAGTTACAAAGAGCAATATTCACTTTCATTAGTGAGTTCTATGAAGAATGCATTTACCTATTCAGAAACTTAAATGTGGAAGCATGGCATAGCACAAACATGATTTTTCAGGCACAATGAGTCAGACAGTGTTTTTGGAGGCTGTACTACAACTATGATTACTGTTTCAACTATAGAGGGAATTTAATCAGTACTGATGTCCACAAGAATGTAAATGTTCTTTGTAAATTTCTTTAGCTGTCTTCAGCAATTGTAAATGTTCAGTGAATATTCTTATGTGCGGTCATGTTTTATTGAATAGCAAAGAGAAAGAGGGATCAAAATTGTTACAAAAAATGGTATATGTCTGATGTGTAAGATTACATCATACTTAATTGTTAAATTGACAATACTGTACCTATAATTTCATAGCTTCTGTATACTAATGAATCCAGTTCTAAAAAAAGCCTAGAAATTTGAGGCAATCTCAACCAGTTTTTGGATTTCTGGGGTTTGCTGTAGTCTAAATATTTTCAACTACATGTGGGAATGGATCATTTGCAGAAATCAGATCATGATGTGGCCCAAGTTTTTTTTTTTCCTTATTGACTGTTCAACTAATAAGTTTCAAAGGCTGATGACAGTTGACTCTGATGATGAACTTAAGAAGCATTTTGCAAATGTGTTGGAGAACAGAATTGGTACTTTCAGTCTAAAATGCCATTCCTTCCTTGATTCAGAAAAACTCAAGTCTACTTGCATGACATTGTGGCAATGATGTGGATGGATTTTATCACAGCAATTGTTTCCAAGAGTTATAAAGAATTATGTAAGGAAGAGAAATTAAAAAATGCTTTATCTTGAAGTACTGGAATCCTTCCAAACTTGTGCCGCTGCTGTCATCCTATCGCCATCGATTAGCATTTTTGTATTTGCATCTACTTGAGGGGTATGGTCAGTGAACACCTAACAGTGGCATACTGGCAACAGAAAGAAAAGCCCAAAGCTTAAAACTGAAGTTAACCATTGTGAAGAGTTTATATATCATCTCTGATATGATGCACATGTGTTCCAAAATCGTGAATACTCGAGAAGAAAACATCCATCATAGCATTAGTTCTGCCTCTACAATTTGTACATAAAAAGATTGGTGTAGGAAGTGCAGATAGTTTGGAAGGTTGCATCCTGATTAAATTTTGTTTGGTTAATAATTGTAATAAATAAAACTTACTTTTATCATATAAGAGCATTAATATGGAACAGATTATTATTTCTGTTTTTTTAAATCCAATGTATTAAACTCAGTCACTCACCCAAAAATGTCTTTTCGGGCCAGTCCAATGGCTTATCAAAAATGGCTGCTGAGGGACAGCTTGATTTCCAAATGTCCCCTCAGTGCATGTTGCTTGCTCACTTGCATGCATGCTTGCATACACGCACACACACATCTGTGAGTGTGTGTATGGAGAGAGACACCCATCTGTGTGTGTGAGTATGGGGGGAGAGAGAGAGAGAGAGAGTAAGTCTATCTATCTACCTACTTACCTACCTCCCAAAGCAAACTGGTGAAGTTGCTTCCCACAACCCCATCTAGCTCTCAGGATGCTTCCTTCCACCCTAGTCTACCTGCATCTTTTTTTATGGTGCAGTAGAAACATTTCCAATAAAACACTGGGTTGCACCCACACACCCATTTCTAGTTACTGAGTGTGCCTCTGATGCCAATATGGAGTCTAGGCATTTATGGAAAGAAAGACAACCCAAGAGGTTGACATTCTGGTTTACAGGAGGCCAGCTTCCTGTTTAGGTTTTAAAATCAAATCAGTCTAAAAATTAAAAAGGTTAGTTAAGGCAGGGCGCTTGGTGGATGCCAAGGAAGGGTTCTCTAGGTATATTAGAATAACTGGCTTCTGTGTTGGGGTCTGCAGGATAAGCGTTTGCTCCCAAAGTTCAAAGTAGGAAATGATTAATGAGCAAACAGCAAGTCAGAGAACCTCTAATTCAGTACTTACAATCTTATCCAGCCCTATCATTCCATCCTTCTCTGAGCATTATAATTAAATTAGAAAATATTAATATTCCCTGTTATTATCTGAGCCAGTAAACAATGATCAAAGAATAAGCCAGAATCTTCAGATAGTTTGAAGAATGGTTTAAGAATATGATTTATTCCAAACCTAATAATCATAGTTTCCTAGTTCTGAAATAATGGGAAACTATGGTTAGTTGAAGACATCTTAATTTAATCAAGGCATACAGAGAAGAGTGAGAGAGAAGGCTGTATGGATCAGGAAAGGTGTCCATAATCTGAATTTATTATAAGCTTAGTGATTATCTAAAGTAGCTCACTGAGTAATCATGGAAATATCATCTTCAAAAGGCCACTCAGCAACTTGTTCGCCTACCAAAAATAGGATCATGACTCAGGAAACATTGTTCATATTTGTCCCTCAACAACCTCAAATATACTAAATGGGAACACACCTCTTTCCCTAGCGTTTATTTCCTCTACGTTCCAAATTTAGAGTATAGCTCCCAGACAGCTAATTAAAGAAAAGCATCAGCTGGGAAGGAGCAAAAAAAGAGAAAAAGGAAAGGAAATGTTGTTAAGCATCTCCTTTTTTATGACTTGCCATTTATACATTAAACCATCTTGTTTATAAATTATGTCTGTGTCTATTTCACATAGGCCACTTCCATGCAGCTACCAGCCTTCCCCCTTAAATCTCTGGCAGCAATTTTGTGCTGCCCTACAGCATCTCACTTCTGGTCTTCATCCTCCCCTGGAATGGGCTTTTGACCATAGAAGGAAGGGGGGAAATCTCAGAAGGGATGAGATGAGTGTTCCCAGCAAAGGGAAACTGCCTGCCCCATCAGAAGAAACATTATACAACTGTCTGCACAGTTTTTCCCCTGAAGTGGGAGCTAAGTTAATAAATAATCACCCATCCCTCAACTCCTGGTCTGAAGCCAAGTGCTCCTCCCTCCTTTGTAGAAATTAAGCCACCAGAGCATCAACTGTTAATGGAGTAGAGGATACTACCTGAGTGACTTTGCATCTCCCCCTAATAGCAACTGTTTGGGTCTTTTAAGGAATGACTGAGCAAAGGCACACCTTACAAGGGGAATATGGGATTGTGATGAAATACCATTCTTCGCCTGCTCCTACTGGATAGCTGGAAGAAAGTACTGATTGGCTGAAATTGTGGAGTATATTCTCTTCTATTGGCTCAAATTGTTCTCAACAATTTGAGACCAGCAGCAGTGAAGACAACTGCACGTTGGCTTCAAACTACTTTTAAGTAGTTGGCATAGAAATGGCCTTCCATTACTTTCTTTATCACTCCAGCTCACTTTTGCATACTGTATTTTTCTTCAGATCTCTGCTTGCATGACGTCTCTGAATTAAACTGGGTTTTAAACATTATTTACCCAGTGCTTTTGCATTAGCTGAATGTGTTGAAGAAGGGCTGTTGCTCAAAGGTAGAGCATCTGCTTTGTATGCAGAAGATTCCAGGTCACTAGATTCTCAGATAGGACTAGGAACAACTCCTATCTGAAATCCCTAGATAACGTCTGCCCATCAGCATAAGTAAAAGTAAGGTAGAGTGTTTACTACTCTGACTTGATATTTGGGCTGTACAGTGCTTTGGGCAAAAAAGTCCTTTAGATCACATAGGGGCAAAAGATAGTACCTGTCTTTAACTCTTAGAAAATGTTCTTTGATAAATGATCTAAATTACACAGATGACAACTACATGGGATCCACCTTGGGCAAGGTTTTGGGGTTTATTTATTATCTGGGGGGTGTTTCACATACATTTAAGTCATGGTGGGCACATTTCCAATACATATTTGAGATTGTACATGCCAAAGAAAGTCACCATTTTGAGATTCTGCAGACCATCCAGTGGATACCATTTACAATCCACTCTTAAGGTATTACATGCAAAAACTAGGCTCAACTTCTCTATGATGCTCCACTAAACATGTATATAAAAATAGAATTTGAGAAGATACAGACCAGTTTTCTTAGAACTCAGCAGCCCCATCAGTGTGTGTTAATTGCTATGCAATACTTCATGTGGAGGCAGGAAAGGGACCATCTGAGGCTTGAGCTTAGCAATATATTTTTAAATTCTCGTTAGAAGGATACCCTTAATTCTACAGGACTATTTCCAGCCCTCCTTGGAAAATAAATGTTAGGTTTGGGATATGTCCCACAATTTGTGGTTATAATGGGGTTCCACAAAACTAGGCAGCATTTAGAAGCAGGTTGGCAACATCCATTTTAAAAAAGAATTATGTCAGACCAAGAATTACATCTTTGGAAGCATCAGGAATAAGTACAAGGTGGAAAATCCCTAATCAGAGAAAGGGTTTTGCTGTTGTCTACAGGAATATCTTTCAGTGGCTTTACTTGAGAGCAGATTCTATTGAGCCCCATATAATGCAGAAGAGATAGAAATGATAGCCCATCTTCTGTTACAATCATTTTTGTGATAGTGACTCTCACTAAGAACATAATACCCTTCTTCAACTAATTTCACTGACTGCTAAATTATTATCCAGAAAGGACACCAACTGTAATCCTGTTTTCTGCTAGGGCCTGCACCATTGATCAAATGCTTACAACACTGACCTAAGATAGGAAATGTATTCTAATTAAGCTAACTAAAAATGAATGTATTGTTTACTTCTGAGCAATTATCACAATAAATGAATCTTTAAAGTGGGGGGGGGGGAATAAATGGTTGAAATTTGCTAATCCCTAATCTGAAATGCTAATTATTTCTGGGAGGGAGAATTAAAAAAATGAAACCAGTTTATAACAGAACTCAGGCAAGCCTCACAGTGCCACAAGAACAGAACAGTTGAGGGAGAGTTCCCCAAGGGAGTTTCCCCTAGAACAATTAAAAACATAACTTGAAACATGGAAGAAGTTACACATGATGCAGAATAAGACTGTGGGGCTTCCCCTTCTGTATACTAAGAAGCATTTGGAAGGGAGAAATTTCCAGGCATGTGTTCCTGCTTCCAGAGGGAGGCGCACTATATTCTCCCTCTTTAGGACATACCAAGAGCTGTGAGGAGCTTGGCTAAGGCCTACGTATTCCACTGGGGTTCTACCTGGTCAGGTAAAAGCTCCTGGCATGCCAAAAGCAAGCTCTCAAAGCAACAGCAAGGCACCATTTACAGCCTCTCCTTCCACTGATCCTAAGGAGCACTCTACCCAGTTACTTAGACTGACACCACCCTCAATGTAATTTCCTGATAAAGCCACTGCAGCTGGCAGCCATTCCTTTCTCCTGCTCTCACTGCATCACCTCTTCGCACAGTCAGCGATCAGCCTGTGTTTAGAAAAGCATTTGCTCTAATAGAAACGGAAGATCTGTGGCTGCGTGACAATTCCTAGCATCCCCAGCCTTTGGCTGTGCCAGCTCCAAATTCTGGAAGCTGAACTCCAGAATTTGTTGAACAAGCCAGATGCTAGGTCAAAAATCATAGTTTACAACTCCATCATGCTAAGTCACACTGCGGTGCATTTGGTGTTAGCATGTCGTGCAAACCAGTCTATTTGGTCTTTAAAGCCCTTCACGTTTACCCGACGGGCAGTGATTCAGCAGGTCACTGGAGAACCAATTAGAAAGCTGTCTTACGTGTAGTTATTCAGAGGTAATCTACAAGTTGAGTCATGAATAAAACGGCAATCTTTGGAACCGCTGCAGCTGAACCGCATGAGGTTATCTTTTGAGTAGAGTTTATGTCCTAATAAATGTGAGGGGTGTGTGTGTAAAACACAGAGCATATAGTTTTTGTTCCAACCACAATGGTTTTTGAAACCGAGAGCTTATTACTTTGTGACTTCCTTTGGCCGCCGAAAAATAAAGCACGCGAGCCAATCTACAGGGTTTGAATGGTTTTAAAGCAACACCGCTCACCATCCCGGCCTTCTCTCTCTCTCTCCCCCCCCCCCCCCCCAACGCTGAATCCATCTGCTTATTTCTTGAATGCTCAAACTCTCAAAACAGATGCTGAAGATTCCCGCTTCAAGGTAAAGCAGGATCAGGCGCAGGCTCTTCGTTGGCGGCGTTCCGGCGCTAGGACCCAGCGGCAGGGCTTGCTACACCTGTGTCGAGGGCGGCGAAGTTCCCCACTGCCTCGCCTGAGGTCGGCTGCAGGTGAGAAGTCAGGCGGGCGGGCGGTTGCCCCTCCCTTCCCCGACCTCGCCGGCTCCATCCCCCGCGACGAGCTCTGCGCGTGAACTCGCTCCTCCGAGCCGACCTCTTCCTGAGCTCTTTCTGGGTGAGTCTCTGCGCACCTCTTTGTGTCTCTCGGGGTCTGGCCGTGGCGTGACCTCTGCGAGTCTCGTTAGACTTTGGGGCACACGCTCGGCGGCGCCTTGTTCTGGTCTGGACGGCGCGTGGACGCTGCGCGTTCAGCGGCTTCTTTCCAGGATGCGGGCGGTGGGGGGCAAATGGAGCTGCGAGCCCGGGCGAGGAGCTCCGGCGTTGGGGCGTTCGGACCGGTGGGCTTTCACTGGAGAGAGAAATATCAAGCCCGCCCTGGATAACTACATCTTTACCCTTTTCTTCAGTTTTCTTTCGTTTCCAAACCCCCGGAATCCTGGGTTTAATTCTAGCCTGCGACCGGGGGATCAGGCTGAAATAGCCGGGAACCGAGTTTACTTAGTTTGTTGGCCTGTTGAGGGGGAGTCGCCGTGGCTCACAGTTGAGGAGAAACCTAAATCACTTTTGGTCTCTGTTACAGCTTAACCTCAACCTAGAAGGGTGGCACTTAACTTTTTCCGTTTCCTTTATTGCTTCCTATTTCAATCTTCTTTCTCACTGCCATTTTGTGCTCTTAGGACTTTCCCCAACCCAGTGCTTTCCAGATATATTGGGACTGTAAGTCCTGATATGCCTAACCTGGAACTTTTTTTAAGGCATTGTAATTGGGGGAGGCTGCCTGAAAATAGCTCACACCCTGGACAGAGAAAAGAAAATGGTGCCACTGAAACCATCCATTTGCAAGTCCCAGCCACATCAGAGGAGCGCCTGGGGAGGTAGTTATCTAACAGTGCCCTTAAGTGGGGTTAAACTTGAGCGCCTTATGTAGGGCAGGAAGATGCATTGAAGGGTAGTAAAGCTGTGCTTGCTTGCTCAGCTCATTCTGCTGAGTAGGACCCTGGTTGTCTATTCCTAACTCTAACCCTGCCAAACTATCTTTGGGTGGCAGGCTTTTAAGCAATACAAGCTTGTGCAAAGAATGCTTGAGCTGAAATAGAATGTGTGACTTGCGTTGACTTTGAAAGTGCTCAGCAGAGTTGGATCTCTATTCTACTTGGATGGGAGATGACCAGGAAACCCTAGGTCTGTAGATGAGACTGGGTTATTGAAAGCCATCCTGGAAGAAGGCATTGGCAAACCAGGTCCATATTATTGTGAAGAAAACTATATGCTACGTAGTCGCCTGTAATCAAGCCCAGCTTAACTGATGGTCTCTGCTTTTATACTATACGTATCACTTTTAGATCTGTTAGCACGGTGTCATATGCGTCAGTGGCTGTTTAGTCCCTCATTAATATCAGTTGCGCATGCATCTAAATAACGTGTTGCAAGTCCAAAAGTCCCCAGGAACTCAAAAAACAGTTCCTGGACTGTGAGTGTCAGTAATGGTTGAAAATCATATATTTCTTTAATCTAGAAACAACGAACTCTAGGTTTTTAGCAGCTAGCTTGGACTTCCCAGTAGCATAATAAAACAAAACAGAAACTCTGAAAAATTATCTTAGATAAGAGCTTTCAGTTTTCTTTTAACTCTAGCAATAATTTTGGAGGAGGTAGCCCTTCATGTATAATATTACGATAATTCTTATTTTAGGAAAACCATGAAGTGTAAGGGAGGTCGGTAATTATTGTTACTGCTGTAGAAAGGAGGTGAGAAAGAATGGTTTGCTGAAAGCCACTAGTTAACAGATGAAGCAGGACATAAATTGTGGACTTTAAGGGAGTCTGAGAGAGACTATATGTTACGGGATATCATGCGGCTATATCTTGATTTTTCTCAGGTGAATCACAGGATTGGGTGGAATTATTATTTTATTGACTCTTAGCCTTTAACTCTCCAGTCATGATGGGAATAGAAATAGTGTGTCATCCCCGCCACTCCCCCATCCTATGAGCAGAGGAAAGTTCCTCAACAGGAGACACTCCTATACATATAGAACATTACAGGAAGCTAGAGGGAGCCTGTGAGTTATCAAAAGTTGGGCTGAGTCTGTGCTATGACTTAGCATTGGAAACTGTTATCAGCAGGAAAAATAGTTTGGGACACACAAAATATAAACAGCTAGTATTTTAGGTGCAGATCCTGCTCATGGTAGAGGATGTTTGAACAGAAGCATTGTGAGAAGTGGTCTCACTTTCTCAAGGCTGCTTACCTAAAATGAAAGCGAACCAACTGGATGCCCAATTAATTAAGTAAAGCGAAAGGAGCAGAATTGCACGGACAAGGAAATAACCCACCTTGCCTTTGTTCAAAGATTCAGCAGCTTCATCTGAAGCAATTACCACACTGTTCCCCCAAATTTCTGCAGTTGTGGGACACTATTAAGGAAATGTGGGGACCACACAATTAAACATAAACCCTCTCTCCATGTTTCTGTCTAAGAGTATGGAAGCTGACATTTGCTTGGTGAATAAAATACTGGTAATAGTTGCATCTATATATGCCTTCCCGCTCCCACCCCCATTTTAAAAGGGTTTTTAAAACTCTCTTACCAAGGATGTAATCCAAATCAAGCTTTAATTACAGCTTGAGGCAGAGGCTGGGGTGGCAAGTAGACTGGTTAAGCTGACTGCCAAGGGGCTTCCAGTGACGCTGAAGGTCAGCTCTGGCTGGTGAATTGGGGTTGCTGCAGCAGAGCCCCAGTGGGCCCCCCCCCCCCCCGAGAATCGCTGCATTCGCAGATAATCCACACAGGGATGGTAGGAGGGAGAAGCACCACAGGAATGGAGAGTCCTTCCTCTTAAAAGTTAAATGTATAAGTAATGTTTAAAGAGTGAAAATGTAGATCTGGGGCCCTAAGAATAACTGTTCTGTATTGTGGGGTTTTGTTTTATATGGGCCCACATAGCTTCCCCTTTTTTCCTTATCTGTTTTTGGTAGTATGTTTTATGTATTTTACCAAAATGCATAACAAAGATAAACAGACTCAGTTTTGGTTCCTTCTTATTTTTTTGGTTGAACTCTCCAGATGCTTTGGCATCTGCATATTATTTCCTGAACATTAACGGTTGCCTACATAGCTTACGTATTTTTTTTAAAAAAACCTATTGATTCCACACTCTATTATTGATTTATGCAAAACAGAGTCGGCTATTATAGCAGATCAATGACTTACCTGTTTTTAGTACTTGTTTCTGAGCAGATTTGCATGGCATTGTCCTGTTAATAGTTTTTATACATATGCTTTTTTTACTAGTTTCTACAACCAGCCGCAAAAGTTCTAAGCACGTAAGTTGGGACCTACGAAGGACTCACCATTTCTAGATCAGGGTCACCCAAGCTAACTACATTTAGCAATTCCTAATCCTGTAAAATTCAAAGCAAGATATTGTGCCAAATTTACCTGATGTAGCCATTTGTTAAGAATATAAAATGTATTTATACTGCCAAGGCTTTCAAGGCGGTTTGCAGGGAAATGTCACACTTTCTTATTCCCTCCCCATCCCCTTTTTTTGTGAATGTATAATATGCATTACATGTCTATGACGTGATCCATGAAGCATGTATACTCTGTAACCAGGAAGTGCACCAACATCACTATGGAGCCTGAATGTGGTTGAAGGAGTTAGGCTGGGCAGCAAATATCCTTAGAAGTTGTCCTCCCTTCTCTTCCTCTGCCCAAAGAATATAATCCCAGTTCAAACCCAACAGCCTGCATCTCAGGGGAAGTTATAATGAGCTATTTCTCTCAAAGGGAGACAAGGTTTTGCCAAATAACCCGCCTTTAAAATGTAAGAGTCGTCTTAGATTAGCTGAGAATATCGTAATGGAGGTAGATCTTTTTTGCCTGTCCTTCCCGCAGCAAAGAGGTGGTCTTAAATTCAGGGCTCGGATATACATGGTGAGCAAGGCCCAACTGTTAAAAGATAAAGAACCTCAGTCTCTGATGTCTTCTTCTACTTGTCCATATAGTCTTCATGGCAACAATATGGAAATGAGAATATGACCCTCCGTGGGGTTATTTCCAACTTGCTGATCTAGCCTCCATTCTGGGATTTTCCAGTGGCCTCCCATACATGGAGTACAGTTAGGTCTGAGTTACAACCAGCTCAGTGCTGCCACCTGCTGATATATTTGATTACTACATACTACCAACTGGCCAGTTCAAGCAGCAGGTGTTGGGTTGTGACCCCACTTTTCTACTCTGGCAAGCACTCCAGGTGGCTAACAAAATTTAAGAACAACCGTTTATTTTTTTAAAGAAAATACTAAAATTTTAGTATTTTATTTAGTAAAAGAAATACTAAAATCGTCTAATAAGTAAAACCCTGACAGAAGAGATACATCTTTATGGTGTTTCTGAATGCTGAAGAGAACAAATGTCAGCTCCTGAGGAGAACGAAGTTACATTTTTCAAACAATTTGCTCTCCTTCCCCAAAGGTAGCCTCTTCTCTTGGGCGCAGTTAAGGAGGCTGCCTCATCACTGTCTTGAAGTAATATGCAATCGAATCAGTTGGCAGGAATGTCCACAGTGTAAGGACAAAAAGGATAAAATGGGGGCCATGATGGTGCAATCAGAGCTCCACCTGTTTATGATGTGTGCCACCTATGTGCATAAAAAACATGCCGAGTTTCAGTGGTGCATTGTGGCCACTAAATTGACTTTTTTAATCTAGTGGATGCTTCTCTCAATTGCCTTCCATATGGTGTCTGGGTGACGTGATTTTGTTTCTCATCCTGAGCATCAAATTATCTTGGGCCATTTCTGATGTAAGAGTTTTAATGTCAGGTCCCCACAATTTGACAAAAATAAAACTCCAGTTGGGAAGGGAGGTCAGGTCATTGTAGTCACAAGAGGCAGAGGCTGATGTCTTATGAGTACCTTGTGAGCTATCTTGAATATCATTGTTGTGACTAAGTCTAAATGAAACTTGTTGCTTAGAAAATGTATTTATTTGTCACATTTATATAGCCGCCCATCTCGCACAAAGTGATTCTGGGCGGCGTACAACAATTAAATAAAATAAGTGAATAAAAACAAGCATTATAAAAAGATAAAAAGTTACTAAAATAAAAACATTATCACAAATTTTTAAAGAATTAGATTTTGAAATCTACAAACCCCATGGAGAGAGCAGAATATCAATTACAGTGGAGCCATCTAAGAATGCCTTCGGTTCCCAAAGACCCCCAGGCCTGATGACACAACTAGGTCTTGAGGGACTTCCTAAATGACAGCGGGGAAGGGGCCAGCCTCACTTCAGGAGGAGGATGTTCCACAAGGAGGTAGCCACGGCAGAGAAGGCCCACCTCATGGGACCCATCAAATGCAAGCCCTGGCCGATTATTCAAACATTTACACAGATGATGGCTAACCTGCCAGCATCATAAGATATCCCTCCCAAGACAGTTATTGTAAGATGACTGTGAGCCACCCAACGTGCTAGTGAAATCCCAAGAGATGTAATCCAAGAAATCTGGAGGTGACCAGATTGGGGAAGTATTTTTGAGGGGGGGAAACATATACAGTTATATGTATGCAAATTTATACATACTTGTAGAAAATGAGTACCATGTATGTATGTATGAACTAACTAACCTGCAATTCTGTTTGCACCCTTACCTGAGAGTCACATTTAATTTAGTAACTGGGTTTGCATGCGCTAAATATGGTTTAAAACATGGTTTGCTGAAAAGGCCATAGTAGCCTGGTTCATGCAAGAAGCTAAGCTACAAACTGACTTACAAGTCTTGGTGGCTGATTTACCACAAGCTGAAATTTTATTTTATTTCTTTTACAATACTTATAACTAGCCCCAATCCTGAAGGACTCTGGGCAGCGTACAAAAACAACAAAAAGTTATTAGTAAATCAGAACAATGTCAAAAAGTGACATACAAAAAGCAAAGAAATGAAAGCTGGAGGTCAGTTGTGTGGTCAGAGCCCCACTTGGCAGAATGAACAGGAGGATCTACCTCCCAAACTTCCTCCATTCAGAAGAGACAAAATGCAGCTATTGAAAGAGAATCAAGGAATTCCATTCTTGCTGGAGTTGATCAGGAAAACCGGATGGTTGCAATTTATTCCCCAAAAGACCAAACTTCTCTACCAGCTCGTGCTTCAAGAGAAAGCCCAGTTAAGTACAATCTGACTGTCTTCTGAGTGTACATTTGGAGTTACAAATCCTCAGGCTATTTCCCTTGATGATAAGAAGGTGGGGATTAATTTAAGCCCATCAGAATTAAGTGTCAATTTCAGTGCTAACAGGCCTGCCTGCTTCCAAGACTTGGTAGCTGTCCAGAGATCATGGCCTCTTATATATAGTGTCAGCTGATACCATACAAAACTTGTTGGCCAGCTTCCCTCTTTGCTGAGGACTGGTAATGCCACACAAGGGACAAATGGGGAATACCAGGGAAAACTGGGAAATCTTCACCAATACCCTGAGCTCTTGGTTTTCATCTCCTTCATAAACACATATCTCAGAATGCCTAGTCATCATTTGGTTTGTTTGATTTTAAGTAGCCTTAGAATGCATTGTAAACCATAGTTTCTTAATTAAACACAGCCAGTTCTGGGTTCAACAAACCATGGTTTAGTATAATGTTTGAACCACGTCTGGATCTAATAAAAATAATTCCTGTGGAGAATCATGAGAGAAACATTTAGAACAGTCATAATGTCTGAAGGCAAGTCTCCTCAAACCAATACCTTCCAGGTGTGCTGGATCACAACTCCCACAATCCCCAGGTACATGCTTGCTCAAAATTGTATGGGATGTACCACCCACCCAAAGAGCACCCTTGCCCTAAACTGTCTAAAAACTCAAATTCTGTTGCTTGTGTTTTTGATTGAACTAACATTGCTTGCTAAAAAGAATTCATGAGAGCAACGATAACTTAGCTGCATAGACCTACAAAGAAACTTCTGTTGCATATTTCTTCCTGGTCATAATAATTCTTGCCATAGGTAAGATGACAGCAAAATTGGGCAAAATTATGTGGAAGAACCTGCTCTTCTTCCCCTCCCCCTAGCTCTTTTTCCAGTGTGGGAGCAAATTGACCTTTTCCAGGTGAAATTGGGGAACTCACAGACAATTTTGCAAGAAGTATTTAACCTATGTTAACCGATGCCCAAAGTTTAGGTTTTTAATGCTTAAGTTCTTGGAAGTGAAAGTAGCTTGTATCAAAATAGAACAGCAATGTGGAAGCTGAATGTTGGTTTCAGCTTCAGTTGGTGCTCACATGCAGAAGGTATTGCTGAAGAGAGCTGCTGGGATTAAAAAGATAATCTCAGAATTTAGAAGGCTTGAGCCCTTGTCAGCCAGTTTATAATATCCTGCCCTAAAGGGAACTTTTCCATGTCAATTTATTTTTTGCATTACATCTAGTGAGGCAGTCTTCCTCTATTGGCAACCCTCCAGACGTGTGGGATCCGTTCCCATAATACTCAGCTTGCATGGGCTTTATGGAAGCCCAGCACAGTTAAAAGGCACCAAACTGGGGAAGGCTGTTTGGAGCTGATCCAACCTGTTAAGTTGGATGGCTTAATCTCTTTTTTACTTTTAGAAAGGCTTTAAGGACATCTCTAGTTGTGGGTCACTTTAATTCACCTTTAACGTTCTTGGTTTGTTTGCTTTTTTCTCCAAATGACTTCAATAATTGACAATGTATAAAGAAGGCATATCAGATCCAGGCTGCAAAAATCCAGGCCACTAAGTAGCAAAAAAAAGTTGGGAGTTTTCCTGTACCTCTTTTGCTACCATCTAGTGCTTTTCCTGTTTGTTTGCAACCCAGATATAAAGCCAAATCGAACATATGTATGTTCATGTTTATACATTGTGCGAAGCCAGTGATGGCAAACCTATGACACACGTGTCGAAGGTGACCCGCCATAATGTTTTGGGCGATGCACCAGTGTTCACCAACACCCAACAACAACTATTCTCCCTGTTTGAGCTGCCAAAGAAACTGAGTTTGTTTTACTCGTATTTCATTTTTTATAATTATTTGACATTTCTTTATATAATCCATAGCACCACACATGATTGGACTGTATTTTTTTTTAAATAAATGAGTATGTAAAGAATTGCTTCTTTTTTGTTGGGGGGGTGTGACATGCCAGCAGAGTCAGGTTAGGCATTTTCTGAATTTTTGACACACTGAGCCCAAAAGGTTCATCATCACTGTGCTAAGCTGAAATCATTATGTTAAAATATTACACGAAAAATTAATAGACTTTCCAGAAGACATTAGCTAGGGGCTACCAAGTAATTCTACTAGCACTGGTCAAGTCCATCCACACTTATGATTTTAGACTGAGATTGGCTCATTTTACCAATAAAGATAAATGAGAGAAAGACAGTCTAGCGTGTTTCTTATGTGAAACATAAAATATTTGAAGGGAGTATGTAATGAATACAATTATCACAAGAGACATACCAGATACTATAAACCTTCTTTTTCCCACCTGATACCTTTTAGATGTGCTGGAGTACAGTTGGTGCCATCCTCAGCCAACCTGGCCATGATCAAGAGAGTATAAGATTGAGGAAGCTGGTGTGTTACAGGGCTGGGAAAACAACAGATATACACTTCTAAGCACTACTACTATCACTAGTATAGAGGATAACTTACCTGGTTTCTTTTTCCTTTTAAGAAACTATAGATTTCTAGTTAGGTTCTCTCGGAACCCAGGTGCCCTAAAATGTCGGTACCTCTGCACTGAAGGCATTGGTAATGCTTGCAGTCAAGAAATTGCAGCTGTTTCTTGATTTCTTTAAAAAAAAAAAAAATCTAAGTGAACTGTAACAACTTATTTTGAAACTATGGCATAAAAGGCCATCGCAAAAGCATTAACATTCCAATCTTGGAAGGAAAGTGCATACCTGGGGAATTAAAAAGTATTGAGTGTACAGCAACGTGGGCTTTCCAATGCTTATATTTCACCTCTAAGGTAAATAGAACTTTTACCTTCATGTTTAGTAAGAATGCGATGTGGATGTATCATTTTCCTTTCTTTGAGATTTCCCTATTTTGTGTAATTCTTTTTAGCTTAGCGTTTTATAGGGACAGAAAGATAATTGCCGCACAAGGCTCTTCGGAGTACTGTAGCTAATAAGAGTACATTTTAGGGTCTCTTCCTGCTGTTTTAATTAATGGATTACTGAGCCTTCTTCATGTGCAGTATTTCTCAAATTGTTTCTTTACCCGTTGTTTTGAATCTCATGTAAGTGTGCATGTGTGTAAAATAAATTGTGAGAACTTGAATGAGGAGTCATCTGAGAAGTCCAGGGCTGCAAGCTGGACGGGGAAGGTGGAAAAGTATCTTAGAAAAAGGCAATACCAAACCACTTCTAGTATATTGTTGCCAAGAAAAGTGCATGGTTGTGTCCATGTATGTCACCCAAAGTAGAGCTTGACTCTAACGTGACTATTACTTGCTTTACCTGATATATAAATCTTGCTTCTTGTGCTCCATCATGACCGGGTTACTAATCCAGTTTGCATCGAGACAATGCTTGTGATTCACTCTATTCTTCTTGAAGATAGTTCTTACTGCATAAGTAAGAAGTTTTCAACCCGTCCCACCCAATCTCACAGAGAGGGCATGCTCCGGATCCCCGCGGTAAAATAACTTCGATTAGCGGGGTCCAGAAGGCGGGCCTTCTCTGCTGTAGCCCCCACCCTTTGGCACACCTTGCCCCCGGGGGTGAGACAGGCCCCCTCACTCCAGGCCTTTCGGAGGGAGTTGAAGACCTGGCTCTGCCATCTGGCCTGGGGCGGGGAGGGAGGATATCAGAAATGGGGTTGGCTGGCCCGTTAGTGGCCTGGTGTCGCCTCTATCGGCCTCTTGGATTTTTTAGCCTTTTTATTTTGTAAGTCTGGTTTTTATAACTTTTAATTATGTATTTCTGATTTTAATTTGTTGTAAGCTGCCCAGAGTCCCCCATTGTGGGGAGATGGGTGGGGACAAGTCTGTTAAATAAATAAATAAATAAATAAATAAATAAATAAATAAATAAATAAGCCCTGAACTTGTACCCAGAGTGGATTACACTAGGTTGGGTGGATAAATTACCTGAGAATATTTTCATATTCACGAACTGATAAATTTTCTTGGCAAGCATTCAAGTCAAACCACATGCAGTTTCAAGAATTCTTAAATAATAATGTTAGTGATATCTGTGTTTTGAAGGTGCTGTATGCTTGCATGCCCTTGTTTTATTTGCCAGGAATTTGCTTCACCAGGCTTGCCTGAGAACTGAATTTTTCCAGGCACATGGCTCAGAAGATGGGAAGAATCAGTTGGATATATAGTACAAGCAGTCACATCTCCAATACATAGAAGAATTGAACCAGCTAAAGGGAAGAGATTCTCCAGTCAGGAATAATTTTGCATTATAACATACACCCTGCAAGCTAAGAGCTCTTGGATACTCAACCTACAAGGTAGTGGGGTTGGTCTGAATGGTGGTGAAAGGCATGCACAGTATCATCTGATGTTCCTCATTTGAGAAAGATGACGTGCAAGCCATAACATATCCAAACAATGTGAGATGAACAAATTCACATTCTTAACCAGGTAAAATAGAGCCTTGGGGAACCTTTTACACTTTCCAGTTGTCCAGATTGGTGTCAGGTACACTGGACTTGCAAATCCTCAAATCCCTAGTCAGAATGGCCAAAGTTTGAGGATATGAGATTTGAGATGTTAATATTTATTTTATGTTAACAGATGTACAAACATAACATTTCACCAATTCAAACCAGTACATTTTTAACATCTTACAAAGAAAGGATGTTACTAATATTAATATACTACATATATATTCAGTTCACAACACTTACAGTATATTTTCCATGATCTCATAATGTGATAAAGGTGGTTGATTACTGTTTTCATTATTAGAATAAAGAAAGTCCCTGGGTTAAGAACGTCCAGGTTACAGATCACCCATAGTTAAGAATGGAGCCTATCATTGTAAAATTCAAGTTAAATCCACAATGATTCAAGCTAAATATACAATGGTTCAAGTTCATTACATAATACTACTTATGCAGCATTATTCAATAATACTGTTCCAGCTTACATACAAATTCGACTTAAGGACAAATCTTGGGAATGGAACTAGTTCCTAAACTGGGGACTACCTGTACTTTATAAATCATGCCATACAGAAAAAAAAATCTTCAGCTAGTTTCAATATATGTTAGTTATATAACGTATCTATTAAGGTGTTAGAAAATGTCAATGAATGTAGCCACTATTAATAAAAACAATAATTGTGCCCTATTTTTCAGGTTTATAACCTTAAGAGAAAAATTATTACAAAAGGTTTAAGTGTGATATGTTCTCTATTCTTTCATTAGTAATTAGTGTACTTTCTTGAAATAGCTTTACTAATTTGTGGACATGGAGCATCATGTATGTAAAAAAGCTACATTTGTCCTGGCAGCCTCTCCAAAGTTTTTCTGCTTCTTTTTGTTACATATGAATTTTTAACTGGGCATACCAACAGTGAAATATCTTTAAATAAGTTCCCTGTGAAGTTATTGAGGTGGAATTGGAACAAGTTTTTCCATACTCATTTCCATTCATCTCCTAATGTTCTCTTTTATTTTATACTTCCAATTTCTGATTGTTATTAATTTATAATTTTTGAAGAATATCCTTTTAGACCATGTCAATATGTATTAAATATATGTTCAAATTTTGTAAGTGATCTATTGACTTGAGACAAAACTGTCTGATACATACATACATACATACATACATTCTCAATCTGCATCTATTGTAACCAGTTAAATTAAGTTCCTAATTTTTCTTTAGTCTCTTTTATATAAAACTAAAAAAATTATATTTTAATCCCTCTCTCTAAAGTTACATCATGACTCTCTTCTTTCTATAATATATCCTGTCACCTAATTTCTCTTCAGTCTCAACTTTAAATAGCAAAGATAGAATTTATGTAAAGGATATTGGGAGTACAAATCCAGCCACATGGAAGATAATAGATTGGGGAAGACTGTTCTTGAGAGAGGATGGATCAGCCATTGATATGATGCTAATAACATCAATCCTGAGGACCATTGAGTCATTGTTGGCAATTTGTTTATCTTTCCAATCCTGAAGAAAGCTAAAAGTAGGGCTTGGTCTCAAAGGTCTTAAAAGCCAGGAAAATAGGCTTAACTTGTATAAATGCACTTGCTAGAACTTGGGTAGAGATTCAAAAGCTTTGGGGAAGATGCTTATTCTGGGCTTTCACATTATAAGAGATTTTATTCTGACAAAGGTGAAGAAATGAGGCCAAGTGCTTCTACCCAGCTGCTAAAGTCTCTCTCTTTTAAAGTCTTGCTTTCTGCCTTTTCTCCTTCCCGTTCTTTGTTTCCTTTAATTATCTGTTTAGTTTTGAATAGCTTTTGAGGTGCCTCATGGCCCAATATAATGATGTTGTAAAGCCAGCTCAATTTAATAAAGTTATAAAGCCAACTTCATGAAAAGAGAACAACCAGTTTTGTAAAATAGCAAACAACAAAAAGCTAATCTTCATGTACTGGCTAGAAATATTTTGAAAAGTCATAACAGAAATATATATATGGGACATCTGTATTTGTAACTTTCACAGCTGTGATTGCCTTTAGCAGTCTGTAATAGAAATTTCTTTCATCACTTGTGATGATTTAATTAACAGCCTTGTTTTGTCAGCAGTGTTTACTCATTTAACACTGGATTTCATGCACTATATCTCTGCTGATTCATTCTCTAATTAATTGCAGAATTTGGAAGGCACGATGGACGTTTTAGTTTAGTTGCCCTCACTTGGGGCAGCATCCTTGGCAACCCCTCTTTTCAAGAACAAATGGGACATATTGAGTCTTGTCAGGAAAAACAGTTCTGTAAGTTCTGGAGCCAAGTTTTGAAGTTAATAACCAGTACAGGTAGTCCCCAGTTTAAGAACGAGTTCTGTTCCCAAGGTCTGTCCTTAAGTCAAATTTGAATGTAAGCTGGAACAGTATTATTGTATAATACTGTATAAGTAGTATTGTGTAATGAACTCGATTCACTGTGTATTTAACTCGAATTTTGCTACAGTAGGCTCTGTTCTTAACTATGGGTGATCCTTAAACCAGATGTTCTTAACCCGGGGGCTACCTGTACTTTGAATTGGGCCTGTAAAGAAATCAGTGATCTGTGTAGTGACTGTAGCATAGATGTTACCTAAATATGCTACCTCAGTCAACAGAATGGCTGATGCACTTTGGAGCAATGGGAGCTTCTGAGGCATTGTGAAATACAGTGTACTGCAGTGGTCTGCTCATGAGGTCATAAGTCACTGTTGTCAGGGCCTCTGGTTCAGAAAGGTGTGCAATTGGTGCACAGGCCAAAACTGAGCAAAGGTCCTCTGGCCATGCCCTCCATTAGGAGTCGAGAGCCTTGGAGCACCCCAAATCACAGACCTATTCCTTGGCAGGGAGCATAGTCCCATCCAAAGCCAAAATTGGAACCAGGATAAAGGTAGATCTATCACCAGTGAACAGCCATCCTTTACTGCAAAGATTCAGTCTGAGCTTGTTTTTGCTTATCCAGATCTTCACAGCCTCCAGGCACTGGGTCAGACCTAGATGGTGATACACAAATAAGTATCGTCAGCATATTGATGGTATCTCACCTCAGACTGACAGGTGACCTCACCCAGCAATGTCATGAAGATACTAAGGGGGGGGGGGCTAAGCCCTGCAGTGCTTCATATTGGAGCAACCAGTAATCATTAAAACATGTTTTTAAGTCAAAGGGTATGCAAAGCATTTAGCATAAGAGTAGGCTCTTGCAGTGCCATTTCTCTTGCTGCATTTAACATGTTCCTCAAATTTCTTTCCTACTTTCTCTTGCTGCATTTAACACGTTCCTACTTTCTTTCTCTCTGGGCACAACAGCCTGCAAATCAGGAGTGAATCGGCCACAGTTCCATTGTGTCCTCTGTTAGCAGAGGGATAGCAATGGCAAAAAAGGAAAGCAGCAGCAGTGGGCATTTTTCTAAGTGTGGGCCTGGCAGGTGCCTGATACTGCTGATAATGCTATGATGCTGGCTCTGGTGGTTAAGGCTGAGTCACACAACTAAATAATAAGGTTTACCCTCCTTGTAAAACACAGATCTAGGTAGTTGTGTAATGTGTCTGGGATGCATATGTGATTCATCCAGACAATGTGTGGACATGCATATTCTTAGAAGGAGATCAGCTTCGGGGTTTTACTCTGTTCCCTTTGCAATCCAAAAGAATTTAGGATAATTAACGTTTTAAATACATCCATCCACAGCAAAGCCACTAATAAGAATAAAACATGAACTTTAAAAGATAAAATCGTTTATTCCTGAGCTAAACTGACTTCTTATGTGGCAGGACATGAACTTATGTCTGTCATTCATAATACCATCAGTTCCTTATTCAAAGAAAGAACTCATATGTTTTGACTTGCCTGATGCTCAGCTCCCAGACAGCCTCTGGGAGGCTGGCATTTCCTTTTCTCCCATTCTGAGCTGTTGTGATCCTCCCTAGTCCTAGCATTCATCCTACCAGTTCTTGGGGACCAGCTGCAGCTGGAATGGAATTACCCCTTCACATACTTCACTACCTAGTTTGCAAGTAAAATTGATAACTTTTCTGAGTCAATATGCTGGTTATTTGCCACAGGGCTGCAGAAGAATCTCATTTTGACAAGAGGTGTAGAAACTGGAGCTCTGAAGATTATCTTAGCCCAGCCTTTCCCAACCTGACTGCCCTCCAAATATGTGCATTTTAACTCCCAGAATTCTCAGCAAAGGCCATGGTGTTTGGGGAATTCTGTGAGGGCAAGTCCATATTCAGGTAGTCCTCATTTAGCGACTGGCAACTCCATCACTAAGTGGTGCGGTTATTAATGAAATGTCATGTGACTGTGCCAACCAATGATGTCAGTACTGGCTGTGGCCATTAAGCAAATCACCTTGAGTCGTTAAGTGTGACATCGCGTGCCCATGACTTGCAACTTCCTACTGGCTTCCCCACTGACTTTGCTTGTCAGAAGCTGACTATAAAGGTTACAAATGGCGACCATGTGACCGTGGGATGCTGCACAGGTAAATGTGCACAGGTAAATGTGCACAGGTTGTCAAGCACCCAAATTGCAGTCACATGACTGCGGGGATGCTGCAAGAGCTGCAACTTCAAGAATCGGTTGTAAGTCTCCTTTTTCAGCCCTGTCATAACTTCAAATAGTTGTTGAATGAGTGGTTGGTAAGTGAGGACTATCTGTATCTAGAAGTTGCCCAGGTTGGGGAAAGATGTTTTGGTTTACCAGATGGGTCATCCTTCTGTAATGAAGTGTTTTCCTGATGCACTAAACTTCAGTTCACATAATCCCCTATTTTGTTCTCAATCCAAGCCTATATGTATTATTGAGCTATTATGTCCATTATACTATTCAGGCTCTTGGTTTCTCATAAAAGGAGGGCAAGCGCAAGCACAGTGGGTCATGTCAACAGTTTCCTATAAATGAAGAATTAGCTAAAATAGCTAAAATATCTGAAATTCACCTGAAGAAATAAACTAAGAAAGCAAGGACATTAAAAAATGAGAAGTTGGAACAAGTGGAACAAGTTTGATAACTGTTGACTGCTGCTGGTAGGGCTTTGGTGGTACACTTTACCTACCTGATTCAATGGTCTGGGCCCCACTGAAATAAACAGGTGGATTTTGGTTCTCAACTCCTCTTTCAATTGACAGCTTCTGAGAATCCAAGATGTCATTTATATTTGAAAAATAGTCTTCATCTCTCTGCAATGTCTGTGGTGCAAAGGGGCTTTTGTTTCCACATTTCTCATTGAGGTCGTCAGCATCAGCACCTGCGAGGGAGGGCAAATGATTACATGTCCAAGATGATGTCATCATGCAAATGTCACCACGTACATTCTTAGGTCAGAGAGCATTCATGTGATGACTTCACGCACGTGTTGTCGCTTTGGCATCGTCAAAGTGTGTTAGGCATGCTGCCAGTCATCAGTCTAGAGAAGAAAAAGTTTCCCATCAGTTGTCACAATAAATGGTTTGAGTATGTGTTGAAAGCTGTCTTTGACCAACAAAGATCATTAACACCACTGTCTTACATTATATTTCAGTGTTTATTTTACAAGTAACGTGTTTTTCTAAGCAACAAGCAGTTTTTCTAAGCAGTGACAAACATGTTTTTCTAATCAGTGACAAGATGTTGCTTTTGATCAGCAAGAGATTGTTTCCATGCTTCAGCTGCAGGAAGGAAGGATGAAGGAAAGGCCCAAAGATGGTGGAAGTTAAGCAACTAGTAGGCATTTTGTTGCTGTTTGCTCTTTAACTATGATCAAATGCATGTTACCTTGCATGTGCAGAATAAATTTTGAAACGGATGGGAATTCCCAAACAAAGCTTAAAATATCATTAGTAGATCTCATAGCAAGATGGCTGGTGAAGGCTTTTGTTGTTTTATTTTGTTTTTAAGGGTCTTTGTAATGCTTCTAGAGCAGAGTTTTTCAAACTTGGCAACTGTAAGGTGTGTGGATTTCCAGAATTCCCCAGCCAGCATGTTTGAAAAACATTGTTCTAGAGTATTGGTATGAATTAGTCTAACCTTCATGGTCTGGTTCCTTTAGGTCTGTTGGTGGTATATCCCCTAGAATTCCCAGCCCCCTAAGCCTCCCCCCCCAAAATTTGGAAACTAGTCATAACACAACTGGAGGGTACCAAGCTGGATATAGAGCAGCTTTACATTACTACAAGCAATATTTGAAATCAGTGTAATAAATTAGGGCTGCTGCTTTTTATCAGTTTAAAAAAAACTTATATTAACCAGGCATATTTTAATAAGGTGAGTTTATTAAAAAAAAGTTGCAAGTGATGTTCTCTTTTTTGGAGGTTCATTCCATCTTTTCATTTCTTAGATGCCCTTAATTATGCAAGACCACAGAACAAATAATGAGTATTGGTATTTGCTTTTCTGCAAGAGCTCAAGGCAACTTATATAGAAATCGCTCTTCCTTTTCATCCGAGGACCTCTGTGAGGGCAATAGTGGGGCAAAGTGTGACTGGCCCAAAGTCATCCATTGAGTTTCCAGAACTAAAGATGGACTTGAACCTGGATGTCCTCAATCCTAGTCCTTCACCTTAACTGCTATAGCATACTTTAAATAATGATAGTAAATAGCATTTTTTCTTAGCAACATTCTGCATTTGTTTTGGCCAGATGTGCACTGAATATAGCAGACAAGTCATGTAAGGACTGTGGTACATACATTCTCTAATCAGGATTGGTTATGTTTTCACATAATGTATCAATCATCAAAATCCCAGTTGGAACCATCCCGCAGTGCAACCACACTGCAGTCTGGGAAGGAGGAAAGCAGCTAGGTGTAGTTATGAATATATTGAGCACTTAGACTTGACTGCAAAAACAGATAAGAATTGGGTAGCAACACATTGTGTTTGTGTATGTGTAAACTGCCAAGTGCAAAGACTTCTTTGAGTTTCATACATTTAAAAAGTTCCTAGTTAGATCATTCTTAAATAAGAGCTTGCCAAATTTTACAGGTATATAAACCGCAATTCTTCAAATGTCTGAGCAAAAATATGGTACGCCATCACATAGGGTCTTTTGGGTGTGTCTGTGTACATACACATGTGAGAAATAATATCTGAGCCTGAAAAGTTGTAGCTGCCTACCAGAGATCTAGCAAATTCTTCTAAGAAATATTGCGCCCCCCAATATTCACAACTGATGAAAGCATTATGCACTCATATTAGGTTTCATTGGATACCTATTAAATCTAGTTTTATCAGAATGTTTCTCTCCGAAAGTCCATGTTTCTTGAAATCATTTTATGTTATTTATATTGTACTATAGGTAAAATCTAGATTTAATTTTATTAGAGTTATACGCATGGAAATCTGTGATATAAAGATATTCATGATTCACTTGATTCTGATTTATTGAAGTGTTTATTCTTAGACGAAATTTAGATTTGAACATAAACTGGTACAATTTAAAACGACTGGAAAATATTAAAGGTTCCCATATATCGTTCGTGCCTGTGAAATCTGCATAAGTAAGATCATCCTTTTGCATCTCTACCCTCAGGATAAAATGAATGATTCAAATCTCGAAAGTGTGTATAAGATACGAGTGTATTTGAAAGAGGAAGAAAAATGTAGGCAGATCTTTTTCTAGCAGAAACTGGAATTTTATTTTCTTAGCAGCCATCTCTTGCTCTTATTTTTTTTTTTCAAATGCAATTTAGAAATCCTGGCAACAAGTTGTTCTTTTGAATAGGGTGTCGTTTGCCTCCTGTCAAACTGAGAAAAGGACATCCTGTTTGGACTAGGTGGAGTAAGTAATTTCAGCTTAACCAAACGTTGACACTGCCAGGGACTTGGCGTTGACTTTGATAAGGAAGGTTCTCTGCCAAGGGAAGGGAGAGCAGATGTTGCTTTCTACTTGCACCTTGCCATGCTCACTGTGACCTCTCAGTTACAAATGGTATTCTCTGCTCCTGGAAGGGAGCTGTGATTCTTCTTCTGTGTCAGACCTCCACGATTCCTCATCTCCATAACTAAGGCTGCATTGGTGAGAGGCTTCTACAAGCAGCCCTTGCAAAGAAGTATTTGATAATGGCTAGGAGACTTCATGGGGCAAGTTAAAATCTGACGAAAAATCACTACTGCTGGATTAATAGAGTTTCTGTGAAGATAAATGGATTAGGATGGGCAGTCAAATTTCTACTATAGCAAAATTGCATACCCCATAAGTCCACTGGCACTAACTGCTACATTTTCAGGTAGGAAGGGAAAGTTTGGGGATTCCTTTTAACCTCCCATTTCTGCAGCAATTTCCTTTGTTTGGTTTTGCAATTGCAGTTAGTGATTTGCCACCAAATTTTGTTTCACTCTAGTCCAGAACTCTTCCTAAACTGAGATTAAGTTAACATAATTGGGCTTTAAATCAGCTAACCCTTTTTTCAGCAAATGTTTCTCTTCTATGTTTCCTTGTGAGACTGATCCCAGAACACCTCTGCATCTGCAGCTGAGTTGAGTTGGAACATCTCCATTCTGAATTATTCCAAATTAATGAACAAAGTATTTATGTTTTAATTATTGTATGTTACTTTTTTAGCTTTTGTGGCATATAAAAATTATGACAGTAATGAACTTTCAGTTGATAATAATTGATAATGGCTAAAAGAAAATGTTATATAGCAGTTAATTATGAATAGCTGTTTTGATATGATTGATGGGTTAGATTGGAAGGAGGAAATTGGAGGCATCCTGACTCTGGCTCCACCCATTTATTAACTAATTAACCTACTTCTGAGGGTACAACTCTTGGCCTGTTTCCCAATTTCTGAATAAAGAATATGATGATATGTATAATTGTCTTCTATACGCGGGTGGTATGAATGATCCTAGCTCTTTTTTAACGGTGAACCTGCAATTAGGGACTACTGGAAAGGATAGCAGGATATGATCTACCAGCCTTGGCCTTGACTGTGAACTGAGCTTCCCTGCTTGGAATTTGTATATACACAGAAACTCCTTAGTTCGGCAGGGAAAACCATGAATTGGGGTTCTTTCTGAATAGTGAATTAGTGCTGAGTTGCCCTTGGAGGGCCTTGAGTAAGCTGTATTCCACAGAAGGATCCATAGCATAATGGCAGGCGGGCAGGTAGGTGGAAGCATTTTCCCTGTGAGTACATCCGGAGGTGGAACTACATTACTGACATTAGTACTCTGAACTATTACTCAAGCAGGCTGCAACCGTCATGGATAGCAAACTGGATGGTGAAAGCCAGCTTGGTGCTAGACCCATCAACCACAGGACATGGTAGACAGCATGCGGGCTGTGGGCAGACAGCAGGAAGGCAATTTACCACACCTCCTTGCTTGGAACTATGCATTAATGCGGTGTCTAAGCATCAGCAGCAAAACGTTTAACATCAGCCTGAGGATACATTGTGCATGTGTTAATATGCCTGTGCTATCGGGGGGTACTAAGCCATGATATTTTAGACCATTTTTACATTTGGGTGGGGGCAGTAACAGATACTACATGGAGCTTTTTTTAAAGTCCTGAAATCAACGTTCCTGATCAAAGATGTGGTCTGTTGAAATGATGCTCTGTGCACACTCACATCTCTGGCTGGAAGTGATAAACCTAACTGTAGCTCTTTAATGGAAGTTGTATATGTTGATACAGTATGCATTTTGAAAGAAGCAGCTTTCTCAGTTGTATGTTAGCTTGTGCCATTGGGAAGATAAAGGAGAAAATAAATTCACAACAAGACTGTGTGTCGTGTTCTAGGCAGGCAAACTACACTTCTTTTGGCTGGTTTGTGTATAACTGGGAAGAGTAATTTGTAGAGGACAACACAGCGGCCTTGTGCATTTACAAATGTGTGGTCACCCCAGATATATTGGGTTTTCCCCATGTGCACTTCGTCTAAAATTATGTGTTTCCTTCTTGTAAACTAATATTCATACAAGATGGGTTAAAGTAGCTTTTCAGCTTTGTGCTAATGTGATGGCATCTGGAAATAAAGCTTGTCCTCTAAAGCTGAGGAAGTTCCTTTCCCTGTTCCTGTTGGAGGTTTTTAGGTCCCACCTCCAAATTTACCTGTGTAGTTTTCAAGGCAATAAAGTACTTTTTATTTCTCCTGACTCAAAAGACAAGATTCTCAAAATGCTAGCGGCTTCTTGATACGCCCCTGCTCCAAGAGGCCACACCTCTGTGATTTTAGTCTTCATGTGTTCCATTGTGCGAGTAACTTGTCTGCTTGGTTCCAAACAAGATTAATTGTGCAGAGGAATTAGGGCTAATTAAAACCTCATTTTTCTTAGAGCTGCTACGTTGCCTTTTTGAAAATCACCATCTCTTCCAGAATCTGCTATGGTTTATTGCACTTCCTTATTTACCGTGTCCTTATGAGTTGGCTTTCCTTATTAAATTTACACAGTTGTGAGCACATATTAATGGTGCAATAGCATACAGGTCTGGATCTCATACCCAGATTACAGAGCTCATTGCCAGAATAAATAGGGAAAACAGTGTTTCTGATCCTAACGAGAAGCATGTTGCTGTTCTTTACCATTTCTTTGCACTGGGTAAAAGAGAGCATTTTACTCTCCAGAACTCACCCTGCTGAGAAAACAGGTAGGTCTCAATTAGTGTGGTTAATGAATCCCACAAAACAGACGCATTATTCAAATTTGCACTATTCAAAGTGATATTTCTATGGAAAATATGGTAATTGGTTCTAGCTCGATGGAAATAGGCAATGAAATATTTTAAACATAATTTTTATATGTATATTAATGAAATAATACGGTAAAGAATAAATATAATTTAAATGTATGATTAACCAAGTCACAGAGTAGTTATAGAAAGCAAAATAAAAACAAAAAAACTTTAAAATATCATTCCTAAAGATAAGCTTACACTGACAAAAACATCTTTATTGTCTCTCAATCTTCTTGTAGCTGTTTGCAAACCACGAAAAGCGGATGCAACTTTACCTTTTTTCTTTAATTTCCCCTGCATGTTTTATAATATTGTGCACCGTAGATTCAGCCATTCCATCATCTTGTCCCATTTTAGCATTGCTATGACCACGTTCATGTCATTCAATTACATCAAATTTTTGCTCTAATGTAGTAACGAGCCTCTTCTTTTTTGAGTTTGTACTGTTTTGTTCCGGCGGAGTCTTCCTTTGCTGCATTTTGCACACACGAAGATGAGCAGCGTCTAAAACCCCAACCGGGCATGCACTAGCCTCAATTGCACACACACTAGCCTCACATTAACTGAATTTTGGGTCACATTAAACATGACCAGGTATCAATTTATAATTCACCCTAAATCAAATATTGCATTATTTGAATGTGCACTAATCGTGACCTACCTGTATGCATAAATATTGATCTTGCAAAAAAGAAGAAAATCTCCAGTTGTATAGGAATGGCCTGCGAAGAGAGAGGCAGCTCCAGATGCTTTTATACACACACAGATATAATTTTTATTAAGAAAGGATTTTACACAGAATTAAAAGGCTAAAAAAACATAAAAAGAGAAGTAAAAACAAGAAAAAGAAGTGAAAGAATAAAAGAAAAAGTGAACGACAGGACAAGAGTAGGAAAAGGAAAAAGAAAAATATCTAAAGAAGCAACTTCCGATTTTCTTTGCACCAGTTACAAGCATAATGATTACCATTTCCACCCTCCCAAATTACATATCAAGCTTTCCTTCTTCCCATAAACAACCCTTTTTAATCAGTAAATCCTGAAATCACCAATTCATTTTTGTCCATTTTCAGCAAAAAATCTATAAAGGGTTTATAAAAGTAATTGTTGTTCACTCCTTAGTCAAAAGCTCCAGGCGCTTTTCAGGCCACTGGTATTGGCCACGGAGCCACCATGTGCATCGTGTCTAAAGCAGGGGAGAGGTCTCGATATGTGCTCCGCCCTCCAGCCCTGGGCTCGAAACTAGCAGGAACAGGGCAGTTAAGTTCAAAGGTAGGATGATGCCATCCACCCCGTGGAAAGTGTGCCATGCATGGGGGGATAAGAGAGCACCTAGAAGTGACTGACTACAGTTCCCAGCTTCTCTCCGCACTGGACTGGGGCTGAGCTAATTGTTACCCGTTCCTTGTTCCGTCATTCTCAGTCACTTCTAGAGTTGCGTGCAGGCCTGACTTCACCGCACGGGATTTGCAGAGAGCTGCCAGGCCCCTTTGTAGGGCCTGCCCTTGGCTCCCACACCGTATCAAAAATGGAAAGCTCTGGTGTCAGTCAAGCAGTAGTGCTTTTCATTTCCAAACATGGCCCTTCTGTAGCATCGCCTCAGCACGTGGTAGGAACCTAAAATGAACATTAATTCAGGCCGGGCTATAGTACTGAGGCAGCGTTGGTCGCGCTTGTGGATGATCTCTGGAGGTGTCAGCCTTACCAGGCAGACCAGACAAGAAACATGACCAGATGAGCTAATTCTATTTTATTGTAAGGCTACATTCATAGAATCTTGCAAGTCTAAAAGTGCATTTTTCTCCCTGTTTCCTTTACACCCTGAGAAATTAGGGAGGGTCTCTTCTGAGCCTCTATGCCCGCTATCCAGCTGCAGGCTGTGCCGTTTCTTATCTGACCGTTCCCTAGGCAGCATCTCTTCGCCCTGTCTCCCAAGGTCATCGCCACATACCATTACCGGAGGGCTCAGGATGGGGGTGGTGTGTCCATCCTGGCCTTTTCTGGATCTCTCGGTGGCTTTCGATACCATCGGCCGTGGCATCTTGCTGGACCGGCTCCAGGGATTGGGAGTGGGGGGCACTGTTTTGCAGTAGTTCTTTCTCTGTGGCCAGTACCAGTCGATGCTAGTGGGGGAGGAGAGGTCCAGCCCTAGGCCCCTATTATGTGGGGTGCCTCAGGGCTTGGGTCTCTCTCCCCTCTTGTTTAACATCTATAAGAAGCCGCTGAGAGAGGTCATCCGCCAGCATGGGGTTCGGTATCATTAGTATGCTGATGATACCCAATTATATATCCGTACTCCATACCAGGCAAATGATGTTGTTCGGGTGCTGGCTCAGTACCAAGAGGCTGTAAGGGCCTGGATGGGGAGAAACCAGCTACCACTCAACCCTATCAAGGTGGAGTGGTTGTGGGTTTTTGGCCCCCTGGGGTCAGTAGAGTTGACATCTCTGACTCTGCATGGGGTAATGCTCCCCCAGACAAATCTGGTGTATGATTTGAAAGAGCAGGTGGCAGCCATGGGCAGGGGGCCTTTGCACATATCCATCTTGTGCACCAATTGCACCCGTTCCTGGACCAAGAGGCCTTGCTCACAGTGACTCACGCCTTAGTCACTTCCCATCTGGATAACTGTAATGTGCTCTATATGGGGCTGCCCTTGAAGACCACCCAGAATTTGCAACTGGTTCAGAATGCAGCAGCACGCACAGCTTTGGGTCGCCTGCAGTTCACCCAAGTAACACCACTGCTGCGTGAGCTGCCAGTTTTCTGGGTGCAATTCAATGTGCTGATTATCACCTTTAAAGCCCTACATGGCACAGGCCAGGTTACTCACAGAACCACCTCTCCCTAAGGGTATCTGCCCATCCTACTAGGTTAGATATAATGGGCATGCTCCAGGTCCCTTCCCTTAAATGTTGCCACCTGATGGGACCTCAGGGGCGTGCCTTCTTGGTGGCTACTCCAGCCCTTTGGAATGGCTTTCCCACCTGAGATCAGAGGGATCCCTACCCTTTTAGCCTTCCAGAGGGCCGTGGAGACCTGGCTCATCCGCCAAGCATTGGGCTAGAATGGGGGTTGAGCTGTGAGGCTGTTAGGTCTGGCACCTGGGGGGAAGGGTACTTTTGTTGTTAGCTATGTTTTTATGGATTGTTGTGAGCCACCTAGGATCATTATATGAGATAGGCAGCCATATGATTCCTGTAAATAAATTAATTAATTAGGACAGCGGCTGACTCTGGCTGAGGGAAGCATCATTGTTGGAGAGAGGCTACTGTGACCCTGGACTGAGTCCCCTCCCTTCCCCCTTGGGCTATCCGCTGGGAATTTTCAATGTATCTGGAAGTTGCCTGGTTGGGGAAATCTGCTATATTGCTATGAAACATATGGGAGGGAACAAAACTAGAACTTTCAGAGCCTGTTGAAAACTGTTTCCCCAGGATTTAGTGGCATTTGTATAGCCAGGATGTACAAAGGCTATTTTTCTATGCTGAATGCATCAGGACATGAGATTTTGTCTTCCCCACCCCCATAGCCTAGATTTTCTTTTTTACCCCATGCAATACTAGATGGATGTCATAACTGTTGTGGCATCTCTAGGCCTGGCTTTGTTTACAAACACAGTGATACTTCTGGATTGGTGCTTCTGTAGGACATGAAACCATAGAAACCTTAGGTCAGATTGTAGCCTTCCTTTTATTCTCCTCTCTTTCTTCGTTTCCTATTCGGAACCATGAGTCAGCAACCTGGCTTGGCACTGCGAAAATGTGGTGCTGTAGAACATAACACTTCAAAATATAGTAAGAACGTTCTCCTTCTTACTATATATTGTAATATAGGTTAATATATTTATAGGTTTGTAATATAGGTGGGGGAAGAGTTTGGTGGGACTCACAGTCATCCTTCTGATTCCTCTGGAATTTGTCTCCTTGTGTGCTTCTCAGGTTTGGAAGAAGATGGTGAGATTCTACAGATAATTTTATACAAAATATAGTAAGAACGCTGTCCTTCTTACTATGTTTTGTAATATAGGTTAATACATTTATACGTTTGTAATTTAGGTGGGGGAAGAGTTTGATGGGACTCATAGTCATCCTTCTGATTCCTCTGGAATTTGTCTCACTGTGTGCTTCTCAGGTTTGGAAGAAGATGGTGAGATTCTACAGATTAACCAAAGCTTTGAGAAGAGTGCACCTTTGATGAAGGAATAATTGCTGGACATCAGGCGTGATGAGGCTTCTCCGAAGGCATTATGGCCCACTAAAGCTAGCTTTGGTGGGTGTTGTCTTTGTAATCTTCCTCTTCATAATGCAAAGAGATGTGGGCAATGGGGAACAAAAGGAGGAGCCATGGCTGAAAAATATTGTGGACAGGAAAGACCAAATGATAGACATAATGATGGGAGCTGTCAACAACATCCGTGACTCTATGCCAAAGTTGCAGATCCGGGCACCTGCTCAACAGGAGGTACCTGTACAGGACAGCAAGTCTTGCTTGCCAGGCCATTATACACCAGCAGAACTGAAGCCCTTCATGGAACGTCCACCACAGGACCCCAATAGCCCAGGTGCTGATGGAAAAGCTTTCAAGAAGGATCAGTGGACACAAGAAGAGACAAAGGAGAAAGACCATGGATATGAGAAGCACTGCTTCAATGCCTATGCCAGTGACCGTATTTCTCTCCAGAGGGCCCTGGGACCTGACAGTAGGCCTCCAGAGTAAGATTTTTCTCCTCTCCACTTCTTATAGAAATACTGCTTTAGAGCAAACCAGGATGAATACAAGCAACCATTTGCTTTACCACATTGGGCATGCAATCATATGGAAAGTGGACTATTTGCTAGGTTGAGAACTTGACCCTTCTACTATTACTTGGGTTTCATATTTAGGGGGAGATGTGCAATAAAATAAATGGCATGTCCACGTTATCAGTAATTGTTGCCCTCATGTTTGCATGCCCAGTGGAATAAGCTTTTTGTCCTGTTTTGCATTTGTGGAGTGAAGTTTGTGGGAATATTGATTAAGCTGGTGTTCCTGAATATTCCAGTTCATTCTTCAGCCTCTGTATGAAGAACAACTTTTAGATGAGAATCAAAATCTCTCTCTGAATGCTAGCAACCACTCACCTTTTCTTATATACAGGGTTTGCTTTCGTATGTACATACTGCATTTAGTTAAGATGGGTGGATAGATAGGTCTTGAGAGAGAGATGGTCTCTAATTCCTTTTAAAGCATCTAAACCTCTGGTGTTGATATGATAAAGAGAATGTTTGCTGTCTTGCAGAACTTCCTGTTCCCTTGGAAGAGAAAGAGTGTGACTGCTATGGATAGTACATTGAATTATGGGGGATGGGGAACCTGTAGCCCTCCAGATGCTACTCAGATTCAACTCCCAGCAGCCTCAGCCAGCATGTCTAATAGTGGAGGATGCTAAGAGTTGTAATTCAGCAAAATCTGGAGGATCAGAAGTGCCCCACCCAATTTATAGATAAAACACCACAGTTTCTGATCTCAAGTTAAATGTCATTTAACTTGCAGATGTCATTTCAGATTTAATTGGGAGAGGAGCATGTCATGTTTCTCAGGCCATATTGTAGATCAGATCATGACTACATTTGCAAATGTTTACAAATGCAAAAAGTACATTTATTAGCTTATGTATTTGCAGGGGGTTCTAGGCTGCTCCAACTCTGAGTAGCATACAATTCCCCCTCCATAGGTTCAGATTAAAACACTCAATAATAACAACAACATTGTATGACATAATAAAAACATGTATATAAGATCCAGGAATAAAAAAAAAAATCAGCAGAACAGAAATAATCACTTCAATAACTTGAGGGGAAAAGTGCAATCATTCAAACCCTAGAGCCTGTTTAAATACTGAGTTCTTAACAGACTTCCTAAATGCCCAAAGGAGTGCAATATCTATTGCGGGATGCTGTTTAAAGATGCTCTTCTTTAAAGAGTTTTATCAGTGCTGTTGCTCGTCATTGGCCATCTTCTCCATTTAAAAACAAAGAGGATTTGTGGCTTTTGTGCATTCAGCTAGTCTCATTTGGTGCTCTACAGTAACTCTGGACTTCTCAGCAGCTCCACGGTGATTGGGAAAGCTGTAGTATAGAACACAATTGGAATATGATTTTGCTATACAATCCCTGGGTTAAGAACACCCGGGGTACAGACAACCCATAGTTAAGAACAGAGCCTATTGTAACAAAATTCGAGTTAAATACACAATGGTTCAAGTTAAATACACAATGGTTCGAGTTCATTACACAATACTACCTATACAGTATTATACAATAATACTCTCCCGGTTTACGTACAAATTCAACTTAAGGACCGGCCTTGGGAACAGAACTCGTTCTTAAACTGGGGTCTACCTGTATAGTCAACTTGAGCACTGGCAACACATCTAAATGCTGTTCATGGCATATGGACAGAAATGTGGGTTGTTTTCAATATCTCCCATGTCAGTTTAGGCTGGCAGTGTGGCAGTCTCTTGCAGTGCCTTCAAGCTTAATTGATTCTGTGCCCTATCTCCTTAAGCATCATTATTGAATGCCCCCTTGCTCTTTTCTCTTGATCTAGAAAAATCCTGTTGCTGCATTGAGAGTCTTGGCAGGGAACTATGCAGTTGAGTTATCAGCACATACATGTGGCTGAAATGATAGTCAGTGTAGATTTATACATCTGGAGTAGGTTGGTCTGAGAGATAGTGATGTAAAGTTGTCTGTGACTAATCAAGTTTATAAAGAATTTGAATATAAAGCCCTCACTATTAAATTCAGCATGCTATCCAGTGTACTGTTATGATTCCTCCAATTTATTGTAGTCACGATCATTTTTATTTGATGGAAATACTGCATGCTACCAGTGCATCTATAAAGTTTATGCAGGTAAGGTTAGAACTGTATTAATTTTCATTCATACAGAGATATTTCCTAGTAAAGGAAAATATATTCAATTAGTATTAAAATAGAGTGAATACCTCATGATGGTTAAATTTCAGTAAAGTTGATAATAACAGGATTTAATAACCTGCATGTAGTGTTTGGCAGTAAGTGGACATGTGCCCTTGGACTTGCTACGTAATATAATACGTGCAGACCCTACTCATGTGTGCGCATGTATTCATTGCACATCATACAGTGCACTCCTTGCCTATACAGTAAGGTCTCAGGGATGATAATAAGCATTACCTCTTCATCAAAGCATTCTTGGCTAGCTGTCAAACTGGGATTCCTTGAAAGATTGAAAATAAATGGCATGATCATATATCGTAGATGATTTCCAATTTATCAGTATTGGAGAAATGGCTAGGCTAGGTCCCAAGAAGTTCTGGGTTCAGATCTCTAATCAGCACACTTTGTTGATCACCCCCTTGATGATATTGGGTTGATTACTCTTACAGAACGGTTGTTAGCAGGTGTCTGGAAATGTAATCATCATATTTTGTAATTCAGAACTTAAACTTCACATTTGAAGTATGCTATTCCCAGAAGTCTAATGCTTTAAACTATTGAGCAATGTCACACATAAGCACCCTCTGAAAATGCACGTTTAGGCCCTTCTCGTCCAAAATGTTTATTTAAAAATGCTTGGCTGTGAAAGAATGTCCATCTACCAAAAGTGCCAAGGTGCACAAATTTAGAACAACTCCCTGGCTTCTTTGTTTGCAAGAATAAGAAAAGAAAGTAGCCAAGAGCCTCTGATTCTAGCTATATCCATAGATTAGTGGGCACTGTCAAGTTGGGTTGGAGGGAGGGGAAGTGGAGAAAAGATCACAAGAAATTCTGCAAAGATTAACTCTTACTGGTTTTCTTTCATCTCTGGTTAAAAAAAAAAAAAAAAGAGCCCGGGGTTCAGTCCTGCTTTTTAATTATCCAGTGCTACCCATCCTGCTGCCCCACATTCTCTTACCTTTACGTGCCACTCTTGCCCCATTTACAGAGCAGTGAGCATTGACAATTGCAGCCTTTTTCAACACATAAATAAAAAAAGGTTGCTCAAGTTCAAAAACTTCCTTGATTACATCTGTCGCCTGCCCTTGGTTTCGGTCCGTTTCCTCTAGCTTGGTGAAGCTCTGTTGCCTCCGTAATTTTTCACTTTGCTCGCCCAGTGGAACAGACACGGCTTACAGTACAGCAGGAGGCTGAGGACGGGGCCAACCTGACCCTTGTTACCCCCTCCCCTTCCCCTGTGGTCTCCCAAGGCTTTCTAAGGCGGCTGCTGCTGCTGTTGCTGCTGCTGCTTTTCAAAGGGGGATAAGTCAGTCAAAGGAGCCAACAAAGGCAGCTTGAATAATGGCTTAAAACTAGGCTGGGTTGGCAGACAGTTCCTCTCTTCAACTTACCTCCTACCCTTCTGACAACTGATTATTTCTGCCTAGCAGGTGTAGATATCACAATAGAAGAATGCTGTGTTCAAGGCAGAGTGCAAGAATGTTATTCAGTCAACCCAAAAAGCATAAACCAATTTAAATTAAAGTGTAAAGCCCTCCCAGAACCAAAACCATAAATCGGGGAAATTGGCTCGGGTGGAGTGAGCTTGTGAATGAAACTTTTATTGTTGAGTGCTTTGGAGAGGGATCAAGGGAAGGGAGGGGAGGGGAGGGGAGGGAAACGCCTGATCTGCCATGTGGAACATTTTCCCTCTTTTGATGTGCCCTAGAGGTATGCAGCAGGCAAGGGACTCCTCTCTCTTCCCACTGAAAGATTCAGAGGGTGGTATGGGTAGTGGAATCAAAAGAGATCGGAATAAAGCGGGGTGGGGGGCTGGCAGCTCCTTTTAACAAATGATTTGAATTCTCTGACTCTCTGCCAAGTGTTCCTACACATGATTCATCTTGAATGTCCTAGAACTTACCATTCTAAGTACCAGAAATACTAAAGAGAAGCTTATTCCTTCAAGTTAAAGGTACTTTGTGGCTGGGTTGCAGTTAGGTCCTCTCCTGCTGCAGGACGAGTGGTCATGAGAAAAGCACGAATGTGTGTCTGCCTGGTGCTGCAGCAAGGTATTTTAAAGTGCTTCCTGTGTTTGCATGTGTGTGTCTATTGGATGAGATCGTTTGACTCCTGGAGCTCAAAAAAGGTAGGGGTACCACTTTCTCACAGGGTGTTGGGACATTTTGAAAATACGTGTGATGTGAGCCATGTGTGTTTCTACTGACCACATGTTTTGTGGTTTTATAAACAGTAAAATGGGCTTGTATACTAGTCACACACACCAAAGAACGGTTTCTCTTTTTCTTTTAAAGTACAGCATCACTCTAGATACATGGAAGAAGCTTGTAATCACAATAAGTGCTCTTCTAATGTTTAACATGTATAGCTCCTTACTGATTTTAAATAGATAAAGCTCTTTTATGCCTAGTTCATTTTTTTTTTTAAATCTCAGCAACAACTCTTGCAGCAGCTTGCCAAGCCCTTAATGAGAAACCAGATTCTTCTCTGGTTTCTCAAGATACAATGGTCCACAGATTCCCTATCCCTGTTGTAAAGATATGTAAATAATTTACATATGACCTGGTAGATATATAAAGTGGGGAGGGAGATGCAAAGTTTGACCTTGAATTTGGTACCAAGTGAAGCCCAACGGATATACTTCAGCTTTCTGCACAGCATCTAGCAATGCATGATACCTGAAAAATATGTCAACATTAATCGAATAAATAAATCAACAAATGGATTCAGGCAAGGATTAGCAATCGGTTGTAGACTTGAATGCTCCTCCCTTCTCCTCCAGCTTAGGTACAAGATTTAAAATGTAGAGGGCAACTTAGAGCCCTCAACTCCATTTTTCACAGCTCTTGGAACCCTTTTAGTGGAGTAAACTCTGAAAATCAGAGTGTGAGTTGGAAAACCCATAGAAATGGTAGCATAACCTAAGCTAAGAAAACATACATTTAAACTGCTAAAAGAAAAATCCCATTCCGCAATAATCATACAGGTTTCACCTTCTCTCTTCTATGACACTCTCTCCCACCCAGAATATTAGCATATTTGCCTCAAAGGGGGAAAAAAACCTGACAATACCTCCCAAATCATTTGCAGTCGTTTGCCTCCACTATTACAACCTCAGTCATCCTCAAAAATTGCCCAGCCCTTGTTAGAAGTATTGGAGTTTAAGGTAGCCAGGGTTTCTCATTATGGTTGAACTGAATGTAATCAGGTTAACCATATGTTTTAATAAATAGTTCTTGGAATGAATGAGGATCCTGCTTTGTTTTTACAGACCATGGTTTAATTCTGCTAAGTTTTCTAGATGTAACAATATACTACAGCTAGTCAGAAATAGGAAGCAGAAGTTTCTAATCATTTATCATGTGTGCAGCAGTGAATGATGGTTTCTTTTTGTATCTGAACGGCCAACCTTGGCAAAGGATCATAAACTACATGAGCTATGAGAAGCAGAATGTTTTGTGAAGGTCTTCCGCCTTTCTAAAGGAATGCATGCACTCTGTGAACAAAAAGATCTTCATTGTATCTTTCTATTTTACAGCTGAGCTTGCAAACAATGGCAGAAGGCAGTGCCTTTAGTCCCTAAATCTTCAGAGAATAAATGATCTCTCTCTCTCTCTCCCCCCCCTCCCCTTAATGCTCTGCATGTCAGAGTTTCCATTCACAAGCACATAGCAGGGAACCAATTGAGACCCTTCATTGTTGTGGCCTGCTTTCAGGGATGCAATTCATGACCTCATCCTATGACCTACAGGCACTTAAGGGCAAGGTAAAGGAGGGGGGAAGGAGCCTGGACTGGTAACCAAATGCAATAGAGCTCTTGTGTCTCTTAAAAATTAGGGAGAAGAGAGGATTTTAGCAGGTGGATTTTTTCCCTCTTGTAGTACTACAGCACTAAGCTGCGCCTGCTGACGCTCCCCTTTGCAATCTATTTATGGGCCAGCTCAGGACTAGCGTAGTCCAGTGACTAAGGGGCTGAGCACTGAAGCACAAGGACGCATTTCAACGGTTGTCTTTGCCATGGATGTACTAAGTAGCCTGGCTTAAATGTTGTCTCTCTCAGACCTCATTTCCCCCACTTCCTGCAACGTGAGACCCGAAGTAGCATCAAAAGTGTTGGTTGAGGTGATGCCTAAAAAGCCAGACAAATGCTGGCTGACCCTGAGGAGAGAGGGAATCCATATGCCTTTGTTAAATCACTGAAGATTTATAAAATAGTTATAAGCTTAGTGTCAGACATGGGTCTATGGGCAGGGGAAGAGGAAACATGTATGCCCAACACTTGTCCAGGCTCATTTCCACAGCAATAAACAGTATCTTAGTATTACTTCTGAATGTGTAGTCTTTGTGGTTTGTGGTATGGCAATGTTAGCTCTTCAAATCAAGAACTCACATGCTTTGACAGATTATAGATCTTATACCCAGTATTTTAGACACACATCTTAGCTCAGATATGGTCATCTTAAGCCATATGGGCAGCCAAACATAACAGGACAGATAGGTCCGAGAATCCCTGAGAGTCCAAGCTAACTTGGAAAATCCCGTTGTTTGAAGGACATAATGTTTCCATTCTAGACCTCAAGAACACGCAGTAAGCACATTTTGGCCTATGGACAAGTTTGCCCTTGAGATGTAGCCATTTTCTCAGTTGTATTATTGTATATGTCTGAATTTTAAAACTGAAATCATATCTACTTACAAGAAGGGTTTTCTTAAATAACCAAAAAGTACTAAAATATGTATATTAAATTAAACTCTGTATACGAGCATGGATGCAAAGCCTATGTAACTGAAATGAAAAAGTGTTCATTACCTAATCAATGTAAGGCTCATACCTAATCTTAGTTGTAATTTAGATTTAATGTTCCTTCTGCAGGTGCATCGATCAAAAGTTCAAACGCTGTCCACCCCTTCCGACCACCAGCGTCATTATTGTCTTTCATAATGAAGCCTGGTCAACGTTGCTTCGCACCGTCTATAGTGTGCTGTACTCTTCTCCAGCTATATTGTTAAAGGAAATAATTCTTGTAGATGATGCCAGTACAGATGGCAAGTATAATCTCTTTGAAACTGTGTATGCTTGTGTATTATTCCTGAAAGACAATGAACTGTGATGTATGTAAGAAATATTTTAAGACTTTTGGATCATGATATCCTATTTGCCTTGAGAACTGCATTACTGAGTGCCCGCATCTATATCTAGAGATAGGATAGCCAGTGCTCATTTCTCTGTTGGAAGTATCCAATCTAACTGGTTGAAATTAAAGACTATATAAAGCAAAAGCAAGGAAGGGTCTTGAAATTTCCCGTCCACACTGAGCACCTGAACATCAGACTGTAGGCATTCATTCTCTTCATCAACCTTGCCTCCCATGCTATAATACACGGGATGAAGAGAAACAGATTCACTGTTTTGGAATAACAAGTCAAAGTTCAGACCTAAGTCCAGAAATATTGCAAGTCCCAAAACAAGCTGTTTATGCTAGAAAATCCTGAATTAAAGCAGTTTTCCCTTCAGGAATGGGCCAAAATTCCTACCCCTCAGTGTGAGAAATTGATCACCAGTTAGCATTTGACTGCAGTTACTGAGCTAAAGTTGGTGCAGTCAGTCATTGAATCTAAGGAGGAAATTACTTTTTCATGCTGCCATGTCACATATTGGTTGATATTCTTTATACAATAAATGAAGCAGACACCACACTTTGGTGTTACTCATTAACTCACTCCATTTATATTATACTAGGACCCACATGAAGCTCTGATAATATCCTGTGGCAAAGATATACAAAAATTTAGAAAACAGGGTGAATACTTTTTCACAGAACTGTATTTAGCCTCCATCCAAACTACTCAGCTGGGCAAGTTTAGAAACCGCAAACTGTATTTAGCCATCTAAATTGGCTATACCTCAGATTAAGATAATGACATGGTTCAACATCACAGCTTGTATACTGTGCCTCAGCCTGCCTCCCTGACTCTCTGCCACTCAAGGTTCTCAGAGAACCACTAAAGATACTACAGTAAAAGGTTTTCTGAGTTCTTATGAACACACCAATGAGTTTGATGTAAGTTTTAATACCAGCTTGTGCATACTATCTCTCATGTTGGCCCATTATTCCTGCTTCCTCCTTAGATTGAGAACTTTCTCTTCTACTCCACCCTGCATGCATTCTTTGCTTTCTCTCTTCTTATGGAAACCTTCAAATTGTCTTCAACATTTCCCCTCCATATGGCAGGAAAGATTATTTTGGATGTTCCTCCAGTGTACCTTTTCCTGTGTCCTTAGCTCCACATTTTTATAATGCAATGTTTTATACTGGTAGTTAGAGAAATGAAAAACACAATTAGCCAAGTATGAAATCTGTTGATGGCTGAAGTATTTTTTTCCTTCGAGTAAGATTAATATTTTAAAAATTCTTAACCACTTATTGAGCCAGTCAAATGCTTATTAGCCTTAAATTGTGAACAGAAGTGAGTATAGAAATTGGTGGGTACAATCTTGTTTGGATTCTTTGGTTTCAGAGGTATCAGGGATCCTAGCATAGGACAAGGTAGAGGCTGGCCAGCATGTTCCTGTAGAATACATGCTTGCTTCTAGGGGGGGTATGTATCTTCTCCAGTTCTATATGCTGGGTCCTGCTTTTACCAAGTCAGACTATTGATCCACCTAGCCAAAGATGTCTTCTCTGTCAGGCTCTCAGAGAAATGCAGAAGGAGCCTCCCTCCAGTTTATATTTACAAGACATTTAGGAGATGAGATGAGATGAGATGAGATGAGATGAGATGAGATGAGATGAGATGAGATGAGATGAGATGAGATGAGATGAGATGAGATTGAAAGAAAGTGGTTTCATCCAAAACCACTGGGCTTCATGGCTAAATGATGCTGTCCTGCTCCTAACTTGATCCTGTTTCACCGTAGCATACTTTTTCTTACATAATACTCTAACACTTTCCCTTGTCTCAGTCATGTTTCCCCCTCCCATTGAGAACTCAGTCAAGGAAATCTTAAATCATTGCTAATTTAATAATGGGAGTTTTAAGAGCTGTACCCTGAACACATCTGGAGATAATGTGGTTGTGGAAGGCTGCTCTTGAGCAAACTGGTTAAAGTTTCTTGTTCTATCAGATTAAGCAGATCTCATTTCCAGAAATGATAAGCAGCTTGTTCAAAGCAGTTGTGGCTTTTGAAGCACGATATTTTGAAAAGTTTAATGTCCTCTCTGACTGCTTTGCTGTAGCTGCAACATTTAACTATACAGTTATTTTATAGATTTTGGCACATGATACTGTGACAACATACAACTCTGACACTGTAAGGGTGATTTCTGTGTTTTTCACAAAACCTGCCCTACAGGAAAAGTGAGAAAACTGCTGCTTTATGTGGGAAGCAAGCAAATTATTGGCTGGCAGCCTGCCCTTTAAAATAGTAACTTTAAAATTGAAGGGTGAGGTATAAATGATTCTGAAGACAGATTAATTAAGGTGTTTTGTTGCCAAAGGTAGAACAGCAAATGTTCTCTTCACAGTTGCATAGAAATCAAGTTACTTAACATCTGAGCCAGAAAAGATCATAGATGATTCTCTCTGGTGGAAAAAAAAATACTAGAAAGAAAAACTGAATATATCTAGCCATTTTTCATGATACATCAGTTTCTCAAGGTAACTTTTTCACTCTGCCTAATGATAGGAATGCTGCCACATAGCTGTAAGGGTTTTCTTCAGTCTTCTGCCTTATTATAGTGGATGAGATGTTGCATTGGCTCTTTCCATGCACCCCAAACTGATGCTTATGTAGAAGGCAGAAGAGTTTTCCAGTCGAGTCTTAGGTTTGGGCCATGAACACAGAGATTGCTGTTCCCCATCACCTTCTCAAAATCAGAATCTTGTGTGGATGAGTTGCTCAGTTTCCTGGAGCAGTAGATTCAAAGTAGCATAAAATATGAGTTCCAGACATCTTCGAACGCCTGGCACAGCGTTCTGAGCAGGAAGGCAGCTATGTGATCCCAAATTTCTGCAGTTGTTGATACTTGTAGATAACGGCATATGAATTTTCTGAACATAAATGGCTTGTGATTCTCTTTGAATCTTGTAGTGTTATAATCCTCCTAGCCATCCATATATATAATAATAATAATAATAATAATAATAATAATAATAATAATAAGGATTATACCTTACAAACATCAACTCACCCCCTGTCAAGAAGCTGTTGCCTGTGACTTGCTTCCCTAGCTGGAAATTTTCCTAACAAAGGCTGTGCCTGCTTTGAACTGTTTCAGAAATATTCAGGCCCATTAACCCCTCCCTGTTCCCATCTTAGGCTAACACAGGAACAGAAGGCACGGTCAGTTCTTAAGAAAATGATGCTTATTAGTTTAAGTAAAAGACAGAGTGGTTTGCTCTCTATTTTGCTATCTGTAGCATATATACAGGGAAAATTCCAAGGCCAGTTTTGTTCCAATTGCTCAGGAAGAATTTAAATCAGTAAGAATTCAATTAGTTGGAGTTTTAATTAATTATTAAAAAGGACAAGTAAACTGGCATCACTAAGAACTCTTTTTTTAAATATACATTTTAATGCAGATAGCTTACACTTATTGGGCTATTTTATTTAAGTTTTTGCTTGCTGTTAGGCCCTGATTACATACATGCACTTACGCACAGACAGAAAACATCCCTATCTGGCTGTTTTTAGGCTTCCTCACCATAAATAGTATGTTCTTCTGATAACAGATTTTGTCCTCCTTTTCCTGTGAAGAGTGAAACAGATTTTTGCTCTCACTCGCTGCCTTTATCCTCACAGCAATCGAGGTAAATTGCAGATCCAAGGCCTTCCTTGCTGTCCCTTCTTATAGTTCACTAGCTTAAAACCAGATTTATACCAGGTGACCTTCAAATGGAGGGCTTGTCAAGAACAACACATGATCGCTATGCCTTTTCATACTGAAGAATGAAAAAAAAAAGTATTCGCCCATTTTCCTAGGGAGGGAGAGTATGTATGTTCATATGTGTGTGACTGCAAGAAGAAAACTCCTCAGCTACTCTAGCTGAAAGTTGTTTTCATGTTGTAGTTGTCATTTTCCAATTCTGTGCTGTTATTTCCTGCCCTCCTCCTCCTCCTCTGTACCACTACTATACCCTTCAAATTCACAGCAGAGTTCTTTAGGGTAGCTGAAATTTACAAAGCTAACAATCTCTCACTACAGAGACTTGAACCACTTCCTGCCACAGGTTGCACCTGGCAATCAACAGCGTGGTCAGAATAATTCTAAATAAGGACTTGGCTTTGATGCTTAGAAATGCTGCGCTAGGAGGAGGGATGAGAAAAACAGACTCTCAGCTTCCCTTTTTTTGCTCCCTGATAATAAGTAGGATTCTGCAATTAATGCAAGGAGCTGAATGTGGACAGGCAGGATGCTCAACGTCAGTTTTTCCCAACCTGATGCCCTCCAGATGTGTTAGATTCCAACCCTCATAATTGGATGTGCTCTGGGGGACACCAGAGTGAAGGAAAGGAGCCTGTTGACCTTAAATATTAGCGTAGGAAAGGACGTCACTGAGAAGTATTATCTTCTGTTTGAAGAACAGGTGTGTAGCAATAGGAATTGCCTTGTATACACTCCTAAAATTAGTGTTAAGCAGCAGAGCAAAAGTAATTAGATAAACTTTTAGGCATCTGTACAGAGTCACCCTTTTTCCCACCCCACCCCTATCTGATTAAGACATGCTTTCTTACGCAGTGCATTCTGTTTTATTAATCAGTATACTTTCTCATGTCAACACTGCATGAAACATTTAGACCCAGAACAGTCAGGGAAATAAATAATCACCCAGTCTTGCTATTAAACTTGGAACCCCTAGTGCAGTTTGTTATGCAATATTTAATTTTAATTCACTTTTAATCCTTTAAAAAATGTATAGGGGCTTTGCTGCTTTTGCAGCCCATGGTGAACCAGGTTGCAACCCGGTCCTAGTATGTTCTCAGCTGCTAGCTGAAGACCAGTAATATAGGAACATTTTCCAAATAATGGGAAAGAAATTTGGGCAATGGGGAGCTACAAAGTTTAATGCTTTATTCAAATGCTGCAGATGTATGTTTGATTATGGTGCGCTCCCCAGGCTTGGATAGCAAGGGTCTCGGCATGTCTGGAGTACAGCAATCTCTTCTACAGCATAATCTTGTGTGAGTTTATTTGAAAGTATGGCAAACTGCTTTGAGGTATTAGTATATACACGTAAGTAAGTGTGTGTGGTTGAGAGCAACTTTCAATGACCATAGTGAGTTTTTACTTTCTTGCACCAATGTGTGCGAAATTGCATTCTTTGACTGGTAAAGACTGTACTTTTTCTTCTTCACTACCTTTCCTGGTCCCCTCTTCTCATCCTTTTTTTTCTGGGTCATTCCTTTCTCCAATCATCAGATGTTGCTTCAGAAGCACTTTTGGGTTCTTCAGCTTGTTTTCAAGTAAAAAGTGAACTTGTAAAATTAAAAACCAGAGTTTAAATTGGTCCCCCAGCGGGCTGAGAATCTGAGCTACACTGTCCCCAGACTCTGGAGCATCACGCCCCTCTGACTGGACGCATTCTCTTTCAGACTACTTGAAAGACGAGTTGGACAACTATGTGAAGCAATTGCAGATAGTCAGGGTTGTCCGACAGTTGGAGAGGAAGGGCTTAATAACTGCCCGATTGCTTGGTGCCAGTGTTGCTACGGGTGACGTACTCACTTTCTTGGATGCTCATTGTAAGTAATAAGTTTCTTTGCTGATAAAGTCTGGCTTTTTTTTTCCTTGACATACAGTGCTAGTTCATAGACACATATGTGTTAATTCAGTGTTTCTCAACACATCTTAGAGTTGCCAAGGTTGAGAAAACTGCATCAGTTGATTGCTATATCACTTGGGCTGGTTCACAGCAGCATGTTCACCCCTTGATGAATCTCCATCCACTAGTGGGCCACATGTTTAATGGGTAACGGCAGAGCTAACGCTACAGATTCTGATTGTTGTGTCAAACATAATAGCTTCAGTGAAGTCAGACGTAATTGCTTCAGTGAGTAAATGCAGAGAAACCAACTGATACACATAAAGTGTGGATTAAATTTGGGTGGATGGCAGTTGAAAGAATGAATTAATAGACTACTAAAAATATTGTCTTTTGTTCAAGACATAAGGCAATAAAACTGCTTCCAACCTGCTCAGATGCATGTTCATCATTCAATATTTCATTGTAAAGGAAGTGAAGTAAGAGTTATTAGGAGTCAGGCACATATAAATTCAATACATTATTATTACTATTACTATTATTATTAATGTACTGTACATACAAGTGTGAATGTTCTCTGTGTCCTGGGGGCATGTTCTGATTCTCTAGTGTATAGTATGTAGTATAAAAAACCCTTAGATAAACTTAATTCCCAGAAATGTTCAATGTATTTACTTCAGCCATTTTTTCCATCCATTTTCTCATAGAGCCTCGTATGATCTCTTGCCTCCAAGGTTCCATTTTTGTCCATAATAAAGTGTAAATTACTTAATGACAGAATTGTAGTAGGAAAGAAGTGTATTAAGCAAGCTAAAAAGTGAAAGGGTAAAGGTAGACGAGGAAGGCTGGGACCTCCACAATTATTCTTTCCAATGTGATAGTGACTGGTAAATGAAGCAGTTGGTTTAAAAGTATCCAGAAGCAAAATTTACTAATGGAATTAGCTTTGCCAATGCCAGAATCGTGATGGAGTGAACACAGTTTCTGATGTGCAAGGGACTTCCTGGCTCTTTTGAGCCTGACTACCAGAGGAACTCAAGAAGTCAAACCTCCATACAAATACAGCATGATGATTTCTTCATTTCATGGCAATTTTGTATAGTCTTTTGTGAAGAGGTCCACAATGCACTGGAATACTAATAATTCTTGATCTCGCTTCTCGAGACCACTGTGCATCTGTGGTGAGACCTGGGGCAACTGGGGCTAATTTCTGTTTACAAGGCAAAGTGTTGAAATTGACACCTGGATACATTCATGCAAGTTTTCTTGGCAGCAATATGAAAGTGCCTTGCCACTGTCTTTTCCTGGGAAGGTGTTTTTGAGTTCTTAGTCTAGCCAAAGGCCCTGGTATTCCCAAACAGTCTCTAATCCAAATCTAGCCAGATCTGGTCCTGGGTAGTTTCTGAGCCCAGAAAAGATCAGGTGTCCTTGCCCTGGAAATGTTAAGCTAATAGAAGCTTTTAGAAGAAAATTGAGGGTCCATATGAATCTCCATGGGCAAGAAGGTGAAGATTATGAGAGAAATATTTGCAGAGTAACAATTCCTGAGCATCTGGTATCTCTGAAAAACCTGAAAGGTAGAAGTGACCATAGCAGCAGCATTTGGAAATAGACTTTTTTTTTTCTATGGAGACTACATCAGATGGTGTAGCAGTTCCTGATTCTCTTTTTTTAGGTGAATGTTTCCATGGATGGTTAGAACCTCTCCTATCACGCATTGCCGAAGAGCCCACAGCTGTGGTCAGTCCAGATATCACCACCATTGACCTGAACTCCTTTGAATTTTCCAAGCCAATCCAATATGGGAAGCAGCACAGTCGGGGAAACTTTGATTGGAGTCTCACTTTTGGCTGGGAGGCTATCCCTCAACATGAGAAGCAGAGAAGAAAAGATGAGACTTACCCAATCAAGTAGGTCCAGGTTGAAAGTTTGATACCATTGTCAAAGTATCTGGGGAAGTAGAATTTCAATCATGAAACAAACATCATGGTATTTCTACTTTTGTCAGAAATTGGGAGGCTGGGATTTTGCCTGGACAGAAGTAGCTGGATTGCTTCAAGATTCTCTTGGTGCAGCCTTCTCAAACTGAGTGCCTTCCAGATGTGTGGGCTTCAACTCCTAAAATTCTCACCATGCTGACTAGAATTGTAAGTGTCAGCCTGAACATCTGGAGAGCACCCAGATTGGAAAAGGCATCAGTATCATTGGCTGCAATATTCTGAAGGGTCACCTGACAGGAATGAGACTGAGATGCTGGCCTCATTCCTGCAGAGTTAGCCAAGGAAGTGCATCTAGATGACCTATCTGATATTTCACGTTAAGTAGCATCTCTGTCGAACCAGTGGGAAGAGAATATCTGAAGGTTTGCATTGAGATGTACTTAGCATGCTGAGGGTGATCCCATCTTCTAATCAAAGTGGAAGTGATTGCTTTCTATCCATTGTGCCCAAGCTGGTTACCTTACACTGTTGTCTGTCCCAAAGTTGGGAGTGGTGGTGTGAGGAAACCATTATATGCCTGAAGCTTGTATGGTTAGCCTCTGTAAATAGGTAACTGGATCATGCTTTTATGATAATAGTTCACAAAGCTTAGATACAACTATCATAAATTAGATGGACAGTTTGTACTTGCAGGTACTATACTTACTGCTCCCATTTAAAAACCAGGGTAGAGGCTATCCTGACATCCCATGAGCTGAGCCTAATTAGCCAGAATCATCATTTCTCCTCTCCTGCTGAAAGGAAGCAAGAACAATGCCTCAGGCAAGAATGAACCATTCAGCTAGCTCTCAAACTACAGATAAGGAGTATTGAAGAAAAAAACTTTTACTGCCCTTGCCTTGCACTTCTGTGGATTAATTAAAGCCCTGGGTGGGGCACAACAAGCAGAATAATTCACCAAACCACAAATTAACCATCTCTTCACCACTCATACTTCACAGTAAGCTACAGTTGCAATAAGCCAACCAGCAACAAACAATGATTTGCTGCCCTAAAAAAAATGGTTTATGCCTTGTTCCTGTTTGCTTGCAATTTAGTGTGATGTGCAAACAAATCACATACTTTGTGCAATGTGTAAAGCCAGCTCGGAAGTTTTAATGATGGATCAAGAGATGTATCAGCCAGCATTTTTCCATATTATAGCTCCTGAAGCCAAAACCTTTCCAAGTGCCTTTCTCACTGGTCTGGGATCTGTCGTGGCTGAACCCTGCCTATAGAAACACACTTTTTGTGGTTTAGGCTGGCTGCCAAGGTGGGGAGGGGGAACGCAATGCCGCCTCCTTGAACTCTGAGTGAAGGGAGGTCATGAGGAGCTTCATTCCCAGAAATGAAAGAAGTTATTAAATCTCTTCAGACTCCAGTCGGGTCTTGCTGCTTTGTGAAACTTCTCAGTAAGAAGTCAATTGTTTCTTTTAATCTTTTGCACTTTATCTTAAATTCAGTCCTTTCAGTACCTTGCAACGACCTGCCGGGGTTTTTAAAATCTGGTCATACATTTAGTGTTAACAAAACATAACAAAAGAGTCTGCTGCTTGCATGTAACAAAAGGACTGGGTTGAGCAGGAACAGTACAGATGCATTCAGCCGGGGCCCATTTTAGCTACAGCACTGTCATTGAACATTGTAACTACAAGCACAGGCAAGTCCTGTCCTATTTCCCATGCCTGCCCTCCCCACCCCCCAAAACTTTCTTCTGTTGAAGCTCGGAGAAGGAAATTATTTTATTTTTTTATTTATTTATATTTCAAATTTGTCACCGCCCATCTCACTGTGGAGTGACTTAGAAGCATCCACATCTACTTTTAAAGTAACTGGAGTCCCTCAGTGCATTCCAAACTTAAGGTAACCCTGATGTAGCCAGAGCTCCCCCAAGTTCAGATACGATGAGGAACTCAGGTTAATTTGGAAAGAAAATGGGTGCTTCCAGTGCCTTCATGGCTACCTCAGAGGGGAAGGAATACACCAGCCTAAAAGTCTTTGCACTGCTAAACTGTAGTTTGACCCTGAAGGACTATACTGTATGTATATGATATCTTTTCAGAAAGCTGGAAGGCATATAATAAATCACAGACATAGACAGCTTAGTGCAGAATAGAAAAATAATGTCAGAGGTCATTAGTCTGCTTAGCACATTGAGCTGATCAAATTCACTCTAGCTTTCTCACCAGAAATTTTGTAAAAAGATGCATGCATGTTTTTGGTATGATTCCATGAACTTACTGAAGCTCTTGTCTCTAGAGCAGTGTTTCTTGACCTTGGCAACTTTAAGATGAGTGAACTTCAACTCCCAGAATTCCCCAGCCAACCATGCTGGCTGGGGAATTCTGGGAGTTGAAGTCCACGCATCTTAAACTTGCCAAGTTGAGAAACACTGCTCTAGAGTAACGGATTCTCTTCTGCTCTCCAGTGCCTGGAGAATATATCCATATTTGAGCAGCAGGAGCTATTTCAGAACTTTGCTTTAGAGTTTGGTTTACTTTAAATAGTTTGTGTGAAAGGACAAACACCTCTGTATAGACAAGTGTAGCAAGCATAGTAAGTTATCTTTCACTTTTTGTTAGTAGGCTGTAGTTAAACAACACTTACTCTGTTTTGACTTTCATGTGCTTGTAAAAATCACTTTATGAAACTGATACTGGGGTCAAGTCCTTTAAATTGTAGTTTAAAATCTAGTTGTATTCTGAAAGCATTTTGACATCCCTTCAATGTAGCACAAAAGAATATACAACTTTTAGGGATTGTTTAGAACCCTTACAGCTGTGTAAGTACCTCCGGCGATAATTTTTACTGGACTGTATAGATCCATAATATACTCCTTGTACACTCTTCCTTTCAGTTCAGTATCTTGTGACAATAGAGAACTTTCAAGAGCTGATGGATTAATTCTAATGCTGGGCTGAATCCTGGTGTCTGAGATATGGTACATATAATAAGATGGATGATGTGGGACAGTCATTTCTTACTATGCGCGTCATCTCGTGTGTTTCACACTGATCCCACTAATCTCTAATCTGCCATTGGGATTGGCACAGGTGTATTTTGTTCCTAAGCATCTGTCAATGCACCTGATAATTAAATACTCCTGGCCACAGTCTAGTCCTGAGCTCTGTACACATGATTCCAGTGGGCTTAAGGATGACTAAATCTGAGTGAGACTGTGGGTTCTTCTTAGAATTTCCCCCCTGTCCCACCCCCAAGAATAATCTTTAGACTACTGAGTTTGTACACCTATGTGCCCAATTAAAAGAAAGAAAAGAAAGAGGCAACACATTTTATTTTTAAACAGAAATAATGTCTAAAAGGATGCTCCATTTCTGAGGTGGTATTCTCTTTGTTGAGTGGGAAAAATAGAATTCCTCTTGGATGAGGGCTTTCCTGACTTTTTGTGAAGTAGCAGCATCATTCTTGTTTTGCTCTAGTTATATGTGAACTGGCTGCAGACTTTTCCAGGCCTGCTTAATGACTGAAACTGAGGCTGTCATATTTAGCGTTATATCCACTGTTGAGTTTTTATGAGTTTATATTTCATGGAGCTCTTTATTGTGTTTCACAAGTAACGGTGGATCTGCAGGATTTCAGTCTTTCTTAAGACACGGGTGCACGCAAAGCACATATTGTACTACTGCTGAGTGGCGTTTTTTCCTTTTCCAAGTGCAGATCATCAAATAATGAATTTGCATATTTGAGCCAGGATTGAATTTTGAAATGTGTAGAAGAGGCCATCTGTTCATGCAGCAATTTTCACGAACCATAATGCTGGAAACGTTTGGGATGAGTCTCAATATTACTGACACAGCTGCACGGTTTAAATGTGTACCGGCTGAAGAATCACAGCCCCTCTTCCAAAGGAATTCTGAGAGCTATACCTCTGTCTTGCAAGATGCTAGAAATTTCTAATGGAGAATACTCACCTCCTTTCAGAATCTTTCATTTTTTAGAATCTCTTGTTGGAACCTAAGCTAATTAAATTGGGGTTTTAAAAAAATGTTTGCAGTATTAATACCCTTCTAAGACCGCTTCTGCACTCTCCCCCCTCACCACAACATCAGAAAAATAAGAATTGAAGTGATTTACCTCCAAGGGTCATTGGGGTATAGTACAAGGTTTGTAAGCTGCTTGTGAGACCCACAGTTCCTTGAGAGACAATGACAGGACCTTTTCTTCCCTGCTGTATCAAAGCAGGATAATAAGGGCTATGACATGAAAGGACCAAGGTTTGTTCCTTCCTCTTTCAAACTCTGCCAGCCCCTTGTCTCTCTTGGCAGTGGACAACTGAAGAGTCATTAAGGTAACCAGCCTCTCCACTTCTTAAAGCTTGAAATGACCTTGAAATTCATAGTGCAAGCCATTTGATACCGGCTTGGCCCTCCTCCTTTCCAAGAGTGAGACAAAATCCCATTCCTTTGGCCTCAAGTACAGCTCTCCTTTGTGCAGAGGTCAAACAGGAGGCTGTTCTGTCCCAATGAAAGAGGCACAGAAATTCCTTTTTGTTATTGCTGATGGAGAGAGAGAGAGAGAGAGAAAGAGACATTGGCAACTTGGCTTTTCAGCAGCTCCTAATCTCCACTGGCTACAACAGAGTGCTGGTTTCAGAGAAAACCTTGCTGAAGCAAGTTTCTGGTGCCAATCTTAGCTTTTCTCCTCCTTAAAACAAACAAACATACAAGCAAGCAGCAGGAGCTCTGGGGTAACTAATAATGAAAGCAGTGCAGTTGACAAAACTCTGTCCCCAAGTACTCTTATTTGTGCCCCAGCCTTTGCAGCAGTGATACCCAAGGATGCATAAAGGCCTGTCTGCCTCTGAAGGGCCATCCTTGAAGCTCCTCCAGAATGTGATCCACCCCAAACCCTGTGGCTATTTCTTGTTTTGGATGCAGTCAGTCAAGAACATACTTCAAATTATTAAGTTTGAGTCTTTTTCCCCACCCCTTCCGATCTAATTCTGGAATTAGCAGCTGTCATCTTGTTAGCAAGTATTCGAACTACCTGGCAAAATGTTTTGGACAAAAGGTGGCAGGAGGGATGAGGGGAGAGCATCTTTGTGGGAACACGTACCACGCACGTGCACAGTCGTGCATATTAATTTCATTGTGTTTGTTTAGATTTTATATGTATAGCCCTGCTTTTTGATCAACAATAGAGTGATTTAAATTAAATAAAAATTATTGGACAAACATCAGTTTGGTTTGGGGATTTTTTTTTTTGTAAAAAAAAAACATTGTAGATGATATTGTTGTCTAAAGACTTTTCAGAGAATGTAAGAGAAAGCACTGCCTTCTCCCCGTCCCCCGCCCCAACACACAGGCTTTTTTTGTTCCTCTGAGTGAAGCACCACCACTCAGATAGGGGTGATTTGTGATTCCTAACTTTTGTTGGTAACTGAAGCAGGGATTGGGGGTATTGTTCTGGGGAGAGGGAGTGTCTAGGTTAATGCTTTAATTTTGTTCCTTAAAATTCCATTTTTATCCTTCCTTTTATGTCAAAGCTGCTTTCCATTTAATTTAGAAAATTAAGGTTTTAAGAATACTTGGTAGTATTCCAGAAACTAAAGAGGTACAGCTTTATGGACAATCAGTGGGGACAATAGTATTAAAAACTGTACCAATATTCAACCTATCCTCAAATCTTGTTGTATTTTTTTCCTAAAAAGACATGAAACAATCAGAGTAATAAAAGCCACGGTAGATCCCTTCTCAAAGGTTGCTTCAAAGGTGTCTGAAAGTTGCCTTTGATATATTGCAGAAAAAGGCCTGCCCTTCCAACTTGTGTGATCCACTTTGATCAGGGCTTGGGAACCTTCTCTAGATGTTACTGTCCACAGCTCCCAGAATCCTTCTGTACTGCCTATGCTAAGTGGAGATGCTAAAAATTCAGCAATATCTGGAGTGCCATATCTTTCCCTGCTCTAGCCATTGTAACCTGGTTTGGACTCTCCTTGACATTTCCCTTGGAGTTTCAGAGAGAAGGAAGACTGATTTCAGTTTTCCACTCAGTAAATAATTCGCTTATCAGGATTTTCATAATAATCCTATGCTTCTTACTTTTGCAGGACTCCTACATTTGCTGGCGGTCTCTTTGCCATTTCCAAGTCCTATTTTGAACATATTGGCTCCTATGATGATCAGATGGAAATCTGGGGAGGGGAAAATGTAGAGATGTCTTTTCGGGTAAGAAGGAAAGTTACAAGATGAATGGGCTATGAATGTCTAGATATAACTTTTTAAAAAGGGGGGGAGGCATTTTTATTTTTTACCAGGTCTCTGAAAAAGCTATCTTTAAAGAAAAAAATAAGTAATGGATTATCATTCCCTGATATGCTGGTTTAGGATTTGGGGGTTAGATTTGTGGGTTTACTTGCCCCTTGAGAACACTAGGTTGAATACATCTTGAAAAATATGAAAATTTCAGGGTGAAAATCTACCAAATAATTGAAAGGCAGATGGACCATATAATATGTAGATGCTTCTAAGATGCTTTTTTTAAGATCATATTTGTGTTGAATTTTAATTTTGTTACTATTTTTACCCTAACCGTCCTTAAGGTGGGTGAGGATTGTCAATCATGATTTTAATCCTGCCCATTTTGCCCTAACAATAGCCCCGTGGGGTAGATTATGCTGAGTGATACCTGGCTGTAAATTACTCATTGAGTTTTCTTGGTAAGCTTAAGCCTGAACCTAACACTGAAGTACAGCACTGCTTCCTTAACTGTAGACTTTATTCCTTGAACTGCATATACTTTAAATGAACCTATGAAGTAGTTGTCATGTTTCTTCACATAAGTGTTGTTTTATTTAAGTTTTGTTACGATTTAGATTGTCTTTACATTGTTTTGGATTATGCTTAAATAGTGCTGATGTGGTGTACAGTAGTAGTAATATCTTATAACCTAACTTAGTGCATGGAATTTGTCACAATGTTGTGAGGTGACATTCTCGCCATCTCACCCCTGTTATCTCAGCCCACCCCACTCAGTCCGGCAGAAGGGGCATGTTGCAGGCCCCACCAGTCAAGAAATTTCGACTGGTGGGATCTAGGAAGAGGACCTTTTCTGCCGTGGCCCCTGCTCTGTGGAAGAATCTACCTCCCGAGGTGTGGTGTGCCCCCACTCTCATGGCCTTCAGGAAGAGCCTGAAATCTTGGCTATGCCAGATGGCCTGGGGGCTAAATGGGGGCTCACACTAGTGGAAGTGGCTTTTGGGGTTATTGATTTTACCCCCACCCCCACCCCGGTCATCTTGAATGTCTTTAGTATTTATGTATAGGGTTTGTTTTTATAGTGGATTTTTATGGAATGAGTACTTTAATTATTTATGGGGTATTTTAATTGTTTCTGGCCTTTTGATTTTTAATTGTAAGCCACCCAGAGTCACCCGTTGGGGGAGATGGGTGGCATACAAATTTAATAATAAATAAATATAAATAAATAAATAAATAAAAGGCTGGATAAACCAACAAGGGATTGATTATGTGGATCCTTTGCACATTCATTATCCAGGGAAGAAGACTCTGATAGGTCTTCATTGTTTTAGCTGTGTGCTTTCGAAGTGGAGTGGAGTTACGTGATGCTAGTAGTAATAGTAGTAGTAGAAGAAAGTAGTAGTAGTAGTAAAATTAAAAAGGTGGCTCTGTTGCTATGGAAACAAAACATGACAGGGTTTGGATGCTAACTAGTTACTTCTTTGTATTGGGAATCTCAGTACCTGCTGTCCATCTGAGGGTAGAACTTTCCATATGCAGTCCAATCCAGGGACAGTGATTATAGTGCAGGTACAAAGACGCCACAACAGTGGTGCTTAAAGTGTTTGACCCAATTACCCCTTTTCCTGCTTTCAAATCATGTCATTACCCCCACAGAAAACCCCAGACCCTGTTGTTTTACACAAAGGTCTTGGCAGCAGCAGTCCCAAGCTGGATCCTCAGCTCAGAAACAAGTAATTACAAATAGTTCCATTTCCCCCAGGATATGCCCCCATTACTCCCAGTTTAAGAACCACTGCTCTACGAACAGATACTGAAGATACAACTGGTTATAATTCGAGTCTCTAAGGCATGCATACCAAATCTAATCATCATGTGTATATCAACTGCAATTTTTAAAAAAATCCTAGTATTTTTGGGAAATTGTAAGAGAATCTGGGAAAATTGAAACATGTCAATTTTACTGTTGATATTGTGAAGAAGAAATGAACTAAGGATGTACAGAAGGGTTTTTTTTTTAATATATGTTGTTGCAGTGCAAATGTTTAAGTAGATGCTTCATATGGTAACTTTGCAAATGCTGTAGAGTTTTTAAAAAATGCTAAAAGGAGCTTTGAGGTGTTACATGCTGTGTGGAGTGCCACCATGTGGCAAAAATATATAATATATGTATGAAAAGCAGGAATAGTAATTTTTTTAAGTGAGGTTAAGAACCTCTGGTTCTGAGTTGCAATTTCCTGTAACTACCTGAAAGAAAGATAAGGTTTTCCCCCTTCATTAGGCACCTTTAACATGGGAGGGTTGGCTTAGATGAAATGAGAATACAGAAGCCTTTTGTTTTGCTTTCGTCTAACTGAAGTCAGGTATAACGTTAAATTCAAGATCACCTTCCATGCAGGTTAATGCAAGAATATGAATGTATGCTTCCTGCTTTGCTTTTCGCTCTGATGACATTTTGTTACACAGCACTGAAAATACTATCCTTAAAAATAATAGGACAAAACCAACTGTAGCACCGAACATGTTTTGCAAGACCCAGGATGGCTCAGTCTTGCAGCCAAAGATGGAACCAGACATAGTCCTTAAGTATGAACGCAATCCAGAGGCGCACACATGTGCTCACCCAACAGGCCTTGTTTGTGGCCTTGTTATTGCCATCACATTGTTTCAATGTGCCAAAGGTGAAATTATTTATTACATGGCGAGTAGTGTATGCCTTAATTCATTAAATGTGGTACTAATTAAATTAGATAAAGTTAAATTTTGTCCTGGTGCTCCAAAAAGAGGACAAAAAGAGTGGCTCCCAGCCAGAGAAGATTACACGTTCTGTTATCAACATAGTATCCCTTGTCCAATCCAGTGGCAGGTTGAGCAAATCTTCAGCCAAAGCCTAAATGCCACTCTGCCTGATTACCCCTCTGAGGTTAAGATTCTTTGGAGAGAGGTCCATTCTGGGATGGTTCACTCCCCATCTTTGATAGGAGGAGATCAGGGGATTGCACTTCCTCGGACTGGAATGCTATGGGAGCTCTGGCAGGACTCCCGTTTATCTTTTAGAAGAACCACTCTCTAGCTAAGCAGGGGCAACTGGAATCAGACTTGGAAGATACAGACCTTTTCTCCTTAAGATGCAGCCTGCAAACACAAAGCTGCCGCTCCATCCCCCTAAGACAGTGTTGTCCAAACTTAGCCACTTTAAGATGAGTGGACTTCAACTCCCAGAATTCCCCAGCAATTCTGGGAGTTGAAGTCCACTCATCTTAAAGTGGCCAAGTCTGGACAACACTGCCCTAAGAAGAAGCTCTTTCTGCTACTTGATGGCAGCTTCTCTCTTGAAGGGGCCTGGTTTTGGGCAGCTGGAATCTGATCCTGATCCTGATCCCCACTTTAAAAAGAAAGGAAAAGAGATGTGTGGGTTTCACATCTTATTTCCTTGGTCTGACTCTAACATTCAATGTATGATTTTGTGGTTTTCTCATGGTTTGAATGGTACTCTTCCCCCTGCCTTGCACCCTCAGGTTTGGCAGTGTGGAGGCCAGCTAGAGATCATTCCCTGCTCAGTAGTTGGCCACGTGTTCCGTTCCAAAAGTCCACACACCTTCCCCAAAGGGACTCAAGTCATCTCTAGGAATCAGGTGCGCTTGGCAGAAGTCTGGATGGATGACTATAAGGAGATCTTCTACAGAAGGAACCAGCAGGCCTCTCAGATGGCCAGAGAGGTATGAAGTACTTCCCTTAGTGTACAAAATCTGTACGTCTTGTTTTTTAATCCTAAATATGTAGGTTTAATTGATTCTACTTCCTCTAAATAAGGGCAGGATTCTCCAGCATAGTTACTGGGAGCCTTACCAAAGAAAGAGAAATGGTAGAGCATTTTCCAGTCATTATTTCAATGGCTTAGGCACCCTGAGGTGGTCCCATTTCTAGAACTGGAGAGCCTAGCAAGAGGTTTAGTAAAAAAACAGAACAGTTGATAGACTATAAAATGGAATTGTGGCTTTATCCTCAAGGACCTCCAGTATCTAATAAAGGAGAGGAACTTGGAGGACCTCAAGGTTAGGATGTTCCAGGTCTGAAAGTAATCCTAGAGACCAAGTTCTGGCTGGAACTGTCTCAGATTTAATCCGTGGATTAAACAAATCAAAAAATAAAGACAGTTAAGACCTTTAGTTATTTAGTGGATTCCAGTAAATAGTGGTGGCCCTTTTGTCTGCTTTATGTGATCCTTTTTAAACATGCACACATTATGGCTTTATTAGAAAACATATGGAGACCTCACTGAGCGACTGCAGCTGAAGGAGAGGTTACACTGCAAAAATTTCACTTGGTATTTACAAACTGTTTATCCTGAGATCTTCATTCCAGACCTTACCCCAGCTTTCTATGGAGCGGTAAGTGAAAATATGACCTCACTTATCTTTGTGCTGTGTTACATCAATAGTTTATTTAAACTAGCCCTCTTGTTTAAGTGTGCCCCAGAATTCATGTTGTAACACGAAATGGGTATTATTTTTCACCCAATGTTCAGAAGAAACATCCCAAAATTTCCCCTACATCTTTGTTTTTCATTTGATTCAAAGTGGTTATACTCTCATGATACACTTAAACTGATGAGGTAAAGATCTGGTAAAGGCCTTCACATAACAATTAAGCTTGTTTAGTTGTGGTGCATGAACTGAGAATTGGTTCGACTGGGTTCAGTTTATTGTGTGAACTCAGAAAACAAATTCAGAAATTATCATGTTGCCTGAACACCACCTATCTATTCTGGACTGAGTTTTAAAAACCATTCCCTTAGAATGTCTGGATTTATCTCTCATACGTATGTTTATATTTGTGTTTTTATTGTATTCACACACAAAAGTATTTCATTGTTCACATTCGTGTTTTGTTTCTAACATTCTAAGCTGTTCTAGTATGGCCAACAGAAATTCAAGGACTATATTTTATTTGTGATGGCCGGGGGTATCCAAGGTCAAGGTACTGATCTAAGACATAGAGCCAGTTTGGTGTAGGGGTGAAGTGGCCTGGAAACCAGGAGAGGGTGCGTTCTAGTCCCGCCTTAGGCATGAGAGCTGATTGGGTGGCTTTGGGTCAGTCACTCTCTCTCAGCTCATCTCACCCCACCGGGTGGTTGCTGTGGGGAAAAGAGGAGGCAAGAGTATCAGGTATGTTTGTCACCAGTGTCTGTGTGTGCGTGTTTGAAAAAAGGCAGAATAATAATAACGACAACTGGAACATAAAAAAAAAGAAACTGAAGGCTTGATTTTGGCTGTTCAAGAGCAAGCTATTAGAACTAATGCAATCAAGGCCAGAATTGAGAAGATCATCAAATGATTCAAAGTGCAGCATGTGCAAAGAAGTAGAAGAAACAGTAGATCATATACTCAGCTCGTGCAAGAAGATCGCACAAACTGATTATAAACAACCACATAAAACAGTCTCCAGAATGATTCACAGGAACATCTGTAAAAATTATTATGTGCCAGTAATGAAAAATTGGTGGGAACATATAGTTGAAAAAGTAGTCAAAAATAAGCAGGTTAAAACATTATGGGATTTCGGAATACAAACTAATAAAGTCATGGCGCATAATGCACCAGATTTAACGGGTTGAAAAGAAAAAAGTGTGGATAATTGATATGGCAATATCAGGAGATAGTAACATAGAAGACAAAGAATTGGAAAAGTTCACAATGTATCAGGATCTGAAAATCAAAGTTGAAAGATTATGGCATAAACCATGGTGGTTATCGGCACACTGGGTGCCATACCAAAAGGCCTTGGACGGCACTTAGAAAATCTGCGCATTGAAAAAATTTCCATCTGTCAATTACAAAAGGCCGCATTGCTCGGATGCACACATATACTACACCAGTGCATTATGACGTCCTCAGTTCTTGGGAAGAACTCAAAGCGAATGAAGGCCAGCACCAGCTAAAGAAGTGGCAGCTGTGATTTCACGTTGTTGTGTATATAATAATAACAACAACAACACCCCTGACTTAACAATTGTTGATAAAAAGACAAAAAAATCTGGATAGTGGACATTGTAATACCTGGAGACTGCAGAATAAAAGAGAAACAACTGGAGAAAATCACAAAATATAAAGACCTGAAAATAGAATGACTATGGCAAAAGAAATTTGTAAATTTTTAGTTTTTATAACTTTTATAATTTTTAAACCTTTTATGATTTAATTATGTATTTTGATTTTAGTGGTTCTAAGCCGCCCAGACTCCCCCGTTGTAGGGGAGATGGGCGGGGACAAATCAAATAAATAAATTAAATAAATTAATAAATAAAAGAAAGCAAAGATAGTACCAATAGGCACATTGGGTGCAATTCCAAAGCATCGGCATTGACAAAATCACCATCAGTCAATTGCAAAAAGCAGCTTTACTTGAAACAGCTTATATCCTACGACAATACGTCTAGCACCATCAGACAACAACATCTGCCTATCCCAGGTCCTTGGGAAGGACTCGATAGGTGGACAAAAATTCCAAATCCAGTCTAAACATCTGGCTGACTATGCAACCAACCATAACAATAATATAAAGAATGGCTTTTTCCCCCTTCTATCTTGCCATTCTTTCCTATAGAGAAAAGTAAACTGCTGTATTTGGTGTTACGGTGTTAACGTTATGAAGGGGGAAAGCCTAGACGATGTATGGGATGACATCTGGGAGGGAAAAAACACTGTTCCTGCTCTCTTTTCTGAAGAAAAATCCTGGAGTGAGGGAAGGAGGCAACATGCTCTTGAAATTACCCTTCTCAAATATCTAAGAGGAAATACTTAGAAAGAAAATGCCTATTCCCTCTGGAATGTCACTTGTTAATAATAAACAATAATGCTAAAACTGAAAACTTTGCTTCCCGTGTCCTAAGCAGCCTTCATCAAAGGAGAAGTTGCATATTTTTGGCTCTGCTTGGTAATTTTAGTTTAGCAGCTGAACTAAACATGTCATTACCCCAAACAAGCCATTTGAAAGCTCTGACAGTTTCTTTGTCAATATCTGAAGCTTTTGGACTCTTGGTTCCTCCTTTTCTCTCCCTCCTCCTTCCCATTTCATCTCACTGGTTCTTCTAAGAAATGAACAGCTTTCATTTTGTTCCAGCTGGGTATTTTGTTGTTCTTCACACACACATAAATGCCATGGGCTTCTTCTTTCCTGTGCTATATAGTCCTTTAACCTAAAAAACCTAAAGAAGGACCAAACCATCATCATCCTCCCAGCAGACAAAGGCCAAACCACAGTTATCATGGACAGATCACAATACATACAAAAAGCCAAAGAATTACTGAAGGACAAAGAAACCTACATCCCAGTAAACACCAACCCAATACAGAAACTAGACAACCTGATCAAGAGAACCCTTAACAACCTAACCAAGAAAAGTCAAATCACAAAAGAAGAACAGCAAGAGATCAAAAGCAGTGGGCCCATCCTCCCACACTTCTGTAGATGCCCAAAAATGCACAAGCCTGACATACCTCTTCACCAACTGTATTGTTACTAGGGACCCCAACATACAACACAGCCAAAGAACTTACAAAAAAGCTTGGACGTCTCACAGAGGGGAGTGAATATTCCATCAACGTCCTGCTACAGTGCCTCCAGAGAATCAAATACCTAAAAATAGATGAAGATGAAATTATGGTTTCATTCAATGTCATAGTACTCTTTACATCCATAGACCCAGAACTAGCAAAAGAATCCATGGCAGCAGTACTACACAACACACCTGACCTAACCAAATGCACCAAGATTGAAATACCCAGAATCATGGACCTCATCAACTTCTGCCTCACTGCCTACTTTCAGTTTAGTGGACAAATACACCAATAAATCAGAAGAAGACCCATGGGATCGACACTCTCGGGACTCATAGCAGAGACTGTAATGCAGTGTCTAGAAACTATAGCACTCCCATGCATACAACCAAAAGTATGGATCTGGGATGTATATGACACCTTCATCATAATAAAAAAGGAACAACTAGAGAAGACACATGAAACAATCAACATTTTCAAAGGAATAACATTCACCAGAGAGGAAGAAAACAACAACATGCTACCCTTCCTGGATATCCTCATTAGCAGAGGAAATGATGGCAAATTAGAAACACAAGTCTATCTCAAAATCACCCACACTAACCAAGTGCTCCATTACCAAAGTAACAACCCAACCTCCCACAAGAGGAGCTGTGTAAGAGTATTATTCAGACGAGCGCAAACACACTGCAGCAACCCAGAACACCAGAACAAGGAAACAGATTGCCTATACAACATCTTCCAACAAAATGGTTACCCACACAACTTTATCAAAAAGTGCCTGACCACTCAACCCACTACAGCACAACCAACACAAGCTATGAAAAGGATAACACTGCCATACGTCAGAAACATCTCAGAAACAACCAGCAGATTATTACAACCACATGGCATCTCCGTAGCATACAAACCAACTAAAGCCCTCCAAAACATCTTAAGTAAACCAAAAAACCCAGTAGCCTAAGAGGAAAAAACAGGAGTCATCTACAACATACAATGGACTGTAACAACCACTATGTAGGACAGATAGGTAGGAGACTAGCAGAGCGCATCCATGAACACCAAGTAGCAGTCAGAAGACAGAATGAAAACTCCTTAATCTCACAACACACGGACAGACTCAGCCATAGTTTCGACTGGGAAACTGAGCATGCTAGACCAAGTTAAATCCAAAAATGCTAGGGAATTCCTGGAAGCTTGGCACTCAGACACATCAGCCGTCAATAGACACAGTGAGATATAAACCACATTTGCACACCATTCAAAAGAAACGGTAAGAAAGCTAAGAAGGAAACAAAAAGACCAGAACACTTCCCCTCTAGCAGCCTACATCCAAATAAGCAGGGATTAACACCAGACAAACAATCAAGCAGACAACAATACCCTAATCAAGGAGCTACCAAGGAGAAATCCACACCCCCACCAGCACTGGCAGGGCAAGCTACTGTATATAAACAGGGAGCAAACCCCACACTCACTAGCATTGATGATGTTACTTAGTTGGATAATGAAGCATCTGCAATCAAACAACCAAGCTCAGAGAGCAACAAAGACTCCACGGTTCAACCCTGAGCTTCATATATTCTGTTCTATTGGTACGGTCCTTTATTTCAAAAAGCTGGATTTATTTATTTTTCAAACACACACTTTTGTCCTTTATTTTCGTCATTTAACTTTTACCACACAAATGGTACCACTTCACGCAGTCTGATTGCAGAAATCCTTTTTAATACTTGCTTCTTATATAACTTCATAGCTTTTTATGATTTTTATTAGAATATGGGTTTGTGTAGTTTTTCTTGGTTTTGCTCTTGAATTTTCCTTTGTAAAGCAAAGTCATAAACATAAACAAATAGATTTTTTTATCTTTATGAACCTTTTTCAGATTTGCCCCGTTTTCAGATTTGTCCTTTATTTTTTCCAAGAAAATACGATCACCATAGCTATAACAGGAGCAGTGTGTGTTTGTGTGAAGCCCACAGTCTATGCTTAAGAGACATTTCATGAGGTTAGGAAAAGGCAGGACAAGGTGGTTATTTTCTTGTCACTACATGCCTTACTAGTGTTCTCATCTAATACAACCTTAGAAAAGAGTCCTTTTTTTTTGTTTTCTAGTCAAATGAATGCTTATATAAGACATCAACTTAACAAAATGTCAGGGCTGCTTTCAAAAATGGCTCCCCCAGGGAGGTTCGCCTTTTTGCAAAATGACTGCCATGGTGGACATGGCCAGAAAGCCAATGAATGAGGTTCCACTCACCATCCATTTTGACCTCTCTTCTCTCCTCCACAGCTTGTCTCTGTCTTTTTTCTAGACAAGCCCAACAAAACACTGGGCATTTTTAATTTCTAAGAGTGTGATGCCTAGAAGCACTCCTGTAAATAAAACTAATGCTACAGGCTGGCACTTAGTTTTAGAGCATACTAGGTTTCCATTTATTTTTTAATTTAAAATCATCATCATCATCAGTATCACCTTTAAAAAGCTAATTTGCTAAGCCACTATGGGTGAACAAAGCATGAGTAAAATAGAAACAGTAAACAAAAATAAAATAGAAGTACACATACCTGAGATAAGGTATTTATAATCAATTTGAGTCAAAGACATGGTTGGATAATACAGAAGTCTACTAGTCATTAATGCAGCATCCTTAACATGGGTTTAATTCTGCAATGATGGAGTTGTCCTGCCAGCTCTGTGACTGCTCCCTTCTGTCCCACTTGCAACTTCTGAGTCCTCTTGAAAGGCAGCCCTATGCAGAGTGTATTGAGTAGTCCAGCCAACTGGTGAGGAAGACGTGAGTTACTGGCTGCAAAAGCCTGGATGACCACCAAATGTCAGCAGAGAATGAGTTTTCTGTATACGTTTGTTGCCATCTAGTGGTCATGTAGAGCTTTGCAGCCCAATCTGGTGGGACTAAATGTATTTGATATATTCACAGGGTGCCTTACAAGTGCAATCTCAAACTGGCTTACAGCTGATTGAAAGGCCCGGGGAAATAAATATATCTTTATTTGGCTCTGCATTTCCCATTCAAACTGCCATTGCCATTGACTAAGTACTTAATGTTCATAAATACTCTAATTCCTAAAAGGATTATGAATTGGTTCTTGTTAATGTGAGCCAGTTAGAAGGCAAACTGAGCTGAGAAGGAAATATAAGATTACATATGTTTAATAGAATAGTGCAGAATAAAAAATACTCTGTCCAAGGTGTTTAGCTAAAACCTGAAGCTTTCTATGGGTGCTGTTACTATGCTCCTAATTCTATTAAATCTATTCCACTACAGATTAGAAATGAGGGCACCAAGCGCTGCCTGGATGTTGGAGAAAACAACCATGGTGGAAAGCCATTGATTATGTATCCCTGTCATGGGATGGGAGGCAATCAGGTATGGACTTTACAAAAATGTACCTGTCCTTATCTCTTCTCATGAACCCAGGTTCTACCTATCAAAAAGAGGAAGAAAGTAAAGAATCTACAATGAAAGTAGAATGACTGCAGAAAGTATTCCATACTTTTATGGAAAAAATATTAGAACATAGATAAATACTCCATTTAGAACACAGATGAATGAAAAATAGATGTAAAGAAGCATGATGTTGAAGCTGCTTGGAAAAGTGTAAAAGGGATTGTATTACAAAGTGCCATGGAAGGAGTTACAGTAATAGGAAATATGAAAAAGGATGCCTGGGAAAATGATGGGGTAAACATTGCTCTGGATGAGAAAAACAAATTCATATAAGAAATGATTGCTGCAAAAATGTGGATGAGAGATTATATACAACGAAAAAGATCATTCCTAAGAATAGTCAGAGACAATAAAGAACAGTTAAGATTAAAAAAGCAGAGAAAACAGATTCTGATGAAAATAAAATTGTTTTAGAAGAGGGCTAAATAATGAATATCTAGCAGAGTACTATAGATGAGATTATGACAAAAGGGAAGAAATTATTTTGGCTGACACTGAAGTGAGGGAATAAGTTATTTTAGAGATGTGTATGAGAATGATGGAGACATATCAAAGAATGGAATTCAATCAAATGCAATAAATATTCCTGTCCAAGGAAAAATGATGAAAAGGTTATAAATGTTGTATGTTGAAAAACAGTAAGAGTGGAGGTATAGATGGAATAACTGAAGAAATGTTAAAATACGGGTGTAGTTTGCTTAGGGAGCAAATGTATGACTTAACATGTGTGTCAAGACTGCATCTGTGTCTAATAATTGGAAAAATGTTGCTACTGTTTCCCTAAAAAAAAGTTAAGGTAGCAAGAGTGAATGCAAAAAATACACAATTTGTTAAATATGCGTGGAAAGGTGTTTAGCAGAATTCTGATTAAAAGAGATGACAGTGAGCAAAATTTGGGAAGTGTATATGCCAGGCCAGGGGTAAGCAGACTAAATTTTTGTTCTTCGGGTTGTTGACAAATGTAGTGATGTGAGAAAGAAAGTTTATGTCACATTTGCTGATTTAGTGGAAGTGTTATGAGAAAGTGAATAGGTTTGAATTATGATTTTGTGTGTGTATCTGCGTGTGTGTGCGTGCAGATATGGTGCTGAATGTAGTAAGAGTAAGAGGTGGATTGACTGGCAACGTGAATGAGTGTGTACTTCTGTAGGCAGATGAACCTGTGTTGTTGGTTAAGAACCCAAATGATTTACAGTCAGGACCAGAAATATTGGAACAAGGATAACTGTTTTGGCATTTGACCTCTGTAGACTATCACATTGAAGTTGAAAGGAAACACACCCAGAGGGGAGCAAAGTCAGGACTTTCAGCTGTAATTCAAGGGGTTTGACAAAAGTGGGGCACTAACCATTCAGGAAGTACAGCCAGTGGCATACAGACACACACACACACACCCCATCATTGGTGGCTCATAAGTAATGCAACAAATGGCTGGCAAGCAGCTGCATGGCCAGGTATGGCCTGTTTCCTGGGTACTCCATGACCAATCGAGCAGATAAAAGGCCTGGAGGTGGTTCTGAGTGTTACATTTGCATTTGGTAGCTGTCCACTGGAACTCTCAACATGAGGTCCAAAGAGGTGTCCATGCAAGTGAAGAAGGCAATCATTAGGCTGAGAAAACAAAATAAACCAATCAGAGAGATAGCAAAAACATTGGGAGTGACCAGTACAACAGTTTGGAACATCCTGAAAAAGAAGGAATTAACTGGCAAGCTCAGCAACAGCAAAAGGCCTTTCACAACTTCTAGCCAGGTCAAGAACACTCTTGAGGTGGTAGGCATGTCATTGTCAACATCTATGGTCAAGAGACAGCTTTATGAATGTAAATACAGAGGCTTCACAAGGTGAAAACTACTGGTAATGCTCAAGAACAGAAAGGCGAGATTAGACTTTGGCAGCAAACACCTAAAAAAGCCTGCCCAGTTCTGGAATAAGATTCTTTGGACTGATGAAACCAAGATTAACTTGCACCAGAACGATGGGAAGAGGAAAGTATTTCATGGGGGATCTTGTTCCAAAGGACAGGCATTGCTACAGAGAAGGCATACTTCCTGGGTCCTGATAGACAGTACTGTTTAATGGAAGGAACCTGGAGCATGCCAACTCTGCTAGCACATACTGACTGGGCAGAAACCATGGGAAATAGGCAGTCCCTCAGATAACCTGGCCTATGCCATGTAGAGTTATAAAACTCAGTCACTTATAAGTGATGACCAGCACCTTGAATCATACCTGGAAGCGTACTGGCAACCAGTGCAGCTCTGAAGCAAAGGTGTCAGATGGCATACAGAGACGTGCCCATCACTGCCCACCCACTGCATTCTGGACTAGTTAAAGCTCCTGAGTGGTTTTCAAGAGCAGCTCCGTGTAGAACACATGGCAGTAGTCAAGCTGGGAAGTGACCAGGGCATGAGTGATTGACTGAAGGGCCTCCCGATCCAGGAAGGGATGTAACTCTGCAAAGGCTCCCTTGGCCACAGCTGCTACCTGCTCTTGGAGCAGAAGCTGTGAGACTAAGAGAACCTCCAGATAGTGCAGCATTCCTGAATGGGGAAGTGTTATCCCATCCAAGAATATAGATGAAAAATCCCTGGGTCCAAGGGGCCCCATATTCACAGCCACTCGATCTTGGTAGGATTCAGTTGGAGCAGCCTCCAGGCACTGGGACAAGACCTCAACAGCCTCACTGTTTATAAGAGTGTGCTTCTGCCCCCCCCCTTTTTTTTTAATATTAGTGGGAATTTGGAATGTCAGGAAAGACATCAAAGTAAGTTGAATGCAGTGGGAATGGGTTATTTAAGAAGTTTGTCCAAGCAGAGATAGGGTCAAGGATGGATGAATGTAGCCTGAATACAAAAGGAAGTAATCAGTATAAAAGAAGTATGTTGAGGAATCTGGTCATATATAGGCAAGGAATGAGTGAATATCTGAAGGAAGAGTGGATGAGATAAGAGAAAATAGGCTGAAAAAGTGATGGTTGGATGGAGTTGATGAGAGAGAGAGAGAGAGAGAGAGAGAGAGAGAGAGAGAGAGAGAGGAACTCTAAAGAATGAAAGGCAATGTGGGAAGTAATATGTGGAGATGGTGGGGCGATTTGTGAAGACAGAAAAATCTAGAGAAATAGAATGAACGATGTTGATGTATTGAAGTATCAAAATTTCCTTTAAAAAATATCCATTTTTTTGGTTTTGTTTCTGGTGGTGAAAGCTTCTTATCCCCATGCCTGTTTTGCTTTTAGTATTTTGAATACACGTCCCAGCGAGACCTCCGACACAACATTGGCAAGCAGCTCTGCCTCCGAGCCAAGATAGGACCTGTTGAGTTGGGAGATTGTCACTATACGGGGAAGCACTCCCGAGTGCCAGAAAATGAAGAATGGGAACTGACTCATGTGAGTTTAATCTGTGAACCCCAGAGGAATATGCTCTTCTTCTTGAACTCATCTGCTTCCAGACTGGCTATTTCTACCTGTAGCCAGTCTCACACTATTTGCCAGCCAAATTTTTCTTACTGTGGCTGGGAAGTCATCAGCGTCCAGAACATAATGCCTTTCCTGCTAAGGGATCTATTAACACATCTGGTTGCTAAATTTGCACTGACAATTGAAAATACAATTTCTGAGTCAGCTTTGAAGGTCCCCATTAGCACTGCTGGGCCCTTCCTTCAAAGAAAAATCAGAAGCAAGAGTAGCAGATGAGGGTGGCTGGAGATAATAGCAAGAACTTTAGGAAATACCTGAGGCCAGAGATTATGATTTCAGTCTCTGCTACAAAGATGAGGGCCTTTTCTGCCATGGTGCCCACCCTCTGGAACATCATTCCCCCCAAAGTGAGACTGGCCCCATCTTTGGTAGCCTTCCAAAAGTCCCTCAAAATGTGACTATGTCAGCAAGCTTAGGGATCTCAGGGAAGTGGAAATTTGTTGAGATGGCTACATTGCTTGTAACACTGAAGATGCTCTCTCCTAGTCTCTTTTTAATAATGTTGCTTTTATTATGGAATGTTTTTAATGTTTGCTTTTTATGGTTCATTTTTATTGTACGCAGCCCAGAGTCACATTTGTGAGATGGGTGGCTATATAAATGTGATGAATGAATGAATGAATGAATGAATGAATGAATGAATGAATGAATGAATGATAAAATTAGATTTCTGGCAGTTTTCTTTGCAACAAAAAGAAGTTGGATAAGGGGGGTGAAATGGCAAAAATCATTTGAACGGAAGGAGTCTATTTGCCAAATTTTGATTATGCTAGGACAGTGATGGCAAACCTATGACATGCCACGATGTTTTGGGTGATACACCAGCATTCACCAACACCCGACTACAACTATTCTCCCTGTTCGAGCTACCAAAGAAACTGGGTTTGTTTTACTCAGATTTCATTTTTGTAATTATTTGATGTTTCTTTATATAATACATAGCACCACATGTGATTGGACTGTATTTTTTTTTTAAATAAATGACTATGTAAATAATTTTTCTCTTTTGTTTGGGGGGGGCGGTGACACACCAGCAGAGTCAAGTTAGGCATTTTCCAACTTTTGACACACCTAGCCCAAAGGGTTCACCACCACTGTGCTAGGGTATGCTTACTGATGCGGTGAAGCCAAATAAGTTTGAAAAATGCTTTAAGAAGTCCCTTGTCCATATTTGGAGTTAATGCCCAATCAACTATACTCTTACAACTGCACAGCATTATTCTGGAGGGAGACAGAAACAGCAGCCACTATCTAGCAGCCAGCCAGAAGAGCAGCTCAGTTCTCATTTTGTAGCTGTAGGAGTTAAATGAAGTTCCAAGACAAGATAAACATTTAAGGAAATTGTTAATGTGTACTTAAATGTTGCTGGAACACTGTGAGTCTCTTCATCCCTTGTCTCTTTCAAAAGTCAATGAAAGGCTTTCCAGAGGAGGGTAAATTTCCACAAAAGAGGCTGTTTGGTTAAGCCTTCCAATGAACCAGCCTTGGCAGTTCAGATGATGTCATGGAGGGTTAAGGAGGGGAAGGCTAATTTCATCTCCAGATATCATGACTTTCTCAGTGCAGGAGCTGGGAGTTATATATTTCCACTTATATCTGCACATAAAAAAATACTTTTTCCCCACACCTGCAGATGAGAAGTTGTCCTCCCTTTGCTACCTACTAGACAGGAAGTGGTTTGAGTGTGCTCCAGGTGGTGACATTGCACCAACAAATGTGGCTCGTACCAGCTTCCACTGCACCACTTTTCTCAAAGGGAAAGGCATAGGTTGACTAAATGGGAGCCACACTGGAAGGTCCTCCAGGTAGAAGCCTGGCCAGCCTGCCCTGTTCTTTTGTAGAGCATCTTCTTGGCTTAACAGAACTTCCAGCTGTAGAGTTTCCCTCCAAGAGACAAAAAGGCAGCCTTCTTCAACCTGCTGCCTTCCAGAGAACTCCTACTCCCAGAATTCCACCATAGCCCGTGGAGTCTTTGATGTGTTCTATCTCAACAGTGTACCTTTTGTTTTTGTTTTTATTTTTTAGGATCATCTGCTTAAAAATGTGGCAATTAACCGGTGTTTGTCTGCAAGAGGTGAGCATCCATCCATGGCTCCCTGCAACACTGCAGATGCCCATCAAATTTGGTACTTCAGCTAAGCAGTCCAAGAAAGACCAAAGCAGCTCTGGAAATCATCTCCTGTCAAAGTTCCCATTCTTCTGAGCTCACTTTCCAGCAACAGAGGGTACATTCAGGGAGAAGAGAGCGGGACCAATTTTCTGTATAACCCAACATTTGCCTGTAACACTCTTGTGCCTTTTATAATAGGAAGGTCAAAACAGCCAACCTTGGTATATCTGTTCATTTGGGCTTTCTTGATAAAAAAAAATTAAAGGCTGGTATGTTTGCTCTTTAGAATACCAGGTATATTGTTGATCAAAGCTCCACGCTGTGAGGCAGACAATACTGGTGATGTTTATTTGGCTGTAGAGGAAAAGTGGCCATTGGCCAGATGTGAAATCAAACATTTCCCTAATTTGTATGTTGTGAGCATTGTAGGAAGTAGTGCTTCGAGGCTCTGTCCTAAGGGATAAATTGTCTGTGGTATAGTTTAGAGAATAATTGGATGCCAAAGATAATGACTTTAATCTGTTACATAGAAAATGCAACTTCTGACAATAGTGAGCATTGGAAGGAGAACTTACTCCATAATTCTAATGCTTTCTCAACTGTTTTAAAGGTCTTTGCACTGACATGCAGGTGAGCAGCAGGTAAACTTTTGCTTCCAAAGACTCAGTGCAGCCGCCTGCAATTAAAGAAGTAAATGCTGGCCTGCAGTATTGTTGTGCGACTGAAATCCTAGCCCTTTGCACAGGCTGTGGCCAGTGCTTTACCTCAAGCTTCGGAACTTTTGCCAGCACACTGCAGATAGCACTGACAATTCGGTGGAAGGAGAAAAACCTGTGTCTTCTAGCTGTTCAGCCCTCTCCCGGCAGATTGAAGGGAAGGGATGAAGTAAGTTTGTTGGCACCTCCTTATGACCCCCGTGTCTGGGCTTGCCGTGCCTTTTAGCCCTCCTAACCCCTGCAGTCTAGGCATTGAGAAGGCTGCTTCCACTCTCCACCGGTCTGTGTGACTCAACAGGGCTGGCTTTCCTAGACTGCACAGTGTAGCATCCTGCAGTGGGGGCAGGGGTGTGGCTTCACTTCAGACATATCCATAGCCTTACTTGTACACTGCAATGCCAGGAATCAGGAAAGCTGCTAATGTGCCTTTAAAGAAAACAAAACACTAGCAGAGGAAGAAGCTGTATCTCATGAGAAACCAGCTGCCAAACTAATTGCTAACTCACATCAGTGGATGGGAGTTAAAGCAATGCAGAAAACCAAATTGTGTGCGTGTATATTTGTGTTTGCATTATGTTGACAAGAATACCCACCAGGAAAGCAAAAAGAGTAAAGTGATAATGTTTATTGCTAATTACAATGATCTGCTAGACCAAAAACTTGCCCTTATTGTTTGTTTGGAATGTTTCTAAGAAAATATTCAGTTTCTGGATTTCCTTGGATAAGGGGGCAGGGGGGAGAGAGTCCTCTCTTTCTGTAACAAGATCGTCAGCTCCCAAACAGCAACTTTCTCGTAACAGACAATGTTGGTAATTCTTGTAACCTGTAAATAATCAGCATTTTCACTGTCAATGGAATGCATAAGTCCAAAGGGAAAAATAGATTCTGGACTTTTGTAAGTACTGCGTATTTTATGAGCACACCACACTTTTTAATACTGATTGGATGACAATACGGATCAAAATCTATCTGTGCGTGATTCCATCTTTCCCTTTTTAAAGGACAAGGTTGGTTTCTATACAATTTTTACCATTTCTGAAGAACGATGACGTGGTGAAAGAACTTAGATTTTGAATGCAGAAGCTAGCATTAGAAGTTTTGGTTCATTTGCAGGAAAATTTTCAGTTGGAACAAAGTCTTGCTCTGGTAATCCTGACTGGAAACAATAAAGCTGATAATTGTATTTTATGAGGAAATCATTTCTGTTTTGGGTTCATTTTCTTTTCACTAATTACTCTACATTTCTTTATAATTAATGCTGAAGCGTGCTTTTCCCAGCCCCATTCTTCAGTGATGCAATATTTCATTAAAAGGGGATTGTCAGTCATATAAGCTATGTAAAAAATTGGCTATTGTTTGGAATAGGTGTTAAACCAGCATTTGCTGGAAGAAATCCAACCCATCTGTAAATCCCACCCAACTTCTTTCACTTTGCCTCCCCCCTATTATTGTTCCACTGAATCCCTGAGTGCAATTTGCTGGCAGGCCAACAAACATTCTGCTCGCCTCCCATTAAAACTTCAGGAACACACAGTAAGTGGCAGCACCTAACCAACCCTGGCTGAGATCAGAAAAGCTAAGTGGAGTCAGACCTGGCCTATACTTGAATGGGAGATCATGGGGAAATCCCAAGACTGTAGACTCCGCCAGCAAATCAGAAAAAGGTAATAAAAGAAGGCAATGCAAAGCATTTCCGTTCTGCTGCCAAGGAAACTACATGGACTTCTGCATGGAGTCTAGTCAAACTCAGTTTGAGGGATTATTCATCTTTACCTAGTGAATGTAGAAGAAATATATAGCACCAAAGAATGCCGGTCACTTTAAAACATGCCACCTTTACTTTTTAAGTACTGGATGCCAATTAGCAGAACCTGGGCCAATTTTGTGGGATTTTGCCAAATTTTATTTGAGCTATGAATGATTGTTTGTTTCAATTTTAAGCTATTAGGTAGGGGAAAGCACAAGTTGTAATTTCCATATTTAATTGTCTTTTTGCATACTGAATAGTTTACCAGGAAACTGGGCAATAAGAGTTCCAATTTTGTTAGGAAGGCTAGAAATGAACCAGTTACAAAAGGATAATTTGTGCATTAATATCTACTCCCAGATCCTGGCTACATCAATTACCTTGAGAATGCAGATACTGCCCATCTTCCATCCCCTTTTGCAAACTATTTTTGGAGAGGCCTTTTTATTCAAAAAGAGGGCTAAGATACAGTAATGTTCAGGATTAACATCTGTAATGAAATAGACTTTCTCCCATTCTCTCAATTATTTTGTAAGATAGTTGAACTGGGCAGGGGTTTTAAACACCCAACTAATAACCTGCCATCATCCTGGGAATCAGAAAACCTCAGGAACATAGGACAGATGTACCTTCTGAAAGCAAGATAGCAACCTAAGAATGACCTGTCATCCAATGGAAGGCAATCTGCCTTCTTCCAAAGTTCAGTAGGTGCAGTCAAGTGGCTTGGACAAGTGGGGAGAGCAAGATCTCAGGACAGTCAAGTAGATCCTCGATCATCTCCAGTCAAATTCCCACAGGAAAGTACAAGTGGTGTCTTTCACATGCCAACATCTGGAAATGTAAGAACACATTATATCAGAGGGTTTGGATGAGGAACCCCTGGTTATTGAACATAATTCCCTGCAGCCATATCCATCATAATCAAAGGTAAAGAATAATGGAAGAGGTCACAGGTTCCCCAGTCCCACCAGAGTAGATTTTGGCCACAAGATTGGTGAACTGCCTTATATCAAATAATTTATTGACTAAAATTTGAGAAAGATGGGAGATAGTTTTCCTTACCAAGACAACCATCTACTACTTTAAAGAGGATAAATGTACTATAAGCAAGGTGCACCCCAGCACCACATCTAGTATAAATGCTAATTTAGAATTAAGTCAATATATCTAATTACCTTAAACAAGTGATTCTCAAAATGTGGTCAGCTGAAGCCTCCCCATCTTCACTGGGCACAATCTGTTCATCATCTCAGCCCTTTTCCCCTTGTGTGCCAACAGTCAGCTGACAAGAGGCAACCCGTTGCCTCAGCATATGCTGGATCCTGAGTTGGCTGCAGGACAGGTGAGATAAAAATTGAATGGTGCTCCAAGTATGTGCAATGCAAGCTCTGCCTTAAGCATTTTAGTGTATTTTATATTGTGTTCAGAACAATAAAGTTACCATGCAATTATATAGGACTTGTCCAGTAAGATTAGATGGAGCCAGCAAGGTCATAGACTGGGCCTTTCAGGTCTTCCCATTGGCTCATACCCTTTCCTTCTCTTTCCCTCCACCTTTCCTACACACACACAGCATTCAGAAAGTATTCAGACCCCCTTCACTTTTTTCAATTTTGTTATGTTGCAGCCTGATATTACAATCATTCAAATTCATTTTTTTTCTCATTAATCTACACCCCATAATGACAAAGTGAAAACAGAAGTTTAGAAATGTCTGTAAATTTATTAAAAAGGAAAAACTGAACTATCACATTGGCATAAGTATTCAGACCCTTTACTCAGTACTTTGTTGAAGCACCTTTGGCAGCAATTACAGCCTGGAGTCTTTTTCAGTATGACGCGACAAGCTTTGCACACCTAGATTGGGGGATTTCCTGCCATCATTCTTTGCAAATCCTCTCAAGCTCAATCAGGTTGGATGGGGACTGTCAGTAGACAACCATTTCCAGGTCTCTCCAGAGATGTTCAGTAGGGTTCAAGTCAGTGCTCTGGCTGGGCCACTCTAGGACATTCAGATTGTCCCTAAGCCATTCCTGTGTTGTCTTGGCTGTGTGCTTAGGATCGTTGTCATGTTGGAAGGTGAACCTTCGGCCCAGTCTGAGGTCCTGGGCACTGTAGAACAGGTTTTCATTGAGGATATCTCTGTACATTACTCCATTCAGCTTTCCCTTAACCCTGACCAGTCTCCCAGTTCCTGCTGCTGAAAAACACCCCCACAGCAGTTGGGGTGCTGCTGCCACCACCATGCTTCACTTTTGGGATGGTATTGGGCAGGTGATGAGCAGTGCCTGGTTTCCTCCAGACATAACATTTAGAATTGAGGCCAGACAGTTCAATCTTGGTTTCATCAGAACAGAGAATCTTGTTCCTCACAGTCTGAGAGTCCTTCAGGTGCTTTTTTGCAAACTCCAAGCGGGCTTTCAAGTTTTTGCACTGAGGAGAGGCTTCCATCTAGCCACTCTGCCATAAAGCCCAGATCGGTGGAGAGCTGCAGTGATGGTTGTCCTTCTGGGACTTTGTCCCATCTCCACACAGGATCTCTGGAGCTCAGTCAGAGTGACCATCGGGTTCTTGGTCACCTCTCTTACTGAGGCTCTTCTCCCCCGATTGCTCAGTTTGGCCGGGTGACCAGCTCTTGGAAGAGTCCTGGTTGTGCCAAACTTCTTCCATTTGAGGATTATGGAGGCCACTGTGCTCTTGGGAACCTTCAGAAATTTTTTTGTAGCCTTCCCCAGATGTGTGCCTTGCAATAATCCTGTCTCTGAGCTCTGCAGGCAGTTCCTTTGACCTCATGGCCTTTGCTCTGATACAGCATGCGTTGTCAGCTGTGGGCCTTCTATAGAGAGGTGTGAGCCTTTCCAAATCATGTCCAATCAATTGAATTTACCACAGGTGGACTCCAATCAAGGTGTAGAAACAGCTCAGCAACGATCAAGAGGCACCTGAGTTAAATTTCAAGTGTTATTGCAAAGGGTCTGAATACTTATGCCAATGTGACATTTCAGCTTCTCCTTTTTAATAAATTTACAGACATTTCTAAAATTCTGTTTTCACTTTGTCATTATGGGGTACTGAGTGTAGATTAATGAGAAAAAAAATGAATTTGAACGATTGTAGTATCAGGCTGCAACATAACAAAATTGAAAAAAGTGAAGGGGGTCTGAATACTTTCCAAGTGCACTGTATATACTCCCAGCTGACCAGCTGGAGAAAGCAGGCGTTTATATTGGGCAGCAGAGGTATAGGAAGATGCTGGAGGCAGATGATCACTTTAGTGACAACAGCAAAGGCATAATTTCATACTGTGCAAGGGAAAACAATGGCAAGCCCCTCCTGCATTTTATCAAGTTAAAGTGACAGAGACATAAAACTACTGAAAATGTTGCCTCCAAGTTACTCAGTATTTCAGTTCTTCTGAACTGTCCATGTGGCTCCAACACTTGAACACTTTATGGCATTTCAGAGAAATCTACGTATGACTTCCTCAAACTCAACTGCATTAAAGCAGACACATCAAAAATTGAGATGCATCAAAATTAGGTAGTAACAACAGTTCATTGAGTAGACAGTAACAATCATCAACTGTGGAGATTTGTTCACTTGAGCAGAGGAACAAAGGTACATTTGCTCTGGGCCCTCCCTTAAATGGAGAGAGAGATTTTGAAGGTTTTACTTGCACCTTAGCAGATTTCCCAAAAGGCAGGAATAGGCAATCTGGTCCACTCCAAATGCTTGGACTACTCTCCCATAAGCTGTCAGCAAGCCCAAAGTCAAGGATTACTGCCTGCCTCTGGCATAATATTTGAGCCAAGATCCTTTTGTCCTGTCTGAGTTTGTATTTCAGATTTCAAATCACAAAGCGTAGCACCAAAATCACCATCTGATTTTGCAAACCGTCTTAGTTCCAGAAACAGTTTGTGCTGGGTCTCAGCCTGCTGATCAGTGGGAATCCCTCAAGGAGGATAGAAAGTCCTAGAAGGCTCAGTTTGGTGCTGCTAAATCATGAAAAGTTCTAAACAGAGCAAAATGCAGAAGGGAATCTGGGGCTAGAGTGACAAAAGTTGAGCTCCAGATTTCTGCAAAGGTGGAGCTATTACACGCAGAAGGGAGGACCATGTCCCCTGTCTCCACAAAGTAATATAGCCTACCAGTCTTAAACTGACATACTTGATACTTGAACAAGAGGGGACTGGGAGAAGGTACGTGTGTGTGGCCACTTCTTTGTGAAAAAAATATCCCCAAATGTCCTAACCATTCAATGTGCCTTGCTGAGATCATCTCCTATCACAGTATCAGTATTTCTATCTTTGGTGAGTGTGAAAGAAACTGGATTATTTGAAACAAATGGATGGTTATGATTATGTACCATCAAGTCAGTGTCAGCTCTTAGTGACCACCTAGATTGATTTTCTCCATGAAGATCTATCCCTAACCTGGTCCTTCAGATGTGCCCATCGCTACTGTAACTGAGTCTATCCACCTTGCTGCTGGTTGCCCTTTCCTCCTCTTTCCTTCCACTTTTCCCAGCATTAGAGACTTTTCCAGAGAGCTGGGTCTTTGCAAAATGTGTCTGACGTAGGATAATTTGAGCCTGGTCATTTGTACCTTGAGTGAGAACTCCTTGTTCAGTGCTTCATTTGTTTGTTTCCTTGGCTGCCCATGCTGTTCTCAGGAGTTTCCTCCAACACTACATTCTGAAAGTGTCAATGCTCTTTCTATCCAGCTTCTTCAAAATCCAATTGAAACAAAACTTTTAATAAAAAGATTCATGAGATCACCTAAAGCAGAGACATTTGGAAGGCATTTGTCCTTCAGGATCAATGCTTTGCAATCTCTGCTCTGTGACTCCAATCCGAATTACCAGGCTAACCCAACTGGCCCGTTGGACCTAAAGGCACGTCTATCCCCACAAAGCTCCGTCTATAGCTCTCTTTAGCTCCCACCGGCTAAAGGTGGAACAGTTGACTTCTTTTGAAAATAGGAACAGGCACAGGGTACAGAGCAGGTGAAACAGACTTGAGAAAACATCATACTGAATCAAAAGCATGCAGATGTTCTGTTTGCAAATCACAATGCAGTGCACACAACCACAGATGTTTTCTCCCTGAAACACGATGCGCTGATCAACTAAAAACAGCAAGAAAGCAGAGTGACTGATGTGGCTGGAGACCACTGTAATTCCTGAGTTGCTCAGGTGCTCAGCAGCGCCTGCCGCTAAACAAGACACATACCTGGTGCTTGCTCCTTGGGTACTGACATCGTGGGGCACAACAAAGTCCTGTTGGTGGTAAGAGGTATCCCATTCACATATGAAAGCCATCACAGCTTCTAGATTTGTAAATACAGCAGGGTCTGTATCTTGGCTGGGAAGGGTCATTGTTATTGTTGATTGATTAAGCATGCCTGTGGTCTTGTATTGTTATTTGATTACCTTAGTCTGTTTGTATATGTTGTGATTGTTGCAGACTTTGGGAGTTGTTGGAAGTTTTAGGAAAGCAAGCAAGGTGGACAAATACTACGGTATTCCTGACTCACCTCTTTCATTTTATTAGTAGAAAAGACAAAACAGCTACATTTGATTTAGTTAGATGGGTAAAATAAACTATACATTCAATAAACATTGAATTTAGCCCCAGCCACACCTTTGCTTATCTACACTGCTGCTGGTGCATGTTTTCCATCTGGAAGGATCGTTGTATTGCCAGGTGCTTAGCAGACAGGATATTTATGGTGTCATTAGTTTTGTTTCCAAAGGATGCAGTACACCCACTCCTCGTTTAGCAACCAAATTCCATTCTAACAACCAGGTCATTAAGCGAAATGGTCGCTAAGTGAACATGTGACTGAAAGAGAGAGAGATGCTGCAAAGATCACTGGTTGCTGCCATCTCATTCAGATAAAGTTCTCTCATACAGCTATGCCAGCGTTACTCTCACTCTGGTGTGTGCTGTCAGGCACCTTAAATTTGGTTGTAAATGCATGCATTGGTTGCAAGATTAATTTTTTATTACCATCGTATTTGCAAATGATCGCTAACCGAGGTGGTCACTAAATGATGAGTGAGTGTATCTAAGAGATGCCCACCATGTTCATTTGTATCTCTGCCTTTTTTTTTCCTAGAATCCATATGGTAAATGTATGTCAACCTGTGCATCTGGGGAAATACAATAAGGAGGCACCCCAACCAGCACAGGGCAGCTGATATTTGGTCTTGCTTTCTCTCAAACTCCCATGACTTATCAATAAAAGGACTGGTTCTGTGAAATAACTAGTTGACGTGGGAGAGGAACACCATCAGAAAAGTGTCTAAATTAATGTGGAAAAGGGTTGCGGTGATTTGGAATGCAAACTACACAAAAGGGACAGGAGGTGACCAGGTTCATTTCCTGACTCTTCTAAAAAGTTTGGGCAACATCTGCCCATCTCAAACCCAAGAATAAGGCATGTAAATCAGGGTTTGGCCTGAGCTGCTGTAGGCCCTGCATTTACAAAACCTCCCTCCCACTGCATGGCTTGTGCATACGCCAATCCACACTCTTCCTTCCTGTCATGTCTTTTGTTCTGACAGAATGCAAAAAAAAAAAGTAAAAATCCAAGCAATCCCTATGATGGGGGAGTTGAAATGCCATCAAGATACCAGTCTCCTTGGTGTTGGCCACAATAGTGGTAATATCCCTGAAGACCCTGCCAATAAGACTCGGGGCATGAGAAAGGTTTGTTCAACCAGTTTATTTGGTACCAAACAAAGCAGGGTCCCTCTCCCAAGAGAGGGAACCCCCATTTGTGCATGCAAAACTTTTTATACCTGGTCAGCCTGCCGCCTGTTGGTTACCTCCTTGCGCAAGCGTTCTGCAGCTTTAGTTATATAAGTGTTGACTTCCTTCTGGCCAAATAAGGTCTTTCCCCTCCCTGAGGTGTGGAATTACATAATTGGGGGTGTTGTTTTTACTCTGCTAATGGGCCCTTTGGTGACCTTTGGTCAAAGCTGTCTTCTGCTGCCCTTACTGGCCTGTCTGATCCCGTTCCAGAGAGCCTTTTCTACACTGCTGGCAGGTGCAGCGCTCACGTCCCGTGTCACCGCCCTCATTGGGAGTTCTGAAATCCAGGTGAAGGCAAGAGTTTCTGTAAATGGGGTAGCAGGCAGGGCACAAGCTCCAGAGACGCAGTTTTTAAAAAAGGAACAACCCGCTAATTTACGGCAATGTCAAACACGCCATAGCCAAGCCACAAAGAAACCAGCTCAGCTCTTGAAATCGCTCAGCTTTGTGGATTTCAGAGCTGCTTTAAAACGTGTCGAGTTCTTGAATGCAACACCTTCCTCTCTGCCCCCAGAGCCCTGGTATGATTTAATGGAGGCCCAAGATGCACACAAAGGCTCCTAATTCAGCCTATTGATTAATCAGAGGCAAGCTGCTTGTACTGCTGTGGGCTCAAAAACACCCTGCCTTCTCAGCCCTGAGGATTTGGAATGGCCTGTACCACTCTTACAATGGCAAGCCTGGGACTGAGGCCTAGGTGTGCCATCTTCACTTCCATCATGGAGGAAAGGCAGATCTCTGGGTGTTAGTGGGCCCTGCAGGAAATGATTGGATGCAAGTAAACCGAGCCCTGGTAACTTCAGCCACTAAGAATGAAGTTTGCTGTGATCAGCATGTGGAGCATAATCCTGAATTCTGATTCTTAGTATGGTAGAAAGTTGGGGAAGCTGATGGAAAAGTAACTTTGCGACCCATCCTCGCATTTATGACCTTTGCAGGTCTGTAAAGCAAAGGAAAGCTAAAGTACGATCATAAGCACAGTCGTGGTTTCACTTAACGACTGAGTTGCCAGCCCCAATTGCCAACACTAAATAAGGACTTCCCATACAAAATATATAACATATACAGTACATGTATGCTTACAAGCATATACATCTTACTAATAAGTGACCTAAGGAGTAATTTTTATTCTTTGGACATCCCGTTGCCAAAAAAGTCACCCACAACCTTTGCTAAGAATAAACATTGGCTCTTTTAATAACTGCTCTCTTACTCTTGTTTAAGAAATGGTTCTTATGATAAAACTTTTCCCCATTTTTTAAATACTTCTCTTCATCTGAACAATCTAAAAAAGACAGTTTGCACGACAAGATACTCTCATTGCCTGATCTGAACAACCTGCACGTTTACTCGTCTTGAATGCATTTGCATTCCATACCAAAAAAATAAAATGTATTTGTATTTAAAATATGAATAATTCTTTATGGCAGTTTCCTTTATAGCATCAAGGGATTGGAGTCCCTTTCTAATTATAGCTCGGGGTTAATGTTAGTTTTTTAAAAAAACGGGAACTGGTTCTTTTTTCAGACAGGACTCATATTTTTCCAAAATACTGGTTTTGTAGAGAATTTGTTTTCCCACTACTAAACTCAGATGCAATGCACTAACGAGATGTACTGCGAGTCAGGGTCATGAAGTGTTCTGGGTTCCTTCAAGCTTGTTTGTTAAAAAAGTATTCAGAGAATAAATATGTACTGTACATCTGAGTTTTTTGGACAAAAGTGGGTAAATATTTATGCCCAGAAAATGTTGCATTGTGCAGTGTAAGTTCTAACTTAAAATAATGTATACTGTACTTATTTATTTGGTATTTATTTTACCAGGTTATATTTTTCTAGACCATGGAGTATCTGATACAATTGTAAAAAGTTCTGCAGAACTATGGATGTGTCCAGGAAGGCCACAGGACAAACTCCATGAAGGCAACTGCCAACTCTCACAGGTTTTGCCTAGTGACCTGGAATTCAATGGTATCCTGATCCTAAACATGGAGGTTCAGTGGAGCCATCACAATTTGTGAGCAATGACAGCCTCATCCTCCCATTAAAAGTTCCCCTTTAAAACTATATAAAGTAGTGAATATATTGAATATATATATTTTTTATTACAGTCCCTGACCAGAATTGCAAACAGAAACACATTAAAAATAAAGTAATGGTTTTCTAAACATGTACAACATTCCAAATGGGAAACTTAAAAGCCAAATTGAAATTCAGTGGATTTCCAAAGTGGGTGGAGGAGGGAATGGGAAACCAATGTGTGTCAGAGAGGGTGAGAAATGATTCTGGATTTATTGTTGGTTAAAATGCAGACCAGAGCTGTCTTTTCTTAGAAAATCTTTCCTGGCAGGGCCTTTAGGAGAGAGACCATGGAAGATAAAAGAAGAAATTATACCCGGTCTGGAAGTAAATACCCTTTCTGGGTACCCCTGTGGTAGCTGGGGTAAAAATAGGCAGGTCAAAGACCAATCATTGTACAGTAGTTTAATCGATTCTTTCTTTGTCCATTCCCAGATGAGATTTGCTTGTAAATTAAAACACATTATTAAGTTTCATTGAATCTGTTTCTCTTTCATGCCACTCCAGGTTTTTGTTGCTGCTGCTGCTGCTGCTGCTGCTGCTGAGGTAACATTTGGCTAAGCCTCTTTCATATGCAGGTCCAGTAATCAGCCTTTCCCAGCCTGTCACCCTCCAGATGCACTGGATTATAACTCCCAGAATGCCATGCCAGCTGGGAATTGTGGGAGGTTGTAGTCACATTCATATGGCAGGCCCAACAACTCCAGGAAGGCTGGCTTGGAGTGAGATAATGCAACCTTTTGCAAAATAAACTGGTTATCATTTACCTGGATAGACAATTGACCATCCACTTACTGGACTTCTGTCTGGACTGATCTTCATTTTATTGTCCCTCATCCAGTCCTTCATGAAGGACTTTCGCTGCCTTGTCTGGAAGCGATGAAGGGGGGATGAGAGATGTGAGAGAACGAGGTGTGATATCAGCATGCCGCTTCTGCTGTTTTACTTTAAATCTCCACTGCCCCAATCTTGTGAGACACAAACACCCAAGGATACAATTACAAAGAGAATACTTTTCACAAATGGGTCCAAGACACTCTTTCTGATAACCTAGTTATGAAGACCATAATCTTCATGAGGCACTTTTCTAGGTGGGTGGTGGGTAAAAAAGTGGGCTTTTAATATTTTTGCCCCTGGTATGGAATTCTGGTTCTTCAGAGAGATGGAGGGATGAGCAACAGGAGGCACTTCAGGTACTGTCGACATCCAATTTCCAGCAGCCCATGGTCAGTGGTGAGGGACGATGGGCCTTGCGACATGACAACATCGGAAATAAAGGGTGGCATGCTGCTTAACTCTGATTTAATGCCCGGCTTCATGGGTCTTATGTGAGTCTTGCCCTTGATTGTACAACCACATCTGTTACCATTTTGCTGCTCATTTTATCTGCAGCTGGTGTCTGGCTTTGGCTTTCAGTTTTCCGTTGGTAAAAGAGAAGTGTTCTTAATTAAATAAGTGCTGAAAGAATAAGAGATATTGATGTTGAACTCCTTGTTTTATGGTGCAGAAGGATCCAGCTGAATTCGCTTCCCAGCCAGAATAATGCAACGTGGTAAGGTGGCATGTTTTTGTAAGTCGCCCAGAGTCCCCCATTGGGGGGAGATGAGCGGGGGAGAAATTTGATTAAATAAATAAATAAATAAATGAGAGATGCATTTGGGTACCCACTCAAGTTCAGCCAGTTTCTAGCCAGGTGTGTAGAAGTAGCTCCTTGATGTGCACTCCTTATGTGATTGTGACCAATGGAAATATTATGCCTGGTACAAAAGCAAATTTCCTAAGCCACACCGGCAGGAGATGTTGAGACTTGTCGTTCCAACCTTCTGGAGGACAGCAGTTTACAGAAGACTCCATCCTAGCACATCATAAACATTATAAAACATTCAATAAACTGAATCTTCCTTTATTTTTTATTTTTTGGTACCTTGAAGTCAGTCTTGACTCTTGGCCACTGCCTGGCCTAGTCCCTGCAGCTGTCTTGGCAAGATTTCAGAAGTGGTTTGCCATTGCCTGCTTCCTGGGGCTGGGAGGGAGAGACTGGCCCAAGGTCCCCTAGCAATAATATTAATATCAATATGTTATCTACTGTAATAGTGCCCAAAGAATGACATGGTTGTTTTCCTTGCAGAATCCTAAAACGTTAGCCAGTCATTTTCCTGTTGTAAACCCCGACCTTGTTTCTGTTCCAAAGAAAATATGCAACTCCAGTTAATCCAGCGGACTTCTCAAGTTTATCCTTCATAGAACAGAGAGTAAATAGAAATGTATGGGCCAAGGTCCATGGAAAGGTGCAAGGTGACTTAGTGTTTGTGTTTCCAAGGCAGCTGTGCTTCTTCCCATCTTCACCAAGAATGGCTGGATTAAAGGGGACTACGTGGAACACTTTGGATTCCTGAGTATAAAAGGAGCTGTAACCCCAGGGTAACAAGCACTCATTCGCCATGTTGAGGCTTTTAATCTTCACCGCTGTTGTCCTTTGCAGTAAGTATTACTGAGTTTTTCCATTAGGCTGGAGGGAGCATACAACATTGAGACTGTTTAGCTGCCGCTCAAAATAGCATGTATGTATGTATGTATGAAGCTGCTTTACAGATAATTTGGGGGGTCCATCTGGCCTTATCCTGCCCACCCTGGGCTTCCCAATGCCCCACGCATATACAGACTGACGCAACAGGTTATTCCATAATGCAGAAAAAAATACAGTGGGTATTGTGGCCACAGCTGGGAAAGGAGATGGAAGGAATTCCAGAAGCCCAGATTTCCCTACCTTGTTAGTAGAGACTGGGCCCCAAGCTCTTGTTAGAAGGGGTACGATCCAGAAATAGGTTTTAGCTCCCTGAAAGAAAGGACTCAGACTGTCTCCTCACTTCAATGACAGACCAGTGGTTTTCAACCTTTTGCAAGGGTTCCCCAGTGAAAGGTTTTAGTAAGAGGAAAGTATTGAATTTCCCTGCCCAAAGCCCAGAACTTACATTCCTTCTAAGATGTGCACGTGTGCGCGCGTGCACACACACTACTCGTTAAACCCACGCACAGGGTAAAAAGGGAGTAAACACAAAATAAAGTTACCCCCAAATAACAATAAATGTAGGCACCATAAAACTCCAGGCTCACAAGGAGTCCTGCGCAAGCTCAGTGCCGCAGCTTAACTTGCAGGAGTGAGGGTCGCCTGGTGCCACTGCGGCACAGACTGAGTGGGAGCTTCTGGAGGAGGTGCCTTTCGCCCAGAACGGCAGGCAGGTAGGCCTTTCCCGGCCTTGCGCTTGCCGCCAGCTGCTCCAGATCAAGCCCAGCTAGAGACACGCTGGGCACAACTCCAGAGCCTCCTGTGCGTGGAGGAGTGCCTCCATCCGCCTGCCAACAATGTTCAATTAATATCTGCCCACAATTGTTAACTTGATAAAAAATTTCAATTCAACTTTAAGTTCAGAATACTCCCAGAGAAGAAGGAAAGAATGGGAAAAAAATGAAAGAGAGGGGGCTATCTAAATTCTTTTTGTATACTGCTTTCCTTCCTTCCTTCCTTCCTTCCTTCCTTCCTTCCTTCCTTCCTTCCTTCCTTCCTTCCTTCCTTCCTTCCTTCCTTCCTTCCTTCCTTCCTTTCCTCCTTCCTAGGGCTGAGAGAGAGAGTAACTGGCCCAAAGTCTCCCAGCTGGCTTCGTGCCTAAGGTGCCACTAGAACTCATGACCTGCCACTTTCTAGCCTGGTGCCTTAACCACGATACCAAACTGGCTCTCCTTTCGGTGACTGGCAAGTTTATATGATAGTATGTAAGCAGGTATATGTAGAGCCAGTTTGGTATGGTGGTGAAGGCATCAAACTAGAAACCAGGAGACTGTGAGTTCTAGTTTCTATACTTTAAGAAATATGTAAACATTTTAACATGTCACTATTACATATACTTGCAATTTACTCATATTGTGAGGCACAAATTTGTACTTGGAAAAGCTACAAAAAACATTTTTTTCCATACATGGCATGTCAGAAATTAGAGGAAACATTTCCTAGAACCAACCCTATGCCAGTCCTCAAACACAAGAGGAGCAAAATGTCAAAAAAAGGAAGGAAGGAAGGAAGGAGGGAGGGGGGAGGAAGGAAGGAAGGGTTGTTTATTAGTGAAAGGGAACTACAGAAAAAAGGCAACAATCATACCCAGATCAAAGCAATGCACTCACTTTAATTAAAATATTTAGTTAGGGTTGGAAAATGATTGTGGGTAACTTCCAATTTCGTCTGCATCCAGCATACTCCCACTCAATTCCTTTATCCAGAGCAGAGCAGACACACATGCAACTCAGTTCAGCTAGCAAAAGTATAGCTTGATGTTTATTGATTAAATATCAGCAAACATGAAGAACTTTTCACTGGCAAAAATGGGACAAAAGACAGGCAGTCGTAGGGAGAGAGAGAGAGAGAAAAAATATGAACAATAAGCAAGAATTTACATTATCTATTATCAACCAGATTCAAGACAAGTTCAACTACAATTTCAGCTGAGAAACCATAGCCATCTTAGACCAAGCCCGTTCCCAAAATGCAAGAGAATTCCTAGCGGTGTGGCACTCTGAGCAGTCAGCCACTGACACATTAAAATAAGCTCCATCAACAAACCATTCAAGAAAGGAAGCGATCAAAGACCAAGGAAAGAGGCAAACATCCTCACACGCCCTTCCGCAACCAGTTTCAACCAGTACACAGATAAGCAGGAACCAGGACTAGATAAACAAGATCAAAGGAGAAAAAGTACCCCGCCCAAAAGGCGATCAAGGAAGAAACAAGGCCCCAATCGAGGCTGGGGAAACAAGCTACCATCTATAACCAGCCAGCAAACCCCACTCCCCCCTGCACTGATGATGATATGAAATGTAGGCAGGAAGAGAAGTAAGCTCAAAGAACTCCCAAACCCACGATACATCTGTCAAAAGGACTCAGAATTTTCCAGAGTGATTGAAAAAAAAAATACTGTGGGTAATTAGCATGGAGAATCCCAAAAGGAGTGACCTTTGGGTATTCCAGCCTTAACCCTTTTATGTACGTAACAGCAGCAGAATAAAGATGGAAAGTAGATACTTGATGATCTACCTGGACTGTGAAAAAAACCAATTTGATGGATAGGGATCAGGTACCCAACATTTAGCATCTCCTTTACGAAGCTTGTGGGTTTCAGTACAGGCTCACCATCTGGGCCTTGTTTGGATGTTCAGAGACAGGCCTTCCTTTTCTTCTTCCTCTCCTGCTCTTTTGCCAGTGCAGATGGAGAATGAAAGCAGAGAGCTGGGCCAGTAGGTGCTCCAGGCTCAAAATGTCTGCAGCGTGTGAGAACTGAACTGAAAGGCTGCAAGGGGGCTTGCCTTCTCACATATCTGGGGAAGTGCAGCTTTGCGTTCCACCGAGATGCTTCTGCATCCCTTCCATGGTATTTATACCAATGTTTAAGAGACATTGCGTGAGATAGCAGGAAGACCCCTTTATGTCTCCCTTCCCTCAAAGTGGGTACCTTAACTTGCCCAGGTGGAGTATGTTGACAAACAAAAGAAAGTGTGAACAAGCAGGCAATCTCAGATGGAACTGGACCATACCCCCTCATGATGTCCCAAGCAGAGTCACTCCTTTCAATGCAAAAGATTTTATAGCTTGTAATGGTACAGGTGATATGCTCATAGGAGGTGGCCTCCCGTGATCAGTTCTTGAGTTCTTTCAAGTTGCCATTAAAAAAACATTTTCTATCTATCATCTATCTATCTACCTACCTACCTACCTACCTACCTACCTACCTACCTATCTATCTATCTATCTATCTATCTATCTATCTATCTATCTATCTCGTGGCTGCAATAACTTGAGCTTATGCTGCTGACTGCTTTTACTCTTAAAGGCTGCTGCTCAGAGGAAACACATGTGGAAAATGGACGTGTTGTTGGGGGCCAAGAGGCAAAGAAGCATTCATGGCCATCACAGGTAAAAACAGCTTCTTTCCAGGAGCTGAAGGCCAAGTTTTCCACCTTTTGCATTTTAATAGGTAGTGAAAACAGGGATAAAGCGGGAAACCAGTTTTAGGTGGAAGACAAAGGGGAAAAGATTCTGGAACAAGCAGAAAAAAGGTTGCAGACCCTTTCTTCTCAACTGCTTCCATTTTGTTCAAATTTGCAGCCTCCGTTATTTGCAGCAACTGCTGCAGTTGTTCAGGCAAGGCGGGTTGTGGGTAGTCTGACCCTGATTCGTTCCAAAAGCAAAACAGCGTTGTGCTGGAAGGGGAGCAGAGAAAAATAAAACATTTCCTTTGAGCGCTTCCACATGGCAGCCGTAAGGGGCTGTCATCCAGTGTGGGAGCCATCAGGAGGTGTGCCAGAATAAAGATGTGCCTCAACAATGAAGCAGAACTGGGTTGGGTCTGCAGGAAAAGCAGCAAAGGAGAAGGCGGAGAGAGGCTGGGTGTGGCCCTCAGGGCAGGAGACACAGGAGCACAGGCTGCCGTTCCAAACTTTCCTTAAAATGAAGTGCCACACCAGAGTGTACAACTTAGTTTGTGCCAGAAGAAGGTGGAAAACACCTCTTTAAAACTGGGTCAGGAAAATATGAGTTCCAGCTCAGATCAGCAGTGCATTAAATACAACATCATCCGTTTATGCCTTCTAGATACAACTGTCAAGACATCTCCAATCTGCATTTACTCAGTCACACGGAACAAACCTTTCGAATCATGGATTTGGAAGGAAACCTTTAGGCCACTGAATCCAATTTCCTATTTGGTGCAGGAATCCAAAGGAAAACATTTGCAACACGTGGCACTCTATGGAGCAATTGCTTTGAAAGCCATCCCGTTTTCAGCATTGGTGGGATGGTCAGCAAAGCATAGCGGTTGTGAATGCACACGCATGGGGAACCAGCCAGGAGCTGCTTTCAAAGTAGCTGTGCAAGCCTTGTAAATGATGCGGTTGCTTTAATCATTTAAAGTGAACAGTTCCTAACCTCCACTTTAATGACTCTGTCTAGAATACTTTTTGACAAGGAACTCAGGACTCTCTCACTCTTACTCTCTCTGCAATTCCACATGTAGATTTCCCTTCAGTACTCTTCCAGTGGGAACTGGTATCACACATGCGGTGGGACGCTGGTGAAACAAAACTGGGTGATGACAGCTGCTCATTGTGTGGACAGGTAACAGAGGACAACTGGGCATTTGGGTGTTTTTTTCCCCTGGGGATTTCTTCTTCTCCAGGGAAGGAGGCTTAACATTAGACTGGTCCTGTGCAGAAATTTTTCATCTTGGCTTTCTCAATATCTGTAACACTGAAAATATGAAATGTATTTTTTCTTCCTTGGGCTTCCTTGGAAGACAGAAAGTCCCCAAAGTAGGTCACTGTTATTTATTTATAAGATGTATATCCTACTTTTCATTCAGGAGCGAAAAGTGGAATACATAATGTTCCTCTTCCCATTTTCCCCTGCAACAACAGTGCTGTGAGTCTGGTTGACCTGAGAGAGAGGGTGAGTGACCCAAGTCACCTTCCATGGCTGTGAATGGACTAGAACCCTGGTCTTCCAACCCCTAGTCCCACACCCTAACCATTGCGCCATCGTTGTCAGGTTCAGCCCAAAGAACTCCATGAGACAATGCAGATACAGTTCTGTTGCGTTTATTAGCTTCCACCTCAAGACAGAAATCTCTCCAGACTGAATCTAATTTCCCAAGCCAGCAAGCCAAAACACCGTGAATTCCTTAGGGTGGTGCCAGTCTCATCTTCTTAAACTTCCCACGCTCTTGCCGGGGGCTAAGGAAACACTTATCTCCTCTAGCACGGCCTTCATAACACCATTCCACCACAATCGTTGAGCTTCTGGAAAAGAGAGAAGAGAGGAGGTACTTTGCTCCTCATGAGACTGGGCTAGAAGAGCAGTGTGAAATTGATTTTGTTCGTTAGCTTCTTCCAAAATGTGTTTCAATCATTCAGACTCTCAAACACGATTCAGTGGTGGATCATGTACATCCCTACATCATACGGAGAGTCAATTGTTTCCATCTGATGGAATCGACATATTTTGATTACTTTTACTGTTGGTCAGATTAAACTTTCTATTGACCAGTTCTCCCTGAAAGCCTCTACTCACATCTCTTACTTTGCCTTTCTAGATGTTTTTCCATAGAAAGAAAGTTAAATTCTATGAAATATAAGACATTGTGCAAACATGTCTTCTGTGGTTGGTTGATTGTATTCCAACTGCTTGAGTTCCCTAGGTTACCAATGCAAAATAAATTAATAACGCAACTATGCCTTGAATCCTTCTGGGAAAATGTAATGGTATGTGGGAATGACCTCTGGAGACAGGATAAAGACCGACAGCCTAGGTGATGGTCTGAGAAGAGGCAGCTCAGTCCACAGATAGGGAAAAGCTTCAGATGGGAAGAGTTTCAGAAGGGACCTCCCTAATTTTCCAGAGACTAAAAGGAAAGCAGGGGAGAAATACTTTGAGTCTTGCAAGATTCTGTTAAAGTAACTTTGCAATAAAGATAGAGCAAGTACTCCTGGTTGTGCTCCTGGTCTGAACTGCCTCTCCAGGCTGACAGAAAAGAATTGGCTGCAAACATCTTTTTACCTGTCTTTATAAGAACCATGTTTTAGGTGAGTATATTTTTGAATGAACTCCATCCAAAATAGTATTTTGCACTCAAAACTTTGTTTAGTGGGGCATATTCACAGGCTACCAAGTGCTATGAAAGTCAGAAGTGGCTCCTAGTAATTATCATGAACTGAACCTCTTATTTACCTCAAGTACTTTGCTGCTTCTGTTCTGTATTGGACAATATTTATAAGTGAAGTTGTTGAAGCTTGTGGAAAGATTCCAAATTGGTAACACAACTCCGTTCCATTTTCTTGCCCTCTTATCTACAGGAAAAGGAATTTCCGTGTGGTGGCTGGGGACCACAACATTAATCAGAATGAAGGCCATGAGCAGATCCTAAGTGTGGAACGGATCTTTGTACATCCAAACTGGAACAGCAATAATGTTGCTCGAGGGTAAGTGGAGTTGCCCTGAAAATTGCTCAGTCCTACCCATGTACTGTAAGCCAGGGATTCAAAACTCTTTTAGGTCAGCAGGTACGTTGGGGCACTGAGACTTCATTGGAGGTTGTTCTCAAAGAATACTCCTGATGAGTAGGGCCCGTCTCTTAATCTGAAGCCAAACCAATGAGGAGGTTCCCATCTGTGACATAGATTGCAATTATGCCTAACCATTAGATCAGGGTTTCTCCACCTTGTCAACTTTAAGATGTGTGGACTTCAACTCCCAGAATTCCCTAGCTAGCATATGCTGGCTAGGGAATTCTGGTACCTGAAGTCAACACATCTTAAAGTTGACAAGGTGGAGAAACCCTGCATTAGATAGTTAAGTGCTGAATGTGCTGTACTACTGCCCAGGTTGTCCTTGAAGGCTTTGCTGCAGTTTGGCAGTGGCTTACCAAATTGCCCAAATATTGGATACAACTGACTTCTAGCCATTGCTAACCATACAGTCTGTCCATGATTTGCATCAAGTAAATGAAAGAAGTGTCTCTAGTATTTGGAGATACCTAACCATTGCCAGGAGAGCCAGTTTGGTGTAGTGATTAAGGCACCAGGCTAGAACCCAGGAGACCAGGAGTTCTAGTCCCGCCTTAGGCACAAAGCCAGCTGGGGGACCTTGGGCCAGTCCCTCTCTCTCAGCTGTAGGAAGAAGGAAGAAAGGGCAAACCACTTCTGAAAAGCCTTGCCAAGAAAACTGCATGAACCTGTTCATGTAATCACCAGGAGTCAGGACTCACTTGAAGGCACAAAAAACATATATTGCCAAATCATGAATGCTGGTTTGGAAACTGCAGTGCTCCAGCTGATTGCTGAAGTCAGTGGGCAGTGAGAAGAACTAGTGTGGTATATATGCCACTTAACCATTTAATCCAGAACAGGCCCACATTCTTGTTTCTGACAAATCTTAAATTTGCTGCTTCTTTTTTCTTCTTTCTCTTCCTTCTCTGGTTTCTCTGTTCCTTGGCAGCTTTGACATTGCACTGCTCCGTCTTTCAAAAAGTGCAACTCTGAACACATATGTGCAGCTTGGTGCTTTGCCTCCCTCTGGCCAGATCCTGCCCAACAATAATAATTGTATCATCACTGGTTGGGGCAGAACCAAAAGTGAGTATTATTAGAATTCACACAGTATACAAGGGATGGTAAGAGGGTCATCATTAGATGGCCCAGAGACATAGGTGCTTAAGTTGTTAGTCTTGTTGGTCCCAATCAATCAGTCAATCAATCAAATAAGATCATAACTATTGGAATGAACAAATTGTGAATAAATGTCATCTTAATTAGATGAGCATTTGCAGTGGTGGTGAAAATTTATATGGAATTCTAACGTATCTTAAGATTCAGTCTGCCAAGAACCTTATTCAAGTAAGCACTCTGCAAGCCGATATAGATGTATTTCTTTACTGCACCAATACTTGCCTTTCTACTGAGAGTTCAGGATAATGATTAGTGGCTTTCCCCTAATTTTATCTCTGCAACAATTTCCCTGTCAGATTGGTTATGCTAAAAAAGAGTGGCTGCTGTTGACAGCCAAAGAGGTGGCCTTGAAGCAAATATTTAGAAATATATAAGCAAAAAGGACAAAAACATTCCTCAAGTCCTGGGAACAGCGATAATATTAGGAAGAGGCTCAGGCTGGCTCCCCCCTGATTGGTGGGGTTTAAGAAGGAGAGGAGAAGAAGCCCAATCAGACTTACAAGATGCTGTTATTATAGTCTACCACTATAGTATCATTCTAGTCTTCCTATAGAGTTGATTTTTGGGTCTGGTCTAACTCCTAGGGATGACACTAGCCAAAATCACCCAATCGACTCTATGTGAAGTGAAGACTTGAATCTGAACCTTCTCGCTCCCAGTCCAACACCTTCATCTCTACATTACTGGCTGTATAGATCTGCCATTTTGCTTTGCCCGAGCTTGACCCTGAGGCCTTGGAAATAAAAAAAATGAAGCCAGATAGGCAATCCACTTATCCACAGCATCAAAGATGAGGGACATGTGGTCTTTCAGATGCTGTTGAACTAAAGCTTCCAGCCATCCCTGTGTGTATGGCCAATGGTGAGGCAGTTCAGCAGTATATGGAGAACCAAAGATTCCCCACACCTACCTTATGCTCTTCATCACTGGGAATTCCTCCTTTCATTTCATAAGGTGGGAAGTCAAAATGAGGTTTGGGCTTATTCTTCTTGAGAATGCTGACACCATTACTCTGGGCATTTTTGTGCAGCAAATGGGCAGCTGGCATCAACTCTGCAGCAAGCCTATCTCCCAGTCGTGGATCATGCTATCTGCTCCAGTCCATCCTATTGGGGCTCGACAGTTAAGAATACCATGGTGTGTGCTGGAGGTGATGGCACACGTGCTGGATGCCAGGTAACCTCATGCTACAAACATTTGCTATAAAAAGCATGTGCATGTTAACAGATGTAATGGAATGTGAGAATGACCTTGGAAGACGGGGGAAGAGATGCCACCTAGGGAATGATCAGATAAAAGGGGGAGGAGCCTTCCACTGAGTAACAGGCAGAGAAAGAAACTTGGAAAGGACCCACCCTAACTTTGAGGTGGTAAATAAGGCATGGGGGAGATTTGTACTTTCAGACTTGCAAGGTTCTGTTAACATAGCCTAACAATAAAGCAGAAGTAGCTCATCTGGTTGTGTTTCCTGTTTGGTTCACCTGGGAGGGCTGAGAACAATCTTGCAAGTCTGAAAGTACAAATCTCCCGCTGTCCCTTTTTACTGCCTGATCAGTTAGGGCGGGTCCAAGTTTCTTTCTCTGCCCCTTACTCAGTTGCGGCTCCTCCCCTTTTTATCTGATCATTGCCTAGGTGGCATCCCTCCCCACCCCTCTTCCAAGGCCATTCTCGCATTCCATTACACAACAGAAGGGAGTTTCAGGAAGGTCACTGCCTGCCACAAAAACGTTATCTAGCCCAGCCTTCTGCCCTGCCCTAAACCACTTCAATTTGGCAGCAAGTGTGCAAATTCAGCAAAGCTAAGCTGCGTTTCTCTAAGCTAATGTTGCCAGTTCCTTCAGTCACTCTTCCTGGAGCTTTGTTTCAGGCCCTTGGTCATCCTCATTGCTCTGCTTTGCACCCATTCCAGGTTCTATGAATCACTCTTGAGATGGAGCATCCAGTATTGGATGCAGAACTTGCAGTGGGGTCTGACCCAGGCAGAGCAAAGAGAAATTATTCCTTCCTGTGATTTGAATATTCCATTTTTATTCTGTGGCATAACACTTCATCTGATTTTTCAGCAACCATATCAGGCTGCTGACTCACTTTCAGCTTGCAGTCCACTACAGCAGCATTTCCCAACCTTGGTAATGCTGGCTGGGGAATTCTGGGAGTTGAAGTCCATACATCTTAAAGTCGTCAAGGTTGAGAAACCCTGCACTGCAGTTCCAAGATTCTTTTCAAGGGTGTGACTGCAAAGCCAGGAATCCCCCATCCAATGTCTGTTTCCTAAGTGAAGAACTTTTCCTTATCTGAGAAACTTCAGGCAAATTTACCTTGAGAATCAATCTTGCCAGAATGGGTGATAGGATCCTGTCTGAGGATTTGGTTATTTATCCATTTTTTACTTGCAATATCTAAGGAAACCAAATTTCTCCAAAACAATCATACTGCAAAAGCCCTCTTAAATCAGCTGCTTAGAAAGCACTGTACAGTACCAACTTGGTGGTTCATTTGCAGGCTGCACATTGCCCTACCTTGGTTTATTTCAGCAGGTATTTTATGCTTTGTAGAAAAATCAGAGAACACAATATATTTGGTGATGCAACTCTCCCATCTTGGCTTTGTATCCTAGGGGGATTCTGGAGGGCCTTTAAACTGCTTGGTGAATGGCAGATATGTCGTCCATGGAGTCACTAGCTTCGTTTCCAGCTCTGGATGCAACGTTTACCGGAAGCCAACTGTGTTCACCCGAGTCTCGGCTTATATTTCCTGGATGAATAGTGTAAGTTTGCTGTAGAATCAAAGAATCGTCACATGTAAGGGTTGGACAAGTCTCTACTGATCATTGAGTTCAACCCCTGGCCTAGTGCACAGAATACTCTGCAGGTCAAGAAATGCTCTTATGGGAACCAGATAAAGGAAAAGGTCAAACTCTGGGAGTTTTCACAGCTGATTCTGTTCAGCTTTATTTATTTGTTAGTTTGTTTAAATAAAGGATATGGCCATCCAACTCAAACACTGCATGCAATATTAGATGGCAAACGATGGACCAAAACCAAAACAAGATAGAGATTTTCATTTAAAATCCAACCAGATATAAATAGGCAACCAGAATCTTATATTCATACCTCTTCCAGATGGGGATTCTAGTCATCTTAGCCTAACACCCAAGGAAAAACCCAGTTTTGTTTTTGCTTTTTCTGAAGGCAAAAGAGTTGGGGCCCATAGTGTCTCCATAGGAGATCATTCCATACGGCGGGTGCCGCACTTGAAGAATTGTTGAACAATGCACTTAGACTGCCAGCTTAGTCCAACTTTGTGGTGCCCATTTAATCATAAATAAGATTTGTAAAGGAGAGCCAGTTTGGCGTACTGTGTGTGTGTGTGCGTGCGCATGTGTGTATTAGTGAAAGTGTGACACAGTTATTTATTTCCACCGAGTCTTTCCCTTAAAAGAAAGGATTCAGAGTACCAACAGAAAGAAGGAGCAATTAATGTGGGTGGGAAAACAATTGTGATGATTTATTTCCTTATTCATTCATTTAATTGCATACACTGAACCTGGTGTTGACCTCATTATAGCTATATAAAACATCCATGATAAAAAAATAAATTAACATAAATCATTAACAAAACGTAATATTCAAGGCATACCAAAAAGTCACAACCCATCAGTAATGATTTAGGCCCATGAATAAAAGTTTGATTCATGGGTATCAACCACAAATTGAGGGTTGGAAGAAAACAAGACTGCATTCTGCAAAGTCAGTCATGTTTGTACAGCAACAGTTTCAAGTTGCTGTCTGCTCTCACAGCCCCTGTATGACTTAGGGCATGTCCAGAGATGGCCCAATTCATTTACAAAACAAGAAATGATCTACAAAATAGGAACGGAAGCTTGTTCTAGAACTAAGCCACTCCCGCAGGCTGGATACCTTCCCTGGGTGGGGTCCCAGGGAGTAAATCTAGTCACTGTCCTTTAACTATATTAACCCTGCTTTTCCAAAAAATGTTATTGTTATCTGTAGAGATGTCATTTTGGCCTAAAATACTGAATATGGATGTTTAACATGTTTGTATTTCTCCTAAAGATCACAAATGTATTTTCTGTGTGTATATGCATTTGTAGTCACTTTTTTCCCAGTTAATTCTAAGGTTTTTAGCGCACATTTGTTCATTTTTCAAAAAGAAGGGAGGAAGGGAGGAGTTCTTGTGAGGGCATTTTGGTCAGCTGGAACTCCAGAATACCTGCTTGGATATCACATTGCCACAAGTTTCATTTGTGACTGGTTATTGGCATGTTAAGAACTTCCTTTTCCCCTCAAATAATAATCTTCTCCTTTTCCTTCTTCTTTCCAGGTAATTAACTCAAACTGAATTTACATCAGAGCCCACTGTCACTGGCGGCTTTATCAAGAGGATGCTAATTTAATGGGATATATTTTGACAAAGAATTATTCCTATTCAATGTATTAAGAACTAGTACTTATGATAGTCTTATTATTTCTAAGACCAGAGATAGATTGGAAGTTATCTATTTTTCTTATCTTTTTTTCTTTTACTTTACTTCACTTTTTCTTTTCCTTTTCTATATATTTTCTATTTCGAATTTTCTTTTTCATTTCTAACTTTTAAATATGTATCTTTAAAATCTCAATGAAATATTATAAAAAAAAAAAAAGAGGATTCTATACCTCTTCAGTTTATAGAAGTGTTGTACCTGAAACTCTTCTAAAAAAAATTAAACAGTTCTACATCAGACCGTCTGTTCATTATTTTATATCTGTGCAATTAAAACATCAGAAATTGAGGAATGTTCCATCATTATATCAATATCAAAATATCACACGTTTTCTTTTGTCTTTATGTACCCTAATGGTAGGGAACAGATTTCCCCTAGCTGATGTTCTCCAACAGCGTAGGACTGTAACTCTCATATTTGACCATGCTGTCTCAGAATTCTGGGAGTTGTAGTCCCACATATCTGCCTAGGGAAGGCTGGACTACAGTAGCCCTTGAGTTACAACCATTCGTAACCAATCGTTTGAAGTTATGGCAGCGCTGAACAAATGGTAGTTATGCCTGGTCCCCAAAGTTATGGCTGTTGCAGCGCATATGTGGTCGCATGATCAAAATTCAGGCACTTGGCAGCCCACCTGCACTTACAACTGCAGGGGCACTTCAACTTCCCCATCCATTTCCCCACCACCATCTCTGCCCTTTGGTCACCCTGCATAGCAGCACTCCTTGGCAGTGGCAGCAGCACTGGGGCTGAAGTAGAGGCCCAGGCCTTCAGCGGTCTCAGCTGGCTGCCACCCCCCCCCCCCAGGCTTCTACTTCAGACCTAGTGCCGCCATCTCCGAGGAGTGCCGCCTCAGGCCCCGTGCTGCGGCCATCCACCACAGCACCACAGCGCAAAGCCCCAGCTGTACCCACTGCCCTGCACCCCGCTCAGCCTGCCAGCCTGCCAGGCCTGCTGCCCTTCGTTCACTGGCCCTGCCGCCCTGCCATCCCTGCCACTCCCAGCTGACCTTCACCATCTTCCTTCTGCTGCTGACGAGGCCTGGCTCTATGCGAGGCAGCTCCTGGCCGCACCAGGCCTTCTTCCTGAGACTGCTCACGCCATTCTCCAAATAGCGCAGGCCGTTCTCGCAATGCTTTGGAAAGCCTTCAGAAAGCATCTGGCAAATTGGTTCCCTGGACCTCTGAAGGTAATTCCAGCCATTTATCAGAGCTGTTGGGAAGACAGTCCACTCTGGTTCAGGCACTGCAACTTCTTTCAGAGACGAGCTGCAGTACCTGTCTTTGCTTTCGGTAACAGAAGTCATTGCCAATGCTGAGACAAAGCAATGTGTATTCCTAGTCTGGGAAGCTGGCTGTCATTTTGGTGATTGCAGGCTGGCATCACAATACCATCACTGAGCCTTCTTCCTGGCAAGGTTCGTAAGGTACTGACTCAGAGACAGGCCATGCAAACATCGGCTGAAGTTCTCATGAAAAGACCTTCCCACCATTTAGGCAGCAACCGCTGCTCACATCCCCTTTTATGTGATCTGAAAGGACTAATAGTAGATTAACATCTAGAGTTCGAGTGAAACTGGCTGCCCTCCACCTGAAGTGTCTGTTGGAGAAATGTGGCTTGTTTCTTTCCTTAAAGATAAGCTAGAACCCTATGGAGTGTCGTAGTGTGAACACCAGGGCGGTTTCATAGAAATGCCACAGGGCTACCTTCTGCAGATGAGCCCCCAAGTATGAGCAGAACAAAGCTGTCCTATCCATGCCTAACTCAAATAAAATCTCTCCAAAAGGAGATCAGGGCCACTGATCACTAGGAGATCCAGAAGAATCACCATGACTCTCTCTCAGCAAAGGTCATCCTATGAAGAATTTGGATATGTATCAAGGAACCAATTCCTGGGCTGTTAATGTGCGGTCTCCTTCCTAAAATAACCTATACTTTTTTCGAAAAAGGGGTCACTGTCCAATTTGATACTGTGCATACAAACATGGTGGTTTGTGGAAATTGATACAACTGATTTCTATAAAAGTTTCATAGTTTTTTTTTCCTGATAATTTGCCCGATTATTAAAATGGACGTCTGATACGCTTTTTGAATGGATGGTGTAAATGAAGGGGGCTTCAGTTGAAACTTTGGCACCAAAATTGTAGCCCACTTTGCCAACATGTAGCCTAATGATAAACTCAGTGTCTCTTAGATGTGACCATTAGTATTTGATATTCGTAGCAGTTTAAATACTGCATTTTCATGTTATTGACAATCTGCTGCTTTTAGCTACTCACTTCATCTATTGTTTTCTGCTTTTTAGATCTATATTTCACTTTTAATTGCTGTACCCCAAGGAAGGTTAACTCTTTTTGGCCAACGGCCACATTTTTTTAATATAATTTTTATTAAGAATTTTAAACACAATAGTAAAATCTAATGCAAACTAAACTTAGAGAAAGAGAAGAGAATGGAAAGAAAGAATGAAAAGGCAGGAGAAAAAGAAAAGAAAAGAAAAGAAAAATATAACAAAGCAAAAGAAAAGAAATACATAAAGAAGTGACTTCCAACCTTCATCACAAGTATAAACAAATTTAATAACTCTTCATCCTCCGTAAGGTTAAACAGATATCTTTTCATCCCATGTCCCATCCCTTCTCTATAAGCCATGGCGCCCTCCTTGTGGAACATTCTCCCCCCCACCTCCCCCCCCAGCAAGGTCCAGTTGGTTCCATCACTCCTGATGTTTTGTCACTCCCTCAAGACCTGGTTACGTCACCAGGCCTGGGGATCCCAGGGAACTGGAGACAGGTTTAGATGGCTCCATTACTGAGGTGGATATTCTCACTCTCCCCCTGCCTGGGGTTTGTATATTTTCATTTTAATAATATTTAATTTTTAACACTGACGTTTTATATATTTATATGATTGTTTTTATATATGCGCTGTTTTTACTGGATTGGTGTACACCGCCCAGAGTCACCTTTGGTGAGATGGCCGGCCATATAAATTTGATTAATAAACAAATAAATAAATAATAGCTTTAAGATGGTTGGTAGGCAATTTCCAAATGATTAGAAAGGGAGGTTTGTGAATTTAGTGTCCTTTAAAAGGCTCTGCTGTGGTTGCAAGCAAGACGGCCGATCCCATTATCTCCCAGTGCTCAAACCAGTGGAAAACCCCTGTCTTGCAGTCTCCTTGTGAGCAGCGGCCATCTGGAGCACATGTGGGCAATCTCCTGTTCTCCCCTTATCCAGAGAGGTTCCAAGGAAACAGTCTACGCACCACTTCTCAGTCTTTGCTGTGGTTGTCAGCTCCGCTTTCACAGAGCCATCTTCAGTTTGCCATACCTCCCCTGGAAGTCCATCAACAACCACGTTTTGAACCATGAAGGAATATTGTGAATGCTCTCATAAAATGACTACCAAGACTACAGTTTACACATTCATGAACCAGCTCCTAGGCATGTGCAAAAGCTACATCTGTCAGAACAGAACAATTTACAATGTCGTTTCTCCCCAGACCATGCCAATCTGGTTAAGCCAGAGGTTGTCTGATGGTTTTCTGGAAGATAATCTTCCAGAATGGACACAGTTAATTGTAACATCCCAGATGTTGTCTATCAGGCCTGTTTCATCTGGAACACCACATCCCAAACACCACAAACTGTTTGCAAAATAGCCTTCTGGAAAACCACCAGACTATCATCACCGCCCCTGCTACTACCACCACCATCCCCAATGTCTTGATTACCCTGGTACAGAGGAGAAATGTGGGGTCCAGAGTATAGACCTCTATTGGCTGTCAAGGTGAGCATGAAAAGGTGTTGATACCTTCAAATCATTCTTGCCTCTTGGAGACTCTACAGAGGTATCTAGGTAGGTTTTCTGGTAACTTAACCAGTCACAAAACATTCCTTTGCAGAAGACAACTTGTCAGTCTTACTCCCTGAGCCCCAAAGATCTCCTTATCACCCCAGTTTCCTTTTGTCCTCTCTGTTTCCTGAAAAAATGGGAGTCTTTCTAAACAAAGCACTGGGCTGCAATTGTTCCCGTTTTCAATTTTTGCAAAAGCCAGTGGGACCAGTGTGTGGTTCAAACGCATGCTTGGAAAGGAAGATAAAGCCAGCAGGACATTTTTAAATTGAAATAATAAAAAATAAATGTAAAAATGGTAAAATCAGATGGAAAAGGAAGCTTGGTGGTGGGAAAGCTGTATCTGTGGGCCACTGATAAGCTATTTCTTTCTCCTGCGCCTACTCTGATGCTTTCTTTGACTTTTAGCTGTAATTTGGCAGAATATAAATGTTATTAATTAAATCAGTGTAGAAGTAATTAGGTCTGATCATACACAAGACAGATGTTTATGCATGACTGGTTGTGCTATGATAAAGAAGAGGAGGCCCAATTAAATTCCCATCCTATTCAATGTAATGTAATGATTAGATGGCATCCATTGAAAACACTTTTGAATATATTTTCTATTTATAGGCATAGTTTCTGTTGGGTTTTTTTATGATTGAGGCAAATTTAACTGTTAAAATTCATTACAAAGGGACTGAGTTTATTCTTTCTATATGCTGTACCACTTCCTCAACCCAGTGCTCTTCAAGATTATGTTCCCACTTTATCCATGCTGGTTTGGGATTATAAACAACATAAAGACAGAAAAGGTAGTTTTTTTATCTGTTAATGTTATTAAGATACTCAATATGCTGAGTTTCATTTTCAACATTTTTAAATGTCAAAGTGTTAATATTAGTGCCAGTTTGTGATATACAATGATTCTTCATCCCATGCTTATTTTTTTAACTCTACGTGTAATTGTAAATAGGAACTTAGAAAAATGTAGCAAGAAATTGTAGATGAAAACGCTGAAAGCCTCAAGATTATTCACTTTCATAAGCATTCACCAGGGAACAACTAACAAGACGTGCATTGCAAACTCCACCTCTTATGAACTTGCATTCGACAGTACAATGCAAGCACAAAAGGTAATCCAGGAACAGATTAATATTTCAATTAAGCCAATCAAAGTCCCAAATGAAAAGGCAAAGTCAGATACAAACTGGGCCAGAATCCTCAAAGTCCATCCAAAGCTTCAGGTCAGGGTTTCAAGCAATTGGTCAGAGACCACACCAAGTATGGACTTTGCTTCTCACTCTGGCTCACATCCAAAGGGCAAACTTCATCTCCCAGGGCTTTGAGCTTTCATCCAGCTGGACAACATGTGCTCAACTCAGTCTGCTAGTCTACCTGGGTCAATAACAGGCTGTCATTCACAAGGACTCTTTCCCTGCAATCTCTCTGGCCGCTGATTCTTGACCTCATGTCAGTGTTGCCCCTATAGGCTTAGGTGATGATTTGAGAAATCAGGGTATTAATACTTCATTAACAGGGGACAATTCTTTCCAGCTTGTTCATGGCCATTTTCAGTCTCTGGGTCTCCCCTGGATCCTCCTTATCTTCTGATGATGAGTCCTATATTAGGACAATAATAATACAGGTAGCCTGGATTTGTTAGAAAGACAAAAGCCCAGAATGAGTTGAGGTTAGCGAAGGATGCTGAGCACGCACACATACACAATGTTTCTTCAGATATATTTCAACCAAAAGTGAGAGAAAAGAAACAGGATATCAGCTGCTCAGTGAGAACAGGATTTATTTAGAAATTTTCATCTGATTTTCTGAAAATATATAACACTGAAAATAAAAGTTACATAAAGATTGCATTGTGCAAGGTTATTTGGTCTTTATGTTGTTGGCTGATCTTGAACCTTTGGAGTACAATGGAGAGAAGAATTCGTGTTGGAATTAGGAATAAAAGAGATGTTTTAAATTGAATATGTTCCACTTGAATTTTTCTCAAATGTGTTTCTTCTTTCAAATTATTTCTATTTTATTTGCTGGTTGGTTGGTTGGTTGGTTGGTTGGTTTGGGCAAAGGCAGGTAGGATTACCAGGAACAAATGTGTTTAATCAGTACAGTGGTACCTCGGTTCACGAACTTAATTCGTTCCGCGACTCTGGTCGCGAACCAAATTGGTCATGAACCGAATCAAATTTTCCCATAAGGTTCAATGTAAATACGGTTAATCCGTTCTGACCCCTACGAATTTGGTCGCCAACCGATTTTTGATCGCGTCCCGAATCAAATTTCCCTATAAGGTTCAATGTAATTACGGTTAATCTGTTCTGAACCATATGTTGTTGTTTTTTTAAACCGCAAAAATATGACACAAAGTACAGTACGAAGAGAGAGAAAGCTAACCTTGCTCAATGCGACTTCTGGCGTGGAGGACAGGAAGGAAGGCGGGTGGGGAGGTGGTTACTGCTTGGAGGGAGAGTCCCCCTCCCTACAGGAAGCCGCAACCACGTGTCACAGGAGGGAAAATGGCCGCGGATCCTGTTCGTAACCCGATGCGGAGTTCGCGAATGGAGGCAAAATTTTGCGACTGGAGCTGTTCGTGAACCAAATTGTTCGTGAACAGAAGCGTTCGTGAACCGAGGTACCACTGTACTGTCTGTGTATTGCTGAATATAACTGAAGTTGCTGATTTTACTGATATAGACAAATTAACTATAAGAATTTTTGATTGCATATCTAATTGCCATCACCCTGCCAGTAAATACAAATGAGAAATATTCCTATCAGCCAGTCCAAGTATTTCCCTCTCTGTTGTTCCTTTGGAACGATAAGTTGGTAGTTTGCTACTGCCTTTCTCTAGATCAACATAGGAGCAATGCAATAAATATATACCATGATTCATCCCTCATTATTTGCAAAGATTATCAGGTGAATTCTATATGGATTTGGACCATCATATCTAAAGACTGCCTACTCCTGCAACACTTGCTTGCAATTTACAGCCTTCGTTCTGTCGCCTGTTTTAGGTCCCACCTCCAAGGGAACCGAGGATGGAAGGAACACAGGGAAGGGCCTATTCTGAAACAGCAGTTTGTCGGATTTGTATACCTAATTGGTGAATCAATATCAGTTTTATATATGCAATGTGTTTTATGGACTGGCCATTGACTGCAATAAAGGTTCTTCCTCTTCTATTCTGAAATAATGTCAGGGAGATTACACTGGATCTATGCTTATGGAAAAACTGTTTTGTTCATCCCTGCTTTGATAATTCAAATTCCATTATCTGCCTTGGCTTCCCTCCCACCCCCACTGTTATGTTCTGCTTTGAATAGTCTAGGGGGGCTTTGAGGGCTAAGCAGTGAATACAATTGTTTTTAAAAAGAATTGATATTAATATTAATAACAATAAACAAGGATCAGCAAGTCTTATCCAATCAATGAGCACAAGGCAAGCAGTCTCTATCTTCTACTTTGCTTTCCTCTGTGATGAAACTGAGACTGTTACTCATAATATTTTGCGCCCCTTATGCCATTTCACAAAGAGGGAAGGGGATATGGAAAGATATTATTCTCTGGAAAAACTGAATCATGGTTTAGACATATTTTGTACAGTTGATTCAGGATCAGCAGTTCTGCAAGTAACTTCTCTCATTGTCATGGATTATGGAACTTGTTCATTTTATCAAGTTTCTCAAGGAGAAACATTGTGAGTTGGAGAGGCACTGATATAGCCCCCTGGATGTGAGGTAATTACATGCTGGAAAAAAGAATTAAAGTGTAGTTCTTGGAAACTAATTTGCAGAAGGCGGTTCTTTCCGAAATTTGAAAGACAAACTATTTAACTGCAACCTAAAGAAGTAGATAAGACACTTGTGGGATTAAGCCAGCTACTTGTTCTCTACACATTTGCCCATCAACAATGTTAAATTCTAGCAAGAATGATCCCCCTGGAGTAGACAATACCTCTTTAGGTGAGAAGATTGTGCCCAGTGCTTGAAAGAAGCAATGGTGAGTATCTCTTGAAGTGGTCCTAAAGTTTTGGACAACTACCACCTGATGGGGTGGGAAATGGGTGTAGCCATCCTACTACAAGCATGCTTGGAAGAAGCTAATTGGCGAAACCTAGTTCAGTCTTGCTTCAGGCCTGATTGATGACCTTAACTAGAGGGAGGCAAAAGGAATACTGTCATGAAGATTCTCCTGGATATCTCAGTGGTCTTTTTCACTGGTGATCATAGGACATTGTTGGAATGGCTTGGAAATGGAAAGCATTGTGTGACAATGATGCCATTCTTCCCTGAAGAACTGGCAGTGGGTGATTCGTGTCCAGCCCTATGGCATCTGCATTGTGGGGTGCTAAAGGAAGCTATTCTTTCTCTCCTGCTGCTCAAGATCTCCGTGAACCTGCTCTAATAAACTTCCTCTGTGTATCCTTGAAGAGGTCACAGAAGCTCAAATTACTACAGAATACAGTTGTCCAATTGTTAAATTGCACCATACAACAGCAGTTCTGAAAGTTCTGCCCTTCTTGCCTGTGGGCTACCAGGCTTACTTCAAAATGTTGCTATTAGTGAATAAAGCCATACTTGGCTTAGCACCAGGACTTAAAAGATTGACCCTGTAAAACTTGCCAATCCACACGATATGATCAGTAGAGGAGGTCCCATAGGTTAGTTTGTAGAGGTTACGAGTACAGCCTTCTCCATGGTAGCCCCTCCCCACTCCCCATTATGGCACTGTCTTGCAAGTGACACACACTAGCTGAATGATCTCTTGTTGCTGAAAACATGCTTGTTCATTTGTAGGAATAACAACTGCTCCAAGAGCAGGCCTCATTCTGTTGCCTTCCAAATGTTTTAAAAAAGCGTTTTTATTTTATTTCATTTACTGTTGGATTGTTGCTTTTATTGTTGCTGATTTTATTTAAAATTGTTTTTGTTGTCATTTCTAACCCTTTAGGCTTCTCTAAGAAGAAGCAGTATGAAAGTAAAATATTAGTTTCTTTATTTAATAGCATTTTTAAAGAGCCCCAGTATAAAAGACTCTGGGTACTGTACACAGTATAGAATCCATACAAACTCAGAATAAACATCAAACAACAAAATACCTTAAATAAAGTAAATGAACTAACCAGGATCAATGTATTTCAGAAGACAGTGTATTCCCTAGTGTAGGGAAGACTACAGAGAAGAATTGCCTCCTAGACCGTGATCCCTTCTCCTCTTGCAGGGGAAGACTCTGGAGCAGGCACTCTCTCAATGATAGGACAAAATCATGCTGAATAAGGACATTCCTCGGATATATAGGACCACGCCACATGCCACTCTTTAGGGAACAATGAGGATTTTGAATAGGGCTCAGAAGCCTACTGTTAATGAGTGCAGTGCCTGCAAAATAGCATCATCCTGCAGTCATGAATTTCCCCTGCTAGTAACTTGGCCACTGCATTCTGAACTACTTGTAGCTTCTGGGTCATCTTCTGTCTTGTGCCAACTGATGCAGAATGAAAGCAGAAAGCCAGGCAAACACAGGATTGAAAAGCTTTATTGCCATATTTTAAACTTCCTGATAATAGCCAGGAATGGAATGAGTCAATAGCCAGAGAGCACTTAAGACTTAGAAAGTTCAAAGAGCCTGTAACTTGCTTTGTAATATGAGCTGTACAGTAGTGATCTGCTGGCAGAAGAAAGGCAAAGGCAGAGCCAGGGGAGTTGTCTGCAACAGTTCATGGTTGCAGTCCTACAAGTCAGCCTTCCAAATGTCAAGGCTGAGGCTCTGGAGGCAGGGCCAGGAGCACAGGGAAAAGAACACAGGTCTGGAATCAAGGCGGTGTTTCCAACAGAGGGCAAGGGTCTGGAGGCTACCCGTCTAGAAGCCCAGATGTTGGTGTGGCTTAATTAGGGGCACTAATGCTCTCTCCTCTCAAGCAGCTGTGCTGATCATCTTTGCTTAGTGCTTTGTAGCTGCTGGCAAGTTTTTGAGGTAGGTGTCCTACTAGAATCTGGCCCCTTATTACCTGAGTTGGGTCTCACCTGGCCAGACTCAACATCTCTTAATCAGGTGCCTGATTCCTGCTGGCTCTTTGGACCAGACTATAACATCTTCAAAAACAGCCCTGGGTAGAGAGTAGTCCAATCAAGCGGTGATCATGGCATGAATGCATGAATGAATGCCAGAACTTCCCAGTCTAGACAGTAATAAGAATATTATAATTAAATTATTAAATTGTAACCTGCACTGTATGTAGACCTGTGAATCATTGCCAGTGTACACTGAAGTATCCTTTAGACAGCACTACAGGTAGCCATGGGGCCAACTGCATAGACCCCTGTTGTTTCTCTGACCCTATAGGGAGCAACAGGCTGTTTTCTGGGCTGAAAGTCAGGATATAAATCAAATGAATAATTATTCATCATGCATGTGCATATGTGCAAACAGATATAGATATTCATATACATGAAATGCAGTTATGGATTTAATGTGTTAACTTGTTTAGCCCAAAGGCATATCTGCACTTACCACTTAAGTTGTTGGGCTTGACACTAAGCCACCCTAAGAAAATGCTGTCCGGGCTCAGACACTTTAGCAACAGCTTGCAAAGTTTAGTGGAGACCACTGGACAATTCCCTGGCTGCTCTGCCCTCCCACTTTTTTCTTCCAGAAAAGGAATAACTAATCACTTTCCTTCCTGTGAGTAGATCTTCCCAGACACATATACTTGAGTGTCTGTGTCTGTCTGTCTGTCTTTCTTTCTTTCTTTCTTCTTTCTTTCTCTCTCTCTCTCTCTCTCCCCCCTCCCCCTCCCCCCCTCTCTCCCTCCCTCTCTGTGCCTTCGAGTCAGTGTTGACTCCTGGCAACTGCCTGGACAAGTCCCTACAGTTTTCTTAGCAAGATTTCAGAAGTGGTTTGCCATTTCCTGCTTCCTAGGGCTGAGAGAGAGGGACTAGTCCAAGGTCACCCAGCTGGCTTTGTGCCTAAGGCGGGACTAGAACTCACAGCTTCCCAGTTTCTGGCCTGGTGCCTTCACCACTACACCAAACTGGCTCTCACCTACAGTATCTATATGCACAGAGTTAAAGCATAAACACGCACCTACATGCAGGTACAACAAGCTATCTGATCTGTTTCTTTCTAATATCTTTTGAACCCACCTTTACTATGAATGCTCTAGTAGCACCATGGCTATAACTTTTGCCTCGTAAATAGAAGGCTGCAGTTCAAAACATGGCAGAAACTTTTTAAATTCCTTGTTTTTCTTTCCACAACCTTCCTGTTTAAAAACAAACAAACCTCCAGTGATGCACAGTTTACCATTTTCCAGTTTCCTAAGACTGAAGGGTTTCATCCCTAGCCTCCAAATAACCCATTGATCTGGTTGTTCTGCTCTGTTTTTTCTTTTTCCTTTGTTTTGTTAAAAAACTTTATATATATATATAAGTGGGTTGTGGTACAAGAGAATTTGAGAACCTCTGGGCTCCCCGGTCTGAGCTGTAAACATCTGGAGGTCAGCAAAGTGATACATTGTAGGGGAGATGGGCGGGGACAAATCAAATAAATAATAATAATAATAATAATACAAAAAACTCATACTTGTCTGGATTTTTACAGCACAATCTGATAACTGATATTTTATAACAACAAAACAGACATACTATTATATCTTTTGCTTCTGCAAATAGAGCCGCAGAAACATATTGTGCTGAAGAGGTTGTATTACAACAGAATAAGTACTAGATATTTTAAGGATCTGTCTAGCATAAATGTTCTAAGGCTACCAGATGTCCAAAAAAAAAAGCCAATCAATGACTTAATGTTAGTGTCTGTAATAGGGATGATTTAGATGGAGAGCAGTGACCTCCTGTGGTAAGGCTAGCTAGAATAGCAGTTCTTTATATTAATTGATTGTTCCCCAAAGGGGAAGTAGTGTAAATATAAAACCTCATCATCTACAGAACAATCTAAAACAGTACTGCAACCCTCTTATCTTCAGTATAGGCTAGAAAATAAATGTCACTTCTGACAAGTATTTTCCACTTATATACCTACCTCTGTAAATGAGATACTAAGGGTTGTATGTACATGCTTCAAAAATAATTTAAGAGAAGTGTTTGGGACTTTTTGAGAACGCAGCATTTCTGTGCAATTCATTAAAGCGGCCAGACTTTTCCAGGCGTCCAAGTGAGCTGGGGGGGAAAATGGTGCTGTTGCTTTAAGAATTCCATTCACCCAAGTTAATGCAACTCTGAAATCCACTCCCCTTAAATCAGGCGCTGGCCACAGCTTTCTCCTCCGCCCTGCCCAAATTTGCTTGAATGGACAGCAGAGAGAAGCTGTGCTTATGAAAGATCTAAAGCCTTCTTTCCAATTATTTTCAAAACATACAGAGTCCTATCATGAATCAAAATACTGAAGGAAGTAGGCCACTAGTGGTCAAAATTGTAGGACTGTATAGGGTCAACAAGATGCAAATATTTAAAACAAACAGACAATGGCAATAGTTTTGAAAGAAAGGGATCATCATGACTGAGTTTCATCCTGTACAAATAAGATTGGCAGGGAGCGAGATACCTCAACATAAGATGGGAAATTACAACATCTGTGCAGGAAGGGGATTTGCAATATCTATGATCACTCTTATGCAAACAAATGGAGTTGGACTTGACTTTGACTTTTGAAAAAATAAGCCCATTCTTAGAAGGAATAAAAGATAGGAAATAGACATATCAAATGAGAAATCAAAGGCTAGTGTGAGTTTCGTGGTCACTATTGAAGAGAAGATCAACAGGCAGAGAGATCTAATCAGGGCTGTTGATGCATGTTTTCCATTTCTGCCTTGTATTCTTTCCAGGAGAATTTTGGATTCACTATTGTACTAACACTGTACTACCTGCTGAGTGGCAGATACTACATCCATGGAGTCAACGGCTTTATGTCCAAGGACTACTATGTCTGCTGGAAGCCAGTGGTGTACCCCCATATCGCCATCTTTCCTTCCTGGATTGATTTCTTGGTTATATCCAAGAAATATTAACCAGGTTTCTTGGTTATACCCTGCTTTTCTTCCAGGAATTCAAAGTGGCTCAACTAAGTAAGTTTATGTTAGCCAGTGCCCCTATTAGGATTCTCGGAAGGTGCTGACCAGCTAAATAGAAATGTAAGCAGTCTTTGCTAGGGCTGGGGATGAGAAAACTTCCTAAGGACATCACATTTAAAAACGGTTAGCAGGGCATCTCTGTGCCACAGTGAGAGGGATGTGAGGAAGAGCCCTAAGGCAACTGTGAACCTCTCTGGAGCAAGAGGTCATTTTATTATCCCCTCTCTTCAGATTTCCCTCAGTTATCACACATCACTTATCACATGCTTTTTATTTGTGAATTCTCTAGATCAGACAGTCACACACTGGGGATACTGTATCTCAGTAATATTTATTATTAAGCAAGGGCTGGATTAGATGATCTATGAGACCCTTTCTAACTCAGTGCTTCTCGCTTCCTTCTTCTTTTTAAACACCCAGCTGAGTTTGTTGCAATGAAACCCATTAATGGCCAAGACATTTATGGCGGCCCCAAAAGCTTAGTTATATAAGGAACTAGGCAATGAACAAATGCAAAACTCTTTGGTCTAATTATTTAAGTGTGTGTGTGTGGGTGTGCACGCGCGTGTGCATATCAGCCCTCAACATAAATATTCTCAGGGTACCAGACCCACTGAAAACAATACAACTCATCCATAAGAATAAAAAGAACAGCAAGAGACAGCAGATTTTAAAGACAATATTTCAAATAAGGAAAAGCTCAACATTTTTGCAAGGGTTTAAAAGAAATAAAACAATAAATTAAAAAGTAGGTAAATATGGAAACACCAAGGGTAGTCCATGAGAAGAAATCACCCAGGATCCCTGGGGAAAGACAAAAATCTAATCTATTCTGCTGCTTTCTTGGCCTTCTTGAAATGGGGCTTAGGGGTCAGCAATGGAGCTATACCCAAACCCTAGAAGGACGGGCTTGCCACATTTCGTTCTAGCATCTCAGTATTTAACCAGCTTCATGCAACAACACAACAGAGATTTTTAATAACAAGTAATGTAGCTTAAGACTGAAACTTCTATTGTAAAACAAATACCTTGATGTATGCTCTTCCTTCATTTTTTAATTTCATTATATATTCATTATACTTAATTTTGAAGAAAAAGCAAAAAAATTATAATGCTTATAACATTCAATCAATCAAATCTTTATTATGGTCAAAGACCAGCACAGCTTATAACATTAATATCCAAAACTGTAATTTATATTGATAGAATATCCACTTTTTTCCTTTTATCTACATTTAATACTCTAAGCCACCTAAATAATAGAATATTAAGAATCTGATTATATAAATACCATTGTATCGAAATAACATATTGTACCAAAACTGAGCAATAGATGGCCTATACAGCTAGATTTAATAATATGTTAAAGAACTGTCCTAGTTCTGTATTAATATTTTATGGATATATTTTTAGTTCCTACGAATGTCACTCATTTATTCATTATTTTATAATTATTTTTCTGATTTTATTAGCACTGCTGTATTTTTGGTTGTATTTATCATATCCTCTGGTTGTTATACTAACCAATAAAATACCTATATATAAAAAAAATATTCCACCAGCTTTCTACATTACAAATAGATTGTTTAAAAGAGCGAATTGAGGCAAGCCAGCAAGCGTGTCCTCGTGGGTCCAATGCAGTCAAAGCAGCTAGCAATTCTTACTTTGCTCTGAAGTAACGGAGGTTACTGAAGGATGAATAAGCTAATTTTGCTGTTTCTGTAAAACCTTCCAGGCCGCCCAGAGGATGAGGACGTGTCCCACTCACACAGCCAGGTGTTACACGCAACGTGCAACAGCAGGTGAGGCCCAAGATGAAGACCGCAGCGGGCTTTTAGCTTTTTATAGCGACCTTATAAGATCCATGAATTTCTTTACACGTGGCCTCAACGTAGCTACTGCGTCTTTTTGTTTCCCATTCGCCCGGTGCTGGGTTTTGACCTGAATAAAAATTTTGTTTGCTAACTTTTTTCAGGCCTGACACATACAGGAACAACTTTTCACCTTATATTCTCTGTGAGGGAAGCTTGCTTTCCCCCGAACTCAGCAGAGGAAGCAAACGAGCCTCAAACCAATGGGGAGGCAGAGCCCAGCCTAGTGATCACGAACACGTCCTGACTTCCTTCCTTAAAGCGAAAAAAGATTAAACCACAAATAAAGCTGGTGCTGAAAACAGAAGTTGCACAGCGAGACGCAGCCATGGCAGAAGGCAAGACAGGAGGTGCCGGCCTGTTCGCTAAGCGGGTGCAAAAACAGCTCAGCCGAGCCCAAGAGAAGGTATTTATGTTGAAACGTTCTTTCAGCTGACTGGTTTTATGACAACCTGGAAATGATATGTATACAGCCCTTGTCTTTTTAGGTCTCCAAAAGCATCTCAGCAAAATGAGAGGTTATGTAAACTTGAAAGGGAAGTGGGGTTGTTGTTCATTTCTCCTTTCTGGATGTTTTTCATACTGTTCTGAATGCTTCATATACTGGATCTATACACAAGCTGGTATATATACTGTAGTAGACTCCAATTTTATCCCAACAACAATCTTGTAGGGTAGGCTGGGCTGAGAAGCCGTCACTGGCTCAAAAACATTCAGTAGAAGTCCAGGCTGAATGAGAACCTGAAACTGGATTTCCCCCGTCCTAATCCAGGATCCTAATCATTGCAACCTATCTGCTCTCTGTGATCATCAGTTACCCCTGAGTCACCTCAAGCCTTTTGCCCTCTTACTTTGAATAATATCCCACTTAAAGAATGGATTTTTCTCCAACTGTTCAATATATTTGAAACAAAGAATCTAAACCACGTCTGTCACTGGTGGGTTGGGGAGTGGATAATTGTAATAAACTAATTAATCCAGAGTAGGATTAGCACAACTAAGCTAAAGAGTTAAACTAGTCAAATTGCTATTCTCCATTCCAGGGATTCAGCAAATGTCCTTCTACGAAGCAAGATAAAATGTTGTGATCTCTTCCTGGAAATTCTTGGTTCAAGGCAGGCTAAGTGTTCACATGAACGGGCCTTGCCCTGGCAGACCTTCTAGGACAGTGGTGAGAATCTTTGAAAAAAGTAAAGAAAAACACATAGCATAAGCATTGCTGCCTTGCAGGCAACAGTTGGTGATTCAGGCCTATCCCCATATAAAGTCAGTTTGCCCGCAGTTCAACATGTGAGCACATTTTGAAAATGATGTCACCTCGTCAGAAAGAAGAGGCACGGTCCTGTCAGTGTTACATTGTTGGGGGGATTTTGTGGAAAATGTTTAGAAATATATCAACATGCATATATTTCTGTGACACGGGTAGCATGTCTGTGCTCTCCTGTGTCTTAAATCTTAAAGTTGCTACTACTTGCAAGAGAACTGGCACAGTACGTGATTTCCCACCACATCCATAGTGTAAAAACCATAATAACACCCTCCACCTTCACACGGCCCAGCCTAAATTGCCTTGCCCCTCCGGAACTGTAAAGAACAAGAAGCCTGATCATCTGATGGTACAATTACTGGGAAGGGGTTATATGCAGTCAAACAGAATTGAACAATAAGGACTAAATGCTGATGAGGAAGAAGCTCATAAAGTACTAACCTAGATATTTTCACCACATTTCCCTATGGCAGAACCTGGTCATCTGAGATCATAAAGTCTACTTCCCCACCCCCATTAGAAGCATAAACTCATAGAATTGGTAGTGACCTACAGGTCATGTAGTCCAATCCTCTGCTCTGTGCAGGATCCACTAAAGCATCTCTGACAGATGATCATTCATCCATGGTTTGAAGACCTCTAGTGAAGGCGAGAACTCACCGCTTTATGTAGCAGCTACAGTCAGGAGGTTTCTCCTGATGTCTATCTAGCCTGGACCTTTTTCTTTTGCAGCTTGCACTTATCGGTTCTGATCATGCTTTCTGGAGTAATAGAAAGTAAGTCCATTGTGTGATCAACCTTCAGTTTGACAGCTCCATTCTCCATTTTCTGATTCCTTACCTAAATTCCCTTTCTGCCACTAGTTTGCTTCCAGACTTGCAATGCTATCTTGTCTTTAATTTGAAATTTCTTAACAGCTTCATTCTTGAGGATGTACACACACACACACCCAGGAATTTTAGGCAAATTCCAATAGATAACATCTCTGCCTGTGTCCACTCCTACTACCACCACCACCACAGCAGGGTGTATCCTTGTGTAGCCAAAAAAAGCATCCTCCATGTGCAGGATGGGATGGATCATCAGGTTTTTTTTGGGGGGGGGGATCCCAAGCTTCACAGAAAACAGAGCCACCCAAAAAGAAGTGATTATTCTTGGAGTCAGTGTGCTTTGGCTGTCAGAGGCAGGAAGGAGATGCAGAAAGGAAAACTGAGGAATGATGTGACACTTTCAACTGGCTGGCTGACACCCCGAGGAGAAGTATTTCTTTCTGCAGTATTTGGTCAGCAGTCTCGCTTGTACAATGCTTTACGGTAAAGGAATATATTATGAAACTTTCTGGAAACTCAACATTAAAGGCCTGAGAGACCCTAAGGCCTTTCTGGGCTGCAAAGATTGATCCACCCATGAGATGGCAGCCAAGAGGTACACAAAACCCTCACTCTTGGCTGCCATCTACAGCAAAGGTCTACAGCCTCAGCAGAATGAAGTCTTCATCTGGGCACCAAAAGAATAGCGAAAATGAGTTCTTAGCCATCCTCTCCAGAGATGGAGGGCTGTAGAAATGCTGCCATGGAGACTGAGACCGCCCTGACTCTGACCCTGAAGATGATGTCATCCCCATGCAGCTTATACGGAGAACGTTTTATTTTATTTTATTTATTAAATGTATATACTGCCTGACTCCCAACAACTCTGGAGGACTTGTGAGTTAATTTGTATTTCTATCTGGTTTTTAATTATCCCTTTCATCATCTAAGCTGCTTTCACCATTTTAATGGAATGAGGACATACAACTTTTGTTGTTGCTGCTATTGTTATTGTGGATTTTTATAGGAATGTGTTTGGGTGGCTCCATCCATCACTCTTCCTAATAACATGCCATATTTCTGTGTTCTGCTACACTGGATGTACCTAGACATTATAATCAGTGGCTGGAAATAGTTGAGAAGAGCTTCACTCATCTACTGTGGATAATTGCCGTGCACCACCCAAACAGGGAAGGATTGCTTAGTTAGTACAACGTGTGGTTACCATATTTGTACAATAAAGATTCCCTCCCTTGAGACTGCATTTGGACAACATGCTAGTTTAGTTAATCAGGAGTTATTCCACTGTGCAAACTGAATATTCCACAGAGCTAGTCCCACTCAGTATGGAATTGATGATGGGTGATTCTGACTCTGTAGAGGGCAGCTCTTTCTATGCTCCTCCACATTTTATTTTATTTTACCTTTATGGAACTGGTAGCTCTAAACTCTGCAAAACATTTTGAAGCACAGCTCCCACAGTCCTTTGTCATGGGCTTTGATGACTGAGGGAAACTGAAGCCCAAAACATCTGTAGTCACCAGTTTGACCACCTATTATTGGCCAGATTAGCACCATGAAACCTCCATCGTGTTCAGAAACAATATACTACTGAAAACCAGATGCTCAGGACAACAAACAGAGGAAGCCACATTTTTTACACCTTGCTTGTGAACACCTAGCTGCTGTAGAGCTTTCATTTATGGGCTGCACAAATTCAGACAACCACTAAATCCAGCAAAAAGATACAGCAAACCCTCTACTATTATCTGTTGGCTGTCTGGGTTTGTCCAGATATGGTAACTATGCATACCAGAATGCTGAACTGAACGGATCCTCATTTGTCTGCTGAGTATGAGGCCAAATTCAGAAAATACCGTATACTTAACACATGTTTTGGTAATTAATGCTTGGGTTGACTTTAATCTCCCCAAAAAACAGTCTGCTGGTCCTGATAGACCCTGAAGGAAGTCCTTTTATAGTGGTAAAATGCACTTTTGTTGTTTTCTTGTAAGTGTATTAATAGTATCAGATGGCAATGGGAGAGAAGGAAACCACAAGAAGAATGTTCCAGAATGCAGGCCATGTCATCAACTTAGGGTGTGGGCCCTGTTGTTGTCAGGCTAAAAAAAGCATACCTTTCCTTTTTTTTCTTAACTACAAGAAGTAAATATTCCATCCAAACCTCCATTAGATGCAAGCAAGAAAATCATCACTATGCACATAAAACGCTGTGGGATTGTTCTGTGGTTTGGCAAGGGGTGTGCATCCCTACCTCACACCTTAGTAGTTTGCAAGACAGGGTAATTATTAGTGCCATCGAACATTGCAGTCTTTTAATTGGAGGAATGGGGTGGAGTTGGTCTGCAAAAATTAGCTCTCTGCCTGTTGTGCTTTCCAAGCTCTCAGTGGCAATCATGAGATATATTTCCAGCTAACAGCGCCTGCACTGAAGGTGGTCACTAGTTCATTTTCTTATTTGTATGTTAAAAATAAAGTGCTGAGCAAGGCATAATACAGCATATGTCATGGTGTATATTCTTCTGGATAGGTGACTATATCATGGGAAGTGGGCCGAAACTTGTTGGAAGGGGGCATATAAAACCATTAAGCCATTGAACAGTAATGATGTTGTGCAAAATGAGAGCATTGACTGCAGAGAATTGTTGTTTGTCTATTGGAAAGACCAAACCTTGTTTGGGAGAACACAGTCCTATCGCTGTTCATTTCTCACAAAGTTTACTGACTGAGCAATTTTCTTCTTATGTAACAAGAAATGGAAACTTGAAACCCCTTTCAACTTCATCTCTAAATGCTAGTTGCTCTGGAAGTGCATGGCTTTTCCAAACTGAACCACTTCTCCTGCTATTTCACTTTGTCAATGACTGCAGTTTTATCAAATGACCATTTATCTCATGCATTCAAAAAGAAAGTGGTTTGAAGAACTTCATCAAGGCAGAACAATAAAATATGGAGGAAGAGATAGAGATTTACCTCCTTCTGCTGTTTCAGTGCGGTCTGTGCTGAGTGGTACTGGATCAGTGGCTCCATGGGATTTCACTCAGGGACTGAATTTAGTCAAAATACTAGGATTACTTAATTATGGAACAGTGAATTATGCCAATAAAGCTAAGCTTTCTCTATCTGCCCCAGAGACGCCAGATATTGAAACTGGAATCTTCTGTAAGCAAACATTGTGCTCTGTCATGCTTCCTCCACCTCAGCATGGTGTTTTTCAAAAATTCTGGAAGGATGTAAGGTCCAACAAAAGGATGCCAATCCCTCAGAAGAGCCTAATTTCAGGAAGGGCAATCATACAAACTATCTCCCCCAGCCTGGTGCCCTTTGTCTTTACTGGAAATGGTGGGTAATATAAGCCCCAAGCCTCTAGAGGGCATCAGATTAGGGAAAGCTTTGTAAACAATAGTAGTGCTGCTGCCTCTGAAACCTGGAACTCCATGCAGAAACCACAATGGCTTGGAATAATTTAATATAGACAGATGGTTGTAGTAGGTTATTTCTTATTCATATGTCAAGACAGTGCCTATTTTAAAGGTATCAGATCTGGGCTGCAAAAATCCAGATGACCCAAAGATGGCCACAAAAAGATAGAGATTCTTTGTATTGTCATCTAGTGGTCATCTGATAGCACTCTCCTTTTATGTAAACAAGAGTTACCCTTTCAGTATTAAAAAAACAACAACAACTTGGAATTTTTATTATTGCTGAGTGATAATATCCCAGTAAAATATACCTGGGATAACACTCTATGGATTTTATAGGCCTATCCGTATGATTTTGTGAGAGTCAGGAACAGGGGGGTCAAGAATTTACTCTCGTCGCCCGAGCAACGGGGTACCGATAAGAGGATGAGACTGAACCCTCCCTAAAGAATGCAAGGGAGGTTGGGAGGGTGACCCTGGAATTTGCTCTCACTCTGCGAAGATTTCTGTAACGGGACTGAAGCCAATAAACCCTGCTGGATTGAATCTGTACTGTCTCCTGGAGTTTCCTGGGCTAATCCTGACAGATTTAACATCAAGGATCAGTTCATTTTACTTTTTTTTTTTTAATTTGTGGTGCTAATCTCTCTTTTAGTTCATAATCTGTATATAATGAAGGTTGCATGGAGAAACCGAGAGAGGGCAGGGCTGTGCCTACTCATTCCGTGCTTCCTATCACATCCTCCATGTGGTAGGTGGCAAAGACTTGGCAGCTTCTGCATCTCTATATCTGTCCTGGTCAGCTGGGGTTTCAGCCCAAATCTAGTACCCTTAAGAAAGAGACTCTGCCATCTATACCACATGATAGATTTAGAGGGCCTATACAGGGTTCCTGTTGGGTTTCAAGTTACTGGAGAGTCCGTGTGTGTTCCTCTCTCTGAATTGTTATCCCGACATGTGGGGGACAGCAGGCCCCTCTCCACTCTTTCTCAAGGAAAGTCTAATGACTGAGAGATTTTTTTGCTGGAAGCAGAAGAACTTGATGACGCATTTCTTTCACTGCAGTGCCATTCATGGAAACAAATGCACCAGTCACTCCACAGATGCTCATCTCTAGAATAAGGCCACCTTCTACTCACTGTATATGCAAAGGGCTGTTTATGTAACCGCTGCAGCTGTTCTTTCTCTCCCCATCTCTTCCATAGGTTCTACAGAAACTGGGGAAAACTGTGGAAACAAAAGATGAACAATTTGAACAAAGTGCCTATAATTTCCAGCAGCAGCAGGTTGTATGATGGAATTGTGGGAGCGACTTGCTTTCTGGAAGTTTGGGGATGGTGGGAAGATGACATGTACAAGTCTAGGGCAGGTTTTCCAAGCTTTTCTGGCATGCCAGAATCTGAAATATGGTACCTCTATGCCAGGTTTTGTTTAAGATTCTCAAACTTTTTATACAAGCTCAACCCCACTAGGCTGCTGTGAAAGATTCTGATGATGCTATGTCTATAAACCTGTCGGATGACACGTTTATAGTAATAAAATGTATTTGGCATGGACCTTTTCTCTGCACGTTCCTGAATTGTAAGAACACTGGGGGATGGGTTGTGGTGATAAAACTCTAATGCAATGTTTCCCAAACTTGGCAACTTCCAGATGTATAGCCTTCAATGCCCAGACTGGCTGTGCTGAGTGGGGAATTCTGGGAGTTGAACTTTACAGACTTGGGAATGCCCAAGGTCCAGGAACAATATTCTAATAGGAATGACATGCAGAAATATACTAGAAGTACAATCTGCCTTTCGTTTCCCCCCCAGATTGAAGGGCAAAAACTCTACAAAGAACTGAAGGCTTTCCTCACTGCTGTGAAAGGTACAGAAAGCCCAAATCCTAGAATGGCATATTTTCCAAGTTAAGTCATCTGGTATCAGATCTTAGATGCAAGACTCCTCTGTTTTCCCATCTCTTCAGTTATCTGATGAGACTTTGTTAAAAATAAATAAAAGCTTGCCTTTTGTCTGTGAGCCTTTGTTAATTCCATTAAAAATCCAGTCTGTCCTTCAAGGAGCTTCTTGGCGGCATATGTGGTCTCTTTGGCTCTTAATCATTTCACAAAACCCCTGTGAAGAAATTACCCAGGAAGTTTCCCTGCTGGAAAGGACTCTGAGGTGGTTCCTTACGATCTGCCTCCAACAAGATAGCCACCATAGCACTCTGGTCATTCTCTGAGACAACACCATTAACCCCAATTTATGGACATTTATCTCACAATTTGTTCTCTTAACAGATACAGGAAGTTAGGAGGCTCTACCTGTTGCCCCAGAATGCATTTTTTTCACATTTTTATCATACTTAATAGGGAGATTGATTTCATCATGCAATCCAAACTTCCCCAAAGAGCTGAGATTCCAGCAACTTGATTTAAAATCAGGATGTATAAGATGTGATGATGCAAACAATTTGACCTAATGAGGCTCTATCTTGATATGGCCTAATGGCTAATCAATAATAATAAACTAAGCTAAACTAAACCTAATGAGGATCATTAAAGAGCGAAGATTTCTAGTCATTTTCCAGTTCACTTGTCATGCTATGCCATAACAAAGCTTATTTTGATTTAGTTAGTGTGTTGCATGAATCCAAACAGTATAGTTTGTAAACTGTTGTTTGTGGTTTAGGTGAACCTAGTCAGTTGTGGTAATTCAGCAAACCATGGTTAAAACATGGCTTAGTGTAATGTGCAAATATAGCCACTGATTCAGAGAACATGCTCACTTAGATTAATAGTGACTTTTCCTGTCATCTACTTTGCCTTTTCTAGGAATGCATGAAAGTTCCAAGAAAGTGTCTGAAACACTGCAAGAAATTTACAGTGATGAGTGGGAAGGACATGAAGAATTGAAGGCCATAGTTCAGGTAATTATGATATATTCCAGGTATCAAGGTTGTGACTTTTTAAACTGAAACATTAGACCTGAACTAGTTCCTAGCTGAAGCTATTACAAGAAACCAGCTCTTAGGACTTGAACCTCAATTCTTAATTTTCCAGTGTTCTTCAATATCCTTGCATATATTTAGGGTATATCCCATATTTCAGTTTTCAATGGCGCTAACCATTCTTTTCTCTTACTTTTGAATGATGTTTGTTCTGCTGCTCAATTCTAAAAACCTCAGCAGAATTAAATGGTCTATGGGAGGAAAGCAAAGCAATTCCTCTTGTTCATTCCCAGTCTCTATATGAAACATTTATATGTTTCTTTTTAGACTGACCCTGTAACCTTCTGGGGGGGGAAAAGGATGACCACGTGGGGGTTATTTCCATAGCATTTTGAAAATCTCTCTCTTTCATTACAGAGCAATGATCTTCTGTGGGAAGATTATGAGGAGAAGTTGGCAGACCAAGCAATCAGGACCATGGACAACTACTTGAGTCAATTCAATGAAATTAAAGTACGTACTTCTGGAGTTGGGTATGCACTATCTAGGACAAAATACAATGCCAAGAAGTTCAGTTTTTCCTGTTAAAATGTTTATAGTTTACATATAAGCAATGTTTTTTGCAAGGAATCCATTTTGGCCTTATCTTCATATAACTTCTTTTGGAAAAAAAAAAGTCACATATCTCTCAAGAAGGACCAGCTCATTCTTGAATCTTGCTTTTGCTTTTTTTATGCATTTATGTGTGTTCACTTTTTTTTATGTGCACATGCACATGCACACTCACACATTTCTTTTTCTTTTATTAAAAAAATGTGGTTTTTTTTAAAAAAATACATGGCAAAGTTTCTCCCCATCCTGACAACATATTTTTTATATTTCCTGTTTAGTATTCTCTGCCACTTTATTTCTTTAAGTTTCTGTTGTAGTATTTATTTCTAAACAGCTTAGAAATCAGTAGATGAAGACCTATAATTCTTTGCTGACCTGGTACTCTCCAGATGTGTTGGACCCACATAAATTCCAAGTTGGCCGGAGGAACACATCAGGAAAGCACCAGGATGGGGAAATCTTTGCTCTGCAGTGAGCCTTTGGGGGAAGGGAAGATGGTCTTCAGGGTCAGTGAGAGAAGAACAATCTACGTCCTGATACATCTAGTTTAGGTCCAAAACTCTGACCACCATTGACATCAGTTAATATTTATAAAAATATATTCTAAATAATCATGTAATTGTCTTATATAAATTGTATAATATCTTACTATATATTAATTTTATGTCAACAGTTCTTGAACTTAAACTTACAATTTTACTTGTATTGTTATTTTATAGCTTGTTTTACTCTGGCCTTTCTGTGCTGTATAGATTATACTGATATTCAACAAGTTAAATGTCACCCTTTTGTTATGTTTTGCTGGTCAGTGACTGAAATCAAATGACTGACTATAAAAATATATGGGATACCTACATTTTTGCAATGTCGATACGCCACCATTGCTGCCATCACAAATTCTGAATTATAATGACCAGCATTCCAGAATCCAATGATAACATGAGTTGCAAGGAAAAATCTATCAGAAAATCTAGAAGCTCAAACTGAGCAGGCAGAGAGGAGGTAGCTTTAGAGTTTTAGTTTTTACATATTTGTTGAAGGGGATTTGTAACACTGAAGATGCAGCCAAAAAGTTCTCTCCAGAATTTTACCCCACAACATTCAGCAGGAATTCTCTAGATAATCCTACAAGAACTTGTGCAAAGGAATCCTGATCAATGACTTGCTCTTCTACATTCTGAATGGTGCCTTGCAGATTGATTAATTTTCAGATCAGATTCACAAGGGCTATTCAGAGAGTCTTTTAAAACAGTACACAAAGAAGACTATTGTCTCTAGATGACTTTTGATGTGTTCTCTTCCTTTATAGGAGCGAATTGCTAAGAGAGGGCGGAAACTGGTGGATTATGACATCAGCAGGCATCACTTGGAAACCCTTCAGAATGCCAAAAAGAAAGATGAAGCTAAAATTGCTAAGGTAAAAACAGCTCCTGGAGAATCCAGTTAGATGCAGATCAAAGGGTCTCTGTTCAGACATTTCAGCTTCCATCTCAGGTCACCTTGCTTAGGATCAGTAAATTGGAGGAATCTGGATGGTGGAGGAGATCTTAGTTCTAAGGCAAAAAGTGTGGCATTGAAGCCATTGGTGGCCCCCAGATTCCTCCAGTGGGTGGAGCCAAACACGTTAGACTTTTTTTGGTTTTGCACTGGGGGAATTTCATGGAGGGGTTTAAGTAGAAAAATGGACTAAGACATCTATTCCACACCTGAACCTCCTCCAAAAAGATTTTGACCAGATCCATTTTGGGATTTCAGCTCATGAGGTGGCAGATGTGCATTCCTATATTACAAACATTTATACCAAAGGACTCTGTGCCAGTTCCAAAGGAGCTTTGGACCTCTGTGATCCCATGACAAGCCAAGCTAATTTCTTTCTGGCTCTTTTCTTTGAAACACTAAGATCTTTTTCCCCATTTGCAAAAACTGCAAAGAGAGTAGGCAGACAAGGCCAGAGAAATAGCAAATAAACCCACGGGGAAACGGGAACAATCAGCTGCTTTCCTCTGCTTTTTTAAAACAAATTCTGCTTGCCTTACTGCTTCTTTTGTCAGAAATTGTCCCTTCAATTTGCAGAGAGGAAAAGCAGAGGCAATCAACTGCTAAAGGAGCAATATGACAAGCAGAAATAAACAACAGATGGAGAAGGGCTGCTCCTGCTTCCCTCTGAAGCCTGTGGAGAAAAAAAGCAACATGTAAACCAGATTAAGAAAATCCAGGAGGCTCCTTTCTGGTGACAAGCCATGGGGAGTATGGAACTGCTGCCTCTTACTTCTTCTCTAGAGCAGGGTTTCTCAACCTCAGCAGTTATAAGATGTGTGGATATCAAGCAGGCTGGGGAATTCTGGAAGTTGAAGTCCATCTGTCTTAAAATTGCTGAGGTTGAGAAACACTGTTCTAGTGATCAGTTTTCCCTACATTTTGGAAAAGGGAAACCAGAAAGAAGTGCTGAAGGAAAGATGAGTAGAGATCAATCTTTCTCCAGCTGATATCTTCCATGGGTGTTGCAACTGCCATGTCCAGAACTCCCAGCTCATGTGGTGAAAGGGAGTTACAGTTCCAACACATCTGGAAAGCATCAGCTTAAAAAAGGCTGGTATGGAAAAATAGAAGGATGGGGAAAGTCAGCCCAGGGGCTTTACAAACCCCTCTGCTTTTCCTTGCCTTTCTTCCAAAGGAAGAAGGAAGGAAGGAACCTTGCAGAATGTCAACAATCATAGATGGGCTTGCACCTAGTTAACTTTTTGTGTAAAGAGCATGTAGCAGAAAGATACAACATGAGGCTGCCCAGCTACAGCCACTCCCACATCTTGGATGTGGGTGGCCCTCAGGGTCCCTACAAAAGGTTACCGTTAGATTGTATTTTTTTCCCATGACAGAAGGGAAGACTTAAGAAGTAGACTTAACTGTCATTCTATTGAATTGATTCAATTGAATTTTAATTGCCAGTATATTTAAGGGAATTAAGTGATATTAAACTTAGTTTTTTACCTGGCCCACCCACTTACTTTTCCTGGCTCGGCCTATTTCTTGGAGAGCGATCTCCAGTCTGAAAAAGGTGAGGCATCTCTGCCAAAAACCGTGTAACCAGAATCTGCGTTAGGAGCCTTTGTGCCTGGTAGCCTTGCCTGTCTGCAGTTTCTGTTCCTCTAATAAATCTTTGGATCCTGCAGGCTGAAGAGGAGTTCTATAAAGCCCAAGCTGTCTTTGAGGAACTCAACAAAGAACTGAGAGAAGAACTGCCAGACCTTTACAACAGGTAAGGCAGGCTAAAGATCCAGTTGCAACTGCAGAGGGAATGCAGTTGATGGCGTCAGGCCCCTCAGATTAGAACTGGGCTGCAAACCTCCGAGTCCTGACTTTACACAGCTTAACTAGACTGTTAAATTCAAACTTGGGAGAAGTCTGCTGGACATTTAACCAGCAGAGCAGATAAGAATCTCTATTACAGACTTGACTGAAACCATATTAAGCTGTTGACTGCCCTCTGTCAACATGAGAATACAGTTCCCGCTTACACCTATGGCACTTCATTGCTTCTGCTTCCAACTTTTCTCATGTTCAAATGACTCTTTGCCATGTGCTTCATCTTCCTGAAGCCAAGTTATTGTCAGTTGTTGACATAACTGGCATCTCTACCCTGAAAACCTCCAGCTCTTGGCATACCTCTCATAGGAAGAATCAGGCTTAAGAGCCAGGGGTCAAATATTCCCATGGACAACAAAAAGAGTTGTTGTCAGCGTTCAGTTCTGGGAATGGGCTTACTGACTATGAGACAGGCAGCTGGGGAAGGAGAGGTGGAGATATAAAAACATTACAGCATAATTAAGACGCCACTTAGTAAAAAACCATCTCTTGATGAATGGAAGACATTTTTCAGAGTCAAGGCTAACCTTGGACCTTAGAAAGCAACAGGAGAGCATCTTCCAGTATGTACAGAATTTGCCTCCATGCTTCAACTCAGCTCCCCAGGCAACTTATTTTTAAAATATGTTATAACCATGGAAGCACATACAGGGTTATAGATGCTCATATTATTATCTTTTCTTTAAGAATGTTCTATCTTTTCTGCACCAATTTGCCACATGGAATATATTTAGCCATAGAATGTAGAAGCTGTTCTAAAGTATAAAATAGCAGTGAGAGTGGGAAAGAAAAATATGACTTAGGTACTTGCCAGCCAAGGTGGTGAACATGGCCTTCTAAAGGGGATCGTAGGAGACCACTCAGTCTGTAGTTGAAAGTCTGTATTTGTACCACTTCTGCCTGGTCATCCTGGTCTACTTTTTCAACTCCTTCCCTGGTGTCTGAGTGGCTGCTACTGCTTAACCCTTCAGAGAGTCCAAAAGATTGTTCAGACCAGTGTTTCTCAACCTTGGCAACTTGAAGATGTGTGGACTTCAACTCCCAGAATTCCCCCAGCCAGCCCCAGTCAACTCTGGGAGTTGAAGTCCACACATCTTCAAGTCGCCAAGGTTGAGAAACACTGGTTCATACAGAAAAATGCAGGCAGCAGAATAAATGCAGAGAATAAGTGAGTTCTTTCAGGACTCTGCTATGAAAGCCCATTATGGACTATGTATGAATTGGGGTTCGTAGTTTTCTCAAATGGTGCTGGGGATGTACTGAGGTCTGGTGGCCACAGGATGGCAGCAAATTCCAGGTAAGTGACTATTGGCTTCTTTGTAAAGGGTGATTTAGAACCAAACTAGCTAATGGCTTGTAGAAGCAAAAAGACAACACAACACAAATTCTCCAGTTTATCCCTCTTTTCTGTAACACCAAGTTCCTGAAATGCCTGATGTTACCTTATTGATCACTCTGTTGCCTCTTCCCACCCGCAATCAATATTGTGGCTCATCAGGTTAAAGTTTCATATTCTGAGAGCCAGTAGGAGGCATCGGTTCAGGTGTCAAACTTAAATCAAGTCTAGGTGCCAGATACCAGTTCATATTTCCACGCGGCCTCAAAGTCGGATGGGCCAGCCTAATGTAACCTCACCAAACTGTTGTAAAATGTTATGGTTTCCAGACATTTTTTAGGAGAAAAACACAACAGTGACATTCACAAAGCGCACAACCTGGGTCCTGACTTAACCCATTACGAACAAAATATATATCTGCTATTTTGCCGCCCAGAGTCTTTGTGGAGTTGGACAGCCTTATCAAATGAATGAATGAATGAATGAACGGTAACTAAGGGAGTGGGGCTAAACCACAAAGAACTTTCGTCCAGCTCTGTACACGGAGCAAATGCAACCACTTGGTCTTTGCCTGACCCAGTTAAGTGTGTTGTGCGAACACAGCCATAGAAACTGTTATGCCATCCCTAGAACAAGCTTAACAGATGAAGAACAAAAGGACCTCTCCCAAACCAAGAAAGAATGTAAAACCTCATGGGAATGATGCAATTCTGCCCACATTGCTTCATTGCCCTGCTGACACGACACATCAACCCTTCGAGGTAGACCAGACTTGGAAACCGAAGTTAGGTATACTAAAACTACTTTTATTGTAAGGTTAAAGTAACAGAATCTTACAAGTCTGAAAGTGCCTCCCCTCTCCCTGCCTTTATCCTAAAGAGAACCAGGGAGGGTCAGGTCTGAAACTTTTCTCAAATTACATTTTTGCTTTGGACTCAGATTTCTTTAACCTGACTGGTGTCTTGGTTGCGGCTCCTCTTCTTTTTCCTCAAGGTTATTCTCACAGCCCATTGCACATCATCATCATCATTCCACCCATGGAATACTCAATCCCCTCAAAACTCTTATGAGTGGTCCCCAAATGGTCACACACTCTCAATTTAAGCTTTGTTCATTGCATATCAATATTCTTGTGACATTGCCCTTTTCTTTAGTTGGCCATATTGGCTTAGAAGTAATTTTCATGGCTTTCCTGTATGGAGATGTCCCCCCCGCCCACCGCAACAATCATTATTTTATCCATGCATTTTTTCCTAACAGGTGTATTAGTGCCAGCATCATTATGCTGGTCGTATGTCTTCCAGTGAATTTAACTAAAGTAGTCTGCCAGGGCATGGAAACTGGGTTGTCTGAATATCAGCAGCTGAGATTGGGGCTCAGCCAGGTTCTACCGGAAGAAAAATTGTGTAGGATCTGAATATGCCCAGCTAGCGTGGTTTCAATCTTTCCAAGTGCCCTCTACAAAAGAGGTATTCATAGAAACAGAAAGGGGAACTGACTTCTTCTTGTGTCAAATCCTCTTTGCATCTGATATGTATTGACGCAAACACAGAGTTTGTATCTTGTGTTAAACCATCATTGGCTAACCTTGATCTATTGAATACACTACAGCATCCTAAGCCATAAATAATGGCTTATAAACCCATTAGCTGGCCTCACATCTCACCCCATTAGAACATTATGTTTGGTTTTGGTTTAGCACATGCTGAATACTTGCTTTAATGTTTGAAGGATGACAGAGTATATTTCTTTCCTTTAGGATTCATTTCAAGGGGCTTCCCAATGTGCCTTTCATCGTGCTATTTCCCCGCCTTGCTCATTAAATTTTATGGGGACTAAATATTATGGTCCTCTCTTTGTAATGTTCCTAGGTTTTTTTCCTTCCTGCTCTTCTTCTCCAGCTGCATGGTCTCTTTTGATAGTATCCTAAGTCTGGAACACTTTTTATCACCACATATGCTTTTGCTATTTCTTGAAGAAATTCGAATGACCGCTAATCTTAATTAAGAACTTTATATTGCATGATCTGTAGGATTTATGTAGTTGTTTAAGGACATTCTCCTGCATAATTTCCTTAAACAAGAGAACCTGAAAACTTGCTTACTGGAGTGCTCCCTGTGTGAGGGGGGGAAAAAAATCCTTGCACAAAACCAACCAGCCCCTCACATAGAAATCTAGGCTAAGTCCAACAGGATGCCCTTTCTGGATTCCCCAGAGAAGGAGGTTGGGAAGAGGGGCTTTCCAAAATCCAACGTTCCTGTCTGAAATGGTACACTTTCTGGTACTCTCCTGCGGCTGATCTCACCGTCTGGACTAATTCTCAGAGCAGTTTGCAAGAAGTAGCAGAATCACAAATGCAGCTGTTCTGGGGTGTAACATTTGAGGTAGAGAATTATGTGTTTATACAATCTCCCATGAGAATGAGGGGCTCCATTCAGCCAGAAAGCTAACATGTTGGAGTAAAATATTCTAGCCTAACGGTCATTGAAATATGCTAGTTTTCTAACTGAAAGGTGGGAGAGGGGGTGGACTGCCAAATTTGCCGTGGTTTATCTATACTCTGAAGAGCTGCAATTCCTGTTTTCTTGCTGTAATATGTAGTTTGACTCACAAATCTTCTATTGTTTTTCCTTATTGTGTTGCTCAGCTGACTTAACATTTATTTATTTCATCTTCATTCTTCCCTAGTCGAATTGCATGCTATGTGACAATATTCCAGAATATTTCCAATTTGAGAGATATCTTCTACAAGGAAATGAGTAAGGTAAATATGCAGCGGTAGCAAACATACGGCTTATTAAGAAAAGACTCCTGTCTTTTTCCCACTCTTGTTCATTTAGAATCTCGGCAAAAATGATTTCACACGTATCTGAGTGTGCTGGACAGGGGAAGTGTTAGTTCTATTTCATTTGGACAGCACTTGGCATGCTGTGCGAGCAAATGGAAATCTTTCCTTAGCAGTAGAGAAGGTGGCTGCTGCATGTCATTAGATTATGCATGTGCAAACCAGCAAACGTGAAAGCAATTGTTGTCATTTAAATGGCTAAAAACCAGGACAGAGCCAGCTCTAGACCAAATGGTATCCTTATCTATTTGTGAAAGGTTGGAGCACCTTGACTTTGTTTTTCAATTTCATAACTAAAGCATCATTTATCCTGTGCCAAAAAAAAAATAAAAATAAAAAATGACATATGAGATCTGGTCAGAATTACCCACAATTCTACACACACACACCCAAACACCAGTTGTTTAATTTTGTAAATTTTCTGCAAATAACAAATACAGGATTAACTATTCAAGCTATCTGCTGCCTGCATAGGTAAAGGCCCATTCCTCATACTATTTACTTCAGCTGTTGAATGGATATGGGAATGACTAGCTTGTGCAGGCTGTTCCATTGATTAAAGGTAGAAATGTCCTTGAGTGAAGCTCAACTTTTAGTGACTTCCAGCATGCATCCATGTAGGTAAAACATGGAATTGATTTGTTTGCTTGGGGTAGTAGTTCTGGGATGATTCAACTTCCCAATCTAACTATGGTCCTGTGATTTTCTGGTAGTCTCCCATCCAAGTATCCATTAGATCTGACCTTGCTCAACTTTTCAAGATCAGGAGTAGCCCTGGACACCTAGACAGAACCCATTTTCTCCCTCTGAGTGAGGGTGGTTCTCAAAGCAGAGAGGTTAGATCTACCAATTGAAAGACACTAGGCAACTCTTCCACATTCCAAACGGATATAGACAATAAACAGTGTGAAGGCACAGTAGGGTTACAGTTGGGAGATAACACCCTAGGGATCACCACCAGCACCCTGTAAAATGCTGTGCATGGTGCAGAGCAGCTGGTCAATGAAAGTCTTGCAAGGAAACAGCCTCTGCCTGAGCCCAGAAAAACCATGAAACCATGGATTCTTCTACAGCAGGATTGCCTAAGTCTTTCCTTCACATTATTGCATTTTCCCTCCTAGTGGGAATATCTGCAGGTTAGCCATGTCCTGCTAAGCCCTGTAAAAAGTAGAAAGACGTGATTTTTATATATCATGCAGAAATTGAGATTTCAATTGTTGAGCCACATGTCCCATTTTCACTAGGAGAAAGAAGAGATATTATTCAGCTAGTGACACTCTGAAACCCTCATCAAGAATGAATTTAGGTAACAGATTTAATAAGTTAAATGAGTGATAACTGTAGTAATAATAGATGGAGATGATGAAGTTAATGGTGATGACGATTATGATTATGATGGTGTGTCCTTGTGGATATGACATTTGTTTTTCCTAATTCTTGCTGTTTCTAGCTAAACCATGACTTGTATGATGTAATGAGCAAGCTGGAGAACCAACACTCCAATAAGGTCTTTATCATTAAAGGAATCTCAAGGTAAGTGATTTCCTCTTTCCTACAGATATGTTGGGAGTCTAAGTAGCATCTCAGGGGAGCTCAGCCAAAAAAAAAATTCTCCATCTCTTCCCAAGTAGCTATCAAGTGATCTAGCTTCTTTGCTTTTTTTATGGATTAGAAGATTTAGAACTCATCTTCACTAAAAGAGATCCTTAAGATTATTTGAAACAAAATATTCATAAAATCAAGATACATGATTCTTTTAAAAAAAAATGTAAGTGGAAACTCTAGAGCAGCCAGAGATAAAGGAAACAAACACATAAGCCTTTTAGAGGGGCACCTCAGCTTTAGAAAGCTTGGAGGAGGAGGAGGAGGAGAAGGAGGAGGAGGGAGGAGGGGGGAGGAAGGAAGGAAGGAAGGAAGGAGGGAGGGAGGGAGGGAGGAAGGCAGGCAGGCAAGACATTTTTGCATTAATTTCAATGGTCTCAAGGTCTGTGCCCATTGACTCGCTACAGGTAGTTGATTCAATAACTTCTGAACCACTGCCGATAAAGTTAAAGCTTATTCCGAAGTTGTCTTGACACCACTGAAATAATGAGGCGATTTTAGGTAGCAATTTGAAACTAAAAGTAATTAATAATTCCACAGGCTCATCTTAAATATAACAGCACTTCTTCCATTTAATTATCTTCACAGGAGTCTTTTAATTAGAGCGAGTGCTGAATTTTTACCGATTGGCAAATTTAAAAACTGTCTTGCTGTATCAGTCAGGGGACCATCTCAGTTGCTGTCATGCATTCCACAGGTGAAGGGGAATCATGCAATTAAAGGGGCATTGGGACCACCCAGCGGGACCCCTGCAAAGTTCATGCGGTTTTCCTCGCGCTCTGCTGCATTCTGATCCCACTCATATGAGAAGGAGGAGAGAGTTTATTCCTTTCAGCAATTTTTGCATGCGTGGGTCAGGTCAAGCTCAGTTATAGTAGCATGTGCTCAGCTGCAATATCTGGAGCCCTACATCCTTTTTTGCTCACAGTGAGAATCATTTTCACTGCACTATAGAAACGACTTACATTTTCTATGTAAAGCAGGCATATAGCAAGAGACAGACAATGTGTAACAAGTTTTTTTAACACCCAGTGGGTACTACAACCTGGAGAGGGGAAACTACAGGGTTTCTGATTGTTAGAATTCTACCTTGGTATGAAAGAGTTCTAGTACTGTGAAGACTAAAGCTTGCTCAGTAGTTCCCAAACAGTTGCTTCCCTGAGTTTGCTCATACTGACTCACAAAAAGCAAACTTCAACTTCCATACTGGCTTGGGATGATGGGAGTGGTAGTCTAATACAATCTGAAGGGCATCAGGTCATGAAGTTTGATGGGGAATAGCTTTCAAACCACAAGCTCTCGGAGTCTGTTCTGACTGAACCACAAAAATTAATTCATTAATACAGACATTCAGAATTGGCTGTGTGGTTTTCTATTGTTTTAGAGTATGTTAATGCTTTAAGACTTAGAACAGGGTTAGGACTTTAAAGTACATTTTAATTCTTTCTCTTTCTGTCTCTCAACCAATCCTAGAAGAAACAAAAACCAAAATAGAAAAAAAAATTCAAGCCCACACTGACTTTCATCTGATGGTCCCACCCACTGAAAGGAAAAGAAGGGGAAGGGGAGAAAAAAATACTAGTCATTGAAAGTTGTCCACTCCTGACAGATGCTTTTAGAATGATAGTGTAAGAGGGAATCTGACAAACAGTTCAAATTTTAGCTTGCTGTGTGATGCTGCTTAAGATCCTCCAAAATGATGGCCTGTCCCTTAGATTTTTCTTCAGGATGAGATACATATTTGCAGTTATATCCTCGAGATCTAAGAATAGTGTGGCTGATTTACTTGATTTTGAGCCTTCAATTACTTTTTTTCCCCTGGATTGTAATCAGTACCTCTTCTAGTTCTAGTTCTATTTCTATTATTATTGTTGATTGCACAGTCAGCCAGATGTTTAGACTGGATTTGGCATTTTTATCCACCTATTGAGTCCTTCCCAAGGACCTGGGATAGGTAGATGTTGTTTGATGGTGTTAAAGGTATTGTTGCATGATGTAAGCTGTTCCAAGTAAAGCTGCCTTTTGCAATAGACTGATGGTGCTCCAGATGTTTTGGGATTGCACCCAAGGTGCCTATTACTATTGGTACGATCTTTGCTTTCTTTTGCCATAGTCATTCTACTTCTATTTGCAGGTCTTTGTATTTTGTGATTTTCTCCTTTCTCTTCTCTTCTCTTCTGCTGTCTCCAAGTATTCCAATGTCCACTATCCAGACTTTTTTGTCTTTCTTATCAACAGTTGTTAAGTCTGGGGTGTTGTGTGGCAGGTGCTTATCTGTTTGAATTCTAAAGGCCCAGAGCACTTTAGCTTCTCCATTTTCTACTACGTTGTCTGTTTTGTGGTCCCACCAGTTCTTGCTTGCAGGCAAATGGTATTTCTTGCAGATATTCCAATGCACCATCGTGGCTACTTTGTCATACCGTTGTTTGTAGTCAGTCTGTGCGATTTTCTTGCAGCAGCTAGCTAGGTGGTCCACTGTTTCTTCAGCTTCTTTGCAGAGGCAGCATTTGCTGTCCTTTGCTGTCTTCTCCATTCTGGCTTTATATGCATTTGTTCTTAAAGCTTGGCCTTGGGCAGCCAGAATTAGCCCCTCTGTCTCTTTCTTCAACTTTCCTGCTCTTAGCCATTGCCAGGTCTTGTTGTCTGCTTTGCCTGCATATTATTATTATTATGGTTGGTCGCACAGTCAGCCAGATGTTTAGACTGGATTTGGCATTTTTGCCCACCTATCGAGTCCTTCCAAAGGACCTGGGATAGGCAGATGTGGTTGTTTGATGGTGTTAAAGGTATCGTTGCAGGATGTCAGCTGTTCCAAGTAACAGCTTATAACAGCTTATATCCTGCGATTATTACTACTACTACATTGAATAGGCTTGTCGGGGTTCTACCAAGGACAGGAAAAGAGGAACTTTTATTTGGCCTTTGAAAAGTACACATATGGTCTTCATTTGGGTATAAATGCCTAAATAAGTCTTTGATCCTCAGATGGGTTGAGGCTGCAACTCCCCAAATTCACAATCAGAAGCGCAAAGTGAATTCCAGCTGAGGATTCTCGGACTTGTAATCTCAGCATATATGAAGGATGCCTGGCTGGGGAATGCTGAACTAATTAAATGTTAGATTGTTGGAGGTTGCATATTCAAATATTCTAAGACTTGCTAATTCTTTTTCCTCCCAATGCAGCAATAGAGGCTCTTTGATAATTTCATCCCCAGTAAGCCCAACCAGCAACTCTTTCCTGCCTTCAGGGAATAGCATAAATAAGGCGCCCACGTCTCCCATTGCCACTTCCCCAAATCAAGACGGAGAATCTACTTCAGCAACCAAGATGGCGTCCACAGCTGTTTGCAGCGATGAAGCAGAAGAAGAGGTCAAAGAATTGCAAAATGAGGCAGGGCATGGAGCCGAGTCAGACTCTCAAGCTGTTTGTGGAACAGAAGGCAAAAGCCAAGAGGCAAAACTGGAGGAGCTCGAAGTTGCTTCCAGCAGCACCCTCGAGGTAGTGGCAAAGAACCTTGCGGCGGAGATCTTGTCACAGGCAATGGTTGAAGCTGCTGGCAAAGGGCAAAGCATTTCTAAAGACTCAGAAGGTCCTGCACAGCCCTCCTTGGAAGAAAACTTTGAAGCCAATGATACATGTGGAAAAGATGGTGGTTCTCCACCCCAGGCAAAGGATGAAATCCCAGCTTTACTGAAACACGACCTTGAGCACGCCAAAGACATCCAGGATGAGATGCAGGTTGAGAAAGCCAATGGTCAGGACAACAATGGGCCACCTGGAGAGAGCTCTTCTTGCCCTGAAAATGATCCCCAAGATCTTCCCTCTTCAACCAAAGATGACGTAGACTTAGAAGAGGTCCCAACTGCAACCAATGATTCTGCTCTACCAAATATGGAGACAGATGCGAGTGGCCAGGGCTGCAGCGATGTGGAAGATGGTAACAGTAGCAGTGCTGGAAGCATGGAAGAAATTGAGATTTCCCCCAAGGGTACCATTGCTCAGGTAAGAGACAAGAGGAAACTTTACCCAACCCTTTCCAATTGCTAATTAATATTTATTTATTTATTTATTTATTATTACATTTGTCCCCGCCCATCTCCCCTCAGTGGGGGACTCTGGGCAGCTCACAACTCATTAAAAACAATAAATAAATATACAATTAAAAGCCTATATAAATAACTGCTGTAGCCAAGATATTCCCATAGGGTACCCAAAATAAGTCTATTGCGACAATAGAAGAAAGCTTCTGCTGTGTAGTAATTCAGATGAATATGATATTTTACATGTTAGACATATCTGTATGCAGGGGATGGACATATTTGCTGAAAAAATCAGGAGAAAAATTAAATGCCACTGGCTGTCCAGCTCTTCATTTAGCTGCAAAGAGCAAGGAGGCCCCTTGTCAGAGCAGGAAAACTGAGACATGATTATTTTTGTTATATATGTATCATAAAAGTGGCATACAAAACACTTTCTCACAGTTCTTCCCATCACCAGTTAACATCCTACCACCTTCTCCCAGCAGCAGGCCCACCCCCTTTTCTTCCTCTTAGTAGTACAGTAATACATAGCCCCAAAACTGTTTTTGTTCCTTTTAGTTTCTCCGAAAGCCTAAATTCCTTTTGCACCAAACTTCTTTATCTTTCTGCAGACATTAATTATTTGCTGGTATAGCTTCCTTGATCACTAAACCATCTTCCATTTCCTATACATATCCCATATCCATTTCCTTTTAGCTTGATCAAAAGCTCCCTAGAAATCCCTAAGAAAAATCCCTCAGAATCTTGCAGCTCCCTAAAAATCCATAATGATTTCTTAAGCTACCTCCATTTTTTCTCCAAAGAATGGTATACAATTGTATTTCCAGCAACTTATTTTTCAGAAATTCCCAACTTTCCTACCCACCCTTTGACCTGAGGATTTTGACATGTGAGGTCCCACCTAGTCCTTCTCTAAACTGGTTGAAATTGTCTCCCCTGAAATTTAGTTTGCATGTATTATAAAAAAATTTCCCTCTCACCCCTATGGGTAGTACGTGTCTTCCTCAATCTCGGGTCCTCTACCAGAGGCCTGGGAGTTTGAGGGTTCTGCGCAGTATCTTAGCTGTTCCTAGCACTGCACTCTTCTGCACAGAGAGCTCTGATGTTGTTCCTGGGATCTGTTGGAGACACTCTCCCAGCTTAGGAGTCATGGCCCCGAGTGCTCCTACCACCACTGGGACCACTTTGGCCTTTACTTTCCACATCCTCTCTATTTCCTCCTTCAGGCCCTGGTACTTCTCCAGCTTCTCATGCTACTTCTTCCTGATGTTGCTGTCACTTGGCACTGCTACATCTATCACTACCGCTGTCTTCTGGTCTTTGTCTACTACCACGATGTCTGGTTGATTGGCCAGTACCTGCCTGTCCATCTAGATCTGGAAGTCCCACAGGATCTTAGCCCTGTTATTCTCCACGACCTTCTGTGGAATCTCCCATCTGGACTTGGGGGGGGGTCTAGCCCATACGCTGTGCAGATGTTCCTGTACACAATGCCAGCTACTTGGTTGTGCCGTTCAGTGTATGCTGTTCCTGCCTGTATCTTACACCCTGCCACTATGTGTTGGACTGTCTCTGAGGCCTCTTTGCACAATCTGCACCTTGGGTCCTGTCTAGTGTGGTAGACCCCTGCTTCTATGGATCTGGTGCTTCGTGCCTGTTCTTGTGCTGCTATGATCAGTGCCTCAGTGCTGTCTTTTAGTCCGGCCCTTTCCAGCCACTGATAGGATTTCCCAATTTTTTTATTTATATATATATATATATATATATATACACACACACACACACACATACATACACATACATATATACATATATACATATATACATACATACATACACACACACACACACACACGTATAAAATATATATTTATTTATATTTATATTTAAAAAATTGTCTTTTCAGGACAAAAGAAGTAGTGAGAAAATGCTGAAGGGCTGCATAAGCAAGAGGATGTCTGAACCCGCCCATAAAATGAAATAATTGAAATGAGGCAGCAGGGTAATTGACCAATAAAAGTTCTGCCCAAGAGCACCCAAATGTACAGTTTGAACCCTGGGATGATACATTTTGCCCAGAAGTGTTTCCCTGAGTGGAGGATGTATACCTATTAGTAATCCCTGCACATCCATCGCTGAAACAAATGCTCCTCTGGAAGTGAACTCCTAATTAACTTTTAATATGCTTTAATTAAACTTTTCCATAGCACTCACATAAATATTTTAAACATTTGTAATTCACTTTTTTTTACCACAATATTCAGGGTAGGTCATAAATGCTTAAAAGAAATATGATGAAGTCCCTTTAAAATAATAATAATAATTCCAAAGAAATGTATAACTGATGGTCTTTAACTTCTATATTTCTTAAAGGTGTGCCTCAGTAGGACAGATCTGTCTTTGTGTCAGGATGATAATGTGGGGAAAGAGTGGAATGCAAATATTTTTAAGGGAAGGAGCTCCAAAGTCCTGATGCATTATATCATATTCCCCTGGCTTCTTTTTTTAAAATAGAAATTGTATTAAAAATTACCATTACAAAGATAAAAACTAATACAAACTTTAAAAAAAACCAAAAAGCATAAGAAGAAAAAATAGTGCAGAAAAGAAAAAAAATAGAAAGAAAAATAGAAAAGGAAGAAAAAATAAGACTATAGTAAAGAAAAAGAAAAGAAATATATAAAGAAATAATTTCCCCCTTCATTATAACAAGTATAAACAACTTTAGTAACTTATTACCTTCTCTTAAAATATAAATGATCTCTTCTTCCCATATCCCATCTCTTATCTATAAACAAATCCTTTGTTTCAGTCCTGATCAGTAGAAGTCCACTAAGGGTTACTAGAGATAACAACATCTATTTTAAGCTTGATCAAATAAACCAACTTTACATTCCTTCCTTTTATTTTTAACAATCTTGATCTTTATTCCCTTCAAATAATGTCCTAGAACTTGATTTCTTTTCATTTTTTCTTTGTCCCTTCTCACAAAATTCTTCAAAGCTTCAACAAACCGCTTTTGTAAATCCAATGTAGGAAAATTATCCAAGTCACTCTCTTGGTTAGTCATTTGTATATCCCTTTTAATTATTAAGACATCAGTCAGTTTCTCTTGTATGTCCAGGGTAGCATTTTTTTCCATATCATTCTTGTAGCCTGTCATTTTTAAATCCACTTTCAGAGCAGTCTCAGTCTTGTCTGGTAAAACTTGTTCCTCTTCCACATCTTTTAAACACAGTCTATCTATAGAGGCAGACACTCTTAAAATTAACTTCTGGATCGATTGTTCTGGAGGGGATGATTGTTCAAAAATATCCTTCAATATGTCCAATATTAAAATATTTTGCTCCTTTCTGTATTAAGTCTGTAAGTCAAATTTAAGTGTTCTTCTCCTTTAATTGTAATCTTTAGTTCCTTCTGGTTCCCTCTAGTGTCCAACCTTCAAAGTCTCATCCTATCATGTTTTTTTGTAAAGAGAATTCAAAATAAAGCATTTTCCCATGGGAAGGATTCTAATTAATTCCAAAATCTTATTTCAAATCCATTTGGACCCTTAGTCTGTTTGTAACTTTCCAAAATCAAAGTTCTGATCATCTTTTTGCTGTTTATTCCAAAAAAATATATATTTTTAAGTCCTTAAACTTGTATTTAAAACTTGTTTCACTAAGGATTGAAGGAAACTCACCCAATGCTATAAAACTTGTCAATCCAAAGGTTCCTAATAGCTGAAAAGCAGTTTACAAGCAATTTTCAAAAGTGATTAGAAAAGGAAGTATGCGAACTCAGTATCCTTTTGAAGGCACCAACTGTGGTTTGAGCAAGATGGCTATTTCCTTATCTCCCAGAGCTCTAAATGCCCTGGAGACCACTGTATGCAGTCTCCTCACAAGGGGCAGCTGTCTAGAGCACATCAAGTTTTCTCCTCGTCTGTAGAGGAATTATTGAAGAGCCGGTCTACTTGCCAGCTCTTCATTCCACTGCTGTAGTCAGCTCTGCCATTTCTTCTCCGGAAGGCCTCCCCTGGCTTCTGATAATGTGGGCCTATAGGCTGTAAACCTAGTTTAAAGGTTGATAATTACATGGGATGATATTGGTGATTAAAAATTTGTGCCTCTTGCCTATACAACAATTCAGGCCTCAAAGGCACATGGGAGAGGCAAGCAGAAAGAGAGGGATAAATTCCAGATTGAGAGGGTTCTGGGCCAAGTATTAAGGGAGGAGGGAGAGATCCTTCATAAGAGTCTAGAAACTTAAGAGGGGTGGTCGGCTTGGGTTGAATACTCCTGAGGAAAATAACTGAGGCAATATTATTGCTCATGTTTGAGGATGTAGATGAAAATGTTTTTGTGTACAGGTAAGTCATGATTAGTGCGAATTTGAATAATGCAATATTTGATTTAGTGCAAATTGTAAACTGATACCAGGTCATGTTTAATATGATTCAAAATTCAGTTAATGCAAGGCTACCGCATGTGCAATTGAAGCTAGTGCATGCACAGTTGTGGTTGGGGTTTTAGACGTTGCCTGAATCTGTGGTAGAATTTTTTTTGTTTGGATTTTGCTTTCTAAAAGTAATCTCTGACTTTGTTAATCATAAATCTATATACTACTAAAACTCTTCTTGTGTTTATCTGTTGTCTGCTTGTACCCTCAAGTTAGCCAAAATAGTGCATTATATTGCAACAATTTTTGAAGCTAGGTACCTAAAATCTGCTAACTTAAAAAAATCCAGGGCCCATTACTTCTGTTTCCATGATGTTCAGACCAGTTTTATTTGCAAAGTTGTGGCTGTTGCAGCATCCTTGCAGTCACGTGATCATGATTTCCAATGCTGCCTGCCAGCTTCCCACAAGCAAAGTCAGTGGGGAAGCCAGCAGGAAGTCAGAAGTCACTCCCACTCCTTTTTGTCCACCTGTGGCCATTCTGTCTATCTGTTTAGATAAGTAAATATTGACTTATTGAAGTTCATTTGCCGCTACAATTATTTTTCTATTTATGATATATACTCTTCTTAGATGATCATGGGACCATCCAGCATTGGGGTAAAAAAAATATGATCAGCCTAAAATTTAATGTTCATTTTGGTCACATCAGACCGCACTATCTTTCTCTCAAAGGATGACTCAACAGGTCATAGGGTTGTCTAGTTGAAATTATTTATAAGTATATTCTTTTTATCCTTTACCATAATATTTCATTAATATGCATATAAAAATTATGTTTAAAAATTTTCATTGCCTAATTCCATTAAGCTGGAACCAATTACCACATTTTCCATAGTCATATCACTTTGAATAGTGCACATTCAAATAATGCAATCATTTCATGAGATTCATTAACCACACTAATCGAGACCTACCTGTATTTGTAAAAGATACCCAGATCTCCTAAGGTCTTAGGAAATTGGATGGAGCCAATGAGAATAAAAAAAACAAGCAGAATTTGAATGGTGGCTTGCTAGGCTAGGCTCTCTGTAAAAGAGGGGAAAACAGAGAGCTGGTACTGGAAATCACAGGAGAGAGAGAGAATGTCAGCCCTTCAAGGTAGTCCAGATAAGAAACCAACACCATGAGTACTAACACTACCTTTATTGTAAGGTTACAGTAACAGAATCTTGTAGGTCTAAAAGCACTTCTCCCCTCCCTTGCCTTTACTTTCCAGGGAACTAGGGAGGGTCCCTTCTGAGACACTTTCCACACCTCCATTCCTTCTGTGGGCTGAGATGTCTTTTATCTGACCATTGCCCAAGCTGCAGCTCTTCCTCCTCCTGTCTCTCAAGGATATTCCCACAGACCATTACAGAGAGAGATTTCAGCGTGAAAAGCTTTTTCACTAAGCTGCCCATCCCAGGGTCCCTTAGCTATTGCTGAAATATCTTGTGCATAGGCTGGATATGCAACTGCAACAAACTGAGTTTAAATCAAAACAATGTGCACCCGTAATGTCATGCTGCAAACTCTGACCTTAGCTACTTGCCTCCCTGGGTCTGACACAAGTACATCCATTTAGCATTGTGATGCACATTTTGTCACTTACCCTCTTGTTCCCCCTTGAGAACACCTCTGGGTAATAGATATGGCCAGGAAGGAGACAGAAATGTCATAAACAGGGATCCTGAAAGACATAGAATCATAGAGCATCAAGGCTGCTCACAGCATTTGTAGGATGCACAACACCAAACAGGCAAAGAGTTAGCTCTCCAGTCCTCCCAGGGCAGGAGAAGGGATCAGACGTTCTGCTGAATGCCTTCATTTTGAACAGAATCATGACAACCTCCACGTACTGGAGATTAACTATCTGCAGAAGGGGTCTTGCTATATGTAGGCAAGTTTCCCACTGCAAAAGTTGGCCTTCCAGCACAGGAAGTGAGCAGCTGGGAGATGTATCAGTGGCTGAAACAGAGTGAGCTGAGCTAGCTAATTCATATCATTCTTACTGTATGAGGGAGCAGGCCTATTTCTGCATGCTGCTAATGACTAAATTATCAATGCAATTAATATACATACTGCAGTGTCTCACTCTAACAAGAATGAAACAGCCAGCCTCGTAAGGGGCTGAAACAAAGGGATTCTAAAGAATTTGAACTGTCCTCCTGTTGGTTTCATTACAGGCAAGGTCTTTATTTAGTGAGAAACTCCAATTACAATAATGAAGTCTTTCTTTCACCTGATCTCTAACTGGCTGTAAAAAGCCGCTTTGAATTTTTAAAAAGGCAGTTTTGGAGGTTTCATAAGGAAGGAATCCCCTCCCCCAAATGGTAGTCATCTCTCCTTTCCATTTCCTTTAGGCTCTAGGCTGGGATTGCATTAAGACAGGACTTTTAACCATGATCTGTTGAACTTACTGGCCTGGTTCATAATGGTAAACCATAATGGATAGGTCCATACATCATCGTAAGCCAAAAGCAACCAAGCTACATGGATTAACAGTAGGGGAGACCCTGGTCTGAATCTTGTTTGTCTGTCTGTAAGGTGTTGAAAGCCCCTCTTGTTTTATTGCAGAAGACCGCTACCTCATCAATCCCCAGGTATCTGAAGATCAGGGGTCTGATTCCAGATCTCCTTACTGTTAGGCAATATCCTTTTCCTCTGACCCTTAAATAACCACACGGTCTTTTTGCTTCAGATCATTCCTAGTTTTTTCCCAGAGGATAAAGAAGAGAACGAGAATAAGCTGCCCTCGGGTTTCCTGTTCAAGGTAAGAAGCAGCAATCAAAGAGCCGGCTTTTAGGCTTTCCCAGTTAAAGCGTAATGAGTCATAAAAACCTAGGCCTGGATTAAGGGAGAGTGTTAATCCCAAACCTCGACTGCTAAGGCCTGTGTTGACCTTTTTTTTTAACTTTAAATATTCTTTTTAGCCTTTTCTGTGCTATTGAAGGGTGGGGGGGGGGGGAGATGGATGGATGGATAGCTGAGTAGCTCATTCGAAGAGGCATTGTTTTATTATTTTCACACGTTATGTTCCAGGCTCAAGCAACCCAGGCTCATACTTCAGAAGATGACAGCCATCTTCAGTTTGAAGAAGGAGATATAATACTTGTGATATCAGACATACAAGCGGAGGTAACACCAGGGACTTGTTGGGCATGACAATTTGAAATGCATTTGGCAAATGAGGCTCTATCTTAGAGGTGGGTGTCCCATAGTCCTCCCATGTAGTATTGAACTACTACTCCCAGCAGATCCAGCCAGCATGGTCAAATCCCTCCGCAGCTCCTAGACCAGATTGATAGACATACGTATTATATTTATATGTTGTATTTCCTCTGACAACGTTCCCCACTCCCCTTCGATCCTCATGAGGTTGGTTATGCTGAGAATCAATGCCTGGCTCAAAAACATCGAGTGACCTTCCAGGCCAAATGAAGACTTACGATTCTGCAGTCCTAACACAGCACTCATAGCAATCTTTTTTCTGCCAGTCTGGTGAAACCAAATTCTGAGTAAACACTGTTATGGTCTGGTAAGGTAGTAAATTACTATCAGCTGTCCTGACAGGTTCTGATCAAGATGCATAGTATTCTACTCTGCCCACTGATTTTTCACATTCTGCCCGGATGCAACTCCTATCTAACAGATTCTGATAGCTTCCTGCCTGATCCACCAGCTACACCCTCTCTAGCCCAGAAAGTTGGGGGTTTTTTTGTTTTTTTTTTAATCAAATGTTGGCAACTTTGACCCCATAGCTCTTGAAAGCAATGAGTTATGAGTTGAAACTCATGGTCCTTGGGCCACATGCAACCCTCCAAAGAATTTTCTGCGGTTTGCAACAACACTTTCTAGGCATGGAGGACACTGTGCAGCAAAGCCAGGGTGTTGAATTCTACATAGGCACAGGATGGTTCACAGTAAGGGCTCCAGGAAGAGGAACAACATGACAGGGATAACCGTACAACTTCCTTGGCCCAACTGGGAAAATCTCCCACCAACACTGGAGCTTGAGTAACTAGGCTGCACAGGTGATGCCCATAGGCTTCTCACACAGAACAGCACTATCCTCTGGGAACCCCCACCTGTAGAGGGCACAGGTAATGGCCTTGAAGGACAGGAGGAGGAGCTGCTACCAAGACAACAGTCAGATAAGAGGGGCTTGAACCCAGGCCAAAAAAATAACTTGAGAAACATCTCAGAGGGGGAAGCACATCCAGACTTGCAAGAAGTTACTCTAGCTGTTCTATTTTTTTAGACTTTATTTAATCCCACCTTTCGTATTTTTTTATAAACAACTCAAGGCAGTGAGCATACTTAATACTCCTTCCTCCTCCTGTTTTCCCCACAACAGCAGCCCTGTGAGGTGAGATGGGCTGAGAGAGAGGGACTGGCCCAAAGTCACCCAGCCGGCTTTCGTGCCTAACGCAGGGCTAGAACTCACCCTCTCCTGCTTTCTAGCCTGGTGCCTTCATCACTAGACCAAAGTAGTCCTGACTTATATGGCACTGGTTTCTTAGTCTACCTGGTTGGGCTGACACCACCTGCTGATGCACTCTGTGGCAGGTGCTGCTTCTGAGGTGATGCCTGAGCTTCTGAGCAGGGCCAGTGGGGAGGCAACACTTGGCCAAGGAAGATGGACCATGGGGCTGGGCTGCCCGAGGGAGGGAAAGCGGTATTACTGAAGAAAAGGACCAGACCTGGTTGCTCTGCATGAGGGTCTCTCTGCCTGGCAAGGAGTGAGGAAGAGATGCGCGCAAGCTGGATTTTTCTGCTAGGAAGGGAGGACTTTGCCCAGTACAAGAGAAGGGAAAGCCAGTGAGGAAAACAGCAAAGTAAAGCCAGGTCTTTCTGCTCAGCAACAAGAGGGAGGAAAAAGAAAAGCAGGATTTGGGCAGCTCTTGGTAGGACAGGATTCCTCGATTATATCACCGTACATATGATATTGAAAAAAATACAGTATGTATCAACCCAGTAACAAAAGCAAATTGAAAAATGCTGCCAGCTATGAAATGGCTGCCTTGATCATTTTTTTTTAAAAGTATTTAATACATTTATGTTTAACAGCATAGAGTAATACCCTTTGTCTGTAACTCATCAGGGACTTTTATATTAACGTACAAAAAGGTTTCAGCATTGTGGCCCTTGGGCTAATGAACTAGTCCTCATGCACACTCATGACAGTTTTGAGTCTGAAACTCCTGATCCAGAACGATTCAGGAGGGGCAGTCACTGCACTGAACTACAAAAGGCAAAGAGGTTAGGGAGTGCTGAGTAAAGGAAGAGAGAGGAAAAGGAAGCGCCCTTTGAGGAGCTGATTTCTTGGTCCGGTGCATAGTTTGGGGTGATGTATGCCTTGTCTTCTTCAAGAGCCTTGAACCCTGGGCCTTCTCCTCCTTGCAAAGCAGGACCTCTGTTTGACAAAAGATAAGGTGTAATTTGGTGTGACTTGTTATGCAAATGACGTAGCCCTGCTGAAAATGCCCTGCTGTTTAGAGAGAGTACAGAGCTGCTATTTCTGTTGCCACAATGCTTTAGGTCTATTTACTTCTCTCTCTTTGTATGTATGCGTCTTTCATATACAGCCACAGCCTTCCATTAATCATTAACTCTCTCAGTCTCCCTTCAGTAGAAACAACACTGATCAGTCCCTTCCTACAAAAGTATTAGTGTGTGTGTGTGTGTGTGTGTGTGAGATACATATATATGAGAGTCAGTTTGGTGTGCAAAAGTAGTAATATATGTATGTGTGTGTGAGATACATATATATGAGAGCCAGTTTGGTGTAGTGGTTAAGGCACCAGGCTAGAAACTGGGTGACCACGAGTTCTAGTCCCGCCGGAGGCCCAAAGCCAGCTGGGGGACCTTGGGCCAGTCCTCCTCTCTCAGCGCTAGGAAGGAGGCAAGGGCAAATCACTTGTGAAAAACCTTGCCAAGAAAGTTGCAGGGACTAGTCCAGGCAATTGTCAGGAATCAACACTGACTTGAAGGCACAAATATATATAGGCAAATTAGCAATTTTAGATATTGGAAGCCCTTATAGACATTGCCCTGTTAGTATAATGATGGCCATCACTTGTCCTACGACTGGCATCTTTGAAGACTTGTTTTCTATGCACAAGGACTCAAGTCACCTTTCTAATTTCTCAGTTATAACAAATAGGGTTTGTGCTTATGGGAAAGCTCTGGCTGATGTTTTTGTTTTTGTTTTTTTCTAGGAAAAAGGATTTTGGATGGGAGTAAAGGAAAGCGACTGGAAGGAGAACAAAGACATGCTACAGAAAGGCATTTTCCCCCAAGTCCTCATCAGATCTGTCCCTCTAAAATAAGCTCAAAAGTTGAGGCAGCAACAGAATGAAGGAAGAAAGGGAAAGCCACTTTTCCAAAATCTGGCTTTCTGGGCTCATTATTGAAACTTTCTTTTTCTTCAGCCCAGCTGCCTCATGCCAGTATCATACCATGCGGATGGCAATATTGATGATATACTGTATGTACCTTTGAATAATTTGGATTCCATTTACTGTAGGTCAACAACTGGCAGCCTTTGGGAGAAATCCGACTCTCTGAGGGCCTCTGCTTGGCCCTTTAAGTACTTTTCTGAAATGGAACATCACCACCAAAAGTCATGTTGCAGAAGGTCTACTTTGCAGGAGTTTTGGCCCATCCCCCCCTACTGTCTTCTCAGAGAAGTTCTCTATTGAAGCTAGTTGCTGACTCAGTTGCAATCTAAATGAGATTTCCTTGCATTCATCTACTGGAAAATAATATGATTAATAACTGCAGTTCAGTCCTGCTTTTCTAATATAAGTTAAATGATGATTCAGAGAGTGAGAAGCCTAAGAAGGATGATTAACTTCTGTTTTGTAAGGATGAGAGGGAGGAGAAACCTAAGGAAGCTTTACGTGATGAGATGATCACTTTGGATAGGGAATTCACACGTTAAAGTTCATATACAAAACATATTGCATAGAAAAAACATATATATCAAGAAAAAGACTCCTTCCCCAGCATGTAATGTTGTGTGTGCAAAGACTTTTCTCCCATCTATGGGGAATCACTTATGTCATTTGTCTATTCGTAGTTTGAAGCAGTTTGTTGTGGAACAATCTTACTGCTTTTTTTGCTTTTTGTATATATGAATCTTGAGTCAGGAGCTGGCGTTAATTAATGAAATAGAGGATGTTTATGAACTCTTTTGAATCCTGGAACTGCCTCCCATGCTCAACTGCTTCTGGGCTCTTCCCTGTTCCTCCGAGATTGCCCATTTTGTCATGTCAAGCACATTGTAGTCTCTTTTCTGTTATATCAGACCACAGTTCTAACCAGAGATGTCTGGTTTGAGCACCTATAAACAAGGCATTAGGAATTACAGCTCTCACTTTTTGCTTGCTTGAAGCATTTTATTATGATCATGGGTGGTAATTTTTGATTGACCTATCTCCTCCAGCTTGATCACTCAGATACCTTTCTATGTATTGTAAATATATGTGTATCTGTAGAAGTTGATATAAATTTAGTTCTTTTCTGCCTAACACATAATAAAGTATGTCTACATTTTAAATTCAAACACATCTGATTCCTTCAACCTGGTGCTCTGTGTATCTTTCAAAGTACAATTGCTTGTAGGCTTGAGGGGTTGCTAGTTTGGGGAAGGCTAATCTCACCCATAATACACCTCAGAAGCATTTTTGGTGCAGAAATGCTGCATGGTCCCCAAAACTTTAGCAGCTCACTATTATGTATGTCCCACTGACCACAAATTACGTAACTCCAGAAAAAACAGTGGTTTGGGGATATATAAGCTGTACTGAATCTCCCCCCCTCCCCCCCATCTTTTCTTTTGGTAAAATCAGCAGCTTTGAATACATAAAGTGACTCCTACTGAACCAAACTGTCCTGTGTTATTATTAAGTGACCCAAGACTATTGTGGGCCTTGTCTTCCTGGCTGCCTCTCTCATCAGCATTGCAAAGAGTTAAGGAATAAGCATTCTGATGACTCTGCTGTTTATTATCAACGTAGTGAAACTGGAAAGGTGAGATGGGCAGGGGAACGCCTTAGCCTACTCACTAGAAAGCTAGAAGGCAGCCACAAGAGGAAACTGGAATGAGAAGAAATATCCATGCTAGCTGGAACCGGGCAAGAAATTCAGCAAATTTGTCAAGCCAATATTATTTCCCCCCCACCGAGGAGCACTTCAATCAGGTAAGAACTGGTTAGGGAAGGAGCTTGTTTTTTTAATTCCAGGATTAAATGAAAATAACATTATTTCTACATCTGGGATGGAGTAAATGGTCTGGATTAGGTTACCACATAAATAGAACTAGTGCTGCTCCCGAGCATGCCAACAAGAATGTAAGACAGATGCACCATTAGCTTCCTTATACAGCGTGCTATTCATCGACCCTACCCAATCTTGTTCTTGTCCATAGTTTTTCGACTAAAGTTCCCATAAGGCCCAGCCACTTAAGTGTTGGCATACACTTTTGATGAAAAGGGGGTGAGCAGAAAGCTTTGAAACCTGTAGAGATAAAATATAAGTGAGGGCTTTGATGCAAAGCTTTTTCTCTTTTTCTTTTGTTAGAATTGCTTTTTGATATGGCGGGGTGGCGATAGGGGAGTCTAGAAAAAAATCAAGCAGTTTAGCCCTTTGCCATCAAATTCAACGTTCATAATTGCGTACTGTATCCTCCAAATCTGGCATCCATCAATGTGAATCATCTATATTTTGTCAATTAATGAGAAACATAAATAGGAAGTCAGAAGCATAGAAGAATCACCATGACTGTTTCATTCTATGGAATTGGTTTCACTTTTTTAAAAAAGTAGGTGTGTGAGGATACTTTTAAAATGCAGCACACTTAATTTACATTGGTCATTTTAGATCAATCCCTCCATCCTCATTTAAGTGATAAAAGAGCGCTGATCAAGTAAGTATATGATATCAGGGAGGCAGGAATAACTAATATATTTGTTCTCAAACTTACACCATTATATCTGCAGAACTGAATTCCTGCACACTTTCTTATAGTAGCCATGAAACAGATTATGTGTAGTTTTCTTTGCACAACTGTCTTTCTATCCACTCCAACATATTTTTAAAGAATTCCCTTTCTTGAAAAACTACTTTGGGAAAGAACAATTGGAAACAAAGGAAGAGCAATGAGAAGAGATAAGCACTTTTGAGAGGAAGGGAGATGAATGATGAATTTATTAGTATGTTATTTATAATGAATTGATATTGCCAACATACTCAATGGTAAGGTGTACAACCTTCCCAGCTCTATTCACAAAGCTAATAAGGAGCTAATGAGCAAATCTGACAATCCCTTGATAAGATGTTTAGCATACTGTATATGGCTAGAAGGCAGCAGATAGGGAGCAATTTGCAGGACAAAGTTGCTCGGATTCATTCCAAGTTAGACTCCAAGCATGGGGCAGGGTCTGGGGAGATACCGGGGGACCGTTCTTACCCAGTTATCTGGGAACAGTTTGATCCTGTTGCTTCTGAGGAAGTGGACAGGGTCCTGGGGACCGTGAAGGCCACCACTTGCCATCTTGACCCATGCCCCTCCTGGCTGGTGAAAGCCGCTCGGGAGGCGACATGTGGTTGGATCCAGGCGATGGTTACTACATCCTTGCAGGAGGGGGTGTTTCCGGCTGCCTTCAAGGAGGCGTTGGTGCACCCCCTCCTCAAGAAACCCTCCCTGGATCCCACTGTACCGGACAATTTTTGTCCAGTCTCCCACCTCCCTTTTTTGGGGAAGGTGGTTGAGAAAGTGGTGGCTTCACAGCTCCAAAGGGTCCTGGAGGAAACGGATTATCTGGACCCCTTCCAGTCAGGTTCCAGGCCCGGTTATGGAACGGAAACAGCATTGGTCGCACTTATGGATGATCTCTGGCGGGAGCGGGATGGTGGAAGTGCAACCATCCTTGCTCTCCTTGTTCTCTCAGCGGCTTTCGATACCATCAACCACGGTATCCTGTTGGGACGGCTCAGGGAATTGGGGGTGGGCGGCACAGTATTGTGCTGGTTCACCTCCTTTCTTCAGGGCCGATCCCAATCGGTGTTGATAGGGAGCGAGAGGTCCCATCCTCGGCCCCTCCTTTGTGGGGTGCTGCAGGGTTCGGTTCTCTCCCCACTCCTTTTCAACATCTACATGAAGCCGCTGGGTGAGATCATCCGTCACCATGGGATGAGGTATCATCAGTATGCTGATGATACACAATTATACATCTCCATCCCTTGTGAAGTAAGTGATGCCGTGGCCGCCCTTTCTAGGTGCCTGGAGGCTGTAAGGGTCTGCATGGGGAGCAACAGGCTTCGGCTGAACCCTGGTAAGACAGAGTGGCTGTGGGTTAATGGCTCCTCTGTATCCGGGACTTAGTCATCTTTGGTGCTCGATGGGGTGGCACTACCCCAGACAGACCCAGTGCGTAATCTGGGGGTCCTCCTAGACTCACAGCTCCTGCTTGAAGAGCAGGTGGCAGCCGTGGCAAGGAGGGCCTTTGCACAACTTTGAGTTGTGCATCAGTTACGTCCTTTCCTGGATCGGGATGCCCTTCGAACAGTCACTCATGCCCTTGTTATCTCCCAGATAGACTACTGCAATGAGCTCTACATGGGGCTACCCTTGAAGAGTATCCGGAAGCTACAGCTGGTCCAGAATGCGGCCGCACAGGCTATTTTTGGAGCCTTGAGAAGGGCCCATTTAACACCATTGCTCCGCGAGCTGCATTGGGTACCAGTTTGCTTCCGGGTCCAATTCAAGGTGTTGGTTATTACCTTTAAAGCCCTACATGGCATGGGACCAGGTTACCTAAGGGACCGCCTCTCCCCTATGACTTCAACCCGTCCCACCCGGTCACACAGAGAGGGCATGCTTTGGACCCCCCAATAAAAGAACTCTGTCTAGCAGGGTCCAGAAGGCGGCCTTCTCTGCTGTAGCCCTCGCTCTTTGGAACATTCTGCCCCCGGAGGTGCGATTGGCTGCCTCACTCCTGACCTTCCGAAGGACCTTGAAGACCTGGTTCTGCCACTTGGCCTGGGGTGGGGAGGGAACAGCTCAAGCAGGGAGATGGCTAGCCCCATAGTGGCTGGCTGTCCCCACCCTGATTTTCCATCTTCTTGGATTTTTCCGTTTTTAGTATTGTTTTAATTTTATATAGAGTATGTATTTTATATATATTCATAATTTTAATGTCTTTGTAAGCCGCCCAGAGTCCCCTATTGTGGGGGAGATGGGCGGGGGAGAAATCCAATAAATAAATAAATAATAAATAAATAAAAATGTCTACACTGCAGGTGATGCTTGCTTTCCTTGGCTAATGTAATAGTTTCCTGCTTCTTTCACAATCATTAATATCTTTCATATTTTACTCTTTCATATTTTACTCCCAACAACTTCAGCAGAAAAACCAAAAGCTGCAACAAACATATATTTGATCAGTTTGATTCCCCCCCCCCCCCCAAAATTGTGTTAAGGCTACCAGAATTGCAAAAAAAAAAGGACAGCATTCAGATGACTACATGTGATTTGCATATATCAATGATTTGTTGAAGCAGCCAAATAATGCTGTTCAAATTTTTCTTAGTGGATTGTGCTACTTGTCTGTCTAGAATCTGGTTTCATCTAGTTGTTCAAAACAACAGTAAAGCACTTGGACACAAGCATATGACAAAATCATCATCATCATCATCATCAGATTAAATAATTCAAACCAGGCTTGAAGTTTTGAGAGAGAAATCTGTTTTTTAAAACTTTCTTGAAGGCCTTGGATCAAAGGTATAAGAAAATAAAACCACACGAAAAGACTCTCGTAACTCAGAAAACTCTGCTGTTTCTCCTCCCCAATATTGATGTTCCAGCCAGCATGAGCAGAGACCTTGACAGTGACCCAAAGTACCTAAAATATGGGAGGAGGGAGTGCTTTATATGCAGCTTGGAGATCCTGAATAAAAGGTGGAATATAAATCTTATAAATCATAACTAAAGTGTTAGATGGGTGAAGGTGATTATTTTGTTAACCTATGGTGCTTCAGAGGAGGCTTTTATTGTACAATGGCTCTACTCAGACCATGAAATTCTACACACACACCAAAAAAAAAACAGTGATCATCATCTTTCATGTGTAATACTCCATATTTCCATACTGCTTCTTCCATCTTTTTTTCTTCTCAACACAAACATACACACACACAATCTATGAAAGAAGAAAAGATGGAATAGTTGTGTGATGTAGTAATGGTAGGAGCCATCTGTCTGGAAGGACCTCCAATCCCAGACAGTTGAAGTCTGAAGGCCATAATTAGTTCTTTGAAACAGACCAAAACCAAATTGGTAAACAGTATTGTTGACACAAAGACATGCTATGTGTTCCTATTTCCTGTTCCTGTTGGCATTTGGGAAGTTGCTTTGTGGGCCAGTTAGAATTTCCAACTAGCTGTAGGAACCTCACATTAATCTAGTGCAGAGATAACAAAGCAGGGTTAACCCACAATTTGGTGAAAGGAAGGAGCTGTTTCAATTGGCATACTGGGATGTGGCATTGAATCGAGGGCAAGTTGTCCCTAAGGCACAAAGCTCTTCAGACTGCCCTGTTTCCTTGTGTGTGTGCCTTCAAGTCAGTGTTGACTGCTGGTGACCGCCTGGACAAGTCCCTGCAGTTTTCTTGGCAAAATTTCAGAAGTGGTTTGCCCTTGCCTGCTTCCCAGGACTGAGAGAGAGGGACTGGTGCCTAAGGCGGGACTAGGACTCATGGTCTCCTGGTTTCCAGCCTGGTGCCTTAACCGTTACACCAAACTGGCTCTCTCTTGTTTCCTTACTAGTTGCCTATGCAGGATATCCTGATATCCAGAAGGTGGCTGGTCCACAGGCTTAATAGGAGGGGAGAATGGTAGGACTGGCAACATCTGGGGGAGTACAGTCTCGTGTAGTCTTGAGTAGCAGGTCCTTTTCTACCTCTGGGAGTGGCAGAGTGTTCTGCTTCTAGAGGAGACTCTAATTGCACAACCTCAATCACAAACGAGGATGGGTAGGGTGGGTGAGTGTTTCCAAACATAATTTGTCTTCCATGTTTTTCTAGTCTTAACACGGAAATGTGGTAAGAATTATAACAGCACCACCCTTTGAGTAGCAGAACAGAGGACTCTGACTTTAGGTGTTTGCAATCCAGCAGCCGAAAGAGAATGGTAGCTGGCATATTAATCTTCGCTGATAAAATATGTTACTTGTATTTTTACCAGACAGCCTGAAATCCAAGAGAACTGTAAAACTGTGTCGTCTCTAATTCCTCAAAAGAGGTACAATTCTACCCAGGAGTGGCTTGATGGCACACAGAGAACTCCTCATTTACCAAGCTGCATATCCAAATTAAATGCATACAAACATACATACCATCATGCTGTTCACTTTTGGGGTAAGCAGCTTTATGCAGGCCACACAAAAGAAGTAAGAAATAGTAAGCCAAAAAAACCACAAGAACGCAAAAGAAATATGACAAAATCCACTTTACAACACCACGATTCATTCTGACTCTTCATAGCTTTCTCTCTCTCAAACCACCCCTGCCTCCACCATCTCCATACACTTACAGTTTGCTTTTTGTTCTTTATTCAGTATCCATTTTATGGCAACATTCAATAACTCATCCAGATGTCCCCATATATAAATATTGATCCATAGCCCAGCACTCTGTCTCAGTAATAATCGCATGTTAGTTTGCTTTTCAGAACACAACTTTATTGTTATACCTGTGCATGTTGTCCACTTGCATGATTCTATAGCTTAAAACCACACCAGTGAGAACTGCTTTGGGGAATGCTAAGAACATCACTGGCTGAAAATTAGAACTGAGGATAAGAATAAAGGGAAATGTATATGTAATCAAAAAAGAATGACTACTGTAAGTTGCACTGCGGTTTTTCTCAGACTAGAGTGTAATTTCTCACTAGGTGATGGGAGTTGTATTTGCAACAGTATGACTTCAATATGACTCAAAGATGACATCATATATGTAAAAAGCAACTAGTATTGTCCTGATTTTGGAGAGAAGGACATGAAGATTAAATGAGCATAATACACACTGGTAAGTTCAGATACAATGATGGCATCAGCTGTCAACCCAAGAGTAGCCCATCTCCTTTCAGTCATCATTGCTGCAATTTCAGAGGTTAAAGAGGCCCAAGAGATGCTTGCATCTTGGATTAGCCATCATTTTATAGGTGAGAGGGTGGCATCAGTTCTGAAACCGGAAAGGGCATTTTCCCTATGAATGTGATTACCTAAGAATAAATTATCTTTTCTCAGCATGAAACATCTTGATTATATGCCTTACATGTAAGTTGTGGAATATTACAGACCAACTTGCTTTTGTTTTCTTTTATTGATACCTAATCCTTCACTCCATTTTAAGAATTTTTTAGATTTAATTGTTCGTTTGACTTCAATGCATACAGCATTGTTTATTTCTCAAGGATTCATGGCCACCATCCTTCTATGTTGTTCACTTAATAAGACAACCAGGGCTGCACCAGCTCAGGGGTGACGAAGAATGTCCATGTTACCTTCTAGATAAAAAGGAGTGGCAAATCTTACCAATCTAGGGAGTAAACAGAGGAGTGGTGTCAATAGCCAACAAGGAAGAAGCACTACACCCTGATCCAACCACAGAGCCAGAGGGTGCCTTCTTCATGAAGATAAAAAATTCATCGGTGGCTTTATTTAACTACAATCAGGAATGGCATAGTTAAGTGGGCACGTATTTTTATAATTTATGGATATGACTTTTAGCACTACAGAAATTCTTGGAGAGTCTTCATATGGGCTTCTGAACCTTGTTTTAACCACTTTCACAAATACGGCAGCTTGTGGATGTTGCACTCATTTATTACTGTATTAGTAAGTTTAAACCATCCCTCAATCGTATCCTCATGGTGGTTTACAAAATGAATAAAACAACTAAAATGTAAATAAAAAGCACTGAAGTATTTAAAGGCATACAGCTATTTTTTTAAAGCACAGCACTGTTTAAACTGCATCTCAAATACCTCAGAAAACAAAAATGGTCTTCCGTGCCAAAATGACCATTAAGGAGATGTGACACAGACCATTCTGGGGTAAGCATGGTTGTTAGCGCTGGATAAAATTTTCAAGAGGAAAGAGTATGACACGAGTCCACACACTCACCCTCTCTAATATATTGTTTTAAATGATGAGTTTCAAGACCCACATTTGGGGACGCCTTTTGAAAATGTAACATGGGAAGTAATCATTAGCCTGGAGATACAATGAATGGAGGGCAGGTCATCTTGCCACTCCAGATCCCATTTCACATGCGATTCCTTTTCCGAGCGTGCTGCTTCAAACTAGTTCCCCTTCCAAGCTTTTCTGTGGTATGTTATGAGATTGGTTCATGCTAATAAAGTGTTGTTGTGCAGCTATTGTCGTGGCACACCAAGGACAGTGCGTTTCCTACGGCTTTGCAGCAGAGGCCCGACGCTCAAGCTCTCCAGTCCTCCAGTCCCTGACTTCCTGCCCTTCTCTCTCCTAGGCCGAGACCAGAAGGTGTGGCCTCCGGTGCACGTTTGCCCGGCTAGTCAAGGCCTTGGATGGGGCCTGTCAGGGGCCCTCTGCGGCTCTGAGCTTCTTCGAGGGAGCGAAACCAAGACCAGGAGGTGAGGGGGGCTTCCTCCTCCCACGGCCCTGCTGCTCTTCTCTGCCTTCTCCTCCCACCAAACCGAATCTGACCACCACCAAACCAAAACAGACTTGCAGAGGCCCAGAGGCTGGGCCAGGCAGCGTCTTACGTGCCTCTGCCCTCCCTGCACAGTTTATTATAGGTTGGAATCACACAACCCATTGAACTAGGGCGGTGGTTGCCTTTGCACAACTTGCCAAGTGCGTGGGCCGAATCTAGCCCATGGAGTTAGTTGAGTGCCTAGGGTTGTGTACAAGCTCAGACAGTGGGCTAAGCGCATAACCCAGTTAAACCCAGACATAGTCCGCATACTCTTAGCTCCCTTTTGCTTGCTGACTCTGGAACTGAGGTTCCCTCACCCCTACAAATACAGTGACCATACGCCCTTTATTATAAAGGACAGTCCTTTATTTCAGAAAGCCGTCCTTTAGATTTATTTAATTTCGTTATTTATTTTCTTGGTTTCGCTCTTGTATTTTCTTTTGTAAAGCAAAGTTACGAACACAATTTTTTTTTTTTGGTTATCCTTATGAACCTCTTTCAGATTTACCCCTTTTTCAGGTTTGTCCTTTATTTTTTTCAAGAAAATATGGTCACTGTACTATACCTAAAAAAGCAGTTAGCTTTGAAAGCTTGACTTCTTCGCTTGTAGTTAGTTCCCTTTTCCCCGTTGAATATACGGGGGGAGCTAAACCCAGTAACCCACTCCGAATTCTAAGTCTGGACAAAAATCTGTCACTGTCAATTGTCACTATTACAGAATTCCTGGAACTGACAGTTGGATTTTTCTGTAGGGGTTCTAGTCATTCTATGAGTCAACTGCCTTCTGCCGTCTTTCCTGATCTTCACCATTTAGCCTTTACCTTTGGACTAACTGCTTCTTACTGTCATGTTCCTAGTCTTATCTCAGAACTCTCCCGTCTCTTAATTTTTCTACTGTGCAGTTCCCCGTCTGATCATCTTTTTATCTCTTTATACCACACATTTCTCACACTTGTTCTTCTTGTGATCTTTGAGTCTACAGATGTTGACACATTTGATTTTCTTTTTTATTTTAGAAATGTTAGTCCCCTTCCTCAACTCTTTATGGTGATAATCAACCCCTTGGCTTGTTTGTTCTATTATCCCAGCTCTAAATGCATTACATGCAGGACTGCTTCTGAAAATAATTCTAAAGTCTCAGTCAGAGCAGGATGCAGCAGTCAAGAGACATGATTGCTCCCGGTTGCTCTGATAACTCGCCAGTTTTAAAAAAACTTCACAAGCTGTAGTCCCTGTTCAGATGCGCTGGTACTTGCTTTTAACCAGTCCTATCCTTCCTCCCTTTTTGTAAAGAAACTCAAAGTCACAGATAAAACTGCACTGCTAATAATTGTTTAAAATTTTAATGAGTAGTAAGCTCCTTGGGGGTGTACTCCTTAGTAAGCCTGTTTAGAAATTCAGTCGGTATTACTTAACAGTTCTAGTCCTGCTTTAGGCATGGAAGCCAGCTGGGTTATTTTGGGCCAGTCAGTCTGTCTCAGCCATAGGAAAAAGGCACCGGCAAGCCACTTTTGAAAAACATTGCCAAGAAAACTACAGAATTGACCTGATGGCCTGTCATAAGGTTCATGGGGTATACTTTTTAGTAAGCCTGTTTAAAAACGCAAACAGTATTTCTTATTAGAGTTACCAGTCTGTAATTGATATGTAAGAGAAGGAGGAGGAAGAAGAGGAAGAAGAGGAGGAGGAGGAGGAGGACAAAGCTATTCATAATATCAGCTTGCACAGCGTGATCAACAGTAAAGACGAACTGGTAAATTTCTGTTAATAGTATTATCTAGAAAGCATCCATTTTGGTTTTCTTTGTTTTGGTTTTCTCAGCTTCAAACACTTCTACAGTTTTAAAAGTCAGGACAATCTAAGGAAGAAGGGTAATGCCATGGCAGCTATTCCAACACCATCACCAGCCACAGGTAAGTGCACTCAGGAATAAGGGGATGATACGATAGAAAGGTGTTTTTAGAGACAGGAAAACTTGCTACGGGTATTATAATTTGTCATTGTATGGGCTGCAGAATAAGCTTCTTTGCAAAATGATGGGTGTGGAAAATTATTTTCCCTGTCACCCCCTCATTTCAGCAGTTCAGAGTCTTTTATTATTAAGAACCTGTGGATAGGGATCTAAAAATATATGTACAATATCTAACAAATATATAGCCACTTTATAACAAATTGTTAGGCGGAGGGGGAGAAGGTGGTTATCTTCTTTCACTGTTGAATCAAGAGGTGGAGGTGGTGGTAGAGGAACAAAGGAGAAAATCCTCAGGAGACCTCTTTCTTCCAGTTGGGCCCAAATAGACAATTAAACCCCTACTTGGGTTTAAACATGGTTTGTTGAATAAATCATAAACCATAGTGTAATATGTAACCCTAACCTATAAAGCAAGGTTCTATTCCATTAGATGTTGTTTGTAATAAGATATTTTTATAATAAAAGATAAAATATAACTTGCAAATCCAAAGCAATTTATGTACCATTTGCATTTAATAAAATAGTCCCCTAGCTTTAATTTTCTTTATTTGCAACTGCAAATAAAGCTATGTGAGTGGTAATATAAATATTGCAGATTATAAGAGAGCAAGCTACAGATGTTCTCAGTTGGTATCCTGCCCAACATTCTTCTAGCCCAGTGGATAAAGAAACATTTCCCTGGAGCTGGAATTCAATTAACTCTAACCCTAAATCTTGTGAAGATGTGCAGATAAAAAACTGGTTAAATATTAGAAGGTTAGTGTATCTCCCATTATAATAATCAGAGTCCATAGTCAGAAAGCTTAACTCTGTCAAGGCCTGTCCTTAACTAAAGAAACCCAGTCCCAACATGAGCCCGATTACCTCTACTGAGCAATGAACAACAAAGTTTAGACGAATGGCATGTCCACCATCCTTTAAGAAGAGAACCATATAGCTATATTTGCCCTGATGGAAAGGGATGGAAATCCTTCTAGGGACTGCTGCTTTTTTGTAGTCAGGAAGTGCTAAGGTTTATCCTATAAATATATGCTGAACTTTTTTTCAATTCACCTAAGTTTGCTTAAGTCCTAAATGTTTACTCCACAAAGAAGGCACACCACTGTTTTCTCCACAAACATTCTCAGTGCAGGCTACATCAAATGAGCAGGGTTGTACGTGTGTGTGTGTTTTAAAGAAAACCTGGCTTTCTCAGAATCTGAATTCAGAAACATGAATGCTAAAGTATTCAGAGAGATTGATATATTCAGCTCTGCAATATTCCTCAAATTTGTGAATTATAGATGACAAGATAGTACAGAAACTATGGAGTATAAGCCACATGACTTTGATACACACATTCATAGACATGTGTGCAAGGAGAGGGCAAACAATATTGCATGTGTCATGATATCAGCACCCAAAAGTCATAAATTACATTCTGTGGACATTTTGGGGTATGCAGAATGATGCGAGTAATTGTGTAATTCACAATATTTGCACAATGGCATCATGATGCTTAGTGCATGGTTTTGTTACCACTGTGGCTTCCACCCAAAACCCAAATCAAGGAAGCTGTATTACGGCTTAGTGTAAATTGTGAGCCCAGCCTCTTGCCCAAGTTATAAGAATGTAGATGTCTCTGTGTGTAAAAATATTTGTAGAAATGCTTCAGCTTTGTTTCTGGCCAGTTGAAGAACTCCAGGCAGCTGTTGGCATTCCAGGACTCAAGTTGGTTGGTGGTTGGTTTTCTAGGGTTATATGCCATTCTAGTCATAACTGTCTCTGAGCAGCTTATATATTTATATGAACTGAGCAGCTTATACATTTATATGAACTAGCCACTGTGGTTTGTTAGTCATAATGTATGGCTTAGCATGTTATGGGAACTCATTCAGCCGTGGAACTATGGTTAAATAAGCCATAAACTCAGTTATAGTATTACACCTGTACATTATGCAGTGTTTAAAATGTTGGCTTATGGCTGCATATGGCTGTCATGAGAAAAGCCTGTGATCAAATAATTCTCCAATAAATACTTCTTAAGCCTGAAGTCATCTCTGCCTAATGACCTAGTTTCCTGTTTTGTTTGTAGAACAAAATATTAAATAGAGATATCCCTTTTGTAATCTATATTGTGGTAATATAGCCCATTCTATAACCCAGGCCTCTAATTCCTCAGTATATTGCATATATAGACAAACAGAGTCAGCCTGAGGATCATTCCTACCTCTAGCCATCCCTCTGCTCCTTCTCTGGAGAGTAGCTATAATAAGTTGAAACAAATGTCAGAGAGTACGTTACAGCACTTTGAAAGGCACCCAAAAGTTATCATTCCTATCATTTGTTTCTTTGCTAATATATGCAACATAAATTGTGAGCTTTGCAAGCATAGGAAACACATCTGTTCATTCTGCCTTTTTTTTTTCTTTTTGCCTCTCCTCTGACTGTTTAACTTATTCCAAATAGTTACTGAATGAACTGGCTGTAATGTCACAGAATATTTGCAACCATTCTAATGTCTCAGGAAAAGTTCAGAGTTCTTCAAGGACAGCAGAGCCTATTTATTGGGAAATAAGTGTCTCTTAAACAACCTAGAAACTAACTTTACATATCACGCTGAACCATTGTTGGCATAACCATTGTTTACTGAATAACCTAAAATTAAATGGATTCACACAACATGCTAAGCTAAAACCAAACTACATTATTGCTTAGTGTGTGATGCCAAATTAAGTTTGGTTACAAGACAAACTTTAAATCAAAATGTGGTTTGCTTGTTTGTATTGTTTTAAACCCGGTCAATGTGGTTTATAAACTGTGGGTTATAGCTTAAATTGGGTATAAACTTGGCTATTTATGTTCTAGTAAAAAAAAAAACATGGTTAAACAAATGTTGTCTTAGCATGTTATGCATATAACTAAATATAAGTCTAAACACTGTGTACTGTTAAACAGATGTTCATTTCTGCACAAGTGGAAATGCTGGATAACCTGGAAAGAGCGCTTTGCGAGGGACAGGAACAAAAGGCAGAATTCCACACATCAGGTTTAGCTAACCAGACAAATCTATAGATTGCTGTCCTGCATACTATTTTTGTTTGTGCCTACTGATGGTTTTGATTGGGTGGACAGAGTATAAATCAGTGCTTCATAAACATAATCCAATATTGCAGCAGGGAAAGAAAAAAAGGGTCAGATGTTACATGGTCCAATCCCTTGGAAGAGCCCACGGTTTGGAGGGAAAAGGTCTTTATCTGTGGCCTGAAAAACGTTGGTCTGGCTCAGAGGCCCTTACTCACGTAAGATCCCTAGATGTCATACATTCTTGTAAAGAGTTTGGCTCCCAAATATAGTTCTAAGTAACTGGCACATTTTAGAAATCTTTAGAAATGAGCTGCTGGCAGAACATTTGTTCCTGCTGGCAATTCCACTGTTGTACATAATTAGATATTCACTGAGTAAGCCTGATTACCTAAGCCCTGAAAACACTACAGAACAGACCTGTTTCTGCCTTGTAACTGGAGCCAAAGGTTGAAGACTTTTATTGAGCAACTCTTCCATCAGCTTCAGTGGCACTTTTCTTCCACTTGCATTTTGGCCTTGGGTGCCAGTTATTTCATCAAAAGTACTTGTCCCTAATCATTTTAAGCTTTTGCTGTGCAATTGTTGCTGCATATTATGCCTTCAGCATTTCATCTTATGTAGCAAATGCATTTTTCCTGTGGAAAAGGAATCCGTGTGCATGTGCATGTTGTAGGATGCATGCATGCATGCATGCATGCTTCTGGAAGACTCAGTATATTTATTAGTATATTTACTCCCACCCCTTCCCCAAGGATAGCATAGCCCCTTCCTGCTCTTATTGTCAGGATAACAACTCTGGGAAGTAAGTTAGACTGAAGGGGAAAAAATGGCTATTGCAAGGCCATTCCTCCCCCCTGATTTTCATCACGGAAGGGAATTTGAATCTGGATTTTCTGGTCCAAATCAAGTTTTCCAACTGCTGCTATATTGACATCTCCCTCTTTTCTCCTCCATGAAGGGGTGCTGACCAGTCCATTTATGAAGAAGATGAACACACCTACATCACAAGAGGATGCCAATATGGCCGTTATAGGAGGTATTAGGGATATCTTTCCAGAACTAACCAGGGACTAACAGAACTAACACTCCAGCACTAATGGAAAGCCAGTAGCACAGACTGCAGGTGGTAGATGGGCCAGTGTATTAGAGCCCTCTGGATGTACTCCTAGATCAGACCTGCATCTCTTTGACACGAGGGCAGGTATTTTTTTCAGCCAACGGCTGCACTTTATGTATATATACGAGTACATACATGTAGGTACACATACAGGCACACTGTGAATGCTTTTGGGCATCTAAAGGCAAGGGAGTGATGCTGATCTTATTCATCACTTGAGGCTAGCTAAGCCTACCTGTCCACCTAGCACACTTTATTTCCTGATAGGAACCTGCAGGGTGCTATGCCACTCATTTTTGGCAGGGTGCCCCTGCATTTGGTGGTCATGATCCTAGTGGCAGCTTCCATCCTGGCTCTACACTTTTTTAAAAAAGCCGCACTGGTATCCTCCGAGTTCTGTGTTCAGAGGCAGGCCTCTACCTCCTGTGTATATGTTGTGTATTTTGACTCAGAGGAAATGGGAAGGCACTGTGCAGGAGAATAAAACCCTTAACCACTGTTAACATTAGCTGCCCTTAACAAACTAACTCTAGATTCTACTTTCAAATTTGTTACCTAAATGCCAGCAAACATAATGGCAGATAAAATGGTAAAGGGAAGGAGGGATCTGTGTTACAAACAAGCCGGTGAGAGAGCAGCTTGTTCCCAGGCTAACGATAACCGAGAGCTTGATCTGTTAGATCTGCTCAAAAACTATCTGTTCTAAACGGTTTCCTTTCTCTATTTTGTTTCAAGCTGTTATCGCCGTGGTTTTTCTCACTCTCCTTTCAGTCTTCGTGCTAATTGTTATTTACCTGTACAAGAATAAAGGCAGCTATCACACTTATGAACAACCTGAAGCAGATCCAGAGGGATCAGTCCAAATGGAAGACTTCCCCTATAAACATGAAAAAGAAGAATATTTCATATAGAAGATACCAGACTGCTGCCATGTTTTGGACTGTCATATCTTAAATAAACAAAGGTATTAGGTTTGTCATTCTTTTAATCAAGGAATTAAAGCTGTATTATTAAATTTTGTTTGTATACTTGTGGAGCTCAGGCTTAAATAGAGCAGTGAAATGGAAGTTATAAACCTTGACAGCAGCACACAGTCTGCCTATTTATGGACTGCAGTAATGCAACCCTGAGATAGGAAAACGTGAGATTACAATGCAGAGATCTTGTGGTCATCACTCTGTCCAATTCTAATTACTTAAAATTAGAATAGGCACACTATTAGAGGATCTACCACCTCTGAACCCCAGATAATTGGCTATCTGGTATAGGAAAGAAAATGCCAGGGTGAGGATTGACCTAATCTGTTTTTACATTTTCTCCACCTGTACAGCAAAAATAAAACCCATGTCAATCCAAATGTATACTTAACATGTAAAACTGCTTCTCTGCTGTTATAAGCCTCCACACATGGAAGTGAGACTTCAAAACTTCCAGTGCCATGTGAAACTGCTCTACAGGTGCTGCTTTCAGTTGAGCAAACCTACTCCAAAGCTCCAAGGAATGAGCTGCCTTGCATCTTTCTGAACCCTCTTACTATGAGTATTTCTCACACTTTCTTTAATGGCTCTTTTATTCATTCTACTCCAGCAATAAGCCTAGAATCTGTGCACATCAAGCCTTTGGTTCTGTGAAGAAACATTTGCATTCACAGTTTTAAACACATGCTTTACACTCTAAGGGAAATACCTAAATTTCCAGTATATCAAAAGGAACGGTAATGAAATAATTTGTATGGTAATGCATTGTATGAGGGCAAATATTGTCATAGGTGCAGAAAGAAAGAGGAAGAATTTGATATGTTAGCAGCTCTTGACAGAAACAGGGTGGGGGGACAGACTGCCATCTTTAAAATACTTGGAAGAAAGTAGAATAACATATTTGCTTTCATTTCTGTGCATTCAGGACTACAGACAGTTCTAAACATTTTTTAGAAGCATATCGGTTTACTCTATTCTTATTAACAGCAGAAGCAGTAGGCAGATTTCCATTGGAACTATGGCATATGGAATCAAAATATTTTAACTCTTTCTTCCCCTGCCTCAGTCCCAAAGAAAATAATCCTCTCTACATTGCTGGTATCTGAGGAAAGAAAGCATGCATGGCTGCTAATGACGATACTTTTGTGGGACTAATAGCAGTTTCAGGGAAGCGGGGGGGGGGGGGGGGTTAACTGGCTCTGCATTAATTTAAAAATATACTAATGGGCTTCCTACTGAGACACTTAACATTACATGTAGTGATACATGTGTTAAATATTTATAACATCCCCTATATCATATAATTTATAATTTTTCACACTGACAGCACAGTGAACAAAGGAACAAATACAGAGGCAAAATCAATTTTAAAACTAGCAGCATTATAATGGACAGGAATTTGAGAGGCTAAATTCAACTTTGTCACTTTATTCAAATTTTCAAAATAGCCTTTATTCTACTTGTTTTTAGTATAAAAAGTCCACAAGTTAAGTGCACCACAGTGTTTACAGAGAGACCTAGAATCCCAACCTTCCATTAACAGTCAGCTGTATGGATGACCATGACACATACAACACACAGAAAATTAAGATAAAATATATTCACCAAATCTGATAATTTTTTAATTCATAAAAACAAAAGCAACAACAACAACAAAAGATTGAGGATCCCTGAAATATTCTTCTTAATCCTAATAAGACTTCATTGTACCCAAGTCACTTTTTAAATGTTTGCATCTAAAAAACAAAAACAAAAAAAACCATCAATCCAGCAAACTTGCACACTGATTGACATCTACCAGACATTTTTGTCTCTCTAGCCTGAATAACATTCCACTTAAGAGTTTTGTTATTACGACACTGGGTTGCTTCCCCCCTTTTTAAAAAAATGGTTTCATTTTAAGCTCTTTTGTTTGTTTGTTGAAACATACAGGAAGCATTTAATGAAATGTTGTATTTCTGGCACCAAAACATGGCTTCAGTTAGATTTTTAATGTGCAAAGGAGTCCAAGATCACTTAAGAATATATAAAAAAGGACATCCTGGGACATCGCTCTAGCTGCATACTTTCCTAGCAAAGGAACAGAGAGCAAACGTGAGTAGAAGGATCCAACCGAGGGGTTCTGAAATGGAGAACTGAGCCCCCCATCACACTCTTCTAACAGGCATCCAGCATAGATGCCCCCCAAAACATTATGTCTGACTATCTTTCTCCCCAGCACCATTGATTCTAAGGAAAAGGAAAGATGTATCTTACTCCTATTCATTGGCAACAGGTATATCTGATCTGCAAGCTTTGTACGTTTGATATGTGGAAGCCAGTTTTCTTCCAACTTCCATTCCTCCCTCCCCTGGCCTTTTCTCATCCCCACCCCCACCCCCATTTTTATATATAGTTGATTAATAAAAGCCAGACACAGAGAAAGAGAGAGCTGCAGTGAAAAGCACTCTCTGGTGGAACTAAAGGGAAATTTGAGGGATAGCTTAGCTCACATTCATTTCACAATTTAACCCCCAAGGTTTAAGAGAGGCACTCCTACCATTGCATGGTTTTGTATTTTAAAATTTGCTTTTTTTTTTTTTAAAGAAAAAGTGCCTGAAGGGTCAGGGCACCAGGAAGACACCCCGCATCATCATGTGTCTAAATTGCAACTCCAGGTTAATACGACTAAAGCGGTTACATTGTGAGAAGTGCTGACAGTATGTGATGTCGTTCCTTTACACCAATGTAGCCCCCCTTCCTTCACCAGATGGTGTAGCCACCATCAGAGCCCCCCATGAAGAAGTTGCCCTTCCGTTGCGTCACTAGCACGTTGGCACCCTGCATGACAGCCAGCTGGGCTGCATTGGGAGGACAGCCAGGAGGAGGAGGCTGAAAGAGAACAACAGCAACATATTAGAGGGATGCTGTATGACAAGGCTAACACAGTGCAGACTACAGACTAGACAGAGGCTGCCAAGCTGGGCTGCAAAAATCAGGTTTAGCAAGCTTCTTGCATGGCTTCCAGGATGCATAAGTTACACTAAGCTAGGTTTTTCGAACTGTATGGTTGGGTGAATAAACCATGGGCTAGGATTGTTCTTTTACCAACCTCCCTGACAATTCTGCAGATAAGTTAGGTTTGCACGTCAAGCAGGCTTCCCTTTCAGAAGGGGTAATTCCCCAATGAAGATGGAATCTTTACAAGAGGGTCAAAGCATCCTCAGAAGAGCCCTAGTGTTACCCTGAGCTCAAGGAAATGTATTTATGTCATCATTCTCACTACCATCTATAGATAGAGATAAAAGCATAAAGAGACACTGGACCCTTGTGGGCCTTTTTCTTATCTTATCTCATAGTTTAAAGCATATTAATATGTGAGGTTGAAATCCTTAAAATCCTTGTAGGTACTTTACATTTACAACTGTGGAATATAGAGAAAAAAATTATTTCTTTTACATCTCGGTAACTGCACATACATGGTAATATACCACTATTACCATATAAGGGGGGAGTGGGACTAGCTTCATAATCCTCTTCCCTAGATAGCAAATACAATATTCTGTGCCTACTTACAGGGATATTAGCAGGAGCACCAGTAGCAAACCTTGCTCCAGCATCAAAGCCACCTTCCACAAGTACAGTAGATCCAGGAGGATAGACAGGGCCAACAGGATAAAAAGCCACTGGAACTGAAGAACCCATTGGCCCCATAGCTACAGACTGAGCCACAGGAAGGTACAATGAAGCACCAGGATAAGCTGCAGACATGGTAGGTACAGTGGCACCTCCAGGATGTACAAAACTTGGGCGGTACAGCTGAGGAAGAAAGCACATATAAAGCATCCCTTATTCCATGGCTATGTACTCAGAGATTTTCCATCTCAAAGGATCTGGTTCTACTTAGGAAGATGTTTGCCACCGATAAGGGAAATAAGCTTCCTAAACTAAACAAACAAAAAAATCAATTTAAACCAGCTGGCTAGATGTTTCTGGGAAGTTCACAACATGAGATACAAAGTTTACAGCCGCCTCCCATTTGTCCTTCACTGTGTAAAACTTTTGACTTAAAAAAGTGTGTGAGTGAGTGGCCACGCTTGGCCTTAAAGTGCCAGATTCTGCAGTTCCAAAAGTGGAAGAGGTCAGAATAAAAACTTTATTTTTATTTTATTTACATTCAATTAAAATTTAATTGCTTTGAATTAACAGGAGTACTTCCCAGTCCCATATGGAATAATTTCCCCCTTCTGTCACTTTAAATATGACAACAGAATGAGAACTTTAAAAAGATCTCTTTCATGGTCTGCATGCAACTCTAGGGTTTCAGGACATACACTTCTGCTTTTGGCATCGATGGGTATCTTGATCATCATGCTGACCGTGGGTTTATAATGAAGCATTCAGGCAGATGTATAGTTTGCAAATCACAACTCAAACTGTAAAAATTTGGCAAAACCACCTCCAGAAGAGGAACTGGAAACCTTCTAGAGAACATCCTTGTCACTAAATCAGCTGTGTGGTAGCATCCCACTGATGATAACCCATCTGGATCATCAAGTATCAATCATAACTCTTATTTTAGTAAGTGAAAGCACATTTTTGATCTGATCCAGAAAGTCTCATATTATTTCTTATAACAGAAAGTGACTGGAGTACATACTTCTGAGTAGGCAGGAGGGGCATCAGAATAAGGTGGAGCCTGAGGAAGTGGTATGGTCTGCGGGAACACAGACGGATTACCAGGAGGTTGAACTGGATAGGAAGGCTGTGTAGGATATTGACCTAAGAGAAGAAATTAATCAATGTCAGCACAATTGTCCTTCCTGTAAAAGGAACAGGAAGTATATGTAATCAAGGGAAAAAACCCTCCTTTGGGAGCCTTATCTGAAAGAAAGAAAAAGCTTTCTACAAAGAACAATGTCTAAACAGCAAAAGATCCAAAGGAAGTGTTTTTGCTCTTTAATATGCAAAAGACTCCATAGATGAGATCCGGGTAATGTCATTCAAACCAGCTTTCCCACTAAGCTTAAGAACAAAGGTAGTCAATAATTACATTGTATTTTTAAATGGACAGTGCCATCTCATGGGCACCATAAATATCTTTCAGAAGTCAACAAGGGAACTATTGCTTAACCATTATTCTCTCTACTGGATACCAAATCCATTTTAAACCTTCTGATTTAACCATCAAGCAAGCAAACACACTGATATTTGAGACTGGTCTCCTCGCAATACAATCCTGGGCTTTTCTACTGAGAAATAAGCCCCAATGAATTCCACAGGACTTACTCCCAGACAAGGATGCATAGGATTGCAATGTAAGCGTTTCTCCCAATATGCATGGTATTGCATATATGGCATGGCACTTTTACCCAGGTTGTAGGATTCTTCACCCCACCCCACGCACTGCTGCCTACCTTTTGATGTTTCCAAAGCAGCCAGACTGTTCAAATGCTCCACTCTGGCCTGCCACAAACACAACCAAAGGAAGCATATGCAGAATTCAGCTACAGGAAGCTAGACTTAAATGTTACACTCCAGCCTCCTATAGTTGAAACTTTATATATGCTCACGCATTAGGCTGTCTGTACCAGAACAAAAAGCTTTAGTTTGGATGGTACAGTCAAGCAGTCAGATTGTTTTTGTGGCTTAAAAGAGTGGAACTGATCTTCTGTAGCTAGGCAGCATTCAAGCAATTGAATCTTGAAATAAAGTATTGAAAAAAGTCATAGGAAGCAATGAGGAACAAGCAAAGGACATACACAGTTAATACCATCAATTGTGAAAAGCCACTAATAACCTAAATGAATTCAGTTGGGGCAGCCCCTTTTACTAGGGACTATTTAATAAGCTTTCTGGCTCAGAGAGACTTAAGTCCAACTAGTTCATATTCTGAATTCCTCAAGAGACCATAATGTTTTAAGAGTACTCAGATTGTTTTTATCTGTTTGGTACTTTTATTCTCAGTTGCTTATATTACCATCTTGTACATTTTAAGAAATATACTGAATTGTACTGTTTCATTTTGGAACGTGTCAGGATTAAACAGATGCAGGATATCCCATTTAGGGCAACGTTTGGACTATGAAATCTACCACATCAGACAGTCAGTCAGTCAGTCTGTCTTTCTTTCTGATTCATGAGAAGTAAACTGTAAGTTTGGGTATGACAGTTCAAATGCAAGCCTTTGAACTGGCTAGGCTTGCTTCTAGATAAACCTGAAGAGGACTGGACTATCAGTGTACTATTTTAACCACTATCCAAATACCAATCTGTAACTTGATTTCCTTTCTGTTTAGGACCTGCCAAGACAAAATACACCCATTATCCAAGAAGTACAGAGTTAAAGGCAAATGCAGGGCAACACCTAACAAGGAGCAAAAGGAGAAATGAGTGTGAGTGCTCCTCAGGGGCACCCAGATTTTGTGGTTTGCTTCTGCATTCCTTGTGCTCACTGTTCATTTCTTTCCAATTTTAATAGAAGGGCAGGTGCAATCCATTCTGGTGTCAAACCCCTCCCTGAGGATCAGACACAATTTCTTTTCAGTTATCCTTCCAGCCTCTGCCCAACCTCAGCCTCTCCCTACAACCCTGACATTTACAAAGGAAATAAGGAGTGTTATAAGACAGAGCCACTTTTTGAGAGGAGGAAATGAAGCCCATTGGCCCCTGCTTGTGTACAAGTCCTCAGCGTACTCTTTATGAGCAAGGAGAGAATTTGCCTGCATGTCAAGGGATTCCACGTAACCCCAGGGGTTGTGAATGCGGAGCAAGAATGGTCGGCTGCTAGTTCTGGAACCGTAGAAGGACTTCGGCATCTAAGCCCTTTAAGGACTAACGGGCAAGGCAGAATATTAGGCCCCGTGCCTGCCCATTGCAGTCCTGTGCCAAAAGGGAAGCTCACACCAAATCGTCGACTTCAAGGGACTTTCTACTTGTCAGAGCTCCGATCCTCCCCCCAAGCTCTGGCGACCAATCTTTACCCTTCTCCTAAATTTCAGAGTTTTCACGTGCGTGTGACACCACGGGCTCCGTTCCAAGAGATTATGCCACCATAAAGCCCTTCGCCCGTACGGTGCCTCCGGACTCGCGTGTTTCCGGTGAACATCTGGAAGGGGAAAGAAGGGCTCTCTTGGCCCACGAACACCCGCTCCAGCGGCAGCCAAAGGGTTAACAACCTGCCAAGGAAGGTTACGTCATAGCCACCTAACATGAGCCCTTCCCCCATTGCCTTCACCCCGACTTTGCCCGGCTTTCCATTGGTCAGGGCTCCCGCCAGTCATTGAGTAGGCCCACACATAACAACACTGCGGCGGTAGCCTTAAAGGAGCAGCGACCCTGCTAAAGGTGAGGCGTTTGGGTGGGGTTGTGGGGGGGAAGGAGGAGGAGGAAATCAGCCTCTTGCCTTTGCTGTTCATGATGGCGGCGTTGAAAACGAACGAACAAGAAGGACGGTTCACCCGACTACGAAAGGTTCAGGCGACTCGCTAGCTTTAGCGGCGGCGTCGACCCTCCTCGCTCAATCACTTCCTTGTTGTTGTCGCTGCAGCCCTGATGAAAGGGGTTACGTTAAGCGCGTGACGTCACGCCGCAGCGCTACCGCGAGGAACGGAACAGAAAGAACGACCGGCTGTGTCAAGGGGTGTGGCCACAGAGGCGAGGGGGCGTGGCGCTCGGTGTCGAGCAGGCGGGGGAGGGGAGCCGGTGGGGTTGGTCGACGCGTTCCGTGCCGAGAACGGAGACAGTCGCGCGAGCTAATTGTCTTGTCACCTATCCCTTCACGTTTATACAATTGTATTTATTTATTTATCATATTTATGCAGCCGCCCGTCTCACAGACACGTGACTCTGGGCGGCGTACAACACAACAACAGTTAAAAACTCCGTAACGATCTCAAATAAAAGAAGCAGATAACGTAAAGTGATAAAACCCAAAAAAGCCGGAGAACAACAGTCACTTGACCTCAGGCAGCCACCTTGCAGGCTCCCCATGGGATCCCCAAGGCTGACGAAAAAACCGTGTCTGGAGGGCCTTCGGGAGGCTGAGGGAGATGAGGCTAACCTCCGCTAGGCCGCAGCGGAAAAGGCCCGCTGCCGGGGACCCGCCTGATGGAGCTCCTTTGGAGACGGTGTCGCCTTTAAAACTCAGGCACCCACCCCCTCCTGCCTGAGCCGCTGGGATGGGTAGCTGTCACTGTGAAGAGGCCGTCCCTCAAATAATCTGGCCCCTTGCCACGAAGGGCTTTAAAGGTCAAAACCAGACCTTGAATTGCCCCCAGAAGCAAACCAGCAGCCAGTGCAGCTTGGGGAACAGGGGTGTAATGTGTGCCCCCCCATTGGAACACACAACTATCCATATAGCCGTGTTCTGCACTAGCTGAAGCTTCTGGATACTCTTCAAGGGCAGTCCCATGTAGAGCGTGTTGCAGTAATCCACTCTGGAGGTGGCCAGGGCATGAGTGACTGATTAGAGCCTCGCAATCCAGGAAAGGGCGCAACTGGCGTACAACACAAAGCTCTGCAAAGGCCCTCCTAGCCACGGCTGCCAACTGCTCCTCAAGCAGGAGTCGAGAGTCTAGAAGGACACCCAGACTGCGCACTGGGTCTGTCTGGGGTAGGGCAACCCCATCCAGCACCAAAGGTGGTAAAGTCCCAGAACCAGAAGGCCCAAAAACCCAGAGCCACTCAGTCTTGCCAGGGTTCAGCTGGAGCCCGTTGTTCCCCATCCAAATTCCTACAGCTTCCAGGCACCAGGACAAGACGTCAACTGCATCGCTTAGTTCACCAGGGGCAGAGATATATAAGTGAATATCATCAGCATACTGATGATACCTCATCCCATGGCGACAGATGATCCCATCCAGTGGCTTCATAGGAGCGGAGAAAGAATCGAACCCTGTGGAACCCCACATAATAAGGGTTGAGGGCAGGACCTCTTCCTCCCAATTAATACTGCCTGGTGCCTACCTTGCAGAAAGGAAGAGAACCAGCACAATACTGTGTTGCTCACTCCCAGCCCATGGAGCCAATCCAGAAGGATACCATGGTCAGTGGTACTGAAGGCTGCCAAGAGGTCAAGGAGAACAAGGATAGATGCACTTCCCCCATCCCACTCCCACCAGAGATCATCCAAAAGCAGGACCGGTGCCATCTCCGTCCCATCTCCAGGCCTGAATCCTGACTGAAAGGGGTCCAGATAATCTGCTTCATCCAGGGCCCGCTGAAGCTGCTGTGCAACCACCTTCTCCATGATCTTCCCTAAAAAAGAGAGGTTCGATACTGGACGAAAATTGTCCAGTATGGTAGGCTCCAGCAATGGCTTCTTGAGAAGGGGGTGAACCAACGCCTCCTTAAGGGAGGGCGGAACCACTCTCTCTCTCAAAGAAGAATTAACCATCACTAGGATCCAACCACATGACACCCCTCAGGCAGCCTTAACTAGCCAGAAGGGGCCTGGATATAAGGAGCAGTGGCTGAGCTCACAGTCCTAAGGACCCTGTCCACTTCCTCAGGTCCAACAGGATCAAACTGTTCCCAGATAACCAGGCAAGACTGTACCCAAGGCATCTCCCCTGGACCTGTACCAAAGCTGGCATCCAACTTGGAATGAATGCGAGTGATTTTGTGTGACGGATGCTCTGCAAATTCCTCCACACAGCCTTGTAGGCAGACCTCCGAGTCGCCCTTCCCCAGGAGGACTCGGGTCACTTTAAACAAGGCCGCCAGTTGGCTATCTGTAGATGCAATACGGGCAGAGAAGTATTGCCACTTTGCTGCCCTTTCCACCACAAGGTAGGCCTTAATAGTGGCTCTTACCTGTATTTGGTCGAGTTTGAATTGCCAAATAAAGTAAAATACAAATGCAATACAACCAAGAGAAATGAAACCTTAAAAACAGTGTATGTTCTTCCCATGTACTGAAATGGCATCCAAAGAGATGCGAATTGTCCTCAGCAGAGTGCCCCCAAATTGGAGTGCCACCACAGAAAAGACTCCTATCCATCACTAAATTAAATTAATTTTTTAATTTAAAAAGTTACATTTTGTTTTCTTGATCTGTTGAACATCTTCCCACTCTCTCACTCACAAGATGTTTCTCTCCTAGGAAAAACTGCTTCTAGCCAGATATCAACTGAGTTCATGTTGGAGCAATAATTGTAGTAGAGCAAAAAAGCTATTTTAAATAAATGAGTTTGTTTATATAAATTGAGTGTGAACGAACACATATTACATTCAAAGCATGTAATCCTAAATTCCAGAGCATACAAAAGATATTACAAACTGAGTGCTTAATTCTGTAAATATTTTATAGTATATTTCTTTGCATAAATTCTCCAGAAGCAGTCTCATTACATTCAGTAGGGCTTATTCCAAATAAATGTGAGATAGTGCTTTCCAAATTGCTTGTCAGATGTGGCAAGATACAATCAAACATGCCCTCCCGTGTAATTCCATATGCTGCAGGATCTCAATCAGATGAAAATAGAGGCAGCATTCATATATCCCTTCCAAGAAATAGCTGTAGATAACTTATTCAACAGGGGGACGTGGTGGCGCAGCGGCTTAATGACGCTGAAAGTTGCCGGCCAGAAATGGTCGACACTTCAGCAGTTCGAGTCCAGCCTTCGCGTTAACAGGGTGAGCTCCTGTTTCCTCCCCAGTTCCTGTCAACCCAACAGTTCGAAAACTCACGTGAGTAGATAAATGGGGACTCTCACTCCGGTGGGAGGAAAAATGCTGCCGGCGCCTTGCAAAAGGAGTCGGGAGCAGTTGCCGGTAAGCGTGAAACTGCGCTTGCCCGAAAAGGGCGCGAAGCAACAGAAACCCCGCCTCCTGGACTCGCCAGCTGGGCTCTGCCCTAGGAAGGAGGCTCTGGCAAACCACTTCCGAAACACCTTGCCTGGAAAACTGCAAGGACTCATCCAAGCAGTCACTGCAGAGTCGGTAACGACTGAGCGCAGATTAAAAAAAAAACGTATTCAACAGCAGTTTGCTTGAAATGAAACCTGGAAAGAACTCACAGCACAGACCTGAGGGTAACAAATGAACAGTTATTAATTATTACCGACTTATGTCTCCTACAAAGAATGAGGAAAAAAATTGACAGTTCTTCTGAGGCCATCATAGGCAAAGATACCCAAGATCAGAAAATACTCTAATTCCAAAATACTGCACAATTATCTATATTGCAGCAGATTAGCCCTCTTTTACCTGTCGCCTTCAGCTTATGTTACACAGCAACTCCCATTAATCATGCCAACTATGGATGATCGTAATTGTAGTCCAGCACTTATGGAGGGAGCCAGGCTAGGATATGCTGTAGTATGCCAAAATTACAAGTGCAAAGCAGCACGTTCCCCTGAGACTTAGTTTAATTTAATCCCAGTTTGCTGAATAAGCCACAGTGGTTGATTTGTGCTATGCCAAAATCCAGCAAATCCCATTATGGCTTAGTGTGATGTGACAACTAGATCTTAGTGTTATATCGACTCTGAAGCCAATAAGGAATCATATATCAACCCCATGTAGCCTGTTTGCAATACTTTATATATTAAAATATAATATATTAAAAGGCTATTTTCATATATTGATTAATGCTAATCAATTTTGTTTTCTTTTGCTGCAAAACAATTCTCGGGGAGATAAAAATCACATGGGAAATGCCCTTTACTCTCAGGAGTTACTTTTCCAGCTGAAGAACTGCATACATGTCCAAATCCATGCATCTGAGGTCAGTGGAAGGTCCTTGCACATATGTTTCAAGTTTAATTAAGCCACAAGGCTTTTAATTTGCAATAGAGAGTGCTGTTTTTTAACATCAAAAGCCTGCTTTCTCATGCTGCTGTGTTCACATCAGCTTTAGCTAGTGGTAGTTACTTTAAAGGCTAACCTCATGGATTTTATCATAGCAGAAAGGTGGTGTACTGACTTCCATGCCCCTGGCTGCTTCCTAGGGGTAGGCAGACTTACACAAAGGGTCTTACTGGCAACATTTTCTTGCACAATACTTACTCACTCTGAGAACCATGATCAGCTTTTCAGTCCAGGTTGTCCTTCACCTTCATTCTTCAAAGTGTTACATTTCTTTTCCAAAACCCACTTGAGTGTTAGCTATTCTCCTTGGCTTCCCTTATCCACCAGATGGCTGTACCGAGTTTTACAAATCCTGGTGCTGGGAATTCGGCCAATCCCAGCTTTACTTGATGCTTAGGACCCAGAAGTGTTTGTTTCAGGGATCCATACTAACAGAATGAGGTTTGAATAACCATGACTGGAAGCTTGTAAAAATGTGGTGTGAGTTCTTCATTTTAAAAAAGTAATAACATGCAATTTGTTTTCTTGAAAAGGTGAAATTAGACTTCTGTAATGTATTACACATAGAGCTGTATTTGAAGAATGCTTAGAAACCTCAGTTACTGCAAACTGTAGCAGTTACATAGGAGCAGCTATAGGGAGTTTCTTCCACCAGTTTTTCAACAACAGCATTGTCTTCCAGTCCAGATTATGCCACTGTTTCAAGCACTAGTACTGAACTATAAAGCTCAAGATTCATCTGCCCAAATGTCCTGTTCATCATAGGAAGCTCTTCTCTGACACCTTCCAAATATTTAAAGTCAGGTATGTGGACCTAGTAAAGAGAGTTTTTTTCTGTTACACAAAAATGGAATATCCTCCTCAAGGTAGCATAGCACCAACTGATATCATTCCAGCACCATCTGGAGAAGACATTTTTATTTCATCAGAATTGTTAGCATGTTCCCTGTTGATTTTTCATTGATTTTTTAAAAATTGTTTTATATTTTGCTCTATGCCACCTTGATAGTTTTACTGAAGGGAGATTTAAAAACATTTTAATTAAGATAAAGCAAATGAGTACTAGGTAAGATCTCCTCCAAACACATCAATCCACCCTGGTTCTTGCTGCAGACACTGGCTCATAGCATAATCCTAAACAAATCTATAAGAGGTTAGACCCCACTGGCTCAGTTTTATATGACTTCTTTCCCAATAAGTGTGCACTGCATCATAACCTAAGATATGGATTATTACATGTTATTAGGCTTAAGTAGTCATTATAAAGCCTCATCAGATAGCAACATCTGGTTAACCTTCCCTGGGCTCAGGTGCTAAGCAAGACTGGGCCTGGTTCATACTTGGATGAGAAACCACTAGGAAAGCCACAACTTTAGTTAATTAGTTTAGTTAGGCAGGGAAGCTGAAACACATCTTGAGTGAACACTGCATAGTTTCTGCCCATGTAGTCACCAGGAGTCAGGCTTGACTAGACAAGTTTTTACTCTTCACTCATTACAGCTATAGTACAAGGGGGGAAAGCACCATTACAGGTCCCCAGTTTAAGAACAAGTTCCATTCCCAAGTTCTGTCCTTAAGTCGAATTTGTATGTAAGCCAGAACGGTATTATTGTATAATACTGTATAGGTAGTATTGTGTAATGAACTCAAACCATTGTGTATTTAACTTGAATCATTGTGTATTCAACTCGAATTTTGCTACAATAGGCTCTGTTCTGTTTTTTTTAGTAATAATTTTATTAAAGTTTACAAATACAAAGATAAAAGAGTAATACAAACTAAGAGAAATATAAAAAATGAGAAAAAGAAAAGTGCAAAGAGAGAGAAAAAAGAAAAGAAAAAAAAGAAATATAAAAGTGACTCCAGTCAAGTATAAACAACTCCTGTAATTCAACACCTTCTGTAGTATTTCAATAATAAAAAAGATCTCTTCTTCCCATAACTCATCACTTATCAATAAACAAATTGTAAAAACTCATCATTCAGTTCTATTCAACAAAAGTCCATTAAGAGCTACCAGAAATTTTACATAGATAGACAGAGATAGATAGATAAAACTTAATGAAATAAATCCACTTTGTGCTCCAACCTATCACTTTCTCTAAGAGATAAAGCAAAAGAAATCTCTCCCTAGTAGTAAACAAATCTTTAAAGCTTCATCATTCAGTCCTGGTCATAAAGAAATTCCATTAGTAACTACCAGGATCCACAATATATATATTTTAACTCTGACCAAATAAGTTCACTTTGTAGTCCTTCCATTTACTTTTAAAAAGCTTGGTCTTTAATCCAGACAAACAGTGTCCCACAAGTTGATTTCTTATCTTTTTCTCTTTGTCTCCTCTCAAGAACAGCTTCGGTAGTTTAACAGGTTCCTTTTGTAAGTCCAAAATGAAAAAGTTATGCAAATCACTCTTCTGATTTATTATTTGCACGTCCCCTTTAGTTATTAAAACAACCAGTTTCATTTGTAAATCCACTCTGGCATCTTGTCCCATGTCACTCTTATAGTCTGTGATTTTTAAATCTGTTTTCAAATACACATTCAAATCAGCCTCAGTCTCTATTTTATCCTGTAAAGTCTGTTCCTCTTCTGTAACCTCTGTTATATCCATTTCTATAGTGGCAGACAATCCTGAAAGTAATTGAGTACATTGTTCCCAGACAGCTTTAATTTCTTCTATAGTCAAATAATATTGTTCTGTTGTATTAATAAGTCTCTTCTCCTTTAACTGTAATCTTTAGTTCTCTCTAGTTCCCTCTAGTCAACCTTCAGAGTTCCCTCTTATCATATGTTTATTCTCCAGTCAGCAAAACTTTCCCATGGGAGGATTTCTTAGTTAATTTCAAAATCTTCATATATCCTTTAATAAATTTTAATCAACCCACAGGAAATATACTTTCAAGTCCATCTGGCCCTTTAACTTTCTAAAATCAACTTTTGCTGTTTCCCCAAAATTAAAATGTTTCTATTTAATCCTTAAACTTACATGAAACTTCTTTCATCCAGAATAGAAGGAAGCTCTCCTGGGTGATTAAACTTGCCCTTTAGAAGGTTCTTAACATCCAAAAGGTCAATAATAAGTAATTTCCTAAAGTAGTTAAGAGAGGAAGTGGGTGAACCTAGTGTCTGTTTGAAGGTGTGAACTGCAGCTTAGGCAAGATGATCCCCCCCCCCCCCCCCCGCTTCCAGAGCTCTCAAACTCAGCAGAGATCATTATTTTGCAATCTCTTCATGGGCAAGCCTCTGTATGGAGCAAAGTTGTGGGTGATCCTAGTCCTCTCCTTGATCCATAGAGGGGTTCCGAGGAGCCAATCCCTTCACCGGCTTCTCTTTCCCCCACGGCCGGCAGCTCTGCTTGCATGAAGCCATCTTCAATCTTCCATTGCTTCCCCGGAAGTCCAATAGGCTCCATTCTTAACTATGGGTCATCCTTAAACCGGAAGTTCTTAACCCAGGGACCATCTGTATTCCTTTGCACCTTGTCACATCATCTCTTTTGAGGAACACCTAGAGTTTTGGAGTAGCGTGGCAGTGGTATATCACAGCAGAATTTCCTGGTGAAAATGTAATCAAATTTACAAATGTTAATTCCCACTAATTACATTTATTGTAATTAAGTCTACCATCCTATGCACACTTCTATGAGAGTAAGCCCTGAATGCATTCAGATTTCTCTGTAAATATAGATGAGCTCATTCAGGAAGTGATCTATACAAGACAGACTAAGGACACAGGCTGCTTGTATTAGAGATTTTAAGGACTCAAATAAGCATAATGGGAATTATTATTACTGTTATTGTTGTTATAATTATATTTTTAACCCACCTTTAGAAACATGCCTAATACTCCTGCCTCCTATTTTCCCCACAACAACCCTGTTAGGTGGGTTGGGCTGAGAGAGTGAGACTGGCCCAAAGTCATCCAGTCGGGTTTTATGCTTAATGGAGGCCAGCACCAAACTTTACTGACATGTTCTTTCACATCGTAGAGGAATGCATGTGTATACTAGGAGAATGTAGGATGGTAAACTGGAATCACTTATTGTAGTAAGGCATGATTTACTTAATATGGTTTGTTGACTAAACGATCATGCTTAGATTATGGTTTACAGATCTCAGTGGCTGAATTCACCCAACATGCTCAGTCAAAACCAAATAATTCATATTATGGCTTAGTGTCAGGGTATGATGTTTACTCTCTAACAGCACTTACTTATCTGTATTACCATATTGCAACTGTACTGAGTAGAGTACGGCAAAGATTATACCATTCCTTATACAACCATGGGAGAATGATTGTTTGAATGGCCTTCTGCATTTTGATGCAGCTTTCTTCTAGCTAAGCTCCTCCAAGTGTGCAAGAGCACAATTTTCAGAAATCCCAGAGAGAGTACATTCGGGGGGCACCAGTTCACTGACCATAGTTTTGATGGATTGAATTGTAGGCTTCTGGGTTAACATAAAGAAATAGATTGGGGCATTAATAGGTGTATTTTCAGTTACATTTGATTTAATGTGTCAGATTTCCCTATTATTACATATATGGTGAAATAATAATCCCTGATGCCACCTAAATGCTAGCACTGGCTCAAACTGGAGACCTCCCCATTAAGTACCCTCTATCTGGAATTACGTCCCGTTGAACACAAAAGAATTTATTTCTGCATAAATGCCTTTCTTGAGAAAATCCAAACATAGGTCGATCATTGTACCCATTTCTGCAACATTTTGAGAAGTATTTATTTGGTGTCCACACTTCAAAAAATATCTTTAGAGCTTGATTGAGATCCTCTAGATCTGTGTTTCTTAAACGTTTTGCTCTCAGGACCCCTTCCCACTTTTAAAAATTATGGAGGACCCCAAAAGAGCTTTTGTTTGTATGGATTGTATTGATCAATATTTGTGTGTGTGTGCCTTTGAGACAGTGTTAACTGCTGGTGACTGCCTGGACAAGTCCCTGCAGTTTTCTTGGCAAGGTTTTTCAGAAGTGGCTTGCCCTGGCCTCCTTCCTAGGGCTGAGAGAGGGGGACTGGCTCAAGGTCACTCAGCTGGCTTTGTGCCTAAGGTGGGAGTAGAACTCAGAGTCTTCCGGTTTCTAGCCTGGTGCCTTAACCCCTACACTAAACTGGCTCTCATTAACAATTTTGACCATATTAAAAATTAAAATTGATGCATTCGTAGAATATTTATTTATTGAATCATGTAAAAGTTACAGTATCAAACCGTCCAAAGAGAGGAAGAGGAAGAAGGAGAAGAAGAAGCAGCAGCAGCAGCAGCAGCAGCAGCAGCAGCAGCAGCAGCCGCCACTGCCGCCGCCGCCCATTAGGTATTAACATAAATAAAATATTTTTCACAAAAAACCTATATTTTTTAAGAAATAAAAATAACAATGAGTGACATTTTAAAAAATGTTTTACAAATATCTGCAATATCTGGTAAATAATTCTGATTTCGCAGACTCCTGAGAGGGTCTTGGGGAACCCCCAGGGGTCTTTGAACCACGCTTTAAGAAACACTGCTCTAGATCATAGTAAACACTGAATTACAACACCCAGCATGGCCAGTGGTGAGCCTTCCTTAGCAACATCTGGAGGACCAAAGGCTTCCTCTCTGCTTTAGACAGTCGTAAGCTTTCTGATCAACGCTCTCCATTTACTTACTATGTAATTTCACCTCTTGTATACTCATGAATGTGCAGAGCAAACTGTTAGGCACAACGTTTAAATAATTCATGAGTAGAAAATATTCTTATTTTGAAAGGTGGAAAAGAGTCCTGAATAAATTTAGAGTAAAGCCAGGCTTGCTGCAAATTCATTACAGCTGCTCACTTAAAGGAGAAACAGTTTGAAAGCAAGAACTATGTTGTCAGAGATAACTGCTGCCTCATTCACAGGATTTTCCTGGGTAGAGAGAAGTGAATTCCAGATGAGCTACTCTTCCCGTTGAAACTATCTGCATTTTTCCAGCACTTTCTTCTTTTCTTTTTACACACAAAAAGTTGAAGGAAAGACAGAAAACACCCACAATATTTTTTGCTTGGCAGAGGTGTGGTACTGAAGATATCCCCTGCATTTTTTCCCTTATCATTCTCATTCCATTTGATAAAAAAAAAAGAATCTGCTTTTATGTCCTCAAAAGACAGGAACTTTTGGAAAGATTCTCATGGCTGGAGTATGGGATTCTTTGTACTTAATCAGTTAGCTTGTAGGGGAGCGGGAACAGCAAGAACAACCTGTTGTTTTTTTTAACCTGTTGCTTTTTGCTTTTGTACCTTGAACTTTTGCTGATATAGGGACTGTGTGGCTAGGGGCCAGTCAAGATGCTATTAAGGAAACTAGTAAGGCTTTTGCAAATAGGGAACTCAGAAAAGTTACAAGCATGTAAAAGGTAGGCTGAGTAGAGGAAACGGGGAGGAGGGAAATGTGGTTAAGCTAACAGCCAAATGTCTTGCTTGCTCATATCAGAGGTTCTGAAAAGAGGAACCATCTGCAGTTTTCCCCGTTCCTCCTCCCTGCTCCCAGCGCGAACCATGCTAGCTCCGAAAATAAGGAAGTGCCTCCCACGGCTAGACCTTAGCCTGAAAAAGGGAAGAAGGACCCAGGACAGGGGTCTACGGGGACTTATAAGGAATAAGAGTTAGGGGCTTTCATGGGAGGGAACTCATTTGAATTAATATAAGCAAACAGGGGAAGGGAATAATATTTATTTATTTATTTATTTGATTTGTCCCCGCCCATCTCCCCTACATATTCTAGAATTAATATAAACAAACAAGGGCAGAGAATAATGTATTCTGTTCAAGTTTCTTTGGCTATTGTGAGAGTCAGAACGAGAGGGGTTAAGAATGTACTCTCATCACCAGAACAACGAGGAAGAGATAAGAGGATGAGACTGGCCCCTCCCTAAAGAATGCAAGGGAGGTTGGGAGGGTGACCCTGGAAATTGCTCTCACTCTGAGAAGATTTCTGTAATGGGACTGAAGCCAATAAACCTTGCTGGATTGAATCTGTACTGTCTCCTGGAGTTTCCTGGGCTAATCCTGACAGCTATAAAAACTTATTGTAATTGCAATGGTATTAAGTTCTGCTATTTTAAAATACTATAAAAGCTGTTGTAAACTGTTTTGAGGTGTGGCTGTTCTCTGTCTCCTTGCTGCCAGTCGGACAGAGAGTGGTCCACCCTGCTTTTCTCTTGGCCAACAATAAAAGCTGAACTTTCTTTGGAAAAACCTCGGTCTAGAGTCTCATTGGAACTTATAGATTCTGGGCTAGAAAACCTTACAAGCTGATGGAGGTACGTGAATGTCTGGTTTTTTCACTGTAAAAATCTCTTGTCTCCTTGCCTTCCAGTTTTTCAATTGAATGTGACCTGAAGAAAGAACTTTTTCCATTTCTCCCCTAAATTGGAAACTATGGGCAGAGGCTTTCAAAGTGATGGAGCAATGTATAAAAGAAAAGAATAACACCAGTATAGTACGGTCTTCCTCAACCTGGTGTGGGCCAAATGTTTTGTATATTGGTGAAGGCCAAGCTGTCATGAAATTACAGAGGTTGAATTTCTGGGGGTCATCGGAAAAAGATTGCTGCTGTTGCAACTCAGAATTAATATCCCCATTGCTTTAAAAGCACACCTTTATTCATAAAAGCTAAATGTGTTAAAGACAAATGTCTCTGTTTCTTGAATTTATATCCCACTGTCATCTTCTGACTCTTGGGGGTGTGCAAGATATGAAAAGAAAAAAAAATAGTACATCCCTGGGAGGATTTAAACACAAACCACATTGAAAAAAATAAATGGACAGCCACATGCACCATAACAGTAAAAGTTAAAAAGGAAAAGGTAGCGTGGTGAGTGAGTGGCAGTCCTTGGAACGCTCTCTGGAAAGCCTCAGTTTTTAATAACATTCTGAAATTTGTCAGAGGGGGATAGCCTGGTCTCTGCAGGAAGATTGTTTTCGCTGGCCCTGAGAAGCAACACCTTGTAGCCTCCTCTCCTGGAAATCAGCCAAGGAGCTTATTGTTCGATGGTCTAGTTCAATGTTTCTCAACCTCAGCAACTTTAAGATGGGTGGACTTCAACTCCCAGAATTCCCCAGCCAGCCATGGGAGAAAAAAACAAACCCAGAAGGTGGCAATGTCAAACTATGTCCATACCGGTGCCAGGAAGACTACATGTCCCTGTCTATGCAATCTCAGGAATCAAGATCAACTCAAAGCAGGTTTTTCCCAGAGCTCACCAAGTGATTCTTGATACTGCAAACCTATTCCTATTTTTATTTGCAAAATGTTGGAGATTATCTGCCTAGACATGTTAATTTGGTGTCAATTGTAGTACCAGTTCCTTCATAGGTTTGCGTTCTAAACTTAATTTTCTTCTCAGGTAAAGATTCAGTCTGCCTACCTACAGGTAGGTAAAGCAAGTATACCAGAAGCCAATCTTCATTTAAAGGTGCTTCCACATGGGGCTCCTGGTAGTTGTAGTTCAGAAGCATCTGGAGAGTTGCAAGTTACCCAGTTTGGATGAAAATGTCTTTTTTCAAATTTCTGAAAAGCTGACTTTAAAAACAAAATGAACTAGTAAGTGTTGCTCTATGTGTGTGGATTGCTTTTAGTTTATGCCTCTGTCCTGAAAACCGGCATGATTTTCTCATACATACATACATACCACTGGGTGGGCCACCACAGGGGCTTATACTCCCTTATATCTTTATGTTAAGTACCATTTAGCCACCTTTTAAAAATCTATAAAGGTAGTCCCTAGTTTACCTAGTTCTGTTCCCAAGGTCTGTCCTTAAGTCACATTTGTACGTAAGCCGGAATAGAATTATTGTATAATACTGTGTAAGTAGTATTGTGTAATGAACTCAAACCGTTGTGTATTTAACTTGAATCATTGTGTATTTAACTTGAGATTTGCTACAATATGCTCTGTTCTTAACTATGGATCATCTGTGACCTGGGCGTTCTTAACCTGGGGACCACCAATTTGGGCCTTTTTTGCTATTTTTTTAGTACTTGTGCAATATCTAACTGAAAAGACATTTTAGTGCAAATTGAGCTGTTACTAGTGGCTACTGAACATATGCAAGTGTGGGTTAGTAATAATATCAAGATATTTCAAAATGGGTATATAGATTATGAAAAATCACAGCAGTAAAGAATGATACCTATTAAAGGATGCAGAGAGAATGTATAAAAGGGGGCTTTGACTATGCAGAGAACAACTGATAACTGGGAATACAGATTCGTTGAGAAAGGAATAAAGATCTATGAAGATTTCTACACAGTGTATTTGATAGCAACTAGAAAGAAACACAACTTTCAGATTTTGTCCCCCTTTCTAAAATGTTGCTTTAGAAAGAATTCTGCTCATCTCTTGATTGAGCTAAAAAATTAATGTGCTCTGTTTTCCTGAATGTATTATATTAATCATATGCCAATGTATGTAAATGAGCCTAAATTCAGCAAGATGGATGTATTTAAATATTCATAATCACCAGGCAGTCTATGCAAACTAAGTTCTTAGCTGAATTGCAATATGATATCTGAAAACCAGCTGTACCAGAGCAGAGGTATTTTACCATAATGGATTCGGTTGTTACTGAAAATGTTGACAATGTTACTTGGGTATACATTACAGAAAAAGAATATGCATAATATTAATGTTCATGTACTTCATGGATCTGGATGCAGACAACCATTCTTTTCTAAGCATTTGCTTTGATAGAAGATGTGGTTTACTTTCATGCTTAGAAAAACAGTAGCTGGCTATATATGCAGAATGCGACTAAATTTCTGGAAGCCATCAATTCAGCTCTCAGTTATTAATTTGTTTCCGCTAAATGCTCATCTCCTTTCATCATTCAGAGCAGTTTGATCTGGTGAGTGAAACAGTCTCTTTGGCTTGAGGAAGTCAGCGATGATTAGTACTGTAACATGCCAAAGTACATTATAATTTTTAGAGGGTGACCAATATATATTGCTGCCATTTCTTTGACAGAATGCAGCCTGTAACTCTGTGTTTTGCAAAGGTCCCAGCTTCAGCCTCGGAAGGGACACTGCCACTGAGCAGAGATAGTACTCAGAATACAGAATGCTAACCAATTTCTGTACTGCAATTTGTCATGTATCGCCAATCCCTTTTGTTGATTTACAAAATTGGGACAATCATCTTGTCTTGCCACTAAATCCCAAAATAAAGTTTAGGACTTAAGTACTCTTGGGAGTCACAGAAGGATAAACCAATAGGGAGAGTAAAAAACCCAACCATGGTCTCTGTTGGTAGAAGTGTGAAGGAATGTAGATCTGACCTTGGAAATGGGGAAGGCATGAGGGAACTCTTGACAGGGAATTTTGAGAAAAAATGACTCAGTTCACAAAAGAGGAAAGCCTGAGAAAGAAACTCGAAATAACCCCACCTTGACTTCATTCAGTATAAAATGGGGCAGAGAGAAACTCTAACAGGCTTTCAAGCTTCTGTTATTCTGCCCTACTATTATAAAGAGCATTCCTGGAATCTCTACCATGTCTGCTTCTTGATATGGCCTACCTTGCAGGGCTGACAAGATAGGTGCACAACAATTTGCAGACAAAAAAGAGAGATTAGCTTGCTATTTCCCTGGAGACAGTTCTGAATTATCTTTTTTTTTTCTTCTTATCAAGCTAACAGCAATACAGTATTGGTCTGTCTTTCTTTTTTCTTTTTCTTTTTTTCCCCTTTCCTTTTCTCTTTTGCTGAACCTGTAGGTATTTATTGTACTGAATTTCCAACCATCTCCCAATGTAAATTGACCACGTCGTCCATTGGTTGCAGTGGAAATACTCAAGCATGGATGTCAAACTGAATTTTTGTCTGAGCTACAGCACAAACATTTGCCGGAGGAAAAATACAGGCAGCTTCATCCTATCTGCATGCTAGGAAGGAAGGAAGGAAGGAAGGAAGAAGAGAGAGAGAGAGAAAGAAAGAAAGCCAGCCAGCCAGCCAGCCAGCCAGCCCTATCCTGCGGAATGGGAGTTACTTCTAGGCTAGGATACACTACGGCTGGATTTCTGCTTTAATTCTCTAGGTCATTACACATTGTTTACCTGTCCTTCTTTGTCAGGCTGACTGCAGTAATCCATCGGAACTTTTTTTTAAAATAGCACATACATCCTCCAAAGCATTTGGCAGGGCAGGAGGAATCAGACCTGCCTCTGAAGTACCTTTGACTTTGAAGCTGAGAGAGAAGAGATTTGCACGCATCAAACCCCCCCCCCCCCCCCCCCCCCGCTACCGTACCCCTTCCGTTTGGCCTTTTTTCCTCTTCTCTGACTTGATGAGAAGGCAAACGCCGAAAAGCAAAGGGGAAGGAGGGCACGAACAAGAAACCCTCCGCACTTTGAGGGTTGTGGGTGGGGAAAGGGGGCGCGAGGGAGGGGAAGCCGGCTGGAAAGGGGAGGGGGCTCTCTGCTCCACCTAGCGGCAGCCTCGGCGGCGTGCAGGATGCGGCAAAGGCCTTTGCATAAATTATGTTCATGACGCAGCAGCTAAAAAATCCCGAGTATCAAAACTGCCCCTGCCTCCTGCCCCCCCAGGCGGGGCAAGAGCTTCGGTGGCTGTAACTGGAGGTGGGGAGGGGGCGTCCCTGATGCAAGCCCTCGGGGGCTGCGGCTGCAGCAGGACTTGAGGCCGGCTGGGCCTGGGGGGAGCGCTGCCTCCCCGACCCCCCCCCCCCTTTTTGTGTGTGCAGCAACCTTCGCTCCAGCTGCTGTGAGATGAATTTTTAATCATTCCAAGGGAAAAAAAGTGGGGGGGAGATCGGCTCGGCGGAGCCCCAATCCGGGCAGGGGGCAAGCGTTCTCTCCCGGCTGCACAGCGGTGAGTGGGGGTGCGGCGGGCCGGTATGGCGTGGATCGGGGGGCGGGGGGGACCCGGTTCGGTGAATATGCAATGGTCTTAATTAGCATAATTTATATATTTATGATAAAGAGAGAGGGGAGAAAACAGGGAACGGGGCGCAAGGGAACGGGGAAGACGGGGTTGGGACAGCGTTGCCTGGTCGCAGCAAGGCTGTGAAAAGATATGGGGGGGCATCCGATCGGGGAGGGGGCTCGTCCTGTTGAAAAGAATGGAGGGACTTAAGCGGGGGAACCCGATCGAATGACCGGGAAATTTGGGAGATAGCCGGGAAGTTGGTGCTCCAAAAGAAGCGGGTCTTAGGCGGGGGAGTCTTTCCCTCCCAAATAAATGGGTTTGCTCGAGATCGGGCTTTGGAGGACGATCCGCCGCTTGGATGTCGGAGCCTGGCGGGACGGGGACAGGCTGCTTCGGGGGGGGTGGGGGGTGGAGGAAGTCTGTTGGGAATTAGGCTAGTGGAGGAGGCAGGGAAAGGGACGGGGTTAGTCCCCGGGGATGGCAAGGGCTGCAGGAGAAGCTGGGGGGCGATGGGGGGCCCATGGAAAAGGCGGTGTTTCTGGGTATTCAGAAAAGGCAACTGCCGGAAAATGGGACTCGGAGAAGCGAGCAAGCAAGCGCGGGGTACCTCAGTCGGGCGAATGGGGGGCGTGCGGGGAAAGGGTTCGGCGGGGAGCGGGAGCGGGAGCTGGGTCGCGCTCCCCGCCAGGATCTGGGTTGGGGGAACCACCCGAGGAAAGATCATTTACAGCAGCGAGAGGAAGGCAGAGCGGCGGGATGAGGGGCCTGGAGGGCACGTCTTTCCAGCTTTCCCTGGGAGTTGGCGACTCGGGCACTGGAACGGCGCCTGGGGGGATGGACGGGCAGGAGGCGGTGGCGGGCGAGGGCCTGGCCTGGGTAAAGCTGCAGGGTGAGGAGGTGAGCGCGAAATGGGGGTTCGCAGCCCGAAGGGGTGTCTTGACTTTGAGGCAGGCGAAAGAGAGCTCCCCGAGAACGAAACGTCCCCTCCAAGCCAGAAGGGCGACGGAGGCAGAGCGGGGCTACGGATGGGGCGGAGGAGCGGGCAGCGAGGAGATGGAGAAACTCGGGGCGTAGCGACTGCTCGGAGGAAAGCTTAGCCCCCGCGCGGGAAAGGAGAAACTCGTCTGAGCCGAGCTCGGCCCTGGAGCTTCTGTGCCATGCCGGAGCTCGGCCCTAAAGACATAAATAATGAGAAAATTCCAGAAAGGCAGGCGCTGCCAGCCAAGCCGAGTCCTGCGCCGCGTGTGAAGGCAAAGCGGCGGCGTTCATTGTGGCACGAACTTCGGAATCCGACGCGTGGGATTTTCTGAGCGTCCTTGGACGTTATCTGTAGACGCACTGGTGTGTTACGGGGCGTCTGCACAATGAGACGCGAGACCAAAAGAGTTGGGAAAGCGACGGTGTCGCCTTGCGTCTAGTTTAGGAAAAAGTCTGAGCAGTTTCCTGCGGGCTATTTATAGAATTCGGGTCTCAACTCCGAATTGCTGTAGCAGTTGTACAGAACAGTCTTGCGTCCGGCTACTCAGGAAACCCCATCGACTGCAATGGGGGCTTAGCGGTAGTCAGGGCCTACACGCTTGTAGCCTTCAAAGCATCGGGGCGGCAGGACTGGGTGTGGGTGTGCAGGGGGGTCGAAATGTGACATCTGGTGACGTTTTTAAATTGCAGCAGTGGGGAAAAAAGGAAAAGGTAACTGCCCATATTTGATTCCCTTTCTCTTCAGTCTGTGGCTAATACAGTAGTAGCTTCTATCAAATCATACACATCTGGAGAAAAGTCATGGAGGAAAGGATCGGGCGTGCCTGCTCCCATATTTAGCCCATCACCCATGATTGCCTAAAAATCCTTAAAAACATCCAGTCATAGATCTTTCATTCAGTCACATAATAGTTAGCCTTGAAAATACGGTTTAAATCCTGTGAAATCTGAAATTAAGGAATGGCGGGGGGGGGGGGGTCAAGGCCAGAAGATAGAGGTGCCAGAACAGCTTCACTATGAACAGCCTTTCCCTCCCTGCTTCCTTTTCATTTTACAAATCTAGCAACAAACTAAAGACCTGGTTGTTTTAACGTGATAGTAAAGCCACATGAACTACACGACTTTTGAAGCAAGCCCAGATGCGATATATCCTAAACAACTGCATTCTAGCAATGTGTTGCATAGAAATCTAGATGTAGAGAGAGACACTCTCCAGCATTCTTCCCTCTGAAGTGCTAGTGCTCCTGTTTTCAATTATGTGAGCGGCTACCTGCAGTCTGAAGTAGTACAACAAAGACACCATCCTCTTAGTAAGAACTAGGCTAGAGGATTGTAAAAAGGAAAGTGCTTGGAAAGGATTCATTGGGTGAGCATGTGCCTTACATTTTGACTGGGCACCTCTGCTATCTAAAACATCATGCACAGAAAACTCTTTAAAATGAGATCAGGTAATATAGCTGGGAATGTCCCGTATAGGAAATTTGGATGAATCATTCCCAGATAGTTGTTGTTGATGATGTTGATGATTTCTTACCTTCATCCAAGAGACATAAACTATTCACAAAAATACGGTGTCCAATAAAAACCTTCAGTTCGGTCATCGACCAACACAGCATCAAAATGTGATAATTAGAGATTATCATCCCAAATTTTATTTGATAGCGTTGTAAAGATAATCCTCCTGTTGAGCAGGAAATGGGGTAATGGCAGCGTTGTCTTAGTGCCTGCTCTGTCCACATCCTCTTGGGCTCAGTTGGTGTGATTGGGATGGGAGTGTATTTATGCAGTAGATGTTCTCAGCTGGTGAAGGACAGTTCATTTTTGCTCTCCAGGGAACTTCAGGGCAAAGTGTCAATGTAATAATGTAATCAATATATATGTAAAGGCCACAGTGTAATGCAGTGCACGGGCTACTATCCTAAAATTCAGGAGATTTCAGTTCACATCCCCACAGTCATGTGAGATTGGACCACCCTTTCTCAGCCTGACCTCCCTCCCTAGATTAGTAGGAAGGGAAAATTGGGAGATGGGCGAGACAAGAGATGAGAGATCGCCTTGTAGCTGGCCATGAGCTCCTTGTATAGGTAAGAGACAGACGGAAGGAATCTTGTTTGTTGGTTGGTTTGTCCCATTTGTATTATACTGAAATCTGCCAGGGACTTCTGATGGTTTAGAATCATAAATTGAGACTTAAAACATCCATGGTAAGTAATAATCAGCCAATGGAAAACATCTGTGCTAATCAGTTTATTAACAAATACAACATTAATATCATTAACCAATCAAATAATAAAACTGATGTCTATTTCCATCTGGGATGGATTTGTCTACAGATTCCATTCATATGAAGATATTACATCCTTTAAAATAGGTGAGTAAATGCCGAAAAGGGAGAACTTGTGAGAAGGGAGAGCCATGGGTCTGGCAGCGCTTTCAGCATGTGCATTGCTGTTCCTTCTGTAGCTTATGATTACATTTGTCTGGAGGTGCAATGCTGGAGGGGGTTGCAGATGGTCTCATTTTTTATTTTATTTGCTTAGGGCTAGCTTGACATGTAAAATTCAGCTCGTTTTACTGTGGTTAACTTAAAACAGTTCCAAGGTTTGGAAGACACTTCACTCAAAAATACTTGGCCCCATCCCTTCTTGCATTTTGCAAGCTGGTGAAAACTGTTTTCCAAGTGTGCCTTCAACCCTAGCTGACTGTACGCATCCATCCTAGGCAGGTTTCTATTATGAGTCTGTGGATATTATTAGATATTATACCAAGGATTATTTTATTTCTGCTTTGACATTCACTGCCTGATTGGGGCAGTCTACAGATATTATAAAGTAAACAGATACTTAATCTTTGCATCCATTGTGCTACATCTTATTTTAAAAATTTACATGGAGGCTAGAACTCCATCTTTTAATTCACCATTCTGTATATTAGGACAGGAGGGGCAAACTATTGGCACTGTGCCTGTCTGTTTGAAAATCCATATTCAAACAATTATTAAATGCATCAGAACTGTCATATTTGGATCTGACCCTTCATTTATAACGAAGCAAACATATGTTTAGTAGATTTACATGTTGACATTGAAAACCTGTTAATCAACAATAGTAGACTATAATATTACTAGATGTCACCTTCTCTTTTCCATAACATGGAATGTGAATACATTGCTCTCACTTAATTCAATGTTGTATTAATATGTTGCTTTATTTTGCACTGCAGGCAATGTGCCTCTTCCTTTGTGTTGAGAGATCAAGAAATAGCTTTTTTTATTCCTCTTATCGAATTCATTGCAAAACTGGGCAAACGTTTTACCTGAAATAATCTGAACAAAACAGCTAAAGTTTCAAAAAACTACCAATATCTCTTGCTCTTCTCTTTTGTAGAGCAGGTATCTCGTGCAAGTGAAAAATGCCAGGAAAGAGCCTTCCGTTTTTATTTTAGTACAAAAGACTGAAGGCTGGTAAATTACCACATTTCTTTGCTGTGTAACAGGTATATAATATTGTTCCAAAACAAGGAAGGGAAAGCCAGCAGAACCTGGATTCTGGAATTCATTCTGACCCCTTAATAGCAGCAGAACTCTGGGTCACATGACCATGAGGGAGGCGGGCTTAGAATGAGACAGTCAGCAGCATTCCAAGCCACAGTCCAATTGCCTCTGCGATAAAGATGCGGGGGGGGGGGGGGGATTCCCTCCCACCCTCCCTCCCTCTCTCTTTTTTCCCTCAGATCTGACCCATTTTTAAATCTGACTTTCCTTTTGTCAACTTCTTCCCGCACATCAAATTTGGGCTCATTCTATTCTATGTTGTGAGAATTACCCAGCTGGCAGGCAGGCAGACAGACAGAGCCCGCGTACCTAATTTTTTAAAACTATTCTGTTGGGTTGGAAAAAAATAAAACACAACGTTCCCTTCCCTGTGAAGCAGTAATTACAGGAAATCCCTGAAATGATACTTTTTGCTCCTTGTTGAACCAGAATGAAGAAACTTAGTGAATATCTACTAAAGTAGATGATGTTCTTTATGCTTTACATCAGAAGTGATACAATCTTACATGCTATTAAACAAAATGTACAGAGTGATGATTGTGCTTAGTTTTATTTCGGCCCAGGAAGTTTCTACTGCTCTTGAAATAAATGTGAGTCATGTTTGTGAAAATCTCCAGATATAGGATTCAAGTTATCTCATTGTTTGTGGCAGAAGAATTTTGTTTTGCCTCTTATATAGAACTTTATTCTTCTCCCATTGCCATGTAGATGAAAGCAATAATTTTAAGTTTTAAACTGTACAACTGTATTTAACTTTAATTAGAATCCCCTATCCCCTCCCTACATTTCTTATAACAGGATGGTATTCCAATTTTAAATTAAGTGGAATCACTTAATTCCACCGAATATGTTCAGATTTTGGCGGATAAATTTGGTACGTCGAGAATTTCAGGGTTCTTTTTAAGTCCTCAAGTTTTTTCAGGAATTGAGTGGTTGGGGTACTATGCTTCTATAAAGTTTTAAGCTCAGAAAGGTTCAGGAGAAAATGAGGAAAATGCATTTGGGAGATTCAAACTCACATACATTATCCAGATTAGTCTTGTATTTTATAGTGGATTTTGTACTCTTCTCTAGCAGCTCCACCATTATGAGATCTAATCCTATTCCTAAACATGGGCCTCATCCCATAGTCTGCAGCTTGCAATGTACTGAAATAAAATCTCTGTACAATTCTGTAAGGCTCCAACTGCCAGATTTTTGTTTTCTGACTATCAGATCTGAAATATTTGGCACAGAATTCTAGACCTTTTTTAAAAAAGGATTCCCATATTTTAGTCCTAAATATTATTTGCTTGACTATGTTAATTTAATGAAAGCAAATAAAACAAACCATTTGGAATATTATCTTGTTCCCTAACAATTGCTTATGATATGAATGGGATAAATCATAATTATAATGGAAAGCAATAATCAGATTCACACAATATGTAATAGCATAATGTGGTTTGTTTGATTTTAGCTTAGTGTATTGTGTGAAGAAAGCTACCATGGTTATACCTCAGTGTTGGTGAATCCAGTTAATTCTGATTTAACCTACAAATCATGGTTAAGAAAAACATTGCTTAGCATGATGTGTGTGAAACCACCAAATGTTTTTGTATAGATACCGGTTATTTTGTTTTTGTTTTTGTTTTTTTGAAGCTAGAATTTGAAACAGGGATGCATTTTCTTCTAGCTCGTGATATGCCTGCAGGTTGCAACAACTTGCCTACTGCAACTTCTTTGCATTTTCAGTGTGAACATGTTAGGTTATTGCCATGGCTCATGCTATGCTAGGAGACCAATAAGTTTATTTTTATTTAAGAGGATTGTTTTGCTGACTGCAGCTTTAATTATCTGGCTTAGATGTCTGGTTCAGTGCGTGGCTGTCATTAGTAACTTGATTTTGTTTTAGGAACAGGCTAATCAAACTAAGTCTCTAAATGTGATGACATCTTACTTTAGAGTTTGGGATTATATTCCTCCCACCCACCACCCACCCTCCCAACAGCTTTAAGCAAATGCTGTGGTATCTGCCCTTACATTTTGTAAATGTGTTTTCAGAGACTCAGCCAATAAAGGCTTTTGTAAATTGGCCATCCCAGCTTAGTCTTTCCAGGAGTAAGAATGAGTCATCTTGAATAAGATTGGAAACTCAGGATATTGGGGGACAGCCAAAAACTGCACCAGCAGGATTCACCAAGTTTCTCATTGGTTTTGATGATTTTTAAAACCACCCATAACGAGCTTTTACCTTGAACTGTTTCTTGTTCTTGTTCTTGTTTTGTTCATCCGCATTCTGGATTCCAAGCATGAAATACACATCTCAGTATGCTGTGCAGAGCATATTTATAGGATAAATGCAGGTTTAAAATAATTCTCCCAGCTATTTCTCCCAAAAGCCTGCTCAAAAGTACCTGCCAATATTTTAAAATGCAAGAACGGCAAGATTCAGGGCACTTGCAGATGGAGAATTTGAGAAACGGACACATCAGCCTTCTGATCTCAGTCTCTCTGATTAAAAATTAAAGCCACTGATTATCACATAAAACCAGTCAAGCTGTTTAAAGGTTGCAGCCCTACTACTGCCAGTAATTTGCTGTCAGTACCCACACAGGCATTTTTGTTTTATCCAGGAGAAACTGCATTGACTTCTTGAGAAAAATGCCGTAAGTGCTGTTCCTCTCTCTCTACATTGTCACCACTTTCCACCTATCTAACCGCATTGAGGTGGAGTGCTAAGCAAGTATACTTTTTCTCCTTTGCTTTGTGAGTGCTTCTGGTCTCAGGGGAACAGGCAGCAAAACAAGGATGAGGACAGCTGAAGAACTAAGACGCTCTGTGATGACGTTCCCAGCTGCAGGCCTCATTGGGACTACAAATATTACCATCCATTTTGGAGGAATCACAGAAGTTGTGGTCAATACCATTTGAAAGATATTAGGCCAAAGAAGGCTGCTCTGTGGAGAAGTCCCCAGAAGAGCCCAAGATGATGGAGTGGGAGGAAAACATAGCTGTAATTCAGTTTTGCCCACATCTAGGCTTGAAGTTGGGAATTTACCAAACTTGTATGTAAATGGTGCTATTCAAAATCTGGGTTTGATAGATGCTTTGAAAACAATTTTCCAAGTTTTGTTCATCAATTATGAGGACAATAAAAGTCCAACATTGCAAAATTCAGTACTTCTATACTGAGTCTTTTTCTTGATTGATTAATTATGTACAACAACATAGATAGATTTTCTCCATGATGATCTATCCCTAACCTGGGCTTTCAGGTCTTCCAACAGTGCACTCATCGTCACTGTAACTGAGGCCACCCACCTTGCTGCTGTTCGTCCTCTTCTTCTCTTTCCTTCCACCTTTCCCAGCATTAAATCCTTCTGCAGAGAGCTGGGTCCTTGCATAATGGGTCCAAAGTAGGATAATTTGAGCATGATCATTTGTACCTCATGTGAGAACTCTGGGCCGATTTCTTCGATGTCCATTGATTTGTTTTCTTAGCTGTCTACGGAATCCTCAGGAGTCTTCTGCAACACCAAAATTCAAAAGCATCAATACTCTTCATACACTGCTTCTTCAGAGTCCAACTTTTGCTTCTATAGAGTGTCACAGGGAATATCTTGCACAATTTGATCTTTCCTGTTGACATTCACATTAAAGGGGAAAAAAAAAAAAAGGAGCAAACAGGATTTTTGCAGTCCCAGCAAGGGGTATTTCATTGAGACATTTCCTCCCACACTTACTGCTCTGCAAAGTGCCCCGCTTGTTCCTCCCCAAGCAGGAGCACAAACTAGAAGCAGCAACTGCAGCTAACAACTAAGGACTACACTCCCCTGTTCTGCCTTACGTTATTACAAAAACATGTCCTTTGCCTTTCTAGAGGAAACTCAAGGCGAATGACAATAGCAAATGAAAAAAAAGTAGAAACATAAAATAGCAGTTATAAAACTTCCATCTCCAAGCAAGTTTTTTTTAAAGGACTAAAAAGCCAGTAGCATCATAGTCCCATTCTTGGACTCCATAACAGTGATGTTGGTGCCTCTCTATCACCATTTTAAGCTGAGCTTTTACAAGCTCAGGAGGAAGCAGATGCTTTCAAAATACACCTCTGTCTTCCAGAAAACCATGCTTCCTTTCCAGGGCATTGAGCGGAGCTGTCTGCTAAATCTTCACTGAGTAGGAAAGTGGCTGGTCCAGCGGGCAGGGAAATCTTGCAGTCAAGTTCTTACGGAAAGGAAGTCTCTTCTTCAGAGGAGACTTTTGCTGGAACAGGTGTATTGCCCGGTGACAGCATGATGGTTTTTAAGCTTGGAGAGTTTGCACAATACTATCATCATTGCTTTACATCAGTAGCAGATCTGTCTGTTAAGAATGGGCAAGAATGTGGGGAATAAGGCAGAGGCAAGCCATTTTGCCTTGTGCTGAGGCTAAAAAGGAAGCATTGTTAGGAGAATGTTATAAGGATAAAGCTTTACAGCACATATGGCTTGCTGTAGACATCATTCCTGGCCCTCCAGAAATGGGTAATAAGGCATAATGCACAGGTTGAAGATCCCTGGATATTAGAGCCTTCAAGGCCTCCTACGTGCGCTTGGATGCTATAGCTAACCATGGCTTTTCCTGTTGCACAGAAAAAGCAAGGAGAAAAAAATGCAAGGATCATCCTCATTTGGCATTCTAGTGTAACTTGAAAAGAGACCATTTCTGTACCACCCCTACAGAATGTGTTCCCCACATCTATAGCTTGTTTTCACACATGAATCAGAAATATAGTTGAGAGCCTTTGGGCTTCGATTTGTATTGCTCAAGTGTTTTGCCTTGCTTCTGACACCAACATGATGTGTAAATAAATGTGTAACCAAAGGGACCATCCAGTTCTCTTGTCTCATCGACTTCCAAGTTGAAGAACCATTTCTGTATAGAGATCATCTGCAATCAGTTTACAGGCCAGTTGTTTTAGGATTAGAGAACTAGGACACTCTTAACAGTTTTCCAATAATATATTTCTTACCTATGGTAGAATAAAGATAAGATTCTCCCTGGAATGTTATCTGGGACAGTTTTGTGTCTGACTCATCAGCACTTGTAATTAAACTTGGTAATTATATTCACCATGAGGCTTGGAGTGTTGCAAATCATCCTCTCTCTCTCTCTCTCTCTCTCTCTCTCTCTCTTTCTCTCTCTCTCTCTCTTTTAATTTTGCACATTTTCAATTCTTTGTCACCATCTGCTGTGAAATGGCTGGTTTTTTTGCAGTGCACACATAACACCACCATCTGGGCAAAATTATTTGTCCCATTAATTGCAGAAATGTATGGAGAAGCAAATGAAAATGCTACTACACACCAGTGGAATGTCGGCTAAATGAGATCCAGCCCACTTGTGAGCTACAGAACATGCACAGAGCTTGACATTATGAAATGTCTATTTTAATCGCCTCTCTTGCTAATTGGTCTCTGCACAGCATCGAAAAAATAGCTCTCTGCTTGACTCTGTCCCGCAGGGAGGACCTGAGAAGATCTGAGTTTCTTTGCAAATGAGAAATACCTTGGTTTGAATGTTATCCTGTGGTGGCTGCCTTCAGACTTTCAGAAATCATTTTATGTGCAAGAAGAGTCTAAAAGTAATGCTTTGATTTGGCTTGTTAACACAGCTTTGTGTAATGAGCAACCTATTTGTAAGGCAGGGGTAGGTAACTTTCAACCCCCCCCCCCCCACCTGAGACCTTGGTGGGATGCAGGCCTTTGGAAATTACACCTGGGCTTATGCACACGTACGCTGAGTCCTTGACGTCCCCACACCTTCCAGCAGTTTTTCCCTCTCTTGAGAGGAAATGAGGACATATCTGAATGCTGATTGACCTTAACAGCAGAGTGACTGAAGGCCTTCACTGCCTTCCTTCTTACTCTCAGCTGATTCTCCCAGTGTCTAGGGGAGACTACCTGCTCATCAGTTTCTGAGGGACTCTACCGTGAGGGGACAGATGTATGTTTTTATTCCTTCCTGGCCCCTCTCTCCCTCCCCCCCCCCCCCCCCCCCATGTTTCCAGTACAATCATTTCTCCTCTGGAAGGAACCTGGAGCTACAAAATTAATGGCACTCTTGCCAAATTATTTTATTTATTTATTTATTTATTTTCAGACTTGTATGCCGCCCATCTCCCCAAACGGGTGACTCTGGGCGGCTCACAATAATAAAAAAGGAGAAAAAACACAGGTCTCTCCAAACATGGATAAAATCTATAAATAATTTAAAAACATATATTAAAAATGCCCTAAAAACCTCCTATGATTTTAGCCCTAAAAAACCTGTAAGATGCTGGGGGGGGGGACAACCCATCACCCCACCAGCCATCTTCACAGGTGTGGGCCCCCCTCTGGCCCCCAGGCCTTCTGGCAGAGCCAGGATTTGATCCCTTTCCTGAAGGCCATGAGGGAGGGGGCACACCACACCTCAGGAGGCAGGATGTTCCCTAGGGCGGGCGCTACAGCAGAAAAGGCTCTCTGCCTAGACCCCACCAATCGAAATTCCCTGACTGGTGGGGTCTGCAACCTGCCCCTTCTGCTGGACCGAGTGGGGCGGGCTGAAATGACCAGGGCGAGGCGGTTCCTCAGATAACCTGGTCCCGTGCCATGAAGGGCTTTAAAGGTGATGACCAACACCTTGAATTGGACCCAGAAACAAACTGGTAACCAATGCAGCTCACGCAACAGTGGTGTTATATGTGCCCTCCTAGGGGTATTAAGAACTGTCCGCGCCGCCGCATTCTGCACCAGCTGTAGCTTCTGGATACTCTTCAAGGGTAGCCCCATGTAAAGCGCATTACAGTAGTCCAACCCAGAGGTGACCAGGGCATGAGTGACCATGCGGAGGTCCTCCTGATCCAGGAAGGGGTGTAACTGCCGCACAACACGAAGTTGTGCAAAGGCCCTCCTAGCCACAACTGCCACCTGCTCTTCGAGCAGGAGTCGTGAGTCCAGGAGAACCCCCAGATTACGCACCTGGTCTGTCTGGGGTAGTGCAACCCTGTCAAGAACCAAAGATGACAAGCTCCTAGATCTTGAGGCTCCCCATATCCACAGCCACTCCGTCTTACCAGGGTTCAGCTGAAGCCTGTTGTCCCCCATCTAGGCCCCCACAGCCTCCAGGCACCGCGAGAGGGCAGTCACAGCGTCATTTAAGGCACCTGGGATGGAGATGTATAGTTGGGTATCATCAGCATACTGATGATACCTCACCCCATGGTGCCGGATGATCTCACCCAGCGGTTTCATGTAGATATTAAATAGGAGCAGTGAAAGCACTGACCCCTGTGGCACCCCACAAAGTAGGGGCCGGGGGCTGGACCTCTCGCTCCCTATCAACACCGATTGGGTTCGGCCTTGGAGAAAGGAGCTGAACCAGCACAATATTGTGCCACCCACCCCCAACTCCTGCAGCCGACCCAAAAGGATACCATGGTTGATGGTATCGAAAGCCACCGAGAGGTCAAGAAGAGCAGAGATGGATGCACTCCCCCCATCCCGCTCTCGCCAGAGATCATCTAAAAGTGTGACCAATGCTGTTTCTGTCCCATAACCGGGCCTGAATCCTGACTGATAGGGGTCCAGATAATCCGTTTCCTCCAGGATCCTCTGAAGCTGCCACGCGACCACCTTTTCTACCACCTTCCCTAAAAAGGGGAGGTGGGAGACTGGACGAAAATTGTCCAGGAGGGTGGGGTCTAGCAACGGTTTCTTGAGGAGTGGGTGGACCAAAGCCTCTTTGAAAGGCTTTGGAAACACCCCCTCCTGCAAGGATGAATTAACCAGCCACAATTATAGTTCTGACTGATCTATCCTGAGCAATTGAATTGATCACCAGGCAGTGCTAAATGAATATAGAGGTCCGCTCTAGAGTTGCTGGAAATAGGTGTTTATCAACACTGCATCTGATTTCATTTAAGTTAGTTAAATTAATTACATGCAGTTTTTGTATTGGCCCCATATATTTAATGATCCTCCCCCCGTCTTCTGTCACATTAAAGATTACACTTTGGTGGCAATTTCTGGAGAGGCTCTGAGCACCACATATGTACTTCTGGGGCTGCAGATCCTGCCTAGCTGCTGTACCTGGCCTGGCACTTGGTGATGAGCTACAAGCTGTGGAAGAGGCAGATGCAGAACTAAGTGTTATGGCATGGGGCAAGCCTTAAAAGCTGCCTCAAGCACCTCATCTTCCTCAGCGAAAAGGACCTCTAGTCCATTCTCTTGGTGAACTTCTTATTTCTGGAAGAAAGAAAATGAAGGGGCAGAAGACAAAGTGAATTCTTTCTAGATTCATAGAGATACTATAAGTTGCTGTTTCCACTGTTCATGCTGCATTTCTGAACTGGAATCCATCATGTGCTCATCCCCAGGTTTTTAAAGATTCCCTCGATTTGGACTCAACTCCTGATGATTCATTACAAAGATATATCCATATCGTTTTCTTGGGCAACAATATCCAAATATAATTGCCTTCTTCCAGTATATTTTTTTCTGATTTGCCAGTCTAGCTATAGCCCTTGGCTTTCCAAGTCTCCCATCCAAGCCTAACCTGGTCTGACCCTGCTTAGCTTTTTAAAGGTGCTGTTACCTAGTAATATGAAACTGCCATTAAATTTCTAGTGTAGGTCTACCCTCAAGATTTCATATCCTGTGATATATACAACAAGCCAATCCCAGAATTATTTGCCAAGCCAGTGTTAGTCAAGCCAATAAAAGAGTGCAGATTGGGATTTTCCATTATAAGCACAAAGGCAATGCATTGATACAGAGTTGTATTCCTGTTTGAGCATCCTGACTGAGAGCAGGCAAGTTCTCCATTCAGTTTCTGAATAAGTCCATCTTGGGTATCAGTGAAGGCCCCTAGAAATATCTTGCAGGAGCAGCACCCACAGTGCTGCAGGTTCCACACCCTTGAGACCATCAGCCATTTATTTGATATTGTTATACTTTTTGGTTTTAATTTTAGTTTCTTTGGCTTCTCTTTGGAGGACAAATAAATGATTGCATACATGATTAATTTGGTGAGGTGGCCCAAACTAGTAAAATTACATGTATGTTTAGTAATAAGTCTGTAGGGCTATCTATCATCTGTATAGTAAATCTAATTAAAATAAGGATATTGTTCTAAGTTAACTAATAATTTGAATTCTCCTTTCTTGTAAAGCAGAGCTTACAGGATAATTACCTCTGTACATTAATCTTTTCCTGCTCTTTCCCTTCATCTGAAATCCACTTACGGAAGATGACACCAAGTGGGTATTCCAAAGGCAGATAAGAGCAAGATGTTTTAGAAGTGAAACATAGGAAAAGGGACAGAGAAGATGGGCTACAGAGCTGGCATGTGATTTAAAATAGTTTGCCTTGAGGGACTGAAGGTTGACCTAAATGAATCTTGAGGGGCTCTGCAGTTTTAATAGATTCAAGGTGTACATAAAGCTCACATCTATATCCCGGTTTTTACAAAAAGCAGATGGCATGAGGTGCCCGTTTCTGCATTATAAGATTTCAAACTGCAGACAGTGGCAGATTTTCTGCACATAGAGCATAAGTAGATAGAAGTACACCTGCACAGACTGGGAAACTGTGAACAGAGCATCTTAGTTCACAAAAAATCTGACGCTGAATTAACTCGGGAAATGACAACAAATGAGAAAAGACAACGACTGTGTGAAGGGAAGAATGGCCTAACGCACGCAAGTCTTCCTAAAATACGGAGCTTTGGAAAATGGGGAAAACTGAAGCTATGTTGGAAGTAATTTGGGATGGTCACTCTGCTCACAAACCCAAGTTAGCATCTCTGTTTCAGATGTTCTCAAGTATTGTGCAGCTCAGGGCTTGGGATTGGTGGCCTCTTGTGTAGCTGCGTAAAGAAGTTCAGCTGCGTGCATCGCGTTGAGTTGAGCGCCATCCAGACAAACTGGATAGGTGCATCACAGATATACTCCTTATAAAAAACGAGTGAAGGCAACAGAGGGACCATACACGAGGTTACGAAAAGTTTGCAATGGAGCCTCTCAAACGCACCAGTCCAAGACAAATAAATAGATAGGGCCTGACAAGAATAAAAGTAATCCAAAACAGGGAGCCTTTGGAGGAAATGTAGATGATGACAAAGGGGATACCGAGTTGCTGTTTTATATCGCCCAGGCAGTAAGCGTCTTTAAAGAGCTGAAAGTTCTGCAGAAGGGCTTGAAGATCAGCTTATACTCTGTTTGTAATATCATAGTATTGCTTTATTTGTGGCAGTGAGACTCTTTGCTGAGTGACCAGGACCACGGACCAGTTGTCCATTGTGAGTTGCACAGGTACGATCCATAAGGGTTAAATTGGAATATTACAGTTGAGAGCTTGTAAGGGCTTGGAGTGAATGTGGAAACCGCAACATTTGTGCTGGCTGGGGAATTCTGAGAGTTGAAGTCCACATATCTTAAACTTGCTGAGGTTGAGAAACACTGGCTTACATAATTATGTTTGGCTTGCTTTGTTTATGGGTAGTAGCAATAAGCATAACCAAACATGTACTTCGGATATCAAGAAATTGGCTTGATTAAGATCAGAAAAAATGCTAAGTAGGGTTCAATGGCTGGGTATGTTCACAGGCAAAGAAGCCTCAAGATAAGTTGGGTTTCCTGAAAAGCAACTTATTCAAGCACGGTCACCGACAAGCCACTGCAGTACAAGGAAAAAAGCTGCAGACAATTAGAAAAGCCAATGTAGCTTCACAAAAATGTTTTGTGGGGCAATGGAATTGTTAAAAGAGCATGTTTAAGAAACAGAAGGGTGACTGCAGACAAATCGCTTAGACTACAGAGACAGTAGGAAAGAAAGCTAAAAATAAGTCAGGATTGGGGAAGAGTCGTAAGCGCAACCCCCAAAAAGTATCTTGAGTATTTCAAGAAAGGGATGGAATTGATAGATCCTCCACTCAGTGAGGATTCTGTAAAAGTTTAAAAAATAAAATGGAAAAGGTAAATCTGACTCTTCTTATGACAAAAGGAAAACTATATTCATAAAGAAGTGCCATGGTTGGTTTGAGATCAGGGTTCCAGTTCAAAAATGACAAGGTGTTTATCAGGAATTCGAGACTTCTGGGTCAGACAATTGCTTCTCAGGTTATTAAAGGAACTTGCTAATGTATTCTCAGAAAATCTATCATTGTTTTTGAGATGTTCTGGGGAATGGGTGAGATGCCACAGAACTGGGAAGAAAGGGCTCAGAAGAGCAGTAAAGTATTTAGCAACAGAAAAAGGAAGATAGATGAAAGGACAAACCAGTCAAAGGGACTTCAGTACGGGAAGTTACCATAACAGATGACAGTAATGACATTTTGAAGAATAATTAATAGAAACCAGTGTACCTTTGACTAGAATAACTCCTGCCTAATGTGTTTTCAATCTGGTTATTATATACAGTAATGGATTGTGGTAACGTTATGGATGTCATGTATCTTGATTTCAGCAAAGCATGCACCAAGTTCCTCGGGATAATTTAGCTAGCAAGCTGGTTAAATGTGTGATAGATGATCCTAGGATGATTCAGGGCTAGCAAGCCAACCATGAAACAGAGCCAGTTTGGTGTAGTGGTTAAGGCACCAGGCTAGAAACCGGGAGATCGTGAGTTCTAGTCCTGCCTTAGGCACAAAGCCAGCTGGGTGACTTTGGGCCAGTCCCTCTCTCTCAGCCCTAGGGTTGAGCAAGGGCAAACCACTTCTGAAAAATCTTGCCAAGAAAACTGCAGGGACTTGTCCAGGCAGTCATCAGCAGTCAGCACTAACTTGAAGGTAGGAGAAAAAGAAAAACCATCCATTCTTACAGGATGTATTCACATAATATGCTTAACCTGAATTAACTGAACTGCACAATGGCTGCACAAGGGATCAAGTTCATCTTCAGTGGAGGTCTTTGATCGATGGCTAACATGCATCTCTTATGGATGCTCTCATTCTGGATTTCCTGTATCAAGTAAATGTTTAGGTTAGGTGACCTACAAAGCCCTTTCAAACTGTTTCATTCCTAGATGGAATTCCTTTGTAGGCCCAAATTTGGCCTATGGTACCAAGGACCTTTGTGTACCTGTCTTTTTTTCCTGAGCTGAGACACAAGAAAAATCTCTTTAAACTCTTCCCCTCCATTTTCAGCAGTATGGGCTCTATCCAACTCTAACCACTATGCACATACATATTCCTTTCACCTTAACTGCTTCTGAGCATGAATCAAGCTTACCCAAGTTAATTAAAGTTAGCAGCTGAAGTGGAAGTAATTATTTGGCATCTGCTGCAATGTATATTTGTCACAGTGTCAGGGAGAATTTAAAGGATCAAACAAGGCATATCTGGGCAATTAAGAGTTGGCATCAAAATCTCTTGTCATGTAGAGGTTGCCTGAAGTTTTGCAGTCCAGCTATGGCAGTGTTTCCCAACCTGGGCAGCTTTGAAATGTGTGGACTTCCATTGGAATTCCCTAGCCAGCATGGCCGTTGCTAAGAATTCTGGGAGTTGAAGTCCACACATCTCAAAGTTGTCCAGGTTGGGAAATATTGAATCACAGCACAACAGTACTGTATAGGAAGAACTGTGTGGGTTTATAAAAACCAACAGGCTGGCATACTGCTCATCAATTTCTTCTCAGAAGGACCCATCCAGTTCATAGGTCTTGGACCCTATGGGAACTCAAGTGCTCCTTGTGAAAAGGAGGCCAACAGCTGCTTTCTGTACCACAAATATTAGCACAGGAATCAGCAGCTTTTCATTTATTTATTTTTTTTATAGAAACACAACTATTTCACCTTGCCTATATTTAGCTTTCATTGAAGGCTATCAAATACCAAGCAAGAAGCAAGGTAATATTGGGAGGTGGCTTAGGCAAACACTTCCCTGATTCACTGGCATATAAGGAGGTAGGGAGGTACAGCACAATCAGACTTGCAAAATTCTGTTATTGTTGCCTATTTCAATAAACTATAGTTTTAGTCTCCTTGTGGAGTTGATTTTCTGGTCCGGTCTACCTGGGGGGGCTGACATACTGTACAAGCAGATAACACAACCATCTGGGATGAGCATGTCAAGGAGAACTATATCATGCCAGAGCCAGGATGAGAACTGGGATTTCCCTGGGTGGAGCCACTACTTTGTTAATATAGAGAGTCCATCCCAGCAGAGTTATCCTTACTTCTTAAGAAAGCAAAAAATCCTGAACCTCCTTTAATAGGAGGGTTGAGCAGAATCAGATGGGGATGGAGGAGCCAGGTAAAGGGGTTTCAAAAAATGCTTTGCCAGGGCTGGATGAACTCTAGCATGGAGAATAGGATAGGCTAAAGTTGAGTCTGGCTTGCAGATATATAAATATACTACTCTGTTGCTTTCCAGGATGTGACCCATCAGTTGCAGCACCCATTTTCCAGCATTGAATCATGGACACTGAAACGGTGCCCTCAGAAGAAGCTTCCTTGACGGTTAATGAGCAGGTATGTGTCTCCACGATCTTCCAGGGTGATGTGGGAAGGGAAGAAAGAGCTGCGGGAAAGCAGAATGTGAAGCAAAGGCACTGATTTGCTTCAATGTGGCCCTAGTGAGTGATCTCCACACATTATAGATAGAGATAGTGTGTGCGCAACAGGGAGTGCATTTAGCCATGTGCTGGATTTGTGGCTGCTGAAGATTTTTATGGGCTGCGTGAAGAAAGATGGAAAGTCATCTTTTATCTAGTCTGACAGTAGGTCCACTTAGTTCATTACTGTCAACGAAGATCTGCAGCAGTTCTCCTGGTTTTCAGGCAGAACATTTTCCAAACCTCCCCAGGAGTTTTGGTCTGCATAGCATGTGTCTGCCACTGAGCAATAGCTTTCCTGCTTAAGAATCAGATGCCGATCTCCCTCGTTGCTTCTCTTTGCCCATTGTAGTGAGGATCTGGGTCCACTGATATCCCCCTACCCTTTGCTATCTTTTCTCAGGTGATTGTGATGTCAGGACATGAGACAATTAGGGTACTGGAGGTGGGGGTAGATGCTCCGCTCTCAGTAAAAAATGAAGGGCAGACGCTGAAAGCAACAGCTGCGGCAGCTGGAGGAGAGTCTTCTGCAAACTGCCCTCTAGAATCAAGTAAAACAGGACAAGAAGGCGTACAGCAAAACCCAGAGAAGGCATGCAGAGAGTCGGGTGGTAAGTGGCACTTTATATCCTTCCACTTATTTGGTCTTCTCCATCCCCACCCTGTTACCCAAAAGGTTGATATCAGAAAAGTAAAGGTAGAAGCCATATTGTGCTATGGGGCAATTTCAGAAGAATCATAGAAGCAGACTCTGTGGGGCTCTCACAAAGGCCAGCAAGGGTCATTTATGGGTATCACTTTGAGCTATCATGGTAAATTCTGCATTCAGAAAAAAAAATCCCCCTTCTCTTTGGTCACTAAAATGATAAGGTGGAATTGGAGAATCTCTAGACCTCAAGAACAAGCTGAACCATGGAGGTTTCCTTAGGTTTCCCTTCCACCTGATGAGACTCCCTAGTTTATTTTTCCAAGGGGCTAGCCATCAGCAAACATTCTACAGCTCTTCTTTCGCAATAAGACAAAAGATGGAAGAAGCAGTGAGAAAATGCAGACATGCTACAAATGTAAGACATCTGGACATCCTCTTCCCCCACTCTATGACCAAGGCAGGGAGATTACAAAATAAAAACTTCCTCTGGAACAATCCAGAGATTCTCCATGAGACGCAGGCGGAAAGCACAGATAAGCTGAATAGAGAATGGTATATCTAAAGCCTATGGGCAGGCGTTCCATTTCTGGGCCTTTGTACACAGTTAAGTGTTCAGACAACATGATGGATGGATGGATGGATGGATGGATGGATGGATGGATGGATGGATGGATGGATGGATGGAGGCAGGTAGCCACAATGTTGGGCAGTCCAAATTTCAAACCCAAAATGACAATTTATAGGCAATGAGCCAAGGTGGAGATTAACAAAGCAGGAGAGGTTGGGGAACAGAGAGGTGGACAAATGAAGAAGGCAGCTGGTTGGCAGCAAGGTAGGACCAGTCAAGTGACATTTTTGGCAACAAGAAGTTGCTCAGATTAGAAAATGGTAATGGAGATGGAGGATGATGGGTTTGCCTCAGGATGTGATTTCCTGACTACAAATTTTCTAAGCAATAATTGGCCTGAATTCTGGTTTCTTTTTTTTGAAGTCAGATAAATATGAGATAGAGGTGAGATACAAAGCTCCTTGCCTGTGGGCATTGGGCTGCCCTGTGTGTAGTGCCAGGATCTGTGGCCCTGACAAGCATTATGTTCCTCATAGTGACTTTGCTGCTGGCCTTAAAAAGAGTCCTCTTGCAAATTCTGTGATCCCTTGACTTTTTCTGTGTAAATATTGCATGTTCTTAAAGACCATTTAATGCCCTCTGAAGGAAAAACATCATCAGATTTATTTTAAGCAACCCATCTGATAGTCTAGCATTTGCGACAGAAAAAATCATAAACATCACAAATAACAGTGAGAAATTCAGGTGCTGAAGTTGGGGGTTTATTTCCTTTTTAACAGGAAAAACTTCTTCCAGATAGGAGATGGGGAGTCAGGAAGGGGCTGGTTGATGTAACTTAATCTGCGGAGTCCTTGGTGCTCTCTGAGCTTGGTTGTTTGTTGGTAGACATTTCATTATCAACTAGGTAACATCATCAGTGCCTCCCATTTGCATGCTTTCTGAAGCGTTTGATGCCCATATGTGGCTCCAATAGAAGAGAATATATGCAGCTCAGGGTTGAACGGTGGAGTTTTTGGTGCTCTCTGAGCTCGGTTGCCTGCTTGCAGACATGTCATTACCCAACTAGGTAACATCACGATACCTACAGATATTCTCTTCTATTGGTCACTTAATCATTTTCCTGTTTGCCACTTTCCTGGTTCAAGTAGCTCCTGCAGTAAGTCTTTTCTCCTCGAAGGACCCTTTCAAGCCATGCTTCTAGTTAGATATGCCCCTGCGCATGTATGTCCATCATTGTTGTTGTTGTTGTTCAGTCGTTAAGTCGTGTCCGACTCTTCGTGACCCCATGAACCATATTGCGCCAGGCCTTCCTGTCCTTCACTGCCTCCCTGAGTTTGCTCAATTTCATGCTCATTGCTTCAGTGATGCTATCTAACCATCTCATCCTCTGCCGTCCTCTTCTCCTTTTGCCTTCAATCTTTCCCAGCATCAGGGTCTTTTCCAAAGAGTCCTCTCTTCGCATTAGGTGACCAAAGTATCTGAGCTTGAGCTTCATTATCAATCCTTCCAATGAGCAATCAGGGTTGATTTCCTTTAAGATTGACTGGTTTGACCTCCTAGCAGTCCAGGGGACTCTTAAGAGTCTTCTCCAGCACCACAGTTCAAAGGCATCAATTCTTCGGCGCTCAGCCTTCTTTATGGTCCAGCTCTCACAGCCATACATTACTACTGGAAAAACCATAGCTTTGACTATGCGGATCTTTGTCGGCAAGGTGACATCTCTGCTTTTTAATATGCTATCTAGGTTTGCCATAGCTTTCCTCCCAAGGAGCAAGCGTCTCTTAATTTCATGGCTGCAGTCTCCATCTGCGGTGATCTTCGAGCCCAAATAAATGAAGTCTGTTACTGCTTCCATTTCTACCCCTTCTATTTGCCAGGAATTGATGGGCCCAGATGCCATGATCTTAGTTTTTTTAATGTTGAGTTTCAAGCCAGCTTTTGCACTCTCCTCTTTCACCCTCATCAAGAGGCTCTTTAGTTCTTCTTCACTTTCTGCCATTAGGGTGGTATCATCTGCATATCTGAGGTTGTTGATATTTCTCCCTGCAATCTTTATTCCAGCTTTTGATTCTTCCAGCCTGGCATTTCTCATGATGTACTCTGCATATAGGTTAAATAAGCAGGGTGACAGTATACAGCCTTGTCGTACTCCTTTCCCTATTTTGAACCAATCGGTTGTTCCATGACCGGTTCTAACTGTTGCTTCTTGGCCCGCGTACAGATTTCTCAGGAGACAGGTAAGGTGGTCTGGTACCCCCATCTCTTTAAGAATTTGCCACAGTTTGTTGTGATCCACACAATCAAAGGCTTTTGCATAGTCAATGAAGCAGAAGTAGATGTTTTTCTGGAACTCTCGTGCTTTCTCCATGATCCAGCGAATGTTGGCAATTTGATCTCTAGTTCCTCTGCCTCTTCGAAACCCAGCTTGTACATCCGGTAGTTCTTGGTTCACGTACTGCTGAAGCCTAGCTTGTAGGATTTTGAGCATAACCTTGCTAGCATGTGAAATGAGTGCAATTGTGCGATAGTTTGAGCATTCTTTGGCATTGCCCTTCTTTGGAATTGGAACATAAACTGACCTTTTCCAATCCTGTGGCCACTGTTGCGTTTTCCAAACTTGCTGGCATATTGAGTGCAGCACTTTAACAGCATCGTCTTTTAGTATTTTAAATAACTCAGCTGGAATACTGTCATCTCCACTAGCTTTGTTGTTAGCAATGCTTCCTAAGGCCCACTTGACTTCACTCTCTAGGATGTCCGGCTCAAGGTCAGTGACCACACCAGTATGGACATCAGGGACATTAAGATCTTTCTTGTATAGTTCTTCTGTGTATTCTTGCCACCTCTTTTTAATCTCTTCTGCTTCTGTTAGGTCCCTGCCTTTTTTGTCCTTTATCATGCCCATCTTTGCACTAAACGTTCCTTTGATATCTCCAATTTTCTTGAAGAGATCTCTAGTCTTTCCCATTCTATTGTTTTCCTCGATTTCTTTGCATTGTTCATTTAAGAAGGCCTTTTTATCTCTTCTTGCTGTTCTCTGGAAATCTGCATTCAGTTGCTTATATCTTTCCCTTTCACCCTTGCTTTTCGCATTCCTTCTTTCCACAGCTATTTGTAAAGCCTCATCAGATAGCCATTTTGCTTTCTTGCATTTCTTTTTCTTTGGGATGGTTTTAGTTGCTGCCTCCTGTACAATGTTACAGACCTCCGTCCATAGTTCTTCAGGCACTCTGTCTACCAAATCTAATCCTCTAAATCTATTCATCACCTTCACTGTATACTCATAAGGAACATGATCTAAGTCATACCTGAGTGGTCTAGTGGTTTTCCCTACGTTCTTCAATTTAAGCCTAAATTTTGCAGTAAGAAGCTCATGATCTGAGCCACAGTCAGCTCCTGGTCTTGTTTTTGCTGTCTGTATAGAGCTTCTCCATCTTTGACTGCAAAGTATATAATCAATCTGGTTTCGGTATTGACCGTCTGGTGATGTCCATGTGTAGAGTCGTCTCTTGTGTTGTTGGAAAAGAGTGTTTGCTATGACTAGTTTGTTCTCTTGACAGAACTCTATTAGCCTTTGCCCTGCTTCATTTTGTACTCCAAGGCCAAACTTGCCTGTTATTCCGATTACTCCTTGACTTCCTACTTTAGCATTCCAATCCCCTATGATGAAAAGGACATCTTTTTTTGGTGCTAGTTCTAGAAGGTGTTGTAGGTCTTCATAGAACTGGTCAACTTCAGCTTCTTTGGCATCAGTGGTTGGGGCATAGACTTGGATTACTGTGATGTTGAATGGTTTGCCCTGGATACGCACTGAGATCATTCTGTCGTTTTTGAGGTTGTAACCCATTACTGCCTTTCCCACTCTCTTATTGACTATGAGTGCAACTCCATTTCTTCTAAGGGTTTCTTGCCCACAGTAGTAGATATAATGGTCACCTGAATTAAATTCACCCATTCCCGTCCATTTCAATTCGCTGATTCCCAAGATGTCGATGTTTAATCTTGTCATCTCATGTTTGACCACATCCAGCTTGCCTTGGTTCATAGATCTTACATTCCATGTACCTATACAATATTGTTCTTTACAGCATCGGACCTTCTTTTCGCTTCCAGATACATCCACAGCTGAACGTCCTTTCGGCTTTGGCCCAGCCGCTTCACTCTTTCTGGAGCTACTTGGAATTGCCCTCCGCTCTTCCCCAGTAGCATATTGGACACCTTCCGACCTGAGGGGCTCATCTTCCGGCGTCATATCTTTTAGCCTTTTAACATTGTCCATGGGGTTTTCTTGGCAAGAATACTGGAGTGGGTTGCCATTTCCTTCTCCAGTGGACCACATTTTGTCAGAACTCTCTGTCATGACCTGTCCGTCTTGGGTGGCCCTGCACGGTATAGCTCATGGCTTCACTGAGTTACGCAAGCCCCTTCGCCACGACAAGGCAGTGATCCATGAAGGGGATGTCCATCATGCTATTCCCTTTTGTGGTATGCAATGCTATTCAAAGCACAAAAAAGAAGTAAGAAGCCACAAGCCAAAGAAATTAAAGGTATAAGATTAGAAAAGAAAATCCAATTAAATCTAGTTCACAGCTATATCATTATAATTTTCAGACCTTTCCATGAAAACTGTGTTCGGTGTTGAACCGTTTGCCAAACCTTCCCTCTATACTTACCTAAGACTTTATTTCCATTATTATACTCATTACCCCCCATTAACTTCATATTTATGCAAAACATATTTCAAGCCTACCCCCTTGGTCATATGCTTTCTCTAAATCAACAAATGCGCAGTAAATTTTCATTCATAACACTTCTCCAAAACCTGCCGAGCAGCAAATTTTATTTACTGATTTATTCGCACAAACCTACATACGTACATAGTTGGGCAGTTTATAGGCCGCCCAACTCCCAAAAGCTCTGGCCAGCTTACAATTAAAAATGGAAAAATTACAAAACACAAAGACGGAATCGTGAACAGCCCCCAAACAACATAATAATACATATAAAAAATAAACATAAAAGAGTAACAACAAAACCTCATTCTGCCCTAGAGCCTGGGAGAAGAGCCAGGTCTTTAATAGCTTCCTGAGCATCATCAGGGTGGGTGAGTCAAAATTGTTACATAATGCATGTAATTAGACAAAGAAGGGATAAACTAAGTTACCAGCCTTAGTCATACCAGCATTCTTGGTTAATAGTCAGGACCATCACTGGCAGTCTGAGCGCATTTCGCCCAGCATGCCACAAGAGCAACCAAAGCCGAGCTTTGCCCAAAGCTTGCTCCTGCTATTCTTCGTAAGTGAGGATCTCTAACCCTACTTTCCCAGCAGACCACACTGTTGTCCACATCCCACTGGTTTGAGGTTCATGCAGTCTAATGACACATGCTCAGGATGCCCTCTTCAGCCAACAAAACGAACTTGGTTTGATATACAGTATCCAGGGTGATATTTCAAGAGGTTAACAGAGTAACTTGTTTCCTCCTTTTTAAGGTGAAGTCAAGGCATTGCCTGAAATAACACCTGTGCCTATCCCAGGAATTGTGCCGTTTAGCCAAGTGACAAGCCAACCAACACAGACTTTAACTCCCGTTACAGTGCAAGCCGCGCCACAGGTAACTACCCTGCGGTTCTAGCCTTCGTATATGGGAGGGAAGCTCTTGGCTGGGGAACAAAGGAAATAGTGCATTCACTTTCTGCAGTGAGTTGGGAGTCCCCAGTAACACTTGGAGCAGCTGGACATGGGCAGGATGCTTAGGCAGAAGCAGAGTCTTTATTAAAAGTCCACAGCAACATTCCCAGAGCGCTGTGGAATTTATAGGTTTTCAGATTAAAGAGACGTCATGATGTTATACAGTAGATGGCTTTGGTGCTCTGGAATGCGTTCTCATTTTTAAGGGAACACAGTTGACAAAGCTTTGTAGAAATTAAATGCACTCTTCCAGCGTTCTCTTGGCAGGCATCTGGGTTTCTGTTTTTTTAGAGTGCTGCAAGATACACAGGATGCAACTTGACATATCCTGTCCCTTATATCAGAGCCCCACATGACAAAACTAAGGAGCTAAGGAGAAACTCACCTTGTTTCTCTTCCACAAAGCCTGCACACATTTTGTTCCATACAAGCTCTCGTAGAGCAACAGTTGTTTAAGACAATTACTGTAAGCCAATAAAAGCAAATATGTGTAGCTCAGGGTTGAACTGTGGAGTCCTTGGGGTTCTCTGAGCTTCATTACCCAGCTAGGTAACATCTTCAGTGCAGATGTTACCTGGCCGGGTAACAAAACATTGGCAAGAAAATAACCAGGCTCAGAGAACCCCAAGGACTCCACATTACTGAAAACCACCTCACAGTTTAGAAACAAGAGAACTGCCTTAGGTCAGTGATATGAAAAAAAGGCAAGAGGAAAATATCCAAATGTGCCGTAGAATACTAGTTTCATTCTCAAAAACAATACACCAGGGTGTCAGATACACACGATAGGGTCTTTTTTTAGCTCTTAGAACGGGATGTGGAATTTCTTCACTTTCTCCAGAAGAACAAAATTATCCCCGGAAAGAGCTGAAAAGTTGAACATATTCAGACACATATAGAGAATAAAACTGGTTTTCTACAGTATCTTCTGATTTTTTTTCCCCCTGATGTCTTGCGTCCTGTCCTTCTTATCACACAGAGAACAAGGCAGTTCTTCATCTGTTATACCAGGATGGGGTTTTGATACTGTTTGCATGGTTTTGGAACTTAAAGGAATGGATCAAATGCCTTTGAGTTCTGATTCATTTGATTGTGGTGCAAGCACGGTTATATCAACACTTCAGTAGAAAGTAATCCTTTTCCGTACTCCAAATAATTTGACCTGTCAAGAAAACAATGTATAGGATATCAACAGTGGGACTAAGAATGAGGATAGAGGCAGGGGGAATGAATGCTTCTCCATCCAGGTGATGCACATAGTTTCATAGGAGATACATTTCAATCACTTACAATTGCTTGCCAAGATGGGAAAAATTCTCCTTCCTCGTGCCTCTTCTTGTCAAAATATTTTAAACTGTGGTTGGCAGCTGCAAAGAGAAACCATTATTTCGTTGTCAAATAAGTTTTTCAGCTTTGCTCTGAACTAGGAGATTGGGATACATCCTAGATGCATACATACATCCCATTCACACCCCTTGGGGTGTGAAGCACATTTGCCCTTCCAGAATTTCCTGAACAACACCACCCAGCCTTCCTTGTCATTAGCTAGACTAGCCAGGGTTGCTGGGATTTGTAGTTCAACCATCTCTGGAGGGCCTCAAGTTCCCTAACCAGGAGAGGGAGGAAGGAAGGAAGTGAAACTTTTGATGAGGAAGGCTGTAGCTTGTACTATGAAATGATTTCCCAGCAGGAAAACCTGCTGCCCACCTCTATGGGGAACAAACCCAGTACTGTTTGCAGTGTGTATTTCAGACAGCTTGTGAACATTGCAAGAAAATGACTTCCTTCTCCTTCTCAGTCTGCACTGACCTGTGGGATGGTCATGCAGCCCAGGATGCAGTACAGTAGCATGAAAGAGATACTCTTGGGCTGAAACTTGTCTGGTGCTAGCCAACTGAGATAACTGGGGTTTCTCGTGCTGTGCTTTAGGCATGGCACTTTGAACCAAAAAGGGCTGGTGAACAGACAGCAGAGAATGATGGGTCAGTGCTGGGAATGACAAAAAGGCTGTCCCTGGCTTCTTCCGTGGTTGACTTGAACCAGCCCCCCATTGCAGTGTTACAGAGCTGGACCTCCCCAGCTGCTGGCCAGGGGCGCCCAGCCGCACACGGCACAGCTCAGGCAGGCATCTCCTGGCTGGGCTGGGCCTCCCGTGGGCTGGCTGACGTGACTGCTGCGCTGATGCTGTCTGCAGTGGCGTTGATTTTCTTTTCCCTTTTCTTTTTTACATCTTGTTTACTTTTGCAGGTCTTGACTCAGGAAAACTTAGCAACAGTTGTGACAGGCGTAATGGTTCCAGCAGGGGCAGTTACTCAACCTCTTCTTATCCCCATCAGTATTGCAGGTCAAGTGGCAAGTCAGCAGGGGCTGGCTGTATGGACATTTCCTGCAGCAACGGTGGCTGCCCTCCCAGGACTGACGGCTGCCTCTCCTACTGGGGGAATTTTCAAATCACCTATAGCCAATTTGCAAGGTAACCACTGTTTCTTAGAAGATCACATTGGGGGGCAAGAGACCAGCACTTGGACCTAACCAGAAACAGCCTTAATCTGTTGGAAGAGAGTCACTGATAACCTTTTTGAGTTTCAGGAAGGCAGGGAGGGCGGGCAACCATTTTTGCTCTATGTTAAAGGCCAGGGTTCTGGTCCAAAGCCTTATGCATCCTGTGAACAGGCCTCCCCATTAACTTGAGTGGAGAAACCAGATCCATTGGTAGAAAGGGATACACCTCCATATTGCTTCCTCCTCTGAAATGAACGGGGACATCTTTGTAAGCGTCATACGTGCATCAGAACCCCCAGTCCACATGATGTTCCCTTGTAGACCAACAGCTTCTTGGGTAAATTATGTCACTATGTTTTTGGTCAGTGTCCCAGCAGAAAATACCGTGCTTGTTAGTATCACCGGTCCGTTATTTAAAGGAAGCTGGGGTTCCAATCAGTAAACTCTGCAAATAATGTTTATTTTCTGAAGACTGTTAAGACAGCAATGTTTAATTAAAAATGTAGAGCTAGGATTAATTCCCCAGGCACTATTTCTCACTAGCAGTTAATTCACACAAGGAGCCTGTGATACAAAGTATCCGGGTGGCTGTAGTTACTCTCAGCTGCAACAGCTGCTCCAGCAGTGATGAAGCCTAGCCCACCAGGCTGTTGGCTACTTGTTCCAGCGGCCTCTGATTTCACCTTGCATTACAGAGGGAATTTCTATCAGCAGGAGAGAGAGAATTCCATGGAACCCAAAACCCTTCCCATCTGTATCAATATAGTTGATATATCTATATATATCTATATCTATATCTGCTTTGTGTGTGGCATATCTTTTAACTCAATCAGGTACAGCAATCCCTCTGAATATGAAATAGCTGCTGTCATATTTTACCCTTAAGGTTTCATTCTTGGCTTATTAGATGGCTTAGATATTGAGAAATAACTTTTCCCACTGCTTTCCCATGGATCAAACCAAGAAATTGCGTGACAAACTTAATCTGGAGACTGGCCTCCCTCCAAAAAGTATATTTCGTGATGACACAATATTTAGTGCATCTCCTTCTGTCTTGCTCTCACAGCTGCTGCAGTGCTGAATACAGCAATACAAGCCCCTTTGCAGCCAGCCCAACCGTTCCAGGCACAGCCAACAGCCCAGCCCCGGCCAGCCGTCCAAACCCAGACCGTGTTCCAACCACCAGCCCAGCCAGCCCTTTTGCCACAGCCGACCACAGCAGCCACCCCACCTGCCGCCAAACCACTGGAAACTCAGACACAGATCACGGTCCAACCCGCAGGATTTGCCGGAATAGTAAGGCGTTGGAAAACCCCTCCCCTTGAAGAAGACTTTTGAGCTACATTGAAACAGGGTTGGGAATAAACAAACCTTCTATAAATACAGTTTGGATGCAGCTAAAGGTCTTCTCCATCACTTTGGTCCTTTTTGATTTTGCCAAAGAAGAAAGTCTCATATACATTTCTGTTATGAATTCAGTACTGAATAAGTTCAATAAATCTAGTAAACGTATTGAATAACATCTGCACCGATGACAAATATCCATTTGTCTGATCCATAAAAATTGATTTCAGCATCCCTGATTCAAAGTCTGAGTCACAACTTACATTCACTCTTCATTTCAAATGAATGTAGGATACACTCTCAGCTTTAACGCATATATGAATGGGAGCCATTGTGGTATAGTGGTTCAAGTGCTAGACTAGAGGTAAGGAGGCCCAGGGTCTAGACCAATGTTGTCCAAACTTGGCCACTTTAAGATGAGTGGACCAACTCCCAGAATTCCCCAGCCAGCCATGCTGGCTGGGGAATTCTGGGAGTTGAAGTCCACTCATCTTAAAGTGGCCAAGTTTGGACAACACTGGTCTAGTTCCTCCCTTAGGCCTGGAAGCCAGCTGGGTGACCTTGGGCCAGTCACTTCCTCTCAGTTCTAATCAGCGTCAGGCTCTACAACAAGCTGGCTGAAAAACAAAAACGCCTGTTGCATCATGCATCGACAGCTTTGCTGTGCGAACTACTGAGCGCAGTGCAAAACAAGCAGACGCTGCAACAAAATGGGACAGATGTGAAGAAGAAGAAAAGCAAGTATTCAGGAGGCTCTTGCTGAACACAGCAGAGGCCGTCGCAGTAACAAATTACATGTTAGTCGTATTTGAAGATCGGTGCCAAAAGGGCAATCGTTATGCATGTGTTCACTTAGAGCACGGCCACTCAGACTGGGTATTTTCAAAGACAACTTTAGGCTTTAGAAAATAGACCGGGGCTGGATACAGTGTAAACTGACCTCCTCAGGAGTGATCAGGTTCCTTAATTCAATAAATGCTTCCCATCTACAGAGCATAGAGTGACAAATTCATATATAATTCCGCCTTGTGGAGAAAAGTATGGAGGTAGCCGAGGCAGAGAAAATGTCTCACTTTGCATGGAAGTGCAGAACATCCTAACCTTTGCTTTTATTGGCTGGTTTGTTCTGTTGTCTCTTGCAGATCAGTGCAGCTTCTCTTGGGGCCCCAACCCAGCTCCTCAGCTCGCTGGCTGCCACACCTGTCATCGCAAACACCATTCCCAGCGTGCAAGGAATAACTGGACAAATCCTGACTAATGCTCAGGGACAGGTAAGGGCCGCCTCGTTCCAGACACAGAAGTAATGTAAGAGCAGGCCGCGCTTAAAGGGCATGGGAATGGATTTTTGCCTGCTTTTGCTGGGACAAAACAATAAAATGAAGAGGATGGTCTTCTGGTTACAAAACAAAACCATTTCTGCAATTTTTTCATTAGCATTATACCCTGCCTTTCCTCTGAAAGCTTAAGGTACCTTATGAGGCATTTTCGTCTCCTGTTTTGATATAGATTAGACATAAAGATAGTGATTAGCCCAAAGTCGCCCAAGGAGTTTTCATAGTTATGGATGGACTCAAACGGGGGTCTCCCTGGTGCCAGTCCAACACCCTAAACATTATACTATCTTGGTTCTGCTATAGAAGTCTTAATGGGAAAACTAAATCAGTGTTTTTGATAGGAGAATGTCAGAAGGTTCACACATTGCAAATTTGGTGCTTTTTAGCTGGGTGTCTTCCCTTGCCTTCTCCTCCAGGTTATTGGAACTCTTCCGTGGGTCGTGAACCCAACTGGAATTGCAACAGCAACTCCTGCCCCGGCCACATTGCCAGCTCAAAATTTACAAGTACAGGCGGTGACACCACAGCTGCTTTTAAATGCCCAGGGCCAGGTCATCGCCACTTTGGCTAGCACCATCCAGACAGCAACCACTGTCAGGAAATCAACCCCCCCAGAATCTCCGGCCAAGAGTGAGGTGAGTCTAACTAGCAAAAATTCCAGGAAAATCATCAGAGGATCTTGCAGCAGAATTGCTAAGGTGCCCAAGGAGGACCTGTATGGAGAAGAAAGTGGGTTAGATAGAAATGGGCAGCCTACTGCTTTTGATACGTTGCTGAACTACAATTAGCAACAACTGAACTGGTGTGGCCAAAGTCCAGGGATGCTGAGAGTGGTAGTTCAGAGAAATATGGACAGCCATGGATTCCACACCTTTACTAAAGTCTGCTCTCAGAAATGAAGCTCCTGCTTTCTTCTGCGTTGTACTCCCTGTAAAGTCTCTCTTCAGGATGAAAGTAGGCTAGTCAGACTGGTAAGGTAAAGTCTCCTTGAAGTCATGCTCAACTCCTGCTGACTATAAGGGCACATTCATGGAGTTTTCTTGGCAACAAGATGGAAGTGGTTTACCATGGCCATTTTCCTGGCCTATAGCCCTAGGATTCCCTAACGGTCTCCATTTCAAGAACTAACCAGATCTGACCTGGCTTAGCCTTTTCAAGAGCAGTCAAGGTTGGTAAGGTGCTGCTACCTAGTTGGGCCACCCCCAGATTAGCAGTATGGTACTGCTGTTCCATTAACAGAAGAGGTCTACCCTCAAATCTTCAATCAGTCAAGGGCAACTAGACGTTGTTGGAGGACTAGAGTAATGCTGGAAGAAAGTGTCTTTCCCAATTTCTCCAGCAGCATCCTGTGTGACAGGCTGCCTGATTCTGCATACTTCTGGACCTCTGAGAGTTTGTTTTTTTAAAAAGAAAATACCTGGGGTCTGGGATTTACTATTAGGATCTACTTCTATCCTAATAGGCCTGGGTCCATTAGAAGAGCAGGTTGTCTGACATTGGAAGTCATGAAAGAGCCTCAAATTTTGAGTTACTTTATTATTTTTATTGCTGAGGAAGAGGAAGCACACCAGTGGGATTTTGCATCTCACCTGTCAAATTAGCTAAGCAAGCCTGGGGTGTTATGAAGTTGGCTGGAAGCAGGAATAGCATTTCCTGTTCTGCCTCAGGCAGCAAAACATTTTCACTTGGCCCTGACCATTGACAACTCGGTAGCTGAATGTGCAAAATACTCCTCTTGTCAAGTGTTGCTTGAGGCACAAGAAATGTTATATCTGTGTCAGGATAATCAGGGGGATTTATAGATAGAGCAACACTGGTGCTCAAGTTAGCAACTGAGGCCCATGTGCAAAGAGCCCTGCCTGAAATAATCTCATCCTGGACTGAGGTGAAAACAGAAGCAGTTTTTAGCGCCAGCAGACCATTTCTGAAACGTCTTCCCTCCATTCCGTTTGCCTCTCCAGCACCAAGCTCTGGAAAACCTGATTCTGCTCCTTTGGCAGCTGAAGTCAGTGATGCCTAACATGGACTGGCTGATACCCCTGGTCATCAAGAAACCCAACCATTACTTTATGAGCCTGACAGGAGTGGCCTGCAGCTGAGCTAGAATCTGATTGGCTGATCTGATGTCTAATATTTCAATTGCGATTGGCTAATCTAATGCCTGGTATTTCAGTTGTGAAGTGGGAAGGTGGGGCACTGGCCCTTTAAGTAAGAGCTCTTGTAACAGGTACTTGAAAGTCAAGATATGTAACTTTATTCAAATTGTATACATCATGCAAAATAAGCAAAGATAGATGTATTTCCTAACTTGGCACAATTCTCATTGGCTAATGCGCCTTATTTGACCATGACTGCAACCAGCATAAGAATGGCTCATTAGGCCATTCTTCACCCATAGCCATTTCATTCATTCATTCATTCATTCATTCATTCATTCAATTTATGTGGCTGCCCATCTCAAACAAGTGGCTCTGGGCGGCTTACAGCAATTTTAAAAACTAGCAAAAAAAAGCAACAAACAATGCAAAATAAATAGACAATCTGCAGCCCGGATAAATAAATAAAAGCAGTGTTAAAACTGTTTCTGTCTGAACGTCGCTTTCTTCTGCTACGTTGCCAGGTGCAGCCAATTCAGCCTGCCCCTACTCTCTCACAGCCAACTGTGGTCATTGCAAGTCCTCCCCCAGCGTCCAAACTAGCTTCTACTCCTGTCCCCATCACCTGCTCGGAGACACCAACTGTCAGCCAGCTGGTTTCAAGTAAGCATGTTGGGATTGCTGTTATTCTTGTGGCAGAGAAAGAGGCTGTCATGGGGCCAGTAATGGAAGTTGGTTCATGATCACTAGCAGTGGGATGTTTATGGTAGAAAGCCATGAAAGGGAATGCCTGATTTCTGTGTTAAAGGGGCATTGTTATACCCTACAGCTGCTGAGAAGAAGGCTGGTGATGATGACATCTGCAAGCATTAATGCAAACCAAAAAACATTTACAGGTAGTCCTTGCTTAATGACCACAATAGGGATCGGAAAGTAGGTTGTTAGGCAAATTGGACCCTATTTTATGACCTTTTTTGCAGTGATAGTTAAGTGAATCACCATGGTTGTTAAGCAAATCACATGGTTGTTAAGTGAATCACGCAGTTCCAGAATTGATTTTGCTTGCTGGAAAGGTCGCTGGACTGGGAAGGTCGCAAATGGCGATCACGTGACCCCAGGACGCTGCAACCATCGTAAATGCGAGCTGGTTGCCAAGCGCCAGGATCATGATCACATGACTGTGGGGGTGTTGGGACAGTTGTAACTTCAGGCACCAGTCATAATTCACTTTTTTTTTAGCACCGTTGTAACTTTGAACAGTCACTAAACAAATGGTTGTTAAGCGAGGACTACCTGCATTACTTGTATTTCTGTGCTGCTCTACTCCTAATAACTAACAGCAGCATACACAGAAAAACAGAGGATTAAAAACAACACTACACCAATAAACAATATACGTTATAATGGCACTGGCCATCAGGGTGAATACCAAAATCTAACTTCTTGCAAATTCTCTCTTCCAGAGCCAAGTTTTTACTGCTTTATGATAACTCATTAGAGAGATGGTCGTTCTTATATATGAAGGCAGCCTGCTTGATAAGATGGGCGCTACCATTGAGAAGGTCTTGTTATGGGATCCCTATAGATGGAACTCCTTCAGAGACAGGACCTTGGCAGGGCCTCTTTCCCAGATCTTATGGTGGGGGGATATTAACTTCAGAAACGCAATCTCATAAATAACCTGGCCCTGAGCCATTAGGGCTTTAAAGATGATAAACAGCACCTTGAACTACATTTGAAAACTGACCAGCAACTAGTGCAATTCCTGGGATACAGATGTTACTGGGCAAATTTTGAATTACCCATTGCTGCTTGGGCTGCTGCATGATGAAGCAAATGGTCTTCAAGGACGGGCCCATGTACTGTAAATTGGAATAGTCCAATTCTGAGGTGATGAGGGCCAGAGTGACTGTGTACAATGCCTCTTGGTCCAGGAAGGGTTGCAATGGCCCACCAGATGTAGCTGTGTGAAAGATCTCCTGGCCATGGCCTCCACTTGCTGCTTCAGCAAGAGCCATGAGTTCAGAAGAATTGCAAGCCAGCTCTGTCTGGGGGAGCACAGTACCATCCAGGATCAAAAATGGTATTTCTCTAGAGTCAAAAGGCTTTCATACCCACAGCTATTCTGTCTTGGTAGGATTCAGTCTGCTCCTCCCCATCTAGGCACCAAATCAATGCCTCCACTATATCACTTGTCTGGCCTGGGGTAGTAATGTGTAACTGGATTATTGTCCATATGATACCTCATTCCATGCTGCCGTATGACCTCTCAGCAGCTTCATGTACTGTAGATATTAATTAAAGGAAGAAAAGAGATGAGCCCTGTGGCACTCTGTAATGAAGTAATTGTGGGCTCAACCTCTTCCTACCCACCACCACTGACTGAAACCAACCACTCAGGAAGGAGAACCACTACTACACAATGCTTTGCATTCCTAACCCTTGCAGCCAGGGGTATGGAATACCACTAGTAAATCAAGCAAGAGAGGAGAGTCACACTTACTCACTTGAGTCTTGACAGAGGTTATCAAATGGGAACCACTGCAGTTTTGATCCCATACCCAGGCCTGAATGTGGACTGATAAAGGTCCAGGCAATCTGTTTCCTCCAGAATTATCTGTGATTGTGAGCTCACCACTTTCTCTACCACCTTTCCTAAAAAAGGCAAATGGTACACAGGGTGGTAGTTATCCCAAATAGGTGAACTGATACATGGATTCTTGAGAAGAGGGCTCACTAGTGCCTCTTTCAAGGCTGCTTGAAAATACTTCTCTTCCAAGGGTATATTTACTACCTCTTGTACCCTCCTACTAACCAAGAGGGTCAGGGACCCAGTACACAAGAAACCAGGCTCACCACACAGAGAACACTGCATTAGGGCTTACTGACTGATCCCTGGTAACTAAGCAAAACAATGCCACCATATCTAGCTAGTGTCCTACGCTGTATGGATACTGAGCGGATTCCTCACAATGACCCTACAACAATTCTTTCAAGCCAAACATTCTTAAAAAGGAATGGATCACTTTAAATAAAGCTATTGTGTGGCTATATGTGGATTCAGTAAGAGTGCTTCACTGCTCTTACCATTACAGCGTAAGCTCGATTAAGAATTCTTATCCATGTTAGTTGCATTTGTCCTTCATTTTACACCAGCATTACTCTTGGCATCTCTTCTGGCAAGTTATCTCCAAGAGTTCTTTGGTGAACCAGGGAGCCTCTATGGATCAGTGCCCAAGGAGAGTCCACTCAGGAACAATCCTGTTGAGAGTTCCTGTTGACCTTAGATTCCACCAGACTGAATAACATCTCCCTAGAACTGCCCACCAGAGTTTCAGGAAACTCCCAAGCACCCTTTGAAACCTGCTTGGGTCCAGCAGACACCTAAGGCAGACCAATCTAATAGGCTCTTCCTCCCTGTGGAGAGTTGTGGCTCAAGAGAAATCCAAGGAGACCAGAGAGTGACCTAAAGGGACTGATGAAAATGTCCCCCATTTGCAGATCACAACTCAACTATTCTGAAATAAAAACTACTTCCCACCCAGTGCCATGAATGGTGCATGTAGCTGCAGGAGAGAGGATTTATAGTGCAATTTAATCAGAAGCTGCAAAATGGAACGAGGATATCATTTTCATTCTTTCTCCTACCAGAGCCTCAACCTCCAAATAGTGGAAGTGATGAAGATGGCATCAACCTGGAGGAGATCAGAGAGTTTGCCAAGAACTTTAAGATTCGACGTCTCTCTCTGGGTCTCACACAAACTCAGGTGGGGCAGGCATTAACTGCCACCGAAGGACCTGCATACAGCCAGTCTGCTATATGTAGGTAAGCCAGCTTGTTTCCCTGTGCAGATTACCCTGGGTGGAATGCAGCCCTCAGTAGAAAACAGGTTGCCTAGTCTTCTTTTGAACCAACACTAGGCCTGTCTCCTTCCCAGTTCTTTAAAGAAGCTCCATACCATCAAAACAATAGGCTTGGGGCTACCATATCTGGGCTGCAAAGATTGAGATGGCCACTAGATGGCAGCAAAAGAGATAGTGTTGTTTGTATCTCTTGGCTGTCATCTAGTGGATATCTAACTTTTTGCAGCCCAAAAGGAGTACTGTAGCCCTAAATAGCATTCCATATCAATTTCTAATCCTGAATTAAGTGGAATGTTGTTACGATGGCAGTTATTTTTAAGGGAAAATGTAGAGCCCGCTCATTTTGAGCTCTGCTCTGCCATAAAGGACTGATGAATCAAACTTGACCGTAAAGGCGTTTGTTTCTTCAGGGTTGGGCAACAAAAGGTAGTGACAAGAAGCCCTCTCTGTACTCCTCAATGGTTCCTGCCGATTTTGCAGATTCGAAAAGTTGGACATCACCCCCAAGAGTGCCCAGAAGCTGAAACCCGTGCTGGAGAAGTGGCTGAGCGAGGCTGAGCTTCGGAACCAGGAAGGCCAGCAGAACCTGATGGAGTTTGTGGGTGGGGAGCCTTCCAAGAAGCGGAAACGCCGCACCTCCTTCACCCCACAGGCCATTGAGGCCCTCAATGCCTACTTTGAGAAGAACGCCCTGCCCACCGGCCACGAAATCACCGAGATTGCCAAGGAGCTCAATTATGACCGGGAGGTGGTCCGGGTTTGGTTCTGCAACCGGCGACAGACGCTCAAAAACACCAGCAAACTCAATGTCTTTCAGATCCCTTGAGGGCTGGAGCTTGCAGCGAGAGCCTCCCTCTCCCTACCTGGCTGCTATGCGCACTTTGTGGCTAAGTCTGCCCTGCCCCTGCCGCCACCCGTTGATAGTGATGACTGAAGTAAAAGGGGGGAGATAGGGTCTCCTCTTGTTTATTGTGCCCCGGCCTACTCGCCTACTCGTCAGCTGCTTCCTTCCTCCCCGACGATTGCACTGAGCTGTGAAGGCTTAGGAGTCCATTGGCGTTTAGCTTCTTTCTGTGTCAGACAAAACATGGTCAGTTAAAAGAAAAAAGGTTCCCCTTGCCTGGTTCGTGTGCATTTTCCTTTTTTTCTTTTTGATGGTAGCATTAGGACTGCCACCAGCATAGCATCCACCAAGAGTGATGGGCAAAACCCTCTTTCATTTTAGCCTCTTTTCATAGACATCTATCACTTCCTATCTCCTAACAAGCCCCGCTAATCATATCTAAGCAGAGTTGTGGCATAATTTATATCTCCTTTTCCGTGTGAATATTACTATGATGATTATCATACAGAGCACTATTAAATTGAAAGATGTATTATTTGTTTTTTCACCTGCCAGGACCCTGAAGTTTAATATCCTGGTTCCCTGTTGTTCCTTTTATTTTAAGACTGATTTGCCAGCTAGAGTTTCCCTTCCAGAAGGAGGCTAAGTAGAAGAGGGAGGCAGGTACAATTGTTTATGTCTTGGGATATTTTATATCTAGGGAATCTCATGCCCGTAGAGTGGCACTAACATCAGCGGAGTTTTTATGCAGTTTTTCCAACCCTACTTGGCAATACAGATAGTCCTCATTTAGCGACCGTTCAGAGTTACAACAGCAACGAAAAAGTAACTTTATGACCAATCCTCACATTTATGACCTTTGCAGGTCTGTAAAGCAAAGGAAAGCTGAAGTAAGATTGTAAGCACAGTCGCAGTTTCACTTAGCAGCCACTTCACTTAATGACCAAGTCCCAATTATGGTCAGTAAATGAGAACTACCTGTACTAGGGCTTCAATTGGGAACCTCCTGCATATAAGGCTGGCACTCTACCACAGCCCTTCTTTGCAGTGAAGGAACCCCTTGGTGATGGCTTTCCAAAATCCAGCAGATTCCTGGCTGTTAAACCCCTTGAGCAGATCCTGATTTGGAACAATTATTGTCAGAACTGAGAGGAATAGGACAGGTGGAAGTCACTGCAGGTACCTTGCCTTCTTCCAGCAGTACAAATTTAGGATATCAAGTGCTTGCTTCGTGGGAGGAATCCATTGAAAAGTATGTGAGAATGCCATCTTCTACACAATAAAGCTATTGGTTAAAGAGAGTGGAAAGAGTACAGCTGTGTCCCTGAAATGGGGTGATGTCAGCCTCACTTGGTAGACCAGACCAGGAAATCAACTCCACAGGAAGACTAGAGTTAACTATATTGAGATTGGCTATAATAACAGAACTTTGCAAGTCTGATTGTGCTGAACCTTCCTCCCCACCCTGCTTCTTATACTCCAGTGAATCAGGGAGGTGTATGCCTAGGCCACTTCCTAATATTTCTCAGGGCTAAAAAGATGTTTCAGCCCCCTCTGCCCAGGTAACAGTTCTTGCTTATTTCTGTCAAGGTCATCTTCCTTACTCTCTACAGGTAGCAACAAAAATTAGCATTTGAGACCTGAGTTAACCTTGTCCTGTTGAATCCCTCAGTCTGACTCCTCTTCCTGCCTCACCAACGTTTTTGAGACAATTCAACACATTTCACCTTTAACTTTTAAAAGTACATGAGCTGAATTGCACAATATAGCAGGGAGCTAATTTCTTAGGGAAAAACAAACAGTTTCTCTCTTTATAGTAGAGATCTTGTATCAAGAAAGAAAACTGCTGATGGGTAATTCATGAAATGATGCCCTCTCAATACATGCACAATTCATGTGACGCTACTAATGATGCAAAAATGGCATTATCAGTAACTAAGCATGTAAAAAGTAAGTGTCTGGGGAGGCCTGTTAAAGCAACCAAGGAGAAACAGAGATGATTCTGTTATTCAACATTTCATTAATAAAGTCTTTTTTTTTTTCCTACCAGAACCTAAGTTTTTTTTTTTCCCTGAAAGGGGTATGTGTTTTCCACCTCACTCTTCCAAAATTAATTTTCTTGCAGAACATCAGGTTTTTGTTTTTAATTTACTGTAGTCATGCACATCACTGAATTTGGGAATATTAAGGGGGGAAAAAGGGATGTAAAATGTTGCATTTAGTAAGCTGGAGTTTGAAATGATTGCCTTAAAAGTTATATTGGAAGTTTACATTAAAAAGGTTTGTCAAAATCAAATTTTGAAAGCAAGATTTTAAAATTTTCACACTTTGAGTCTACTTCCTGCACACTTTAAACATTTTCACCTCTGGCACATCTTGACCAAGTTTTAGATTTCCGTGGTATGTGCACATTGCATGGCAGCTTCCATAGTGTGGAAGGGCATTCTGGAAGAAAATATGGGACTGGAGCTGCTCCACTGAGTTTGATTAGCGTACAGTCTTTCAATTTGTATCAAAGCATGTGTTAACAAACTGCCATCCTTATTTCACCTCTGCAGTCATTTTTGGTACGTTCCCATCTACACAGATTTCCCTTCCTAAAATCACATGTAAAAGTTAAGTGTGGCTTACCAGTAACTCAATACAGGGACTGTGATGTGATGGTGAAGAGGTAAGATGGAAGAAGAAGGAAAAAGCAAAGAGGATTTGAATTTTAAAGGAAAGATGGTTGAGAGGAGACACTATAAGATTGCATCTCAATCAATCTCATACGTTTGTCTTTTAAACGTACCTTTTAATGCCATGTAAGCAGAAAGCATAATATAAAACATGACAGCTCCTAGCACGTGGATTATCTTATTTGTGGAAAGGCCAGTAGAAGTCATACATACTGCTTGGTATGTATCTTTTACAAGGCATAAATACTTGTCTACACTAACGTTTATCTCATTTGTCTGGTTGGAAATTGGAAGAAAGAATGGCAGGGCAAGCTTATCTGCTCTTTCAGAGGAGAGTGTCAAGCCCCTTAAGAAGAAAGCTAGATTCTCCCAAATCTTGTTAGTCAGGTATATTGCAAGGAAAACAGGTAATAGAATCTTGGAAACTGGATGGGTGTATAGTTAGGGTGAACCGCATCAAGGAGGACCTACCATGCTGTTCACCCTAACGATACACACATCCAGTTTCCAAGATTAAACAACCTTCTGTCAGTAGGTACATTATAGCAGGTCCTCCTTGATGCAGTTCACCCTAACTCACTCTTTCAGGAGGCACTTGCTACCCATTCTTGGTCTGCAGTGTTTTGCAAACATCCATTCTAGTTCCCATGCTCAGAGAACTGCATTACCTGATAGTGGAAGGTAGTTGTTCCCTCTCTCAATTACTCATGCCAGCACCAAGACTGGTGTTAAGTGTGAAAACCATGAATGCACACTGGGACAATGTTGGATTCACAGCTGCCCCAGCCCAACTTCCTTTTAGTCCTTTTTGAAACTGCCAATGTTGGAAAGAGCTGAGCTCTGAAGCTCTCAGGGAGGTTGGTAGGAACAGGTTTCCAGTGTTGTATTGCCTCTCTCAGGATCTGAAGTCATCAGGTTCTAAAAGAGAATTCAGAAAAATCCTGAGGTCTTCAGGACATTTGCTTAGAGACTACAGAACTACAGTCATTCTATACACCAAGAGTATATTGCAGATGGTCAGGGAACCAATACAAGCATACACAGATCCCTTCACAGACATGCACACCATACATAAAATTCCTTGTCCTTCTCTCTCCCTTGTTACCCAACTCCTCAATGATCCAGTGTAGATCTCTGGTTTCCTGTTGTCAATAGCAAAGAGACAGCAGTATTGCAGTCTCTGCCAGGCAGTAAACAAGCTGGTCCTCACCAGTTACATCATAGTCTTGTCATTAATGGCAGCAGGAACCTGGTGATCCATTTCCTGATGATCCACCCATTATGGTGATCAGCTAGGCAGTGGGAAAAGGGATGCTCCTATGGAACTAAAGATCAGACATTTTGTAGTTAAGACACTTGAGCACCAAGTTGCCTGCTCAACCACACCGCAATTCCCTGGGAATAAATTCCACTGAACTCATCTAGCTTACTTTTAAACAGACATACTTCAGACTGAGCTATCAAATCTTTGGAGACTTATAGTGGGGTGGGTAGGGGAGAGATGATAGATTACTATTAACCTCCAACATAGGCCAGGTCAGGAAATGCACTCCACAAGTAATACTGGAATTCTACTTTATTGATCAAGGCTATAATACCAGAATCTTGAAAGCCTGATAGAGTTTCCCCTTCCCTCACTCTTAACCAAAGAGAGTCAAAGCAGGGTCACTTTAAGTTTCTTGTTCACACTATCTCGTTTTCTGGGCTGAATTCATGTTTTGCTAACCAACTTTGCATGCCTTCTCCAAGGTCATCTCTGCGGTTCTTTACCATTCTAGTCTTCAATCCTCTTCCCTGTAAGTGTATAGAAAAAAGCATTTTTCCCCTTCCTTTTCCTTGTAATACGAATTCCATATCAGTAGATACAACTAATTGGCAATATGTTTGAGATCATCAAAAAGTACTTCTTTATAATGAATATAAAGCATTTACTTATTACTACAAGAAATGTTCATGGAGACTATTGCATTAGGGGAAAAAAACACTCAGCTTTTCCAGATGATGCTCTCTGATTAACTAGCAATTAATGAAAATAGTTAAAGCATTATAACTTAAAAACAATAACAAAATGAAAACAGCAGAAACAAAGTTCCACACAGGAGAGAAATAAAAGGAAGTTCAACTGGTATTCTAACAGAAGCTGGGGGTTAGGGTGGCAGAAAAGGAAAAAAAAATGCCTAAAAGGTATCAGGTTCCCCAAAGAGCATTCTAGAAATGGGAAGGAGGGAATAAAGCAGAAAGAATCCTCTTAGCTACACCATGTCTAAGCTCTTGTATTTTTTACAAGATGGGATAAATTAATCACAGGGTATTAGCGATATAGTATATTGCATTAGATATTGTCTATATTCAATGCAGAGCTATAAATACTAGATATTAATGCCTGTGGACTGCTCTTTTTGTTAGTCATTATTAAAAAACAAGAATACTGTTTGCTCTGATCCAACAATGCATTTTTTTCACATGGTATGTGTTGGCTTTCTGTTGCCCGTACTGATTATATCTTGCATATATAGGGGTGTACATCCACATGACAAAGAAACTCAGAGAAAACTAATAGATGAGCTGTATTGGGTGAAGAGAGAAGAAGATGGGAAGATTACAGTTGTTCCTACAGAAACGTTTTACAAACCACCGTGTGTTCTCACAACTGGGGTAGGGCAAAGAAATGTAGGTGCCACATTTCTGCTAGTCCTGAATATCTGATCTGGAACATTTGGAACATCAGTTCTTAATGTTTTTCACATACATACATACATACATATCCTTTTGCCTTCACCAAGTGCTAGAGAAGATGGGACCACAGCTACAACCTGTTGGTGGCAGCATTGTGTCAATGACCATGGAAGAACAAGCTTAAGATTGCTGAAGGAGATGCCAAATCATACAAAAATCCACATTTGGAAACAAGCCACTTATCTCTCAGTTCATCTCAATGACTTGGGTTATCATAATATAATTGATGTAACATAAAAATTGAGAACCGTGTCTTGCTATGTAAACTCCATGCCCTCAAGCAAGCAATCCTCTCAGTTTCAGTTCTCTGATCAGCAACACAGAAGGCAATAATTCTGACTCAAGGGATTGTTGTAAGGACAAATGTTATCTGATGTGTGCAAAATATTTTTGCCAAAATGCTTTGCACACTTGAAAGCAGCATTGCGGTCAGGAAAGGCCTGGCCATAAGTCCAGGTGTGATTTAATAGCTAGAGCTAGGCCTTTCTTTCAAAACATAGTGGGGACCAGGACATTGTCTAGTCTTCTAAGACAGGTTGAACCACAAACTGACCAACCACAATTTAGTGTGCTGTGCAAATTGATTCTGGGTGGCTTATGGTTCAGTGTGTGTTCAAATCCAGAAAAGCAGATTAACCCAGAAAATTATGATTCACTTAACTATAAGTTAACATGTCATGTGGATACAGTCATTTTAACAGAAGTAACATGGGCTCATCTAGAGGCCCATCATTGCAAGAAAAGTCCAGAACAGAAAGCCACATATTGGAGGTTGCCAATGTGGTGCCCATGGGCACATATGCCCACCAGGTTGCTCATACTCTCTTGATTTTGTCCCTGTCTTTATGGAGACAGTGAGGAATGCTTCATAGCTGCCATAGTCACTGCAATTTGCAGTCACGGTAGAGTGACTGACTTCTGTTTTGCTGCCAGACAGAACTTTCCTATAACCTAAGAATAGCACAAACATAACACTTTTCAGTGAAACACTTCAGAACTATATCTGCAGCTGGCTCATACACCTACATCTGAGCTGAAGTTCTCTTCAGCCATCCTTTAGTCAGCTGAAAACTATGCTGTTATGAAACCTACTGTCCTGTTGCTGATCTGTATCCTCTTCCAAGTAATTTAAGTAATCTGTCCTCCAAAATAGTGGGGGACAAAGCCTAACAGATTTTATACATCTTGAGGGTGCCCTTGGATGTTGTCAGAATGAGCATAAAAGTACAATTTTACACTGGTACAGCTAAACATGGCCTAAGATTGTCTCATTCATAGGCTGGGAGTGAGACAAAGGCACCGTCATGGGAATACGGCCAGAGATTTTACCAGCATATCAGTGCTGTGGTTAGGCACAAATGGGGAAGGGCTCTTCAGCACCTTAAAAAGAAACAGAATTATGGCATGAGCTTCTGAAAACTGCACCCCACAAAAGCATATGCCTTTCTCCTCATTTTGTAAAATAACAGAATCAGTTCAAATATTCAGATGGAAATTGAATCAAGCAACGTATATGCCAAGCAAGCAAGATACACATCAGTGGACACGACCTCATCCTATGTGTGCTGCTGGCTAAAAACTCTCCTTAATTTCAGTAGAACTTGCTCTAAAATAAATGTGCCTAAAATCATAAGCCTTAAGCATAAGGGTGAGATAAGTACGCCTTATTTTTTTGGGCGGGGGATGCCTTCGAGACAGTCTTGACGCCTGGCGAGCGCTCGGACAGGTCCCTGCAGTTTTCTTGGCAAGGTTTTGGAAGTGGCTTGCCATTGCCTGTTTCCTAGGGCTGAGAGAGAGGGACTGGCCCAAGGTCACCCAGACGGCTCCGTGCCTAAGGCAGGACTAGTCTCCCGGCTTCTAGTCCAGTGCCTTTAACCGTTACACCAAAGTGGCTTTTGAGCTTTATTTGGAGTACCTAATTAAAATACTTAAGATTCATTACACTTGGGGCATTAAGCATAAGGAACCATTCCCACTGAACACGCATAGCCTCGGCCCACACATTTCCACCTGTCCGCCTTCACTGACTCGCTAATGCGGGACTCCCTACCCCATCAACCTCACCTATTGCTGCTCCAGACTAAACACGACCAGGTTCGGGGGGGGGCGGGTGGGGGGGCGGACGCCCCTTATCAGCCCTGCCCAGGCTTCTAAGCCCGCCACCAAAGGAACCTCAGTAAGCCCCGCCCCCTCCCCTCCCCTTACTTCATTCCCGCAGGCTCTGGCTCGGAGTGTAAGGCAGGGGACGGTGCTTCACTCTCACGTTCCGATTGGCCAAGCGGAAGAGGGGGCGGGAAGGAGAGCCCCGATTGGCTTCGGCAGTCGAGGGAGGGGCGGGGACCGGCGCGGTGGCCCGGCTGGGCTGCTGCATGTAGCGGCGTCCTCTTTTTCTGTCTGCCTCCATGTTGAGTGGATCTCGGGGGTGCGGGAGCGAAGGTGCCTAGGTTGCTCGGGGCTGCCGGGATGGAGGAAGGCCGTCCCGCGCTCTTTAGAGCGGGACCTCCTGGGCTGGGGCTTGCTGAGCTGGAGCTAGAGGGGCCGGGCGGAATAGGCGCGTGCAGGGGCAGGGGGCGGCTGGATGGCGTGGCGCTGCCCGGAAGCGTGGGTGGCTTGGGGCCTCAGAAGGAGGAGGGTCTGCTTTCGGGAGCCCCGGCGCTTCGGCGGGGCTGGTAGCCCAGGTCACCGGGCGGGGGTGCGCGCACTAGGCTGGCTGCGGAGACGGAGGGAGGAAGGGAGGTCCGCGGGACGGACGTCCTCCTTGTCCGTGCGTGGCTGCTCTGAGGAGAGCCGGACAAGATCCGCGGGGGCCCGGAGGGTGGCCGACTTGGGAGCGAGAGTCGCCAAGGGAGGCCCGGTGGGCTGGCTTGCTCGTTTGGGGTCTCTTGCGGATGGCCGGGGCCCCGGTACGATCAGGAACAGCGCAGATCCTTCAGGAGGGGAATCGGAGAGCAAGCCCGAGTCCTCACCCTCATTGGAAGCAGGCTGAGCCCTCGCAGAAACTTAGAGGGGCGGGGGGGGGGACGATGAAGTAGATAGTAGAGTTTGTTTACGAACCGCGCTATAAGAGGCAGGTGCACCTGAGGGAACTGCATCTTTTGGTGGAGGAAGAGCCTCCCGTGCCCTCTGCATATATCTGTTTTTGTCTTAAAGAGGTGGTTCTGGAGTGGGCATGGTGGCTGGAGACCCGGCGGCGGCATCCTAGTGTGCCTTGGATATTCTGGAGGAGTTGCTTTTCTATCCCAGCTAGTCGGCTCCTGAAAGTCTGTTCAAAAATGGCTTGGGCTCTGAAGCTGCCCTTGGCGGACGAAGTCATCGAGTCAGGCCTAGTTCAGGATTTTGATGCCAGCCTTTCTGGCATTGGCCAAGAACTAGGTGCTGGTGCGTACAGCATGAGGTAAGTAAAGAACATGATTCTGCCCAGTTTTTCACGGAGCTGTTCACGTTGGGGAAACGCTGCATCCAAGAAGATTGAGCTGGGAATGTTTTGACTGATGTCACATTGAGGAGGTGTGGTTGGATCAAATATGTGTTGTTTTGCTGTATTAAGTGAAGTAGCTGATCTGGTTGGTTACAAGGCATAGAACCCTTGTTGAATGGCGTTCCCTGTTTGCACCATGTGGTAGCTGGTGGATGTTTTGAAAGTTACTGTTGCATGTTCTTTAAAATGGTGGGTGAGCTGCACATTGCATTCGTTGGTGTGCCTCAAAGCGGTCCCTGCCAAAGTATCTGTAGCATGGTAGGGCTTTTTGTAGTATGGACCTGTAATATTCTAGGAGGTGAAAAAATTACCATATTATAAGATGAATAAACTTGGGAACTTCAGTCTTGGTTCTGGTTCAGTCTCATATCTGAAGTGATGAAACATATTGATTATGATTGGGCAATAATCCTAGTTGGATAACTAATACTTTCTCTTAATTTTGAATGGTTATCTTGTACTTCTTTTCTCAAGGTGTCTTAATATATTCTTACTATACTACATAGAACAAACTCTTACTTTAAACGAGTGTATTGGTAAAAGTTTTATGGAGCATGTAAACATAACAAAGCAAACCTGCTCTTTCCTACAAACTTTTGTTACATAAATAATTCGATTAAAATGCTGTGTAACTAAATGAGTTCTTATTTTATTTATAAGAACATTTATATGGTTCCTTTAACAACTTTTTTGTAAACAGAGAAATCTGCAGTCATGAAGGCTATCAGTTTGAATGGATGAAACTATTTAAAGAAGGGAGGGTAGATCAGATGTTCTTTGATTATGATGGAATGTCCAGATTTAAACCTCATAACTCAGTTCTTTTTGTTCACTGAATTTATATTTACAGAATTTCTTACTTCTTTCCACTGATAAAACAATGTCAGAGTGAAATAGGATGTTAACATAAAAATATAACAATAAAAAGAAGAAAAGGGAAGTGAAACCATATAAATACAGGAGGAAAAAGCATATAATAAAAATGAAAAAGTGTCAAAACTGAATGATGTCCTAATACGTTGCACAGAATCAAAAGCCTGACATCTCTTTGCTTGGTGGTGTGTTGGTAATAACAAAAACTGTTGTAAGCCCAACTGTCTCTGTTGGTTGGATGCACATGTTGTGCTAAGTCGTAATATGGTTTATTTGGTTGAATAAGTCATGATTTATTTTAGGTCAGTGACAACACTGGCTTACAGTTCTAAAATCAGTAGGACAACAAGCCATTATTTCAAACTTTGCTTTATTGCCCTAAAATCATAGTTTAATTGGTGAATGGGAATGTATGTTCCTTGGTTTATTCCTAGTTTTGGCTGAGCATATTTGTGCCTTTCTCAAGCTATATTTTTGCTTTGGACAATACTTTCCATTATTTAAATTTATTATTGTCCCACAAAAAATAAGCTGCAGACTTAGGCACCTGATGTTCCCTCCCACAGCTTATTGCATGTTTGCATGGTTAAGTCTTAGGTCTTTGTCATTATCTACTCTGATTGGTTAGATAATTCATGCCATGTACTTGCACTGCAATTCAGGAAAAAAATAAAGATGAAGTCCCACCTACACAACCTAAAAGAAAAAAAAAAGTATGAGTTTTCCTAAGTACTAAGGAAAGTGTCTACAAGCGCTGTGGTATCTGTAGATGCCATCCTGGACTTGTATGTCTGCAGTTTTAAAAGAGAAATGAGGCTGCTTCCAGAATACCATAAAAGATCCTGTCCAACTGGTTTATGCCATGTGATATATATGAAACTGCCCAGAAGAACATATACTTTGAAAAAGTATGATTTTATTACAGTATATGTTCATGTAAGAATTTGTGTGTATGCTGACCTTTAGACTAATAGATGTAAAAAAATGTGTTTAAAAATGTATTACCTTGGAAAGCTAACTGTTGTGGATTCAGTCTGAAGAAGGAGTGCAACATTGAGAAGAACCATGTTTATTGCAACAATCATTGGGTGCCTGCTTTACAAGAAGAAGAGATCCTGAACAATGAAAAAGCAAAAATTGTTATAGAAGTTGGGGGCTACAAGGTGGCAACTCGTAGGGATCTGACTTGCTGACCAATTTGGAGAAGCTAGGCAGGTCCTTGTCAGTGTACCTGAGGTGAGTTCTATTGTTTGGCAAAATGAGCCTTTCAGGAGGGCAGGAGAAATGAGGAAGTTCATTGTGAAGGAGATGGAATGTTGAAGTCATCAGTTGATGGAGGATGGAATGATTGCTATGTTGCAATTTTCTTATAAGGAGGCTTCTGTTCTTTAGTTTGATGGGATTGAAGGTGCAACTTTCATTTTGTTTGTTAGGTTTATTTTCTCCATTATACTAATCAAATACTTCAACAAGAATAGGTAGACATCCATAAGACACACAAAGAAAGTCTTCTTTCTTCTATACTCATTTCTTTTTTTTTTTCTTTAACAAAAGTGTTATGTGCTGAATTGCAGGCCAGAATCAAGTACAGTAGTGCTTAGAAGTTTGTGAAGCCTTTTGAATTTCCAATATTTCTGCATAAATATGATCTAAAATGTGATCAGTTCTCCACACAAGTCCTGAAACTGGACTGGATTCTCTTTATCTAGTTTTAGGACTTGTGTGGAGAACAGATCATGTTTAGGTCATATTTATGCAGAAATATTGGAAATTCAAAAGGCTTCTTTTAAGCACCACTCTGTATCTGAATGTGACATTATATAGAGCTATAGAAGAAATAACTAGCAGTTTCAGTTAGGCCTGGAAGCCAACTAATAGGTAGTGCAGTAACTTCAAAATAGGTATTCTAAATGAATAGGAGAAGTGGAACAAAAACATAAAACCAACCCAAACAGTTGATGAAAGAATGGCAAGAAACTAATCAGCAATTAAATCTATTCGAAACAGAAGAATTACAGAAGAAAATAAAATTTGCCAAACAGAAGAATTTTGAACATGCACGTGAACCAGGGAAATTATTAGCTTACCAACTCTGAAAAAAGAAACACAAAGAATTATCAGTAATAAAAAAGGATCCAAATTGTTACACTGAAGATCAGAAATAATAGGAGAATTGACTGCTTCCTTAAAAAATTATGCTCCAAGACCAGTATTGACAAAGCTGTTATAAATAAATATCTCAAAAAGTTGGTCATCAAAGAATTCAGTAATCAACATAGGCAAACATTAAGCACATCTATAACTGTTCAAGAAACAAACAAAAACTAAAATTAAATTGGGAAAAACACCAGTCCTCACTTACTGACCATTTGTTCAGAGACCATTCGAAGTTACGATGGTGCTGAAAAAATAACTTTATGGCCCATTTATGACCTTCGCAGCATCCCTCAGTCATGGAATTGCCATTACAGTCAATATGTGTTGTCCTGTGCCTGACCTGTGGTTTTTTCTTTCTTCCCCCCTTACAGAGCAGAGAGATTGGAGAGAGGGATTGCAAGAAAGTAAGCTGCTTGCTCTTCTACACATCGAAAGCAGTGCAATTGCACTGGCAGCCTGGGGCTGGAAGCTGTGGGTGTGCTATAAAAACAGCTTATAGTACTCACTTGAAATCCCTTCTCTAATCTCTTGATTTCTGTAGGCAATCTCTCCTTTGCCTGACACTTCCCCCCCTCACAGAGCAGAGAGATTGGAGAGGGATTTCAAGAGAGTAAGCTGCTTGCTCTTTTACATATTGAGAGCAATGCAATTGCACCAGCAGTGGGAAAGGGTCAGGCAAAGGAGAGATTGCCTACAGAAATTGCTTGCTGCCCCCCCCCCCCGAACGGAGAGATTGGAGACAAAGGGATTTCAAGAGAGTAAGCTGTTTGCATAGTGTGCCTGCAGCTCCCAGTTCCGGGCTGTGGTACAATCTCATTGCTTTCAGTGTCTACAAGACAGTAAGCAGGCATGCACGCATTCCAAAAGGCAGGAGAGTGGTTAGGAGGCAAACAAAAGCCGAAGGTGTGAAAATGAGTAGTCTTGTCTCTTTCCAGCTGGAAAGCACAGTTGCAGTCACATGATTTCCCTCTTAGCTACTGCTTTGCTTAGTGGCAGAGTTGCCAGTCCCAATTAGGGTTGTTAAGCGAGGACTACCTATTATAATTCTGTAATGGTTGGGCCCTATGAATTCAATATGGATTGCATTAGGGATTGCAATATACTGCTGGAGTAGATTTGGGGACATAATTAATACAAGGATTATTGCAGAATTTGGTTCCTATATATTTCTCTGATGTGATCTGTTACTGGTAAAAAGCAGATTTGGGTTGTCTCTCAACAAGTCTACATCAAAGACCTATGAAAGGGAAATGTTGATGTCCAAAATCAGTAATAAATCTCTAATACTGCTAAAAACTACATGCAACAAATGATTTTTCTCTTCTGGATCTATATTGCTGTAATAGACTTTTCTGGGGTACTGAGCCTAATAAATTGGGCTCCCCCCACCCTCTTCGTAAGGAAAGTATTTGGTCTTGAGAATATGCTGGTATTTGACTGTAATAATGATTGATTTTATTTGGGTTTGGGAAATGCTTCATTTAAATCCTTAATTTGTGAGTCTGAGTCTGAATAGATACAACTGTATTCTAGAGCTTGGCTGTAGATAATGGATTTTGTGATGCATTTTGAATGGAAGCTGGAAGTGTATATCAGGGATGTGCAAAACAGTCTTTGCACGGAACAGCTAGTTTCTGGTGGTCTGTGTCTAAATCAAAACACACGTTTTTGGTCCCTAACTGGCCACAACACATATTCCAAGAAGTGAGGAGCTCAATTATTGATTCACTAAGAAGAATTTTATTTTTGAGACACAACATGAGGCCCAGAGACACCAAGTTATGGTGTTCCACAGACTCTATGTCTTCCTGATTGTATTCCTTTAGTCTTTTAATTTAAAACATTAAATGAGAAACTGGTATGCTGAAAAGCAAACACTAATCTCAACCATACTTTTTATTTCCAAGAATGCTTGGGGTCTCTGCATATATGCTGAAGAAAATAAAAATGATAGGGGTCTATAACTCCATGTTTTGTTAGGAACTCCTGATAAATTGGTGTTTTGTGACCGTAGCATTCATTCAGTGAAAGTTCCTATAAAACATTCACAAAATTCAATGTGCGGCCACTAGTCCAAAGATGCTGGTTATCATCTTCAAAGTCCTACATAGCACCAGGCCAGGTTATTTGTAGGACCCCTCTCCATGTGGGTATCTGCCTGCTCCATCAGGTCAGATAGGGTGGGCATGCTCCAGGTCCCTTCCCTTAAATGTTGCTATCTAGTGGGCCTAGGAAGCGTGCCTTTTCTGTAGCAGCACCTGCCCTGTGGAATACCTGTCCCTCTGGAATCTGATAGGCTCCCACCCTTTTAGTCTTCCGGAAAGCCACAAAGATTTCACCCTATCCCCCAAGTGTTGGAATAGGGTGAGATTGGAGCCCAGGGATTATACTGTTAGATGAACCAGAGAACATTGGTTGAGGCACCAGATTTTTGGTTTTACTATTTTTTGGAATTTATTACTATGAGCCATCCAGAGTCATGTTTCATAAGATGAGTCTCATAAACAAACAAAAACAAACAAATAAATGTGGGGAACCCTGCTATAAAATTTCTGTCCTCCCATTTTTGTATTGGCTATATTTTCCATGTGCTTAAAACTTACGTGATCAAGGAATAGGAGAAGACTTAGGGCCAGAAGTTAATTCTTTTATTAACTTTTTAACATCTGGAATATATAATAAATATACAATTGAGTCAGCATACAGATGGGAGGTTCAACAACTGGTCTTGTGGTGTGGTTATAATAACTTGGAATTGAATACACTTAAAACCGTGGAGATGATTGTGGACTTTGGGAAGAATCCTTCTAATACTCCTCCCCTTACCCTACTCGACAGCCCAGTATCAGTGGTAGAGTCCTTCAAGTTCCTGGGTTCTATAATTTCCCAAGACCTGAAATTGACGCTTAACATTACAGCCATCATTAAAAAGGCACAACAAAGGATGTTCTTCCTGCGGCAACTTAGGAAGTTTAAATTATCCCAGGAGCTCTTGGTACAGTTTTACAGGGGAATGATTGAGTCTGTTATCTGTTCCTCTATAACTGTCTGGTTTGATTCTGCAACCAAACAGGACAGACTCAGACTCCAACGGATAGTTAAATCTGCAGAAAGGATAATTGCAACCCGCCTGCCTTCTATAGAAGAACTATATACTGTGAGGGTCAAAAGGAGGCCAGAGAGGATATCTGCAGACTCTTCCCATCCTGGATATAAACTGTTCCAACTTCTTCCTTCAGGACTGTGCTACAGAGCACCATATGTTAAAACATCTAGATATCGGAATAGTTTTTTCCCTTGTGCCATTGCTCTGTTAAACACTACATGACTTGATATGTGCTGGACAGTGGCTTCTCCCTTTGAAAAAGTTATTTTACTGTATAGTGTTATTGTTTATTATTTTTCTGTTGCTATCCAAACACACTGTTGATCTTGCCATTTGTCACCGAAGACAAATTCCTTGTATATATTTTATACTTGGCCATTAAAGTATTCTGTATTCTGTATATAATATTATCTAACATATGGAGCTAATGGTAACTCAGTTTGCGCATGTTGAAAATTCCTTGAATTTGTAATAATTAATTGTGTTAATGAAACTGTATTAAATGAAAAATTATCGAAGTAATGTTTCATGCTATACTATGTTTTTACTTTGTTGGTTGAACCTAATAATTCTGTTGGAGAAATAATGTATAAGAATGTAATTTTTTATCTGCAGTAAACATCTGATTTTAAAATCAGATTGATTTTTGTCCTAAAAAGGATTTTTTTAAAGCTAAGGTTGCTTAAGGTCTTGGTGTTCTCGAGAATGTATTTCTGACCTTTAAGCTTGTACATTTTTTTTTACTTTAGTCCAAAAAACACAGCAAACAAATATGATATTTCTTCAAATTTTGTAAATAATATAATATTCATTTCTTACAAATAGCCATTTGTCTCTCTTTCACAAATAGTAATTAGAGCTCTTCTTCCATTCCATTGGAGATATTCAACCAGCACTTTTTGTTTTCAAGATTATGAAATGAGCATGAGACTTCCTATAGTGGTGAGAGAAAGTTGTGAACTTTATAGAACTATCTGTAATCCATGATTTAGATTGAGTGAGTTGACAGCATATTTATTTATAGTTTAGATCCACAATACAAAATATGATACATTAAACCCCACTTGAAGAATCTGGTTTATATTTACATAGTACTGTATAATGTATTTACACATTACTGTTTTGAGACAGTAGCAAAAAATAATGTTATAATGAAAGGGCTTATCTCCATATATTCCATTATAATGATCCTTACAAGGCAATGCAGTGTGCATTGTCGCGGGAATAAGTGCCATTAAAAGCAGTGGCACGTTTCAGAGAAGACCCATATAGGATTGCATGGTCAGGTTCCAGAAATGCAGCTAATTGGGATGGTAATAGATAAACAAGTGGTTTTGATGAAGTAGGGCCTGCAATGAAGAAAACGTTGCTTCTATCTTCATATCAAGGAAAAAGCAGGGTATAAATGTGCTCAGGCTGAATCTTCTTTCCATGAAGTTTTATTTTCTTGGAAGTCACTTTTGTGTCATTGATTTTATTTTGCAGTAAGTGGGATTACTTATTTTTATTTCTTTGAAGCATTTATATCCTGTCTTTCATAATTCTTGTCCTAGCCCTAGCCAGTCATCTGTCTGATCTGCACTAACAGAAAAAACATGTTAAAAAAATAGTAAGAAAAGCTTATTTGTGTGATTCCAATGAATTATGTGAAAGAAACCATTTTACATGACTTCTCATTTTGCATAATTCAGGAAATTTTACTGTTTCTATAAGTTATTCTGCTGCTGCTTGTCATGTAGGGGTTGGGATGGGAAAAGAGCTATACAGAAACTGGTTTTACAGATAGAAAAATTGCTAACATGTGCTGATATTATATTAGTTATTGCTGACCAGATTATTTTAATTTTCAATCCACATTTGAAAGTAATTATATATCTGGGGTGGAAGAAAAAATTGAGAATAGGGGAGGGATAGCTAGTAGGAATACATACAACCAAGGCTATAGCAAAATATAGAATAGAGTATAAAATGTATGTATTTTGTGGAAATAATTGTAGCTACAATTCCTAATTTATGCTTAAAGGGGAGCCACATTTTAAATCAAATTAAATTAAATGAGAGCCAGTTTGGTCTAGTCTAGTGGTTAAGGCACCAGACGAGAAACCAAGAGATGGTGAGTTCTAGTCCCGCCTTAGACATGAAAGCTGACTGGATGACCTTGAGCCAGTCACTCTCTCTCAGCCCAACTCACCTCACAGGGTTGTTGATGTGGGGAAAATAGGAGGAGGAGTTCACTGCCTTCAGTAAAGGCAGTATTAAAAAAATGTGAAGTCAAGATGTGTGTCAAGCAGAACTGTACTATGGTACTGATATTTTTTCTGACCTCTTGCTAACTTAATTATTCAGACATTTGTAGAAAGGAATTATTATTAATCTATGATGTGGTTGATGTCCAATATAAATTCAGCTACATCCAGAAATAAGTGTCATGCTGTTTACTATATCTTTTTTATTATTGAAAGGCTGTTAGGTTGTGTTTATTGGATATGTCACTTCATTCTTCAAGAAAATCAATATTTCTTTTCAAAACAGCATTCCTTTTAAGATGGGAAGGTTGATGCACTCCATCTTTACAAGAGATGGGGAAATACAGATGGCAGCCAGGATTCAATCCTCTGTATGAAAGGATTGATACATGTGGTTTGTTAGTGTTGGATTAGGGCAGGTGACAAGCAGCCTTACAGTTGTGTGTGACCTTGAATCCTGTTTTGACAACTTCCAAGCTTCCTTCAAATGCACCCTCAAACTTTGATTTACCATTGTTTCAAAAAGTTGTAATATAAGGCTTAACATAGTTAGAACAAAATAAATACTCCAATTCCCAAGAAAGAAGAGAAAGAGACTAGGCTATTTGCATGGTAGGGCCTTATCTACTTAGTATCATTGTCTTACCTGACATGAGCTTTACTGTGCTCAAAAAGTTAAATGCAGATTCTGGTCACCTAAAGGTTGCCCACTCCTAGTTTAGCATGTCGTGTGGTCCAGCCATTGTGTCCTAGGGACAATATTTACTGTAATGGCTTTGCTTGTGGAGTAAACTCAGCCACTGTGATTTATTTGTAAACCATTATTAAATCATGGCTTAGTCTAATGTGTCATCTCAAACTTTGAGCATTTTGGCTTTTGAACAGTAATATAGCAAATACTCTAGAAAAAATATGAATGCCCTTTGATCATGATTCATGGGAAAATATGGACACACACATGTAACATCATACAGCTTAGAGAATATACCTACAAAAGTAGGTTCTCCCAGAAGATAAGTAGAGGGAACTACTTTTCTTCTGGTGGATGCTGTCCCTCAAATCTTCTGTCCCTGGGTTAGAAGTTGAAAGAGTAACAAATTTTCATGTCTTTGTACTCAGCTCTAATGGCAAAGAGCAGAGAAGAGGTATATTGCTTTTGTCTGTTAATGAGTCAAGACATCTTGCATAGCAACAAGAATGGGGGAGTTTCGTGTGACAATTATAATTCTTAATGAGGGTTAAGGTACTAGGAAACATTAGTGTTTTGCACTACATCTTTATACAAATTGCCTGCTCCCACAGAAATAAATGAAGGTGTTTCCAGGTAAAGTCTCTTGTGACTTTCTTTAGAACTTGATTGTATTTGACTCTGAGGGGGAATAAAGAACAGAAACAAATATAAAGAATTCGTTTCATTAGTTCTTTTTAAATCTCTTTTTCCCCTCAACCTGCCCCTCACAGCTTCCCAGTGGGGTGGACACCCTATTTCTCCTGTCTGGGAAGTTGCCCCAGAAGTCTTTACACTAAATATGCACTTACACGCTTGCTTTTTTCCGCTTCATTGTTTCAGTGTAACTTAAGCATCTGTAAATATAATAATTACTTTTGAGTTCAAATTCTTCATATGTGTCTTTGTGAAAATGGTACTGCCTTCTCGATCCCTTACTTTTTGTAGTGGGTGCTAGAGCACTTTACATAAATTGTAGAGTTATGCTGGGATTCTAGAGGCAGATGGCAGAGTGCCATTTTGAAAAATGGAGATTTCTTTTACTATTACTAGTATACAAATTGTTGATGGGAGTGCTTCAAATTACACTTGGAACACAAACACCCATCGTTACTATGGTGAAGAAACGTGAGTCTTAACAAATTCCTAGTAATCTGCATTAATTTCTTGAAAGGTAGCAAGGATTTTATATTCCCTCTAGTAGCATCAACAGTGAGGCATCAGTCTTAGGTCACAGAAGATGGCCTTACTCAGAATAAGAGCATGGATGTTCATGGATATGCAGCATTTAGTTGGCTTATGAAAATAAGTCTTTTAATTAATGACTTTTTCCTGAGAGGTTGTCAGTGTCAAATGTATTGTTTATTTGAAATGAAGTCTCAACAGGCCCACAGCATTAAAATCCCATAGGTAGAAAATGAGTCTTTGCTGGAATATCTTCTCTGGATCCAAAGTGCTGTGTCATCTTATAAAACCACATTTGCCCTTTGTGGGGATGGTAGATTACCAACCTACCTTCCATTGCATCTGTCAGCCTTCTTTAGACATGTTGGACTTAGGCTTTCACAAATGCTGGCTGGAGGTTGTGGGTTTTCGTCTGATATATAAGGAGTGCATCAGCTTGGGGAAGAGTGGATAAGAGTGCTTAAGTGTAAGAAACTCAAACATCTCACACAGAGAGCCTTCTCTTTGAAGTCTAAGAAAGAGTTAGCCTTAAAGTTGGCTAGTAATATGATAATCCTTCTCTTTAGCAAATCTAAAGCAAGCATAGCTTCTTGATTTCTAAGTAACGTTATTTTCACTTTAAAACCATATCCTTCCTTTTTTTCAAATGATTTTATTAATAATTACGAATAGAGAAAATAAAAACTAATATAGACTACAAAAATATAAAAAGAAAAAAGGAACAAAAGAAAAAAAAGTAACTTTCCCCTTCATCACAGGTATAAACAATTTTAATTGCTTAACACCATCTCTTAAAGTACAACAAATACTCTCTTCACCCCCTATCTCATCTGTTAACTAAAAACAAAATCCCAAAACCTTGTCATTCAGTTGGTATCGGCAAAACTCCAGTAAGGGTTACCAGATATTACTACTTATCTATTTTAAACTTGATAAAATACGCCAACCCAATATTTCTTCCCTATACTTTTAACAATCTTGATTTTTAACCCTTTCAGATAAAGGCCCAGAGCTTGATTTCTTTTCATCTTTTTTTTTTGGTCCCTTCTCAAAGAATCTTTCAGAGCTTTAACAGACTTCTTTTGTACATCCAGTAAGAAAAAAATATCTTTTCTTTTGTCCCTTCTCAAAGAAACCTTCAAAACTTTAACAGACCTCTTTTCTACATCCAGTAAGAAAGTTATCCAAATCGCTTTTCTGATTTAATACGTGTATATCTCCTTTAAGTATTGAAACATCAACTGGTTTCATTTGTATGTCCAGTACATCTTTTTCCATGTCTTTCTCATTGCTTGTCACATTTAAATCCACATTCAAATTAATGTCAAACTTATCCAGTGTAGCAGTCTTCAAAGTCTCATCCTATCCTGTTTTTTCTTAAAGAAACCCAAACACTCACAGCTTCCCACAGGAAGGATTCTTCTAATTAATTTAAAATTATAATTCCAAGTCCATCTGGACCCTTAATCCATTGTTAACTTTTCAGAATCAACACTTTAAGCACCCTTTTGCTGTTTAATCCAAAAACTAATATATATCCAAATCCTTAAGATCGTATTTAAAAATTCTTTCTCTAAGGAGAAGGCGACTCGCCCAGTGAATGCAGCAAAACTTGCTGTTCCAAAGCTTTGTCCTTAAAAAAAGGCTGCATTACGACAGTGGGCATAGATGGTTTCTCTCTCGACTCCCAGCCGCTCAACTCATAAGCCGACCCAGAACCTCAGTTCCTGCAGTCTACTCATGAGGAGCGGTTGTCTGGAGTGCACGTGTGCTATCTCAGGATCTCTCCTTCCTCTGGAGAGATTTTGGTAGCCAGGATCCTGCATCCAGTTGCTGATCTCCATTGTAAATGCCATCCTGCCATCCTGCTGCAGTGACATCTAGCTCGCCATGACATTCTCACCAGAAGTCCAGAACCCAGATATCCTTCCTGAAAGGATTTTTTGATAGAGAAGTCGTCCTTGCTAAATTGATTTAGATATGTAACACCACACACATTCCTTTTGTTCTCCTATTCTGCTTAGGAAATTCTTATTTTAATGGGCTAAGGTACTGCATGGATTTGTTTAATTGTCAAATATGGATACTCATTGTAATTTAAAAGATTTCAGTAAAGCTAACAAAAATAATTGTCCTGATCACACATTTGTTTTGCAGTGATGTCCTTGCCTTGCCCATCTTTAAGCAAGAAGAATCCAGCTTGCCTCCTGACAATGAGAACAAAATTCTGCCCTTTCAGTATGTATTGTGTGCTGCCACTTCCCCTGCTGTGAAACTTCATGATGAAACTCTCACCTATCTTAATCAAGGTGAGCTACATTTCTGTTGCTAGAATACTAGGTGGGAAAAAGGCTGCTTTATAGTTCTGGGTACATATCAGTGTGGCTGTTCAAACCAGTGTTAATAAGCAAAAGTTAAAATGTCCAGTGGGAAGAGGGAAACAACAAACAGTAGTTTAGGTTATTTATTAATTTAATTGAAATTCTTATATGCCATTGTCCAGTAAAACTGTCAGAGCACTTTACAGTGAAGTTAAAAAAAGTAGTTGGGAATACAGGAATGACAGGCATGAATATTTGATGTGACTCACAGGCCTGGGAGTACCTGACAAAACCATGCAGTTGCCTAAGGATATCCAATTCATAATCTCTCAACCAGCTTAATCTTAGTTACTGTCAAAAGAACCTCAACTTCAATAAACCTTAATTTATGTAATACTTTCTGTATTCAGCTAACTTTTGGCACTCCTCACGTGTCTATGCAACTGATTTGAAAAAGATTGGTGATAGTTCTGGTAGATGTAAAATGTTACTGACATATTAGCTATATACAGAATATATCAGAAGTGTCATTCAATTAACACGGCCTGGAACTCGCCTGTATGAACCAATAGTATCTTGTTATTGGATCAATATAACTGGGGAAGTAGAGGGAGATTGGCTGATATACCTGTTTACGTTTCTCTTAGTTTAATACAGTTCAGAGTAACATAACTGACCTCCAGATTGCAAGTCATTTCTGGTTTAATCAAGTTCAGACCTAATGAAACATGGACTGTTTTAAAAGGGATATAGTGATACGGATATACTTTCACACAAAATGGCCCTTTTTTTCATTGCTTCCAATACACTCTGGGGTCTGTCAGTTGCTTGCTTTTTTTTTCAGACTGAGACAGCAAGTCCTATTTTTTTTCATGGTAACTGCAAATATATTTTCTTCTTCAGGTCAGTCTTATGAAATCAGAATGCTGGACAACAGGAAAATGGGGGAATTGCCTGAACTAAATGGGAAGCTTGTAAAGGTATGTAATAATCTGTCTTCTCCCAAAATATGTGACAGAGCTTAATCAGATTTCCACAAACATGTTTGCCAGGTAATTAATGATACTAAATTATGCAAAGTGATGCAGTCACTTACATCATCCCAGCAAGCCCTGCTGATAATATTAGGAATGGCAATTTAGTGAGGAGCAAAAAGAAAGATTAGTGGGTGACAAATTAAGTGGATAGGCCACTGATGAATGAGGAGACCTTGCTTCTTGAAGCATAAATAATGTAAAGTTAATAAATAAGGCAGATTAAATTTGCATCTCTTAGAATTTTGGATTTCACTGAATCTTCCAAAGACATATCAACTAAAAAGCTTGGTAGGTAGTCTTGAATCAAGATTGTAAATGTGTGGCTTGCTATAGTTTCTGTATTAATTTGCAGAGGGTTTTTAAAAGGGATAGCAAAATGATGTAAAATACCTAGTGGGGCAGTCTTTCTTTCACTATCCCACTATTCTTGCCTTGCATGAAGTTGCCTCAGAAGTGCAGGAGGCAGTAGAAGGTTCAGCACCAAAATAAGGTACAATAACCTCAGTTGTAGGCTTGTTTTATGTTTATCTGAACATAGGCAGGAAAATTTAGTAATGTTTAGACAGTAGAACTGGCAAGCACAGCTGTTCCTTTTTTTATCTATAGCTGGAAGCCAGACTGAAGCAATATGCAAAGTAGGAAAATCTCCCTGTTGCAATCCCCTTAGTTTTAGATTCAGGTTCTTTGAGCTAAACATACACGACCTGAGACAGCAAGAGTATTTATTTAACTAAGTAAATTTCTGACCTTTGAAGTCTCTTCACAGTTTAGAATAAAAATAGATTTAAAATCAATATATTAAAAACAGTTAAAATAGCAATGTAAATGCTAGTAAAAATAATTATAAATAAAATGTTTTTAAGGGGCTTTTAAAAGTTAATGAAGATGACAGGTCCCTCAGTGCATTTGAAAGAACTGGGGTGGCAAGAGAGAAGGCTTGACCCCAGGACCTCCAAACCAGCTTGCAGCAAGTGTAGATGACGTTCAGTAAGGTTAATATAGTAAAAAGCAATCCTCAGATACCTTGTACCTAAGCTATATAAGGCTTTAAAGGTAAAATCCACCACATTATTTTTTTTCCGGGTGTCAGCAGGCAGCCAGTTCAGTACCTTTAAACCCATGTGTAATATGGTCTCTGCATTTTTACCAAGACCAACCTGGCTATTGAGTTTTGTACTGATTGAAGATTCTGGACTGGACACAATGTCAGCTTCATGTAGAGTACATTACCATAATCAACCCTGGAGGTTAGATCATTATTTTTCAGAAAGGGAAATTGGCACATCAACCAAAACTGACCAAAGGCACTCTTAGCCATTGCCTAATCAGGAAAACTAGAGAGAGGTTCAGGTCCAGAAGCAACCCCACCCAATCTGTATACCTATTCTTTATGGGAAGGTATAATCTACCAATTCAGGAATTATGGCCTCTAACAATGAGCACTTTTGTCAGCCTTAGGCAGACCTTCAAGGGAGCCACACCATTTCCTGAACAAATAGATTTGGCTCACACACCTCTACAGGGAGTTGTAAGCATAGTGATAGCACCAGCTCCAAATGTCCTGATGATCTCCGTAGTGGTTTCATTTAGATATTGAAAAGCATTGGAGACAGAATGAAGCCCTGAGGTCTCTATATAATAATTGTAAGCAGCACCATTTGAAATCCACCCAACAGATAATAAAGGAACTACTGCAAAGCTGTGCCCCCTTTTCTCAGATCTCTCAAGTTATCCAGAAAGATGCCATGGTCAGTGGTATTGAAAGCTACCAAGTGCTCAAGACATAATTTGCTTCCTCCAGGACTGCCTGCAGTTAAGAAGCCACCACTCTTTCAGTCACCTTACCTACCTATAGAAGGTTGGAGATTGGCCTATAATTGCCTATCTCGGAAGGATCTGGGCCAGGCTTCTTAAGAAGAAGTCTAATAACTACCACCTTTATACAAGGAGTCATCCCACCCTCCTTCAAAGAGGCACTTACGATGTTAATGAAACAGTTTCTAATAACCTTCCTGTTAGAAGTTATAGTGGTCAAGCATCCAGAGGACAACTGGCAGAATGTACTGTTTCAAGCAGCCTATCCACATCCTTAGGCACTACAAATGGAAATTGATCCAATCTACAAGAGGGAGTTACTGGACACCCCTATCATTGATTCTGGGTCAAAGGTAGCATCCAGTCTAATGCAAATGTTCTGTGATTTATAACATTAACCTGTTTTCCTAAGATAGAATGATATTCTGGACAAAAACCGTACTAGAATGGAAGATACCTGAACATTTTCAGTATGCTTTAAACAATTTCTTAAATACTTAAGTAATCATGGCTTCCCTTTAAATTATATAGCTAACTGCCTCTTGCTTTCTGGCTATTGCTTATACTTGAATACATTTATTAATGTAAAAATCTAGGAACATATAATAGTGTTACTGCAGCAAAAAAATATTTTTTTCAAAGGATTCTGTTTTGTAACTCTCTATGTAAATTAAAGAGAGCCAATTTGGTATAGTGGTTAAAGGCATCGGACTAGAAACCAAGAGGTTAAGTTTTAGACCTGCCTTAGGCCCGAAGCCAGCTGGTTGACTTTGGGGCAGTCACTTTCTCTCAGCCCTAGGAAGAAGAAAGTGACAAACTACTTCCAAAAATGTCAAGAAAACTGCAGGGATTTGTCCAGACAGTTGCTGGGAGTCAAGACTAGCTAAGACAGGTGGTAATAGATAAATACTGCATGCAGCATTTTTTTCCTTGTGTGTATGTGTGCTTCACCCAGATATATCATCTCTGTTATAGATGTTGAGTCTATTGTTAACAGTTGCTTCTTCTAATTCTGCATTTTTTGGGTGAACAGGGAAATCTGAGCTTTTTTTTAGCACATTGTATTACCACATTCTAGACCCTGATGTAGAATGTGGATTCATTATGTCATCTATTATTGAATAATAATGGTAGTTTCCCTCCTCTGAATACCATGATAGTTTCTAGCCCTTTGGCCTTTGGAGTGCTTAGAAATCATGGAAGTATTCAGTGTCTTGAGGATGCTCCCTGTAAGAATTAGCCTTATTGGAAGTCTGTTTTGTTTTCGTACCTGGTGCTGAGCTACAAGGTACATCCAAGTAGCTCACGTGCATGTTAATCTCTTAGTGGGAACATTGAATTACGGCAAATAACTATGAAAGTACAGGTAGTCCTCGGGTTACGACAGCAGTTGGGACCAGAATTTCCATCACTAAGCAATGGAGTTGTAAAGTGTGATGTCACTTGATTGCATCGCTTAGTGACGGCAATTGTTGTAACTCCAGGATTGCGCGTGTCATTAAGTGGAAAGATGCGGGAGTCCCAGGCAAGCGGGCTGACAGGTGAGAACTGCAGGTGAGAGCTACAGGCAGGTGGGGGGTACCTCAGGCAGTGGAGTGCAGGGGGGTGCAGGGGGGTGCTGCAGACAGACGCTATGGAGCATGGGTGGGCAAAAGAGCAGCTGGAGTGGGAGTGACTTCCGACTCCCTGTCTTTGCTTGTCTTTGACTTTGCTTGTTGGGAAGCTGGCAGGGAATGTCAGATATTGCGAACACATGACCATGGCTTGCTGCGATGTTGTAATCATGAGCCAGGCAGCGAGCGCCTGGATTGTGATCATTTGACCACAGGAACAATGGCCTGAACTTCGAGGACTGGTCGTAAGTCCTCCTCATTCAGTGCTGTCGTAACTTTGAATGGTCACTGAATGAGTGGTTGTAACCTTAGGACTACCTGTAAATTGTAATTCAAATGTCTTGGATAGAACTCTCGATCCACTCCAGAGCAAAACTTTTCAGTGGAATCTGTTTATGCATTTCCTTGACTCAGGTTTAGCAGTTAATTTATAAGCATATTTGAACTAATCCTTGGAGAAATTTAGAGCCTTTTCATACATTGCTCTAGTGTTTTACTTCAGAATGCAGTGCAGTATGGGAGTGAATCTTGGCTTCATGTGTCTTTTGCCATAAATAGGATCATGAATGCGAATTGACTATGTGTGTCAGTGCTAAACAAAATACATTCCATCCATATAATTAATTAGCGTTATGGTAGATGGGTCTGGTGAAGGCATATTTTTGGAAGAAGCTCCCAAAAATCACCTTCTCTCCTTAATCATCATTTTTCTTTTAAACCTACTTGCATTCCAGCATATTAATTATAATCCATGGGAAGTTCTTTTGTTTCTTAGAGTATATTTAGAGTGGTGTTCCATGACCGGCGGCTGCAGTACACGGAGCATCAACAGTTGGAGGGCTGGAGATGGAACAGGCCAGGGGACAGAATACTGGATATTGGTGAGTGCCTTTGGTAAATCTGGACTACCGTTATGTTATAGCTCTTGGAAAACATTTTCTTTGTCAGCTTACCTTCCATTATTGCTTTTGGAAAGTAGTTTTCCCCTTGACTGACAGCCCCTGGACTTACATTAGATTATTTTCCCATGAAGATATATTTTTGATTGCTTAGATGGCCCATCTTGAGTGGTTTGCTCTCTAAACAATTCTCTGTCACAATCCTGTGCTTTGCTGAGGCCGCACTGCTGCTTGGATTGCATTGTTTAGCTGCTTGTGGCTAAAACCCCCTCCTAGTAGAATCAGAAAGCTTTTTAGCCTTTCCTGGCTTCATGTTCCCATTGGAAGCTGCTTTAAACTAGGAAAGAGTGTCCTCTTGCCCTTTGTGCATTCCCCTAATTATTTAATTCATCAGAATATTCTATATAAGTAAGCAATTCAAGCTGCAGTCCTGTGTTTTTGGCCTGGAAATAAAGTGGATTGAATTTCTGACTACGTGTAGCAAAAGTCTTAAGACCTGTGTAAAATTCTCAAAGAGCTTTTCGCCTGTCTCCTTTTTTCTTTTTTTTTTTTTGGCACAGTTGCATTATGTGTAATCAATTGCTTTTTGTTTTTACTTGAGAATGACTTGAGGAAAATGTCCTTACAAAACCTCTGTATGCTTGAAATGCTGAATCTTTGCTAGCTCTCCATTAAAAAAGAAAAATACTAGTTTTTATTTATAGAGTTGAAATATGAGAAAGGCTTGATAAGTTGGAGGAAGCAGATCATGGACACCTCCCACTGTTCAAAACATGGGATTTTAATAAATCTGGGTTATTCCTTTTCACTCTTCTACAATTAGCAATATAAAATGAATACATGAAAAATTACATAATTCATATGGGTCACAGAATTCTACTTAGGTGCATAGCTATGTGTGCTTCTTAATATAAAGCAGGATTAAGTAACCTTTTGCCCTTCAGATTCCCATTGGAACCAGTCAACCTGACTACATTAAGAGATTAGAAGTCCAAAATATCTAAAGCGTAGTAGGTTGCTAATGTTGATGTACAGTTCATATATAGACTAGCCTTCTGTAACTTCCAGAATTTTTTGTATCAACTAGTACAGCTATCTGGATGAAGCTTACGTAGTATCAGATTCATGACCAAACTCAACAATACACATTTATGTAATTGCTAATGACACGGGTGAATGACTTTACACTGAAGCTAGGTGGAATGACGGAGCTTTAGCCACTGTTTTGTACAGAAGAGGCTTGTCCTCTGTTACAGAATTAGGGCCTTTTAGACACCTCTAGAGCAAGCTCAGTGAACATCGCCCAACAAGACCAGAGACTATCATAAATTTCTAAAGCTTTTTTTTAGTAGCCTAAGTATCTCACATTTTCATTTTTTTCAGTCATTCAGATCATACTTACCTAAAACCTTTCTTATGCTGGCCAGGCAACAAAAGAGCATGGGGAGTCCCTTGGAGTGTTGTTTGTGATGATGGAATGGAAGATGGGATTTTGGTCTTTTCTTCCCTTCAGCTCTTTTTTATAATGAATGCTGGATTATCTCAAATGGATTGTTGGGTTACCTCAGCATCACAGATCATGTCATGGTAATTCATCAAAGTCTGGTATTGGTCAATCAATGTCAAAATGTCCTTTTTCATTACAGTTCCATGGCCATATGGAATACAAGGATTTTATCAAAATGGTGTTTTCAAAAATTTTCATATATTAATATAGTCTTGCACATGCACGCTTTTCAGGTTACTTCACAACTTTTTAACCCTTTTTTCTCAATATATTAATATAATTATCTTATAACTTTATTGTTTTTGTGCCTTCAAGTCAGTTTTGTCTTCTGGCAACTGCCTGTACTAGTCCCTGTAATTTTCTTGGCAAGGTTTCTTGGAAGTGGTTTGCCCTTGCCTCCTTCCTAGGGCTGAAGGAGAGTGACTGGCCCTCACCTAGCTGGCTTTGTGCCTAAGGCAGGACTAGAACTCATGGTTTCCTTTTTTTAGCCTGATACCTTAACTACTATACCAAACTCGTTCTCCTCCTATAACTTTGGTCACCCACAAAAGTCTTCACCTGAACTGAGACACAAGGAATGGCCAAAGGGATAAAGCCCATAGTTTACTTAAAGCATACATACAATTAGCTTGGTGAATAATTTTGCTCTTAGTTTGTCCCTTGGCCTGCATTCTGTCAAACCTTCCAATGTTCTTAATTGTTTTAATTATACATGAATTTCTTAGGTAGCCTTCAGCAAGATTGTTGCTTGTTGTGGGTACAGATTGTATTTTGATTGTACAGTCTTGACATTAATTGTTATATCATTTTGCTTGGACTTGAATGGACCTGTTAAATAAACAAGTATTATCTTCTGTGCTAAAGTGTGACTAATTTTTGTCTTTAGATATTCCAATGTCTGTGGGTATAATAGATCCCAGAGCAAATCCAACACAGTTGAATACAGTAGAGTTTCTTTGGGATCCTTCAAAGAGGACTTCTGTATTTATTCAGGTAAATCAGGAAGAGTCTCGTTTTGTGAGATGGGCAGCCATATAAATATGATTGATTGATTGATTGATTGATTGATTGATTGATTGAAAGATAGATAGATAGATAGAAAGAAAGGTAGATAGAAAGGTAGATAGAAAGGTAGATATATAGATAAGAATATATAGGAAGCAAAGTGTTGGTTGCCTTCTAAATCTGTGTAAGAATAATGTGCTCTTCTAGCATGCATATAGTGTGACAGTATCTCTTAAGTGTACATAGCAAAGGAAGTGTGACTGGTTATCATTTTAAAGCATTGGTGCTTGGAGTACAAGTCAGAACATAGAAAAGTGCTGGTAGTCCAGGTTTGATTGAATTTGATTGTGCTTTGATTGAATTATTTTAGCCTAGTTACCATGTAACCTTCTATATCCATCCATCACAACAACAAATTAATAGTCTTCTATTTTCATCACTTTTTTGATTGTATTTAAATCTCTGTGTTTGGGTTAAAGATTCTGCCATGCTATTGTTTGTTTAATTAGGATTTGTAGAATAAGTTGCAACTGGGGAAATTTAAGTCAAAGCCAAACACATTATGAAATAATGCAGTGTGTAAACTCAGCCTGTCAGTTGCCCTCCTCCCATCTTCCTTTGCTTTGATGTCATTTTGGACAATGAATGGCTAAATATAATTCATTCATAGTTATCATGCTTCAGTTCAAGACAGCATTGCTTTTGTTTTAAGCATCAACTTCTTCATCAGAAATGGTGAAGGGGAACTTCAGTAAATGCTGATGAGAAGTTCCAAGTTCATAAATTAATAATAATGCTACCCAGATATCAACAACTGGCAAAACTACCATTCATTTTGTGATATTTTGAAAGAGGAGCCTACTTGCTATAATTTAATCTCATCTACAGGACAAATATTAGAAAGGTAGAAAAAAAAGCAGGACAGACTGTTCTTGTCAGGAGGACAGACATACTGCATCTAGGCAATTGAGAAATTTAGAACTGACATACATTTGATTTCATATCAACTTGTTGAGGTAGGTAATTATGAGAAGCATAGTGCCAAAGCTATGAATTGCTGAAGCTTCCTGCAAGTTCATAGGTGATCTGTGAAATGAATTTATTTCTAAATCAGAAGTTAATATCTATCATGCCAACCCCCAATCCTAATAATGTGCCCCCAGAGCAACTCCCTTGATCACATTCCTGAAATTATGCAGTATTCCTTTTGCTGTTGCTGCTTCTTTTCTTTTTTCACCTTTAAACCTCTCATCATAGGTCCCTTGTGGTTCTCAGGGGCAAAAATAATTAAGGGAAAAATAAAAAGTGAAGTGTAGACATCAGAAAAAAATTGCCTTCCTGTGTCCTAAGTAATTTGTGCTTCTTTTATTTTATACTATTCACCTATCCTTATCTCAGGAAAAAAATGCTTCATTCTCCATCTAACTTAAGGCATAATTTTTTTTTACAAAATAAAGCTTTATAAATATTGATTAGAATTATTATTTGTAAAAAAAAAAAAAGATTAAATGCTTCTAAGCAAAGCAAGGACAAAATAACACAGTCTACTTTCCTTGGATTTTAACACAATGTTTTCAGTGTTGTGGATTTCATGTATGCATATCATTTCCTTATTTCTTTATAATAGTTAAAATATTAACTTAGCTCATACCTATACGGAGCCAAAATTTTAAACCATGGCGTATTGATGTGATCTGAATCACACACATTTTTTAGCCACAATGGTGAATGAACCCATCCAACTAAGCCACAAACTAAGAATCCTTGTTATGGCTTAGCACAGTGTCTAAGACACTCAGTGAAAGAACTCTTATCTTCCTTTCTCCTTGGATTGGCTGCTGCTTTCTTTTTTTTGCTCCATTTCTCTTCCCTTCGCAGTGAAAAATGAGCTCTGTCCAGATTCCAGCCATGGCTTCTTACCATGGTTTGCATTTAGCTTGGCACTAACATTGATACAAATTGTGCCAGAAAGGCCGAGGAAAGGAGTGCCACCTCAAAGAAAAGAAGAGGGAGGTGCTCAGCCTGAGGTCTTCCAGACCCCTTAAGAGATCATCACCTCTTCATTGAGCCTCAATCTAGATATACCTGGTGGATGTGATTTCTAGTGCATGATTTACTAAGAAATAACTTGCACTACACTTAAGTTTTAGAATAGAAAAAAGTGACATCTTATATTTTGATGTACCCCAGGCTGTGATCCCCGCTCTCATCCATTGTTGCTCTGTTCTCTTTGAGTACGTACACACACGGTTCGTGTCTAGATGTCAGATATGGTGTATTAAATATTTTTTATGTTGGTCAGGTCTAGTATTTTTCCAGTTTGGTTTAAACCCTTCTTCACTGAGGGAAGACAACTGTTAATACTTTGCAGAAAATGCCTTTTTTTCTGTGGCTTCTTTATGTGCCTGTAATCTTGGTTTGCTTTGGCAGATAGGATCTTAGGCTAACTGGCATTTGTTTGTTAGAACTGACTTAGAGTAATAATTAAACTTTCTGTGTATGTCTACGTTGTATGAGCAGCGTTGTTGCCATTTGGAGCATATTTTTGGCTCTCTTTTACAGGTGCATTGCATCAGTACAGAGTTCACTATGAGGAAGCATGGTGGGGAGAAAGGTGTGCCATTCAGAGTCCAGATTGACACCTTCAAGGAAAATGAAAATGGGGAATACACAGAGCATTTGCATTCTGCCAGTTGCCAGATCAAAGTCTTCAAGGTATATGTGTGCTTTAGGACATATAATGCGTGAACAAGAGCTGGAGAGTATAGATCCTGATTTTCTTAGTAGGGTTATGTTTAAAAAAAGCTAGCAGGAGTTAAATCATTTCATAAGAAGACAAAACAGTACCGTAGCATTTCTGGTCTACGTGTTCATGCCCATGCCTTTGGGACCCAAAATTAAAAGTTTGCTGTGAATAATAAAGATGGCTGGCTGGCTAGACAGATAGACCAACTAAGTCACCCGTATGCATACACCTTATCGATTGCCTTCCCCTTCTGATGCCTTCAGGCTTGTCTTTTTTTCTAGTTCACCATTCACCATTACATGCCCAAAGTATATACGTTTCTGTTTACTGATCATTGCCTCAAGAGAGCAGTTATTTAGTTTGCCTAGGAAAGTAGTCCATGGTCCTCTTCGTGATCATCTCCACATTCGTCATTTGAAGATGCCTGTCTTTTTTCTATCACCCATTCTGATGTCCATCATTCTCATGCATACGTTACCACTGGAAGTACCATTGCCTTAACTATTCTGATCTTTCTTGTCATACAAATATCCTTATCCTTCAAGATCTTTTTCAAAGTTTTTCATTGCTTTCCTCCATAATATTAATCTCTTTATTCTATAGTACACTGTCCATCTTAGTTGTTGAGGCCAAGGAAACAAAACAACCGCCTTTCCTTCTTTGCTGTCAGCTGTGAGTTCACTAAACTTGCTGACTGACATTACCTTTGCCTTCTTAACATTTATTATTAGTCCAAATTTTTCATTTTCACTTTTTATTTTGATAATAATATATTTGCTATATGTGAGCAATATGCATCCTTTTTCTTGCCCCCTTCCCTATTCTGAACCACTCTGTTTTTCTAAATTCAGTTCTTACAGTAGCTTCTTGTTCATTGCCATTCAATCAGGTGTCCTGGCACACCTTTATCTTTAATATATTCCACCATTCCGGCATGATTTACGCAGTCTCAAAGGCCTTGCTCTAGTCAGTAAGATAAACTTTGTTAAATTCTCCTGCTTGCTGTATTGTCCACTTTATGTTAGCTATCTGATATCATATCCTCCTGCCTTTTCTTAAACCTGCCTATTCATTTGGCATTTCTTTCTTTATATATGGCTCTATTCTTCGTTGTAAGATCTTAATCAGAACTAACTTACCTTACTGTTGCTACAGTTACAACACTGAAGAGTAACTTTGCTTAAATTACCGTTTGATGTTGGAAAGATGGTGCAATGCCAGATTCATAATATTAGATTGTCAAAGTGTGTTCATTTGTTCTTTTTGAATTAGTTCTCTAACATTGCATTGGAAAGACTCTTATTATTCTGTATGGTTAAGATTTAATGATGTGTTTTAAAATTAGGCTGAATAATTTCTTATATGAAATATGTTTTGCTATTTAATTTTTTAATCTGTTTTTTTAAGTTCTTTTTTTTCTTTTTTCTTATACCCTTTTATGTATATTAATAAAAATACTACATTTATCTTATCCAAGTTGTCCCGTATTTCTAAGTTCTTCCATTTTTCCAACTTTTGCATTCTGAACATCCATTAATAGTACTGCATCCTTTCTAGAGGTTGCATATAGCACCTCTTCCAGTTTGCTCTTCCAGTTCGAAGAATCCAAAGAATTCTTCAGTGTCTTCTGCTCCTAGGTTTGTAATAGGGGCATATACTTGTATAACATTAATGTTCAGTGAATATCCTTTAATTCTAATTGATATGATCCTTTCACTTATTGCATTATAGCCAAGCAGTGTCCTTTCTGTATATCATTGTGACTCTGCTCCTTCAAAAGGTCTCATACCTGGAAACATATATCATGTCACTGATTCAAAGTAGCCCATTTTGGTTCCTGAAATATCTTTCTTAGTATGCTTTAGTCTTGCTTTGACAGTTTCAATTTTCCCTTGATTTATGGTTTTAACATTCCATGTTCCTATTGTATATGTCCTTGTAAAAAGTACTCCTCTTTCAATAATGGCACTGTCAGTGATGCACAAGGCACAATGTCCTTGTGGTTCTGATTTGATTATATCATCCCATTCCAGGTCTTCTTGAGAAAGTTCAGTGTTCTTCCTCAATAACTCAAGCAGTGTTTTTCAGTGTGGTGCTCTCATCATTTGGTAGCCAAATTTATTAATGTTTCAGTTATGCCCACACAGTTCCTTGGCAACAATACAGAAGGGGTTTGCCATTATTTTCTTCCAGCTTTAATTTTGGAATTCCTTCTCCTAAATGGTGCCTTCTTCATGCCTGCTCCTACCCTCATTGTGGATACTTTCACTTTACTTTTGCCCTTTCAACCTTATCATCAAAGGAAGCCATCAGCGGCTTCCATTCCCATCAGCATCACTCTTACGGTCACTGAAACTACTGATCCCTCCTACACATTAAGATGGTATTCATTCTCTCTCTCTCTCTCTTTTTATTTCTCTCTCTCTCTCTCTCTCTCTCTCTCTCTCTCTTTCTCTCTCTCTCATCAGTAGTAATCAGCATAAGTGCTTATGAATGAGAAGCTAGGATCCTAATACTTGCAGTTGTTAAGATGTAAATGTAATGAGATAAAATGCTGAATTAAATTAAAATGTGTGTGCAATATTGGATTATGTCCTACAATAAAACTTGACATTCTTAATTTTGTAAGAATGGTAAAATGGGGAAGGGTGCTGGTTTTAAACTAGTTCAGAACATGAGTTTTGAGAGCTAAATTTCATTAGACAATGGGGACGTCACCTTTTCTGTAAATCTGATGCCATTTCACACAAAGCAGAATTTTGAGAGCAAAAGGTTTTATGAAGTGGTAAGTGATCTCCCACCTCCAATCTCTTCATCACTTTTATTCCACCACCCACTACCAAGACTTTTCTCCTATTAGAAATTAGTATTTAGCTGAAGAGAAAATGCCCAGGGAGCAGAGGATTCACATTCTTTTGCTCTAAAAAAACAAATTCCCATTAGTATGTGTGTATCTAGGCCAGGCCTGGTTAATCAAATGGGTGTGTTCCTCTGTGGTCACTTTTAGCTTAACCTGATGATCCTGCAGATAGTACCCATACTTCTTGGGATGTAAGAAAAGCTTTTGTGCATAATCTTGTACAAGGTGAGCACTTCTGTTATAACTAATCAAACAGATTCCATAATGCTTGCACAGATAAACATCTACAGGACTTCAGCAAGTGCAGGGAGGCAGTGGAACTGGTTTTTCATGTTTGCATTAATTTTCAGAATGAACTTTTAAACCCAGTAGGGGAAGTGAATGTCACCATCTCTTCTGGACAGTGTTATATCCTTACAGAGATTTATGGGAAATGTTTCAGTTTTTTAATATTAACAGACAAATAAATCACCTTTCTTAGACCTGTGCCACTGCAGTACTTGTTTCCTTAATGTCTCAGGAGAGAACTTACAGCCTTTTTCAGTGCCAGAGGGGAAAAACATAGAAAAGCAAATTCTGCAGTAAAACCTACATACATAACAGCCCTGTTAGGCTCTTCTAGATGAAAAGTTCCTGACTAGTTTTTGAATAACTAACAGGCACTTGGGCAGAGTTCTGCCATGGCAAAGACACAGAATTATCTCTGGTACTTACACCTTCTTCCCTGGATTTACACTTTGTAGTATGCTATAAACTTGGTTTACAAACCAAAACGGCTAAGCCAAGATCAAGTTTTGTCCAAAGATATGAATCTAGCTTTTGTCAGCACTGATTGTGAGATGAAAGCAGAATCTTGAATAAACCTGGGAGAGCACTGCTTAGCTTTATTTTTTACTGCCTCTGCAGCGGTTAATGGCAGAGAAATCACAACACCTTATTACTGCCAAGTGTCATAGTGTATTTATACAAATACACTTCTGCTTGTGTATCACAAATGGACACTGTGATGTCCTCACCAGCTGAGAACATTTGCAGAGTGCTCTTTTCCAATATCTTATACATTAGTTAATAAACATGCTTAATTTCCAGCCCAAAGGAGCAGATAGAAAACAAAAGACCGACAGAGAGAAAATGGAAAAGCGAACTCCTCACGAGAAGGAAAAATATCAACCTTCATATGAGACGACAATACTTACCGAGGTAAAACTAGCAATGTGTGTCAAGAAATCCAAGATCTGTTGTGAACAAAACACTTAAAGACTGGGCTGGGGCTCAAGGAAAGTGGTTGTTCATATGCTCACAGTGCTGTATTAATAACCAGAGTTCTAATTTGGATCAGATACTGGTAATGGTATAAACCTGCCTTTCCCAATCTGATGCCCTTAGACACTGTTGAATTACAACATCTATCTTACTCAGCAAGCATAGTTTTTTATTTTGAAAATAGGATGTTTGGAAAGTTTAGGATGAAAGCTGGGTTAAATTAGAATTTGGGGGCCATAGTAGACAGATACTATTTAGCACCAGTGTTATATAGCAAGTAAAATAATGCCAGTAACCGAAAAAGTAATGATAAAATCTCTCTAGGAATCAAGCTTGGCTCCTAGTGATTTTACAGATGCATCCATGTAGTGTTCTTAGCAACAATACACATTAATCTACCATTGCCACCTTCTGGAATGTTTTCTTGACTTCTCTAGTCTAGCCAAAAGCCCTGGGATTTCCTAGTGGCCTCCCATCCAAGTATTAACCAAATCTGATTGTGTTTAACATTTCAGGATCAACTAGTTGCTGCAACACAGATAAGCAGCTGAGGAGTATGCTCTTTCACACTGAGAAAGTTATTGTCCCAGACTATTAATATCTCCTCAGGCCTGTTATTAGCATGGTACAGTATATTTTATAGATGCATGTTAAACAACAATAAAAGAATCCCTGAATTTGGCTATGCAGTCTTTGTGTGCTCCATGTTGTTTTTAAGCAAGATTGCTGGTAGCTATTCATACTGTGCTAGTACATCACTGCAGCACATTCCTAGGCCATAAATCACTGGTGCAAATGTTGTCTTCATAAACAGCAAAAGCTAGTAAGTGGGAGGACCCTAACCTGAGTCACAATCTGGGTAAAACCCATACCCTGTGAATAAGAATAATGTGAACACATTCAGCAATACTTCATCACTTCTTGGGTGCAAAAAGATCCTTTTTCAAATATTCTAGTATACAAATTTTATAAAAACAAAAGAACTATTTTTCTTAGTTTCACTTGACAAGGGAGTGTAGAAAGTCAATGTTCTTTTACCTTTAACCCCAAAATAAGCCTTGTTTCCTGTAGCATTTAAGAAAGGAACGCTTTACTTAGGGCTTGTGCCTCTAGCTTACAATGACCAATAACAATTCAAATAAGTGTGCAGTTTTCCTCAGATAAATTGGGTGTGCTGTTGTTTTTCCTTTATCAAGGACTGGGAAAGCAAAAAGACATAGAGGCAAGGGATAGGGAAAGCATGATCCATTCCTATTCATCACTAGAAACTCTGCCCTGCTCTTAATCTGGCTTTGAGCTGTTTTCCCCAGACATTTCCTGCTATTTCCAAGCAATATGCCCCCCCCCCTTTCTTTCTCTTTCTCTCTCTCTCTCTCTCTCTCTCTCTCTCACACACACACACACACACACACACACCACAGTGCTGGAAGCCCACACCTGTGCCTATATGGGAGAAGAACAGAAGTGGTATTGAAGACAGAAACATTGTGGGATGTCCTGAGTGCCTCACAAGGGTATTTTTATTTCCAGTGCTCTCCATGGCCTGAGATCACGTATGTCAACAATGTGCCATCACCTGGCTTTAGCAGTTCTCACAGCAGTTTCTCTATCAGTGAAGGGTAAGTGTGAGTATCTGCCTTTTGCCCATGTATTTTTTCAAAGGGTTCTCTATTTATTAGTTTCTGTAGCTCAAGGGTTAGCAATCATTTGAGGCTCTGGTCATCTTGTCATGGCTTTGCATAGTATACCCCCCCACAAAAAATCTGGGGCAAAAAGAGTGAATGTTCAAGAAAATGGATATTTTTCACTTAAAAAAAACCTAATTATTTGTGGAGAGGAGGTGTATTAATTTGCAGGGATAGAGGTGCTTCTGAAACTAATGTGCTCCTGATTTTGAAACAGAATTCTCTTCCCCGACAGTCTCTCAGGCAGCCTGACTTATATAAACCAGCTAGAAGAGGAGAAGGAAGGCCTTAATCTTGAGCCACAGCAGCAGAAGCAGCAAACACAAAAGAGTTTTTTACTCTGTCTCTGTATAAAAAGATAAGAAGGGGAAATTGCTGCTCTTTCTGCTCTTGAGCAGTAGTCTAGCTTTCGTTTGACCATTGGCTGGAGGTTTTTGGGCCAAGACTGAATGGCTATTCAGGGATGCTCCAGTTTAAGATTTCATGCATCTAGCAGGGAGTTGGACTAAATAGCCTGCAAGAACTACTTCAAAGCTAAAACACAAAAGCCATGATGAAATATTACATTAGCATTACCTTTAATGATTGTTTAGGCTACCGTTACCTTCCATCTTAATAACTGTTCTTGTTAAGATTAATTCTGATAAAAGCCTCAACCTCAGTGGTGCTTAAAGGAAGGGCCATGGAAAAACTGTATGGTCCATAATTCTTTAGCTGTTCTTTTAACCATGATTCTGTTAAACCCCCGCCAATCTTTTGACAGGATATGGAATATTTAAATAAGGGGCCAAGGAGAGAAAAGCAAAATTCAGGTGCCTTTTCTGTTTTGTTTTTCTAAAACTAGGAACGGGTCTCCAAACCACCAACCTGAACCTCCAGCTCCAATTACAGATGTACGTTTTAATTCATCCTTCCCACTTCTTACTCTTCTCTACCCCACTGCTGACTACAGGTGGGAATGGGATGGTCTGAGCTAGCTGACCAAAGTGTTCTTTTCTCTGAGTTATCTGTTCCCAGTGCAAAATACTGCAACTGATACACAGTGAGTCTTGTAAATCAAGGTGGAAAAAATGGAGAGCCTAAGGATCCCCTGGAGCCCAACTGCCATTCCTACATGGGTGGAGCCAAAAATGTGGCACCCTTTTTTGAATGTGGGAAGTCTTAAGAGGAAAACGGATGCCTTAAACAGTGCAGATGCTTAAGGCACCAATTTTGCCTCTTTAAACTCCTGAACCCCCTTCCCAGAATAGGTCTTGCCTCCATCCACTTTTGGAGTGCAACCCTCAGCCTGCCATACATAGCCTAGTAGAGCCCCCAGGCCAATAGAAGTTGCAAATCTGCATTACTCTTAGGCTTCAAACATAGCAAGACACTGCAGACTTACAGGTAAAGCTCGAAAAATTAGAATATCGTGCAAATGTTCATTTATGTCAGTATGGCAACTCAAAAGGTGAAACCAATATATGAGATAGACGCATTACATGCAAAGTGAGATATGCCAAGCCTTACTTTGGTATAATTGTGATGATTATGGCGTACAGCTTATGAAAACCCCAAATTCACAATCTCAGAAAATTAGAATAGTGCGAAAAGGTTCAATATTCTAGGCTCAAAGTGTCCCACTCTAATCAGCTGATGAATCCATAACACCTGCAAAGGGTTCCTGAGCCTTTCAATGGTCTCTCAGGCTGGTTCAGTAGGAATCACAAGCATGGGAAAGACTGCTGACCTGACAGTTGTGCAGAAAACCATCATTGACACCCTCCATGAGGAGGGAAAGCCCCAAAAGGTAATTGCAAAAGAAGTTGGATGTTCCCAAAGTGCTGTATCAAAGCACATCAATAGAAGGTTATGTGGAAGGGAAAAGTGTGGTAGAAAAAGGTGCACAAGCAGCAGGGATGACCGCAGCCTGGAGAGGATTGTCAGGAAAGGGCCATTCAAAAGTATTGGGGACTTTCACAAGGAGTGGACTGAGGCTGGAGTTAGTGCATCAAGAGCCACCACACACAGACAGATCCTGGACATGGGCTTCAAATGTCGTATTCCTCTTGTCAAGCCGCTCCTGAACAACAAACAACGTCAGAAGCGTCTTACCTGGGCTACAGAAAAAAAGAACTGGTCTGTTGCCCAGTGGTCCAAAGTCCTCTTTTCTGATGAGAGCAACTTTTGCATCTCATTTGGGAACCAAGGACCCAGAGTCTGGAGGAAGAATGGAGAGGCACACAATGCACGATGCTTGAAGTCCGGTGTGAAGTTTCCACAGTCTGTGTTGATTTGGGGAGCCATGTCATCGGCTGGTGTTGGTCCACTGTGCTTCATTAAGTCCAGGGTCAACGCAGCCATCTACCAGGAGATTTTGGAGCACTTCATGCTTCCTTCCGCAGACGAGCTTTATGGGGATGCTGACTTCATTTTCCAGCAGGACGTGGCACCTGCCCACACTGCCAAAAGTACCAAAACCTGGTTCAATGACCATGGGATTACCGCGCTTGATTGGCCAGCAAACTCGCCTGACCTGAACCCCATAGAGAATCTATGGGGCATTGCCAAGAGAAAGATGAGGGACATGAGACCGAACAATGCAGTGGAGCTGAAGGCTGCTATTGAAGCATCCTGGTCTTCCATAACACCTCAGCAGTGCCACAGGCTGATAGCATCCATGCCACGCCGCATTGCGGCAGTCGTTGCTGCAAAAGGGGCCCAAACCAAGTACTGAGTACATATGCATGCTTATACTTTGCAGAGGTCCGATATTGTTCTATTTCCAATCCTTGTGTTATTGATGTCATGTAATGTTCTAATTTTCTGAGATTGTGAATTTGGGGTTTTCATAAGCTGTACGCCATAATCATCACAATTATACCAAAGTAAGGCTTGACATATCTCGCTTTGCATGTAATGCGTCTATCTCATATATTGGTTTCACCTTTTGAGTTGCCATACTGACATAAATGAACATTTGCACGATATTCTGATTTTTCGAGTTTCACCTGTAGTTGGACTGAGCTTTGCAAGTTTCAGGTTATATTTGGAGATGCTGGGAGAGAATTGCATATCATGGTTGATTTCCCAGTTTCAAAATATAAGAAGTCTAACAGTTATCTAGTTCTAGAATTGATCTGTGTTCCTCTTGTAGAGAAACAATTGAATTTCTTTTTGCCATAGAACCTCTTGCCAACATCCACACCTCAGGAAGCTCAGCAGTGGCTGCACCGGAATCGCTTCTCAACTTTCTCACGGCTTTTCACGAACTTCTCAGGTAGAACCAAAGGCTTTTTTCTCTTTGGTAACATCAGGAGAGGTTTTCAGAATTTGCATCCCTTAATTTCCCTGCCATCTTCTCTTAACGGTCTCTCTTCTTTCTACACCTCTTAAGCTAATGCATTTGAATCATTCTCTGCCTTGAGGATTATTCCACCTCTTTCCTGTCAAAATGACACAGGAGCATCTTTCTGCAACTCAGTCTCCTTTTGGTTATTACAATACAAATGAGCTACAACTTCTGAGCGGATGTTAGTCAACAGTACTTAAATTATTGGAGGGAGAAGGCTTGAATGAAACCTATAAGCCCTGCACCTTATTCTGCCCAGATTTTAAAAAACGGTGCCGCTTCTCTTCATTCTGAAACAGGCAAAAGACGTTGGCCTCTTCCCTTCCATCCCCTTGCCAAAAGAGCAGCAATAAAGAGCATTTTTGACCTGGCTAATAATCCCCCTGTTGCAGGTCATGCATCTTTTAACTTAATATTCAAATGCACTAGGCTCTTCCACTATGTAGAACCTGAGCAGGACCCCTTCTTGTAGATCGGGGGGTGTAGGTATTTTGTAAAGTGCTGTAGATGGCAAGGGGATGAAATAGGGAGGTTGCTGGAGTGGGCAGGGCCAGATTTTTCATGGGGCTGGGGGAAGAGATTGGCAGAGCTTTTAAAAAAGCAAACTAAGAAGCCTGCTTGAAACTCAGTGCACTCCTTTTGACCTTTGGGTGGGGGGAAAAGCAATGAATAATTGAACCAAGAAAAATAAGCACTCGTTGGAAACGGGGAACAAAAATGAGGTTTGTACTGTGGACTGTAAGTTGCCCTCCATTAATGGAGAAGATTGGATGAAACAGAACTTGTTATGCTATACTTGTTAAAATCTTTTTGTAATTACTTTCATCTTGTGCACCAGTTGTGCCCTTTCCTCAGTCAGGAGGCCCTTCAGACAGTCACTCGTGCCCTGGTCACCTCACGATTAGATTCTTGCAATGCACTCTACACGGGGCAGTCCTTGAAGACCACCTGAAAGCTACAGCTGGTTCAAAATGCAGCAGTGCGAGCAGGAATGGACTCCTCTCGGTGTGCCCATGGGTCACCACTGCTTGGCTTCTGAGTGCAATTCAAGGTGCTGGTTATTACCTATAAAGCCCTGTATGGCAAAGGGCCTGGATTCCTGAGAAACCGCTTGTCTCCAATCATTTCTGCCCGCCCAGAACATTTCAGCACAGTGGATGCGCTCCAGGTCCCCTCCATTAAATATTGCCATCTTGTGGGACCTAGGAAACCTGCCTTCTCTGTTGCGGCCCCCACCCTCTGGAACAGCATCCTCCCAGAGATGAGGACAGCGCCCTCTCTCCTGGGGTTCTGGAAAACTTGGCTTTGGTCCCAGGCCTGGGATTGACATTTTATTTGTTTAATGGCCCCTGTTTTGTTTTGTGAATTTTGTTATTAGAGCATTTTAGTCCAGGCTGCCAGTTGATTTAATACCTTTAGCTGTTTTTATGTCTTCTTTAGTTTTGTGCACTGCCCAAAGTCCACTGGAGTTGGGAAGCCAATAAATTTCAATAAATAAATAAAATGATTTCTTATCCCTTTTCACTTAAAAAAAAAACCTTAGGGGCAGACTTACTGAAATTAACCAGAGAAGATGTCATACAAATATGTGGTCCTGCAGATGGCATCAGACTCTTCAATGCATTGAAAGGACGGTATGTATCAGCCAAACTAGCTTTACGCAGTTGGGGCTTTATGTATGCTGGACAGTACTGAAGGAAAGATTTCTTTTTCCCCAATTGTTCTGGTCTTTTAAACGTTTCTTGACACTTGACTGAGACACTTTGCTTCTTTATAACCAATATTTATATATTGCTCCAGTCTAATGATTCTGGGCAGCTCCCCTAGAAAATGAATTCCTCTGTGAAATGGGAGAGAACTTGGTTATTACAGAACTCTCTTGCAATACAGTTAGATGGCATGAGGCAAATTAGAGAAAAACAGAAATATATGCCTTTTTTGGCACTTATAATTTAAAGGAGGTTGTGATGCATGAGTAAAACTATATAATTGAGTTCTATAGTGTTTTTCTTTTCCTTCCTTTGGATGGCTAAGTATAGACAAGTGTGAGCATATATGCCTTCTTCATTAAATAAGTGCTTGCTTCTTAATTTCCCTTCAATTGTTTTTGAAATGTATTTTGGATCTCTTCCCACCCACTCCTAACCCCCACCACAGCCAACCATGTTTGAGGTGTAGCAAGAGCAGACTTTAGTACTCTGCTGTTTCTTGGATTGTTAGCTGCCCTTCAGGTGAAGAAAAAGCAGATACTCCTAGGTGAATAGCAGCTTCTGGCAAAAGGTTTTCCTAATACCACACCATACCACTAAGTTAATGTACCAGTTCTGATTGTTCAGATAGTACTGGCTAAAGTGGGGGTGGGGAAAATGCTGTAGGCTTTGTTGGTTTCATGCAACAACTGCTCCAGAAAAGAACAGAACCACAAGGGTGATGCTCCCTCCCCCCACATGTACTCTTTTCACTGGATTGATGAACTGCTTACTTCTGTTGCAGAATGTTCAGTGTGCTTGCTATTAAGGGAATGTGTGCAAAGCACATGAAGGAGAGGAGAAATGCAAGGGGAAAATGGGGAAAAGACAAGAAAATGAGGATGAAGGATACAGTCAAGAGTACAGCGTAGAAGTTTGGGGAAGATCCAGGAAAGGTGTGGAAAAAGTAGGTGCTTCCTACTGCTGTGATTAAGAAATGGAGGAGATAAATCTGACTTACAAAGCAGTCCAATGCGAGCAAGAAAACCTGGAGACTTTTGGCCACAGTTTTTTCTCATGCATCACAACCTCCTTTAAATCTTGCAACAGACTTGCGGAGTGCTACTCTGTGTATATGTTTCATGATGCTAACATATTTGTTTTTGTAATATAAATCAAAGGAGGTTACAGAAAAATAACTTAGAAAAATAGGTACTGGTGCACGGTTGGTCACAAAAGCATCTAAAGGCAGTTTAACAAAAAACTTCAAGTAAAGGAGGGGATTGATTTCTTGATGCTTCTTTTGGAACAGAGATGGAGAAGTCATTCATTCATTCATTCATTCATTCATCCATCCATCCATCCATCCATCCATCCATCCATCCATCCATCCATCCATTCAATTTATATGGCCGCCTATCTCAGATTCTTGACTTTATGGTGTTTTTAACACCATAAAACATAACAGGATGAGTTTGAGCATATGATTCCTGAGAAAGTGGACAGGGCTCTCTGTGCTGACAGCTTGGCCACCTATTTACTGGATCTCGGTCCCTCCTGGGTTGTGAAAGTAGTTGGGTCCATGCTATAGTGTTGGCCTTTTTGATGGAAGAGTGGTGCCCCCAGCCTTGAAAGAAGATGGTGTTGTACTCCCTCCTCAAGATGCTGTCTTTGGACCCAATGATCTTTGATAACTATCAGCCAATCTCCAACCTTCCCTTTCTGGGGATGGTTGTTGAGAAGATGGTTGGTCTGCAGTTGATGAGAATCCTGGAGGAAATGGATTATCTAGTCCTTTTTCAGTCAGGTTTCAGGCTGGGATTTAGTACTGGGACAGAACTGGTCATACTTGTAGATGACCTGTGGTGGAGCCAGAATGATGGTGGTACATCCATCCTTGTGCTCTTTGATTTCTCAGCAGCTTCAATACTGTTGACCATAGTGTCCTTCTGAGCCAGTCCCTGGATTGGGAATTGGGGGCGACGTTGTAACGTAGTTCTCTTCATTTCTCCAGGGCCGGTTCCAGTCAGTGTTGGTTGGTGGGGAGAGATCACTCCCTAGGCCCCTCCTGTGTGAGATATTTGGGGGTCTTCCTGGACTCACATCTCCTGCTCTGTGAGTAGGTGGCAGCTGTGGCCAGGAACACCTTTTTACAGCTTCAACTGGTGTACCAGTTGCGCTCTTTCCTAGATCGGGGTCCTGCACCACTGCATGCTCTACCAGCTATATCTTCTGGATGCTCTTCAAGGGTGCCCCATTATACTGCAGAAGTCCATTTGGGAAGTCACCAATGTATGAGTGACTTTGAGTAGAACCTCCTCATCCAGGAATGGGCGCAGTTGCATACAATAAGATGTGCAAAGGCCCTCCTGGCCATGGCTGCCACCTGTTCCTCAGACAGCCTGCACACTTGTATTCTGCTTGGGAAAGGTTCATGGATTCAGTGGTAGAGCAAACACTTTGCTAACTTAGGTTGAATTACATATCATTTGAATAGACCTGGATAAATAAGAAAGGACAAATGCTGCTGGATACTTGAAGGAGCTTCTGGCCATTGGACTAATATAATGTGGATATAATGTTCCCTCATCTGCTCCTCTGTGTGTGCTTCTTTTTTCTCACTTGTGAAATGGAAATTAGTGTTCTGCATTGGCATGCAAACAAAAGCTTGTCAGGCAAATTCTAAAAAAGGAAACAGTTGTAGGTGCCTACTTTATGGAAACTGAATCAGTGTTAAATCTTTTCTCATCTGTCAAAAATTTATGACACAGACCTTCCAGGATTGTACTGACTTCAGAATGCAAATTGGAGATTGCAGATATTTCTGGTTCCCCCCCCCCCACCAGTGTTTGTGCCTTTGAGCAACATGAATAGGTAGTCCTCACTTAAGGACAGTAATTGGGACCGGCAACTCCATCATTAAGCAACGTGGTTGTAAAGTACAACATAATGTGGCCACGCCAACCTAACTGCAGCAGTTGCGGTAGTTCCAGCTGCCATTGGTAAGCAAATCCTGCGTGGTTGTTAGACATGTCATCACACAATCATGATTTGTGACTCTGCTTGTCGAAAGCCAGCAGTGAAGGGTACAGATAGCAATCATGTGACTGCAGGGACACCGCAACAGCTGCAACTACGAGGAGCAGTTGTAAGTCTCATTCGGCACCATCGTAACTTCAAATGGTCACTGAATGAGTGGTCATTAAATGAGGACTACCTGTACTGAAATATTCCACTGTACAAATTCAGCTAAGGACCATCTTATTAACAGCAACTCCAAAACAGCTTAAATCACTCTTGAGGGCCAGTTTTATATAGTACTTAATACAAGAGTTTGCCTCACTGTGTTAAGAGCATACAGGAATTTTTGCAAACCTTTTTACTTTATAAAAGTGTTTTGTACCTTGTTAACTCCCTTTTTTGTGTGTGCTCCATAGTATGTCTCTAATGCCTTTATTTTCTTTCAGTTCACAATATGCATGTTATTTCCTGTCCACTGCTGAAGATTTGCACTTCCATTTCTTCTCCCTTTCTGTTTCATCTATAAACAATATTTCCCCTTCTTTTTCTTTCCACTCAACAGAAGTACTCAGACTTTCTACATCTCAGCTCAGCATTCCTGCTTCTTTCTTTGCATTTCTTGGGGGTTTTTTTCCTCCCCCTCCCCTGTTACTTCTATTTCTCTTCACTGGATTTAGTAGAATGTGCTAGTAAATGCTGCAGCTCAGTTGGGCTTCAACAGAGTGGAAAAAATGATGCTACTCTGCTGCAAACATGTGATTCTAAGATGATGCAGAATGGGGAAAATGGATGTTGCCATCATAGCCACCCAGTTTTGATATGCATAGTCCCACTGCTTACATTCTGGTGTGCTTGGAGCTATTATGAGACAAATACTAGTGTTGAGAGTTCTTCCATGGTAAATGTTTTTACATAGAATAAAAAAGGCTCTCAAACATGGAATGTTCATAGGAGGTAGGAAGTCATGATCCATTCAGGCCTTCTTTGGATATAGCTCTTTCACAATAAATCAAGATGCTTAGCTTGATCTGAATCTGCTGAATGACTACATGACTTCATATGCATGTATGACTAAATCAAGATTTGTGTACATCCTAGTTTATTGAACAAAAAAATGGCTAGACTTACAGATTGAACTAAGCCATAATGTGGTTTCTATGGTTTTGGCTTAGTGTAATGTGGGAACCTAGCTAATATGGTTTGTTTAGTGAGCCATAGTGAAACATAACATGTCTAAGTACAAAGTATAAGTCCAGCTTTAGTCTTGCTGGTAAGCAAAGAAATTATGAGCATTTAATAATTTAATGATCTTCTAAGCCATTAATGTCTGTGTGTATCTGCTCATATGTGATACATTAAAACAGATTAATGTTTATCTTTCTGGCTTCCCATGAACTTTGAACACTTTCTCTCGATAAATTCTACAAACGAAGGGTGAGAGAGTAGGCAGGGGAATATAGTAGAAAATTATCTGTGGATTTTGCCTAAACCATCATCATGTAAATGCATAAGCAGTCCTCTTACCAGCATCCTGAACACAAAATAACCCTAGGAAGAGTCTTGTATCTTGTTTCTGGAATGTACAAACTAGCCAAATTGTGATGAATCTTGTGGCCTGCAAATTGCTGTCACAGCAGTTGTATCTCCGTTGTGCCTGGTACCAACCTTATTGATATTTCACTGGGCATTTATGAATGATTGACTGTGAGGAATGTGTTCATGTTGTTTCCTTTGTTGCTATTGGTTTTAATGATTTTTAATGATGTCTGAGTAAACTTTTGGTGGTTAACTAACAACATTACTTACTCTGAAATGTTTTTGTGAAAGATGGGGTACAAATGAAGCTAAATAAATAGTCAAGTGTATCAGATGTATCAGATTTCTTTCCCCTTTCATTTACTACCTGACTTTACTCTTATTCCTGCTATCTTGGAGAGCTCATGTCTTCTTTTCTCCATAGGATGGTACGGCCAAGGTTGACCATCTATGTTTGTCAAGAGTCACAGCAGTTGAGAGATCAGCAGAAACATGAAGATGGGGATGCAGCCAATGGAACTTTTTTCGGTAAGGGCATTGGGAAGGTAGAGTCTGCATCTTATGTGGCAGAGGGAACTGTAGTATCTTATAATGGGATGATCTCTTCAAGGAGATGTTAGACCTGTGGTGATGGGAGTGATGCCATAAGATACAGCAGTGACCAGAGTTGTAGTTACAGTTGTAGTTAATCCTTGATTTTGTTGCTACCAAAATTTCCCACTTCCATTCATCCAGTTAATCCTAATATGAGCCACAGCCTTTAAATTATCACTGCTTATTAGGCTATATGTAGATCTCATGACAGTTTCGTATCTTCTGTGTATCATGGAGATTACAATGTCTGTTGGAAGTGATAAGAGGTGTTCAAATAGTCATTTATTTGTCAGGGAATGTGTACATTTATTGTGAATAATAATCCGAATAAGATTATAGCAAAATTTGTTGTGGGTTACTGTAGAATATGAGGAAAATGAACTTAATGACTAAAGGAATATAGTATTGCTGTTTGCTTTTTTTAAGCACTTTCTCTCTCATCCTAGTTAAGGTCAACTTGGAACTATCCCTTGTTCATTCTTATTGCCTCTGTAGTTTACCATGCAATCTACTTAGAAGAATTGACTGCTGTAGAGCTGACAGAAAAAATAGCCCAACTCTTCAGCATTTCCTCTCAACAAATCAGCCAGATCTACAAACAAGGGCCTACAGGGATTCATGTACTCATCAGTGATGAGGTAAGAGTACTGTGATAGTCTGAAGATATTTATGAGAAGTTTGGGAATTTAATAATGTTGGAGGCTCACTCTGATTTTTTATCTAAAAGAAATGGAATATTTCTTCATCTGCCAGATTATAAATTGCAGTAAGCCACAGTGTAGTTTGGAATCATTTGGAATCTCAACATCACGTGATGGGCACGCTTAACAAAATTAATGCCATGAGAGACTTTTCTATTCACAAAACAACTCACATGATAGCCATTCACAAACACTTATTTAATAGAAGGCAAGCTAGTCCACCAGGATCCTCTCTATCATCCCAATAAGACTTTTGTGAGATCTAAAGGCATTGCTGTGAAGAGATATGATATTCAAAACTAGAGATCATTCATTCATTCATTCATTCATTCATTCATTCATTCATTCCAATTTCTAGGGCTGCCCTGTAAGCAATGCAAGATAGCTTACAAAGAGGATTTTAAAAAATCAAGATAATGAAACAGCCAGACCAGGGAAGACAAAACTCAAAATGTATAACATTACAGCAAATTCACAAATCATCATTTGCAATGCCTGTAGGAAGACCCAGGTTTTTAAGGCCTCTCTAAATGACAGCGGAGAGAGTCATATGGTCCTGAGAAGGAATGCAGCATGCCAGCTTCCCACTTAATTTTTTAAAACACAGATCTCTTAGAAACAAGTCAAGTAGACTGAGGAGCCTGGTGGGCATCAAAGGAGATGTCTGAGGTACGCATTGGTGTCCACAGGAACTTCATTGACTGTCTCTGGCTCAGCATGTTGTATTATCACAAATACGATTTTGTTAAGCAAACTATGGTATTAGTAGAATGCATGGACTCAACCCCGAATTGAATTGCATGTACTGTAACACAGTCCCTCTTGAAATGGTTAGGATTTCGATTACTTGATTTTGGGTCTACTGTTCATTTGTCTGTTGATTCTCCTGAGACTTAAGGAGGAAAATAGTACCTGAATCTTAACCCATCTGATCAAGTTAGACTGAAAAATAAAACTGACCATATTAGAGCATGTGCTTTTCAAAAGATAAAACATATACGGGTAGTCTTTGCTTACCAACTGCTTATTCAGTGACCATGCAAAGTTACGACAGTGATGAAAAAGGAGATGTATGTCTGGTCCTTGAACTTGTGGCCATTGCAGCGTCTCTGCAGTCATGTGATTGCAATTCAGGCACTTGGCAACTGGCATGCATTTACAATGGTCACAGTGTCCTGCAGTCACGTGATCACCATTTGTGACCTTCACAGCTGGTTTCTGACAAGCATGGTCATGTGATGTTTCACTTTATGACTGCATCACTTAGCAATGGAGTAGCCAGTCCCAATTGCGGTTGGTAAGTGAGGACTTCCTATATAGCCATATCTCTCTCTTAGAAGAATCCAAGAGTTTCTTCTGCATAAATTTACACTTTTTAAAAATCTGTATTAAAAATTAATATGCATTTTTGTGTATTTTCTCTTATATGTTGGATTTTTGTACTAATATTTCCCTAATTTTTAAGGGAATTTGGAATAATGCAAACATTATAATCGGGAAGTGTGGATTAAGCATGTACTGAATTTTCATGCTCATTCCTACCTAGGCGTGCAAGATCTACAATATCTTTTTACTAAAACCTGCAGTCCACTAGGCTAGAATATTGACTGTGCACAAAACATTAACTTTTAAAATTATGTATCTTCATATGTTAGCTAATTGATAATTAGGTATGTAGGAATTATGCAGCTCTGCAACATTTAGGCATGGGTGCAGAGATCAACATTTTGTGAATTACAACTTTTGTGAGTCATTGCTTGCTTAATACAATAAAAGCTTTTTTCCTTAACTGACTATTTGTTAAGAAAGAAAGAAGTATGGACAATATTTAGGATTTGAACACCAGAAAAAAACAAAGTAACAATTCTTTTCATGCTCTGAAGTTCCTTGTATCTAGAAAAAACACTGCAGGATAAATAGGTATTTTACACAGTGCTGATTTCTTGATCCAAGAAACATGCTTCCTTGCCTAATCAGTGTTTGCTTCCACTTTTCCCCAGTGTTTTACCATGAGACAGTTCTTTCTGTATCTTCAGAATAGGATTAGAATTTAAGAACTTGTAGCTTTGTAGTCCTGTGTTTATTTGTGCTTTAACTTAATCAGAGGAAAGAAATTCATTGCAGGCTGGATATAAGAAGCCAGACTGGATTGGCTCGTCGCAATCATCCTAGACATAATTCTAAATGATCCAAAGGAAAATGAACTGTGTCAATTTAGCAGAATCCAGATCATCTCTAAAAGAACTTGAACTTGGGAGAATGGAAACTAAGGTGACTGGTAAATGTGAACTGATACAGAGGTGAAATAAGAAATAGAGGTTTCTTGCCTTGGAGATAACCAAGCTGTCCTGCAAAAGGGTCAGTGTGAACCTCTGGGTGTACACTTGCCTTTCCTCATTCTTCATCTATAAGGGAAGGAAATGTCACTATTGGCTATTGGCAAAGTACATTAATGTGTGTGTTGCTTAAGATAGGCACAGTGAATAGTGGCTTGATCTCTCCAGGCTCTTACTTTTTATTCCTGTTTTAGATGATACAGAACTTTCAAGATGAATCATGTTTTGTCTTGGACACAATGAAAGGTACTCATTTATTCAGTGAACAGTAATGCATGTTATTCAATTCTTTATTTTTTCTGAAAAACTTACAAGTCCTATTCTTTTGCACCATAAAATATCCAAATCAGCATGCATGGAGATTAATGTACTATATATAAGCTTCTGTCTTTTAGATGAAAGGTGGGTGAAGAACAATAATGGGATTCTGCTCATGTTCATCCAGAGTCTGTTGATGTGCTTTTTTTGCAGCTGAAACCAATGACAGTTACCACATCATCTTAAAATAGATGGGGACTTGACCTTCTTGCATCTGCTCTGCATATACAGCTTCATTGTCAGTTTTGGCAACTGGACACCAGCAGAGACCCATCTTGCTACCACAACATGTTGTCTCCTGTTAGGTGAACAATGTGTAATGTACAACTACTGGCTTGTAGTAGATACCAGTCATAAGCACAGAGCTGCTTATTTGTAGTTCAGTGATATTATTACACTTGTTTGCTCATTAAAACTGCCAGACTGTCCAGTGATGGAACTTTGCAATTATGTGTAATAGAAAGAGGGTTGTGTGAAGCTGTCTGCAGACTACAACCCTAGTACTTTAACAGACTAAACCTTGTTGTTGTGATGGATATCTGGGCACCCTAGGAATTGTGCATCCATTCTGGGGAAACACTTGAAGGCCTTTATCTCTCAGTTGATAATGACAAGTCTATTTTTAGCAAATTTTGGATTGAAAATTTGTTCTTGTTCTGACTTTTTCAGAACTTGTTTGAGATAAAGATCTGTGTACATAAAGGTGCTCATATACATACATATGTGAATGATTTCTCTTACTAGTACCAGTTAGGAGAAAGTCATGAGTTTATGAAAACTACCTACATAGGGCTTCACTTGACACTCCTGTTGAAGAGGATTCGGAGGCAAAAAAAGAAATGAGGAACTAAATATCCAGGGCTGTCTGCTGTTTACTTAAAGACCTCAGCTCCCAAGGAAGAGAGAAAAGACCATGTTAAAAATCAGCAACAAAGTATTGGGATGACTTATTTGGGATTATGTTGAACTGATGTAGAATTTGGAATGAAATCCTACAGGAATTCACTGTCCAAGAATAGGCTCATACAGCAAGAATTTTATAATGCTTATTGAAAAGCTTGTGATCACTCCATGGTGACAAAGTGCCTGCGTGTTTGTTTCCAGGGCAGCAACCAGTCTCTTATAAAAAGGTCTGCACATTTTGAAATGGATGCCAAAATGGATGCATTCTCTGTGTCTTGGAGGGAAAGATGGGGGAACTATTTTAGCTACAGGAAATAATGTCCTCAAATTACAAGTGGACAACAAGTCTGAAGAACAAAGCCAGACTCTCCGTAACCTTTCCAGTCCCCCTAGCAAAATGACAAATCTCTTCAAGCTGCAATCTCACATCACAATAAGAGTGTAATGTGCTCTTCCATAAACTAGGTTGTCTTCCTAGTCAGTAGACATAGGCCAGGAAGCTTATACAGGCTGAATTTAACCTAAGGCTGAGAGTTTGAGAAAAGGGCTTTCATTTTATTAAATGGAAACCTAGTTATGTGTTTCCTGGTAGTATCAGATTATTTGAGATGTTTTTCATTTTAAATGAGTTACGTGAAAATTATTTAAATAAACTGGATACTGGGTTAAGAAAAGAAATAAATTCTAAAAAGAGACCTGTAGCTTTGCCGTCTTTAAGTAGAATCTAAAAATGTTAATTCCCAGCATTATACTTGATGCAGTAATAAAAACCAGCTTTATTTCAGATTGCCTTTGGAGCTCTGATTTATATTATGGCATACTCCCTGCTCCACCTCCCAGGATGGTTGCCAACCTAAATTAGGATGTTGTTTGCTTTAAGAAAAGCTACAGTTCTGCACCAGAAACTCATGTGGTCCATCAGGATGCTTGAGCAGACTGGACATAGTGATAAAACTAAATGAATGGTGACCTACAGATTTTCATTATTCCAGTTAATGGATTGTGTGCATAGACATAGCAGTAGCAGAGTTTGTTGACAGTTGATTGGTAGAGTCCCCAAATTAGTCTTGAAGCAGTCATCCCAGACGTGCCTTGCACTATGACAGGGCTTATAGTGCTCCTAGTTTTATGGTATGTGTCCAGAAGACAGCAGCCTGGCTTTGGGATTTCAGTTCAGTAAAATGTAGCTTATTAGAACCTGAGCAAGCCTGGTCACTTGTTTATTGTCCCTCCTTTTCCCTGGTGTGTATCCAACTTCAGAGGAAATCGCTTTGCATCTTAAGCCACGGTTCCCCAGTTCAGAGGTCATGGGAAACTGTGCCTCAACTCTTTTTATATCAAGCTATAGAACTAGGATCAAATTGACAAACTTTTTGAACTGACCATCATTGTCCTTCATACTCAGTCTGTCAAGCATTAGATAATAGTGCATAAGTGACAGCTTCATTTTTGCTTCCTTTCTCAAACCTGTGCTAAATCACTTGGGGAATGATTATATTTTTTTGTCTGAGGGTGGTTTGCCATTCTTCCTGGAACTGTAATGATTTGTCATGTGTTTTTGTTTTCGCTAAACCATTGAATGAAACGATGAGCTATAAAACATGGCTGTGGAATTCTTTTTTAATTCTCTTGTGGAACCTTGTATTGAAATTGTGGGTAACTGCAGACCAGTAAAAAAAGAAGCTGCCACAGTAGATTGAAATCGTATCCAGGTGCCCCGTTGGGGAAACTAGTGAGATTATATATGAGAATGAGAGCGCCTGTGTGGTGTGAAGGTGCTGAGCAACCATGCATGTTAGTCTCCCTTAGGCATGGAGGTGGGATACGTGGCCATTCATTCTCTCTCAGTCTTGGACTGGAAAGTCAAAACGCAACTGCCTCTCAACCAGCCACTGGACCAGCATGGAAGATTACACTCCATACCCTTCAGTGAACAACCTTCATGCTTTCATCCTGCAGTGGACTGATTCATGCTAAACACACACACAGACACAGACACACACACACACACAGAGGGAGTGGTTTAGGGCAAAAAGTTATATTTTAATCCTTTAATCATGATGACCAGTATCATGAGACAAATGTGTCATTCTTGTTTTAAGCTTTGCTTTATTATACTTTTATTTTCTGGTATGCAAGATCATATACACTTCTAATGTGCTTCCATGGTCATATGATTATATTATACCCACATTCAAGTGGTACTGTTCAGTATGTGAGGAATGAGTAGAGGCAGTCATTCCCAGAACCCTTAAACACCAAACACTTTTCTTAAAAAAAAACTGAGTAAGGGAAGTGGAGTTCCATTTTTCTTTTTGTTGCTGTTTTGCCATACCCTTAGTAAATAAATAACCCAGTTCACTTGCCTAGTAGCAGCCCAGCTGTTAGTTAAGGCAGTAGGTACCCTTCCAAATCACTGCTTTGCTGATCCATCAGAAGATTGTTTGGAACTTGTGTTAACTGATGTGTGGAACATTAATTGTCATGTTTCAAAAATTTCTTTCTCCAGAATGGATTTTTCTCATGCTTTCATGGACTTCAAAATAAACCAGAGCAACTGGACACTTTTTTCTTTGGCCTGGGGCATGTGTTCTGAACATGGGCTGGATCAGCATTTCCTTGACAGGCACTTTTTAAAATTATGCTTTGATCCAGGACTGTAGGAAAGGTGGAAAGGAGCTGTTTCCTTTGGGACTGTCCCAACTCCTTTTTTTCTTGTTACAAAGATACTGTACATAAGAGTTACATAGTCGCCTAATAAAGGAACCTTCCTTCAAGATTTTAAGTTGGGGTGGGAACCCTGAGTCCTCTTTACAGCTCTTTACAGATTTCACTGTGAGTCTTCAGTGGCAAACAGGGCAATTTTCTGCAACTTACATTTGGGGCACTTTTGAGGGTAGAGATGGATTATTGAGGCAAGCTGCTCCCAAATCCAAAATAAATGGAAAAGTAGGGTGCAGGTCTGACCCCTGCCTGGATCTTTATCAAAAGGTCTTCTGTGGCTTTCCAGAAGGTAGAATTGTAGCTCCTGAACCACTAGAAGTTGCTCTCCCTGTTTTATGCCAATGAATATTAAAGAATTACATACCAGCTTGGCACTTCTAAATTTTAGTCACAATTTAATACATTCCAAGTGCCTTTGACTTTAATAGGCACTACATTCACACTCCAGAGTACTCTTTGGAATCAAATCTGAAGCACTGCACAGCCCTAATATTTAGCTTTTTACTGGTTCATTTCACTTTTATCCCCAGTGTACTCTTGGATTTCTTTAATACTGCCTTTGCTACAAGCCTAATTAAGCTGTTCAGAAATTAGAGGAAAGGTAACTCCCAAGTATTTCAACTACTATGTTTTCTGAGGGATAAAGCTTGTGTGTGTATGTAATGTTAGAAACACAATGAAGGTTTACCTAAACTATTGGAATAAGTGGAAATCCACTGAGAATAGGAATGAAAAGGAAAAGAAGAAAGGATAAGCAGAGCAAACATGTTATGTAGCAGTTGAATTTTGTGATAAACATTCTGTATTCCATGTTCAAAGTGCTCAACTGATTTTTAAATATCTTTTCATATAACTGGATGCTTCATTTTGGTTGCATAATAGTTTTAGCAATGCAAAATAGAGATTTTTTTATTTTTATTTACTCATAGGGAAAATACTTTGTAGCTGGAAATGGTGAGTAGAAAACATAATAGAGTAGATCTACAGTGAAGAATGAGAATTGCTATAGATTTTTGTAAAAAGCTGTTTACTAAACCTATTATGCATTTACAGTTCTAGCAATGTTAGCAGAAACCTACTTTTCATGATCATTTTTGAAAAATATTCTTAACATTGGGGAAGACATTCTGTGCAGGAGAGAACGTAAGGTACAAGTATAGATCAGCTGTTGCAAAATTGAAAGCAAGAAATATAAGGGCCAGCAGTAGTAACCTCTAACATGGAAGTAACCCCTGCAGCGTGTGGAAGTACAGGCATTTAATTGTAGTAAATTACTGTGGCTCAGAATGTATTTGCCACTGTGGAAACATTCTGAATTAAGAGTATAGATGAGACCAGCAGGAGATCTGCCTACCAAGGAGACAATGTGTGCATAATCAGCTTCATTAGTAAGAGATCCAGATAGAAAAAAGTCCATGCTATGTTTGTGTTCTGTGACTGAGCAATAATAGAAGGAGGCTGAAGAGAGTGTCTGTACATGTTAAAATCCTAACAATATCTGGAGGTTGCAGCCAGGGACAGTTGAGCCACAACTGCATTAATTTATAGTGCTGTTGCAGTCCTGAAATTATGTGCTCTTGCTAAATTGCAGAAAAAATATTACCATTTTTCCTCTATTGTAAAACATATCTACTAGGATTACTGACAAAGAGTACTGGTTTGCTTAATAGACATCGATCTCAGTTAAAAATACAGGGGTGCATATCAGATGTGAATGTCCATCACAGTGATAGCAGGTAACTAGTTAAACAATATAAACTGGCCTTTCCCATAGCCATTTGGCCATGCTGGTTTGTATGAGTTATATTCTGGCATCTTTGGAAAGCATAGCTAGGGGGAGGATGGTACACAGTAAATGGTAACTGAGAACTACTCTATTAATGGCGCTGCCTAGAGTTTGACTCTAGCTCGTAGTTGAAATCTGACCTTGTTTAAACATTAAGCATCCCAGCTATAACCTCTTCATAATTCTAATATTGAAATGCATATTACTGCTTCTAGGCTTTCTGACACTCTCCTGAAAGTCAATTTCTGACTATTTTTTTGCCTAGAGAGATTCTTAATTTATCCATATCTCAACTCTTGGGCCAAATTAATTAAATTTACATAGCAGAGGCTACAAAAATTATGGTGAGAATGCTGACAACAAAAAATAGTGATATGAACCAAATCCTACTGTGAGGGGTTTGCTTTTGTTCACCTTTTTAAAAACTATTTAACAGACACCTTACATACTGGGAACACTTACATTCCTCCATAATAGTGTTTATGATAATTAGATCTGAGTTTTCCTATTTGTTCAATTTATTTTTATGCTCTTGGTTTCATTCCTTTTGTAATTTTCAAAGAATATAAAAGGATCTTAAAAACAAGAAAAGGAAACTGATTGTGGCTTGTCATCTAGTCTAAGCCATTTAATACTAAGCCATTATTAACATATCGTGAATATGATCTTTGGATTCTATGTCAGTTCTAAGTGCATGTGCACGTACTGCTAGATGGCTTTAATTTTATCCTATACTCTGATGAAGTCCAAAATGGTTGGTTGCAAAGTAAAATCAATTTGTGACTCAGATTGTTAAGTCCCAAACACATCTTTCCTTCCATATGGAAATTGGCTATCTCTCCTTCAACTATCTGCTCTATTAAGTAGGGCTGAATTTTGCACTTGTTCATTGTGCCAACAGGCACATTTCCCCAAATGTATTTTCCTTTCTTGCCACTCCATCCAGTGGTGAGCAAAAGTGTTGCACTGTTTAAGATCTGGGCACAGATTGCTCATGCATACAATGAAAATGCAGTGTTTTTCTTAAATTGAATGTTAAGTCTAATCTTGAAGGGAGTGTAGAGACTAATCAAAACTTTAAAATGGAACTACGTAGGAATATTAAATGAATTTATTCCTCATTTTTCTTCTGTCCTGGAATCCAAGGCAGTAAACATATGACATACTTTCACTTAGAGCTTGATTGGATCCATACCTATAATTTCAACAGAAGGGCTGTATTTCAGGAATAAGTTCTTTTGAAATGTATTGGGACTTGAGTGTCAGTAACTGGATTCACATATTGTGCTAAGCCTTAATGATAATGCAGTTCTTGATCTTGGCTTCTTACAATAAATCCATCTATGATTTATGGGTTAGTATTCTGTGTAACCAGGCCAATATGGCTTGATAAAACGTGATTTAGTGTAATGTGTAAATCCAACCTCTATTTGAAGGATTGTTATTTTGTCATCACTATACTCAAAAGTTTCACGTTCTTGTTGCTGCAATTTATGGCTTAACAATTACTCTAAAGCACAGATTTCATGGTTGAGTACAGCCTCCTGTTTTTGGGACTATTTAATTTGATTAACATTCTGAAGGTCTAGAAACTTGCATATTTATAAAGGACCATTACAGTTTTTATAGGTTCTGATTTGTTTTCATAATGGTCCAATTGGCAATTTTGAATTTATTTTTTTAAACAGTATGATCAGTGCGCCTGAGTACACTGAGGCAAATATTAAACTGTATGTTATCTTCTCTAGTCTTATAACAGAATTGATCTATCTCTCTCACACACAGATTTTTTGTCATCTTAATGCATATGGTGTCTCCCTTTTCCGCTCAGATTCTCAACTGATCCTTTCTTCTGACCCTTCTAATTGGTTGCAGCATAGTGACTGAATCTATATTAATTCAAAATCAAGTGAACTAAACTTGGTTTTAAATTGAGACTACAATTACAGCCATAAATAATTAGCATAACACCCATTGAACACAGTGGAGCTTTTAAATCCTGAAATGCAGTTGTTCACTTGGTATTACTTAAGATTCTCAATCCTATCCTACATCCACATTTTTATCTTGTTTTTTTGTTGGTCAAAAGAAACTCTGGCCTACAAGCTCTGCAGATGTGTCATGACTGCAGAGCATGATAAAATAGCGCCCTCCCCACCCACGAACACATCCTAAATTCAAGCAGTTCTGAAAAAGCGCCCCTCCACCATCTAGAACATAAGATTATCTTGTTTTTAAAATTAGACTCACTCAGAATAAGATGGCAATTTGAAGTTACCGGCTGGGAACCCCCTGAATCGTTTATCACTAGGCTTGTTCAGTGTTTTTATTTTTTTTCCAAGCAGCACTTTCAGCGAAAACTACGAACAACCAGTTTGCATTCTGGGACCTAATTTTAGGGAGAGCTGGAAGAAGCGGATGGGTTTCATTTCCCAGCGTTCAAAGCGCTACGTGGTTCTTTTCATCCTCACCTCAGATGCCGCCGTTACCTGGACCAACTCTCGCCCCCCTCCAACGTTCTATTGCGCAAGCACCGCCCTTCTGAGGGTGACTACGTTTCCCATGCTGCCACGCAACCGCAGCGCGCGCGCACGGGGGCGGGAGAGGCTGGAGCGCGTCACGTGGCGCGGCTCCCTATAAAAGGCGACGCTGCGCCGGCAGCCCTATTGTTATCACCGAGCGAAGTTGGGGATGGTGGTTTGCCCGGTTTGGGCCGCCGCTGTGCCTGCCAGAGCCGCCGCTGCCGCCCTTGCTGCCCATTTCCCACTCCCTCCCCTGCGAAGGCACGGAGCTGCTACTTCAGCATCATCCCCTGCTTAGGGGATCTTGGGCTTTGCCCTGCAGCCCCGGCCTGTGTAGAGGGAAGGGAGGAGGGACCGGCGGGCGGGAGGAACCCCTACCCGGTGAGTGGCTGGATTCAGCTGGGCCGGCCGGCTGGCTGGCTGGCTAGCGTGAAGAGGAGGGCGTGCCTTGCAAGGGGCTGGGCTACTGGGCTTTTCGCGGTGAGGGCGGGAGGAAAGAAGCGGCCAGGAGACCCTTCCCCGGTAAAAGACCCGAAGGCGCTGCGACGCCGTCTTTGCGCGGAGGTCCCCCGGTGGGTGATTCTCGCCGCCCTGGCCCTTCCTTGGAAGGATGGGCAACGCTGCGCTTGAAGGAGGGTGGAGAAGCGCCTCATGCACCCCTCGTCGGGGCAAGGATTGTTTGGGAAGGGGGCGGGGGGGAGAAACCGTGCCTCACCCTTTTACGTTGCAGGATGGAGGAGACAGACTTCCCTTTGGCGTTCGCGTTTGAGTCCCCTGCCATGCTTCGAGGTCTGTTTTGTCGCAGGCCTTATCTCGCTGACTGAAATAGAGGCTGGGATTGAACGTTGTGTCTCTGTGGTGATTCGGGAGCAGGTCCCTCTCCCTTTAGTTGCCCTCATATCCTGAGCCTGATCAGAGGGCTTCTGTGTGTCTGCACGCGCCAGAGAGGAGGGCTGGTGCTGTCTGTCAACCTGAGTTCAATTTGCCTAAAAGGGAGGTTACAGCTAACCTCAGTAAGATAAACCTCCCTCCCTTGGAGTTTAGTGTGTAGCTACCTGAAGGTGAGGCTGGTAATTATCTCTTGCTGCAGCATTAAAATAAAACGTTTGAGGAGGGGAGGGGTGGTTTTCAAAATGGGACCTCCACCTTGTGTAGGTAATCTGCATGTGGAGGTGAAGTATGGCGGGGAGGGCAGGGGAAGGGTTCATTATTTGAGGCTGCATCACTGAGCCGAGGGTATCCTCCAAAAGCCTATGGAAGATGATCTATCTCCATAGGCTTTTGGAGGATACTCTTGGCATATGTATATATGTGTGCCAAGAATATCCTCCAAAAGCCTATATATATAGAGAGAGAGAGGGAAAATGTTAAGTTTTTAGGAATTTTTGGTCCTCTGATTTGATTTTTATAGGTACTTTTGAAAAAGCAGTTTTATTCCTGTATAGGCAAAGATATATTGCCAGTTTTCATTCTTTAGTCTAGAATCAGGGGAAGACATGGATGGGGTTAACTAAAAGAGACAAATTATGGGTGGCATTTGTGGGGCAGTGCCTCTACCTTGTTGTTGGATTTTACAGCAATTCCCTTCATGTGATGTTTATGATACGTACTTCAGGGATTATCCCTGTACGATGGAAGATATTCTGAAAGATAGGTGAAAATGATGATTTAGAACAAGAGTGGGCTCAAAAGATAGCTTATTTTGAGTTGACTTTGGCCTTGAGGTTAATTCCTAGTGTTGGGTTCCTGGGAGTCCTAAAGAAAATCTAAATGCTACAGAAGGCTCTCTTTTTGGAAGATTCTAGAAAATATTTTAAGTAGTACTCCTACTCCCTTATGGCTATGCCCTAGAATTAGAGGGCACATACATTATGAATTAATTACGGTAAATATGAAGGTGATGAATGAATGTTTTTGTCTTACCGAGTTATTAACACTAAAATAAAGGATTTCTCTTTTCATTCTGAAAATATTGATGAAATATTATAAAAACAGGCTTGGAAAAAGTAACCTTAAATGGTAATTATGTTAGTCTGGTAAAACAGGGATTTTTCATGTGAAATTGTCTGTTAGTGAATGTATTGCAACAACCATTTCATAAAAGATGTGACATAGGCTTGGAAGTAGGTTGTGTACATATACAGGTTCAGAGATTTGCCAAATTAAGTAAAGATGGTAAGAACAAAAATCCAAAGATACAAACCATAACCTGTTCATTAAAACGTTCGTTCATTCACTCATTCATTCATATATATATAAATCAAACCAAAAATGCAGATGCTCGGTAGGATACCCAAATTTTTATTTGGCCATAATATACCACCATTAGGTGTTGCCTCTTGCTGTATAAATTTGGATATTCCTGCATTATGTTACATTCGATAATTTTCAGGTAGTGCAAAAACTTCTGAAGCATTGGAAGCCCAGAAGAAATATTAAGGATCCCAGTTTTTTATAAGCTCCACAAGCTAAGAGGAGGAAAGGAATAAAGAGGACTATGCAGGATTTTAGATTCAGAGGGAAAAGGTGTTTTGGAGTACACAGGAACACCTGCTACCAAACCAAATGTGTCTTCCTGATGCAGCTGTGGAGGGCAGCCATGTGATCCTAGGAAAGGCCGTAACTCTATCCCTGTCCCATGTGCTTCATAACACTTTTTTTTATATATATATTTGAGTCCAAAATCCTGCACATCCCTAGGAATTATTCACTTCATCCTGGGTTTCAAGATCTTCTGATAATTTCTCAGATTGGGTCAAAATATGAAAATAGATAATCTGGAATTGAGAATAGGATTCATTGCGTTCATATTGTGGAAACAGGAATATCGCTATTAGATGCTCACTGCTCATGATGTGGTGAAGAACTTGAAGGAATGGTGATGAGAGTCTTACAAAATTTAAAGTAAGTCATCATACTCATAACTATTTAATTGTATGTGGAGAACTGTGGGAGAGATTCATTTCATATTTTTGCATAAATGAAGTTGCCAGACTAGTTCCTGCTGATAATCAGCCTTTTCAACTATTTCATTACTTGAAAATTATTTAACCCAGCTCAAAATTCTGTTTCAAAATCCTGCAGTCAAACCTTAGAGGAAAAAAATACAGTTGGTAAGATTTTTATTGTGCTTTTTATAATTTAAGCTGTGGTATTATATATTTATAGATTTGCCCTACATAACATTAATAAGGGTTAGATTATTTGATAAACAAAATGAAATTGTCCCAGGTAAATAACAGAACAACCTGTCTTGAGATTTGTCCAAAAGTATGTCCTCTGTCGATCAATAGCAGTGATGTTACAATAGTGGCTCTTCTAGAATGCAATCTTTCAAGGTCTTACTGATGTAAGGAGCATCTGATTTATATAAAAAAATTAATGGCTTTAATTGTATATAATATTTTTGTAGTAATTCATAAGTATTTCTTGAATGAAAACAAAACCGTACAGCTTGGAATTTTAAATCTTGTTTTTCTTCAGTTACTATTAAGTGGAGGTCATACATGGTTAAAAATATGTTTTTAAAAAGTGAGGTCAGCGGACACAAATGTTGAACATATATATTTAAAATATTATTTTATATTTGTATTAGATTATGTAAATCTGTTTTTTTCTGAGCATGTTAGAGTAGCATTCATGGTTGCCATTCTTTCCCATTTGATTTTCATGATAGTTCTGTAAATTAGTTTAGCACCATGGTCATCCAATGAGTAGCATGGCTAAATCAGGATCTAAATTCCAGCCACCCAAAGCCTGGTTCAGTTTCCTTCCTTATCTAGCACTTGCTTAAATTACTAACAAGAACATTGGAATTTGTCCTATGATTTCATTGAGGATTCAGCAAGCTGTTTTTCTTGCATGTAACTGAACTCTTCTAGAATATGATGACACAACAGTCCAGTGATTAACATCTTTGACTTGTACCTGACAAGCAATCTGTTGTAATCTAAATGACTAATTTGGTTAAAAATGAAAATGTAGCAAATTTAATACATTAGACTGGTCTTGCTATTAATACATTGTTTCTGTAGACTGATTCTGGGGAGATGGGAACCTGACAGGAAGGGAGGAACTTTTGGTTTGGGAAAAATCACCCCTGGGTGAAAATCTCTGTAACTATTCAGGGGGAAGACCTAGGAAATAAATATAATAAATCAAAGTCAAAAGGGTAAGGGTGCACGATATAGAAAATTCAAGGGTGAGTCTGCATAGGTGCTTATATGCATATGCCAGAAATCTCTAAGCCAAAAGGAAGCACTGAGTGTTTGACATTACACAGAAAAGACAGATGTAGGGTACAGTTATCTCTGGATATATATTCAGGAAGGGTACAGTGGGAATGGAGCTGCCTTGTATGTCAGAGAAGTCCTGGAGTTCCATAAAGTAGAAGACACAAATGAGGCAGACTTTTCTAGTGAACAACAGTGGATTCCATATCAATTTGTAAAACCAAATTGTTAATAGGAGTGTGCTGTCACCCACCCACCCCCGAACCAAGAAGCTGAAGCTGATCTGTAGATGAAAAATGAAATTAGAGAGGCATATGAAAAAGAAACTTTGATTTAACAGACTTCACTTTGGTGGATGCAGCAGATCAGATTTCCATCCAGACAACCCTCAAAATAATAGATGCCAGTTGCATCTAAAGTAGTCTCGATGAGGCAGTTAAATTTACATTAATTTTACTTTAAATTTAACAGCATCTGTGGTAATTTACGTCATTTTCTTACATCCTTATGCAAATGATATAAATTGCCACAGTGATGTGCTTTCATATTTAGCAGATATTTTAACTGCAGCTAACACCTCCCCCAAATGGTCTGTTAAAACAAGGTTTCGCTATAATAGTAATAGGAGACTTCAGTCACCCTCGCTTTGACTCGAAAATCTTATTCTAGACTTGAGAAATCTAATTTTTAGATACCCTAAACGATTATGTCTTGGAGCAGCTAGTCAAGAATCCAATAAAGGGACCTGTAATGCTGGACTTAACATTAAATAGCATCCAGAATTTTGTTAAGCCAGTCATAAAGAAGTCATGATGCTGGAGTGGTCAATGTGCATGTAAGTGGATGCTTGCCAGGAAAGGGCACGTAGTCATATTTCATTTCTGAAGAATAAACATCTAGAACAGTGTTTATCAACCCTGACAACTTTAAGATGTGTGGACTTCAACTCCCAGAGTTCCCCAGCCAGCAAGTTGTCAAGGTTGAGAAACACTGATCTAGAAGAGGGGGAAACTATTAAAAGTTGAATAGGGGAGTTAAGAGGGCCAAATTCTCCACAGTATTTGAGATAAAATAATATAGAATATCACGTAGAATGTATACCTTAGATCATGAAAGCTACCATGAAGTCCAGAAGGGTATCAGAGTGGTTAATGTGCAAATCTTATCCAAGTGAGGAGAATAATCAAAGAACCAGTGAAGAAAAACAAGACTTTGAGGAGTGCACAGCAAAGAATATTAAGGCGACCTTAATTATCTTCTTCGTTAGGCTAGTGGCATTATGGTGTGCCAAAGGAGGATATGGAAATATAGAAATGGAATTAATTTTGAGACTGTAGGACAGTGCACAAGTTTCCTGTTGGAATATTGGATCAACTGAGAAATACAAGTACAGTGGTACCTCGGGTTATGAACTTAATCCGTTCCGTGACTCTGATTGCAACTCAAGTTGGTCGCAACGCGAGGTAAATTTTCCCATAAGGTTCAATGTAAATACGGTTAATCCGTTCCGCCCTCCGAATTTGGTCGCACCACGAGGCAAATTTCCCCATAAGGTTCAATGTAAATACATACGGTTAAACAGTTCTGAAACATTTTCTTTGGAGCCATGCTGACAAGCACACCAAAAACCTTCCAAACACCACAAAACATACCACAAGCCTCACCGAACGTCTCCTTGCTACCACGATCTCGCCCACAGGAAGCCGCGACCGCGTGGCAGCAGGGCAAATGGACGCGGATCCGGTTCGTAGCTCGAGGCGGAGTTCGCATGTCGAGGTAAATTTTTGGGGCCGGAGCTGGTCATATCTCGAAAAATTCGTAAGGAGGGGCGTTCGTAACCCAAGGTACCACTGTAGTTCTTGTTTAATGATGGCAATTGGAACCAGAATTTCTGTCGCTAAGCGATGCAGTCATAAAGTGCAGCATCACGTGACCTCGTTGCTTAGCAGCAGCAGTTTTGGTACTTCCTGGTTGCTGCTGTTAAGTGAATCACTGTAGGTCATTAAGTGAGGACCACCTGTCGACACAATGAGAAAGTTGTAAGACAACCTGACCAACTAAAAATGGAGAACCTCTATACACAGATGACATCTACTTGAGTTCTTAACTTCAATATAAAAAAATAATACAGAGTTTCTCTTTTAATATCTGCATCTATTCAGAGAACTAGAAAATAGCCAATGTGACTACAATTTTATAAAAGACGGAGTTAGTAATAAAAGCTATACAGGTAGTCCTCGACTTACGACCACAATAGGGACCGGAAAATTCATCGTTAAGCAGTGCACTTGTTAAACAAGGCATCATGTGACTACACCCAATTTTGCAACAAATTTTGCAGCAGTTGTTAAGCAAATCACTGCAGTTGTTAAGTGAATCATGTGGTTCCCCATTGATTTTGCTTGCCAGAAGCCAGCTGGGAAGGTTGCAGGTGGCACTCACATGACCCCAGGATGCTACAACCATTGTAAATACATGCCAGTTGCCAAGTGCCCAAATTTTGATCATGTGATCATGGGGACACTGCAATGGTTGTAAATGCAAGGACCAGTTGTAAGTCACTTTTTTCAGTGCCGTCGTAACTTTGAATGGTCACTAAACAAATGGTCATAAGTCAAGGACTACCTGTAGATCAGATAGGTTTCCTTCTGTTGAAAAAACCAGCATGGTTTCTGCAAATGTAAGTTTTGCCTCACTAGCCTTGTAGACTATTTTGACAGTGTCTGAAAGCATGTAGACAGAAGTGACCCGATAAATACTGCCTATAGACTTTCAACAAAGTCGTTCACAAAAGTTCTTGAGCAAACTCGGCTGCCATAGGATAAAAGGACAGATACTCTCATGAATTGTCAGTAAGTTAAAAAAACAGGAATTGGAAAATAGGAATAAGTAGGCAATCCCCACGCTAATGTTGTGCAAAATGGAGTCTTCTGGGTACCAGAGTAGTGTTTTGCTTGTATATACATATTCGAGAGATAGGCTAAGCAATATAATGAACATGTTTACAGATTATGCCAAATTATTCAGGATAATAAAGGATTGTGCAGATCACTAAAAGGGTCTCTCCAAACAGGATGAATGGGCTTCAAAATGGTAAATGCAGTGTAAACAAGTATCAAGTGATCCATCTTGGCACACAAAAAAAAATCAGATGTCACCTAAACATTAAATGAGATTTGAGCTGGCAGTGACTGACCAGGAGTCATGGTGGACTATTCAATGAAAATGTCAGCCCCATGCTCAGCTGTTCTATAAAAGGCAAACTCTGTGCTTGGAATCATTAGGAAGGGTATTGAAAGTAGAACTGCCAGTATTACAGTACTTTATACAAGGCTATACAAATATTATATAACCTTAGGCAAACCTACAGTGAAGCCACATTGGAGTGTTGTATACATTTTTGATCACAGCATCTTAAGAATATTATGGACCTAGAAGAGGTGCAGAAAAGGGCAAGGAAAGAATATAGTAATTGTGTCTCTTTAGCTTGAAATGAAGGAGAAGACATGACAGAGGCGTACAAAATCCTACATTGCCGAAATTACATGGGTAGACAGAAGTTTTTCTCCCCTTTCACATTGTTAGGACTTGAGTTTTTCTCTTGCAGTAAATGCAGGCAGACAGCACAATTCTTTGGTTGCATTTTGACGGAGCTGCTCCTATAGGACAGTTTTAGAATCCAATGTGCAAATGCAGTGATACAAAAGAAAGAACTATTCTGCACTGATGATTTCATAATCAAGAATATTGAATAAATCACTCTTAAGTTATTTACTTACTTCACTTAAGTTTGATCATTTGACCAGGTAAACCTTTTGCTTTAGATTATATTCTTTCTTGCTGGTACAGTCCATAATTTTTTTTTCTTCCTAGTGTTTTCCCGCAAATGCAGGATTTGCTTTTTTTGGATCAACTGAATGTTGATCCATTGGTTGTGACAGGAATTAACTGACCAGCTTGTTGTCTGAGCCTATAAATAAGATGTGTGTTTTATGTCTCCTTTTTGTGTAAAAATTCTAATACAAAACTAAAACGTTTTAAAACTTTTCTGATATTAATTTATAGAACTCATGTGTTACTTGTGGAAAGATAGAAATATCTCTTCTTTTAAAACAGTTGATTAATATTTATTCTATAGAGCATCAGCACTGTCCTTGTACTGAGCTATACCAATGCTATTGGCCTAGCTGAAGTTTTGCACTAACACCATTGTAGTACACATTGCTTTAGAATATTCCTGTGTTTTATACCAGATATAACAGAACCCTTTTAAAACAAGAGCAGGCTTGGATGTTTGAGTCTTCTAATGATGTCATCTTACACGAGGACAGTTTGCTTCTCTGCAGTGAAGGTGCCATGTCATTCTGTATGCATCATTTCTGCTTGCACATATATTGTAACTTAATGAAATTAGGTACTCCAGAATTCTGAAAGAAAAGATCCTATCACAGAGGGATATGACAAAAGTCTATGGCCTGTTCTCTCCTCCTCTAAATTAGATTTCCTCAGATGCTTAAGAACATTTTTTAAAATCCTGCCCTATTTCATGGTTTAAGATGGCTTTTAATAATTAATGCTTCTCTATTTTTTGCCTAAGATAAATTATTTTCTTCAGTAATTCTGTAGAGTCTGTAGATAGCCTGATTCTTTTGCTGCAGGGGAGATGTAGTAGAGTTATGTCTAGAGAATTTCTGATCTTTATTTGAAACTATGTTATATCTGTCTACCTTTTGCCTTCCATTCAGTGATGGGGAGAATATAAAAGTAAAGGTTTTCAGCATGCATTTCTTCCCTGTTCCGGTTGATTGGCCAGGTTATTTGCAATTTGATTCTTGTGGAGCTTCAGAAAAAAAAATCAAGAGATGTAGAAGTATATTCTGGTCCTTATGTGCCCTAACTGAGCAATTTCATTCCAACTCATGAAATAAAATTGGCAGCATACACATTTGATAAATGAAATAAATGACTGCAAGAGATGGACTGTGAGTTAGTAGCACGTAACCACACTGATGCCATGTTTGGGCTAGGAATATTTCAGCTTATGATTTCAGCTGTAATTAACTATTTTTTGGGGGGAGGCTGCATTATAGCTCATCCTTCCTTCAAGAAGCTCAAGATAATATGTAATTCTCTCCCCCCTGCCCATTTATGTTTACCTCATCTCTGGGCCTAAACCTGACATGATGAAGTGATAACTAGCCAAAAATGGTGCCTGTCTGAGTAGAAATGTGAGTTAAATACCCTATCCTAATAATGTACAGTACTCTTACCTCTACATCGCATTGGCTGATTAGTCTAGCCACTTATCTGTTTGCATTAATTTGAAAAAGGATAGGGATCAAAGAAAGAACAGATCTGGAGGGATAGACTATGAGCCTGAAGTGTAGATCCAATGTACCTACTGTGCTGGAATCTGGTATTTGTACTTTAGCAGATGAGGTAGCATTCTGTACTTTGACAAGTAATGTAGGGATTATTGGTTGTTCCAGCTTTGCTCCCCTATCCCAAAGGCATTAAGGATGCCTCCTAGCCCCAAATCAACCCCTATTATAGATTCGCTGTGATATGTAGGGGAAGCCAGACATATTTGTGGCAGTGCCTTTAGTGATTATGCTGATGAGGTATGGCTTTCATACAGCAGATAGAAGCATTTCCCAAACGTAAAAGATCACTGTGGTAACCATCTTTTTCCGAATTAAAATCAAAGATACATTTCACTCCTACAGTTGTAAAGATTTATATTTAGAATTTATAAGCATACTTGCCTTCAGAGGAAATCCCACCTCCATTTACACTGAATTACTATTTTAAGTAAAGTGTCTTGTTTGGGGAAAAAAGTGACTGAAGGAGAGATATTGTAGATATTTCTGTATGAGTGATATGTATCATTGCTTCTGTACATTGAAATCAAATCATACTAAGTAAAGTCGTCTTATGTCAAAGTTACCATTCTAGCACAGAGTGACTGGAATGAAGCAAAGCTGTTGAGGCCACTAGAGATATAGTAGGTAGCCTTCCACGTAGGTTAGATGCATTTTATCTCTCTTGGTAAACCAATTATTGGACTTACAGGATTGAGCAGCACATTTGTAATTATTTGTGTCTTAGCTTTAATGTTGTCAATCCTGATGAGTAAATGTTTCTTCTTAAAATTGTCACATTTTTTCCTCCTTATTTTTTTGTTAAAATACTGTCCCAAAAAGTTTACCTCTTTATCTAAGAACTTTTTGTGCCACTGAATAGTAAGATAATACAAGGACGGTGATTTCAGTTACTTCAAATACAGGTAGTCCTTGTTTAGCAACCACAATTGGGACCAGCAACTCTGTTGCTAAGCACTGCAGTTGCTATGTGAAACATCATGTGACCTTGACTTACGATTTTACTTCTGCCTTCACGATGAATTCTGCTTGTTGCAAGCCAGTTGCAAAGCACACAAATGGCAATCATGTGACCGCGGGACGCTGTGATGGTCATAAATGCACACTAGTTGTGAAGTGTCCGAATGGCAATTACGTGACCATGAGACACTGCAGTTCTTGTAAATGCAAGGATTGGTCAGAAAGTTTGTTTTTTACACAGTTGTAACTTTGAATGGTTGCTAAATGAGCCAGTCAGTAAGCAAGGACTACCTGTTTCAATATTTGTGGAAATTACTCTTCCAGTCAAATTAAGGACATTAGCAGAAAGGTTATACTTTTTTGGAACTATTTCAAATTATCTGTAAACTGTAGAAGAGATGAAGCATTACACTGTGTATAGGTGGCATGTTTAGTTGATCTTGTTTCCCATTTCAGATGAATATTTTATTTATTTTATTTTATCAGACTTATCCCCACCCATCTCCCCCCAGTGGGGGACTCTGGGCGGCTTACAACAAATTAAAACAATAAATATGAGTATTGCAAATAATTTGAATGGAATATGCCGGTCATATAACTATATTAAGAGAGTCACTTGATTTATATCCCTGGCTTAGACAAAGACTAAGTATTATTTTGGAATGGAGATCATCCTATCTTGAAATAAACATTCTTAAAATGTTTCAGAGTTGATAGAATAGTATAGGAAAACAGTAATGTAAGTTTTGAGTTGTTTAGACTTAGACCTGAAATCTGTCTAAGGCATTGTTTCTCAAACTGTGTTCTGAAGACCCCTGGGGATCCCCCAAGAACCTCTCAGGAGTCTGTGAAGTCAAAATTATTTGCCAGCCTATGTTGTAAAATAATACAATATTAAAATCCCATCAAACAATTGTGAGAAGCAGTAGTGGCAGCAATTGTGTCAGTTTTAATTTTTAATATGGTAAATATTGATAAATGTAAACCCATGCAAACAAAAGCTCTTTTGGGGTCCTCTATAATTTTTAAAAGTGGGAAGGGGTCCTGAGGAAAAAAAGTTTAAGAAACACTGATCTAAGGCATAAAAGCTATAAGAAAAGAGACGAGTAAAGCCATTGATAATTACAATTCCACGAAGTTTTATATATAGTTATCTAATCTCCTAAAAAATTTTAGGAATTCCTCCATGTGCTCAACACTTAATTTCTTTTTAGTTTGAGGTTTAACTACAGGTAGTCCCCAGTTTAAGAATGAATTCCATTCCCAAGGTCTGTCCTTAAGTTGAATTTGTATGCAAGCTGGGACAGTGTTATTGCATAATACTATATAAGAAGTATTGTGTAATGAACTTGAACCATTGTGTATTTAATTTGAATTTTGCTACAGCAGGCTCTGTTCTTAACTATGGATTGTCCTTAAACTGGGCGTTCTTAACCCAGGGACTACCTGTATTGTTTTAGAACTATTCTAGTGAATTTGCTTAATAAAAAAAAAAAAAAAAGTCCATGCAAACCAAACTCTGAAAGGGAGGGAAGAAATGTCATAATGGAGGAGAAGGAACAGCAGTAATAAAATGGAAGTCTGCTATGAGTTCTTCTATTACCTGACCATAGTTTAGAGACGAAACTATGTCACATCTATTTTAAGCTTCCAGAGGCAAGGAAGCAGCCTTGAAAATTGAATGCTAAACTAGGACCAGTTCAGCTGGCTTTGGAAGGCTAGTGCAGGCTTTGAACTTGATATAATCTCTTCATTTGGTATAGATCTTTTGGAAAAGCATGACTTCCTTTATTTCAGTTTAAGTATGATGGTGGTTAAAATTACATTATATTTCTTAGAAATGAATCACTGAGGAAACTGCAGATATTATGATCTGACTGCTGGAAACAGCAGGTGTTGCCAGGAATAGCTGGAATGAATTTTGTTTAAAAATGTAGGATTAAAAATGACCACGCAGCCAATTATTGAGGGGATTGTTGCCTGTACCAAATGTTCCCATTTCCCCTTTGCCACTCCTTGCCATTGCTACCACCTGTACTTCTTAAGGAAAAAATTGCCCAAGAATTGATTCCCCAGTATCCATTATGGCCAAAGAGAGATAGAGAGCTGTATATTCATCCTGGTGTGGTAGGGACCGTTAATTACACCTTGTTGTATATTGCACCACTCTTGTTTAAATGCACAGCCATGTTAACCATTTGATTTAAATGTTTGTCTAGGGTCTTCCCATACTTGCCTTTCTGTTGTTTAAGCAATGGTGTGTGACTGGCAGGTAGTTCATTTCTGTGTCTATTTTATTAATGCTTAGTGTACAGAAAAATCTCAGCTGGAAAGATTGCAGGTTCAAAAATGGTAACTTCATTGTGATAAATTTTTAATATAGAGATTAAACTTAAACCACAGAATTGCCAAACAGCTCTTCATCCCTGAAGTTATAACAGAAGATGCACTGATACAGATCTTAATGTATCACCACATATTCAGCTTTATCTTCTAGCAATTAGTTAAACTGAGCCAGTCAGGTATGACTTTGTTCCAGATAATCAGCGAATTTTTGTACTTTAAAAGAGAGTTGGTGGACATAGCCTTCCAGAAAGTTGTGAAGACCTGGCTTTTCCTCCGGTAAATTAGTTTTTTTATACAGAAACCTGATATTGCATTATGATTATTTTAATTCTGATTTTGCCTGATTTATTTATATATATATATATATATATTTGTATGTATGTATATATGTATGTATATTTGTTGATCGTTGTTAGCTGCCCAGAAGAATTGTTGTTGCTTCTGGGGTATTTCCCATTCTTCTACTCTTATTACTTGTAAAATTGCTAAAGAGGCATAATCTTGAAGGCCATAGGCAAGGTTGAAGGTAGCAGTGGTCAAATGATAGCAAAAGGAACAAAAGATAAAAGGGAATGAAGTGGTTTGGGAGAGAGTAGTACTCAAGTTGCAGAGCCTGCAGTGGACAAAGATACAAAAACAACAATGACGACTATGGTTTGTGCAAAAAAAAAAAAATCCTTAAATATAATTACAAAGAGTTGTTATTGAATTACACAGCACCAAACCTTGCTTAGACAGAAACAAAGACAGCTGTGTTACCAGCAAGAAATTGTGTCCCTTATACTGACTGACATGTGTATAGTGAACATGAAAGATTAATTGTATGTAGTTCTTTTGAATACCAGTGTTTTTCAGTGCATAGATGCACACATAGAGATAACATATATGGCTAGTGCCATAGAGGCCTGCTGTCTTCAGCCCCAGATCCTTCATATTCTTGGACTCTCTTTCTCTTTTTTAGTAATGTTTTTACATTTTTATGTTTTATGTATTTATATGTATTTATGGTTTTAATGTTTTGTATGAACCGCCCAGAGTCCCCCATGGGGGGAGATGGGTGGGGAGAAATTTAATAAACACACACACACACACACACACACAGAGTTTGTCTGATTCTTCAGTGATCAGGATCAAGGTCATAGATGTTCAAATACACAAATACCTCTAGAATCAGTTTGTGAAAAATGGAAGTCTTTCAAAAGTGACTGAAATTCATCATGAACTTAGGAAGAAACTGAAGTTAAATCCCTTTTGACAGCTATACCTCCCTTATTATACTTGTTTCTTTGTAGAGAAGAGCATCTCTCACTTGCCTGGAAGATGGACAAGATACTTGTCAGGAAGGATGTAAAATCAGATCATGGCTTCATCCCTGTAACACCCCAGAGTATCTAGGCAGATAGGAGTCCTTGCCTGAAGGAGGTCAGTAATGAAAAGGCAATAAGTGGGAGTATTTCTCTCTCTGCAGCTTCTGCCTTCCTATGGCTGTTTTTAATCGTTGGCTGAATCTTGTTGCTTGATTCTTTCAGCTACATTCCAGGCTACTCCCATATGGATTTCTGTGTTGTTGCCACTTTATCCATGGCAATTAATTGCCTATTTTTCCCCCCTCTGTGTGTGAATGGAGTTGTGACTCAGGAAAAAGAAAGAAAGAATATTGAATGTATTTCATATAAATTACAAACCTGTTACACGGGAAATGGAGAATTTAAAAACTTGTTCATTTTTTTTCCTTATTTCTGCTTTTGAATGTTATGTGTCATATGAGCACTCCTTACAGAGAAAGCAACTAAGAAACTAATCTTAAAATACAGTGGTACCTCGGTTCACGAACTTAATTTGTTCCGCGACTCTGGTCACGACCCGAAATGGTCGTGAACTGAATCAAATTTTCCCATAAGGTTCAATGTAAATACGGTTAATCCGTTCTGACCCCAAATTTGGTCGCCAACCGATTTCTGGTCACGACCCGAGTCAAATTTCCCCATAAGGTTCAATGTAAATATGGTTAATCCGTTCTGAACCATATGTTTTTTTTTTTAAAAAACCGCAAAAATATGACACAAAGTACAGTACGAAGAGAGAGAAAGCTAACCTTGCTCGATGCGACTCCCGGCATGGAGGACAGGAAGGCAGGTGGGGAGGCGGTTACTGCTTGGAGGGAGAGTCCCCCTCCCTACAGGAAGCCGCGACCACGTGTCACGGGAGGGAAAATGGCCACGGATCCTGTTCGTCACCCGATCCGGTGTTCGCGAACGGAGGCAATTTTTTGCGGCCGGAGCTGTTCGTGAACCGAATTGTTCGTGAACAGATGCTTTCGTGAACCAAGGTACTACTGTAGTCCGTGAGATTTTGAGTTAGTTTTGGGCCAAATATCCAGGGTGTGATATGTTGCTGTGTTTTCCACTTCTCCACTTTAATTGGCTTTTATGGTTTGCTTTTGTTTCTTAGTATTTTGTATATTCATTAGTATTTTTTGACCTTTGGAAAGTTAAGTGAGTGTAAAGGTGTCCTTAATTCAGAGTCACTCCTGGGGATCCCATCTATGCAGTCTTCTTGGCAGAAGTACAGAATCAGTTTGACTTCTTCAAGGGTTTTTTTTTCTCCCCTGCTTTCCAGTCTAGCCAGCAGTCCAGGAATCCTCAGGCTATCCCCCATCTAAGTACAAACCCTGGACCAACCTTGTTTTGCTTTCAAGATCAGTCAAGTTTGGCTGGGTGCTGCCACACACTGAGGCAGTTATGTATAGGGCAGTCTAACTGTTGGAAAGAAAGCTAATGTTTTTTGAGTCTTTCTTTTGATTTTAGGCTAAATTTGAACAAGTTCTTGACGTTATACAAGGTTATACAAATTGTCTCTTTGCTGATGTGCTATGATGACATACTCACACAACACTTGATGTGAAAAAGCTTTCAAAAGAGAGAATCATGCCTCTCTAACCATAGCTGTTAAGTTGGCTGCTCCACATAAGTATTGTGCTAGTTGCATTGGTTTTAATAAACAAAATGTTTAGAATCTGTATGCTAATAAGAAAACAAAAGTTGTAGTTACCACTGTTAAAAGTGTGAATTTTGCTGTAGTGTAGGTGGCACACAATTGTTATGGATATAGCTTTTGGGGAAATTAGCACATGACAAGGAGAGTAACCTGTCTGTCTACTTGGGAAAAGCCTTCGTATGCTAGGGGACTTCCTGTGAAGAAAGAAAATAGCATGCCCAGGTCTGTAAATTGCTCAGAATCAGACATGATTGGAGCAGAATATAAGCTGAATTAATTGTTTCCTTGTGCCAGAGCTGGCATGTAACATAATTGCAGTCAGACTCACCAACACACATGCTCAACCTGCTTTCTTCACTTGATATGTAGCTCTTTCCATTAGGAAATCCTTGAGGTTAATGTAAAACCTACATTACATTCTTGTAGCTTTCCATCTACATCACTAATAAGTTGATATGAGGACTTTCAATGTGACTAAAGAGGGTTATAATACTATGTAGTGATTTTGTGCAATACTGCCTTAATATGTATTGGAACAAAGCCAAATATTGGGGGTTGGGGTGGTTAGGGAGAAAAATAGCAAGAAACAAGTTAATAAATGATATGTTGCACTGATTTTAAAATGATGCCTTAGTGAAAAGACTAAAATGTAAAGTTTCTTTCAAATTGAACTTGACCCCTGGTAACCTCATGAAACGCATCCATGCAGTTTTCTTAACAATACCAAAGTGGTTTGCTGTTGCCTCCTTCCAGGATGTTTGTTTGATTTCCCAGTCTAGTATGGGCCTGGAGACTGCCAGCAAAATCATATCTAAGTATTAACCATGTTAGTTCTTCCTTAGGTTTTTTTGCAAGATAACCAAGGTTGACTAGATGTTGCCATCTAGCTGGGTGATAAGGAAAGACTAAGCATATTACAACAGGGCTTAAGCAGATTGCAGTTGAGTTTGGCTGATCTAGAAAACTAAGCATCAGGCCTGGTTAATACATGGATAGGGGACCACCTTGGCTAATAGTGATGTATTCTAGACTTGGATTTAAAAAAAAATCTAGCAAGGGGCAGTGGCAAAACAGATTTTAAAAAACTACATGGATGTGTCCATGGAAGTCGCCAGGAGTTGAGCTGGATTTGAGAATGACTTTATTCCAGAAGACCTCATCATAACATCCCATCCATTTCCATCCTGATTATACATTATCCTTTAGGTTTTTTTCCTTTCTGAATAGATTTGGTTTGTCCAGAGGAAGAAATAAGAGTGTTTTTCAGAAGTTTCTATAAGGTGGGCTTTCCCCTCTTCATTACTTAACAGATCCAAGTGCTTACAATCCAGCTTACTGTAGGAATCTCATTAACACTGGGGAAGCATGGAGAGCTCTAGCTTTCAGGAAAGGATGGATGAATTTTATTTATTTACTTATTTATATTTCAAATTTAGTCACCGCCCGTCTCACTCAAGGAGCGACTCTGGGCAGTTTACAATAAAACAAGAATAAATATTAATTAAAATACAATAAAACAATGTACATAAATAAAGTATTCCAAGGAACTGATGGTAAATGAAAGTTATTAACCTATGGGAGCATCTTCAGGGTGCCAGCCACCCCCAGGGTTGATTACCCTCCTCACACCCCACGCGAATTGGCAGAGCCAGGTCTTCACCCCTTTCCAGAAGGCTGGGAGAGTGGGGGGCCTGCCTCACCTCTGGGGGGAGAATGTTCCATAGGGCAGGCCAGTTTTGCTGAGTTTCTTACATACTGCAAGCATACTAAGAAGGAAACTGGGATATATTTGGATATATATTTAGATAAAGATGTCTTTATTCCTGAGGCATCTGACACAGTGCAGAAATGTAGTAAGGCTTTTAACTCTTAATAACTCTTCCCAAACTCCGTATTAATAAGGGCCAAAACCTCTCTGTATCATGTTGCACTTCCAGAATTCTTGAATCCTTTCAAGCATTTTGGGATCCCTTCCCAAAGCCAAGCACCTTAGACCATTCTAGGCCACTTAATGCCTAGCGATGAAATATAATTCCTCTTGCTCTGAACACCAGTGCATGAAAAAGAGCTAATTAAAAAGCTGGCTACATTTCCCTGCTTTTAATTAAATAAGGTGTTATTAAACCTCTTCAGTATTCCTTCTCTTTAGCATATTTCTTTTCTCTTGCCTCTCTGTTTCTTCTGGGTCACATCTCTTAGCTTTTGTGATCTTGGAGGAGGAGGGAACCTTTTGACAGTTGTAAGCTGATTTGGCATTTTGAGTACATTGTAGCCATTCTCTTAAAATGGTTGCCATGGGAAAGCTTGCCAGTTCAGAAAATGCTTAGCCTGATTAGTCTGGCCAGTTACAGTCCCCCATTTATCTGAAGACAAGCTGATAACACTGGTCTCCATTAATCCCTTTAGCCATCCCCACCGTCTGATCTGATCTTGGTTCTGGGCTTTTCCTGGACACCTGGTGTAGTAATAGATAAAGCCCCAGGATGCACCCACTTACCATTTCTGTTTTCTGAGAATGCCTTTGTGGGGCCCAGAGACATTATTTTAAATAAAGGCAATATTTGCAATGGGTACTTTGCTTTGCAATGTGCTAGATACCCATTTAATATTTTTCTTAAAGGGATCTGAAAATAAGCTAAAGTCAAGGGGGAGGGGAGCCTGATGGGTACCAAAGATGTCCACAGTCACATGTTCCCTAGCCTTGAATAGAATTCCTGTACAACTGCCTTGATTGAGAGCAGAATGGCAGTGGGGGTGGAAGGGGAGGGGACACAATAGGCATAAAGTGCTTATGAAGTTTGAAAGGGAATTCCAGTGGGGAAATGTGAGGTTTTTTTTCCAGAGGTTGGTTAATCACTTCAAAACCTTGCTTTTCACTAGCTCTCTTTTGTCTAAGAAACAGGGTAGTACTGGTGAGATTACAGCATGGTGCATGCAGACTATAAGGAGACATAATCAGTGCCAGGCAGCTGGGACAAAGCACCCTAAAACTATGGAAATGGAGCAGCTCCCTGTTCTCACGTTTTGCTTCCAAGAAACAAAACTATATGAAAATTATGGGTATCGGATTTGTGTTACATAAATCTTATAATAACTCTTATGAAGTTGCTGTTTCCTATGGTATTTTCCCCACCCATTCTAGTAGCTCCATTAATTACCAAATTTTACTCAAAACCTTCATTTTCACTAAATCTTTCATAGCTATATTGCAGCCCAACTATTAGTGGCAGAATCTGCTCAGATTTTTTTTTCTCATGGGACCATTGTATTCTCTATTTTAAATAGACTTTGATATCAGTACATTCTGGTAAATAAAATTATTGAACTATTCAAAACATTAGAATCTGCTGAGTGATGTGGATTTAATTAGCTGTATGGCTTCTATTTTGAAAATGTCCCCATCCCTTAGAAATACAGCAGCTACAAGCATGGAGCCCCCACGGATCTTCCGTTGAGTTAGTGACTTCCTAACCTTGACTGAACCAACTGCTTTTCAGAGAATAATTGGAGGAGGAAAAAAAAAACCCTCATTCTCCCAGCATCCTAATTCTACCATGCAGAGGGAAACTGGCACCAATAGGCAGCCTCAGCTTGGTTTCTAAGACAGCATAAGTCTCGTGCTGACTGAATATTAGGACTATGTCATAAGGCATTAGTAGCCATGTCCTATTCCTGTATTTTTTTGGCTCCAAAGTACATCCTAGTGAGACCTACTGCAGTAGATAGGTTAAGCTTACGTTTTGACCTCTTTTTGACTGTGAAACCACATCAAATTTCCATTTAGTATTTGAGGCCAGGAAGAGGATGGATAGGTTCACATATCACAACAAACCATGGTTTAGTGTAGGTACAAGCTCAGCCAATTGTGCCAGCAAACCCTAGTGAAAGCATAGCATAAGGTGATGTATAAATAGTTTTTAGCTTACATAAAGCTCAGTTGCACAGTGTTGCTGTGAGGATTGAGGAGTGAACATTTATAAAGCCATTTGAGCATAAAACATTATACTCAGCACTGCAGTCCCAAGCATTAGAAAGCCTTGTTCAATCAGCAGAGCCTGCATAGTCATATGAAACTTCCGTTTTGTGAATCTGGTGAATGAATTAAATTGCATTCTCTCTCTCTCTCTGGCAAATAGGATACTACTTGCAGACCTGCAAAACTAATTTTGGGCTTAGTGCACACAGTTGATGTTTGTCTTTTGAAGCTGTGTTCCCCTTTGTAATCTCCATCTTTCAGATTCCTTGTTACTTCCTTTTCTAAGCCAAATAATTCCCTTGAAGGGTTTTCTTCTCTGCGCCCCCTCGAGTTCTTTTTTTCCTCCTTTGTAAATGACTTGTTAGTGGTTTTTCATCAAGGGGTTCCTACTGCCCTTCCCATCAGTTCTTCCCAAACACTGTAGGATGTCTTCAAGATGTTTGGAATTCTTTGCCATAATGAGAAGCAGGTGATGCTTCTCTTGATCAATGAAGCATTTCTCACTTGCATGTAGCAGGTTTCATGTTGCTGCTCTCTGGGTGGTTCAATGGACAGATGGGGAGGAGAGACATTATGAATCTGATGCTTTGGTCTCTTCAAGGTTTTTTTATTAAGAGTTCTATTGATAGTTTTAGTGAGGACATCAAAGCTTTTCAGTTAGAAAAGATTTTGCAGAATCTAGAAAATGGTAGTTTTAAGCATGTTTCTGTCAGGTAATAGTGGATAGGATGCTTCTGGACCTATTGATTTTAAGAAGTTTGTAGAGAGTTGAAGTGTATGTAATAGGTTCTTTCAAGGATGAGTCAAACTCATTAAAAATATATTGCTGAGAAGAACTAGCCGCAAGTTCTGAGATTTCCTTATACTGTGAGGCTTCTAAAACAGAAGTTGGTTTTCTCTAGAAGCATGGATTCCAAAAATGGTTCCTTTCAAGCTTTGAAAGAAATCTGTAGTGAATTCAGAGTAGCATTTTATATTTATCTATCTATCTATCTATCTATCTATCTATCTATCTATCTATCAAATTTAGATACTGCCCATCTCTCAAAAAAGTGACTCTGGGCAGTTCACAGTAAAACAGCAATACATATTAATTAAAATACAATAAAAACAATATAAAATACAATAAAAATAGAATAAAAACCAAACACATATGCAAATACTACTCTGAACATATCCCAGTACATGGTTCCACCACAGGATAAAAATACAATAAGTCCAAAATGGCTTTCAGACAAAACAGAGCAAGTCATACAAGGAGGAGATTGTCAGCAGTTTCATTAAATTAAATGTAAGATTTGTTGTATGGGGCGGACACCCAAATGTATTTATGTGCTTACTGTCTGCTTGCTTGATTTCTATCTGGCCTTTCATTCAGGGCAGTGTCGGTAACACGCTGTCTTCCTTCTTTTCCCCACAACAGCAATCCTGTGAAGTAGGTTGAGTGGCCCAAGGTAGCCAGTGAGCTTCCCCTCTCCTAATCCAACACCTTACCTTCTACACCACTCTGGCTGTATAAACATGTTTAAAAAACACTTGTTTTTCATGGGCTTACAGTAGAGTGAAGTAACTTAGGAAACTAATGCTGTATGAAAGGGTAGAGAGAGAAAGACAAACAGGTGATGCTAGAATTACGGAAGCTGGTGACAGTACAAAGTCAGATATGCAGCTTTTGAATCTAGTTGCGCATAACAGTTGCAAGGCGTGAAGCAGTTCTTTTTTCATTGGTGTTCAAAGAGTGTGAATGCAGATCATCCAGGACTAGGTTTTACAGGTGGCAAGTTTAGTTCCAGAGGAATCGGTGAGTTAGGAACCCTTTTGCAAAGGTCCCAACAATCAAAAACTAGCTTCTGAGTTGGTTTCAGTCTCTGTGGCTCCCATCTCAAGTTCATGACTCTGAGTGGCTAACAGCATTATAAGAAAACATAATAGCACCACTGCAAAAGTGCTGACCTACCTAAAGGTGGAGAAATGAGAGATGAGTAATTAGTGGCTTGCCACATGACAGTATTATGTTTGGCTCCCTGATTTGCCTCAGTTGACAGGATCAGTCTCTTTCCTTTAGCAGATACAGAAATCAAGCTGCTATATTCCCTCCTGCTTCTTAGAAACATTTCTCAATTGAAGGGAATGTAAATCCTTGATTATGAAGAGGGCTGAAGATTCAACAGTGGAGTATGAATATTGTCTCTCTGTGTGTGGGTGTGTGTCGCTGACACAATTTGCTAGCACCAGAGAGCTCTTCCCAAGAAGCTGAGGCATGCAGTCAGGATCATCTTGCTGCTGTATGCCACAGCTGGCTGGCATGTTTCTTTCAAGCCCATTTGTTCAGCTTTGTTGCTATGGAGACAGTTGCTAGGATGTAGAAGGGAACAGACAAGTGCAAGGAAGAAGTGGGCGGGGCTAGTCTGGGTGGGTGGTGATGGAGTGGCACCAACATGTGCACAGGTTGTGGGAAGTAGATTCATGAAATTTGCTGACCAAATTCTACTTCTGCGGAGTCTTTTATTTTATGAAAGGCAGTGAGCTGGGGTTTATTCTACAAAAGACAGTGGATTAGAGTTGCAGAGTGGCATTTCTGTAAACTTCTAAAGCAGTGATTTTTAAGGATGAAGCTTCGGCTTCTGGCAATGGATTACTGGGGTGTTGTTGTTTTAACTTCAAGGCTGTTTTCCCACCAGATTTCATTTCTCAGGGCTGAGAAGCTCTTTCTGGTATGTTGCAGTGCTCTGTTTTCCGAATATCTCTCGCTTCCCTTCACATATTCCTCCTCTAGCGTATCATTTGAGGATGACCCTGGATTCCTTCAAGAGCTGTTTCCTTTTCATTTCTTGTTCTTGTTAACCCGCAGTGTTTGCATTTTGTGTGGGGAAAGGGCAGCTTTTAAAAAGTTATTTCTCTCTTGGAAATGAAATTATTTCTCTCTTGTTCCCAGTCATCAGGCACATTTTTTAAAATCAAGGCCTGTGCTCAGACTAATCTGTCTCCCAGCAGAATAAAGGAAAAGCCATTGTTCTGTAATGAATGTCTTGCTGCAGAAAAATTCACAGCATGCTTCAGGGTTCCCTCCTCCCCCTTTCTTTCACATCCCTTCTATTTTTGGAAATGTTGTAAATATATTAGGTTGTTCTTCGTTAGTACTGACCAACTGTAGAATTGAAATTGAGTTTAGATATCCTTACTTGATATGGTAGGTACATACCTTATTATTATAGCTAATATGATACATCCTTCTTGTATTTTCAAGATGATGTAGACCAGATATTTCATTTTGAGTGAGCATAAGAAATATAGGAAATACTTGATAGCATTCTTGTTCTTTTTAGATGGAGATGTATTAGAGAAACTAGAGGCAAAATATACTAAATAACAGGTGCTTTTCTTTCATGGGGTACTTGTGGCAAAGTAATGTTCTACCTGTCCTTCTGAAATAGAGCTGCACCTCCTTTGCCTCCTTCACCATAATACCTGGTTTTTCTTTAGAGTATAATATCATAGAGCCAGTTTGGTGTAGTTGTTAAGGCATCAGGCTAGAAATCAGGAGACTGACTTCTACAGTACTTGAGGCACAAAGCCAGCTGGGTGACCTTGGGCCAGTCCCTTTCTCTCAGCCCTAGGAAGGAGGCAAGGGCAAACCACTTCCAAAAAACCTTGCCAAGAAAATTGCAGTTGCCAGGAGTCAAGACTGACTTGGAGGCACACACATACACCCACAGAGAGCATAATACTACAGTGATGGGTGACAAATTCAGCTGTGCATTTTCCTTAATTTCTGGCAGACAGGGTTTTACAGGAGCAAGTAATCGCCATTTGTAAGCATTTCTCTTCTAGCTTTCAAACAAGTCCTTCTGCTAATGGGTAAATTAGAAGCTAACCTGTAGGGAAAGGGATTGGAGCAGTCTCTGTTAGTAGCTGTTACCCTCTCAAGAGAATGAGATGCTTCAAAGAAGAACCACTTGGCATCCAGCGAATCCAAATACTTTCTTGGTGGAAGGGCTGCCTGGAGGGATTTTTTCTCCTCTTTTTGGCTGTTGGTTGCTTCTTTCTAGGGAGAAATGTTGCGTTCCCCCTACCCCAAAGACTTTCTATATCAAGGCCCTGCTGTGTTAGGCTAGGCTGCAGAGAAATGATGGTAGTGCTTGTGTTTAAAAAAAAATAGTGTCTGTTACTAATTTTGGAGTTACAGCCTACATTCAGAGCACACGCAGCCTGCCCTTCCTCCAGCAAGAATGTTTGTTTCTGCGTGGCTTTATGTCATAAGCTAATGTGGAAAGAAAAATGCTAGCAGAGAGACAGTTTTTGCCCTGTCTCATTTTTGGTGGTAGAGCAGGCCTCTTACTGGAGGTGCACACACACTCCTCTCTCCAGGAGGAGCAGGGGAGTGTGATTCAACTCATCTCCTTACGGGCTTCCCATAAACATCTGAAGTCCATTATGTGAAGAAGATAGGCCTCTTCTCTGGTCTAATGCAGCTTTTCCTATATATGAGATATAACAGCAGGGGTCCTAGCATAGCAGGCATAAGTTTGCCCCATGCTTATTGCAGTTTTCAATACTGTGAAAAAAAAATCTACAGTAAGGGGGAAAAAATCCCAGATTCTTATAGGAAAGGGCCAAGTGCAACATAGGAAATACTTAACACTGCATGCTAATTTGCTACACAGGCATATTATTTATATTTAAAATACATAAACTACCCTTCAAAAGATATCCCAAATTGTTATAGGTATCATTGTAAAACAGAAGTGTAATACAGTAGCAGTAACATTATAAATTTTTAAAAAGCATAGCAGCTGTTCTATCGTTTCTGGGTTTTGAAACCTAAACTCTTCTTATTTTGGCCACTCATAATTTCGTAGTCAGGCTAGAGACTGGGTTTGGGGACAATTGCTGGATTATGGTTTTTCCATACTGTACATTGCACTACATGTTCAGTTGGTGAAGACAGAACAGCAATAACCTTTCCGGACCTACCACAATTTTCTTCCTTCTACTCCCCAGGTTAACTTGAAATTTGTCTGTCCCTCATTTGAATAACAATTGGTAAAATTTTTCATTGTGATCCTTGTTGCCCACTTTTCTATTGTGACTTTCATTCTGCACTGAGGTTGGCAAGATTCCCAGCTTATCTTGTTGTTACCATTAACTCTTTTTAGAGTATCGAAAAGCAATATTATCATGGAACCTAGGTTTCCTTTTCCCTCATGCAGGCTAAGCCTTGCTGAAGTAGGTCATCAGGTCTGCTGCATATAAATTAAACCCTGATGCACGTGTCTCCTAAGGCTTAACTTCATCTCTTGCTATTGGAGATAAGGATTTGACTGCCACAGGATAGGATTATCATGCTCCTGACTAATGCTGGGTTTCTGATACACCTTTCTTTGAAACATCTGTTGTTGGCCATGACTTAGCCAGATAGCAGACCACACCAAAATAGGTCTGAGCCAAGGTCATGCCACTATAAAAAATCAACGATTACATTTAAAAGATATTAGTGTCGATATTTTTATTGAGTAATAGCTGGGTAGCCTTCCCCAGTATAATTGACATAAACAAGCATATTCCTTGGTGCATTGTATGGTAAAATGGTTGCATTTCCCTACTGGCTTCTGCTGTGTTGAAGCCAATTCCTATTTGGTCAGAATTCCTGTTTGTCTTTACTAGGAATGTTTATGCACCTTCCAGTGATGTACATTCTTTGCATAAAAGTAAATGCAGAATTAGCTACATAGAGTGCATACCACATATTTGACTTGTAAACATGGTCAGGAATATGAACATAACTGGTACCTTCAGAGCCCTCAGTTTTAATCTACTGTAGAATGCATAGCATTTCATCAGCAACAAGTGTGCATTTGTGTGTGTTTAAAAAACACAACAGAAATAGCAAGGAGTCCATGTTGTTGGCGTCAGGTCCCTCTCTAAGGTTCAGAGAGCCTAGAATTCAGCTGTTAATAAATAAGGCAAGGGGCAGAAAAACAGAATTCCAAAATTCAACACTTCCAGTTTTTTCTCTGACAACTCTACCTAGTTTCTTTTAGAGAGCTGGGGGGAGGGGAGACTCAGGCTGATCCTAGCAGAGTGGGGTGTATGAAGGACAAAGAACAAACCTTTTCTGGAATTATGGGAAAGTACATACAGGTAGTCTTTGCTTACCAACTTGTTTAGCAACCGTTTGAAGTTACGATGGTGTAAAAAGAAAAATGCTTCACGACCAATCCTCACATTTATGGCCGTTACAGCATCCCATGGTCACGTGATCACTATTTAGGCGCCTCACAGCTGTCACACATTTACAACTGTTGCAGCATCCCGCAATCACATGATCACCATTTGTGTGCTTTACAACTGGCTTGCAACAAGCAGAGTTAATAGAAAATGTAGAAGTAAAATCATAAGTTGCAGTCATGTGATGTTTCACTTAGTGACCACAGTGATTCACTTAATGGCCAAAGGGGAAGTGAGGTCATAAGCCTCTTACATTCACATGAATTTCCACTTAACGACCACAGGCTTAGCTATAAGAGTGCTGGTCCCAATTGTGGTTGCTAAGTGAGGACTACCTGTATAGTGTTGCAGAGTAACCCACATTTCCATCTTTTTAATCTGAATTTTTATGGTAATTTGGTAGAGTAAACCATAACTTTAAGTTCTTTTTCCTCTATTGTGTTGAGGTCTATAAACCTTTGTGTTGGTTTGAAGGTCGGCTCTCAGAATATGTGACAGGAATAGTTGGCTGAATTTTAGTTCTGAAAGTAGACTTGTTGAACCTAGCAGTATGACAGGGCTGGCTTCAGAATCCCCACTGTACCCTTCATTGTTGTGTACAAAGTCTACAAACCTATAATTGTTGAACATCAATTTAACTATAGCCAATTTAGTACTCTGTGTATAGCAAGTTTTTACTTAATTTGCAGTCAGGAAACATACAAGTTTTTTTTCTGAAGTGGAATAAACCAGATTAAGTGGTTACTTATGAAGCTTAAAGATGCTAGCCTATTTGAATGACTGTAGGATCCATGAAAAGGAAGGCGGATGTGCAAACCATTGCTTTGGTATGGGGAAAGCCTGGAGATTTTGCATATGCATTTGCTGTGCCTAAGTCACTTTTGTGAGCCAGTTTGGTGTAATGGTTAAGGCATCAGGCTAGAAATTGGCCTGGAGGCTGGAAGCAGCCCTAGGAAGAACTCAGTGGCAAACCCCTTCTGAAAATCTTGACAAGAAAACTGCAGGGACATGTCCAGGCAGTCGCCGGGAGTCAACACTGACTCAAAGGCACCAAAAAAAGAAGTCACTTTGAGTCCATTATGCTCATGGGGGTGGTGGGAGCTGTGTTGGATTGTTGGATGCCAATACAGTAAAGCATCTGCAGAAAGCAGTCTGGTGTTAGTTTTTCATTCACGTATGAATGCACCTGATAAAAATGTATAGAAACCTGAAAGTGTTTGTGTTGAGTATACAGCAATTTAAACCAGACTTACTATATCCAACTGCTCCTCCAGAACTCGTCATAGTAAAGAGATGGAAATTTCGGGGCACCAACCTTTGGCCACCTGAAGTTACCCACTCCTGGCTTACAGGATATGAGAGCTGTAGGTGGACATCTCATACCCTGCTTCCCAGCATATTGTCTGTTTGGTGGTGCCAGCCAGTAAGTAATAGGTAGCTTTGGATGGATGAACTACTGAAAGCAGCACAGGCAGCTGAATAGTGTCTGTAATATATGCATGGGAATCGATCTGACATAGGTGGCTCTTCGTAGAAGCCATTTAATTCAGCTCTGGGGGGAAAAAACAGTGGGGAACAGCTAAAGAAGAAAGCTTGAGAAATGCATGACACCTGCATGAGCTGACTTGCTGCAGTGCCTGAACATCCTGTGTGTTGCAGTTGCATGACATGAGGTGGTTACTAATCCCTTCCCCCCTTTGTCCTCACTAGGTACCTGGTAAATCCCATCAGTAGGCCTGGAGTCAGAAATCCTCAGCTAATACCAATCTCTCTTTGGCTCTCCATGCGAGCCAGAGACAAATGGATGCCATCGCAAGTGCCGGCCTCAAGAGGAAGTTTGATGATGTGGACGTGGGCTCGCCCATTTCCAACTCCGACGATGAGATCTCCAACAGTGATAGTGCAGACAGCTGTGATAGCGTCAATCCTCCAAGCTCCTCAGGCTTCATTCGTAAGTGTTGGCATTAGAGGGGCCTTCCTGTCTGTAGCACAGTACCACCACCTTATTATCAGTATTAATGAATTCTGACAATACTTCTAGAAGAATTTACCTGTTCCAACTGTTAGTCATTGAAGCCTTGCTTCATCAGGAGAGTCTTCAGTGATGTCATGCTTTTGCAAAAATGGGATGATTCCCAAGGTGAAGCAGCAGTAGTAGGTTTGGACTTCTAGGTAGCTGCTTCTGTGTTCAGCCAAGAAAAACTTGTCAAAAGCAATCGAAAGACAGCTTGTAATTTCTTTCAGCCAACTTTCTTTGACCCAGATGCCCTCCAATAAGTTGGACTACAGTCTGATCAAAATTGATCTCATAATGAATCTGTAGTTATCAGTGAGGCTGTTCAATCTTATGGAGTTAATAATTCTAATAAGAGAGTGTGTAGTAGCCTTCTTTTTCACAATCTGATTCTAGTAGAATATATATCCAGACTCCTATTGCTTTTTATAAATTGGGTATAAATTAGGTTTATTGGGTATAAACAAATTATGTAAAGAGTTGCTATTGTTCTGGGATGCTCAGTGTAGAGTTGGTTAGTCCACAATACCTTGATTAGCAGGGCCATGCAACACTTAAGATTCAAGGCAGAAAAGTGCTCTGGGGTGAGCGGATGCCACGGTGAATGATCCACTTCCTTCTTCCAGTGGTCTCTGCTTATCCTTTGTGAGATGTGGAAGAGAAGTCTCTGTCTAGCTCCCGGCCCTTAGGGAATGTCATCTGCAGGGATGTCAGAATCTGCCCTTTTCAGTCACTGTTCTTTTCTGGAGCAGTGTTCCCCTGATATCAGATGGGTGCCAACCCTATTAGCTTTTTGCAGGACCTGGATAATTTCAGCAAGTTTTGGGAGACTGAGGGAGTCACTTCATTCTCTCCTGATTGAATGCTTTTGGTGGGACCCAGGAGATGGGCATTTTCTGCCTTGGCACCTGCCCTGTGGAATATCATCCCCCACAAGATGAGATTGGTCCCATCCTTGATATCCTTCCAGAAGGCCCTCAAAACATGGCTGTGTCAACAGGCTTGATGATCTCACAGAAATGGTGATATAATGAGATGGCTGCATTGTTTTTTAACGTTAGTCTTTCTCTACCGTCTTACTATTATGTTGATTTTTTTAAAGTTGTACTTGTTCTAACATTTTGATTGTACTATTGTTTTTATTGTGTGCCACCTAGAATCACTTTTCTGTGAGATGGGCGGTTATATAAATATAATAAATAAATGCTTTTATGGTTTTTCCTCAGTGCAGGATGTTGTTTGTTATGTTGGTTACATGTTTATGTTTAGCTTTTAACCTTATTACTGTTCTGGATCTCTGTAAGCTGCTCAGAGTCAGACATGATTAGAATAGTGTAGAAGCCTAGTAAAATAAATTCCCTAAGGCAGCTGCCTTTTCCTAGGATCATGTGTCTGCCCTCGTGTTCTGCATAGCCATATTGATTACCCTCTTTTGTCCACTCTTGGAGCATTAAGTGTTATAAGAAATTAATCAAGCTATTTGTTCCAGGACTTTAGTCTTACTGCTTTAGTCAGTAGAATAGCTGATAGTTCAAATAGCTTACATTCTGTCCTTATGATTGTTACTCAGAAAGGCTTGCCTATGTTTTCTTAACTTCATTGCTGGTTACGATTGGGGAAGGAGGTTGGATGTAAGGGATGATTTGCTGGATGAGGATAAGGACCTGACTCAACAAAACACTGCCATGCCTGTTGTTTTACACCGTTAGTGGCATTTGAAAATCTATTGTGGTGCTGCACTGGTTTTACAGAGCCTAAAGATTTCTCAGTATTTCCCAGATTTCTGGAAAGACAGCTTGCCTGTCACTACTAATACGCCTCTGCAGTGCGTAGCCAGAATTTTAAATAGGTTAGAGACTGCACTTTTGGTTGTTCAGAGCTACAGTAAAACCCTGCAGGCTCGACCAGTGCTCTTCGTATCCTGGAACATGCTCAGAATTCTGTCCGGTGCTTAGGGATTAAGTGATGGGTATATCAGTGCAGAAAATTTTGAAAGCTGCTGTGGTGGAAGACACATTCTGCAAACAACAGTTTGTTATGGGTGCTCTGTAACAATGAAGGAAGTATTAAATGGGGTGTGTGAAGGGAGAGCCATCCTTCCTTTCATGTTCAACCAGTGTTTTTGTTTTGCTTTCTTGCATCTCAGCAACCTCCATCTTAAAAAGGCAGAAACAGTTGCGTAGAAAGAATGTGCGCTTCGACCAGGTGACTGTGTACTACTTTGCAAGGCGTCAGGGTTTTACCAGCGTTCCTAGCCAAGGGGGCAGTTCCCTGGGCATGGCCCAGCGCCACAACTCTGTCCGCAGGTATACCCTTGGTGAATTTGCCCAAGAACAGGAAGTGAATCACCGTGAGATCCTTCGAGAACACCTGAAGGAGGAGAAGCTTCATGCCAAGAAAATGAAGGTAGGGTTTTGGCAGGCAGAAAAGTCCCTTTCAGTCAGTCATTTGCAGTTTTTGGTGCTGTAGCTTGGCCATATTTTGATACATATGCAGCTAATATAGCAAAGTGACTGTGGGGAATTGACTTTGAATGCCTGTAGTCATTTTCCCAATCTGTAGTGATTAGTCCATATCAGGCCTACCTATGGGAAGTAGCAGAGAAGGCCTAGGTGGTCATATATTCTTTTGGGCATGTGCTGGGCTCTTATCTGTCTGTTATGCTATGGGGTAAGATGATAGGAAATAGCATTCTAAATACGCACTTCTGATTATTTTTCATTTTTGTTTTCTTTCCTGGTAAATCCATTATGTTAATTCTGCACCCCAGACTGAAGCTCATTTTTCCCTGTATTTCCCTGTATTTCATAGAATACATACAGCCCTACGTCTGTATTGGAGTATGAGAAATGCAGTTGGAAATGTGAAAATGAGTATTCAAGAATTTGTTCCTGAAGTGAACGAATGTGAACTCGACAAGAGCTTTCCCCCTGGGGCTTGGTGAGGAAGGGTCAGGGATGAGCTTCCTGAGGAAAGCTAAAGGATTCCCCACCATCCAGTAGTGGAGGGGCCCGCACAACCAAGAGACAAGTATTGCTAGTGATTCCAACTGGTTTTCTAGCCTCTGGTTTCTGTCAAGTTGATTCATGAGAAGGCTCAGCAATTGCAGTGAAAGCCTCTCCCTTTTAGCCTCCTCCAGCAAGCTTCCTATTCCATCCTTCTCTTTATCATGCCTTCTGGCTGTCTGGTCGGTGTGTCCTGTAGGTTGCCTAGCAACTGGGTTTCCCTTACTGGATTGAATGCTTCTGTCAAAAAACGTAGAATTTCCAATCATTCTCTTGCTACCATGACAACCAGCTCAGCAAAAAGGACAAATACTCATTCTGTAGTCCTGCAACTGTGGCCTACTTCTTATAGTTGGTGAAGGAAACCTGTTTCTGAACTGCACCGCTTCAAGGTCCAGGTTTGCCTTATACAATCCATGCTTGTTCATGCATAGGCCACCTTCTCCAGAAGCAGTAATCCTTGAATGTAGTGAACGTGCATGCCACAGAGAAGGATCTAGGTTGTAACATGCTAGCTTTCTGTGGTGGGTGTTTTGGGTGTGTTTTTAGTTGTATGAATGAGCACCTGTCCTGGATACCTCCCCAACCCACCTCTCTTGTAGTCTGAGGTGGAGTATTTCTGAAAACAAGCATAGCATCATCTGGGGAAGCTGTTGTCATGCTGTGCTTCCTCCAGTCTCTGTGGTTGTAAAACTAGAGTATTTGGTTAGAAGAAATCATTGGGGTAGCACCAAAACAGTTGAGAAACACTTAAGTCTAATCACAGCAAACAAGCATCCCCCCCCCCGCCCCACAAAGACATTCCAAAAAAGTAGTTGCAGGTTTGGTAATGACAATACTAGTATGGTAATCCTGAACCCTTCACATATTGTGTGAAGTGCTTTTCTCCCAAACATGAGTGTTTTGTATATTCCACATACAACCTGGCATTCTGAGAATCTAATTTTTTCCCCACCATAGTCTGTTAGTGGCACAGAAATGCTGAGGATCCTATCAGCTACATTTTGAAGGCTTCAGTTCTATATTTGTCATGCAATTCCTTGTCATTTTTAATGGCAATTCGGCTTTCTCACATATCTGGGTCCTTATTCACCCACCTTCCAAAGCTTGTTATCTGATAACAATCTATGTCATCTTTTTCTCCATGCTGCCGTGTCTCTGCCAAAAAAACCTTACACAAGTCTTCTCCACTCCAAAGTTTGGAATGAAACAAATTTGTATTCTGTACAGCAGAAATGAGTTTCTTGGTATGAGGCACAAATCAACCAAGTGTACTTTCTGCTTTGCCCCTGAGGACAGGTGTGTCTGCCAATAGAAAGATTACGGTGCTTTCCACATGGCCAGTAATGCAAATTATCATGTCTGTCATCCATTTGGTGTAAGAAGCACCAAGCTGTGAGTGTGTTTAGTGTCTCAGCAAGGTTATGATGTAATGATTGGATCAAGGTCACCCTCAGACCTAGCAAGGTCCTAGAATTCCCAAATCCAAGCTCCAGCTATCACACTACTTCCCTCTGACCATGAAGGAGACAGGATTGTGCTCAAGCAGAGAGCTTAGCTCTAACTTCAGTCCTCAGCTGGGTTGCATCATGTCTCTGAGGAATGGTCCTCTGTAATACCATGGCTAGTCTGATGAAATAGCTTCTCCTTGCTTTGTTTTTGCCATCAGTGATATTTGAGGATGGCTGTAACAACATACCCAGATTTGAAGACCACCTGGCTTATTGTGCTCAGCCTCATATAGCTGAAAGTGAGGGGCTGTGTCCACTGACAGAACTTATTAAATGAATTTTTAGAGCAGTAGATTGCATATCAGCCTCAAAGCTATGCATGCATTGTTCCTAGGAAGAAGTGTGTAGCTCACAATTTTAAAAAATTTTCTACCACTTCTGAAAGACTCTTGCTTCTGTCAATTGGTAATATTATAACCACCCTTTTCTTTTTGTCTTGTCTGTATTACTATGCCTATTACCTGTAGGGAGAAGTATATGAATACACGAATGGTAGCAAATTCTGGCTGAAAATGCATTTGGGGAAAAGTGGGACCTTGTTAGGGACAGAGTGGAAAATCCTGATCTGAAAGGCCTATTTACCTCATGCTCCTGTGGATGGGAGTGTCATGTTGTGATATCATCCACCAGCCTTGCCCTCTTGATTACTGCCTCCAATCTGGACAGATTAAAAGATGCAAATACCTGCTTCCATGTTACCCATGATTCAGATTTTTTTTGTTTCCCACTTAAAAGGACACTGTATTTTTTTTCCTTTGCTTCTTAATGTTCTGCTAAGTGCAGTGCATATTTATTTCACTGTGTAAATAACTTAACATCATAACACAAAGTTTAAAGGCTGATAAACATAGAGTCAAGGTGAAATATTTAAAGCATCATGGTCTACACTGATGAGAAAGGTTTCTTCATGGTTTTAGATGCCACTATCTAGAAATATCAAATTTGAACCTGGGATTTTTGCTTGAAAAATGTACTACATACATTTGTATGTGTATCTCCTCTGAGTCTTAGAAGAAATGAGATCTATAGGGTTGTATGGAGGTAACCATTGACCTCAGTGTTTTGAAATATCCCATCCGAAATAACCTGAATGATATACATACCTCCCTCTGATATAATTCTGTTTGAAGGTGCAGATTTTAAGGGCTGATAGTTTGGATGAAGGTTAAAAAGGGGTGGGTATGGAGCTGGGGAATTTATGAATGACTGTGCAAAGAGCTAAACTACCATCCCTTAATTGATCATGATCTGCCCGCACAAGCCAACAGCTGGTTTGATCAAACAAAAGCCCATAATGTCTTCTAACAAGGCTATGGCTTGTGTGCAAAGCTGGATCACTGTCAGAATTTGCCCCCATTCTCCCTGGACAAGCTGGCTGTTGGGTTGTGCAAGCAAAGGAGAATTGAAAGCCCAGAACATGGTCTAACTGTGCTCTGGCCTGTGCATATAAAGCTGGATCACTGTTAGAAATTGCTCCCTCTCTGTCCGGACAAGATAAAAGACAGCTTGTTCAGGCAGAGCAGAAGCAAGTTTTGGTAATACTCCAGCTTTGACAGTGCAGAAAGCTGGATCATTGTCAGAACACAGCCCAGGAGGAGTCATTATTTGAGGGAAATGGGTGACAATTACAGCTCGGTTAAACCCAGGGAAATCATTTGTCTTTTTTTTTTCAGACTGCAAAGCTGATGGGATTTCAGTTTCAAGATTAACTTTGCTGGTGTCTGTGTCTATGTGTTCTCTGTTCTTTCCCACACCCTACCCTAAGCTGACCAAGAATGGGACTGTGGAGTCAGAAGAGGCTGATGGTTTGACGCTTGAGGATGTCTCTGATGATGACCTTGATGTAGAGAATGTGGAGGTGGATGACTACTTCTTCTTACAGCCACTGCCTACCAAGCGGCGGCGAGCTTTACTTCGAGCCTCTGGCGTTCATCGCATTGATGCAGAGGAAAAACAAGAACTTCGGACCATCCGCCTCTCCCGAGAAGAATGTGGGTGCGACTGCCGGCTGTACTGTGATCCGGAGGCCTGTGCCTGTAGCCAGGCTGGAATTAAATGCCAGGTCAGTGGGGAAACCGCTAGGCTTTGGCCTGAACTATATCTCCTGTTGCCTGTGTGTCTTTTTGATATAGAGAGGTGTCCTCTCAAGCCCTACTTATGTGTTGAGTCTGAGCTTAGAAGAGGCGATTTAAAGAGAACTGCTATCTGCCCACCTAGAAAGGTCTTATGGGGTGATAGAATATATTGTTGCCTTAGTTGCTCCAAGGCTGAAGTTAAAAAAGAAGTGAATAACTCAGGAGGGAAGATCCTGCTTGGGTTTGTGGAAAAAGACAAATGGCAAGATGTAGCCAGTCTCTGGGATGGGGAGCTAAAAGGATGAGAAGTTCCTTAGGAAATAGCACTAGCTTTCCAGGGTGGTGTGGAGTCACAGTGGTTATGTGTGTGGATCCACTGTTCTTCTGCTTCCCTCTCTTGGCTGCTATGTGAAATGAATGCATGAAAGAATCTGCTCAAATGTTAACATAAATTCTGCAGCATTTGTGCAATTTTAATCACATTTGCATAGTATTTAATTTACAGTAATACACTTCTTAGTCAAAAGGAAGAGACAAAGGGCTGTTCAGAATCCAGAAGTCTTGACCCCAGGAAATCTTAGTTGCTTCTTTTCTGATTCCCAACATCCAAGATGCTGGGTAATTTCTCCAGAACCATATTTCATGCTCTGCACTGTTCTCATCCATAGCATTTTACTTTTCCTGTGGAATGTGTGCATTGGTATTTCTGCTCTTAATGTTTTCTTGGCAAAGTAATTCTCTCTTTCTCTCTCTTTTCCACAATAGCTTTTGCATACTAAATGTGTAGCTCTGGCAAAGGATTTCAGGTCCTCTTTTCTGAAAGCGCTTTTATCCTGAAAGAGCATTTGATTGCTTGAAAAATAAAGTGTCACAGAGCGCATTTTTTCTTTTACAATAGATAGAATCAGACATACTCCAGGCCATTCTTTATTTCTTTTGATTCTCCTTGGAGTATAAGATTTAGAGGTAGGTTAACTAGGGGAATGTCCATGGGAATTGACTGGGGGGATTCTGGGTTGCTTGAGGGCTACCTAGCCAGTTGCTTTTCAATAACCGCTTGCATGGATTTTACATTTTCCATCTGACTTGATTTTCCATCTGTTCACTTGCTCTCACTTTGGCCAGGCTTTCATCCTTCCAGTCACTTCCTCAGTTCTCATACTAGGCACAGTTTCACTGTCCCTCACTTCCCCCACCTAGGTGGACCGAATGTCCTTCCCATGCGGCTGTTCCAGAGATGGCTGTGGGAATATGGCTGGGAGAATTGAATTCAATCCCATCCGGGTGAGGACTCACTACCTGCACACCATTATGAAACTAGAGCTAGAGAATAAACGGCAGGTGAGCCGGGCCCAGGTTCTGGATGAAGAGACCCCTCATAGCTCCGGCAGTGACTGGCTAGGAAGCCAGTCCCCAGAGACACAGGACTTCCAGGAGTTCATGGCGGAGAATGAAACGGCAGTCATGCATCTTCAGACAGCTGAGGAGTTGGAGCGGCTGAAGGCTGAGGAAGACTCTAGCAGTGGCTCCAGAATTGAAAGCCTTGGGGTGTGCATTTTGGAGGAGCCGCTTTCTGTCTCTGAAGGGATGTGCCCAAGCCTCACCACACCAATCCTCATTCAAGCTCAGCTGCCTCCAGGTTCCTCTGTTCTGTGTTTCACGGACAGTTCTGAGCAAGCCAGCTCAGCTGAGGGCGACCAGCCCTACTTGAACAATGGGCCTGTTGTGTACTATCAGGTTGACCAAAGGTCAGTGCTGGGGGTGAAGGGGGAAAGTAGAGCAGAGGAGCCTGAGGGGCCCCCTCGTTACCCAGATGAGAAGGAGCTAAGCATCTACTCTGTCCCCGTGACTTCACTGGTGTCTTGCGGCAGAGCCACAGCCACCAGCAGTGCAGAAACAGGGAAGGCTGCTGTATCTTTTGAGCCCCTGTCTTCTGAAAGCTGTCAGTCTGAAGTTCCTCTGCCAAGCTTGCCACTCCACACAGATGTGCCACAAGACAGTTTGCGGCCCCAGAACATGGTGCAGCAATCTCCAGAGAGAGCCTGTGAGCTCCCCTCCTCTTCTGAGGAATGCTGTTTGGGACCTGCTCTGACCGTGTGACAATTCCCAACCCATCATCTTGATGTTTATTTATTGACAATGTTTTTATCAAATGGCCACAGCCATTGGGAATTGTTTAATATTGGGTGGGGGAGGGAGAGGAGAGGGGCTGCTTTGTGTGGGCTCCACCACACAAGGAACTAAAACAAGCACTTATGGCTGCCTCAGAGCAGGAGGATCTGTCTACTAGTTGGGCAGCCTCTTGGTTCTGAAGAGGTTGGACCCATAGACAATGGACCCATCTACATGGAACTTTGTAGGGGAGGCACTTTACTCCATCCTACAAGGACCAAATGTGAATGTGTCTCATGGAAGCAATAGAGCAAAGCTGCCTTTTCTAAAGCGCTGGATGGGTTGGAGGGCAGACAGAAGAGAACACTGTTGCTACTTCATGACATCAATCAGTCTTTATGTGTGGTGGAATCTCTCCCTCCAGTTGCTCATCCCAAGTGAAGCTGCTGCCGCCGCCGCCACCCATCCCCTTCTGTCACTTTCAGTGCTGTGTCTTGGTAACGGTGACCTTACTTGCTTGAACTGCTCTAACCAGTTACACAGCTTAAGCTCTGCAACCTCTTATTTATGTGACATTTACTGCCCTTCATTCCCTGGAAGAATCCCATATATTTTTTAAATTCACTATGAATTAACTTTGATCATGACTAGCTACACCTACAGTTTGGCATGCAACTGTCGTACAAAATAATTTTCATCCTGGAGCCTCTGCCCCCACCAGTAGCTTCATCCAAACACGTTCATGGCCCATTTTGCTGGCCTTTGCTGGGACTGATTAAGTTTAAGTTACTTTTTTAAAACAAATGCTGAATGTTTACGGACATCATGTGACTCATGCTCTGTCACTGACTCTGATCCCGAGCTGAGGTTGTCACCTCCGATTAGAACCCCTTTGGGGATCTGGTTCTGTGAGCACTGAATGCCCTAGGATTGAGTGGGATCTAGCTTCCTTTTGAAAGAACTGCCAGTTTGGGTGGGCAGGGGATTCTACCAAGTACTTAACCTTTTTCCCCATAGTTTCATTAATCACTTTTCCCCTTCACTATTCCAGTCTTTTCCATTCTAGTCGCACAAGAATTTGGAGATGATGTTGAAAGCTTTCTGTTCCCCTGCTCCTTGCTTAGCAACCTAGCATTCTGGATGACTTGAAAGGGCACCAAGTCTGTATGCAGTAGAACTGCAGCCTGCTGGGTCATAAGCATTAGGGGTCAGTAAATGTGCAATAAGGTGGCACCTGCAATCCCCTCCCGGGGAAGTGTGTAGTTAATTGTTCCAATTGGTCTTGGAATAAAAGGAGAAAGGATGTCCTTATAGCTGCCACTCACCCCTATGACCACTTTCCTCACTATAGGATAACAAAAGCACTTTTCTTCTCCAGCCTCCTGGGCATCCTTTCCTCCTTCTATCTTGTGGTAAACAGCAGATAATCATTGCCTTTCTCTGTAGTCACCTGTTCTGACCCAGCTCACGTTACATCCCTGTGGTGTATCTCGAAATGGACCGGGGCTTAGCAAGAACTGGTTTCCCTGTATTTAGGAATCTTTGTTTTTTCAGACTGCTCAAGACCTACAATGACTTGCATGAAGGCTTTTGGATATTTAAATTATCCATAACTCCTTATGCATAAGAGAAGGTGGGATTTAAGTAGCCTGTGGAGGGATATATGTCCTCATCAAAACCTGCCTCCCAGCTGACAGTTAACGTGGGCACCGTCAGAACCTAAATAGAAGGTGTGTGTTTTTTTTCAGGCATATAACTAGATTTGTGTAGAAGCTGAGCCATCTAAGTTTCTAGATGCTAAGTCCGGAAAGGAGATTAATGGGCCTGGACGTCTTATGTCCCTTAGTTGCAAAGCTACTTTGGAGTAGCCAAGCCTAACTTAACTAAGCCTTCCAAATGATCAGTGGTAAGCAATCAGTGCTGCCAGTGCATCTAGAAAAGCTGATCCTCCTGAAAATGACTCTCTGTAAGATGAAGTAGGTACAAGCGAATGCTGTGTAAGCGACAGCAGAGAAAAACTGACCATAGCTATTAACATGAACTCCTGTTAAGGCTTCAGAACAGATGATATTGCGAAGACTTGACTAAACTCCTGGTTTTCACTTTATTTCACCCAAGCTCTCCTTGGGCTGATTAGCATATAGTATACAGCCGGGGCTCCTTTGCTTTGCCAAACTGGTAAGTACCTAATTGCTTTCTCGTCCCCACCTCTTACAGAGGGTTGTTTAGAAGCAATGCTATGTTCAGTGGGCAAATGTCTGTTTTAAATGTAAGAGGATGAACGTGCAGCCTTAAAATGTCCATAGCCCTTGTTCTGTCTTTAAAAAGCCACGCATATGTTGCTGCATGACACACGCTTTCCTTCCTATATGCTGGTCTCATTCCTGAGGGCTGTTTAGGATTTTACTCCATGCTGCTTTGCCCCCAGGCTACTGTTGGGTTTGAGGGTCCACTGGCGTCTTTAGGAGGAATCCTTCCCAAATCTCACATTTGTAGTTTACAGAACAAATGGTGCTATAAAAAGCTGGATTTATTTTCAAAGGCAGCCAGTCCTGGCTGCGACACTCACTGTAGCAAATTTGTCTGGTGCACTTCACTTCTGAATCAAACAGAATAGGGATGTGCCACTTCTAGAGCAATTTCCTCCTACATCAAGTACATAGCTTGGTAGGTATATAGCTTAAGGAGGAGGCAGTTAAAATCTCTTATAAAATTCTCAAGATCTGAAAGCACTTTGGATATTTATAATAATAATGTCCCCATAGTTGCTTGCTTTTCTACACAGCTACAGTGAAAACCACTGTGCAGCTGCTGTTAGCATAGGTTTGTTTCAGGACAAGATGCACTTGTATTTTTCCTATATTACTCCTACGCTGTTCCAGCCCTGAATATGTAGCCCTGAATTAGGAACCATTGTGCTGTAGATATGCTCTACAGTAGTGGCTAAAGCCAGAGGCTTTGCTACCTTTAACTGCGTGGTGTTATTCTGGGGATTGGGCACGATCAGCCCTAAAATCAAGTTTTAAATGGGGCTTACCTCAATTCTTGCAGATCTGACAGTACAAGAATCTCCTGTTGAGTGCTTAAGCTGTTGCACCCTTTGGCCACATGCCAACACTGACAGATGGTTTGGTGGAATACACTTTCTGAAAATGGAAGCAGCTTCACACTTAAATACCAGAATTCCATTTTGGTAATGCAGAAACAGTTCTCATGACTGACATTCCAGGATGCAACAATTATTGTAAGAGCTTGGTAGAAACCGAACACTAAAAACTGCATTCTCACCCAGAGGTGTAGATAACTGGGAAAAAGACAAACTCACATAGCATCTGAACTGTTAAATGTTACACTGGCTTTATGCCATCATTTCCATGAGAACCAGCAACATCTATCAGCTGGTCTTTTGTGCCCATGATCTTGGCGATGTGGGCATGGGGGGATAAAGCAATGCTTAGCTATGACAAAGAAAACAGTAAATAGCTATTTGTAGGGAAAATGGCTAAAAAAACACTCCTTCCTGAGCAGTATGAAAAAATTAATGGGCATTGATCTCAAATGACAGAATTTGATTTCTAAATCCTGTACTAGAGATTGGACTTCTTAGAAAGCTTTTGTTTGAAGAATGTTCTTTAATGCAAAAAGGGACATTCTCTTGTCTGTCTCCCTTTTGTTATTAATAACAAGACTATTTTTCTTACTCTGATGTGGTGGTACATTCACCTGTTTTCCCTCCCCTTCCCTTCTTTTGGTGCTACTGAACTGTTTACAGGACAGCCCTTTTACTACCTGGAAGAGACGTCTATTAACTAAGCCCTGGTCTGACATAATTGGTACCAGCCCTGTCCTCTGTCACTTGCAACTGGTAATTTCATAGCTCTGCTTTCCTGCAGGAAATACACAGGTGGCATTTTCAATGTGAATCCAAAGCTTGTCAGGTCCTTTACATTTTGTTTTGCCTTTTATGTTCTTTTCATTGTGATAATGCTGTATTTAAAGAGGATATTTAAATGTAAAAACAAATAAATGCGTAAACTTACATCGAGTGGATTTTGTTCTCAAAATTGTAGTTACCTTATATTCAGTTACAGACCCAGTGGACATGCACATTTTCTGGTATCTGAGCATGCTCCTTCCCTTTCACAGCTGATTTTAACCAAAGTGCAACATCATTAACACCTGCATAGTCAGCATTTGTAAAAGTATAGCATCTGCCTAAAGAAAGTCAAATGTGCAGTGTATCCTCCATGTAGTGGGGAGATCCTGCACTGGGTCATTGCAGATATTACCTTCTAAGGTAGTTTTTGCAGTTTAGCCATTTGCCTTAGACTTGTTACAAATCAAAGTTATCAATTTACCTCATAGTGAAACCTTATGGAAAAATCTTTTCACACATCAAGGGCTTATTCCCTAGTATAGATTTTATTTTAAAAAGACTGATCCTACTACTTGGAGTAAGGTATACACAATGAAGACCTGGATCATGAATTTGGTGGTTGGAATTGGTTACTTTATAGGGGGAACAACTATTCATAGCTTTGGTGTTTCCAGTAATGTGTTAGTCAAGCTCAGATACTCAAGGGGTGTCATAATGGTGACATGTTAACAGAATGACTTCAAAACTCCACGCTTAAAAAATGATGCATTTTTTTATGCTAGCCAGCTTGCCATCTTTAATGGTAAACATTCATTTTTCAAGTAAAATACATTTAATACACACATTTCTCACACATTTTATGATTTGCTCAAATACAGACGTCCTCAGGTTACATTCTGTCCAGAATTCCAGCTTCTGGTATACTACATGCAGTCTAATTTCTTCCCCCACTAAAGGATTGTTAAAGTCTGCTACGCTTCATAATAAAACCCCCCTGCAATCTTCGGGTTCTTGGGAGACCACAGAATAGATTGAGTCTTCTCTTTCAACAGCAGTGAATGGCGCTATCTCAGCTGCCCCCTCCCAATCTTTTGCTGCCTTGGGTTACCACTACACCTGCAAAATCAGCATCAGAAAGGAGAAAAGTGGGGGTGGGGTTGTGATTCAGTTAGATGAAGAGAGGCTTCAGCTTCAAGACTGGCCTCCTAACCTCCTTTCCAACTGATTCCCTCTCACAATTGCAACTTGAGAGTAATGCAATCCCTGAAACATCTCAGGGAAGGGGGATGGAAGAAACAACTGGCATAAGACATATGGATCTCTCCCCTCTTAGCTGGCAAGATTGAAAGCATAGAAACTGATATATGGTTTTGACAATGTACATTTAGCAAATAAGCCACATTGTACTAATGTGTATTCTGCAATTTTTTTCTTTTTATTCTGCACTGCTCCCTGGCCAATATGAAACAAACTTTATTCCAGCACCTTGAGGGAGTAGATGTGTCTTTCCAGCAGAAGAGTTTGCCACAAGCACTAGTAAGATTTTGGACTGACAAGTATAAGTCTGAACAGTGACAATCCAAGAAAGGGCCTACAAGGTCAAAACTGAACCAGACTTAAGTAGAAAGTTTGTGAAATCTACTGCAGAGGCATTTTGTTGTGGTATCTTGGCAATTCTCTTCTCCTCAGAACAGTCAGTGGGAGAATGTTATTCATGCTGCAATGTTTCCTCTACCTTCACCTCAACACTAACAAATCGTTAGTTTCTTCTCCTGCTGGATTCTTGCCTTTTTTTTCCTCCTTTTTTGAGTCAATGAAAAAACTCTCTTCCCCTTTCTGGTTCAGCCAACAGTCAATATGCAGTATACATACAATAGTCCAGAAGGGGCTGTTTCCAGTTAGCTCTTGGAGGAAAGAGTGAAGTTGGTAGAAAGTAAGACCATCGCATGTGCCAAGAGTGAAGTCTCAGGGTCTGAAAAGATAATAGCTTTCTATTGCACTGGATTATATTCTTAAACATTTTAATTATAACTGGATTGCAAAAAGCTATTCTGACATATAGAAACAGGAAGGGGACAAGTCTCAATTTAGAATGATCCCCTCAAAAAAGAAAGACTAGGAAGAACAAGACTTACCTGCTTCATTTAGGGTATCCTCAATAAATCTGAGAAAACCCTTTCATTTTAAAAGTAAATTATCTGGATGCAGAAGGTTCAACACAATTTTATTTTTGCCATGTTTTTATAGCTAAGAGGCTTGCTATTTTTACTGCTAGAACACAATCTTTCCTGGTGTTCCAATCTAAGCATTCTTCTATTTACAAACATCTTCTCCGTTGCCCCTCCTTGCCATGCATCAGTTCACTTGTCTCTAATACTTTTTGCAGCAGTGTCACAGCTTCTGACATGACAAATTCCCACCACAACCTGACACTCCTTACACAGAGAAACAGGCCAAGGCCCTAACCCATGTTCTCCAATAGCTGTTCTTTCCAGCATGATCTGGCCCCATTAGTCAGATTTTGGGAGGACAGCTTGTTCTACGTTCCCACATTGAATTACCATTGAGGTAATATAAGATGGGGTTTTGCTGTAATGGTATTTATTTGCCACAAAAAGGTCGTATCTTTGATTATTGTTTTGTATTAATTGTTTTGTGGGGTCAGCTATTGCTGAGATTTTCCTTCATGGTACTGATGTGCTGTTTTAAACTATTCGATACCTTTTACAGTTCAATTATATCTATTTTTTTTTTAAAAAAGATTAACCACTTTATACATCCCTTGACAGTGTCAAGAATGTGGACTGTATATTTCAAGAAATGGAATGTGACGTGTTTTTATCCTGCTGCATAACTAAGCCTAAGGAGGTATTAGTTGTGTATTTGCTCAGCCAGCTTTTATTTTCTGTTCTGTATACTCCCCTTTAACAACCTTAAGATTGTAAATGACTGGAATTCATCTCCCTTTTGAGTTTGTATTGTCACATGAAGCATTGCATATCCAAAAACCTAGGGTCAAACTGCCAACTGAACATGTATTGAGTTTACATTTTGTTTTTATCACCATTTTAAATTTAAAGAAGACATGGAGAAAAATGGAATCTGGGACAAATGATCAGAGAACATATTCATGAAAAAGGACGGTATGAAAGATACTAAAATAAGCTAAGCCCTATTTAATTGGCTTCTTCACTTGGGATTTTTATCTTGTTTGAGGATTTTCATCTGGCCGGAAGCCTTAAACTTCATTAAAAACGAAATCTGAGATTTTCAGTTTGTGTGCTTTTATTAAACTAGAGCAGCAAGAACACTCAAAAGTGTAGGGTATCGCCTAGCTAGAGTTAAATGTTACAATGATCCATCTTAAATACTACACACACAGAACTGAAACAGATATTTAGATGGAGACTAGGGAGGGCTAGATAAAACCTTCCAAGAACTCAGCTGACAATATATAATATATTGATATTGCCTATACAAAACAATAATATATTTGTGGATTCCTGGGAGCATCCCCCTCTTTTCTGCCAGAATTCTCCAGCTTCTTCAGAGTTGCTTGTTCAATGTCTGGCATTTATCACTGCAGAGAGTTTTCCCTGACTTGAACTCCAGGACATGAAGGTTTTTATCCCAGATAAATACCAAGCTAATATCTCAAAGGTATTCTGCTGGGTAGTATACAGTATTGCTTACCTGACTTTCCCAATCTAAGCTTTCTCTATAAGTGGTCCTTGGTTAACAACTCATTCAGCAACCATTCAAAGTTACAACAGCACTGAACGAATGGTACTTATGACCAGTCCTCAAAGTTTTGGCCGTCCCAGCACCCCTGTGGTCACATGATCATGAATCAGGCACTTGGCAACTGGCTCACATGACAGTTGCATTATCCCGTGGTCACATGATCGCCATTTGCAACCTTCCCTGCTGGCTTCCCACAAGCAAAGTCAATGGGGAAGCCGGCAGGGAAGGTCGCAAGTCGCTTGGCTAAGTCTCCCCCACCTGGCAGCAGCCACCCCCCCGCACTGGCGCTGTACCGGCCACCTGCGCACCCTTCCCCACCTGGCAGCAGCTACCCCCAGCCCTGCCATGCTCACACCAGCCACCTATGCACTCTCACCCACCCGGCAGCCATGCTCACATTGTGCCAGCCACCTGCGCAACCTTCCCCACCTGGCAGCAACCACTTACCTGCCCACCGGCCTGCTTGCGAGCCACCTGGAACTTGCAACTTCCTGCTGGCTTCCTCACTGACTTCGGTTGTTGGAAGCAGCAGAAAATTGCTAGGAGGTCCTCACTTAATGACCCCAATCCTCGCTTACCAACAGCGGCAGGGACTGCTGGGATTGCCGTTGCTAAATGATGTGGTCGCATGACATTGCACTTTACAACCACATCACTTGGCGATGGAGATTCCAGTCCCAATTTCCATAGTTAACCAAGGACTACCTGTACTATCATACGTCACTATGGTATGGCTCATGATAAGTACAGGTTGTGGACACATGGTAGCTTAGCAATAATTCTTAGTTCTTAAGAGATTCTGCTTTAATGTTCTTGGCTTATCCATGGTTAGCCTTTAGGTTTTATTTCCACAGGCAGCTAACTAGGCAGAGGGTTGTGTGTGCATTTTGATGTGAGAAATTTTCCAGAACAGTTGTAATAATAACCCTCCTTCCAATAGTTCAGCCAATCTTACCTCTTAGTGAAGAGGAGAGTGATAGCCACTGGTTCAACCAGAGCCTACATGCAGATGGGCTAAGATGAACGGAATTCAAGCCACGGGTATAACACGCCTGCAAAAATCAGAGGTGTCCTTTTGAATGCAGCAAGATGCTTTCATTTCACATAGAAACCTTAAACCCAAGAAACAGCACTTCCAAGCACTGTGTTGGTGATCTGTTCGTCATTGCGCTGCTTTGACATACAAGTGCTGTAGATCGGAGACACATTACCCTCAGTCTGCATACAGTCCCAAAGGTTTGGGGCTTGGCCTCTGGAATTTGGAATTTTACTGATATTTTTGATAGGGGCCAAAAATCTATACATCTAGGGTCACTGGGAGAATGAGCTAATCCCTCTAAGTGTGGCTGTCTGCCCACAGCATTAATGCACCCCCCCCCCTCAGCTGCAAAGACAGATAGGCAGACTTCCCCCTCCCTTCTGCAGCATTCCTGCACAACTAAAAGCAACGCAAGATAGTGCCCACAGGAGTCCATCTGGTGCCCACATTATGCGAAACTAATTTAAACCTGGTTTGTTAAATAAGCCATCACATTATTGGTCACGGAAAGTCTATACTGCTTTTAAGACTGGTAAATTTGACCATTACTTATTTGTAAACTGCCCAGAGCCTATGAAGATTGAGGCAGCAGATGAATAAATTATCAGTCCATAGTCAACAACAAAGCCCAACTGTTCATCTCATACGAATTTATCTTACCACTTGCACTTCTTCATCAGTCAGCTCGCTTACTCCTAGTTTCACCATTGCTTGATCCAGGTGATGCAGCTCGGATAGATGGCTCCTCAAGCGATTTCTCAGGAAGAAAGATGGCAAGCGGGGTGTCAGGAACAAAACACGACTGAGAACTTTCTGAGGAAAGCAAGGCAAAGATAACATTAAATGCACAAAGGCTTTCAGATCAAAATGTGCAATGAAGACTACCACGAGTCTCCACCTCCAAAAAATATTTAGCCCATGGACAAGGCAGGAAGGATGAACGATGATAGCAGAGGCATCCTGATTTAAATCCAAGCCATTGCTGAATATGGAATTTTAAGATTTGTAAGTGGGAAGAGATTTAGTTTCTTGGTTTTTCAAGCCTTTCAGCCACAGCACATGAGCAGAGAGGGCAATTGCTAGTAAGAGATTCATCATAAAGGGACAATTAGACTTTTAAGCAGCTATCCAGTTTCATCCCTTAAAAGACACCTACCACATGCTGAACCGTGAGCTGTTGGATACCAAAGGGATGCCCCACAAATAAAGTCCTCACAGCTTTAAGCTCTGTTACATCTGGGTGAAATCCTTCCTGAACCTTGAAGATTAAGAAAGAAACAAACGTGTTTCCCAAATATAAAGTAGGATCTGATCCTGTACACAACTACACCAACTACCACAAGTGCTCACACATCCTCCCACCAGGCTCTTCTTCACCATGTGCCAAATTCTGTCTCATTGCATCAGGAGATGTGAATATTAAAGTACTTCCAACACCTTCCTACGACTGTCATCTGGTACCTCTGTACAATTGTATCGTGTAAGACTAGATGCTACCAGAATGTGCTTATTTGTTTCTCCTCCCTATGAAGTATACCGAAATTATTTTATGAAGCATTATGAGTGCATCTACAGTGTCTTTTCACCAGTGACAAACCACTAAATAACTGAAACATTCTTATATTTTTGCCTACGTAAGATGAAGTATACAGGATGGTCTATTGATGCTGTCTATGACAGCAGACTCATCTGCGTGCATATTAATGGAAAAATGTATCTTGTATAAGGACAATTTTTAAAAGCTCTGGCATGCCCTTAAAAGTGTTTCATTATGCTTTAGAAAAGTTACAGGGGACTGATTCTCTAGTTTTGCTCACATATTGTACTGAACCAAGATGTGGTTTATTTGTTGATAGTTTAGCACAATCTCTGAACCCAACTCCTGTGTTTTATGGCTTATTGCACAATCCAATTTAGTAAACCACAGTTAAGCAAACAATGGCTTAGCATATGTGAACTATGCTGTGGCAAGAAAAACAATTAAAAGTTAATAAACTGAATACTAGTTAGGCAGCTCACAAAAAAGCAAAACTCTTATTTTTGAAGAATAACACGTCACTTTAAAAAATCCAAAATTGCTTCTTTGTCACTGGAGGTTTTTGGAGAATGAGATACCTTTCTGCAGAGATATAACATCTGTTGGCGAAGCTGAGGATCATCTAGGAAGTGAGATAGATGCATTAGACCATCAATCACTTCAGCATATGCCTCCCTCCTCATATTGTGGTAAGTGTTCAGAAACTCAGCTTGTTGTTTAGGAGTCCAGAAGTGGCGTACTAAGAGCTGTCTTGGGAATAAATACCTTGGGAAGGAGAGATTATTTGGAAGAAATGACTTACTTCTAAACCAAGATATGCACCAATAAACACAAATTCAGGAACGTATTATACATTAACAGTCAAATCTAGGCCAAAGAAACCCAAATATTGCATCAAGAAATGGATTTTACAGCTTCCATCAATAGTATAAGCTTTCACTTAAAATAATTTCCACTAAGGGGAGAAGAAAACAGCAGTCTGGCAATTGTAACCATGGGCCCTGACAACCAGAAATCCTGTGGAACTCTTCTTTTGGAAATTTAGCCAGGTCTTGCCCACACACTTTCAAGTTATCTTCATAGTGCTGCTGAAAACCTACTTAAGAAAAAGAAATACGATGTCTTACTTTCTCAACATATTCAATAAAGCTTCTTCCATTGTATAGAATCTGACCTGGCAATACAAATAACCTTCTGAAACCTGCCTCCTCTGTCTTCAGGAAGGCTACTCGGGAAATTCCTGTCTTTGGAATTCTCCCCCCAGAAGCCATATTTTAGGTGCCAGGCCAGATTTAACCTTGATGTTTCAATTAATAGCAAAAGTGATTCTTATTTGTATCGTGTTCTGCTTTGCTGCTTTACTACCACTTGTTTTCCAATGTATTTATACTTTCAATATTGTTTATAAGCCATCTTGCACTCATGAAAAGTGGGTGGAAGGTTAAGTAAATACACCAGTTCTGTACTTGTGCAGTGCCACATATCCCATATCCTATGCTGAGCAGCCACAGGTTTTATCAGTAGACAGAGTGGCCTTTAATCATATTTTACTCCAAATCTGCTATAGCTAATCATCTTTACATCCTGCTCCTTTTCTGAAAAAGAAAAGTTACAATGTTCTGCAAGGCCAAACTACCCTGCCATCCAGCCAAAGTGAGAACAAATTCATCCTATTCATGCCCCTGGTATCTAGTATAACACTCCCAAAATAGTTTTTAAAAAAAGATTATGAAGAAACAGGGCAGGAGAAATGCCTGTCGAGACAGTGCTTTTGGCGACACAATTTTTTTCTGTTAAGCATTTCCCAAATCTTCAGAATTGTCCTTTTGTAAAAAGTGAGCATTTTAAAGCATTTAGCAATTATGTCAGAAGACAGGTGAGAAGGCAAAAGGGCTGTATTCCAAATTACTCTCCAGAAATGCTACAAAAAGTATGACTATTAATTATTTATAGTCTCAGCAGCAGGGTATATATAAGAATGTGGGATTAATAACTAGCCAAATGCACAAATTGAGAATACTTAGGTTTGAACATTTTTATGGTTTCTAAAATATGTTCTACAATTTATTTCTGTAGCTGCTAAAATATGAACTATCCTGTAACAATCGAACTCTACAAGCCAGCAATAATGCATGTAAATGATGAGAGAAAAGTCCACTCCTGTCACCTGACCCTGCCAAAATTCCCAGTCATGTGCTTATAAAAAGCTAAATACCCCCTTGAGTCAAGCTCATGTCCATGTAATTTTCTTGACAACCATACAGAAATGGTTTGCCACTGACTTCTTTTAGAGTCTTGTTTCAACTTGCCGTTCTACTCTTTACCTTGGGAATTTCTGGAAATCTCTAATCCCAGTTCTAACTTTCCCAGTAAAGCTTAAGGATGCTTCATCTAGGTAGAGACAAGGATCTACTTACATAAACAAAAGAACGAAATAGTTGGCGAAGGGTGGAAGAGAGAGAATCCCAACAGGAATGGCTTTAATAAGGTCTCTGCGAAACTGCAAAAACAATGCATGGTTACTGTTATTGTTAATGGCTAGAGAGACCCCCTTAACCAGCTATTACAATTGGTCATTTTTAGCTCTTTAGCCTTTTAAGTTATTATCATTCCTTTACAAACTTCTACTTTATACCACACTATTACAGTTGTTATAGTTACAATATTTATATTAAATATAATTTACCTCTAGATTTTTGTCTTTAAAAACTTAAACTCTTAGTGGTACTGGTATCATGATTTTACAGTTTGTGCTAGTGATCTAAATTTTAGTCAATTCTTACAGTATATATGTTAGACCAGGGGTCCCCAAACTCTTCAGCTCATTGATCCCTTCATGAAGTTTCAGATTGTTCATTGACTCCCAAACATTTATTATATGAAAATAATTTAATACTATAGTACTGCGAATAACAACAACAACAACAGAGACAACTCAAGGCTGCCCTCACTGGCGGCTAACCATCTAATCCTGGGTAATACTGTCTTGCTGCTAGCCACCTCACCTTCAGGACTAGGGAATGGTGTGGAGCTCTACAGAGACCGCAAAAGATTAATTGACCCCAATCGACCTTACATCATTTATCGCCAGCCATTTACTGACCCCCTTTTGGCTCTCAGCCATTTATCAACCTCTTGGATAGCCCCAGCAACCCTTGGGGATCAATACTGACCACTTTGGGGAACCCCGGATTAGGCTGTTAACACAATGGGATGTCTATAATTTTATTCTTGAGTGTTATGTTATGCTGGTTAATGACTGAAATAAAGAGACTACTTACTTCTACTGCATAGGTATTAGGGTTACAATACTCAAATGTGAAAGGACTACAAGTAGAATAAAGAGAAGATGAAAGGACTGAAAACTGGACTTCCAGGAGGCATGGCGAACTGAAGATGTCTCCGTGGTAAAGACTGAAGACCTGGTGAGCAGACAGTTCTTCGGAACCTCTCCAGACAAGGAGAGGACAGGAGATTGCCCACATGTGCTCCAGATGGCTGCTCCTCACAAGGAGACCACAGGACAGTGGTCTTCTTTGGGTTGAGTGCTGGGAGATGAAGGGATTAGCCATCTTGCTTGCAACTGCAGCAGAGCCTTTTAAAGGACACGAAGTTCACAAGCCTCACTTTCTAATCCCTTTCGGAAATTGCCTATTAATCATCTTAAAGCTATTAGAGCCCTTCAGAATGACAAGTTTGAAAAGTCACCTGGTGAGTTTAGCTTCAACCCCGAACAAAAGAAAAATTAATTATAAGCTTAAGAACGTGAAGAATTTGAAATAAACAGCAAGAAGCTAAATAAGATTTTGATCTAAGAAAGTTATAAATGGATTAAGGATCCAGTTAAATCTGGAATACTGACTTTTACTATAAGATTTTGGAATTAACTATAAAAAATAAATAGCTTCTTGTGGGAACCAGATTTATTTTGGCTATCTTAGGTTACTGTAAGTCATAAAGATAAGCAACTTTATGATTTTAGAAACCGGACACTAGAGGGAACTAAAGATTCTAAGTAGAAGGAAAAAAAATACAAGCTTGCTTTTGGTGTTGTTTAGTACTCTGACTTACAAAATGACACAAAATATCATAACATTGGAAATATTAAAGGAGATCTTTGAAGAATGGAGCCAGAAATCAGTAGCTACAATATCAACAGTGTCAGTAACAATGTCTGACTCTATGGATAGACTGTGTCTAAAAGATGTTAATGAGGTAATGATAGATGTGGAGCAAATCTTGTCTGACAAGACAGAGAAAGTACCATAAGTGGAACTACAAATGACAGGCTGAGATAATGATTTGAAAAAGGACAAAAGAAACTTGCTGAAGTTTTAAAAATTAAAGGGGAAATACAAATAACAACCCAAGAGAATGACCTGGATAAAGTTTTCTCATTGGATCTACAAAAGAGGCTTGTTAAAGCCTTGAACAAGTCTGTGCAATGGGATAAAGAAGAAATGAAATCAAATCCTATGACAATATTTGAATGAACTAAAGATTAAGACTGTTAGAAATAAAAGAAGGGAATATAAAATTGGTTTATTTGATCGAGGTTAAAATAAGACTTTTTTTTGCAAAGTTCTGGCAACCCCTTAGGGACTTTTTGCTGACATCAGGATTGAAAAGTTGGTGTTTTATGGATTAGCTTATAGATAAGGGATGGGATACGGGGTGAAGAGTTACTAAATCTGTCTATACTTGTTGTAATGAAGGCTGGAAGTCACTTTATATATTTGTTTTCTTTTTCTTTATTATATACTTTCTGTTCTCTTTCTTTTTTTTCTTGCACTTTTTATTCTTTCTATTCTTTTTTCTTTCTTTAAGTTTAGTTTGTATTAGTTTTTACTATTGTAATAAAAATTCTTAATCCAAAAAAATTATGTATGGAAGAAAGAAGAATGGACTAAGAATTATCACTTACTGCCTCCAGGTATTCTTTGCAGAGTAGGTGATATCTGAGAGGCCAGGAGCCACAATCCTGGAAGGATGCAGAAGGCCTTCCAGTGACATGTCCATGGAAAAGGCGGGGGCTAGTTTTCTGGTTTGTTTCTTTTTAGAGTCTTAAACCCCTCTAGAGGAAGTCAGTTTTTTGATAGGAGCAGGGGCGGGGGGGGGGGGTGTTGTTTTTTAAGGATGGGAATGGAGCATAATACCCTGCAGTGACCTTCCTTTCCTATTCACACCCTTAATTTTAGAGACAAAATTTGCCACCAAAACTTGACAATTTTCAGGAAATGAAGCACAGTCTCAGCTGTCAGGCCACTTAGGATAGCAATTCAGTCCCTTAGTTCATCTCTTTAATAATTACGGATCCCTTAGCATCCCATCTGAAAATATGCATTAAAATAGCTCAACTAACAAACTTCCCTTGTCACAGGGGAATTACAGTTCACAGTAAAAACTTAGATCTAGGGCCAATGACTGATAATAGTTTTTTTACTTAAAGTTGAATCCAGAAAAGTTCCCCTGGATCCAAATCATTCACTTTTCAAAATCACCACCAACTATAATACACTAATTTATGATATACTATTCTTGTATTACAAGATGTTACTACATATTACAAGCATAGGCAGCAATCAATCCAATAAAATATATGCCAGCATTATCCTCCATTGTGAAAGTAGCCTCCTACGTACCATTCTTTGTCTTCCATAGATTAAAAATAAAGCTGTATATATCCTAGACAATTACTACTTCAACTTATAAAAAATCAGAGAGCAGTAACAGCTATATTCTATATATTTCAGCTGTGCAGCATCGGACTAGCACTCTAATGCAAAAGCAAACATGTCTTGGCACAGTTTTTCTGTTGAAGTGTTAAGTTTTGGAATGTGTATGCTTGCTAAGTACTACATACAAGCCAGCAGCAATTTTAGGAATTGTGGCCTACACCCAACCTTGCTCTGTCAACATCTGCCCTATAGCTACTCAAGTGATAAACTATGGGAAACTGATAACCTTAATATAATTGTCACAGAATCTCGTATTGCAGTACTACACACCGTGCTGGACAGAAGAAGCCAAGATTTCAATACTGTATTTACAGTTTTAAATTAAGTAAAGCTCTAGGAAGCCAACAGATTTTGAAGTTTTATTTGAAGTCCACTCAGGAAAGATTTTGCCTTCAGAGTTCTAGCTTTTGCTCCAAGCTAGTACAGGATCCTTATTTTCAGGCCTACAGTAAATATTATTTTTAAAACCTAGAAAAAATTTTCCTTGAACGTTTGAAAATCAGGTTTTGTAATCTCTACAAGCAAAAACCTCAGAGAAAACCCTTCAGTAATTTAGCTTACAGCTATTTAACTCCAAATTGTCATAAGGTTTCACACTTTGTGGAATGTATCTTAAACAAAGTATGTGCGATATTGGAATTTAGGCTTTAAGACTGTATTCATGATAGTTTATTCAACAAACCAAATTAAATACATCATGGCTCAGAACAATGCTTATACCACCTCTGGTAATTAGTAGCATAAAAATAACATTTATTATTATTATTATTATTATTATTTATTAAATTATTAAATTTAATATGTGAACACAGCTATTTTCTCCTCTCTTTACCTAATCTACCTCATGTGATGAGTAGAGAAAAGCGGGTAGGCTGTGTGGAGCAAAAGTAGATTAAAAAGGTGGGGGAAAAGGAAGGCTGAAGTAGTTGCTCTGATGCTGTGCAGTAATTCAAAAGATTTTGATTATGATGTAAAATTATCATTATTGAACAAATACACCTTTAAAAGAATTCTCACATAAGAACTACATCTAGAAAAGTAAATGGAATGGTATGCAACTATATATCTTCATCAGAGATGAATTTATTTTTAAAAGAAGAAATATAAGAAATTGCAATCTGCCCAGAATCATTTCAGACCAGCACCATCAGTTCAACATGCCTACTGACTATAGCACACAATGATTCTATTCACTCATTATAAATCATGATTAATTTAACCAAGATTTATTAAAAAGCCATAATTTTTTGGATTCATAGAATAATCTATGACCAGCACGTTCCAGGTTGCCCCTGATATAAATTTTCTGCTCCACTGCTTATAGTCTGAATAGTAGTTAGGACACAAGGTCGTTATGTGGTAGGTTTGGTTTTCACTTGGTGCATTGTGTGAACTGAGTCACTGTGGTTTTAAGACATGGTTTATGCCTTATGGTTATACCAGGAATCTAGGTCAGCCCTGAGGCCTGAACTGACTCATCCCATGCCCTAATTTCAACTCTATGCAAAAATCACTTCAGACCTCTGATAAGAACTGTCAGTTGTTTTCCTCCAGCCATCAGCTTTGGAAAGATATAAGACTGTGTCAGAGAAAAAGTGTCAGAAAAAGGGTGGCCTCATATCTGGTTGAGCTCTAACCTCATCTACTGCTTGCTTTATCCCTAATCACAATGCAGCCTCCTGATTATTGCTGAACGAATGAAGCCTTGGACAGAAAAAAGAGTTCCTGATTACTGGTTGCTCCTGATTACTGGTCACCCCAAAAGAGAATCATCTGCAAAATGACAACATATCAAACTAAAGCAAACATGCTTCCAGTGCAGATAAATTCCTCACTACCTCATGTAGATCATTTGTTAAAATCCTTCAACATACAAGCAAAGAAATCTACTAGAGTATGTAAGATAATTCCTCAGGTAGGAATAAAGGCTGTTGTTGAAGTGCAGGAACTCGGAACTGCCTAAAATTAACCTGTTAACTCCAACATACATAGTGCAATTTAAGCATCAGAAAGTTAACAGGAAAGAGAGAACATTGAATGCAAACCTACCTGTCTTAGTCTCTCCATTTCCCTGTATGGAAGTTGATGGAACTGGATATTTTTATGTGACATGTTTGCCTTTATTCTTCTTATTTCTTTTGCTTCTGAAAAGAAAACCTGTAACCCTGAACAGAATATATAGGTATTTTCAGATTTGTTCTCCACAAACTTCCACTTTCATGTTCTGTTTTTAATTTATTTTTTAATCTGAAAAAATCACTACCCATCCCTCTCTAGACAAAATGTTACAGTTCTTGTCTTTATTGATTTCAAGGCCCGCTTTGACTCTCTTGCTCATGTTTCTGTTTCAATCTCTAAACAACCTTGGCAGTCTAAATAGTATAATAATTATAGTGTAAGTATAATATAGTAATATAATATAATGTAATAATTCATTGTATAAGCTTCTTCAGCTGTGTTGTAAGGATAACCTCTATTTATAGAGGTTTTCTAAGAAAATAGTGATATGCATAGTGACTATGCATATCACTATTTTCTTAGAAGGAATGAGATTATATGAGATAACTGTCGGGAAATAAAGAGACATTCAGCTTTCCTTGCTCTTCGTCTTATACATGTTCTTTCAGCTCACGACCTCTTCCTTTCCTTCTTGTCATTCTGCAAAACCACTTCTTTCATAAAAGTTAATTTTACACATACACACACGTCACACATTCATTCAGAATGTTAGCATACTGCTTATACATTAATCTCTTCCCCCATTCTATCTCAGATCAGACCCTGGACCTACTCAGATTTAATGGGAAACATTCCTTTATTCAAAAAAACAAATGTTGGAAGCCTTAAGCTCATTTACCCTTCCCCTTTATTTCCCTCTTCCTCAAGAACTCAACAAGCAACAACTCCCTAGGACTTCTGAGCTTAAAGAAATATGTTCCTGAGAACAAGTCAGGATCAAAGTGTAGTCTCAAATAAGCCATAATCTAAATAAAACAAGATTCCTGAAGTGTGAGCATCATAATGAATTGTTCCAATTAAATTGGAAGGATGCATTTTTATGCCTTTCCTTGTAAATCCAAAAGAATTGGAAAGGGGAGGAACAAGCATGAGAATCTCTTTTCATTATAGCTGAATTGGATGCATGTATCTAAACAGCCACATATATAATCAATACTTATTATAATTAATGTAAGTACTTGTTTCCCCAAACTCCAGGTTAGTGTACAAGAATAGCATGCAGAAACACTCCATTTTGAGTTGTTTTACATGCAAAAAAGGCTATTTCAATTAAGTTTTGGAATTGTACAAAAAAGCTTAAAACAGAGCCATTTCAAGCTTGATACACATCCAACATTATCAGTAGTCCGTTTCAAACTTGAAACAGAATATAAGATGGTTATACTGTTCCTGTGTTGCTTTTTCATTGAAATTATGAAATATAATTTTAAATGAAAACTCACCTTTTAAAAATGTTGAATATAGCTGATAGAAACGTGGGAATGTCCTTTCCAAATATCTTTCATACTTCTTATTTAGGCATTTTACTTTTGAAACCAAAACAGAGGTAAGCTTTTTTGAATTTGCTTTTGAAGAAAAATGGCACACTGGAAGTCTGAAAGGACATTAAAGTTCAGCACTTCTATTGTTATGTATCTCTTTTATGCCTTTTAGCTCACACAAAAATAGCTTTAATACTGTAGTTAGTTACAGAATTATAGAGAACAGCTACCTCTGACTGATGTTTAGTCAAACACTACAGCTTTAAATTAGTCTTTTATGCCCGCAATGAAAAAAGGTTGGAATACATTTTCATAGGAATCATACGTAACTGTAAATGGAGTAAATATAGTTTTGTTACTAAAGCAAAATAACACTGAAATCTAGTTGTGAGGTTTGTTGTAAGACCTATGCTCAACAAAAATGCAAAATACATACCTTTGTCAATCAGACACTATGATTTGTTAAGTATCGTTTTAATATTCTGCTGTCAGGAAAACATCCAAGTCAAGAAAATTCAGTGTTCTATATACCATGCCCAGCTACAAAAAACGGTTTAGTTTTACTTTCATCAGCTGATGTGGTAAAGCTCTTTTTTTTAAAAAACTTTGTGACAAGTGCTAGAACAATGAGGGTTCAATAAAAGAATCAATCCCAATCATTCCACCTTCCACTAACCTTGAAACAAGACAGACATTATGGGTTTAAAGCAATCTTGGCAGGAAGAACAGATTTTCTTCCAAATAAGAGATCAAGTACTCTTTCCAAAGCTAAACTGTAAATATATGTTGATGCTTTATACACTATACAGAATGACATGAAATGCACCACTTTAGACAGCTAGCGCATGACACAAACGTAAAACACTATCTTCCTTTGCCTTAAATCTCTGAACATAGAAAATGTAATATGTTAGGGAAATAATTGTGAGAATCTCCTTAGTTAAGTAGTAGTTCACTTTTAGAAGTGTTTTCATTCTGTTGGCAGTAATCACTTCAGTCAAAAATGGCATTCTCTCCCTCTGAAATATTCCTAAATATAGCCTTATTTTTGGTTAACTGGTACTAAAGAAGTAACAGGAGTTCCGAAGTGGTAGGCAGAGCCTGGTTTACTCCTGTGGTTCGCTTGGTTTAAAAGTAGCATGTTGTACAAATCCAGCTGTTGCAATGTATTCAATAAACAAATATTAAAGAAAACATGGCATAACACAAAGTATAGCCCACCCAGATTATATTTACTTCAGACTGTTTGGGTTCACACAGTTCAAGCCTTTTTCTTCAACCATGTGTCCTCCAGATGGACTGGACTACATCTCCCATTATCCCACAGCACATTCATAGAATCCAAGATTTGGAAGGGGCTATTTAGGCCTCTGATCCCCAACCCGCTGCTCACTGGAGGACTCCAAATTAAAGTATCCCAAAACAGCTGTCTAAATGCCAGCTTGGTGTTGTGGTTAAGGCATCAGGCTAGAAAGTGGGAGACGGTGAGTTCTAGTCCCACCTTAGGCACGGAGCCAGCTGGGTGACCTTGGGCCAGTCCCTCCCTCTCAGCCCTGGGAAGGAGGCAAGGACTAACCACTTTCGAAAAACCTTGCCAAGAAAACTGCAGGGACTAGTCCAGGCATTCCCCAGGAGTCAACAACACTGACTCCAAGGCACAAACAAACACCCCCCCCCAGCTGTCTAGCCTTTATTTGAAGACACCCAGTAAAAGGGAGCCCACCACCCTGCTAAGAATTGGTTCCACTGTTGCATCGCAATTATCATTAGAAAGATTTTTCTAACATTCAAGTGAAATCTCTCTTCCTCTACCTTAAACCCATCATTCTGTATCCTGTACTCTGGAACCGAAGAGAACAAGTCTTGACTTTTTCCACCGGGACCTACGCCCAGATGTCCGAAGGATGCGATCGGTTCCCGCCTTGGCCATCTTTCCTCCAGACTGAACACGCACAGCTCCTCCCCCGCTTCGCAGCTCCTGGCCCAGATCACCCTCGCTGCCCTCCTCTAATCCTCTGCCTCCTTCCCTGAACCCTTACAGGATGACCTGGGCACAAGACTTGAGGTGGGAATTAACCGATACGCAACAGAACCATTTCCACCCTCCGCCGCCGGCCGAGGACTTAATGGGGTCACTGTGGAGGCGGAGGGGGCACTCAAAGTATCTCCCCGTGCATGCAGCTCCCCGTTGCATGGAAGTCCGGGAGGAGTCACGCAGGCCTACACGGAGGGGAGTACAGGCGGTGGCTACCGCCGGGCCTCTCTCTGGTACCGGCGTGAGGCTCCAAGGAGCCGGCGCGCCTCCCAGCCCGGATTCTCACCTCAGGGCCGGCCACGGGGGAGGCTCTGGTGGGCGTAAAGCCCGGTAAAGGGGGGCAGCGGGCACAGGAGTTCGGCAAAGTCCTAAACGCAAGCCGCAGCCGCCGGAGGAGCAGCAGCAGCGCCGGCCCGAGAGCAGCACCAGCAACAGCGCCATTCCCCGCGCGGCCGCTGAAAGGGACGCAGGGCGGCCGGGCTTTTGGGCGCGCGCTCCCCGGCCAGGCGGCTCACGTGACAACTCCGGGCGGAAGAAGCTGCTACGGAAACAGAAAGGAACCGTCCCCCCGAGCACGTGATCCCTAGGCTCGACTAGAACGCCCGCTCTTGTCTCTCTCTGGGAGGCGGGTGCGCAGTAGCCGGGGTAGGAGGTGGCGGGTGCCCCTGAGGGAAAAGCGGGTGGGTTGCTTTCTACGAAAGTAGGTAAAGGACAGAGTGGTCAGTGCCTCAGGGGAAAGGCAGGCAGGCAGGGAGGAGGAAAAGAGTGGCAGGACTGGAAGACAGAATCATTTAAGCATCTTTTAAATTAATTTTTATTGAATAAATTTTTTACAGAATAAAAACAATACACATTAAAAAAAAGGAAAGATAAAGAAAGATGAAGTAAAAGAAAAAAGAAAGATAAAGGAGTGGCTTCCAATCATGCATTTATATTTTATCCTCTCTCTCTAAAGACTCGTCACATTAAATACCACAAAAATGTAAAGCTGAAGTAGTATAGTAAGTATACGGGCTGAATCCGAAAGCAGTTCTAATTGTGGAAGTTCCGGCTGTTAAAAAGGACTGAAATTTCAACAATCCCAGTTGGGAAAACAAGTGGTGGAGATAGTTATTTTTCATCTTGTTAGGGAAAAAAAGAGGAAACCAGAGGAAGAAATTCAACAAGGTCACACAAAAATGAAGAAGTCTGAATTAGAACCTGGAGCAACGTTGCCTCAAATAGACACACGGTGAGGTTGTGCTGAAGTTTAGGAAGGAGAAAAAGCAGCTATGAATATAGGATACAATGCATGCCTGGAAAGAACAAGAAAATCTAACTGTCCGTGCTTTAGTCAGACAGAAAGTATAAACAGAATGTATTGATTTCAAGGTGGAAAGGATGCTTTTGCTTGGAAAATGTATCCCAAAGTTACAGCAGTGTTAAACTTCAAGGAAAAAGTGAGATTTGTCATGAAATAGATTACTTGTACTTCAGCTCTACAGTACTGAAGTAAGTAATTAAGTGGGAACTTCCCCAAAAGATATAAAACTAGGAGAATTTAAAGAGACCAGTGTGAGAAGGGAAGAGGAGATGAAGTTAAGAGTAAAAAGAGGGATCAATGTATAGAAAACAGAATCATTGGTGACCTTTTTGAAAAAGTCAAATATCTTTTTTTAAGTGAGTATCTTACAATTTATCTGTTCGAGCAATTTATCTTACAATTTATCTGTTATTGTTAAATAAAGTTTTACAGTACTGGAACTGTTTATAAACAACTGGTCCTCTGAGTAAATGAGAGACTACAATACAGGTGAAACTCGAAAAATTAGAATATCGTGCAAATGTTCATTTATGTCAGTATGGCAACTCAAAAGGTGAAACCAATATATGAGACGCATTACATGCAAAGCGAGATATGTCAAGCCTTACTTTGGTATAGTTGTGATGATTATGGCGTACAGCTTATGAAAACCCCAAATTCACAATCTCAGAAAATTAGAATAGTGTGAAAAGGTTCAATATTCTAGGCTCAAAGTGTCCCACTCTAATCAGCTAATGAATCCATAACACCTGCAAAGGGTTCCTGAGCCTTTCAATGGTCTCTCAGGCTGGTTCAGTAGAAATCACAAGCATGGGAAAGACTGCTGACCTGACAGTTGTGCAGAAAACCATCATTGACACCCTCCATAAGGAGGGAAAGCCCTAAAAGGTAATTGCAAAAGAAGTGGGATGTTCCCAAAGTGCTGTATCAAAGCACATCACATCAATAGAAGGTTATGTGGAAGGGAAAAGTGTGGTAGAAAAAGGTGCACAAGCAGCAGGGGTGACTGCAGCCTGGAGAGGATTGTCAGGAAAAGGCCATTCAAAAGTGTTGGGGACTTTCACAAGGAGTGGACTGAGGCTGGAGTCAGTGCATCAAGAGCCACCACACACAGATGGATCCTGGACATGGGCTTCAAATGTCGTATTCCTCTTGTCAAGCCGCTCCTGAACAACAAACAACGTCAGAAGCGTCTTACCTGGGCTACAGAAAAAAAGAACTGGTCTGTTGCCCAGTGGTCCAAAGTCCTCTTTTCTGATGAGAGCAACTTTTGCATCTCATTTGGGAACCAAGGACCCAGAGTCTGGAGGAAGAATGGAGAGGCACACAATGCACAATGCTTGAAGTCCAGTGTGAAGTTTCCACAGTCTGTGTTGATTTGGGGAGCCATGTCATCTGCTGGTGTTGGTCCACTGTGCTTCATTAAGTCCAGGGTCAACGCAGCCGTCTACCAGGAGATTTTGGAGCACTTCATGCTTCCTTCTGCAGACGAGCTTTATGGGGATGCTGACTTCATTTTCCAGCAGGACGTGGCACCTGCCCACACTGCCAAAAGTACCAAAACCTGGTTCAATGACCATGGGATTACTGTGCTTGACTGTCCAGCAAACTCGCCTGACCTGAACCCCCTAGAGAATCTATGGAGCATTGCCAAGAGAAAGATGAGGGACATGAGACTGAACAATGCAGCAGAGCTGAAGGCCGCTATTGAAGCATCCTGGTCTTCCATAACACCTCAGCAGTGCCACAGGCTGATAGCATCCATGCCACGGCGCATTGCGGCAGTCATTGCTGCAAAAGGGGCCCAAACCAAGTACTGAGTACATATGCATGCTTATACTTTGCAGAGGTCTGATATTGTTCTATTTCCAATCCTTGTGTTATTGATGTCATGTAATATTCTAATTTTCTGAGATTCTGAATTTGGGGTTTTCATAAGCTGTATGCCATAATCATCACAATTATACCAAAGTAAGGCTTGACATATCTCGCTTTGCATGTAATGTGTCCATCTCATATATTGGTTTCACCTTTTGAGTTGCCATACTGACATAAATGAACATTTGCACGATATTCTAATTTTTCAAGTTTCACCTGTATGCTACTTCTGAGCATATAATCCTTGTTTTGCCTCATAGCCTGCGCAGATTTATGTGGGAGTATGCCCTAGTGAGTGGGGTGGAACTTATTTCTGATCCTGTACTCATTATCTTGGGAGGGGAGGGAGAATAAAAGTCTAATTGGACTTGCAGCTGAATAAAGAATGTTAATTCGTCTGCAGCAAAAATTCTGTGGTAATCCAAACATCAGGAGATATCTTTACAGATATCTTTTCATGGGTCAGAGCTTCCTTCATCAGAGGCTTAAGCTGGACTCATGCAGCAAGCCCTTTTTTCATCGGTCTGGGGTCTATAAACTGTATAGATAATTTATAGAATTATATGAATCCAGCCAATTATAGTTTGTTCAGTCAAGCAAACATACTGTATGAACATCTCAGATATATTTAACAAATAGCCACAAAGATTTCCATGCACAACACCCTTAGGGGAAAAAGATAATGTTACTAGAGACTAGAGAGTATGTGGACTTACTCCAGAATATACCCATTAACTTTGATTACTATACTTTGACAACATCTGGATCCTGCTATCCACAGGATATCTTTCCATAATAGTGTTCAAAGTAATAGCAATCTACATCTGTGAAATTTGTTTTTCCACATGGCTCTTAAAAATGCTAGACATCATTTCTACATCTCTCCCTAGTGCCTCCATGTCATCCAGGCTTAAAACTAGGCTAAAAAGGATCAACATAATCTATCTCATCTAAGAGCTCCCATAGCTGTACTGCCACTGCCTTCTCTATTATCTTAATTAAATAATATATTTTTTGCACTGGTTGATAGCTGTTAACATCAGCTAGATCCAAAGATAGTTTGGACAGGGACAAGGATCTTGTCATCATCACTTCATTTACAGGGTGGGGGATTTAGTTTGCAAAAAGAAAGTATTAATGATCTCAGTGGCTGTTAGAGGTTCTTACAAGCCAAGCCAGGGACAAAACCAAACATACAATGGGAGGCCCAAAGAGATCTAAGAATCCTGCTATACTTTTAACACTATTATGGAAAGATATCCTGTGGATAGCAGGATCTAAAGTGAGTGCTGTTACTGTAGATGTGTGGTGAGTTGCTTGAAATGGCATCAATACCATCACAAATCTGAACAATTGTATTTATAGAGAACTTCCCAGCTGCTCACCAAGTTGCTCAGATGGAATCTGGGTGCTGGCCAGAGCCATTGAGGCATCTTCCCAAAAACCTGAAAGAATTCCTTTGGGCAGTTTTCTGCCAATGCAAGTGTTTGTGGGGGGGGGGGGGGGTGTCCAACATTTCTCCTCTCTAATAGCTCCTGCATAGATCTCATGGTGAATCCCCCATTGTGTTTGTTTGTCTTTGCCCATCATAGTTGCTCAAGCCTCATAACCTTGTCCTGTATTCCTTACAACCATTCTACGAACCATGGCACATTATGGGCTCCAAAGTAGGGCAAAGGGTGTTTAAGAACTACTATATCAAGTGCTGGATATATTTCAATATTCTGCATTTCAACCAGGTCACTGATAAGTTGGGTAATCAAGTTGAAGAGAACATTGCTTAGAACTACTTGGAATCAAATAGAACCTCTTAATCTCTGGGGTGGACCTATCTGATATGGTCCTTGCACCTTACCAAGGAGAATATGCTGCAGTAGTCCAAATTTCACCAAGTAGTGGTCAGTCCATGGCAATAGTATCACTTCTGGGTCCACTATATGTTGGCCACTCCCATCCAAGACAAAAGCCAGATGGAGGATATGACCTGCCTTCTGGGAAGGTTATGAAAATATCTCTTGAAGCCTTTGGGAGCCATGAAATCCTGAGGTGCACCTATTGAAACAGTTAAATATGAATGTTGATGCTCCCCGCCCCCCGCAAGACCAAAAGTCTTGGGGTCTCAACCACCACCTTTCAGAACAATTGTATCAGCTATTCAAGGACTTGGCAGGATGGCTAAAACATCAACAGAGTCCATCTTCACTTGATTGTTCAGAACACAGAAACATATTACATGCCTAATGAAGTCCATGATTTTGGCAGGCAGTGTGATGGCATTCTGCAATTCCCAGAAATGCTTCAAGGATGTACAAAGAGCACATTACTATAATCCAACCATAGGTTGCCAGCACACAAGTCATGGCATGTTCAGCACTTTCACCCCACTGCCATGAAGCTTATCCTATTCTTTATGGCATAACTGGTTGCAATAGACCCAAGTAAATGAGTCTAAATTGCAGGCTCAAATGATAAAATTCTGCAGTCTTTAGTCTGTTCCCCTTCTAGCAGAAGCTCAGAATCTATCATGTTAAGGGTATATCTTTTTTCCACTTTACAAAAAAGCAGGACAATTCTGATAAGGGAACAAAATCCAAAATTAAAATTAGGGCAATATGTTTATCAAGCCAATTCAAAGGTCATTAAAGTGTGTAAGATCTCTTCATCAAGTAAGATGTTACAAAAGGAAGAAGTGCAGTGATGGTGGGAAACCTCAGTAATACGTTCCAGTTTCAAGACTCTGCTGAAATTGCAAGAATTGCTGAGTTGAAGAAAGTTTGAAAGAAATTATTACTCCCAGTTTTGCTGTTCCCTCTTTTCTAATAGTAATTTTTCAGCTTACCTGAAAAAAGTCACCATGTACTAGTTTACATAATAAATGAGGCTAATATCAGCATGAAAAGGAAATATTGCTGTTTAAGGTTCAGTTCAAAGATACTGCTACTCCTAAGGACTTTACTTCACTTATGCCTTGGGAACATCTGCACCCTAACTCAGTGTAGTTAATTTATGATTCAGCTGTGCTGTGCAAATCAAGGCTGTTGCATTAATTCAATGAACAAGGATTCAGTTAACCACGGATTGTAGCACGGTGCTCCAACACAGGTTTTTGGTTAGGGCTACTGTATCTGTTTTATTCTTTTATGCACATAGTTTCTCTGATAATAGTTTTATAGTTTACATATAAACATGCAACAAACTGCTACTAACTGTAATGCTTTTTGATTCAATTGTACATAGTTGAAAAAAATGGCTACTACACTATCAAAAACTGTCTGTTTTTAAAGGACACAACCATTTTTTCTTGATCAGAAGCAATGTTGCAATTGTGCATAGCCCTGAAGAAAAGAACTGCCTTTCACATGAAGGCTGAGTGTTCCCCATGTCACAAAATAGCTAAAGTATCTAGTAGGGTACCATCTTGCTGAAGTTAAGCAGAACTGAGAATGATTGTCAGAGGCAACATACAGATAAATGTATGTAAATTAATTAATCCTTGGGTGAGAAAGAACGTATAACAAAAGCAAAATATCGGAGAGTAGCCCAAATCTGCAAGGATGGGGTTGGGAAGCTAAGGCTCAGAATGTGGTGAGGATTAAAATGAATGCCAGAAATTACAAATAAGGGTTCTTTGGGTATGTGCAGAACAAGAAAAAGTTAAGAAAGTCCACTGGTTGGAGAAGTTCGTGAGATGGTGATGGACAACAGGGAGGAGGCTAAGCTACTTAGGCTGGTGTGGATCTTCCGGGTTGTGTGGCCGTGGTCTGGAAGTTGTGTTTCCTAACGTTTCGCCAGCATCTGTGACCGGCATCCTCAGAGTACAGGAGCACAGACAGGAGCAGTTCTCTCTGTGCCCAGGATGGTGTGACCCTTTTGTGGGTATTTATAGAGATCTGGAGGGGGGCGGGATATGGGGTGTTAATGAGTGGCTGCTTGCCCAGGTGTCAGGAGATCTGTGTATCTTCCTGTGGGCCAGGCAGGGTCCCTTCTTCTATTGAGTTGTTAAGGAGTGGCTGTTGAGGGTGATTAGCATGTTCATTGTGTGAGTTGTTCGCATGTCCTGGTGGCTGAGCTGAGTTCGTTGACCTTTTGCAGGCTGTATTTCTCAGGATTGGTAGCCAGGTTTTGTTGATTTTTAGACTCTCCTCTTTTTTATTGAAACTGTGCTGGTGTTTGTGAATCTCAATGGCTTCCCGGTATAGCCTGGTGTAGTGGCTGTTTGTGTTGTCCAGTATCTCTGTGTTTTCAAATAGGATTTTGTGTCCAGTGTGCCTGAGAGCATGTTCAGCTACTGCAGATTTTTCTGGTTGCTATAGTCTGCAGTGTCTTTCGTGTTCTTTTATCCTGGTATGGATGCTGTGTTTTGTGGTCCCGATGTATACTTGCCCGCAGCTACATGGTATGCGATATACTCCTGCGGTGGTGAGGGGATCCCTTTTGTCTTTTGCTGATTTTAGCACTTGTTGTATTTTTCTGGTGGGTCTGAAGATTGTTTGGAAATTGTGTTTTTCCATCAGTTTTCCCATGCGGTCTGTGACCCCTTTGATGTAGGGCAGAAATACTTTGTTGGTGGGTGGCTGTTTTTCTTCTTCAGTCGCATGTTGTTTTCTTGGTTTGATGGCTCTTTTTATTTCATTCTTGGAGTAGCCATTCGCTTGCAGGACCCAATTAAGGTGGTTAAGTTCAGAGTCTAGGAATTGGGTTTTGCAGATCCGATTGGCACGAGCCTCTTTTCTGGCGTGGGTGGTACTTAAGCTACTTAACTTCTATTTATCTTTGTGCACAAGAAAAAGGTGGTCCAACCTGTCAGAAACTGCATCATGGGGTCATAGAAGAAAAATGCTGATCAAAACAGGTGAGGAATTGGTAAGGGAACACCTTGCTGCTTTATGTTTCTGGAATTGGATGGATTAAAGAACTGGAGATGTGATCTCGGAACCTGCTGTAATCTTTGAGAACTCCTGGAGTACAGGGGAAGTGGTGGCCAAAAAAAAAACAAACCTTAATCAGTGTCTGGGATTCTCTTTCCCAGCACCCAGGAGTGGCAGATGGTTATTGTGTTTGTATTGTCCATCTACTTCTCAATTTCCTGCTCTACTTATTAGGGTGAATATACTTCTGTGGGGATTCTGAAGAAACATTATCAAGCTCACTACTCTGTTCTTCATTAAAGAAGTTTGATCCGTTGAGACCTGGAAAAAAAGATGCTGTTGTTTTTAAGGATTTCACTCATTACAGTTAAAACCATTCTTAAAGGTGCAGTGCCTTTTTCAGTCTTGCACAGAAGTTTGAGAAAGTTCAGGTATTGACTCAGCAAAGAAAATACCATAAAGTGCAAAACCTGGAGACAGTGTGGTAGTGAGGACAACAGGCTGGTGGAAGATCCTTCTGGCCAGGGATTCCAAGGGGAATGCAATGTATTTTGTATCCTATTACGTATATTTACAAATATAAGTCCTCTCCCACGTGTACGCATGCACGCTATGTTATAAAGATATGCATATGATATGATTGTGAATAAAATAGCTGTGACTTGCAGTTAGGGTAGATGTGTACCTGGGCTACCATATCTGGGCTGAAAATAGCTGGAGGCCACAGGACAACAGCAAAGCATGAGAGTTTTGTATCTCTTTGCTGCCATCCACTGGATGTGCAGATTTCTGCAGTCCTGAGGGACCATTTGTCTCCCATAGTTTCTGCAGCTGCCCATCTTATACAATCTGGCAGGGTCTCATGCTCCGGGTCCCATCAGTTAAACAATGCCATCTGATGGGAGCCAGGAAGTGGGCCTTGTCTGTTGTAGAGCCTGCCCTCTGGAATGAGATCTCCCCGGAGATTCCTATGGCCCCCACCCCAAACTTATTCAAATGAGCCATTAAAACCTGTCTCGTCCCCCAGGCCTTTGGTGGATGATTGTTTTGTAAGAATTCAGTGCTTTTCGTATTGTTTGTTTTTGTATTGCTTTAAATGTATATGGTACACTACCAGAGTCGTGATGGAGTCAGGCAGCCTATAATTTATAGTTGTGCCTGTTTACGTACATGACACACACACATACACACACGTCGCTGTTCTATGATAGGTTACAGTGGTATTGTATATTCAGCCCTTTTTTTATCAAGAATTAACGCATCGAAATCAGGAGAGGTATTTCAAAGTCTTCAGGTCAACCGACTGGCTGATAAATCTAATCTTGATGGCTCATTCAAATCAGTATTGATTTGTCATATATATATTACATTGTATCGACTGACTTAAGGTGCTTGCCTTAGCTGCATATAACAACAATAGAATGGAAAATGTGCCGACCATGGAAAATACGCCATGGTGCCAAGTTCTGATATCTCACTGCAAAAAACATAAATCCCATCCCCAAACCTGCCTAGCTTAGGGCAGAGTTCATGATATATTATGCATGATTCTTTGGAAAGCTATTTTGATTTTCACAAATGACTTTTTAAACTCTCTCATATCAGCAATTTGCTCAGAATAACCCTATCGTGCCCAAGGCCAGGGCCCTTAATCACATCAGTGAAGAGACAGATCAAAGTTGCTTGTGCCCAATTAATTCTCCATTAAGTGTGACTCAGCTGCATAATTATTTTCAGGATGAGCTGTCCACGCTAGCAATAATAGTGCTTATGTCTTTAAAAAAAAAAAAGCCAAAGCTGAGGTATAATTGATTCCTGTGAGATAATTCAAATGAACTTGCACATTACTAGCCTGAGAAAGCTGACCCTAAAAAGCCATTACCAAGGACAGACACTTGTATATAGTCGATAAGAAGTGGGTTCTTCCTTTCTGGTCAGAGCTGTAGCGCAAGACGCTAACATCCTTTTGGCATAATGAGTCTAAAATATCTCCCAGAGAACTGTGAATTGGGTATGTATTAATGATTGCTTGGGTTGCAAACACACAGAAGCTCAACATGAAATGGTACTTGCATTCTGCTAGCAAGCGGACCACAGCTATTTGCCTTGCTTGCTTGGCTTCTATTCCAGTACAGCATTTAGCTTAGTTCAGTTGCTCTAATCAGCCTGTGAGTTGCTTGCAGAAAAATACCTTTGGCACAGGAGTCTCTGGCAAACTGTGATCTGGTGGAAAACTGGGCTTAACGTGTTTTGACTTTACAAGATAACAACTGAAAGAATAAGAATATTAGCAAATTATTTTTCACGCCTGCATGACATTCTTTTGAATTTTTCTCTTAGGTATGGTGATCTTTGTATTTAACAGCTCCTGCCTCTGGGCTCCCCGACCCAAAGTTAGACATTAGGACACATCTTTTGGTACTATGCTTCTGGTAATTCACTGGTTGGAGGTAATGATGTGTAGAATGTAATGGAGCAAATTTTCTAAAGTTTAAATACATCTGGCCAGTAATTGAGGAAACTGGGAAGCTAACCTATATTGTCTTAATTACATGGGAAAATATGAGGCACAAATAAATCAGTGTGTGCAGAATCGTTAGATGAGTGACTCCCCCCAAAAAACTTATTTGAGAAGTCCTCAATAGATCGCAGTGCTTGATTGACTTTGTGGGGGTATAGAAAGTGAGCAGGATCAGATTAGTGTTTTGATGGGGGACTATAGAAAACATCGGATAGGGCTGTTGGAAAAATGTTTCAGAATAAGGCAAACTGCTACTGTACCGATGCCAAGAAAAGTATGGACACATCCATGAAGTCACAGGGAGCTGAGCTGGACTCGAAGAGGATTTTACGTATCTTAGAGAAAAGAATGAGAGCTAATAATTTTAACTAATTATTGTTCTAATTGTATTAAGTTGTAATTACTTTTTTTTACAACTGCAACATTTCCATTGGACATTTTAATATACTATGATTGTTACACAAATTATTAATACAATAATTGAATTTATAAATTAAATGTAACACTACATATTTGTGTGAGGGGAGGATAAAAGTGTGTAATAATATTCTGATCAAAATGAGCAACTGAAGAGGCTGCTGGTAGAGATGAAGAGATCATTGATGTTTTCAAGGTAAGTTTGGGGTTTTGTCTGTAAGATTTGCAACTGTACAAAAAGAAACTAAGTCATTAAATGGGGTTTCAGAAAAGCCTAACATGGAATAAACATGTTCAGTGGCATGAGGAGCATGAAAAATTGAGGGTGGATGGAGTATCCTGAAGAGATTATAGTTAATTTTAGTACCAAGGCGTAGCGCAGATTCTATTTGTTAATTCCCATTTAAGTGAATGCTGCTTTTCTTTCAGACGGGGGCAACAATCCAAACTTTTTACAATCCAAACCTATCCACATCCATTCTCACAGGATACTCCATACCGAGAAGAAAAAAAGGCTTCCTCTCCATCTCGGTTACTTCAGGGTTGTAAGGAAGCCTACTTTAGATATGCTATGTAACAGCACCCCACCTTTTCCCAACTTGGTGCCTTCCTGATGTGTCAGCCATATTAGCTCCATAGCATGTTTTTTGTTTGTGCCTCCAAGTCAGTCTTGACTCCCAGCCTGGGTGAATCCCCGCAGTTTTCTTGGCCAGGTTTTTCGGAAGTGGCTCGCCATTGTTTTCTTCCTAGGGCTGAGAGAGAGGGACTGGCGCAAGATCCCCCGGCTGGCTTTGTGCCTAAGGCGGGACTAGAACTCCTGCTCTCCAGCCTGGTGCATTAACCACGACGCCAAACTGGCTCTCCAATAGCGTATACGAGAACTGAAATCCAAAACATCGGGAGGGCGCCCCGTTGCAGAAGGCTCCTCTGCCCCTGGAACTCCGCGGCGGGGCCGTGTCGCTGTGGCGGAGCGGCAGCAGGAGGCGCTGTGTCGCCGTCGCGGAGCCCCTCTGTCTCCTCCTCTGTCGCATAGAGCACCCAGAGGGAGGGGCAAGTCGCTCTCCCGAACTCGGGAATGGGGCGCGCGTGGCTGCTGCCCGCCGGAGGGGCGTCTCTGACCGAGGTGAGGAGGTGGCGGAGGGTGGCTGCGGTTCCCTGAAGGAAGGAAGGAAGGAAGCGGTGGCTGTTTTGCAGAAGGGGGGGCGGGTCGGTCGGTGGGCATTTCAGCATGATGGGAAAGACAGGGCTACCTTTTAGGAGGGCGCAACTGGCGTGGACACTGGGAATGCCACGCTGACCGAGAGTCAGGAGAGGCTCGATGCGGGGAGCCGGGCCAGACGCCGAAGGTCGTCTGTGGTTCGTGTCGCAACCATCCCGGTGTGCGCCGAATGCGAGCGGGAAGGTTTCTTTCAAGACGCGGCAGCCCTGGCGCGCGGGACGGGCTTACCCTCTGGTTTTCCCACAGCTAGCGAGCGCAGCTGCGTCGTGCTCTGCGGCTCGGTATCTCCTTTCAAAGGTGACCCGAAACTCTTCAGAGGAAGAGGATTTGTTTTCGGGTGGGGGGGGGGGCGGGATTCTGTTCTGCACGGCCTTCTCCCAACTTAACCAGTGGCTTTTGGGGTTCTCCTTAGCCGCTCTTAGCCGTTCTTTGTGGGGATTATCGGGGTCGCCTTTGGCCACAAGAGGCTCGTGTTTTCGTCTTTCTAAAGAAAAAAAAAAGTAACTTGGGAGAGTTACTCCTCCCCTGGCTATGTATTACCCGCGGCTGATGTAATATCTCCGAAAGGGTGAATGAAAAGGGGAGCGGCGTAAATGCCGGGAACGGATCCGTTTGAAGAGAAGCCGGAGGCTCTTTGTTTGCAACCCAGCTAGGAAAGGGAGGATGACCGATCGGACTCGAGCTGGCTGGCAGAAGCTGCGTGAGCCTGGCACGTGATGGCTGGGGAGGGAGGGAAGAAGGGCGCTTTTCCCAAATCAAACAGAATTGCGGGACACCATGACCGGGGGCCGTGTGCCTTCGCTGCTGAAAATGACGTGGAAATTAACCCCCTTGATATGGGGCTTCTGGCTCCGGTGGCTCCATTCCATGCTCTTAGCCAGTATTCGTAAGGCGTCGAGCGTTTCCAAGGGAGCCCGTTCCAGGTTTTGTAGTCAGCTAGGAAGACGGGGAGCACTCTGGGAAAGGCCGCGAGGATGTTGCAAGGGACGTTTTGCAACCCATTCCAAAGCATACACTTGCATACAAGGAAGTATTGTGGTGGAATCTGTTTCAGAGTAAAGGTAGTTAGGGTTGGACCCTGAATCTGTCTGTCTCTTAAGCATCAAATTTGCAGTCTTATTTCTAAGGCTGGACAAACGCTTTCTCACCCAACAGCTAAAACCTGAAGTACTGTAAGGAGGCAATTCCCTTTTGAATATCGAGTGCTGGGACAAGCAGACAGTGATCATAACTTTTGGGCCCTGCTTGCAAGCCGCCTAGAGGTATTTGACAACATTCCGGGTTGGATGCAGAATGCAAAGGTGGATTTAAAAAAAAAATGGATTTAGCTGTGATCCAGTGCATTCTTACAGTTTTTAACTCTTTTTTTTTATCTGCTCAGTCATTACTGACTCTGCAGTGACTGCTTGGACGAGTCCTTGCAGTTTTCAAGGCAAGGTGTTTCGGAAGTGGTTTGCCAGAGCCTCCTTCCTAGAGCAGAGCCCAGCTGGTGAGTGCAGGAGGCGGGGTTTCCGTTGCTTCGCGCCCTTTTCGGGCGAGCGCGGTTTTGTGCTTACCGGCAACTGCTCCCGACTCCTTTTGCAAGGCGCTGCCAGCATTTTTCCTCCCACCGGAGTGAGAGTCCCCATTTATCTACTCACATGAGTTTTCGACCTGTTGGGTTGACAGGAACTGGGGAGGAAACAGGAGCTCACCCTGTTAACGCGAAGGCTGGACTCAAACCGCTGAAGCGTTGACCATTTCTGGCCGGCAACTTTCAGCGTCATTAAGCCGCTGCACCACCGTGTCCCCTTTTAACTCTTTAGGATCCTTTTTTCCTGCAAAGGTAGACTTTTCCTATAGTGCTGCAAGACTGAGAGGGAGAAATAACCTGAAAGAGAATGTTTGTGTTGTGTTTTCACTTCGCAGAGTGGTTTTGTGATTGGTATGGGTTTGTGCAGTTCTGTTGGCCAGGTGCTCTGATGGAGTTATTGTTTGGGACAGTTCTAACAGGCAGAGTTAAAATATAATTAGTTCCCCTACTCCTTCCGCATGTCGCTGAGCAATAATTTTATGGGGCAAGGTGAAATATAGGGACCCAGGCAGAAAAGCCTCTGATCGTTGGACTTTAAAAACATGTCCCCTCCCCCTTCATAAGGACTATTTCTCAAGTGAAGCTTTGAATTCTGGGACAGAATAGTAACTGAACACTTTTGTGGCATTGTTTGAGCTGCTGTGAGCAGAAGCTTCATTCCTCAAAGCTCTTTTAAGAAAGACAATTTATAGCTCCCAGAACATTCCTGAAGACCTGACGTTGCAAGTAGACTGAGAAGTTAGCACCAAAAGGTGGACACACACCGTTTGGCAATGCCAAGGAATTGCATGCTATCTGTCTGGATACTGTTCTGTGAAAATACATATAGGCTGGAGGTTATGATAATATTGCTGTTGGAATGTGCTGGAGACTAAGTGTGGTGCAGAGGTTGGGTTATTGGGCCATAGTTAGGAAGATCCCATTTCAAATCCCCACTCCAATATAAACCTCAGTACCTGTCCTTAGGCCAGGCACTTGCCAAACCTACCTCTCATAGGCAATTTTTTCATTGGATAGCTTTGTTAATAAATTGTGGGAACGTTGTCGATATAACATACCTTGACTCCAGCCAAGCATTTGACAAAATATCCCATGACATGCTGATTAGCAAGATAGTTAAGAGTGAGATGAATGGCATGATTATTAAGTGGATATATGAATGGCTCAAAAATAGTACTCAAAGAATTCTAACCAGTGTTTTCTCATAAAACTCAAATTCATAATAACCCTTCTGATTATGAAAAGGAAGAATATCAGGGCACTAGAAAAATCTATGAAGAAATTGAAGAAGCTGGATATGCTTAGCCTTGAGAAAAGATGACTGAGGGGGGTTATGATAACATTGAAGAAGGTCAAGACCACTTTTCTCTCTTTCCAGAGTTCAGGACATGGAATTACTGGTTTAGGATAAAGGAAGGCAGATTCTGCTTGAATGTTAGAACTTCCTAACGGTAAGAGCAGTTCAACAGTGGAACTACAGTGGTACCTCGCGTTACGAACGTAATCCGTTCCGTGACTCTGATCGCAACTCGATTTGGTCGCACCGCGAGGCAAATTTTCCCATAAGGTTCAATGTAAATACGGTTAATCCGTTCCGCCCTCTGAATTTGGTTGCGCCGCGAGGCAAATTTCCCCATAAGGTTCAATGTAAATACGGCTAATCCGCCCTCCGAATTTGGTCGCGCCGCGAGGCAAATTTCCCCATAAGGTTCAATGTAAATACATACGGCTCTGCATTTTCTTTGGAGCCATGCTGACAAGCACACCAAAAACCTTCCAAACGCCACAAAACACACCACAAGCCTCACCGAACGTCTCCTTGCTACCGCGATCTCGCCCACGGGAAGCCGCGACCGCCTGGCAGCAGGGCAAATGGCCGCGGATCCGGTTCGTAGCGTGGGGCGGAGGTCGCACGGCGAGGTAAATTTTTGGGGCCGGAGCTTATCGTATCGTGAAAAATTCGTAAGGAGGGGCATTCGTAACCCGAGGTACCACTGTATTTAGCCAGAATGCTTATGAGCTCCCATCTGCTAGTTATCTTCAAACAGACTAAAGTGTCAGTCTGGGACACTTTGCACTGAGTAGAAGATTGGACCCCATGACCTCTGGCCCCTTCCAGCTCTTTAATTCCTTTTTTAAAAAAAGAACTTTATCAAATTTCAGTGTAAGATAAAAAGACAAGAAGAAAAAAAGAAAACAGCAAAGGGAAAAAATATACAGAAGAAAAAAGAATAAAGAAAGTAACTTTCGTATGGGTGTAAATATAAAGTAGCTCTTTAATTCCATGAGCATACAAAGCCAGAAGCAAACAAACAGTTTGCCTAATATGTGAATCCAGCCTATATCTTCATGACCGAGTAATTTCATAAGGGAGCAGGCAGATTTTAAATCCAGCAATCCCAGACTGTTTAGGGATTGATAGGTTAAACTTAATATTTTATATGTTAGAAACACACCTGCAGTCAGTGATTCCAACTTTCTTTCCAATTTTCTGTGTTCCAACACAGAAAAGCCCTTGCTTGACATGTTTTGCTTGGACTTACTTACTTTTTTGCTTGGACTTACTTACATACTTTTCTCTTAAGAATTCAGCTAACACTGAGCTTTTCCCAGTCTGGTGCCCTCTAGGTATATTGGGGCTGTAATACTCCAAATAACTAACTGGTATAGACTTTGGCCCTCTTGGGAGATGCAACCCAAGATGTTTGAATGACACCAGACTGGGTATCTCATCTCCTTTCTGTAGAAGTCCGAGCTAACACGATGTAAATGATTGGCTGGCTACCTGTGGCATTACGGAGCCATCTTGTCCTTTTTATTTATCAATAAGGCAAGGGCTGAATAATTCAGTTGAATAAATGTATATTCTACCCTTGCATTTTTCTTCCAAAGACGAGTCTGAACCTTATATAATATTGAGAAACCAGTGAAATAACTGTCCAATATGTTGACTTATTACAGCAGGATTCCAAATGTGTGAAGAAACCACATTGTTTTTACTGCAGAAAGATGACACTTGTCCTGATATTCTTGGCACTAGGAAACGCTGATTATAAAACACATATCTGTTTCCAGGTGGATTTTGTTTTCTTACCATAATATTGTTTGTTTTAAGCCTTATAAACCACCTAGAGTTATAACTATCCATTTGAAAAAATAAATTGTAAATGTTACAGTGTTCCACTTCCAATGTCTTTTCAGTCAAGAAGCACTGGAAATGATCTCTTTCGATATTAGCTGTAACGCCTCCCTTATCGCTGACCATGTAGGCACAGGCTGTTGGAAATATCTGCAATTCATCAGCATCTGGAGGATCGGAGTCCCCCCCACCCATTCACACAAATCTTTAGCACAGCCTTCTCCAGTTTGATACCCTCCAGATCTATTAGGCTATAGTTGTTTGTCTTCCCCTACAGAATCAGGAAAGCTGGCTTGTTAAGCAATTTGAGCTTTATTTCAAACATAAATAGGATTTGTATAGAGACCTCAGTTGCTTTTACATAAATTAAAAACAGTTTGTATGTCATGGTATACCATGAGGCTGGCTTAGCCGAGGGGTGAATAATACCAAAACAGTGTTTGCTGACCCAACACATAAGTGGATTTAGCTATAAGTTTATAGTTTTATAAGTTTTTTGGCAATAAGTTTGCCAAACTTATTGTGGCATATAAATGTGAAATCTGGCTTTCTTTCCCCAGAAGAAATCACAAACTTTAACACATGAGTGGGTTTGGCTGAAAGCAAAGCTTAATTTTTGGCTAGCCAAGAAAGCAATTTGAACCAGTTCTGCTCAAGTAGCATTTTCTAGAAAGTTACAAGCTATTCAGGAAAGGTTATGTTTTAATTTTAAAGGATTTTTCCTCATCTTCTTTCCCTTGTTAGGAAGTAACTGTGTTTCTTTATAGGTGCTATTGACAATATTAGTCTCTATAAACTAGAGGTATAAAGTTTCTCCTGTTGTATGTGTGCATATAGGTTAGGGAATGGAAAAATGTGACAGTTTTAATCTGTTCTGTGTAAGGAACCCATTTAGGTAAACTTTTAAATTGTTTTCAGTTTATTCTGTATGCTGCAGTGTAGGATGAGGATGGGTAGTCCTCGTTTAGTGCCCACAATTGGGACTGGCAACTTGGTTGTTAAACAGAGTGGTCACTAAGTGAAACAGCAACTGTGCTGTAGCTTTTCTTTGCTTTATAGACCTGCAAAGGTGGTAAATGTGAGGATTGGTCGTGAAGTTACTTTTTCATCACCATCGTAACTGCAAATGGTTGCTAAACGAGGCAGTTGCTAAACGAGGACTATATTTATTTATTTATTTGGTACAGAACTAAAACAAAGAGAATGTATATGGTGATAAAGAACATACCGCAGCTGATCCTACTTTCAGGATTAACTTCTCTCACAGTAATAGATCTGATCTTGAGTATAATATATGTATGCTAGATTCAGAAGATATGAGAGTTATTACTTGGTGATAATTTGTTTCTGTTTGCAAAAGGTGACAGTGATGTGTTTACTTTTTTTTTTTTTGCCTTGAGTTGACTGTACAGCATTATGTTTTTAAAGTTCTGCAGATGTGTGTTTCATATTATGATTTGTTCTAATAGATGTTTGGCATTCATCTTGTTGAATGGTCTGTGTAAAGTTTTGACCTATATTTTTAAAAAGAGGGTGTCATTTCTACTGAGTTCAGTGACAAGTTCCATTGTAAGTGACTGCAGTCTAAAGTTTCGGGTAGCAGTCTCAGCTACTTGGAAATAAGTTAAACAAGCCCTATTGAATTCAGTAGGACTTAATTTTGAATCGATATGCGTAGATCACAGTGCATCTTACAGCTGTTACCCTTATAGCTTAGCAGTGGAGGTGAGAAGCTGAGTTGAGAATTGCTGACTTGGGAGAGGCAGACATCGGAGCCAAAGTTGACTTATCCTTATTCAATCTTTGATCACCTCTAACCTTGCGTGCTAGATCGGTATGAATGGTTAAACAAAAACATCTATAAAGAACTGGGGTCCCATGTCAGCCCATTCATAATTCTGAGCTCTTTTTGAGAAGACAATTCAGATAAACTGTAATTGTCTTTGTTCCCATTAAAAAAACAAAGTTCAAGGCCAGTGACACATTTTGTTTGATTTCCTGCTTGTCTTTGCTTTCTCTTCTGTAAGCAGACACCTGTTCCTTTCTTTTCGAGTATGAAAAATTGGTTTTTGGGAAGGAACTATAGTTCTGTGATGGCACACATGCCTTCCATGCAGATCAGTGGGTCCTGTGCCCAAGCATCTTCAATTAATTTTGAGTAACAGGAATGCAAATGACTTCCATGGACAATTACTGTGAATCAGTCAACTAGGGCAGATAGATAATCAGTTAAAACAGCAAAAGACCCTTTGGAGTATCATTATAATTTGCAAGATGGTCCTTCTTGTGCATGTGTAATCCTTGCACATGTGCAAGAACAATCTTGGGCATGCCACTTCACACACTTTGCTGTCAGAACCAAGACAAATGAGTAACAAATTTAAAGAACAGTAATCTTTAGACAGCTTTATGGCCCATAATTTTCCACTCCTTTAATTGCATTCAGCTTTATAGAGGGTTTTTAAGGGCAGATAAACATTTGTGCCAACAAGAGGTGTAAAGTGGCACGTCTGACAGAGGGCCACTTGCTCATATGATGCTAGGCAAGGATCACGTTCTGGGACCTTGCTTGTGTTTCATTGGCAATGGCAATTCAGGAAAGAGATCTTGGAATTGTGGGTTATTCAATAAAATTGTCAACCTCAGGGGGAAATAAAAAGACAGACAGCATAATAGGATTCTCAGGAAAGTTGAAAATAAAATAAAACTGCCAATTTGTATAAAAATCAATGTACTACCTTTATACAAATCTATGCTGTCATTACCTCTTGAGTCTTGTGTACCTTTCTGATTGGCCTAACTTACCAAAAGTTGTAGAGCTGGAAAGAGATGCAGAAAAGGACCTGAATGGTCAGAGACTTAGAAATTCTCTGTGAGGAAAGGTTTCAAAATTTGTATTAATTAGTTTAGTTTAACGAGACTAATTTTATTTATTTATTGAACTTCTAGGCCACCCCAGTCTATCACTACTCTGAGCAGCTTCCAAGATACAACATGAACATTTTTATACTGTTATGCTGGTTTTTGCCTCTCCAATAATACCAAGAATTTTGTATTTACATCCTTTCTCTTATCCCACACCACAAAATCCCTTTTTAAAAAACTATCTTGAAAACAACATCGCATGTTTTTAAACATTCTCCACATTTAATTTAATTCCTAGGACCAGCCAAAAGGGAACTGGATATAGTGACCTGGGTCTCCCTAAGTCAAACTGCATCCCTAAACTAAGGCACATTACTCTGACAATTACCTTTCCATAAGTTGACATAAAAATACAATAATAATATGTTAAATAATGACTGTATTGCTCTTCAGGTCAACTTAATAAATAATTTGCAGGTATTTTAGACCTGCTTCCTGAAGCAGTTGCTTGACTCTGTCCCATAGTAGCGTCAGTCTTGTTAACCTCTCAGCCTGGATTGGCCTTGAACTAAAGGTGAAGATTATCAGAAGTGGAAATGGTGCAGATCATAGGCATCAGTCCACTTTCCGCTCTACAGAGTAATACTGCAAACTGAGTTAAAGTTTTTCGTCCATGATAATAAAATCAAGGAATGCTCTCTGAAAGTGACATGCTGCCTCTACAAGGTTTAGTCTGAGGTCCCCATTAAGTCTAAGTGTAAAACTAAAGCACATCTGCTTGTTAGTCTCCTCTCATCTCAAAGTAATCACCCAAGCCACATTCATCTGGGTTGTAATGCTCAGGTATGCAGCATTATCAGGAAGAAAGAGTTTGTTCTGGGGAAAGATTAATGAAGAACAAACAGATCATCTGAAAAGAGCTAAAAGTTCATTTTGTCAAGCTAGAGATATTATGTCAAGCTTTTTCAAAGGGTTAAGAAAAAATTCGGTCTGGGAATCATCCTCCCTAAGGATCCAGTGGAAAAATTGTATATTTGGAAAACAATTATTTTAAACAGTTACATTATATAGTACAAGCATGAACATTTTTATTATCTAAGTTGACTGCATTAAAGAATAATCATTCCTGTGTACCAGGATAGGCAACTCTGGGGCCATCTTTCTTTAGAATTATCTTTTGGCATTTGATAGCAGTGGTTGGCAGACTATGACATGAGTAGATCTCAGTAGTTCGAGTGGATTTCTGAACAGGTTTTGGAATTTTGCTTTTTTGTTTTTTGGTGTGTTAAATCTGTGCAGAGGCTTGCAGCCCTTTTTCTGGAGGAAATCTGTCTCTGCTTTGTATACTGTACACAGAATGTTTTTAGCATTGTAACTTAACTTTATGTGGCATCATGGCATTGTTTATGTTCCAATAATACTTTTATTTATTATAATAAAATATGTCATAAAATATGTATGATCTTCATTCTCAGCTTCATTTCTCTTTTTCAGATGGCATATGTACTTGAGTAGTAGGATTTATATTTAAATCATATGTAGGATGGATTTATTTATTTGTTTGTTTGTTTTGTTTTTAAACAATATGTCCTGTATAGCCACCTATCTGACTACTGAGGCTGGGTGGCAAACAAGAACATAAAACCAGAAAACAACAGAAAAGCAGAAGGCTGTAGCTCAGTGGGTCATTGGATGTACTGTAGTCAGAATGTTACAGCTCCAGATAGACTAAAGGCATTATACCTTTGCTGGGGGGCAAGGGGGGGCATAATCTCAGTTGTGCTTATCCTCAAATAGACTGAGTCTTCTGAGAAAACATGCACAGGTAATATACCTGTGCATGTTTAATATACCAAGTAACATGATTGTTATAAATGATGTCTCTTGTGTCATTAAAGCATTAAAAGTAATCAACAGAAAGCCTGTATTTTTCAGTTCCACCTTCCTGGGTTTTTTTTCTCATAAAGAAAAAGGGTGGTTTCAACATTTCTTGAACCTTTACATTTCTGTGCAATAGAGGCAGCTGCCAGAAGTTATGGTCATATTTTATATTACAGAAGCATTTGACTGCATTCTTTCTCTAGAATGGGAACATAAAATGTAGGTTAAGCTTCTAGGAATTATCCATTAACTGTGAAAACCCATTATCCATTTGCCTGTGTGTTTTGTTTTACCCCTTTCCCTTACAATGGCTCTTTTTTTGTATTTGCAGAGATATACTTCTGCTAAAGAAAAAAAAAATGTTTTACTTGAACCAGATTTTTCAGTTTTTAAAGAAATACTTTGATGGCAACCCAATGTCTATTTAGCTCTTGGATTTAAGGTTAGGATTAGGGTATACTTTGTATAATCAAAGTAGGTTCTGTAAATCAGACTTCAAGAAACTGCACTTTTGTTTCTGGTACTATTTTTGTAAAATCCTTCTCATGTGGGGCAAGAAATAATCCTTAATTCCACATGAATCCTGTGAATGAGCCAAACCATAAACCATAAAATAGGGCAGGATCTTCACCTGTGTGTGCCTTTCCCCACTGCAGGTGGAAGAGAGGAGAAGAGTGCTAGGTAGAGCATTTGGCCTATATTGCCACTCATGCAGTTTGCCCCAAGTATGGATATAATATCTTTTACTCTCTCTCTCTCGCAGCCACTGTGACTGGTCCTAAAGATCTCAATTCTGGAGCAAAAGCGCCAACCATGACGCCTGGCAAGGAAAGGGAAGCACTATATGGTAAATCTGTAATTTAATTTGTGTGTCTTTTGAGCAGCTTGGTTGCTTTTCAGAAAGAGTGGCTCAAAGACCTGATAAACATCTCTTTTATAGCTGAATGCATACTGTTCTTTCTGGCATTTCTAGAATAGCATGTTATCCTTGGTTTAGAGGGTCACATACAGCCCCCAAACCCCTTCTTTGCGACTTCCAGAACCTCATCTGGCCATTACTGCCGAAGACTGGTGGCATAATTTCTTACCATTTTGAGGGAAAAGCTACATGAAAAGCTCTACTGCGAGCCCTACAATGGGCTTAACATTGTTTTTAAAATAAACCCAGTCTCCACAACCAAAACAAAAATCCTCAGTCAGTTTGCACCATTGCGCCATCTGTTGTGGCCCTGACAAATGTTAAGTATGGCACCTAGGACTATATAAAACATCCTTCATTTTTGCTTTCCACCCATTCTATGTTGCTTTCTAGTTCATGGGATTTCCCAAAATGACTTACATTATAATAAAAAAAAAAAAGAGCTAAGGACAGCTCAATTTACTATGCCTTGGCCATGTCCACACTGAAACATGAACGCTTGGCTACAGCTGCCACATTTACGAGAGACTGATGCTTATTTTCTTGTTTATCATTGGGGTGGAAGAATCTGGAAATAGGCTTCTTCCAATATCTTCCTTAGCTGTGGGTTCTTTGAATGAGAGCCCTCAATAACCTCCAGAGAGAACTCTATAGATCTATGCATGGAAATTATGTATAGCATAAATCCTATATGTGTCTTCATAAATGGATATTCCATTGAGTTAAGGGGACTTGCTCCCAGAAAAGTGGATATAGATTTCTGTTTTAGGTTTACCCTTGCAAACCTAACATCCTTTTGGAATATGAAAGTAAGAAAAAGTAGTAAAAAGCTCTCCAACTCCAGCAATGGAATATTTAAGACAAAATATAGACATTCTGCTGATTCTTGTATTTCTTCCACTGCAACTGACTCTCATTAGCTCAAGTCTGTTATAAGTAAACTATGTGGAATTGGGAGATAAATTATTTAACTGCCAAGTTGTTAAACCACTGTAATCAAGTTATCAGCAGCTCCTGATCCATTGTAGCGAACATTTTTACATGTGTTTTTACATTTTTACATGTTTGGATTTAAAGGGCCCAAGTGATGATATCTAAGCCATTTTTGAAGGTCTCTTGTCCCAATTTACTAAGAAAATAAAACACTTTAGTAAAAGGAACATTTTATTGAACTACTTTTGGAAGCTGAGTGTGGTCACTTGGTATTTTTCAGTTCTTCCTTAGTACCTTTTGATCTGAGATACTGAGGACAAATCTAAACAGACCACCTTCATAACAGCATAGGAACTTGTCTTCTTTGGGCCTATTAGTAACTCTAATTTAGTATTATCTACTCAAGCTGAAAGCTGCTCACTAGCATTTCAAATGGGATTCTTTTTCAGACTACCTGGAAATGTCTAGCATTGAACTGGACATGTATACATGCAAAACAAATGCTCTGCCACTTGGCTGTGGGCTTTCTAACCAATTCTCTAACAAAGAATAAAATAAGTGCATTTTAAAATTATCTGTTTATTACATTGAAAAATATCTGTATCTGCTGTTACATCTACCTACTCTTAGTATGTAGTCTAATGTTTAGTGTATGCTCCCCCAGAAGCAATTGTTTAATCAGTGGGCATATCACTTTTGAAAGGCAATGAACAAATGCTACAAAAGAGAATTAGAAATAGAAATATTAGAAATTATGGTCTGCTGTCCCACTTTTAAAGTTAGTTTTTCTAACAGAGCCAACTTGCACACCATGTTCATCCCTTTTTTGAGATTCCTAAGCAGTTTTTCATTTTTTTGCAACTTCAATCCCTATTGTAGAGGACTTGTATTACTTTATTAAGTATATTAAAAGAGTGTGAATATAACACTGAATTTCATTCTGTTAAATATACATGAGCTAGTTAAATCACATATAAATCCATGACACGTTATTTTGTAGCCCCTCCAACCATATGGGAAAGTCTTTTAATTTTAAGTCTATAGAATATATGCCCGGCTAGGTGGGAACATCTACTCAACCTGGATAATACTTTAATGGGAAGCTATCAGGAAACATCAAGGTTGTAGAGTATACTGAAAGGTTGAAGAAAGATCTTGAGAGAAGGCAGTGGCAAAACACTTCCAAACTGTGATCAAGAAAATCACATGGATGTGTGCATGAAGTCACCAGAAGCCAAGTTCAAATCAAACAAGACTTTAAGAAATATAAAGTGCTACCTGTGTACCACTATCTGGGCAACTTTCTCTATTGCCGAGGATAATTATTTTCATAGAAAGTGTCCAGAGTGTATTCTAGGCAAAATCAAATTGTCCTTTTCAAGTTGGCTTCCGATAATGATTTTAAGGGAAAAGAAAGAATTGTCCATGTATGTATTGCAGATGTAATTTTTTTTTCACTTTGAGCCTGATGGATTAATTGCTCAAAGGGCATCAAGATCATGGTACCTCATTAATACACATTAACTTAATCAGGAATATGTTAACTTTAATTTTTTGTGGAATGTAGTATTATAATGCATTTTTCCTCTCTCGATTGTTCCATTGCAAGGGGACTTCATTTAACAAAACGTTTTTGGATTCGTAGAACTCCAGGCTGCGTTAAGATGATATTCAGCCTTCATCTGGTTATCTTAATGTGAACAGGGCTGTGTGAATTTCCCCTTTACATAGACTATTTCTAGATAAAGAGTGTTTGGAGTCAGTCTTCTACATATTGTTAACACTGTCTGGAGGAACAGATCCCTCTGCTGTACTTTCTGCATAATCCAGGTCTCTTGGCTTGCATACAGCTGCTCAGAGAGCTGACTCTTTTGCTGTTTAATTCAAATTAAACAATTAGAGTCCTTTGAATATTTCCTTGATTGAAAAATGCATAATATCTTCCTTGACGTCCCTAGGCTTATTTATCTGTAATTGGTGAACATCCTTAAAGGAGGCCTATATTTGGTAAAATAATGAGGACCTTTCATAAGTTCTCCTTTCATAAGTTTCCAGTGAGAAATCCAAATGCAGTAAAGTAAAAAAGCCATTTGAATGGAACGCAGCATCACTAATGGTTCTCTAGGTTCAAATAATTAGTCAGACAATATTGTAAAATTCCAGTAAAGAATTGGAACCTCTGTACAGCTAGAATTGTTGAAATATATTTGCCATTTGAACCTGTTGATTATTTCCACTATTATATGTGATACATATAAAGCAGAGCATTAACTGGCTTTGGAGGCAACATATAATGGTGTTTTGCCAAATAGATGGCTAATGTAGTAAATTATAAAGATTTTCTCTTTTTTTTCATGGTGACCCAATTATAAAACTGGCATAGTACTTTTTAGATGAATTTTGTTGAAATGGATTTTAAATGTGTGTTTTTGGATTTTGACATGAAGATATTTTTCTAGATATTTTTGTATGTGCATGTCTGATTAGCATATATTTGATTAATAACTTCTAGAGATTATCATAAAGTAACACAAATACATACACAGACACATTGTGTGTGTGTGTGTATATACACACACACACACACACATAGACACGCACATAATATTAAATATACACATATAAATTATATGTGTGTATGTGTGCGTGTTTGTATAATTCCAATCTTGCCTATTAACTTGGCCATATCATTCTTTCAATCTATTCTTGTCTTTTGTTATTCAAAACATTTTATAGTCTAAACTCATTCATTTGTACTCACATGCACCAGATCTCTGTGAGATAAATATAAGATGGCTTGATGATTGGCCATTCTTATCCTCCAGAGTTTTAGTTATTCTGCCTTTTTTGGTGTGTTTCAAGAAGTTTGTGAATTATGAAATAATTATTGAGAATATATTTGCCTGAATCCCAAAATACTTTTAAATAGATCTCCTCTTACCTATCAGACTTCCAAATTTCTAGTTGCAGATAAAATATAGGTATTTCTAAAGTAGATTTAGTTGAAACTTCAGAGGGCCACAGCAGGGGTAATTCCTTGGTTTTAATTCCCCTTTGGCTGCTTTGCTTCCCCTTTAAGCTGATGGAATCCAGGTTCTGTGAAAATTCTGATTGTGCAGTCACAACTTTCTTGATGGAAAAGAAAGCCAAGTGGGAGAGTGCTGAAATCAAACAGTAGATTACTGCTTTGATAGAATGCATATAAAAAGTCAACTGGAGACTTCCCTGTAAGGAAATTGGGGCAGAAAATTAGAAGGGGAGAGAAACATGTGAGGAGAGAGGCAGCTGATAGTTAGTCATAGAAGCAAAGGAATGGAGTGGAAAAGGGAACAATCAGTACAGATGAAAAGAGAAATAATACCATGTAAATAAGCATTGAGTTTTGTTGAACTAGGTCTAAATAGAAACAGCTTCTATTCTGTACTATTTGTTCAGATAGTGTTATTGTTAAATAGAGTTCATAATCAATGGAATACAAAAATATCCCCAATATGGCTAAGATACTATATTACATTTATTGATTATGGGGTGATGGCAGTGAGATTTTAAAATACATTTATTTATCCTCAAAATAAAGTTAGAAGAAATTATATCACGCGTGACCAAATAGCCGTAGGGTTTTTGCTTCAGTCATTGCACAATACTGAGTATTTTGTTTACAGTAACTCAGTAGCTGATAGACAGTAAAAAAAATATTTCAGGAACACCAAATCTGAGCTCTTAAATCAGAATTTATGATTTTTTTAATACAAATATTTTATTGTCTGTGTCTGTGGATGCCCTCTAGAGGTGTTTCACATACTGTTACACAACCCTTATATTACCCATATTTCTCCAGCCATTGAGTTGCCCCACCCAAAAGAATGTTGTTCTGGGAAACGTTTCATTTGTTAAATATCTGCTGCTCCTCATTCAGCTATAGATGTGCAGAATGCTGCCATTAAGAAAGAGGGCAGAGCCAAATGCCGTAAGAATCAAAATTATATTTTGCATAATTTTTCATTCAGAGTATCCGTACCTTTATTTTTTCTGATAAGCAACTATGTTTTTATCCAAAATAATTCACACAGTGCATAGTTAAAATATGGATTTTGCTCCTCTGGCCTGTAATGATGCTGTGTGTTTGGATGGCTTTAAAAAGCATTTTGATTCATGGCCGATAATGCTGTCAGTGGCTACTAATCATGATGACTCTTTCTTTCTTCTGGTAATCCAGCGTGCCTCTACAAGGAAGCATTAGCGTGATTTATTTATTTATTTATTTATTTATTTAATTTGTCCCCGCCCATCTCCCCTACAATGGGGGACTCTGGGCGGCTTACAACCACTAAAATCACAATTAAATGGTACAATTGCTGTCTTACCTATTTGGGGGCTTCCCAAAAGCATGGCAGAATTGGAGAGTGGGGGACAAGGGAGTTAGACTGAAAGAAGCAGCAGTGTGGTGTTGCAGTGCATGGCCCACCCCTTTCCTATGTGCATTGCAACATTTCATGCCCAGAAGGGCAGAGGTTGCATCATGATACCACAACGCTGCTTTTATCATTCTGAGGACAGCGGCGAGAGCCTGTGGACACACTGTGGGATCTGAATGCTGGAGGAGGGAGGCCTTTGATGTGATCCTGCGCACCTCTGAACTCTGTTCCTTTCTCTGATTTGAACAAGAGCTTGTACAATTTCAGGTCACCCCAGTATTTTCAAGAGGGAAATGGATGGGTGCAAAGAAGTGGCATGTTTTATAAAAAGGAGGTCCTGATGGACTCTAGAGGTAAAGCTGGGAGTGTTCAGAGGTCATTGTTTTGGCTTCACTAGAAAAATGGAAGAGATCCAAAAAACCTCATATACAGTTGCCTGAGCTGTTTGGAGTGCTAACCTACTGTGGCAGTAGGGCACCACTTGCAGCTGAATTTTTGGTTGAGCATTCACCTATTGCAGAGTGAAGTTTAAGGCTGGGAAATTCCCTTCATTTAATTCCCCCAGTTGAAATTTCCTGCTCCCACGCTGCAGTTCTGCATAAGATTGCTAATTATCTTCCTCCCCAATATGCTATCCAGCCAGTAGGTTATGAATAGAAACCATTCTATTATTTCCTGGTAGAACAGACTATTTTCCTTGCTGACCTGCAGTTAACATACCTACTTAGGAGAGGACATTCCATTATGTTGCAGTCTGCCAAAATCTTGTTGGAGCTTACCTCTTTGATCAGGTTGCCTATTATTTACAGTGCAACAGGTTGTTGCTGTGTCCTACATATTGTTCCTTAGACTTTTTCAGCTTTGTTTAACTAGCTGAGCCAGGTGAGGTTGGTTCTTCTGGGAGTGGTTTTCAAGAGACAGGGCGGCTGTTGCTTTAAAGCTATCATGTAAACTGAATGGCATCTTCTCCTTGGAAGGCGGAGAGAATGGAGATGTAGGAGGAGAATGGAGATGTAGGAGGAGAAATAGAACAGTGTTCCTGTCTCTCTCTGTTTACTGCTCCTGTTTCTAGCTATAAATTAGTCCCCTCTGTATGTCCTGAGGCAGGTGTGAGTCTGCTTTTTTGATCTCTGGAAGCAGAGCTGAGCCATAATGCCACATGGAGAATACAAGCTTGAATACAAGAGTGAGTACAACTGGAGCACTGGAGCCTGCTCTCCAGGAGGGGAGGTGGTAGTTTAAAGTTACAGGCTGTGATGTGGAACTCTTTGCAGACATACCTTTTCCTTGTGGCTGGGCTATGGAGTGCTATTTTGAGGAAAAGTATTGTGAATGCCTTCTGTGGAGCTTTGTGTCCCCATAACCCTTCGATGTATTTCTTGCTGGGGTGATGGAAGAGATTTAATCTATTCCCAACACTTTGCCAAAACAAATCAAGACATGGATTCAGTAGAATGTCCATGTTTATCTAGGTTTAGGGGGAAATAAAGCTACAGGACTCATTAACAAGGTGAATGTTTGTGTTTCAAAGCAGCCCTGATGAATAGAACTGAAGATCAGCTCAGTCCAGCATCTTCGTTCCAGAAGTGTGTAGCCAGGTAGTTGTCAGTAGGAAATCAAGCAGATCAGAATCTCTGTCATCAATGAACAAAGCACGCAAGAACTTCAGATGAAGAAAATATTTTAGGTTTAGGGGAAGAAGAGTTGGCAACTATAGAGTTACAATTAAGCATATTAAAATAAATGCTTTAAGCAGACATAAACAAAGTACTGTAGATAAAACTTTAACAAAGTTTGATTGCATGTCTAGAAGGGTGAGGATCTTAATAATGCCCAGATCCCCACCCTGTAGATGTTCAATCAAAAATACAATTTCTGAAACAAATGGATAAGGAAAGGGAGGTGATGGCCTCGGTTATGTGATAGTTAAGTAGAAAGGAGAACAAATTATTTCCCGTACCACATAGATTGGAAAAAAAGAAACATTCTTACCCCAGAAAGCTACAGCTTGCAAGGGAAGAGCCAGAATCAGTCTAACTGTAATTGTAATCAAATGAACATGATTACAGATGCATTCAAAAAGCAGCTTTTGGACATTAGGCTTGGCAGGAGTTTTAGCTTGCATCTGAGAGTATAGGAAATGTCGCAAAGAATGGTAGGTGTCTTCATCCCAAGACAACTCTGTAGCCACTGCAGAAAGTCACCCAGATTTAGAGTTCACTTTCTGTCAAAGCTAGAAGCTCTTTGTCTGTTCTAACACTCCCATAAGTCTGGAGTGTAGGGTCTTAGACAATGAAGCCATGTCTTCAAAGAGCTACATCTGGGGATTGGAAGAGTCATCAAGCTGTCTGTGTTTAGTTGGTATTCTGGGAAAAGCATCCATACTTTATATATGCATACGTTCTTGTCTAACATGATTTAAGTCTGTATGTGTGTCTTTGAATCAAATTTCAGTTTTTGTCTGTTTTAGCAAACAACATAAATATGTGTGAAGCAATTAAGGATTTAATACCTTTGTATAAATGACAACATCTTGGTGCATATATAGATATCAGTTACTGTATGCTGGTTTTACGATTGTTAATTTAAGTTCATTGTTGAGCTACAGGTTAAATCATCTTATTCCTACCTGACATCCTGCAAATGTATTGGTATAACGGGTAACATTTTCAAATGTCATCAGATTTTTTTCCCAGTGGATGAGACACAACATGATGCACTTGTCTGTACATCTGTCTTGCTACTCTTCTACTCTTCCTACTTCTCCACTTTTCCTTATCGCTCCATTCTGTTGTTGGCTTGCAGAAGATACCTCTGGGGATGGCGTTAACACCATTTATAGCAACCCAGTGACGCCACAGGTTATGGACTCTGCAGATCAATTTACCACCTATTTTGATCAGAAAGTACCTATACCAGAAGATGAAAAGGTTAGTATGATTACTAAGAGTGATGGTGGGATCACTATTAATGATAATTTCCCTGGTGTTCTATTGGGGCGCACCATTATGTCACAGATAGGGGAGTAGTGTGAAGGAGAGTTACCAGGCACAGTAGAATTTGCTCAAGATGTGCTCAGCTGGTGCTCAGGTTCAATATAAGTCTCCAAAATATACCAGTGGAACATTTAGATGTTTCTGAAGTTACAAGAGAATTAACTTGGTCTCTTGATTGCCTGCTGTGTGTCTGCATGAGTCACTGCTCTGCAGTTGCTTTCTTCTAATTTTAAATCAGTAACTGATGCAGAAACTCAGGGATTGGTGGAGAATGAGCCTTAACTTTAAGTATTGTGCTCAGTCAGTGTCCCTCTAAGTGCTTTTAACTGTAATTTCCATCAGCCCTAACCTCTGGCTCCGTCAGTTGAAGCTGGTGAGAATTCTAAAATTCTAAAACACGTGGAAGTATCCAGAGAGGGAAAAGCTGCTCTACAAAATGCTTCAGTTAAAGACCAAAAGATGCCTTTCGTGTTTAAAAATCTGCGCTCCTCTTTGCTGCACCCTTCCTAGCATGGAATATGGTTTTTTTCCCCAATTAATTTTTTTATTAATTTTTTTAATTACAAAAAAAGGCAAAAATACATAAAAGTGCTTTAACATAAAAGTGAAAAACATGCAACAACAACAAAAAGTTATAGCATGGAATATGTTTGCTCTCTAACGCAATTTGAAGGTTGTTCCAGTGAGAGAAAGCTGTTTGTTGCTTCCTCCTAATACTCCTCAAGGATGGGAGGTGATGGGCTGAGCGAGTACTGTTTCCAGCCAGAGTAATGGTTGAATGAGTACACAGAGGAAACAATAATCCTCTGTGAAGACAACAGCCTCTGTCTTTAATTTCTGAAATGAGTGGCTGCACCAGTATTCATTTTTGTTCATTTTGTTTGTTGAAAAGATTGCGTCACCTACGGATTGCCCTGACTATAAGGACCTTCTGTTATAAAGGCTTTCACTTTGGAATTCAAAATAAGAATTGTAATAAGGAGATATTTAAGCCAAGGATGATATTTTTTACTCTCTAGCACAGTGTTTCTCAACCTCAGCAACTTTAAGATGGGTGGACTTCAACTCCCAGAATTCCCAGCCAGCCCTGCTGGCTGGGGAATTCTGGGAGTTGAAGTCCACCCATCTTAAAGTTGCTGAAGTTGAGAAACACTGCTCTAGCATTATATATTTGTTCTGAGTATTGAATAGGGCTCATAGTCTTTGCAAGCACAAATTCATCTTTTTCAATATCTCAGGCTTTCTTAATTTGAGCAGTATAATTTGGGATGGTGGTGAGGAAGTAATATAAACATTTGTTCAACAATTTGATTGTTAAAGAATTGAAAATTGATCTGTTGCAAAGTACTCTTAATTGTTTAAAGGTGCTAACTGAATCTTCCACATCAAGGTTTAAGAAAAATATAGGGGTTTCCTAGAACAGACTTTGCAAGACCTAGTGTAATTTCTTATGGAAGTAAACTCGTCTCATAGCACCATGCCCTATTTGGTGTGAGTAAGATATGGGGCTTTGCCTTTTTGAATTAACAATTTTCCTGGATTTAAATAGTAACAAATAACTAACAGCATAGCAGCTTTCTGTGTGAATGTATGTATTCCCTTGTGTGAAAACACTTAACATCTCTCTCCCCCCCCCCCCTTCTCCATTTCTGTTTGTAAAGCACTCATGGTTCAGTTTTCGGAAACTGTGGGCCTTCACCGGACCAGGTTTTCTGATGAGCATTGCCTACCTGGATCCAGGTAACATCGAATCAGATCTGCAATCTGGGGCTGTTGCAGGGTTTAAGGTAAGTAGCTAGCCTTAGCTGAAGCTTTTCACCTTGAAAGCTGCCGTAGATCTGAAGAATGCCTTAACAGTCCTAGGGCATTCATCAAAACAAGGATTTTTCTAGACACCTTTTTTTGACAAATGCTGTCCTGAATTTGTACACTGAAAATGTTTGAAAATGGGACTTTGCAGTGTTGGGGAATAACGGTAAAGTACAACAGAGGAGAATCTTCCTGGCCTGTGTTCTTGAATCTGAGTCACATTGAACTGATTCACATCGAAGATTAATTGCCATGAACCATGTTGATTCAACAGAGCGTACTATCTTTTCGGTTCATCAAGGGTTACCTCTTACCATGTAGAGGCATACCATTAGAATTGGGGCAGAGGGGATAGAATTTCAATTAGTCCTACAAATCTGTCACGTAATTTCTAAATTAGCACAGAAACCTCAAGTTTTGCTAGAGGAAAGGTACTGCTGACAAGGTACCTCCTCAGGAAGAATCTGAAATGTTAAAACACTGGTTTTTAAATGTTAGTATTTCAGAATATGGAAACAAAATAGAATTTTAAAAAGCTGTGACTCTCTTTACTATTTGATCCTTAGCTTTCCCAGTGAATTAGCCTCATGCTTGGTTGGTTAGATTACTGGAAGCAACATGTGTGATTTCCTACGTTTAAAAAAAGTTACTAGATTAAAATCTAGTTTTTAATTTATTTATTTATCAAATTTATATAGCCGCCCATCTCACCAGAAGTGACTCTGGGCGGTGTACAACAATCAAAACAATATAAAAACAATCATTATAAAAGCAGTCATAAAGACAAACATTATTAAAAAATTAAAAATCACTACAAAATTAAAATATACAAACCACAGAGAGAGATGTATAGCAACCACATATCACTCACAATAGTGGAGCCACTTTAAAATGTCTCCTGTTTCCTGGGACCGCCAAACCTGGTGACATAACCAGGTCTTGAGGGACTTCCTAAATATTAACAGGGATGGAGATAACCTAACTTTGGAGGGAAGAATGTTCTGTAAGGTGGGTGCCATAGCAGAGAAAGTCCATCAAATGTAGGTCTCCCGCAGATGGAACCCTCTCTGCTGGATCTAATGGGACAGGCTGATGTAACTGGGGAGAGGTGGTCCCTCAGATGACTTGGCCCCATGCCAATATCTGTCTTTGCTGCAAGCTTCAATCAGCTCTACAGTCATGCTCCAGAAAGCATAGGATTTGTAGTTCTTTTGAGAAAGTAGGCAGAGGAATCTCTCTGAGACGTTTCAGACTTCCAGAATTCTGCATAAATGGATGTTTATGTAGCAAAGACCTATTTGGAATATCCTGCTTCAGCAGTAAACGCTCCAGAACAAAAACCCAAATATGTCCAGTGAAAAGTGGAATTCTCTAGGGCCAGGTTTTGATTGTGAGAGGGCTATAGTTTAGGGTTTGGATAAGTATCTCCAGAAATGCAGGTATCTTTTGGTTAGCAGAATCCTGGATTTGTTGTCCATCTTCCAGAATCCTGGCACCTTGGCTGCTTTTCACTTTTAATGTATGTTTATATCTTCCAGCTGCTCTGGGTTCTCTTGTTGGCCACTGTCATTGGTTTGCTGTTACAGCGTCTGGCAGCAAGGCTGGGTGTGGTAACAGGACTTCATCTGGCAGAAGTATGCAATCGACAATACCCCAAGGTGGGTAAATTGGCTGTGCCTCTTGTCTGCATGGACATGCTAGGGAGCAGAGGGACTTGCTTTTTATAGGATTGGGGCTTCCAGAGCCAGTTTGCACGTCATGAGTATCTAAGCATTTTGTTAAGTGTTGAACACATTGACTTGCAGCCACTGGTTCTTCACTCAAATGGGCACTACTAATGGCCTATCCATGGTTTGTTTAGCTCAGCTTAGCATGATGTGAATGCTGACTCTGACTTTATCATACCAGAAGAAGTCATTACCAAACTAACCTCTCACCATGCTTCAGATTTCCATTAGGTGGACAGATCCAGAATCAAATGTGTATATGTGTTTGCCAAACTGTGCTAAATGAGAGCTTGACAGTGGCAAACACGCATGGGCAGGAGCAACAGTTGGTAGCAATCATGCCTGTCTTTTAGCCATAGGTCTAGGAAAACATGATGTGCAGATATCGTCTCTGCAGGATCAGACAATAGATGGACAGAGAGACAAGATTGCAAAAACTAAGAAGACTGGAACCAGGAAGGAAGAGAAGTCCAGAGAAAGGTGCTAGAGGTGTGGATAGTTCTCAAGGCTCCGAAATCTGAGTCTGAGCTCTTGGGTATAAAAACAGCTGGGCAAGCAAACAAGATAAAAAAGAATGAGATAGGGGGATTATTCCAGAGAACAAAGGTTACAGAAATTGCCTCATTCTCTCTCACAACATAAACGCATACTCCCCCATCTCCCTTTAGAGGAGAAGGCCAGGATGAAGGTGGGGTAAAGGGGAAAAGTCACTGTAATCAGAAGAGGAGGAAAGAGAAGAACCCAGAGGAAATGAAGGGAAGAGAAAACTGAGTAGGGAACAAAGAAAAGAGAGGATGTTTGCCCCCAGGGATAGACCATGAGGCAGATGAGAGAGATGTCTTTGCAAAAGAGCTTGGGGTCCACGAATAGAGACGGTTCCCAACCATGGATTCCCCCCGTTTTTTCTGCAGTCTTCTCTCTCAGTGAGGTTGATGTGGTGGCTTCTCCCTTTCAACAATGGCGTCTGCCTCTATTCCACAAATACAGGATGATTTTCCCACTTCAGTGGAAATTAATTGGAGGAAGAAACTCGTATTTTGCATGGGTGAATATGGTGTTTATGTGGTCCAGAAAGCTCTGGTTCTGAGAGGAGGAGGATCTGGGCTTGCTGGATCTGAATACAGACATTCATTGCACATATCCTCAGGAAGTGTTTTTCTTCATGTGGGGACTCTCCCGCATGGCTCTTATTCTGAGTCAGGAAATGACTGTTTAATAATAGATCAATAATACAATCAGTGGATGTCTTCTGAAAATCTCATCACTGAGTAAAAGCATGCTTTTGGATTAATGGGTCAGAACCTTTGGTTTCCAAATTAGCTTGCAAATGCCCCTTTCTGTCTTCTCTGTTCAAGTAATGCTTCTGCAGTATGTGTTTCATGTTGTTCCCATAATTATTTCAACTACTGATAAATGAGTCTCCTAAAAACGTGGATGTACACAAGCTTATAGAATATCTTGTTCGGTATGAAATTCCTTTTGGGCCTGTTTTGGCAAGACAGTTGCTTAGAGATGCAGAACTCTCCTACAGAACACAGGGTTTTTTCCCCCCTTCAGTGTTCATTATCCTTTGGTTGCTCCGTCATACTTCTCTTTGGGTGGTCTGTGTGCATGTATGCATGTTCATAGATGATTTGGAAATTATACACTTCCTGGATTCTGGCATATCTGAAGGAAAGGCAGCATAGAAATCTTAACAAACCAACTAATAAAATCTACTGATTGCCTTCCCTGTCTCTGGAGTTATGTTAGAATATTCTCAGTAGGTAGAATGTTTTAATTCTGGTAATATCTAGGTTACATTCTTATTGTAACAACTATCTTTCCCTAAGGGAAATGGTGCATTCTATAGTTTATTGGGATGAAGGTGGTGTGGAAACTGCTCCAACACAGCTCCCTCTTGTTATTATGAAGGTCCCATTGGAAACTGGGACTCCGTGGGAGGAGTCAGTTTCTGGGAGGACCGATACTTTGGCACGAGAAGGGAGCTGCAGGGGTGGCACTTCTTGTGAGCCTGGGGCTTCTTAGGCTTCTCTCTTTGGAGCGCCATGGCAAAGTAACACCAGGCGAGGTTTGAAAAGACTTAGCAAAAATTCAGCAAAATCCGGGATCTTCTTTTGCAGTCTTCTCAATGTTCGTTGCTTTCCAGAGCAGAAAAGTCTTTGAGAAGCCTTTCGAACCACGGCACCTGCTAGCAAACTCTTGGCCTGTAAACCTGTGTCTTGTATGGGTCCTGCATCTGCTGTGTAGCTGTCTGTTGGTTTAGAAGTGACTTTATAAACTTTTGAGTTATCTGTTAGTTTCTGACTTGCCAAATTCCTGGCACAGCCACCCATGTTGGCAGTTGCTGGTCAGGAGGTGCTTGAATCCTCCCTTTGCTAGGAGAGTTTGCTTTCTAAAATTAGACTACGATGATTCTTTCTCATTGCTCAATGCACGGGGGAGGAAGAAGGATTTTTTGGGTGGCTTCTGTAAGCTGTGGGTGCATGATTCATTGTGGAGATTATTAGCTAGAATTGGAGTAGAATATTAACACTAAGGTTTGAATAACATGGGCAAGTATATTTCCCAAAGTGATCTATTCCACATAAGTGAGTATACATCACTGCTCCTGTATGCTGGAAAGAAGAGTGTGTCACTTTGTGTTGGCTTCGGATTGCCTCCCTTCTGTGTAGAAGGGAACTCCAGGATGGACAAAAGGTTTCTACTCCAAACTGCCAAGAAATTCAGGGCAAATGTGGCTTCCTTTCATGCACAATTTAATTATTCAGGCAGTAGGCAGACTTAATGAGCCCTACCATGTTCTTACCCTCTCCTTTTCTGCTTCTCCTTTTCTCTCTCTCTCTCTCTCCTATCCCTTTTCTTGACTTCCCACCCAGTGGACTATCAGGGAGGGGGCAGGTTGCTGTTGGCAGAGATATGAACTGATCCGTTGCAAAGAGCTTTTGGAAGGGAGCCGGTAGCCACAGCTTGGCTACTCCCAGGGGTGTGGTGGAGAAGATGTCACTTTTAAGCATTACATTCTGAGTTTTTGCCTAGGTTCCCCGACTTATCTTGTGGCTGATGGTGGAGCTGGCTATCATTGGATCCGATATGCAGGAGGTCATTGGCTCAGCAATTGCCATTAACCTCTTGTCTGTTGGGAGGTAAGTTAGCTGTTTAATTCTCTGAGGGTCTTGTGGTTTAAGCATTGTCCTGCTAGTCATCAGTTGAAACAATACAAAGATACAATCTAGCAAGAGAATTCCCTATCAAATCAAATCTAGGAATTCCTTTCCCTAGTCAATATATTCCATCGTTGAAAGAGCCCTTGTTAACTGGACACATATGAGAATTTACATATTAGTTCTGGGGCATTTAATGGCAAGACTTTTTACACTTCTATAGGTAGGTCATATTTGAAAATGAGCTTTGATTGTGGAGCAGATGGCTTTTAAGCAAAACTAGCCCAGTTCCTTCAGCTTTTGTTTCATTTACTTCAACTATTTGAAGATATTTATCCTTTTCTTGTGTCTTTCCCTGAAAAATTCTTTCTCCCTCAGAGTGTTTATATAGCCATTCGCTAACATTGAATCAGAGTAACTTGGAGTAATCAAAGACCTTTTGACCCAACACAGTTAAGCTGTGAAATTCACTGCCATCAGATTAATGGCCAAGGGTTGAGATAATTTTAATTAATGCAGTCCATGAACAATTAGACTATCAGGGGCTGTTTTATACTTTATTAACTCCATAATACAGGAAGCATGTATGTCTTAAATGCCAGTTACTAGCAGGGAGAAACAATAGGAGAGGGTTATTGCTCTCATATCCTGCTTGCAAGCTTCCAAGTTCAATTTGGTTGGTAATTCCGTAATACCAAGTCCTGGTTTAGGACCTCTGGCCTGATCAGGAGAGTATCCTTGGTATACTAGTGTGTGTGTATACCACTTTCTAGTATAATGGGTTGGTGAGAAAGCCATAGTCCAATGTGAAGGGAACATGCAAATTCCACTGTTCAACTCTTGACACATCTTGATAAGGCTGGGAAAGACTCCTGCTTGAAACTCTGGTGCTTGACTTCCATTCATTGTAGATCATGTGTGAACAGCTTACTCTAGGCTGAGGGCCACAGATAGACTTTGGATGCATGCCAAGGACCCCATTCTAAAAGGTGTGAGGAAAGTCACCAAAGCTTTTGGGGGCCACATGTAATATCAGATGTAGCCTGATGTAATATCAGTGGTCTCTTTTGATATAAGCACCACCAAATGGCATCTAAAGATGCCCAGACACCTTTTTGGCCCCACCCCATATTACTTTTTAGATGTATTTAAAATGTAATGCATTTTCAGTTTTCTAAAAAGAGAAGCTGTGTGCTGCAATGTGCCAGCAGTGTCTTAATTTCCAAATTCCTCTGCTCCATGAATGAGCTCCCCAAGATTTCTTAAGAAGTAGAAGTAATGGGTGGCTACATCTCAGTACTTTGTTTAGAGGTGTGTCCATTGCCCAGGAAAGAGACAAAGATAAGCAGGAACAGTAGAAAACAGCCTGGAGTGAGGTACTAGAGTAGGTGTCAGGCAATATCCTGGGAAATCAGCACTTTCCCACTGGTTGTATTCCTCATAGCAGCCTTTTTTTGAATGGGGAGCCCTTCCAGGTGCCTTTGTGCAGTTAGCAAAAGCAAAATGTTTACCGACTTCCAGGTGTGCCCATCAACTCAGAACACCTCGGGGCTCCTGCTGTATTGTGAGCCTGGCTATCATTGCTTCAATTCCTTTGTGAATAAGCCTTAACAAAATTCCGTCTCAGAGTTAGGGGTTCTTAAATAATGGCTGCAGCACAGGCAGATATGGTTTCCTTTGAAATAGTGTAACAAATAATGGAGTCTGCTTGTCTCCTTGTTCATCGTAAAAGAACGTTTGGTCTTCTGAAGTGGCTGGAGGATTCACACTTCAACATGACAGAGCCAGGGGTAGCAGCCAAACTGCACAAAATATGTCACTTTTCTGCGTGTGTATAGCTAGAAATGGGCAACGTTTTGCTCCATAAATTTCTAGCAAACTGCCCAGTCTGTTTCCCAGTTCAGGAAGCTTTCTGCTCTCTAGATTGTTGAGTCTCCCCTGGCCCTTAAATAAGTGATTTGTCTACCTCTCCCAACATCACTTAGAGATAAACTTGGGCTGCATCCTTCAACTGACGGCCTTAAATGGAAGGAATGATTGGGCGGACTCTGACCTATTTAGAGTCATCTGACGTTTGTGCGCCTGTTTTGTCTCCTCACAGAGTCCCTTTGTGGGGAGGAGTGCTCATCACAATAGCTGATACCTTTGTGTTTCTCTTCCTGGACAAGTATGGTAAGCTGCTTTTCTTATTGAAGCAAATTTCTTTTCTCTTAAATAATCTCTTTATTGATAAGGTTAAGGCACGTGGATGTGTGGGAAAGGCTCCGTTTGCCACACTCCAGAGAACTCAGGTGAGCTTTAAACAGGACTTGCATAACTCTGGAAAGATTTTAACTTGATCCCTTTCAAAAACGACTTGCCAGGCAGAGAAGGCAGTTTTGTGGGCTTTCTCTCTCTCTTCCTTTCGTGCACAAACACAAATACGTGCCCCAAAGGTACTGTGGGAGGATCTTAGGATTTGCTCCCATTGCTCTTTCCTCCGGTGCCGCCGCCTTAGAGCTCCTCAGGCCTTGTCTGTGTTAGCAGCTCTCTGGCAGCTGCAGTGGGAGAATTTTCTGTCTTATCCCTGAGCCCTCGTAGAACAGCTGCTAAATCTGCAGTTCTCCGGTTATGAGGGACAGCAGGCTCTTGTTGAGAACTGTATCATTGATGATGGAGTCCTCCAAGGACAGAAGCATTCCCGGGACCTGAGAGGCCCTGTTGGTGGGAGCAACGCAGGTGATGGGGGAAGAAGAGAATGGCTGGAACTGGGTGGGCAAGGCGGGATGATGGTGGAAATGATGACATGTGCATTGCAGCATCGTGACACAAATGCTGTCCCTTTTGTAGGTGTGCTGTGACGTTGCATGCCTGTACAGAAAGGTCAGAACTTGCAGCATGACGTCACAGTGCACATTTTGAGGAAAACGTTTGGATTCATCAGATGCCTCTGGCAGGGACATAACTATTCTCTGCTGCTTATGGCAGTCTTTGAGCAGAAGTGGTGTGTGTGCATGTGTGCACCCATGTGTGCACCCATGTTTGGCCTGATCCACCAGCTTGCAGTAGACTCCCCCGTGTAGTGTCTGTGAGCCTCAAGGTACCTTTGTGTTATCTGGGCTCTATAACCTATCTGCTTTTTTGAGCATGGATGCTCCCCCCTCCCCCCAGCGGTAGCCGTAGTGCCAACATCATGTTCTCAGAATTCCAGATGTATCCAGTGTTGGCCTTTGTAAACCTCTGCATTCTTGATGCAGAAGGAAGGCTTTTGATTTTGGTGGGCTTTTCTCCTGACTAAATATACAGTGGTACCTCGGTTCACGAACTTAATTCGTTCTGCGACTCTGGTCGCAAACCGAATTGGTCATGAACCGAATCAAATTTTCCCATAAGGTTCAATGTAAATACAGTTACTCCGTTCTGACCCCTACGAATTTGGTCGCCAACCGATTTTTGGTCGTGACCCGAGTCAAATTTCCCCATAAGGTTCAATGTAAATACGGTTAATCCGTTCTGAACCATATGTTTTTTTTTTTAAAAAACGCAAAAATATGACACAAAGTACAGTACAAAGAGAGAGAAAGCTAACCTTGCTTGATGCGACTTCTGGCGTGGAGGACAGGAAGGCGGGTGGGGAGGCGGTTACTGCTTGGAGGGAGAGTCCCCCTCCCTACAGGAAGCCACGACCATGTGTCACGGGAGGGAAAATGGCCGCGGATCCTGTTCGTAACCCGATCCAGCGTTCGCGAACAGAGGCAAAATTTTGCAACCGGAGCTGTTCGTGAACCGAATTGCTTTTGCTTTTCACCTCACATAGTAACGTTCTGTGGATGGAAGAATGACCTGGCCCCTTTGCTCACAGTCTGTCTAAGCTAATGGGTCCATTAGTAGGAGTACTGCAGATGGCTTGTGAATGTTGCAAGACTCTGACGCCCCTTGCAGTGAGCCATGCAGCTTCCCCCCTGTGCCACCTCATCCCTTGCAGGAATATCTCCTGCTCTTCTGGAGTTTTCTCTCCCATGATAAAGGAGGTGGGGGGTTTCCCTCCTGTGCCTCTGCTTCATAAGTGTGTGTATGTAAGTGTGTGTGTGTGTGTAAATAAATACAAATAAATAAAATTCTTGGAAGGCTTTGCACTCATCCACTGGTACGGATTTTTCCCAGGAGTGCAATAAAATATCTCAACTGGTGATAACACCAAATTGGCCTTGCCTGGGTTCAAAAAGTAGGATTGGTCCTACTTAGTAAATGGTTAGCAATTCCAGGACAGTAGACTAAACCAGAAAGTTGAAAAAGACACCCTAGACAAAGGCAGTGGCAAACTCCTCCTCCACTGGTGTCCAGAAATGGCTTGGATATATCAGTGAAATCGCTAGGAGTTCATCTTGATTCAAAGGGGCTTTACATTTATGAGATAACGCTGTGTCTATCCTGGTGGAACAGGATATAATGGTCTGAAGTGGGGTGCATTTTACCTGCTAATCTAATTATATCCCAAGAATACAACTGTAATAGATGTATGATATGTATGAATGTATGTATTCCATTGTGATCATTCAGTGGACTCAGCATGTTTTTCCCTCTGGCTAAAAACATTAACCTTATTCCTATTAATAGTTGTTGGGTGTCTCTTTCAGGCTTGAGGAAACTGGAAGCACTTTTTGGCCTCCTCATTACTATTATGGCCGTCACGTTTGGATATGAGGTAACATTGCCTTTGTATATATAGATCTTTAAAATGAACACTGCAGCTTTTGAATATCTCATAAGCCTTTTCCTGTCTTTTTGGGCAAAATACTCCCCCCAAACCAAAAAAGCATTTTGGGCAAAACTCTATACCCCTACATCTGGGAGGTCTTTTAGAATGGGACTCTGTGGTTTGCCAAGGACAGCGCTAATGCCAATGTCTTTTCTTGTTGCATTGATGCCTGTCCCGTGTGTCTTCTGCAGTATATAACCGTAAAGCCAAACCAGGGCCAGCTGCTGAAAGGGATGTTTATGCCTTATTGTGAGGGCTGTGGGCCTGCCCAGTTAGAGCAAGCTGTTGGGATCGTAGGTGCTGTCATCATGCCTCACAACATGTACCTGCATTCTGCTTTGGTCAAGGTAAGTGCGGTTTTTCTCACGGAAGCCATTTTCCCCCAGGCCTTCTCTCTCAAATGCCATAGTGAAATCACATACCAGACAACATGCATGCTGTTGTTTCTTCTTGGACAAAAGCTGTGCTTTCACCACAGCTGGAAATTGTATGAGGGTTTCCCTTCAGAATTTCCAGCCCATGAAGAGCACTGGGAGTAGCAAAAAGGAACCCCAAGTCTCCTTAAAATGACTCCCTATACAGTAAAGGTTCCACATGCATCATTAATTTGGATTTGCTTCTAAAGGTAGTAGAAGTTGGAGGAGAAAAGGCCATGTTTCAAGGAAGCTGCATTTTGCTGGCTGTGTGAATCAAATTTTTCTGTTTAGTCTCGACAGGTGAACCGGGCCAAAAAGAAGGAAATTACTGAGGCCAACAAGTATTTCTTCATTGAGTCCTGCATTGCCCTCTTTGTCTCTTTCATCATCAATGTCTTTGTTGTTTCGGTCTTTGCGGAAGCTTTTTATAAAAAGACAAACCAAGAAGTGGTAAGTTTCTTCCTTTCTTCCATCACGTTATATTAGTAGGCAATAAATACTCCTTTATATTTCCCAAATAATTGTCTGTGGATTGCAAGGATAGTTTTAAATACTAAAGAATTCCTTGCTTAATTTTTTGTTGCAATTTTTAAAAAAGAAATACAGAGAAAACAAAAAAGAAAACCAAATTAAAAGAAAAACAGTAATACAGGTAGTCCTTGGGTTACGACCACTTGTTCAGTGACCATTCAGACTTGTGACGGCGCTGAACAAAGGGAACTTACAACGGGTCCTCAGAGTTCTGGCCTTCACAGTGTCCCGTGGTCATGTGATTGTGATTTCCGATCTTCCCTGCCAGCTTCCCACAAGTAAAGTCAATGGGGAAAGCCGGCAGGAAAGTGGAAGTCACAGTCACATGAGGTCCTTGCTTAATGGCCCGTGTAGTCCTCACTTAATGATGGCAACCAGGACTGCTGGAACTGCCATTGCTAAGTGATGTGGTCACATGATGTCATGCTTTACGACTGTCACGTAGCAATGGCAATTCCAGTCCCAATTCCCAGCATAACCTGAGGACTACCTGTATCCAGCAATTAATTAGTTAAGAAATTGCAATATCAAAACAAGTAAAGAAAAAATAAAATTAAATAGATAAACAGAAAAAATTAACATACTAAATTGATATAACTAATCTATCACATATTCATTTAATCACATAATCAAATTATGCATAAAAATTGTCTATTTTTGTAAAATATAATAGAGTTTATGCGAAAGGGAAACGTACTATGTCATTTTTTGATTACTAGAAAAAACAGCCTTGTCAAAGATAAATTACACATTTCTTGAATCCAGTGTTTGATATCCAGTATAATAGTACTTTCCCAATCTCTCAGTATAATTCTTTTAGCTATTCCCCATGCCTGATATAAACAATATTCTTAAAAAATGTTCAGATTCCCCAATTTTGGAATATAATTCAAAATAGCATTGATATCTTTGAAAACATTTCCCCATACAGCCACTTCTATAGGTATGCTGTTTTTCCAGAAAGAACCAAAAACAGACATGACCAAATCATACGAGTTAATGTACTCACCAATTTCTTAGGTCATCCTTTCCTTTCCTGTTTAGTTACTGCTCCCCTCCCCTTCCATCCAGCTTTGTTCCCCATTTTGTCTCTCTTTCCAATGTAGTTATTCCTTTCCCTTACATCATTTACATCCTGTTTCCTTCTTCAGCTTGTTTGCGCTTCTGGTTTAAAAGAGGAAGAGGAGTTGTGTGTAGACTCTTAAGTTTCTGCGTGATTGAGAGACTGGTATGTGAAACATCAGGAGAACCTCAGTTCCTCCTCCTCTGCTCTAGAAGCAACCGTGGAAAATACTGCTAGGGGTAATACAAGGCTACTGGGTTATCAGCTCCATATAACCAAGATAGGCTTTTTATTTTTACCAGAAATACACAGCAGTAAAAGTTTAGGGTGGAAAAAATGTCATCCATTTAATGCTCTTTGTCTCTCCTTTCCCCTTGCTTGGAAGTTAGTACCTGTCATCTTCCCTTTCTGCTTGGGCTGGTGTTTCAAGAGCAGTGAAAGAATAAAGGAGCCTTAGGCTATGCTGGAAGGACAGCCTCTGAGCTTCCTTCAACACTAGCAGTTATCAATTCATTATGTCATTGCTGCAGATAATTCTGAACAGGTCTATATGCTGTGGCATATTGTCACCCCAAAGAACCCCCCCCCTCCTCATAATACATCTCCATATCTGTTACAGGAGGGAGAGGTCACCGTAAACCAGAATTGTCCTTTGTTGTTCTCCTTTTAAAACAGTTTTGCGCTCCATGGATCTCTTAGTTGTAGAACAAAATGTCTACTTGTATGTTTACAGCATGACATCTGTACAAATAAAAGCTTTGCTCAAGCTGCGCTGTTTCAATCAAATAATGACACCCTGGATGTGGATATCTATAAAGGGGTGAGTGAAAAGTTTTATGTGTTCAATTTAGCAAAAGTTAAAAGGTCCAGATTTAAAACTCTTGAATCTCTGAATCAGCCTTTGAAAATCCTAAAGACATTTCTAAAACTTCTAAACTTCTAAAACTTTATATTTGGAGGAGGACAAATTCAGGTGGATTAGTCTGCAGAAAAAGTACATTTACCAACTAATTCAAAGATGGGCAGTGCTGATTGATCTCATTTCCCAGTGTCCTTCATCACTGGCCCTGCTTGGCAGGGCTGATGGGACTTTCTGGTCCACCCTTGAACTGACTGTGCTGTGCTGGGAGTGGAGGGGCTGACAGCAGAGTAAGTGGGAAGATGAAACAAGTCTATGAAAAGACTGTAAGCCCATCCAGTTCTGCCTTCTTTAGCACTCAAAATACCAAAGCAGCTGAACCGGATAGAAGTTCTATCAGGCAACCACCATCTACAAAGTAAAGTGGCTCTAGATGTTTTGGTAGCAGTATTAGCACTTTCATAGTTATTTGCTTTCTGGATATATCTCTCAAGATCAAGAAAATATTTTTCAATATAAGGTACTTGTCAGCCTTCTCTCCCTATCATTGTTCATATTCTGCAAAAGGCCATACTGTAATCAGGTTATTTTGTTACATTTTCCATCCAGAGGAGCAGTGCACCCCCATTGTCTGGGATGGGTTTATGAGCAAAGTGTTCTCCTTGGCCGTGGTGGAAAAATAAGCATGCACACAGTAACGATAGCATTCAGATTCAATTCTCTCTGAGTAAATTGGCCCTTGCTAATCCAAAGTGATTTTCACAAAATGTCACTTTGCGTTAGAATACTGACATAGAAGGCTTAATCTAAGATTTACAGCTTCATTTTTTAAAAGAACTCTTTTGTGTTTTAGGGAGTAATTCTAGGTTGTTACTTTGGCCCTGCTGCTCTCTACATCTGGGCTATTGGCATTCTTGCTGCAGGACAGAGTTCAACAATGACAGGAACTTATTCTGGACAGTTCGTGATGGAGGTATTTTAATCTTTTAAAGTATTATTGATTTACATTTGTCAGCAGGACTTGTCTTCCCACTCCATAGGAATGTAAGGATGTTGTCCAAATGGCTCAGTTCCCAGATGCCACAGCCAGGTATCCGGGAGTTGGGTGGCATGGGCGTTTCCTTTGTGGGAAGAGTTGCATGCTGACATTTTTCCCTCTGAGATGGTCATATTTGTCCTCCCTGTGTGATTGTTGTGGTGCCTTGTTTTGTAAACAGATTTGTATACAGTTACCCATTGACACTGAAAACCATCATTGTTAGACTGAAACAAAGAAATGGAGATGAGAGACTTCAGAAGGATTGGGAACATATCTGTTAGAGCTGCAGAGCTTAGGGTTGGGTTTCTAAAAGGGGCTTCAGAGTGTGTTGGACTGTGGAGGTAGCATCTGTCTGCAGTTCCTTCAAAAGCTAGTTGTGCAATACTGGAAGAAGATGCAGCTGCTTTAAGGGATTGCAGACAGATGCCACCTCCACGTTCCCATGCGCTCAGAAGAACGTTTTGGAAATGGAATCCAAAGCGCTACTCAGCCCTATATCTGGGATATGGGGCTGGATGAGGGAGATCTTTTCAGACAAGGAAAGAACACCATGCTGTGTAAAATACCAGCTAACCCTGACCTGTTGATGAAATGCTATTCAGGTGTTCTCCTTATGGCACCAATTAGGCTAGCATTCAGAGTCTGGTTGCCTTTGTATAAACTGGGTTGCTCATTGTTGTTGTTGTTGTTCAGTCGTTAAGTCGTGTCCGACTCTTCGTGACCCCATGAACCATATTGCGCCAGGCCTTCCTATCTTTCACTGCCTCCCTGAGTTTGCTCAATTTCATGCTCATTGCTTCAGTGATGCTATCTAGCCATCTCATCCTCTGCCGTCCTCTTCTCCTTTTGCCTTCCATCTTTCCCAGCATCAGGGTCTTTTCCAAAGAGTCCTCTCTTCGCATTAGGTGACCAAAGTATCTGAGCTTGAGCTTCATTATCAATCCTTCCAATGAGCAATCAGAGTTGATTTCCTTTAAGATTGACTGGTTTGACCTCCTAGCAGTCCAGGGGACTCTTAAGAGTCTTCTCCAGCACCACAGTTCAAAGGCATCAATTCTTCGGCGTTCAGCCTTCTTTATGGTCCAGCTCTCACAGCCATACATTACTACTGGAAAAACCATAGCTTTGACTATGCGGATCTTTGTCGGCAAGGTGACGTCTCTGCTTTTTAATATGCTATCTAGGTTTGCCATAGCTTTCCTCCCAAGGAGCAAGCGTCTTTTAATTTCATGGCTGCAGTCTCCGTCTGCAGTGATCTTGGAGCCCAAATAAATGAAGTCTGTTACTGCTTCCATTTCTACCCCTTCTATTTGCCAGGGATTGATGGGTCCAGATGCCATGATCTTAGTTTTTTTAATGTTGAGTTTCAAGCCAGCTTTTGCACTCTCCTCTTTCACCCTCATCAAGAGGCTCTTTAGTTCTTCTTCACTTTCTGCCATTAGGGTGGTATCGTCTGCATATCTGAGGTTATTGATGTTTCTCCCTGCAATCTTAATTCCGGCTTGTGATTCTTCCAGCCTGGCATTTCTCATGATGTACTCTGCATATAGGTTAAATAAGCAGGGTGACAGTATACAGCCTTGTCGTACTCCTTTCCCTATTTTGAACCAATCGGTTGTTCCATGACCGGTTCTAACTGTTGCTTCTTGGCCCGCGTACAGATTTCTCAGGAGACAGGTAAGGTGGTCTGGTATCCCCATCTCTTTAAGAATTTGCCACAGTTTGTTGTGATCCACACAATCAAAGGCTTTTGCATAGTCAATGAAGCAGAAGTAGATGCTTTTCTGGAACTCTCGTGCTTTCTCCATGATCCAGCGAATGTTGGCAATTTGATCTCTAGTTCCTCTGCCTCTTCGAAACCCAGCTTGTACATCCGGTAGTTCTCGGTTCACGTACTGCTGAAGCCTAGCTTGTAGGATTTTGAGCATAACCTTGCTAGCATGTGAAATGAGTGCAATTGTGCGATAGTTTGAGCATTCTTTGGCATTGCCCTTCTTTGGAATTGGAACGTAAACTGACCTTTTCCAATCCCGTGGCCACTGTTGCGTTTTCCAAACTTGCTGGCATATTGAGTGCAGCACTTTCACAGCATCGTCTTTTAGTATTTTAAATAACTCAGCTGGAATACTGTCATCTCCACTAGCTTTGTTGTTAGCAATGCTTCCTAAGGCCCACTTGACTTCACTCTCTAGGATGTCTGGCTCAGGGTCAGTGACCACACCAGCATGGACATCAGGGACATTAAGATCTTTCTTGTATAGTTCTTCTGTGTATTCTTGCCACTTCTTCTTAATCTCTTCTGCTTCTGTTAGGTCCTGCCTTTTTTGTCCTTTATCATGCCCATCTTTGCACTAAACGTTCCTTTGATATCTCCAATTTTCTTGAAGAGATCTCTAGTCTTCCCCATTCTATTGTTTTCTTCAATTTCTTTGCATTGTTCATTTAAGAAGGCCTTCTTATCTCTCCTTGCTATTCTCTGGAAATCTGCATTCAGTTGCTTATATCTTTCCCTTTCACCCTTGCTTTTCGCATTCCTTCTTTCCACAGCTATTTGTAAAGCCTCATCAGACAGCCATTTTGCTTTCTTGCATTTCTTTTTCTTTGGGATGGTTTTAGTTGCTGCCTCTTGTACAATGTTACAGACCTCCGTCCATAGTTCTTCAGGCACTCTGTCTACCAAATCTAATCCTCTAAATCTATTCATCACCTTCACTGTGTACTCACATGGAATATGATCTAAGTCATACCTGAGTGGTCTAGTGGTTTTCCCTACATTCTTCAATTTAAGCCTAAATTTTGCAGTAAGAAGCTCATGATCTGAGCCACAATCAGCTCCTGGTCTTGTTTTTGCCGTCTGTATAGAGCTTCTCCATCTTTGGCTGCAAAGTATGTAATCAATCTGGTTTCGGTATTGACCATCTGGTGATGTCCATGTGTAGAGTCGTCTCTTGTGTTGTTGGAAAAGAGTGTTTGCTATGACTAGCGTGTTCTCTTGACAGAACTCTATTAGCCTTTGCCCTGCTTCATTTTGTACTCCAAGGCCAAACTTGCCTGTTATTCCGATTACTCCTTGACTTCCTACTTTAGCATTCCAATCCCCTATGATGAAAAGGACATCTTTTTTTGGTGCTAGTTCTAGAAGGTCTTGTAGGTCTTCATAGAACCGGTCAACTTCAGCTTCTTCGGCATCAGTGGTTGGGGCATAGACTTGGATTACCGTGATGTTGAATGGTTTTCCTTGGATACGCACTGAGATCATTCTGTCATTTTTGAGGTTGTACCCCATTACTGCCTTTCCCACTCTCTTATTGACTATGAGTGCAACTCCATTTCTTCTAAGGGTTTCTTGCCCACAGTAGTAGATATAGTGGTCGCCTGAATTAAATTCACCCATTCCCGTCCATTTCAATTCGCTGATTCCCAAGATGTCGACGTTCAATCTTGTCATCTCATGTTTGACCACATCCAGCTTGCCTTGGTTCATGGATCTTACATTCCACGTACCTATACAATATTGTTCTTTACAGCATCGGACCTTCTTTTCGCTTCCAGATACATCCACAGCTGAACGTCCTTTCAGCTTTGGCCCAGCCTCTTCACTCTTTCTGGAGCTACTTGGAATTGCCCTCCGCTCTTCCCCAGTAGCATATTGGACACCTTCCGACCTGAGGGGCTCATCTTCCGGCGTCATATCTTTTAGCCTTTTAACATTGTCCATGGGGTTTTCTTGGCAAGGATACTGGAGTGGGTTGCCATTTCCTTCTCCAGTGGACCACATTTTGTCAGAACTCTCTGTCATGACCTGTCCATCTTGGGTGGCCCTGCACGGTATAGCTCATGGCTTCACTGAGTTACACAAGCCCCTTCGCCACGACAAGGCAGTGATCCATGAAGGGGGGGTTGCTCATAGGACTCCCCAAAGACTTCAACTCACCATTTCCCTGGGTGTTGTGCCTGCTTCTCCTCTGGTCACATGTGCCCATCTAGCATTTGTCAGTCCAAAGCAAACTATCTGCTTTGGTTTCTGTAATTAAATTAACTAATTTGGAATTAACTTTGCAAAGAATTTCCATAATTAAAACAGAATAAATTGGGTACTTGCAAATGAGGAGGGGCCATACTTAGTAATAGAGCTGTTTTGTGTGTAGAAGTTCTCAGCAGCAGCCCATGCAGGTAAGGCTGGGAAAAAATGTCATGCTAAAATCTCAAAAAGCTGCGCCCTGTCAGCGCTGACAATCCTCAGATGGACCAAATGCCTGAGTCAGAAGAAGACAACGTCCTACGATCCTGAATTTCCATTATTGTTAGGTTGGAACAGGTCACAGACAGCTAACATTCCTTATGACTTGGTCAAGCCACTGATGAGTGGTCAAGTACACCATCTGGGCTTTGATGTAAATTGAAAGTCTTTGATATTTTTTTAAGGGCAGGTTTCCTCATGAGGAAAAAACAAAATAAGTTAGGGTTAGGCAGTATCTATAAAGGGATCTGGGTAAATTTGCCATTGGACAGAAGGCAGGGTTGATTCTCTAGAGTTTGTTACTGTGGATGCAAGTTCAGTAACTTCATTTGTCCCCAACTTGCCGACTGCTGATGAATCATGATTCTCATTAGGGATCTGCAAAAATTGTCAATCTGGAAATAGAACATTCTGGAGAACTCTGAAATATTCCTCTTCCTTCTGCCAACCCCCCTCCCAGATCATTTTTATTTATTTATTTATATTTCAAATGTGGACACTGCCCATCTCATGAGGAAGTGACTCTGGGCGGTTTACAATAAAAACAACAAATAAATATTAATTAAAATGCAATAAAAATAATATAAAAATGCAATAAAACCAAGTACATACATAAATTATAATATCTTCCAAGGTGCTGGTGATCGAAAAGATATTAACATATGGGAGCATCTTCAAGGTGCTAGCCATCTCCAGGGTTGGTTGCCCCTTTTCTCGCCCCACGCAAGTTGGCAGAGCCAGGTCTTGACTGCTTTCTGGAAGGTCAAGAGGGTAGGGGCCTGTCTCACCTCTGGGGGAAGGGTATTCCATAGGGTGGTGGCTACAGCAGAGAAGGCTCTCCTTTTGGGCCCCGCCAGTCAACATTCTTTTGTTGACGGGGTCCGCAGCATACCCCCTCTGCTTGACCAGGTGGGATGGGTCGATATAATGGGGGTGAGACAGTCCCTCAGGTAACCTGGTCCCATGCCATGTTGGGCTTTAAAGGTGATAACTAACACCTTAAATTGGACCTGGAAACAAACTGGGACCCAATGCAGCTCGCACAGCAAAGGTGTGACATGTGCCATCTTTGGGGCACCCAAAATTGCCCACGTGACTGAACCAGCTGTAGCTTCCGGGTACTCTTCAAGGGTAGACCCATGTAAAGCGCATTGCAGTAGTCTATACGGGAGATGACTAGGGCATGAGTGAGTGACTGGAGGGCCTCCCAATCCACAAAGGGGCATAACTGGTGTGCAACACATAGTTGAGCAAAGGGCCTCCTGGCCACGACTGCCACCTGCTCTTCAAGCAGGAGTTGTGAGTCCAGGAGGACACTCAGATTACATACCAGGTCTGTCTGGGGTAGTGCCACCCCATCCAGAACCAAAGATGGTAAACTTCCGGTTACAGAGGAGCCCCCAACCCACAGCCACTCTGTCTTACCAGGGTTCAGCTGAAGCCTGTTGTTCGCCATCCAGATGCTGTTTCTGTCCCATATCTGGGCCTGCAACCTGACTGAACAGGGTCCAGATAATCCGTTTCATCCAGAAACCTCTAGAGCTGCAATGCCATCACTTTCTCAACCACCTTTCCTAAAAAGGGGAGGTGGGAGACTGGATGAAAATTGTCCAGTATGGTGGGATCCAGCAATGGTTTCTTGAGGAGGGGGTGTACCGGTGCCTCTTTAAAGGCCGCTGGAAACACTCCCTCCCTCAAGGATGAATTCACCATTGCCTGGACTCACCCACACGTCACCTCCTGAGCTGCCTTAACCAGCCAGAAGGGGCATGGATCTAATTGACAGGTAGTGGCATTTACAGCCTGGAGGACACTGTCCACTTCCTCAGGTCCAACAGGATCAAACTATTCCCAGATAACGCTATTCCAGGGGCAGTTTGGTGGTTGCCAGAAGGAAATCCTCAGAACTGGCAGCTGTTTTGGATGTTTTGGATGAAATGGATCTGTTTCAAGACCAGATCAACTGCTCTAGTTGGGAGGATTTACTTCTGGAAACTATCAAACTGCCTCCAGGAAGGAATGGTCCAGGAGGAGATTGGGCATAATATGGAAAGAAGCATTCCAAAGTTCTCCAGAACATTCAGTTCCTGAGTTGGAGGATTTTGCACATCCCTAGCTCTCATGTTTATTTCTGTACATGTTATTTTGCAGTGAGGCCTAATTACATAACCCAATATTGTTTAGAATAAGCTATGCTTTGGATTTGATTCCAGAAAGTTTGCAAATGTAGCAGCTGTATCTTTTCCCAAGATTGCCCAGTAACTGCAGAGAGCTCTTAAGTGTTGCACAACAGTATGGTTTATGCTCTCAACCTAATTCATTTGACAACTGCAAATATAGGTAGTCCTCACTTAACGACCGCAGTTGGGACTGGAATTTAGGTTGCTAAGTGATGCAGTCGTTAAGCGAAACATTGTGTGAGTGAACTCGATTTTACAACCTTTTTTGCAGTGGTGATTAAGCAAATCACTGTGGTTGTTAAGTGAATCATTGCAGTTATTGAGTGAATCCCCATTGTACCCCATTGATTTTGCACGCCAGAAGCTGGCTGGGAAGGTCACAAATGGTGATCATGTGACCTCAGGATGCTGCAACCATTGTAAGTGTGAGCTGGTTGCCAAGTGCCTGGATCATGATCATGTGACTGCAGGGGCACTGCAACAGTCATAACTTCGGGCACTGGTCATAAGTCACTTTTTTGTGCTGTCATAACTTTGAATGGTCACTAAGCAAACAGTTGTTAAGCGAGGACTGCAGAAAGCAAGAGAGTATGTGTTTCTGCCGCAGCAGAATACTGCTTTTCTTCAGTATTTCAGTATGCTGTATCTCTGAATGGTTATCTCTTCCTGGTTTTCAGGGATTCCTCAATCTGAAGTGGTCACGGTTTGCTCGTGTGGTTCTAACCCGCTCCATTGCCATTACACCAACTCTTCTGGTTGCCATTTTCAAAGATGTGGAACACCTGACTGGCATGAATGACTTCCTCAATGTTCTCATGAGTTTACAGGTAGGGACTCTGATTAGGCCTCCCCAAAAAACAATCGTAGAAGTGCATCTGGGCAGCAAGGCAGATTCTAGATCTAGTACCATGATTTGCAAAAATCATTATTAAAAAAAACATTACTATTACTGTCAATCCAATACGGGATGTTTGGCAAGCAAATGCAGACACACTGAGACAGTTTAACAATACCAGCCTCATCGATTTCCTTCATGGAAGCAAGGAATGAGTGAATAAGTACATTTATTGACATTAGAAACAGCAACAGAAACCTTATTTAAAATGAATGGCTCACCAAAACAATTTTACTGAAAAATTTCCAAGCATCCTAGTTTTCTTCACTCAAGGATTAAAGTCTTGTGATGGCCCGTAATGGGATATTTTTCATGGCTTTCTATAGCTCTCATCTTTTCTCTCCAGAATTACTTTCGAAATCTTATCTAAGCTTATCTAGGAGTATGGTTCTGTTTTCTTGGGATCATAGCTGGAAGGGACTGGGGTCCCTAGAGCAGTGTTCCTCAACCTAGGCAACTTTAAGATTTGTGGACTTCAACTCTTGCAGCATGCTGGCTGGTGAATTCTGGGAGTTGAAGTCCACAAATCTTAAAGTTGCCGAGGTTGAGAAATACTGCCTTAGCGAATCCATCTCATGTTAATGTTGTTTACATCAGAGCTACATTCTGTGAAGTGGAGAGATCATTTTATCATTTTGTGGACAAGGAAGCTTTTGCCCAGGGACTGCTGCTTGCTGCTTGTTCTTGCAGAGTAGACCTGAGGAACAGTGTTCAGAAAAACGCAAAACAAGAATGGCTAGAATTGGGCTGTGCTGATTCCATAACTCCTGAATGCAACCTTGCATGCTACAATGAGAACATTCTGTTGTAGCTGTTGTTCTATTAAGAAGAGGAGTTTTGTTCAAATGAAACTAATAAATCAGTGAGAATGCAGTTAATTCTTGATACACTAATTAAATTTGATGAATCAAGAATACTTGGGCCCTCCTTAAGCATACAGTATATTAACTGCAAGTGGAAATGTCTTTTTCATTGATTTGGAAATGATCAGCACTAATCATAAGAGATCCGATGTCCTATGGTGGAACAAGGCCTGCAAACAGCCTAATGCCTATTTCCATAGTGCCAGATCAAAGCTAGATCTTACTTGTGAATCATTCCATTTGAATTTCTGCTTTTCTGCCTGCCTTTACTAAGGCAATAAACCATAACTACGGCAATCTGGCGATCTTCCTTTCCTCTTGCAATTTTCTTAAATGTTTATTTCCCAGTAGGAAGCCTTCCCTGCTTGTAATTTTGAAGCCACTTAATACTCTCACTTCATTATTCAGTCTCTGCTTTGATGTCCTCCTTTCTGTGCGTGTAGAAGCATACAGTTGAAAGGGGCCTCATCCTGTGCCTCTGCTTCATGCTCCAAATACAGGGCTAGAGCCATTCCCAAGATACTCCCCGGAAGACTGGGGGCAAGGGAGAGAGACCACTAATTGGCTGACTGGAAAGTGCTAATCTTACCAGACTGGAGTTATACTGCTCTGATTGCTAAATGTTTTTCCTAATATTAAACAAAATTTACTCTCCTGTAACTTCAAAATGGTTAGATCCAGTCCTGCCTTCTTTCCAAGTTGCTATGTTGAACTACCTGTCTAAATGGAAACTGAGCAATGCTGCTGTTATTTCTCTTTCCTCCTCTTCTGTTCCCCCTTGTCTGAGGTCAGAAAAACATGGCAGAAGGGTCTGAGTTGATGTGTTAACCTTGCAAGAGCTAAAGAGCAGAGAAATCAGAACGTGTCCTCACTATGGGATGGATGGTCCAACTTGAGTGCCAGCTGCATCAAACCTTATTGCCACTGTCGCCTGTATTCAGCCATCAAGTTTTATGGGGCCTCGGTGTAAAGGAACAAGAGCCCTCCTGCTGTTCAATTGTTAGAAGATGATATATTCAGCCTTGAAAAGTGTTCAGCAGCTAATGGGAGAAAAAGTTTGGAGGGAATAGTCGTGTTTTGGAACTGCTCCCAACTTCTTGCATTACCAACTCATTACTAAACCAGCTTTTCCTTTGCACACAAACAACAAAAGGACCCCTTTCTGAGCATAATTTCCTTTTCTTCCTTTCCAGCTACCTTTTGCTTTAATCCCAGTGCTCACGTTCACTAGTCTGCGCCCAGTGATGAATGACTTTGCCAATGGCCTGTAAGTATGAAGAAAGGCACGTGTGCTCACCAAATCTGGAATGTTTTATACTTGATTAAGCTTAGCTGTTTCCTTAAGACACACATCTGATTTTTTTTTTCCATTATTACCACATAACAGCATGGCCTGCTTTACACATGATGACTACATATATTTTTAACACACTGTGTCAGCCCTTCGAGGTAGGCCCGGCTTGAACACCAAAGTTGTGAATACTAAAATTACTTTTATTACAGGGTTACAGTAACAGAATTTTGCAACTCTGAAAGTGCCTCCCCCCTCCCTGCCTTTATCCTAAAGTGAACTAGGGAGGGTCAAGTCTGAGATGTTTTCTCAAATTCCATTCCTGCTTTGCACTCAGATTTCTCTTATCTGACCTTGGCTTTGGCTGCTGCTTTTCCTCCTGTTCCTCAAGGTTATTCTTACAGCCCATTACAGATTGACTAACATGAACACCAGAACCTATTAATTTGCAATTAGCTTTTGAAAAGTAGGATCTAGACTAGCAGATCATACACTAAGGCAAAATCTGCACATGAATGCTTCTTGCTTTTGAAATATTATCCTGAATCTGCACCTGGATCTAGATTTATGCCTTGTTGCAGATTGGCAATTGGCATATGAAGGACTTCTGGATTCGCTACATAAACATCTTAGGGGGTGACAGTGCCTTTCAGTAACAGAAGAAAGCTTTGGATCCAAGCCTTATGGTCTTGTGCCTAATATATAGAAAGAAAGCAATTTTGCATTTCTCATGCAGTTTTGCTTATTCTTTTGCCAAAGGTGGTATTAATTTCCCACTCTAAGTATTGCAGAGTTTCAACCCATAGACTTCTCTGTTATTTGGTGATTAATCCATAAATGTCTAAGTTGTTTTTTTAATTAAAAATCAGTTCCGATTCTTAAAAAATCAACAAAGGACTGATTTCAGCAGTTTTATTTATTGTGTGTTTATTTTGTAAAATTCAGCTAAAAATGGGAGTGCAAGATTTCTGGGAGGTGAAATCCCATGTGGCTGTGCAACTTGTTTAGCATGTGTGAGGACTGCATCTGTGCCTGAGGTTTGGAAGAAGGTGGTGGTTGTATCTTGTTTTCCAAATGAGTGACAGCAAAATTATACAGGGATTAATTTGTTGAACAGAATTCTGTGGCAGGAGCTTGGCAGGATTCTGACTTGAAAGGGTACAGGTAGTCCTTGACTTACAACGAGAATTGGGACCCGAATTTCCATCACTAAGCGATGCAGTCATAAAGTATGACCACATTGTTTAGCAACAGCAATCCCTGCAGCTCCAGTTGTCGTTATTAACTGAATCCCACAGTCCTTAGGTGAGGCAACTTCCTGCCGGCTTCACACAATCAAAGTCAGTGGGGAAGTCAGCATGAAGTTGCAAGTCCCAGGCTGGCAGGCAGGTAAGTGGCTGCTGCCAGGTGGGGGAGGGAGTGAGGGATGCATGGGGGTGCAGGGAAGAGTCGGGGAGGGTGCACGAGGGTGAGAGGGGATGTTTGAGAGGTGCCGTGTGGGTCAGGGAGGATGTGCCGTGGTGCACAAGAGGTGCTGTGCGAGTCAGGGAGGGTGCACGGGGTTGTGCGAGAAGTGCTGTGCAGGTTGAGTGCACAGCAGTGTGCGAGAGGCACCACGCAGGTTGGGGAGGGTGTGAGAGGTGCTGCATGGGTTGGAGAGAGTGTGCAGCGGTGTGTGAGAGGTGCCACGTGGGTTGGGGAGGATGCACAAGAGGTTCCATGTGGGTTGGGGAGGGTGCACGGGGGTGCGGTGCGGGTGGGGAATGTATGCAGGGGTGTGTGAGTGCAGAGGGGCTGGGGAGGGTGTGTGGGTGGAGAAGACTTATCCCAGCGACTTGCTACTTTCCCTGCTGGCTTCCCCATTGACTTTCTGGGGAAGCCGGTAAGGAAGGTTGCAGATGGCAATCATGTGATCACGGGGTGCTTGGCAACCAGTTGTAAATGGAAGTGGGTTGCCAAGCACCCAGATCATGATCATGTGACCATGGGGGTGCTGGGATGGCCATAACTCCGAGGACTAGTCATAAGCTCCATTTGTTCAGCACCATCATACTTCAAACGGTTGCTTGAATGGCCATAAGTTGAGGACTACCTGTATAGGGTATGATAGGAGAGATGGAGATCAAATTTTTGTTCTTCAACAAGTCATTTAAAAAGGTGAGAAGAAAGTTTATTATACATTTGTTGATTTAGAGAAAGCAAATGATAAAATGAATAGGCATGAATTATTTGTGCAGATATGACGGCTATTGCTGAATGCAGTAAGAGCAGTATATCATGAAAGTAAAACTAGCATGAGAATAAATGGAATGCTCAGCCAGTGGATCAAGACTGAGTAAGGAGTAAGACAAGGATGTGTGACGTCCCCTTGATTGCTTAATTTATTTACAGTTAAGTGTATATAGGAGGTGTGCGATGCTAGAGTTGTGTTGGTTGGGGATGTGAATGCGCATGTACTTTTGTATGCAGATAAGGCTATGGCGTTGACGGAAAACCCAAATAATGTGCAGCAAACGTTACTTAGATTGTAGTAGTCTGTGAGAAGTATGGACCAGAAAATGAACGTATCAAAGGCCAAGGTAGTTGTGTTTGCCAGGGGAAATGGGCTGAATGATGAAAGGTTATGCCTAAATGGTGAAAAATCAAAGCAAAGAGTTGAATTTGTATACATTTTTTAAAGATGGGGAAATGTTTGAAGAAATTTGAACACATGCAAATGCTGGTAGAAAGGTCATGTTTTTTTTAGCAACATATGTAATGTGGTGCAAAGAATGAAGATTTCTTGTTTTTGCCCACGTTGCTGTATGGAATATTGGATATGTCAGGAGAGTTGAAATGCAGTGGGAAATGAGGAACTTAAATTGTGTATGTGGTAAAACAAGACGAGATTATGGTCAAGAATGTATGAGCACTGGATAAATACAAGCACAGTGACTGGTACAGAGGAAGTACAAAGAGGTGGTTGGGTCTTATGGAAAGGATGATAAGGGTCAAATCACAAAATAAATATGTGAAAAAAAGAGTAAAAGAGAAGAAGCGGAAGACCAAGGAAGTTGGATGGAATTGTCGAGGTCCTCAAAAAGAGAGAGGTGAGACATTTAAGGACAACTAAGGCAATTCATAATGCAGTGTAGGAATGCTGTGGAAGCAGAGATTTTGCAAGGACGGGACGTTACGGAGAAGCATAAGGAACTGTAGGGGTGTGAACTGGGTTTAGCTTTCCTTTCCTCTTCTGCTCACGTGTGCGTTTGCTCGCTCTCGCTCTCTCTCTCTCTCTCTCTCTCTCTCTCGCACACACACACACACACACAAACTTACTACATTTTTAATTTACTTTACCTAGTGTTGCTGACCCTGAAAGGATATATAGCATGATGGGTATGGATTTTTGCATGTTTGTAAAAACAGGCTGAAATGTTTGGCCTTGTTCCTTCCACTGATGTCACCACAAGGCCTCCTGCAACCCGCCAGCTGGCTGGAAACGTGAGTTGCACTCCCTCAGCTAACTGCCATTTCTCACCCCTGCTTAACAGGTTGATAAGCAGAGGAAAATTATACCTATTACACTGTATCTGTCAACAGTTAGTCCTAAGTAGGTATTCCCTATCCGTTTCCTTTTGCTTGTAATTTTTTTTTTTTTTTTGTCTTCTAGGGGCTGGAAAATTGCTGGGGGAATTCTCATTGTGATCATCTGCGGCATTAACATGTACTTTGTGGTGATCTATGTAACCGCCCTGGGACAAACAGTGTTGTATATATGTGCTTCAATTATCAGCATTCTCTACTTAGCCTTCGTGGCATACCTGGTGAGTTAGTGATGGCTTACATGCTTTGCTTTCCTCACAGGCTTCTTCCATGTTTCTAAGCAATGATTTCATTGAGGGTTATTTTTTTATGACCAAAGGCATGGTCAGACCGGAGGCTATTTTTAAGGACTGTCACATTTCACAGTACAGTTACCGTACACTCCTGCCTCCTTCCCCCAGCACTTGCTGTCTAGATGTCGTGGATCAAGCTTCCACCCTCCCCAGTCGTAAGAGCAGTAGAACAGTCCTCTGGATCAGGCCAGGGCCCATCTTAGGGCGGCATTTGCTTTCTCCCAATAGCCTACCGGATGCTTCTGCGATGCTTGCAGGCAGGAGACAGATACCTCTGTCTTGCTGTTGCCCCCTGCAACTGGTATTTGGAGGCGTGCTGTCCCCACCCCAGAGGAAACACTGAATCAGTAGCAGCAGCCCCTGATAGACCTGTATTCCATTAATTCATTCAGTCCCCTCTTAAAGTCAAGTTAGTGGTCATCACCCTATCTTATGTCTTATGGCAATGAATTCCACAGGTTAATAATGCACTGGGAAGAAGTGCATCCTTTTTTCTATTTTAACTGTCCTTTGAATCAGCTTCGTTAGATGGACCCTAGTCTTCTGAGAGAGGGAGAAACAGTTGTCCATTTTTTCCATGACTTAATAAGCCTCGATCATCTCCTCTTCAGTCACCTTGTTTTGAAGCTAAAGAGTCCCAAGCAACCCACCCTTTTCTCATAAGGCATGTGTTTGAATCACCTGATTCTGTACTTTTTCTAACTCAATTGCATCCTTTTTAAAAAGTGGTGCACAGAACTGTACCCGGTATTCCAGATACATATGTATAAGGGCATTACACATGTTGTCACTCATTTTCAATCCTTTCCCTAATGAACCCAAGTCTGGAATTGACCTTTTTTACAGCTGTTGCTCATTGAATGGTCATCTTGAGTCATCCACTGCAAACTCAAAGTAGCTATAGACAGCTCAATCCCATCAGTGTGTGTGTGTGAAGTTAAGGGAGGGTTATCTGAATGAGTACACTTATGTAAAGTTAACCACATTTTCCATTTGGTGATCCATTCACCCAGTCTACAAAGAACCTTCTGGAGTTCTTAGTCAGTGCCTGTTGGAGTTGATGGGCATTACATCCAACCCTTCTAAAGGATAGCAATGTGAGGGAAATGCTGGTTTTCTACCACACTCCTAATAAAAGTCTGATCTCATTTTCTTTGGCTACATCAGCTTATAGTTACCTCTCTACCTATTCACTTCCTGCTTACAAATAAATATTCTCTAGAGGAAATGAGCTTGAATGCGCCGTGGGCTAGAAGAGGGGGCAGTGGGCTACTTTTAGAAAACAATGGTTGTGTTTTTAGAAAATTTGTCCTTCCAGAAATAATTTGGTGACCTTGTTTGAGCAACCTCTAAACCCAATTCCGGGCATTCACCTTGTCAACTGATTCAGGAGAAGCAGCCAGGATGTGGCTTTGTAAGTGGCAGGGAGGGGCTGTGCAGTTTAGAGTCAGTTCTCAGTGACATCAGCTGAGATGGGTTTATCACAGTAGCTGAAGTCTTGGAGGAAGATTCTTTCCACTTCAGTCCCTCCCTCTCCTGTCTAGACTTTTGGGATACCATTCTATGAATACCATTCCAGGTTATCTATTACTCTGGATACTTCATTTGTAATTTATATTTTATATTTAAAGCTACAGTTGCATGCAAAAGTTTAGGAACCTCTGGTGATGTTTTATGTTTCAATACATCGTGCAGTGAACAAAAGCTTACACAACCTCTATCTGGATGATACAAAGTTAAAATACAAAGTGTACCACTTTGGATGCATACTTACCTTTAGGTGCAATTGTTTACAGATTCAAAATAAGAAAACAGTGAATATGGTAAGTGCAGAAGTTTGGACACCCTTCAAATTGATTCAGTGTTTGTCAGTAATCTAAAATGGTTAATTAGCCAAATGAAGACAATTGCACTGGCAAGCAAATATTCTTCGGTTTACAAAGTATTGACTGAATACTTTGTAATATTGTTTGAGTTCTAAACTTTTCATCTCTGTTCCAGCAAGAGATGCAAATCCAGGAGCCCTTCTCTTCCCCCCCCACCCCGCCCCAGTAAATTGTGGGCCTGCTTCTTCAGGGGTAGTGCCATCCCAGCTAGATTCAAAGATAGTGCAGTTCTGGAACCCAAGGACTCCTGAACAAACAACATATTCATCTTGCTGGAATTCATCATGCACCTGTTCTGTTCCATCCAGTCCCTCATAACGTCCAGGCACGGAGTGCAGACTTCCATCAGATTTCCTGCTTGGCCTTGAGATAGAGATATAGAGCTGAATGCGGTTGGCATATTTGATGATACATCGTCCTGAAGCAATGGAGGACTTATCCCAGTGGTTTCACTGAAAAGGTTGCAGGGACAGCTGAGCCCTGAGGCACCCTACATTAGTGTGTCCAAGGGCCCAACCTCTCCTCTCCTATTAATACCATTTGAAACCACCTACCCATCAAGGAGCAGAACAGCTGCAAAACAGTGCCTCCAATCTCAATCTTAAGAGCCATCCCAAATGTATACTATGATTGATGATATCAAATGCTGCTGAAACTAAGTTGGAGCACCGTCTCCATTTTAAGTCCTGCCACAGGACATCTACAAGAGTGATCTGTGTAGTTCTATCCCATGCCTGCATCTCTACTGAAAGGGATAATCTGCTTCAGCCAGAGCCCTCTGCTGCCCCATCAGTTTCCAAAATAAGGGAAGATTAGAGACAGGCCAACTGTTGTCCATGTTGACTGGATTGAGGGATGATTTCTTGAGGATGGGTACACCACTGCCTCTTTTAAGGAAAGTGGCATCATCCCTTGTCTCTCAAACATTTACTCTGTCCAAACTCAATTATATATGTTCTGACATTTTGTACCCAACACTGGCCCTAGAACTCTTCCTAATTTTATCTCTGTAACTGGGGATATCATTCTGCCATTGCCCTACCCAGTCATCACAGTTCCTCTCCCCAGGCCTGCCCAACCTCTCTCACTATCTTTCTCACTCCTGTGGTATCTACCCATGACAAACAAAATAAGGAACAAGGAAACAGCTTGGCCATAACCATCAGCCTATGAACTCAAGAAAACTAAGCAAACTCATGAACAAGGGGTAACACAATTTGTGATGGGCTATTACAATTGAGGAATGTCACCTAGTTAGTATTGTCAAGCAGTGTTACAGGTAGTCCTCATTTAACTGCCACTTGTTCAGCGACTGTTCAAACTTATGACAGTGCTGAACAAGTGGTACTTACAACCGGTCCTTGTAGTTATGGCCGTTGCAGTGTCCCCACAGTTGCATGATTGCGATTTGGGTGCTTGATGACTGGCACACAATTACAACATTGCAGCATCTTGCAGTCACATGGTCACAATTTGTGACCTTCCCTGCCGGCTTCCCATAAACAAAGTCAAGGGGGAAGCCAGCAGGAAGTCAGAAGTCACAGTCACATGAGGTCCTCGCTTAACAACGGCAACCAGGACTGCTGGAACTGCCATTGCTAAGTGGCACGGTCATGTGACATTGTGCTTAATGGCCACACTGCTTAGCAATGGTTTCCAGTCCCAATTACCATTGTTAAGCAAGGACTACCTGTATTAGAGTGGAAATCTCTTGAGAACACAAGAACTATCTTGCAAGATCAGAGCAAAGTCTCCATTTAGCCTAGTATTTTTTGTACCTGGGTCAGCCACATTACCTTCCAGAAAGCTCACAGCTTGGGTATGAAGACAGCTAATGTTCAACAAAAGCATGTTTGGAGAAAAGAGGTAAGCTTGGGAGACATCCAAAACAAACTCGCAGATGCCCCGGGGCAGGGTTAAGAAATCTGTAGCCTGGCAAATACTGCACGCTGACTAGAGTAACTTTTGTCCATTGGTATATGAAAACCAGAGGCCTGCTTTGTTTAATGACTAACATTCATGTGTGTAAAGCTTGATTAAAAACAGTCTTAATTATTTGTATGAGTTCATTCACATATCAGATAGCTACTTATCCATATGGTTGATTAGAGAATCGGTTGGAATAAAAGGCATCTATTTATAGATGATGGTTTTTAGATTTGCAGCTGGCAGGAAAAGGCTTCCTAGAGCAGACAAGGAGACCCATAAAATGTTCCCAAGGAACGTAGGGTGAAATAAGTCAATCAGATTTGCTTCTCAACGTGAATAATAGCAAGGGCTGCAAAGTAAGTCTTTTGGGTTTTTCTGTCAATATTGTGTCCATCCATGACCAGGGTCAGAATTATGTAGTCACCTCTGGCTCATATTTTGAAACCCACCTGCTGATGCTTCTCTCTGAAATGACTTTGGGAGGGGATACAGAGCAGAGCTGGGGGTGGGGGGACAGCAGGGCTCCATAGAACAGAGTAGCAGGAGGGACAACGGCTTCTCTGATTTGCTTGGAGAAAAAAATCTTGTACTGGCTAGTCTTTTAATAAAGGCACCGTTAATTTGGGATTCTTGCTCTCTTTTTCAGAGTTGGCAGTGCTTAATTGCTCTCGGGGTTTCCTTCCTGGCTTGTGGGCACACGGTAAGAGTCACAAGAACTTTGCTTACTGAAGATCCGCCTTCACCGGCACTGAATTAATAACTGTGTCTGTGCAGAACAAGTAGCCATCAGGGCCAGTGCGTTTCTATGGTTTACTTTGTAAACATAACCAAATGTATGTGCAATTTTGCACAGCGTTAAAATTGTGATAATGGTGTTTAAAAAATTATTGAATGTATATGAGAAAAGCTTACTTGTATTTTTCCTTGTTAATCCCCAACAATCACACTCTGGAGAAAAATAATTGATTCTCTTAGCATTGCGTTAGGTTCTCAATGGAGATCTCTCTGTATGCTGCTAAAGCTAAGATACTTTATAATTTAACCAAGAAGCTAATATTTTACTCCAGTTGAGACTCATCAAATTAATATTAATCGACTTAATGGCATCAAATTATATTTCATAAATTGCCCTTTAATAGAATATTGCTAGCATCTGTAGTTGGAATACAGATATGTAAGTTGGCTAGTTCAAGGCAACAGTTCTTCAGAGCTCAGGAATGCATCTTTGTGCTTCAAGTAGCCAATAAATTTCTGTAGAAGCAAAAACCTATGGGTGAGAGAAGACTCTCCCTGCCTTTAAAAAAAAAACAACAGGAAAAAAAGAACTAAATCCTAATCATTGTCCAGCTAGTTTTTTATATGCCAGGGCAGAGTGTCTCAACCTTGGCAGCTTGGAGATGTGTGGACTTCAACTCCCAGAATTCCCCAACCAGCCATGCTGGCTGGGGAATTCTGGGAGTTGAAGTCCACACATCTTCAAGTTGCCAAGGTTGAGAAACACTGTGCCAAGGAGATTTTTTCCCGCAGGACAGCGTTCAAACTCAGAGTCAAGGCTTTATCTGCAGTGCTGGGTAAATCAGTATCAGTGAATCAAAAAGAGTGTAGAATCTGGGGCAAACACCCCGTCTAATTAACTGAAACCCATCGACCACCCCTTCTTTCAGTGATTGGGTAAATTGGCAAAGCTGGAACTATCTTCCAGTGCCAAGGGGCTCCTTTGCCCACAACAAGCTCTCTGTGAGGCCAAGCTGAGCTGTTTCCCAGCCAAGGTGCAGATGTTGCAAAAATGACTAATCACTTCCAAAAAGTGGGCACCCTGTTATGGTCAAACAGATGGCCAGACTCTTTAAGGCTCGGAGTCAAAACCATGAAGTCCGGCACGATTTTTGTGGGGAGAGGAAGCCTAGTCATTAACTGACCAAGGAACTGCTTGCTTACCAGATCAAATCCAGATTTAGAACAGAAAATTGTGTTCAGGGTTTACAAATGTTTTCCCCTTTTTTGTGCTCAATCCTCATTAGTTCAAGCAAAGTAGGATTTGTATTTCCTGTAATTCTTTATGCCAGGCATGTTAATATTAAGGAGGGGTTTCTGGCTGTCAGACTGTTTAACTATGAGTATATGAAGGTTTTTCTCTAGCCAGGAATCTTCCCAGCACGGCATACTGTACAAGCATCCATTTTAAAAGCAAATGCTCAGTGAAGAATTTGGTGTGTGTTATAATTGGCTCAATCTTTCTCCCTCGGTCATCTTCACTGATAATTTACCTAAGTTTCTGTTGGTTGCCCCACTTCCTCAACCAGTCGTAAACATAGCATCGCAAAATTTTTCCTGATGTCATAGCAGTGTTCTCAGGGAAGGGATAAATATCGAGAGAGAGAGAGAGAGAGAGATCGTATTAAGAACTACTAAAATTTCATTCCTGAGCTTTTGGTGAAGGAGGGCAAATGGCTTTTAATCCACAAGTATATATTTTTCCCCAAGGATCTTACTTAAAGATCAACCTGTGCAGTCTTCTCTCCCAGGCCACCATAAGATGTGTTGGGGCTACAACTCCAGAATTCCCGGTCATTGCAATCAGTAAGCATGATAGCAAGGGGTTCTGGGATCTGTAGTGGAAGCAGCCAAATTAGGAAGAACAGGATTTTCCTGTTACTGTTGGAATAGAACCAGCTTCATAAAGTGCAAGGTGGTCTAAAAAGAAGATCCCGAGTCTGAATGGAGGGGGATTAGCCTTTAAGAGTTGCATTAAGCAATAATTCAGTCTGCGCCAGCCTGACACTACTACATAGCTCGTATCTTCCCCATCAACCTGTCCATTGCATCTGGAAGGCAAAGGCTGGCAAAGGCTGTAAGAGTTGCTTGCAAAATAAGATCACTGATGTCAAAATACAACCTTGTGATGAAATTAATGTTTACTTTGCTGCAGTTGAGATTGAGGTACTAACTTTTTGATATGTATGTTGTTAATCGTGTTTCAAATTCTGATGATATTCCTAAATTCAGATGTTGATGGATTTAAATAACTGGTTCCTTATACATGTTTTAATATTAACTGCCGCTCTTGACTGAAGAAAGGCCAAGATCATTAGGGTATAGCAGTCCGAACTGAAGCGCATAAGCAAAATAGGTCTTAGGCGCTGTTTCAGCCAGCTATCCCATTTGGCATTAACACAGAGAGGTTTGCGTTTGTATTTTTCTGCTTTTTTAAAGTATTTATGATAAATCTTGGGATGACTAGTGCATTTTAGCAAGCTTAATTTTTCTGTTTGTTTGTTTTTTTACTAAAAATCAGTTTGCTTGAGGTCTGAGTTAAGACTATATTGTGCTTCATTTGTATAGATTTAAAAGAGGTGACTTATCATTTTCCCTTCCAAGTATTTATAAGTTTGAAAAGATTACTCAGGTTGATTTGTAACTTTTTATCAGAATTATCCTAGGTTCTCTTATCAGTCTAGGTCGAAGGTTACACACTTAAGGATGCTCAAGTTCTATTAAAACTGTGAGTTTAACCTTGAATTAAGCTGATACCCTAAAATAGTGATAGTCGCTGTTGCATTTTGTTGGCTTAAATGGGAGCAAACTCCTAAACGGAGGACACCTTAGTTGCCCATAGCATTTCCTGTTAATGATATTTTTCAGTTGGAAAGATGCAAATGTAGGAAATATGCAGTACCTGTCTTGGTTTATTGGCTTGGGTGTTAAGTCTATGGGAACAGTTTGCCCTGTTCAAATGCTAGGGGTGGCACGCTTGGGTGGCACGCTGGCTGCTAGGAAAAAGAGTCTTTGCCTGGAAGAGGGAAAATTGGGCATGTGAGGCTTTCATGAGAATTTAACTGGAATCATCCCACAACTCTGGGTTGGAGCCTAGAGGCGATAAAGTGCTCTACTTTGCACACAGGAGACCCACTGAAACAAATCTACCCTTCTACCTCACATCTCTCAATTAAATAGTAACTGCACAACATTTCCCATCCACTCTCAAGGTTGCTTTACTCTTTGGTGGGTGGGTGTTTTTTTAAGAAATGCCCTTGCCTGCAGTTGGACCTGCCAAGTTCATGGTGTTCAGTTGATCATATATTTGGGATAATTCCTATTCAACAGTGCATCGCTACCTCCACTCACTAGAAAGGAGCTTATGCGGGACTTAAGATTTCATGAAGAAGCACCCAGCTCCTATTGTAGGCAATGCAGATTTGCCAAAGCATAGCACTACATTTTAAAGGGTCATTTGTCTGATCATCTCATATCTCCATGTTTCAGTTTGCTGGCTTGCACATTTAACCCTTTTTTGTGTATATCAGGAAAAAAGGTTTGGCATGTCCCATCCCCATCTAAACCAAGAGCAAACATTATATGGTAATGCTCTGCAGATTCTGAGGATACGTCTTGCATTCTCTATGTAGACTTAACAAGCTTTGTATTGTGCATGGATGAATGTTTTCCAGTTTTGTTAGCATTATAGTTTACACTGCAGCTGGTTGGGCATTTCTGTTGTTTAAAATAGCCGGCAGATTCTCAACTGTTCTACACTTTATTTCTATGCACTTTAAACTTGTAAGTTCTCAGAAGGAAGATAAACTGCCTCTTGGTATGTCAATTTCTGTCTGACACTATTTGAATATAGTACAAGGTTTCAAAAAACAGATATGTAGCAATCACATATTAAAACATTTGAGCTACATTTGGCTTGTATAATGTGAAACAAATGTCTATTTTTATCTAATCTAAACCAATCTGTATACTTAATTTTGATTAAAAAATGGAACATTTTCCAGCTTGGGTCTCTTTCTTTTTAAATTAACTTCATGAAGATGGTCTAATTCAGGTCACAGTATAATGTCTTTCCCCAACATTCATAGAAAACATTTTATAAAGGGTAGCTGCACGTCCTCCAATTTAGAGAATGAGCAGTTTCCGTCCTCCATTCATTTGAGTGTGGAAGAAGGTTGAACACACCTCGATGAAGCATCCTGACATTGAAAGGAATATGGAAGCTCTTGCTCTCTCTAGTGGAGCATTGTCAACATCTATTTGAAGTTTTGTATTATCATTGTAGTACTGTAATGAATAGTAATGACCCAGAATGGCAGATTTGTTGTAACTTGAACAGAATAATTTCTTGACTGTATGAGAACCAAGGTTCACCATTATTTCGGTAATAGGGACTGGCCAGATGTTTTTGAAAAGGGTAAAGTCTGAATAAAAAAAGCAAAATGTATCAAACTGTCTCAACTAATACCTATTGCTAAATAACTTCCTGAATTTGAATAAAACTTTTAAAAAACTATTTGAGTTTTTTATCCCCATCATCATCACATCCTACGGCAATGAATTTTGTGATGTAAAATCATATACTTCTTGTACGCTTCTTCCCTGAGCCTTCTATAAATAATTTTTTTGTGAATGCCCTGAGATCTTCTGTTATTCAAGAACTGTAGTCGAGTCCCTATTTCAAGCTGAAACTAATTTCTGAATTCACTACATCACCATCATTGGAGGTGGGAGTGCACAGTTCTGGCTGCACCGGAAGCACTGATTGGACATCTTAACTTTTACAAATGGCTGTATGGATTTTTTGGGAACATGTACGCTTCTTGTATCTTGGTATCTCTATGCTGTCTAAAAACACTCTTGTTTTAGATTCCTTGCGAACAAGTTGATCTTTTCGTATTATTAAGATGAAGTTATATTATTAAGATGAACAAAGACTGAAGACCCATAGGGTCATCTTTAAAACTTGCTTTAATACCTGACTCAGTGCAAATAACAAGAAACTTTGAGTCCCCACCCCTCTAAAGTTGCAACTTGTTAGTCAACAGGGGCATTGGCAAACAGCTAAGATGGAGAACAAGGGAACTGTTGGAATCTCAGTTGTTGATCACTCTTGGGAAGAAGCAGTTCTTTAAAAATCCTTTGTTCACTTTTTATCTTGATCAAGTAAAAAAAATAACTGAGTTACATGAATAGGACGAGCAATTTGGAGGATTGGATTAAAATATTTTAGGACCTTTGACCATTCATTGGTCTTGCTTTAGATAATGCATTATGTGTGTGTGTTTGTGTACGTGTGTACACCCACACACCCACACACAGTACATACATACATGCATTTCCTATGGCTCCCTAGTCATAGTATTGATCTAATTTGGTGGAACAAACATTTTGCAGTGGTGAAATCAAATGTTAACAGATTCTTGGTCAACGGAGCAGCCTTAAAATTGCTACTTCCAAATAAGAAAATTTGTTTCTCGTATATTCTGAGTAACTTTTATGTGCAGATTAAAGTAGAACTACTGCAGTCTTCCTCTTACATGCATACTATGCATTATGGGAATTCTTTTCTTTCTCCTGTGACAAGCTTTCCTTGCCAGCTTTAAAGGAACTGGAAAGCGTAAGTAATTGTTTTTCTCCCTAAGAAACATTCCAATTCCTACAATACTGAAAACATACATAATTTTAAATCACACCATTGTTTGGTAAAATTCAGTGTATGCAAAGAAAAAATGGCTTTTTGGAGAAAAAAGTCGAAGGCTTCAAAATAAAACCCATGACTCATTGAAATATTAATCTAGCACAGGTCTGGCAAGTTTAGATATAAAGCAACATTTGTCAAAGCCAGAACAATGTGTGTGTTCATCTAGCTGCCAGGTAATCCTAGACGGTTGTTTTTCTGCACTGGAAAAGTGTACTTGTTTTAAGATTAATATGTCCTGTGAGTGATGTGCGTGCAAGTCTCATCACAGTTAAGAAGTTCTGTTTTACATGCGATAGTCCTTCAAACATTGGACATTTGCAGCTCTCAAGTCACACCATGAAATTTCTAAAACCTCAGCTCTGGTTTTTAGAAATACTGCTGAAAAGAACTTTTGATTTATTGAATTCCCAAGATCATTGTAATGCTTTTAAGCTGAACAATATTCATTTAAACTCCTGAAAGGAAGAGAGAAGCACTCGGCTATTAGCCAGCAATGTACAGTCACTCAATACAAATTGAATTCCTTACAGTTAATATTTTGCTGGGTATGGGAAATATTTATGCCTAGTTCATAGTAATCCACACCCATCATTTCTGTAGCAGCTAGGAACATGTTGCTGGTCAGTTCTGTCCAATATTAGGCATGTAGAAATAACTTGAAATATTAATGTAGTGTATTTCTCTTAACACACCAATAAGAACTAGGTGAGAAATTGATATTGCAAATGGCCTTCAACCTGTGAGTTTGAGTAGGTGAGGGTGAGTGTTAGTCTGATTTTATTCTCTGAGTCTTAAGTCCCAGTTCCATGATTCTAAAAATCTGATGAAGCTTGCTTATGCTGATTCCGTGATCCCTGCATGGATTCCAGAATGCATAGCTAGCTTCCTAGCGCAGACGCAGATCATGACTAGGGAAAGTGCATTCCTTCCATTGTAATGAAAGGGGGCAAGGGAATGAAGACAGTTAATACGTTAAATCCAATAATTCACTCCTAAATAATTATGTGTGTTTGTGTTTAAATTAGTTATGTTTCTACATGAATTGATAAAAGATTGCCGAGCATAATTTAACAAGTGGGCTTGTCATTCAGCTTTTGGCATGGAGGAATAGAAGGGTCGATAGCACTGTATGAAGTCAACTTTGTCAACCTGGCACCCTCCAGGTGTGTTAGAACTGCAGGTTCCAGCCATCGTATTATCTAGGAATCCTGGAATTTGTGGTCTCAACACCTCAAGACATTACTTAGTGTGATTTAAAAAATGAAGGCTTAGGAGATACATTGAAGGCTCATATCCTGTATTATGATATCAGTTCTCATCAGCCAAGCAGTGTAGCAGATAGTGGTATGGATGTGTCACGTTAATCTGCAAAACATCCACTTGTACAACTAATGGAAGGTCTACTTAATGTAGGTGTGCCTCCCAACCACCAGTCACCAATGATGGAATAGGCAAGGGCATCTGCAAGGAGGAGGTGTGTGTCAAAAATTCAAAATGGCAGTGACTGCCATCTTGCCTCTTTTGGCACCCCCTCACCCATCAACATCCCTGGCAATAGTTACAGCTAAACTGAAGGTCAAATGAAGTTATTGGATTTATGACAGATGTAGAGCAGAACATACTCTATTCCTACCCCTAAATGCATTATCTCAATCAGAGCTACATGAACGTCTGCAGCAATAGAATTTGCAAGATGGAGATCCCATTCATTTAAGCCAAATGATTCCATACTGGGGTCTTATTTTCTGAATATCACAGTACAGCTTTGGGAGGAGACATAAAAAGCATTCCTCATAGCATTTTATATGAGGAAATTAATTGAATATCACACATACTTGCTAGCAGTCATCTGCAGTTCAGAACACACCACAGACTCTGGTGCATTCAGCCAAACATTTGCTTTGCGGCTTAAGGCAAAATATGGGTAAGATTTCTATTAGGCATTGTTAAAATGACGATGCACTCTTTTGGCAAGGAAGCCAGTTTCCCAAGTGTCAGCAACAAAGAACAGGCCCAGTGAGAGACAGAACGATCTATGTCCTCGGGGACTTGGTTCTCCAGTGTTTTCAAGGATCTATTAAGGCTCCCCCAACCTGCTGCTTTGGACTCTAATTTCCATGGCCATGCTAACCAGGGGCCATGGAAATTAGAGATACAAAGGGACCACAAAATTCCAGATACAAAGAAGGCACCAGCTTGGGCAAGTTTGACCAACAGCCAGACTTTCATCTTTGAGGCCTTTGCTCAGACGGTCCTGACAATCCTTCTTTAGAACGTCAACCTCGACAAGTCCTGAAACAAACTCTGGCAACAGATTTAGTGCCAACTATACTTATTAAATATTGAGTCAAGGAACAGTAGAATATGATCTAGTCATGGCCGCTATGTTATCAAAGATTCATTCGCTTAAATACCTTCTAACGTGATCTACGGCACCATTTGTCAACAAAGCCCTTTAATCATTAGAATAGGCCAAATAGGTCTGTCCCTTATATAAAAGAGGAGTCCTTAATTGGATTTAAAAGAGAAAAAACCCTATGAGGTATTTCTAACTTCCAGGATATTTGGGAATGACTTTAAAATCATCCTGTTCTACAAGGGAAAAAATAGCTTCAAAGCTAAGATGTAATTAACTTGCAAATTTAGCAGTGTGGACTTTGGCTGGGAGGGGTTCCTTCATTAGAGGCTGCCTCACTGCCTCTTGAATAATGAATCATCCACAGCAGCGCCTACTCTGGAATGCTGCGATTGGATTGCGCATTCCTGTGATTGGCTCTCAGATAACTTCTCGCTTCTATTCTGCTCAGGACTCTGGCGCACCCGCTGCTGCTCATTCTTGCTTCATTTGAAAAGGGAGCCTGACAAATCGAGCGATCGTGATCTCTGAAATTGGGGGGGGGGCTATACCTATTAAACTGGCCGTTTGGATATTTAGCAACGGGCTGGGTTCACCTGCCATCGTGGCTGTTTTGCATTCAGCACAAAGCGTGAATCCAGCCAGAATGCATTATGGCTTACCAAGAAAATTGGCATTTTAATTATCAAATTATCAATTCAATTTTAATGGACAATTGTCCATTGTCCATTTTCCATTGAAAGCCGTAGATTTTGCTGCTGTTGTTCATGCTTAAAAGCAGGCGTCACGTTATCTGAGGAAGAGAACCCAGAGGTGAAGTCAACATTTGAAAAATGAGAATAGGATCATCCTTCATTGACCTGAGGGCCTTCTCTCAGCTCGGAATTGTGTCAGGATTGCACTGAGATGGGTTAGCCAATGACGGCCTCCTGGAAGACAAGAGGCAGCTAGGACCTTTGCTTGCTAGTTCCTGGCTAGTGTCTTTCCAGGCTAGTCACACCCTGGGGCGCTTGGTGATCGCATTATATTTGATTTCTGGATTTGCTTCTGAAACAGCAGTTCTAATTGCCACCAACCTCTTTTTTGTCTTGTTTAGTATCATCTGGGACTCACTTCTCATCCTGAACTTTTTCTTCTGAACAATGTTGATGCTGCCTCCATCGTGAATAGATGAAATCCTCTGAACCACCGTCAACCGAGCATAATTTTATTTGAAACACCCTTCTGTGCTGCACAAAACCAAATTTTGATTGGTTCTGAAATGAGCGGGTACAAGTCAAGAATTATTAATGGAGATGGAGCTTTCCCTTGCAAGAAGAAGCAGGGAAGGGAATCAAATTATGAGGAATCATCTGCTACAGTGGAAAACAGACCTCTCTAGAGGTTGTACATGAGGTCAGCTATGAAGTTTATTAAAGGACTCTTGACAAAGTTATAACACATCTTGCATCGCGAGTGAGAAAAATGGTTCTGACTAATTGACAGGCACCTGCAAAATGCAGGAGGCAACAAAAAGCTGAAGAGCTATGAAGGAAATAAGGGTGCTGAACTTGACATCTTTTTTTTTGCACAACTCAGTTCATTAAGTCTCTGGGAAAGTGGCTGGGAGAGAAGTTTTACACTGGAGAGAGTCACAAATAAAGGGAGAGTTTGGTATCCTCTTCCCACTTTTCTACTCAGAAATTCTACCTGCTTTATGGATATGAATAAGTACATATTTGTAAGTAAAAATTCTGGTAGGGAGACTCCCACTTGATGCAAAATGCCATTAATCTGCTTTAGAAGGATTCACAATTCTCTCCCACCCTCCAATTTCTGGAATACTGATGGACAGTGTTCTAGAAATCAGGCAATATCCTGCAGTTAATGCAAATGGAAAATTGAAAAGAACTTTCTGAAACTCTGAATGGACATAATCCACCAGGGAGAGTATCTGCACGAGCCCTGATTATACACTGTGTTCAGTTTTGAATGATGGCATAGAAGACATTGAATTAAAGATGAATGAACAGAAGGTGGAGTAAGAGCACACCTTCAAGTCCTTTAAGTTTAGACAGAAGAATTTTGTAGAATCTAGTAGATTTCCTATCCTATTCCAATGCTTGTTCCTAAGTATTTCATCCCCTCTTTCTTTCACATGGCATATTCCTGTGCTTTGCATCTGTGAAAGGCCTATGTTCATGTAGCCCTTTGGTTCTCTGAAGATGCTTATTTTCATTTGATGGTTGAGCTTTTTTGCTTCTCTTTCTTTCATGCAAGCCTAACTCAATCTGGAGCTAGACTAAAAAGCAGGCTATTCACTTTGGTGTGGTTAGACTGCAGATTCTGCTTAGAGCAAAATCATTCCGAATTGTCACTGTTTTCCTAACTGGGCCATTGATCCTTCTCTCCAGAAATGGATGGGAGCTGTAGGACGATGGAATCTAAGGGAAAACAGAGAAACATTTTGACTAAGGACAAATAAACCCAACTGCCATGGTTTCCTCTCAAGAAAGTTGAGTACTGTGTAGAAGACAATAGGGAAAGGTAAATACCAAGGAAGTCCGCTGTAGAGCCTTTTCTTAATCACTGGTGGAAAACTCCAGCCCTGTGATGGCCCCACAACTGTGGCTGTCCCACTAGCAATGTAAGGTCATGCCAAGTGGGTCAGGGAAGCTTTGGATTCATTAGTGACCCTGACCTTCAAAGGAGATGACCACCAAGAAGGAAGAGAAGTAACGTATCTAATAATGATCCTCCCACCCCAAGTTCCTGAAGATTACTCAGCCTGGTAACTTTCATTCAAGTTTCCAATCCTTATGTTCAGAAGTAAATATGGCAATATTGGTAGAAAACACCAATGTTCATAAATACTGCAGCTGCTTTAGTTGGCCAAGGTACATCTTGCCTCCATATATTAGAGTTACCTGGATGTGCTGTTTGACTTTGGAAAATCTAATGTTGACATAGGTCTTAAAACAGTTATGCCAACAACAGCCCCCCATCCTTTAACCACGACAGTGAGTTGTCCTTTTGCAAACAGCCTATGTATGCAATTTGGAGCACATCTGTCTTGTTCAGCAATAAAATGGGACCAGCTTCTAAGACCAGCTGCAAGGCTATTGCCAAGACTTTGCTCTCTGCCTCAGATTGAACGTAAGTGCGTTAAAAATCACATGATATTCACATCCTCAAACTGGGGTCTGAGTTTCTTACTAGACCTGGATGCACCAGGTACATTTGAGCTCTGTGTTGATGGTGCTATCAGAATGATCACACAGCAATGAAAATGATTCAGGATACTCTAAATATTTGTAACTGGGCAATAAAATACTACTTGGTGTCAATTTTTTTTTAAAAAAGTTTCTTACAAAATCTATTTTCCTTTTTGCTATTTTTGTTTGACATTTGGTACTAATTTACTTGAAATGTATGGGTCAGTCATTTTTGCTTATCTAAATGAAAGTCCAGATCTTTCAATAAATATCAACTACCTACTCCTCCTTTTGGGATCTCCTCTTGTACCAAGCATCCTTCATTACAATTGTTTGTGTTCTGTGACTTTAAAAAAAATAATAAAAAAGACAGAACTGCTTTAAGTAATTGCAGACATCAGAACTTGGTTGCTCTTCCCCCCACTCTTGTATCAGAACGGTATTGTAAAAACACTGTTGGATGGATGAGAGGAAGAACAATGAAGCTACAGAGGAACTACTCTGGAGATAGATAATTAGTGATAAATGGAAGCTGCTGAGGAGTACATTAAAGGTAGCTACACTTTGAAAGAAAGAAAACCAGGAAATGTATAGGTACAAAATGTTTGAGTGGGTAATGTGGAAAAATCTTTGATGTGCTGCAGAGTCTTCCCGCGATTGATAAAATTGTTCCCAGTAAGGGAGCCCATTCTAGGGCAATGAGTTACCAACAGTGGTGTCTGCACAGGCAAGATGACAGTTGCGGGATCATGACTGACACCCTGCCTGTTTTGTTATGCCCATGCATGTGCAAAGGGGGCGGGGTTTCAGTTGTGATGTGCCTGCCGTCTTCCCTGTTTTGACCCCCCCCCCCCGTTACCTATATCAGCTCTCCAACTTTATTTATTTGAACACCCTTTCACATTGCAACCAAAATAATTTGGGAGTTGACTCCTGGCTTCTTGACATGTGCAATATAAAGCTAATACAGCAGTTAGTCCAGGAGTGAGCAGTTTGCAGACTATGTGCTGGTCCCCAACTCCTTTCTGCCATCTCCAGAGCCCCCTACAATGCTGCATATTGGCTGCAAAATCATCCATTAAAAAAATGCAAGTAAAACAGATGCCTTAACCTCCAGTAATGTTAATGTATGTAGAAGTCAGAAGCTGAGAACGAAACAAATATGTGTAGCTCAGGATTGAACTCTGGATTCCTTGGGGTTATCTGAGTTTGGTTGTTTTCTTGCAAACATTTTGTTACCTGGCTAGGCACTGAAGATGTTACCTAGCCAGGTAACAAAACATTTGCAAGAAAACAACCAAGCTCAGAGAACCCCAACGACTCCACTGAAAAAGTTAAAAAAAAAAAGAGCAGCACATGGATGAAAAATGTTGCATGCAAATGAGTTGACCCTAAAAAGCATGAATGATAGATTCAATTGTGTTTTGAATACTAGACACTTTTAACAGTGCAAATTGTCTATCAATCTGCTCAGAAGAAAAGTCTCCTTGGCTTTATTGTAGCTTGCTCCAAATGAAAAGGCAGGGGCTATAGTCCAACTCTGTGACAAAACATGTGCATGGCACATAGGCAATCCAGAATTCAGTTCCTGAATGCTCAGAAAAGGACTTAGCTAGGAGAGAAGTATCTGGTGTAAGGACTGAAGCTGACAAGGCAGGAAGCAATGATTCTCTGGCTAGACCGAATTGTTATATAAACATGAAATGCATGTTTCCCACTCTTAAGACTGAGAAAAGAATAGCTCAAAGTCCATTGATTCAAAAAGGTGGGAAGGAAAGGCCTGTGATTTAAACACAGGGGCTGACAAAAATATATGGCCTTGATTCTTGTGTTCTGCAGCAGACATTTCTTCTGTGTATATGATTTCTTTCCCATCTGCAATAAAACAGCTTATCTAACCAGGTCAAATCTGCGAAGCTGTTAGCTAATTACTGAATGCAGGGTTGAGTTTCCAGAGAAACCAAATGTATTGCTATTACCTTTAAGGTAAAGTGTGACAGCTGGTAGAGATCTTGAAAGGTAGTAGCCAGGGCTGTACAAACCAATGATCAGCTTCATAGACTGATGTGCTCATCAGGTTAATACTCTGATATTATGTTCATACAGAAGTCAAACCCATGAGCTTTATTACCAACACACAGCCCATAACACATGCAGATATCACTCCAGCAGGTTGTCAGCTGTTTGCTTTGTGTTGATCACTTCTTTTGGCTCTCGGTTGTCTGAGGTTTTGATGTAATCAGCATACACGGAATATAGAACACCTAAAAAAAGAAAGCAGAGGTGGTTATTTTCAAAGAGTACTTCCAATGACATTCAATCATTACACTTAATGTAATTGTATGTAACCACAATCTATCAATCATCTATCATTATACCTATAAACAATCTTTTTGGGGGCTGAAGATCACACTTGGCCTTAAGTGGAAGTTGTACTCCAAAAACTGAGGAAAAGCCAGGCAAAAAAAGTGAGTGGTTAAGATTAAAATTAAATTTAGTTTTATATGTAATTAATTAAATACTGAATATGAGTATTCCCCTCAATTTATTTTTCCATCCCCTTGACGCATTAAAAGTATAATTCAATGAACTGAGAGGGTTCTGAGGGCTGCTCCTCAGGTTTACAGGGAGCTGCAGTTTTACACTTTAGCACAATTAATTGAACTGCTGTTCTCAGAAGTCTCAACAATGAAAACTAGGATATGGATTAAAAAGTACAGTAACATACTTACTCCCCTACCTATAGAAAGAGGCTACAAGAAACTCGGGATTGGGGTGGGTTACTTAAAAACAATATTTTTAAAAGGCCACAATAACATCTGACCTTACCTATTGTCCTGGCGCTTACAACAAAACCTCGTGGTGCCATTCTCATGTGGATGAGGTAGATGGACATATTTTTGGCTTTCTCTGTGTTTCAGCTTTTAAAGACCGTAACCCACTATAACAAAATAGCCTTCCAATCCTTTTGTTTTAAAAATATATTCATTAAGAAGTGTACATGAAGTAAAAGACAAATCTAAAGAAAAAGGAAGAAAAGAAAAAGGGTTCAAGAAAAGAAGAAAAGAAACTGAAGTTATGAAAAATAATGACTTCCGATAATTACAGTCTTATAATCTTCCCTCCTCCTTAGATTTGATGCATATCCCTTCATCCCCTCACTTAGGCCACATCTTTTTTAATCCTCAAATCCTCATATTCATTTTTTCTTCTTTCAGCAAAAAGTCCATATAAGGTTTCCAGTCTTTCAAAAAAGTTTCTGTTGTTTTTTTCTCTGACCAAACAGGTCAGTTTGCCATTTCAGTGAATTCTGATGTTTTCACAATCCATTCCTCCACTGTGGGAATTTCATTATTCTTCCATCGTTGAACATATGATAATCTTGCTGCAGTTCCCTTGTACAAAATCAATCTGCCTTGAGTCTCTTCTATTTCATCCAGTCTTGTACATTAAAGAGAAGTAGTGAATATATAAGAATCCTGCTGAATCAGGTCAAGGCTCCACGTAGGCCAAAATCCTGTTCCTAACAGTGGACAGCCACAAAGTTAGGGGGAAGTAAGAAGAAGCACATCAAGGCAGCAGCTTCCAGACCAAATTGTCCTTCTACCAACAGCTGCCTTCCAGAAATCTGCTACCTCCAGACAAAAAGGTCCTATTTCACATTCGGGGTTAGGGTGGGCAGCCTCTGGGTTCCTCCAATTAATGCCACCTAAGGGATCCAGGAGGTGTGTCTACTCTGTTGCGGCACCTACCTAAGGACTATCATACCCTCTGAGCTTTGGATGGCCCCAACTTTGGCGGCCTGTCATAAGGTATTAAAAACCTGGCTCTTCTCCCAAGCATTGGGCCTGTGTCCGGGATAAGCCTCTTTTGTTGGGGCAACTATTGCCTGTTGAGCTTTGCTCTATGGGTGTTTTAAATAGTTTTTAATCATCATGATGTTTATTGTATTGATAGTTGCATGTTGATTAGTAGCCACATAAATCTTTCCTTTTCTTCCTCCCTCCCTCTTTGCCTTGTCTTTCTTTACAGCTATCTCACTCCATAGCTGTAGGTATGTTTTATAACATGCTATGTTTGACTGATTTAGGCGCATATTTTTTGTCTGTTGTGGACCTCCTGAAGACTGCAAGAAACAGAGAGCTCTTCCCTTTTTCATCAGCGTTCTCGCTGCCCTGAGTTCTCTGGAACCGGGGGCTCTGCACGTACCTTGTGGCACAGCCTCTGCTTTCTGCTTTTGCTACCTAGTGGGCTGTGCTCCACAGCTGCTATGTGGGAGGTCCTGCCTTGCAATGCAGGTACAACTTGCTGGCTCTAGATCTCTTCTCATTTTCACATATGCAATAAATAATGCTAGCAATTGAGTTTTGGGTCATTTGTAGCGTCTTGAACATAATCCCATATTCCATGTTGATGAGAAAAAGGTACTTGGGCAATTTGGGAACAACAACAAGATATAACAAGTACCAAATTACTTCTGTTACTTTGAAATAGAAAGCTAAATTGCAGGTGACAAAAATCTATTGATTTTTAAAACAGCTTGAAATAAAAGGTCTTGAATGGCTCCATTCTGAAATCAAATGTTTTTAAAGCAGCCATTTGTAATCACCAGCTCCTTTAGTGTCCGTTCTCCATAATGGACAGAGAATATCAATCCTGCCCTCCCAATATTGTTCTGAAGTGACACCCAGATGTGCTAAGTTTAAACGGTTCGCTCTTAGAAGAGTAATCAGTAAAAAGCATTAGATTTGCTTTTTGTTTCTTCACATTGGACATGTAAATTCAATCTAATGACTCCCCCCCCTTTTTTTTAATTCTTTCAACTGCAAGCATCATCTAAGGATGAAAGCGATGTCTTTGCAGGCAGCTTAATTGGCGTCAGTGCATACAAATTAGCTGGGGGTGTTCATGGCCCCTCTCTGTATAAATCACTTTTGTTCCTGGAAAGGATCCCGTTCTAATATGGAACTTCTGGAGGTGATTGGTGAGAAGGAAGACGAAGGAAGGAGGAAGGTGCCTCGCATAGCTTTTGATTTCTTGATGTGAGCCATTCTTTTCCTTATCCAATTTTTTCTTTAATTTTAAGGAAAATATCCTTAATGGTTATATTTATATTTATTCGTTTGTCTGTTTAAAGTGTTTCCTTTCTAAAAGGGGAGTTTATGTTACAAGCATACCTGACACAGGAAATATCTAACGCTGATCACGCAGCCACGTTCAATTTCTACTTTCTGAGGGCCACTCTGCTCTCCAGGAAGCTCCTTCTGACTCCCTGGAGGAGGGCAACTGAGCACCACCTACAGTTAAGGACTTCCCATCTAGGAGTTGGTTGACTGGGGGGAGAGGGAGCCAACAGATCATCCAGAGAGGAACAAACTGGAATTGGATCCTGCATATTCTGAATCTCCCTGCCTTTGCCTGTTTTACTGCTTCCTTTAACAGAATTAAGAGAGAAATCTATCCCTCCAAGAGAGGACTCTTTGGAAAAGACCCTGATGCTGGGAAAGATGGAAGGCAAAAGGAGAAGAGGACGGCAGAGGATGAGATGGCTAGATAGCATCACTGAAGCAATGAGCATGAAACTGAGCAAACTCAGGGAGGCAGTGAAAGATAGGAAGGCCTGGCGCAATATGGTTCATGGGGTCACGAAGAGTCGGACACGACTTAACGACTGAACAATAACAACAACTTTTCAGACATCGGGGGGGGGGGGAATCTTGTCTTCCTGAACAAAACACACACACACAATATATATATTACAACATTAGTCTTTTACTCCATGTTTCTTGTCTCTAGATGTAAATCTTTATGCTTCTGTGTCCAGCTGAGACAATAAAATACCCAATCATCTCATGAAGACCCAACTACACATTTGTTGTTTTCATACAACTCACCAAGCCATCGTGAAGTTTGTTTTATCTTGGCTTAATGTATAAACCCAGTCATTTAGCTTGTTCTATAACACTTTGTTTTAAAACCATAGCTTATCAGAAGGTATGAACCAAGCTGTTATGCCGAATATGATTAAACCTAATCTAGGTTTCAGTTCTGACATCCACCACCAAATCTCTCTCTCTCTCTCTCTCCCCCCCCTCCCACACACACACAAACCAACAAACTGAGAAAGAAACTCTCATTGGCAGCACAATACCATGAAAATACCCATACAGCGAAGTCCACCCATGGTTCTTGTTAGAAATGAAAAGAAATCAAAACTACTTTGAACCACTCCATGATTAAAATCCATTAAGGGCATCAGAGTTCAGAAATATTTGTTTCAGAAGCTGGATTCTACTGCCTGCTTGTCAAAATTTTAACTTTGAAAATCTAAAAGAACTATAGACTCCAAGTTATCTTTATATAGCTTTTGTTATTGTTGCACTGCTTTCTCTTTTTTCTTGTTTCTCTTCTGTTTTTGTTACTTCTTTTTCTCTTTGTTTTGTTTTATTAAATAAATAAAGCAAAAAAAAAAAAACCTAATGGACTCCAAATCCCCCCCCCCCCCAGTTTTTTTAAATGGTTTTAGCAGAGATCTGAAATCCCAGATCAAACCAGAAACCATTCCTGCATAAACCCCATCCTCAGTGAATATTATTCTGGAGCCACAGGTTTAATTTATTGGAAGTCCCATCAGGAAATGGAAGTCTGGGCTGCGATTTCCAAATATTTTGCTAACCCCCAATCACTGAACCTTGTCAGTATAAAGCTGGGGGAAAGAGGATGCACTCAAATGTCATAACTGCAAATCCATCTTATTTCTTTAAAGAAAGAAAGAAAATATAAAATCCTGGCTTTGAGCCCCAGAACACAAGACTAGGCATGGAATATTTGTGACTGTACATATATGGTGCTTTGTGCATTAGTTTAGAGATGGATCAAATAAATTCATGTAAGAATACATCCACACTGAAAAAAGCTAAAAAACAAAGACAACAGATTCAGACATCATTTAACTGAAATTATGTGATTCATTTTTGTGATTGGAGTAATTGTCTCCACAGTACTAGGCATACTGTTAAGCATGGTTTCAGACCATGCTCTGAAGCCCAGGCCTGCTGACTGATTGATCACATTTCTTTTTCATCTCTCTTGTAAGGAATTCAAGACAGTGTGCATGAGGATTAGTCTTATTTCACTCTGCCACAACTCAGTGAAGTAGAGGCAGGTGAAATATTCTGATTTTTTTCCAGATTTTGTGAAGAGGATTTAGGTTCCAGGGTCTCATTAGGCATTGTAATATCTTCGTCTGCTCTGAGAACTCTCTCTTTGGTACTGGTCCCAAAATCATACCTCTGTTTCCTCTCCCTTTGGGAGTATATGTGACTGGCCAAAAATAAGAGGGAGGAATTAAAAGCCAGATCTCCCATGGAAATCCAACCTGTTGGAACAGAACAAGACACCTGTGCCCTCTAGACCAGTGCTTCTCAACCTTGGCAGCTTTCAAATGTGTGGACTTCAATTCCCCATGTTGCTGGGGGATCCTGGGAGTTGAAGTCCATACATCTTAACGTTCCCAAGGTTGAGAAACACTGGTCTAGATGTTTGCACAGCAAAGGACAGCTTGAATCCAGCTGAATGACTTCCTCTGCTTTTCTGCTACTATGTTTAAGTAGCCTAAGTAGCTAAAGTAAAGGTTCAACTCACCTAAGGGGACAAAGGGAGCCCCCTGGATTTTTCTAGGGCATTTAGATGTGTGACTGTCATCACTGGATGTCCAATCATCCAGTGATGCCTCATTAGAAGATAATGCTCACGTCTGAAGGTAAAAAAGAGAAGAACATTGGCTGCCTTGAAACATGGAATCATAGAGTAGGAAAGCCCCATCCGGGCTCCTGGGTCCATCCCTCTGCTCAGTGCAGGGATACCATGAAAATCAAGCTCAGGGAAGCAGAAAAAAATCTTAATGAAAGTGCAGGTTCAGCATCTGGAGGAGAAACATATAGTCAAATATTCTGGAGTTCTTTTTTATTACATATATTTCCAGACAGTTTACTTTTTTTTCCTTCTTCAGTTTTATGTCATATTTATGTGGTTAACTGAGACTGTGTAGCTAGTCAATATTTGTAATATTAAACAATTAATTTAACATGTATTTTGGATTGGTTGACTATTGTGTCATTATCAGTGTTATATACCTATTTAATGAAGTACAAACAGAATTAACATCATTTTTGCATTTATTACCTCAACAATCTTCTTAATTACTTCCTACATTCAAACTGGCTCTAAAATTTTTTGAACAAAAACTGGTTACCTGCAGCCATACATAGTAGCATGATTTTTAAAACAAAAATGAAAAACAGATACAGGACTTCCTACCACTTTCCCCATCCTAAAAAAAGGAGTTACTCAAATCAGTCTTGAAAATATAATATTGTGATGACAAGTAAATGAAGCGCATTTCTAATTAGCTAAAGTCAGAAGCGAAGATGAAATCCCCAAAGGTTAAAATCAATTAGTAATAAGGTAAATTTAGCAACAAGGGAATCCAACGTTTGCTGGAAGAGAATCGGCTTAAACTACTGATTGTCAGGAAACTGGCAAACCATAAAATGGCTTAATCTCATGAGCAACAGTTTGACACCATCCCCAAGGAAGCTTTTCCTCCAAGAAGCTAATTGTGGCACCCTGGGCTCCCCGTTTCCCCATGACAATGATCCTGAGAAGCTGAATTATAGTCCCTGGTTCGTCATCCTGTAAGCTTCATCCCCTGGGATTTCTACCTAGCCTGCTTCATCCTTGGTGATTTTAATTATTGCATTACACAAACAAATGAGGCGCAATAACAATACTTCCCATCAATTTCACTGACACCTTGATGTTAAACCTGAGACATACAGCATTAATCTTGAGTCTGGTTCGAAACATTAATGTGTGAAAATAAAAACAGAACCTCCGCATTATTACCTCTGCTCAATCACTCGAGGTGAACTTGAATTACAGGCTGAGATGGCTGCCACAGACAAATATAATTACGCTTTGAGGACTACGGATGATTGAAAAAAGCATTCTAATACGTGGCTTCCCTTGGCTTTCGTGTGTTTTGTTAATTTCCCAATTGCTCTTGCAGGCGGACTGATTCTTGTTTAGGAAGTAGAGTATGCTTCATCGAGTCATTTCTGCCTGTATTATATAACTTGGGGAAATATCAGTAGCTTTTTGATTGAAAAGATATTGGGTCTAAAGGAGCTGCTTATAACTGAAGCCAAATACAGATTTTTAAAGTTATACTCTACTTTTTTCCCATTCTCCATATTAGCAAGTCTGTCATTTACCATCAGGGGTTGAATAAACAGGAACTGGACTTTGAGTTGCCCTCTGTCTTCCTACAAAAGAAACTCCCAGAATTCCCCTTGCTGGCTGGGGAATTCTGGGAGTTGAAGTCCACACATCTGAAAGCTGCCAAGGTTGAGAAACGCTGTTTTATAGCAACCTGACCAGCACTATCCTCCTTGATGAAACTACTACAGTAAAATAGCATCTTCTCACATCTCCTACAAATGCTAAGTTCTGATTCTTACAAACAAATTGATGAAGCTGATGTTTGGGCTTTTTTTCTACACACAGTTAGCAAGAAAGCATGTCCCTCACAACTTGTTTTTGAATTAAAAAAGAAAAAAAAAGGATGGATTCGGCCTGTCAGATTTAGAAATCAAGAACTGCAAGGACCAGACTGTATAAATAGATCCTTTTCCCCTGACCAGGCTTGGTCTGGGGAAACAATTTTCCTCTTAGTTTTTTCTACTCTGCAATGCTTCCACCAGTTTGCTGAGCACTGTTTCCTTGTTTTCTTTTCTCAGAATTTCAAAATAGAAATTTCTGACTCCCTTGAAGCCGGATGAAATAGGGTGCTGGAAAGGCAACAGAGCTCTGTCTGTAGCCAAGATCATTTTGGCCTATCAGGTATTATAAATGAGGGAGACTTGCTGGTTACGTGCAGCTAGTGGGAATTCAAGTGTAATAAATGTTATTTTCTCTCTCTAGCTGGATTCAGAACACAGTAAGCAAAAATATGAGTTGCTCTTTGTAGCTTAATATGTTACATGAAGCCAGACAGCATGGTTTATGAAGCACAGCTGGTTGTCTGAAACTAGCTAAGAGTGATTTTGTCAATAAAATACAGTAAAGAAACCCTTTGCTTAAGAATAGAACAGAACAGAACAGAACAGAACAGGAATATTGTCCCCACCTGAGGGACCACCTCTCCCTCACGATTTCAACCCGTCCCACCCGATCACACAGAGAGGGCATGCTCCGGACCCCCTTGGCAAAAGAACTCTGACTAGTGGGGTCCAGAAGGCGGCCTTCTCTGCTGTAGCCCCCGCCCTTTGGCACACCTTGCCCCCGGGGGTGAGACAGGCCCCCTCACTCCAGGCCTTTCGGAGGGAATTGAAGACCTGGCTCTGCCATCTGGCCTGGGGTGGGCAGGGGGAGAGGTTGTCAGAAATGGGGTTGGCTAGCCCCCTAGAGGCCTAGTGTGGCTTCCATCGGCCTCTTTGATTTTTTTCTCTTCTTTCCATTTGTGTAGATGTGTTTTTCTTTTTATAAATTTTAATTATGTATTTATTTATTTTAATTGGTGCAAACTGCCCAGAGCCCCCCATTGGAGGGAGATGGGCGGGGACAAATCTGCTAAATAAAAAAATAAATTTCACTATACACTACACACCAAGTGCATAATAAAATGAAATTCCGTCTCAACTGACTCACAATTTCGATCAGGCACTAAATACAATTTAAAATACCATGACAACTATACAATGTACATTTTTACCATCTGGCAGCAGATTACATTTTGCATCCTATAGAAACAGAAAAACATTTAGCGAGCATTCAAAAGTCCAACAGCCTGGGAAACAAAACTGTTACTCAGTCTGGCTGTCCTACATCGAATACAGCGGAACCTCTTCCCAGAGGGTAACAAAGAAAACAGGCCATGATGTGGATGGGAAGTGTCACTGACCATCTTTCAAGCTCCAGACATATGCTAGGTCTTGGATGGGAGTCCAAGAGATCCCAGTTATCTTTTCTGCTGCCCTTACTACCCTCTGCACAGACTTTCTATCTGAGGCACTATAGCCCCCAAACCAGACAGAAATACAATTTGTAAGTACGCTCTCTATGGTGCCTCTATAGAAAGTGAGGAGAATGGGGGACGGAAGATGCACTTTCCTCATCCGGCGCAGAAAATGCAATCGCTGCTGTGCTCGCTTTACCAGGAATGCGGTGTTAAGGGACCAGGTCAGACTCTTCGTTAGCTGCACCCCTAGGAATCTAACACTGCTGACTCCACAGCCATGTTGTTTATGAAGAGTAGAGTGTGACCACACCGGTTCCTCCTAAAATCTATGACAATCTCCTTAGTTTTTTCTACATTTAGAACCAGGCTGTTTTTATACCACCACCCCAAGCCCTTCGATATAACCTGTTGCGTAATAGAGATACATCGCACGCAGGTCTCCGCAATACAGCCTCAGCGGGTGGCAGCAGGCTGAACTTCTTTGGGCCCAGACGCTAAGCAGTCGGGTCTCATTAGCACTTGGATAGGAGACCACAAGGAAAGCGTGGGGCAGCCCACTCCACTTGGAAGTTGAAGATGGATTATGTGCCATCAGGTTGCTTTTGATTCCTAGCAACCACACAGATTTTCTCCAGGACAATCTATTTTTACCAAGAAAACCAAATGGAAGTCGAAGAAGCCAAAGACAAATCACGTCTGTATTTTTTTTTCCGGGGGGGGGGATAAAATATGATGATGTTACCAGGAGTTCAACTCAAATTGAAGGATATAAAACTTCATGGGGAACATGCTCCCAAATTTTAATGTATAGATTCAGAAAATGTAAACAAATTTAAATAAATTCAGACCATGAGATGTGTACACTCAGTCCCTACACTTGGATGTCTGAAATATGCTAAATCTTGATAAGACAAAAGCTCTCTGTACATATTTAGAATCCCTTGGTTACTAATCCAGATTTTATATATATGTATATGAAAAAGGTGGGATGTGATAACGCTAAACTGTTTCTCCAGCTAAATGCTGGTGAGTCTTGCTTAAGCAATCTCACTTATCGGATCAACGCCCCCTCTAATTGTCGCTTCTATACATAATTTCCCCTTCCTGCCGGGTGAAAGGCCATCAATGTCCTGCCGAGGCCGAACTCGACCCCGCCGACCTCCACTTCACCAGCTCCTCTCCCTGCGACCTGGATTTCGACGCCCACCATTTCCCAACCAGCATGATAAATTAAGACCGCCGCGGGCGCTGAGCTCCCCAGCCTGCCCGCTGAAAGGGCAACAGGTTGCCGTCAGAATTCTTAACACCGCCCCGCGCCGCCTCTCGTGTGTTCCCATCATTCCTTGCGGCTTTCGCCAACCTGGAAGAAAGCAAGTTACGTCGGGAGGAAACTGAGGGTTCGAACGCGTTCCATTCATCCCTCCCTGCAACGTCACAATTGAGCCGCCGCTTGGGGGAAGAAAGGGAGGGGCTAGCGTGGGCGGTACTGTAGTTCGGGCACGCAGAGACGCGAATGTTACCAGCGAGCTCCACGGCTCACTTCCCCCTCCCTCGTTGTCAGAAGGAAAGGGCGGGAAATATTTCAAGGGGTGTTTCAGGTCGCTTACTCAGGAATAAAGCTCGGAGAGCCCTCTGGGTCCTAGTGCCCACGCCGAAGATACAAAATGGCGTCCATAAATCCATGTCAACCTAAGGCGATTAAGTTAAGGCGCTGTAGTGACACAGCGCTCATTCAGAACAAAGGTTTGAGGGGGGAAGGAGAGGAACCTAGGCGGCTGCTGGTTCGGGTGCTAAACAGGATTTCTGCATGAATCGGTGATCTTATGCAAGGGAAAAATTCAAAGAGGAACAATAGAGCTACCCGAATCTAGGCTGCAATCGTTCGGACGACCACGAGGTGCCGCCGTGTTTGCAACCACCCAGCCCGAGTGGTCGTGAGGAGCGCCGCACTGTCATTTAGCATAGCATGGATCCGATTTAAGTACTCTGTTCCTCAAAACGAGAGTGGGAAAGGCTTTCTTTTCACACGCGGTTCTGTAGTAGCACCTCGGAATGAATAACCCGGGCATGACTTTTTTTCATTTTTTTTAGTCTAAAGAAAGGTGATGCTGACTTATTTTTCCACCTCTTCAGAGACTCTCAAAAGAACACGAACAGGAAACATCTCAGCCCTATCGCTCTTTTAAATAAATCAGCAGTTAAAAAATAATAACCGTCGTACTGAAGATCCAGCTTAAGTTGCGTTGAGAATTGGTTGAACTGATGGATTATAGTTGATGCATAGCAACCACACAGGTAGAGCTTCTCCAGGGTGACATACTGAGAAGAGACCAAAACGGGGGGACATATTTTAGTAGTAATTTACGTAGTACTGATGCTGACTACATCTGGCTCTAGTCTGAATATTTGGTTCATTCAGCAATAATCTCTGTAATATCTAAACATATAGATAAATGAACATTAGTAATTAACATTATAGGAACCTGGTGGAAAAACAAAAATGGGCAGTACAGGGTGCAATTAAAAAAAAAACACAATACACAATACAGACATAGTATTTTCAGAAATGCTTGTGAGCCTCTTTATCTCTCTGTAGTTTAACGGAATGCATACAAAATTGATGTGGCGGTATTTGGGAAAGCAGCTCTAGGCCAACAGATCCCTGAATTGTAATGTATGCAAGGCAGTAGGCTATTTTAGGTCAGTCTTGGGATTAATAGGTGCATAAACAATCCTAAGCAAAAATATTAGAAAAAAATATATATATTTTAAAAAGTGTGCTTGATAGTTCCCTCCTTTGACCGCTTCACGTATTATAGAGAAATTATTTAAAATAAAGATTACTTCAAAATAAAGATCATGTTCAGCAAAAATGGGAATAGTTATTTCATCATGTCCCAATATTTTAGAACAATTATATTTTTATTCCAATTTTGTTTTCTCTTATTAATTATTTTAAAATGATGTACTTTGTCAGTGAAACTAAAGAATCTTGTAGCACCTGGAATAATAAATTGCACTTTCTACATTTCACATCCCTTTGCCTTAAGCGTTTAAAGTCCCCCAGGCACCATGTATTTCTATGTGTTTGTGTTTTAAGAGACATGATTGTTCTCAAATTGGCTTCTCATCCATGAATATTTGCTAGTCCTGAAGAATCTGTACGGCTCTTGCTTTTGGTGAAACAAACCAAGATCTGCCTCCTCTGGAACATGCAGTTCCCTTAGTTGAGGTCAGACACCAAGTTCGCAAACACACACTTTTATTTTGTCCAGCAGATGTCACCATTCTCCTGGCTACATCACTTATTGGATTTATACCAATAATTTCTTGGTTACAGTCCCCTTATGTAATTCCTCTTGTGTTCCAACTAACTATAAAATCAAAACATACCTATTCTGGATCTTCTGATTCTCAAGCAGAAAGCCTGCACAATTGTTAGTCTCCATCCAAGTGGTGGAATTATCCAAAGTAGTATCAGTCCTAGGCTGGTCTCTGTCCCTCCTGCCTATTCCCTTTGTCCTTAGGGATCCACTAGGGAAGGTGGATCTGGGTCCTGGGTTGTAGAAGTACAAATTGGTTCTTGCATACTTCCTGAGAGGAAGGTAAGTCCCTTACTAGAAAGAGAGTACTCTCACAGTCTTCTGAGGGCTTTTGAAAACCTGGAAATACCTTCACTTAGATTGGTACAACTTCTGATTGCACTAGCCTTCTGAAAAAAATGAAAAGCAGAACATCTGTGAATATTTGCTAATGATGAAGAAACAGGAGACTCTTGGTTTTTGGTGTCACAAACTAAACACTCTTCCCTGGAACCTCCAGTTAGCTTAGTTGATGGCAGGCATGAAGTTTAGGAATCTGCACTTCTGTTTATCAAATTTCCTTTCAAAAGAATGCAAAAGCCCTAAAATACGACTTGAGAAATCCTGTCCACCCCTTTTCCTTACTAGACCACTGCTTTGAACAAAGGGCATTCCCAGACATAAACAGGCCATAATCTACATGGTGCCACATCTCAGTCTCACTTCCCTATGACTCAGTCTTATCCTTAGCAATTCCTGAAAGAGTCACCTGGGGGTCACAGAATCAGGCCACTGAAATTATTGATTGAGCTATTTGAATATCCTCTCCCTCTGCTGCTCTAGGCAAAAATGGTGGCTAGTTTATGTCATGTGAACACAGCCTAAAGGTTACCCGCTATGTGTCCATCTGGAATGAGTTGGTAAAATATTCTCTGCAAGTTCCTAATAGATGTATTTAAGTTTATTTTTAAGCAACTGTTTCCAATTTTTGGTTCCTTCTTTCTTTAATACATTTATTAGATTAAAAATCAGCTGATTCAGCTATGAACCATATATATGATTCATATATATAATATATATGGTGTGCAGACATCCAGTTGACCTCCTGATTAGTGTTTCTCAACCTTAGCAAGTTTACAACATGTGGACTTCAACTCCCAGAATTCCCTAGCTAGCATGGGTGGCTGGGAAATTCTGGGAGTTGAAATCCACACCTCTTAAAGTTGCCAAGGCTGAGAAACACTGCTCTACATGATAGGAAAGAGATACAGAAAACTAATTTTTTGCTAATGGTTGTCCAGCCCAGATATGGTAGCCTTTGCTTCCTCTAAGGCTGTGTTCATACAATGTTAAACCGTAAATTACCCAAGCAGTTCATGTTAGTTTAGTGCAGTGTTGTCCAAACTTGGCCACTTTAAGATGAGTGGACTTCAACTCCCAGAATTCTGGGAGTTGAAGTCCACTCATCTTAAAGTGGCCAAGTTTGGACAACACTGGTTTAGTGTGTTGTGTAAACCTATTCTATTCACTTTTGTCTGGAGCAAGAAAATTACGTCTGCTGGGTCAACCATGGTTCAGTGAACTATAGGTAAATGAATGTAGCCAACAGATGCAAGCCGTAGATACTTGATTGTTTGGTATGTATCTCATGACTGTGTTTTCTGCATTTGTATTACAGGACAAAGGGAGTTAACAGATGGTTCTACTCTGAAGGGTCGCAGATATAACATACGAGAACAATATACACATTGACATATGTGTATACGCATATACGTATACACTCTTTATACATTGATACAAATAAAATGAAGTTCTTGCTTGGGTTGATCTGAATGACTAGGTTGCCTCTGCACAAGTACAGGACACTCATAATTTCTTGAGGGTGGGAAAATATATTGACACCCCAGCCCATCAGGAAGGCAATTTCTGTCCACCTTTCCTGCTATGCCTTGAACGTAGCATTTTTCAACGTGTGCCAACTTGGAAACTGCACACACAACAGTTCGCCTGCTGCACTTCATTTCATTGTGGGCAATTCCTTCACTCCAATTGGCTATTTTGTGCAGTGGCAGAAATGTTCCTCCCCTCCAATCACCGGTTGCTCTGTGCTGTCCTCCGCAACCATTTTACAGTGGTACCTCGGTTCACGAACTTAATTCGTTCCATGATTCTGGTCGCAAACCAAATTGGTCACGAACCAAATCAAATTTCCCCATAAGGTTCAATGTAAATAAGGTTAATCTGTTCTGACCCCTACGAATGTGGTCGCCAACCAAATTGGTCGCCAACCGAATCAAATTTCCCCATAAGGTTCAACATAAATAACGTTAATCCGTTCTGAACCATATGTATTTTTTTTTAACCACAAAAATATGAAACAAAGTACAATACAGTACAGTATGAAGAGAGAGAACACTAACCTTGCTTGAGGTGACACCAAAAAGCTTCACAGCAAGTGTCTGTCTGCAACTGCGATCTCGCCTAGAGGAAGCCACGACCACGTGTCAGAGCAGGGGAGATGGCCACGAGTTGTGTTCGTCACCCAATGCGGAGTTCGCGAATGGAAGCAAAAATTTGCAAACGCTGTTGTTCGCAAACTGAATTGTTCGTGAACAGAAGTGTTCATGAACCGAGGTATTACTGTATTCTAGGCTGCCTGGCCACTTTCAAAGGAAACTTCTGTTTTTTTTCTTCAGCTTACTGATGGATCAATGAAATGTTGGATCTTTTCTTTCTTTTCTTCTCTGTTGGCAAGCTTACCACTAGAAACATGGAAAGGGGGCAGGTGGTGGTTCTGTTTCTTTTAAAAGAATATGCAACTCTTTGGGCCTTCTTCACACAGTGAAATTGACAAGAGTTCTGTCAGTTTCTCTTTCCTGCCTAAGTGACAGCAGAATGGTACATTGGCGGTGTTCCCTCCCTCCCTCCCTTTCCCCAAACCTATCCGCTAGTAGATGAGAAAGTGTCAAGTATGGGGAGGGGTCAATAAAAGGGGGCTTAAATAAAAAGTCTTCAATGGAACAGGGATCAGTGGAATAGGGGATCCACCAATCAGGGGTTGCGGTAAGCATGGTCTGAACAGAACACTAGGCCAGCACTGGGGCCAAACAGGAGGAAGCGGTTGAAATCTGAAAAGGGATTGTGTAACTGGCTCCATTTCCAGACAGTTTAAGAGTTAAGCAGTTTTAAGCTGCAGTGTGAAAAAGCCCTGGGCCTTAACAATCAGGCCCAGTGAGATGCACCTTTGCTTGATGCATTTAATATCCCCCCCTTTAGTGTGGCCAGCTGTAGCAGCAGGCTTCTGTTTAGTTCTCACCTTTCTCATACACTGCTTCAAAAGGACGAGGAGGAAAATGGAGCGTGCAACATCACCTGGGAACCGGTGAATTCCGTGGCAGGGAGTTACTTGAATCTAGCCTGATGCTGAAGAATTCTGCAACTGAGAAAAAGGTTCCAGTTAGTGACCAGCCCCTTTCTGCTTTCTGCTTCTATTCAAACAATGTTCATTTGCAATACATTACTTGGGGGGAAGTCCCACAGAATTTAGTGAACTGAATAGACATTTATAGGCTTACACTGGTAATTTGCTACAGTTGACAGCATCTACAGGCTGGAGACAGAGGTTGGGAAGAAAGGCGATGTCACGCGGTAAGAGATGAAGGCAACGCTTCTTAAATTACATTGCTTTCTAACTGTTCACAATTCACTGACAAGCCTATTGTTTCTTTTTTAAAAATCAAAGCAGATTTAAATGGAGCTGGGAAGGGTTGAGAAAAGATGGTAAACCTTGCTGTCATATTTAATTACATACCACTCTGCTGCTTTATTAGGAGAGAAAGAACATAGAATGGCTAGAGTAAAATATAAAATGTAAAAGTGGAGCATAAAAATGAGATTATGGAAAAAACACCTACAGACTAATAATAGTATTAAGATTGCTGTAAGTACGGAGGTCACCTTCCCTAGCCTTAAAAATTTAAAAACTTCCCTAGCCTTAAAAACTTTTTTAAAAAGCTGTGAAAAGGAATGAAGAAAAAAATGTCAAGGGATGAAGATAGCATAGATTTTTTTATTACAGTTGTATCTTGCCTTTTCACTAAAAGGGGAGCTCAGGAAGGCTAATAATAAAATAGACAATATATATAGTTGTATTTCAAACACATCAGTGAAGAACATCAATGAAAAATGCATCCATTAAAATATATGTAATACAAAATAAAGAAACAACACTGCTCCCAGATTAAAAGCAACTTCGTCAAATGGAACAAAGCAAACAAACAAAAGAACAAAGGACATTTGTGGCACTTAATCAATTTTATTATCACATAAGCTTTTGTGGATCGCATCCATCAGATGAATGGAGTAAATTCCTATGAGAGGGATTTGATAAGTACAGTGGTACCTCAGGTCACGAATGCTTCTGTTCACGACCAATTCGGGTCATGAACAGCACTGTTCGCAAAATTTTGCTTCCGTCCGCGAACGCCGCATCCGGTGACGAACAGGATCCGTGGCCATTTTCCCTCCCGTGACATGTGGTCGTGGCTTCCTGTAGGGAGCGGGACTCTCCCTCCAAACAATAACCGCCTCCCCACCCGCCTTCCTGTCCTCCACGCCAGAAGTCGCCTCGACCAAGGTTAGCGTCTCTCTCTTCGTACTGTACTGTACTGTACTTTGTGTCATATGTTTGTGGTTTAAAAAAAAATACATATGGTTCAGAACGGATTAACCGTAATTACATTGAACCTTATGGGAAAATTTGATTCGGGTCGCGACCAATTCGGGTTGCGACCACAGTCGCAGAACGAATTAAGTTCGTGACCCGAGGTACCACTGTATAGTCAGTTTAAAACCACAATATCTCTTTGAGTTCAGATGTCTTTGCCTGCTGATAGAACAAAGAAATGAAACTTTGGCAGGGAGGTCCAGCCTCTGCATCTACTGTGAAAAGCTGCTCTTGCCCTCCAACCAGATGTACTTCTGATGGTGCTGGGACAAAGAGAAGCTCCTTTTCCAAGTATCTTAACACCCAAGCAGGCTCCTTTTGAAGCATGGGACCTTTTAAAAAGCCTTAGAGGCACAATGGAAAAGTGGGGAACAGTGTGGTCCCAGGCACTTACCATCTAGACCAGCAGAACAGCTTTAGCAAACCATTTTGCCTCATACATGATTCTGGAAGACTGCATGTTGATTTCCAATACAGGTAGGGCTCATTTGGCAACCACAATTGGGACCAGCTACTTGGTCGTTAAGCAAAGCGGTCGCTAAATGAAACCGCAACTGAGATTATGATCTTATTTCAGCTTTCCTTTGCTTTACAGACCTGCAAAGGTCATAAATGGAAAGATGGGTTGCAAAGTTACTTTTTCATCACCATCGTAACTGCAAATGGTCACTAAACGAGGCAGTTGCTAAATGAGGACTACCTGTATCTTGAAGCCAGAAACAAGAACCATGCAAACAATATCCAATAAATATGTGGCCTAGGGACTCTTGCACTAGGCTCTGTGCATACCTGTGTATAATATTATGCATTATTTCACCTAAACATAGCAGAGGTGTTCAGCTGAAGACAGTGTGGGGAACTCTGCAATATATAGAATATTAAGAACAGAGCTTGAAAAATTTGCTAATAGTTATAAGTAAGGTATCTGCATATACATTAAATCAGGATTCAATCCCATGCTGCAAAAAACAGGTAAGGAAGAAAAAAGATGCTTGGGAACATGTGGCTGCTTCCCATTCATATTATTCTTTAGTAAAATTCTGTGGGCTTAAGTCTTTCTGGGCACTTGGAGAACAGGGAAGGCAGATGTGCTCAAGCAGCGAGATTGGGTAGGATCAAGTAGATAAGCCTTAAATGCAATACCTTTTCTCAATCAAACATTAAAAACTGAAATGTGATTAGATTTTCAGAGCCACACACCGAGTGTTGATATGTAGCAATTTTGAGGTTTGCATAAAGATCTGTGGCTGAAATCACAATCAGGTAGGTTCATTCTTCTTTACTAAAATCATAACTAACATTGAAATATTTGAATTGCGTTAACAAAGCATTTGCCAGCTGTTGATGGAAAAGATTAAGATGAGTTACAGAAGTTTACAGAAGTGCAGTACTTTAGTGTATCTGGTTTGGTTGCTTGCTGCTCAGGGCTAGCAGAGCGAGGCTGCAGAAGTCCAGACATAAGTCTTTTCTTCCCTCTTTGCTGCCAGCTATTGGTGGCCTGCATTTCGGACACCTAGGTCTGGCAGCCATGTCACTGCTGGAACAAGTTGCTGCTATCTCCTGCAGGAGCTGTATAGCTCTTACTGATTTTTCAAACTCTGGATTATGCAAGGATTGCCTGCATTCTTGGATTGACTCATTTTTGATTACATGCCATCAAGCCGTTTTCGACTCTTAGTGACTACATAGATAGATTTTTGTCCATGATGGTCTGTCCCTAACCTGGCCCTTCAGTTCTACCAACAGTGCACTTGTTGGCATTGTAACTGAGTCCATCCACCTTGCTGCTGGTCAGCCTCTTCTCTTTCCTTCCACCTTTCCCAGCACTAGAGCCTTCTCCAGAGAGCTGGGTCTTTGCATAATATGTCCAAAATAGGATAATTTGAGCCGGGTTGTATATGCCTTGAGTGAGGATGCTGGGTTGAATTCTAGGATTAGCTTTATGTAAAACCAAGGTTTATAATTTCTATTTGCATATCGATGTTAGGAGAAAATGGGGACGTTTTGGATTTAGGGATCTTTATGGCTTTGTTGTTGTTGTAGCTGATCTCTCGCTGATGCCCTATTTTTGTTCATCTAAATAAATACTCTTATTTGCCCATCACTTGGGTGCAAAGGGAGGGGCAATGCAACTACCCAGACATCCAATTCTGGTCCCAAATTGGCCTAGATGGAGTCTGAATCCAGAACTTAATTTAAAGAAGAGTCTCTTGGTCTTATGACCACTCGTTCAGCGACCATTCAAAATTACAATGGTGCTGAATGAGGGGGACTTAAGACTGGTCTGCAAAGTTGCAGCCATTGCAGCGTCCCTGTGGTCACATGACCATCGTTTGTGACCTTCCCTGCCGGCTTTCCATAAGCAAAATTAGTGGGGAAGCCAGCAGGGAAGGTTACAAGTTGCTCCCATAAATCACTCCTGCTTTTTCTCCCAAGAAGCTCCACTATGAAATCTCAGGGAACTCATACTCTGTAGCACCCATCCCACCTGCGCTCCTTACCTGGGACGGCTGCCTCTTCCCACTTAATGACCCGCAGAGTCCTGGGCTTACAACGGCATCCAGGACTGCTGTGATTGCCTTCGCTCAGCGATGCGGTCACGTGCCATTGTGGTTTATGACTGCATTGCTTAGTGACAGCAATCCTGATTCCAACTGCTGTTGTAACCCAAGGACTATCTATATCTATTCCTAATCCTCACTCATGCAGGTAAAACAAAGCAAAAAGCAAGACAGAAAAGAAATGCACTCATAGTCAACCATATACTTTCTGTAGAGCGTGGATCAACTAATTAATTTTAATGGCAGAATTAAGTTCGTAATTTCTACTGAACATATTACATGGGAAAAGAGCAGAATTTGATGAGTTTTCTGTTGTACATATTAGGGCTGCTATATCTGAAATGCAAAACCTCAAATGGGCACTGGATGGCAGCAAAGGCTTGCAACATGCTGCCATCTAGTGGTTGTTGAAATGTTCCTAGTCCAGATATTGTGATCTTAATGAAGTGCTTTGTCAAAGTTTGTTTAGAAGTTTCAGACACAGGATCATTTAAGAAGTGATTGTGGGCATATGTGCTGGGCTGGACCAGAGACCATCTGCTCTTTTTTCCTACCCTAAATGTTCACCACAGTTAGCACCTCATCTTTCCACTCCTCCTTAGATAACATCCCACATTTTGCAGCTCAGAGAAAGAGAACTACAGCAAACAATTGGCTCTGCAGTGCACTGTGGACTTAAAAACTTTAAAATTGAATGGCACCAACTGCTACAGTAGGAAAACATTGAATCAAGACAAAGTATGATGTCATTGTTCCAATCAAGTTAAGAGATACACCTCAGATGATTCTATAACTCTTAGTGAGGACATTTCCACATTGTCACTGCTTCTTCATCCTAACCCCTCAACTGCAAATTGAGGATGATCTGAAATTGTCTTCAAACCTGCCAACTTTGAAATGCTGAGAACAAGGTGCAAAAAACCCTGCACTGACCAAAGCTGCTGCAGATTCTACAATAGAAATGTGTACACATACAGTATACGCACCCAGCTGTTCCTTCGAGGGAGTGCAGAAAAAGCATTAATCAATCCTTCATTTTGAAAAACCTGTAGCCCAGGAGATGGGCATGGGATGAGACCCTAACTACTAATGGGGAAGCAAGCTCTACTGAGCTGCAACATTTTGTTTTTAAGGCTAGTTTAAAGGCCAGAAATTAATCAGCTTATTTCTCAAACATTACTCAGGATCTTGCAAGATCTCAGAGGACCAGAGCTGCTTTTGAACTGGTGCAGAATCCTTGCGTAAAAGCAGCTGGAGTTTAGAGGTATATCTCCACCATGATCATGACCACAACAATTTTGAATACTTGGCCTAATGATCTGACTTACACATTATGGTGGCTAAAATAATTTATTCATTATTAATTTTATGATCTTTATCCCAGTTGAGTCCAAAAACTATTGATGCTCTCAATCAAAATTAAAACATTTTAGATCCAATGCATTTTGGTGGAGATATTTAAGCACATGCTTAACTCCATCCCCTTTTACTCAATAGGATATTAAGGTATCTACTTAACAAGGCTCAGAAGTACTTTGTTGCAACTGATGTTTGGTCTTTGAAATAAAGGCAAAGGTTTTTTAAATCCAATAGACAGAAAATGCTCCAATCTTCAAGCACCCTTAAAGAAACAGAGGCTCAAGGTATTGTAGCAGAAGAGCTGTGTTAGTCTATGGTGGCCAAAAATCAGCAGAAGTCTAGTAACACCTTTTCTGACTAACAAATTTTATTAAAAGGCATTAGCTTTTGGGAGCAACAGCTTACTTCATCAGAAGCATACAGGGACTAGACTTTTTTTACAGTGTTATACATCTTAAATTGTGCTCAGTGTGATACAGGTCGTCCTCGATTTATGACCATTCATTTAGTGGTTATTTGAAGTTACAACGGCACTGACAAAAGTGACTTATGACTGATCCTCACATTTACGACCATTGCAGCATCCCCACGGTCATGTGATCATGATTAGGGCACTTGGCAACTATCATGATGACGGTTGCAGCATCCTGCAGTCACGTAATTGCCATTTGCAACCTTCCTAGCCAGCTTCTGACAAGCAAAGTCAATGAGGAAGCTAGCAGGGAAGGTTGCAAATCACGGTCACATGATGCCTCACTTAACAACTGCATCACTTAATGATGAATTTTCCAGTCCCTATTGTGGTCATAAGTCAAAGACTACCTGTAATAAAATACCAACTATTTTTAATAGATTTTTATGGGGGGGATATCTTGCATTTTCTGGAGAATCTGAAATTCAGCAGAAAAACTAGTTTGTCATTAGAGATATTTCAACAACAATGCAGCATTGTAAGTGTAGAGCAGGGGTTCCTAAACTTTTTGCCTTCATACCTCCCTTTGGTGTAATCTTAATGTACACATCTCCCCTAAAAATCCAAACACCAAAATGAATACAAATGAACAATGAAAACAATACAATGAAACTTTGGATTTATTGTGACAATGTACAACTAAAAGGTTCTTCACACCTCCCTTGGACTCTGTCTGCACCTCCCCAAGGGAGGTACACCTCACAGTTTGGGAAACCCTGGTGTAGAGGCATCCTTGCATTTTGCTTTTCTGACAGCTTGTTCCAAAAGCAAGAAGCCTCACTTGGGTAACTCCAGATAAAGAAAGGAATTAAGAGAGAGAAGATGCTTTTGACTCAAGCTTGACAGCTTCCGTAAGATCATGGACACGGACACACAATTTTCCTGACCGCAACAGACTTCTTTTACAGAACCTACCAATGTTGGGATATATGTCTGGAGGACTCATTCAGCATGGAAACATCCGGGGCAAGGCCATCAGATGCAAACCCTATTCTTCCCAGCTTCTGTTTCTTCCTATTTGAACACCCGCACAGATTTGTTCCAGTTTAGACATGGCTTTTATTCATTCCTTCCTTCCGTCTCTTTGGATAGAAAACATACCTTCTTGGTCTTCTCCTGGCTTGTATTAATTGGAGGTTTTCAACCTATGCCTTCACTGCATTCTGTTTTTGATCATTCCTTTCCTTGAGTCAGTCTGATGTTGGTTAGTTTCACATACCATGGTAAGTCATGGTTTGTCCTATCCATGATTTGTGGAATAAATCAGAGTGTCTGGATTCCTACAACATGCTAAGCTGAAACCAAGCAACTACACTGTGGACTAGCAAATTGTATGAATCCCATCAATGTTGTAGAATAAGTGGCTGGTTGATGACAAGATAGGAGTTGTTTTAAATTGGATAGACAAAAGGGATTCTGATAGGAAAGAAAAGGTATGTGTGGCAAATTTTTATCTTTGAAAGCCTATTATTTGCATCCTGACTTTTATTCCTCAAGTCCAGGTTCTCAGCCACCCTGCTTCATTCTTCTGATACCTGTTCAGCCACTTTCATACTGTATCTTCTAATATGTGAGCTTCTGGCCCTGGACTTCCCATTTTGCTCCACTGTCTCTTGCCAATCTTGATTTGTTTTGCTGATCGGACCTGTTTTTGGCATGAGCTGGGTCACACATTTTAAGTATTACCCTGAGTTTCTGTGCTCCTGGGCCTAATTGTGCAATGAAGCCTGTTCAGTCCTGAGCTGGCTCTTGCCAAGTCTCCCTGTGCTTTGCTTCCTTGTGAAAGGGGCTCAACTACAGGGAAAGAATTTCAATCTATTCTTGGCATCTCAGTGTTATTTTCTTCTTATATCAAGCCCACAATCAAATATTTGTTGAGTGCACAGTGTGCTCAGTGAAGGTTACATAATTAAGCAAATAGATGTCCTTTTCGTGTGGCCAGAGCTACATTCTTTGGATCGTTTCTTCCAATGAAAACATCAAAAAAGCATTACATGCATAGAATCTCATAGGGGTTATTTTATTGCAAAGTAAATAGTACAATAGAAGAAATCAACAATGTAACATTGTTGTATAACAAAGTAATTAAAAAGTAATTAAGTTTGGTTTTATTCTATTTTTACTGTATTATTATATTGTTTTTATTGCATTTTAATTAATATTTATTGTTGTTTTATTGTGAACCGCCCAGAGTCACTTTTTCATGAGATGGGCAGTATCTAAATTTGAAATATAAATAAAATAAAAATAAATAAATTAATTAAAGTCTACATTTTACTGGATAATTTTTAATCCAGTTTCTAAAATTGAACAAAGGCAAGGAGATATCTGGGCCAGGTGTTGCACAACTGGAGCATCTCTTTAAAAATCCCTTTCTTCCAAGGTGTATATCCTGCCCTAAACAAGCTGAGATTTCAGCCAAAAATTGAAATGTGCCTCACTCAGTGACAGCTCAAGCTCTATCCCTTGTGTACTTGTGCGTGGCATAATAAAAGGGGCATGGTTTGCATTGCAGTCACATCTGAGCTACTTTCTTGTCATGGAAGTTTAATGTCAATTTTACAAGCTAGGTCTTGCCTAAAAGAGAACTGGTATTAAACACACCTTAATATAACACTTAAGGGCCACTGTTTTCTGGACAGATAATTCAAGCTAGTCTCAGACTCTGCCTTCATGATTGAAATCTATTAATTAGGCTTATCAGATCTAGGCTGCAAATGGAGTGGTCATCTGATTTTTGCAACCCAGATCTAGTAGCCCTAAATTCATGAAATTGGCTTATTCTTGTCCCATACCCTTGTTTTTCCATACCCCTGCTAGCAAATAAGGTGATAAGATAGCAATCATGGCAATTTCCCACCTTTGTGGGAGACAGACAAGCACAAATTCTGCCAATAGCTTTGGGAAAGAAAACCACACCAAATGGGATTATAAAATATAACCCTGCTGCAGTATAGATTTTGAAAGCTATTTGAAAAGTAGGCAGTCAACTGCTAAAGGTGCTGTAGCATATAGGGTGATTCGATCTGGGTTGCAAAAATCTGGTAACCCCTAAATGGCACAAGAAATATGCAGAAGATGGTAACTCTCTGTAGCCATCTAGTGGGTCTCTTGATTTTTGCAACCCAGATCTGATGGCTCTAGTACTGCAGACAAAACTTAAATGGCTGGTTCCCATATGCACAATCATCGGTAGCTGTCTCTAACAAATAGCAAGGAAAAAAAAGTTTTATTTCCACTTGCAGCAATGTAGAACTTGCAAGCAATCTGCTTTCCCATTGGTAGGTACATACCTTGCCCTGCTCTTGGGCTTCAGCAGATGGATCATTTTGTTAAAGGGGAAAGGAGTGTCGATGGCATTACGGATCTGTCTTCACAGCAACTGTTCAGATTTGTTTTTCATTTGGTCTACTACAGTTTTTTTCAAACTTGGCAACTTTAAAATGTGTGGACTTTTTAAATGCTGGCTGGGGAGTTCTGGGAGTTGAAGTCCACACATCTTAAAGTTGCCAAGTTTGAAAAACACTGCTCTCCTAGATCTTGGCTGCAAAAATTCGAACCATCCCTAGATGCAGCAAAGAGGCCCAGAAGATTATGAGCACTAAGTCCTCAAGATTTTGCTGCATTTGCTCTCTGCTGCCCCTCCTAGTCCTCTGGAGTTTTGTACCCTAATTCTGCTCACCTTACAGTATTTGAATACCATGAGATAAATGCACACTACCCTGCTGATGCCACTTTAAAATGCAACTATTGGCACTCTCTCCCCACTCTGCATTCCAGGACCCAGACATTCAAAAAACCCAAACCCTCAGGCAATAGCCTGGGGCTTTCCAATTGGCTTGTCCCCCACCAGTGAAAAAGGAGAAACAGAACTTTAATCAAATTCATCCCAGCTCTTTTGCTGGGGCTACTCTGAAACTGATATCAATTCTCCATTATTATTATTATTATTATTATTATTATTACAGCAGGGGATAGGTAACTGCAAACTGTCTTATGGATGTTGTGTGTATTGTATGTGTATACAAGCACTAGCAACTCTTTCTTTTCCTTTTGTATGGGGTGAGATGGGGACAATTTGTCCTATCCCAGGATTTGCTCACAACCTTCAGCATCTTATTCATAATGTTTGCCTTGTAGGAATTATTTTGGGGCTGTACAGCAACCTGGATTCCAAGGGGAAAACGTGATTCAGAGCATAGAGTGACTCCCCTGACAGCTCCTGAAAGAGGCTACATGCAAACCCAAGGAAAAGACCCACTAGATTTAAGAAGATGCTGACTGGTATAACAATCACATTTTCCCTTGGAAACGGGAACACTACATAGTCCTATTCTTTGCAATACTGTATATCTCCCTCACTCCTGCACTCCAGTCGCCCAGCACAACATACAGTCATGGCAGCAGCAAATGGAAAAATGCCTGGATGCGAAATGGGCTTCAAAGCTATCCAGATATGTGGCTGCCATGCCCAATCGGTGTGACATACGTAAAAAAGGGGGCAGGGCTTGGATCACATGGTCAGGGCAGCCAACTTTCACCTTTCCTGCAGACACCTCTGGGGCTACCCTTTTATTGCATGGCTGTTTTTGTGGGTTGCATTTCTTCACATGGCCGGGTAATACATACAACATATTCTGGAAATGTGCATTGGCAGAGGAAGCTACCAATTTATTTTATTTTATTTTACTCTAGTGTGCATTGTATGTGAGGAGAGGAGGAGAGATGTAACAGGATTCCTGTTGCTCCAGGACCTGCGCTAGCTTGGAACAGAGCCCTGGCTGAGTGACATTTTCACAGTCTCCTATGGGTCAGCTAGAGAAGATGCCCTGATTGGTTCATTCTGTTTCCTGTTCTCTGTGTTTCTGAAGAGAATTGCAAAAATGTTTTCAAATAATTTTATGGCTTTTAGTGTGCTGAACTGGTGATCCAGTCCTCAAATGCTCTGAACTATAACTGTAGAATAATTTGCAGCACAGACTGTAATACCTGCCAGCTCTACTCTACATTTCAAGCTGCTGTTAGAAGCATAGGAATGGGGGAGTAGTAAAAGTAAATTGGCTTCAGTGATGATTTTAAAGATTCTCATGATATAAATTTTCCCCAGAAATGATAATTGGAAAATGCCAATGGTGGTTTGGAGACGGAAATAAAAGTAAAGGGAGACGAAGGAATATTCCAAAGTAAAAGGAGGCTAGGAATTGCCTCAGGAGAATAATGTGGTTTTTGTTTGATTTATGAAAACAAGAAAAAAGAACAAGCTTCTGAAGAAATTTATAGAAACTGAACAAAGCAAATAATTTTCTCTGTGTTGTTGCAGGAAAATTTTTGCATTTCACACTGATTAGATTCATACAAACTGAGATCTGCTTGTTTGTGATTTGGCATGTTGAATGAACACTGTCATACATGATGATTAAATGACCCTAACTTACTGCGATGTATGAACAGAGCTGAAGAGCGGGATAGTATTTGCCAGTCATACAATGTACCTTGGCAGACAATGGGCTCACACATACTCCAAGCCACAATTTGATTTCTCTGATGTTGGCTTGGTATATTCAGCAAAGCAACGTTAAGCAAACCCTAATTTAATCCTACATGTGAACCCAACCACTGTCCAAATTTCTGGACAGTTTGTATTTCATAAAGGTAAGCAAATATTAGTGCATTTGTTGTTGCATCATATAATTTTGCTGTAGCCAGTTTGGTGTTGTGGTGAAGGCGCCAAGCTAGAAACTGGGAGGCCATGAGTTCTAGTTCCGCCTTAGGCACGAAGCCGGCTGGGTGACCTTGGGCCAGTCACTTTCTCTCAGCCCTAGGAAGGAGGCAATGGCAAACCACTTCTGAAAAATCTTGCCAGGAAAACTGCAGGGACTAGTCCAGGCAGTTGCCAGCAGTCAACACTGACCCAAAGGCACACAATAAAATAAGCATGTAATTTTAACTGCTGTATTTGCCATTGCTGTTAAGTATTTGTACAGTGGTACCTCGGTTCACGAACTTAATTCGTTCCGCGACTCTGGTCGCGAACCGAATTGGTCGTGAACCGAATCAAATTTTCCCATAAGGTTCAATGTAAATACGGTTAATCCGTTCTGACCCCGAATTTGGTTGCCAACCGATTTCTGGTCACGACCCGAGTCAAATTTCCCCATAAGGTTCAATGTAAATACGGTTAATCCGTTCTGAACCATGTTTTTTTTTTTAAAACCGCAAAAATATGACACAAAGTACAGTACGAAGAGAGAGAAAGCTAACCTTGCTCCACGCGACTTCTGGCGTGGAGGACAGGAAGGCAGGTGGGGAGGCGGTTACTGCTTGGAGGGAGAGTCCCCCTCCCTACAGGAAGCCACGACCACGTGTCACGGGAGGGAAAATGGCCGCGGATCCTGTTCGTAACCCGATCCGGCGTTTGCGAACGGAGGCAAATTTTTGCGACCGGAGCTGCTTGTGAACCGAATTGTTCGTGAACAGAAGCGTTCGTGAACCGAGGTACCACTGTAATATGTAGTGGCTATATTTGCGATAGCAGTAGACTCTGGACCCCTAGTGCGACGCCTGTGGTGCTAACATACCCAGCAAATCCTCCCTTTATGTCAGTCAGGAGTTACCTCCTGTTTTCTGTTCTTCAGATGTCTTAGCCTCCACACCTTGGAAAACCTCGCAACCCAAAGGTGCACTGATCCCTTTGACGTACCTGAAGGCCGCAAAAACAATTTTATTCAGAGAGGCTTTTGATGCTTAATAGTGATTGGACAGCATTGTGGGGAGGGGGGAGTTATTTTACACTGCCTTGAGGGTGGGTTTAATGATGTTTTGGTGTATGAGTTGCTTTTATGTTAGGTTTTCATACACTGCCTGCTATGCAGGAAGCTTCGTTTACAAATAAACAAAATGGACGATAGCATCCTGCAGAGCAGAGGCAGCCGTGGGGGGTGGGGAGGGAGCAAAAAGTCAAGATGGGATCACGACTGCCCCACTGCAGCTCCGCCCCTTTTTCACTGAGTGGCATTGCATCCGTCTTGACTTTTTTGACCTCTGCTGCAGGGCATGATCTCAATTTCCAAGAGTTTCTCCGCCCCTTTCATAGATCTTTGGGCCACTCTTGAAAAATAAATTTGGAGGCTGGCTGCGTTCCCGCGCTTTGTTTGGCAGGGGGGCTCCCCCCTGCCTCTCACCCCAAAAAGTGAGGTCAGCCGAGATGGCGGAGAGCCGCGTGAATTCACCTCCTGGGAAGCGAGCGGTTTGTGAGCGGCCACGCTACGCTGTTCATTTTCTCAAGAGGGCTCGCAACGTGTTTCCATGAGGCTCTGGCACCTGTGGGTCCTGCGGCTGGCATTCTGATGCACTGCAGAGGGAAAATACAGTCAAATGCTAAATGTTGTAATTATAGCTATCCATCATAGTTTTTAGTTAAAAAAAAAGGCCAGCACTTACAGATTTGAAAAAGACCCAACAATCATGCATCTCCCGCCCGCCGCCGCCCGCCGCCGCCGCCGCCGCCGCCGCCTCCTCCTCCTCCGCTCCGCTCTGGAAGGAAGCTGTGCCTTTAAATCTCCTGCAAACTGAGAAAAACAAGCTGTGATTTATATAAGCTGGGCAATCATGTGATTTGTAGGAAAGCGCGCTCTGCCCCCTCCCGGATCCCGATCCCCACGCTGGCCTCCCACTGGAACGCCACGGAGTTCCAAGGAGGAGGCAGCGGCGGTGGGGCCTGATTAGGGGGCGGAGAGGAAGGGAAGGGAAGGGAAGGGAAGGGAAGGGAAGGGGCGGGGGAGGGGGGAAGCTTCATTCAGAAAGAGGGAGAGCTAGGAAGACAGGAGCAAGGCGGGGAGAGGGCAGGGCAGCGCAGCGCAGCGGGGCGTCCGCCTCGTCTTCTTCGCGACCGCTCTCTTCGCGGAGCCCTCGAAGCTCCGTCTGCGGCCGTCCTGGCGCTCGCCGCGACTCGCGGGCTAACTGGAATGAAAAGCTGACCCGGGCCGTGGGGAGGCGTCTCGCGCCGCTCGCGCTCTGGCCGCGCTCCGTTGCGCGCCCTGCTCAGCGGGGCGAGAAGCGCCGGGGACGCCGCGCTGGGTCGTCCTGGACTGGATCAGCGCGCGCGTTTGCGGACTGACAGCTGCGCGTCTGCCGAGGGCCTGCTCTGAGGCGGCCGGCGAGGGTTGAGCGCTCCAGGGCAGGTCGCCAGGAGGACAGGCGGCTCCTCCCGAGGGCGGTTAGCTTAGAGTCTAAAACTCAAGATTTCCTCTGCTTCCCATCGTCAGTTCTCATTCCAAACGCAGCCTGTGGCTCTCTAAAGCACAGACCTCTCCCCTAGTTAGAAGGGAGAATGCCCAGCCCAGTGAGTCTTCCTGGCCCACGAAGGCACCTCTCTGAAACATCACAAGTGATCCCTGGCAGCCTCCTCTCAGCACTATGAAGCTCTCCAGATCTTGCCTGTGCCGACGGATTCGCCCCGCTCACAGAAATCGGATAGGAAAATCCAAATAACTTCCAGGGATGTCTTTCTCCAATAGGTTGTCTTCCAGATGTGTTGGACTACAGCTCCAGCATAGTGAATATTTAAGAGTCCAATCCATCTTGGAAGAAGCAGATTGAGAAAAGCTACCTTATGAGGACCTCATTCCTCTTCCCTAATGTCAAAAACAAAAGGCAAACCTATGAACAATCACCCTTTTTCCAGTTGCCTGGATTCAGGAATGTCTGGTATTTCCAATGTAGGGAAATTAGTGTGGCTGTAGCTGTGCGTGGGTGTGCATCACCAAGTGTTCTCCATTTATGGCAGAGCCGGCTTTTATGCATGGCCAGAGCATTGCATTCTTGCAAGGAAGATTAAAAAGCAAGCAGCTGATCAGAGTTTGCCTTTAAAAAATGGGACTGAAAAATACAGTTTTTTAAAAAATAAAAGGCTGCAATGATAACCAGGGCTTTACCTTGGGGGGAATGAAACATAAGCTTCCAGAGTAGCCCATGAGCTGGTAATTTAGGCATGATTGCAGATCAGGCATAGTTTTCATTCAATTTGTGTGGGGTGTTCTGTGACTGCATGCTGAATAATGAGTCAGCTCCCTTTATGTTAATCCTCCAATTTTCCCAGGGAGAGTGAGCAAATATTCATTGTAACGTTTTATCTTGTTTGGAAATGTAATTTCCTAATTACATTTGAGCTTTCGTGGTATGATTATTAAGTGTTTGTAATCAAAGGAAGGGAAGCCTGACAATCAGGCAATGTCACATCATGAAGATACCTGCAACGGCAGCCCCCTCCCACCCCTTCTCCTGTGAAAGCATCGTTCAGTTCTTGCAGCTGCTGGCCTTCTAAAACCCAGTTAGGTGTGCTGTAAGAAAGCACGTTTGGAACTGAAAGGCCTTATACGTTTGTGGCTCTCTTGATCGCCTTCCTGCCTGGAAACCTGTGTGGTCTTTCCCATCTGGTGATGCTTGGCAGCTGATTTGATGCTGCACTTCTCTCTGTCTATTCAGAAGAAGGGTCTACTGAATTCAATGGGATTTCCTCCCACTAGCATGCGGAAGACTGCAGCCTCATTTCAGGGCTTGGATCTCACCTTTGACTAGGTTGGCCAGGAATTCTGGGAATTGCAGTCTTAGCATATCTGGAGAGTGCCAAGCAGGGCATGGGGTTCTGGAAGTTGGAATGTTTTGGACATTAAAGCTATGTTTCTTCTGAAAGCTTCCCTAAGGAAGAAGGAAACATTACTAATGAGTCATCTCTTAGCTGTTCAGTGCCATGGAAGGTTTCCTCCTGAAATTAATAGTAACTGGATTTTGGAGGGGGGGGGGGACTAGGACAGCAGAGGAAATGATTACCCCTCCCCCTCAAATAACATGGGCTACACCTGCTATTTGTTTTGTTTGTTTAAAAAAGTAACATGGTTGGCATCCTGTCTACTTTGACCTTTAGCACTGCAACTTCTCTACTGGATCAGAGCAGCAAACTCATCAACTCAACCATTCTTTCCACAAGGAGAAAATCTCATAGGACCTGTTGCTTCTTCCCAGGCTGTATTTGGAAATCAGAGATGCACTGCCTTAGTATATAGACGATATGTTTAGCTATCATATTTCTTAACAAATTCTTTTTTAAAAGCTTAAAGCTAGGGACTATCACCATATTTTCTGCAAAACAAACAAAATCATTAATTAAAATGTGCTTTTTCAAGAATTTGTCCTGATCATACAACCAGTCCAATGACTTACTCTTGGGCTTCACCATTATCAGAGAGAAGGGGAGGAGAATCCCCATTTGCAGTTTTACAAATCCCTCTTCTCTATCTCTTATCATTTACAGTACATGTTTTTCCCAAACACAACATCTCTCTAATACCTTAGTCCTTCCTTTTAAAGAGTGAAATTCAATTCCATTAATTAACTTTACCCTTTTATAAGGCTTTTGCAAGATCAATGCTATTCTTTATGAGATGAAGGAAATCTGGATTATATACAGGTTTTTTTTCCATAGAGAGTTGCATTATGGATATAAAATGGCAATACTTGTTGATTTATTTTCAGTTGCTTTGCTAATTATTCTTAATGCTGAGATTGCACTTCATTGTTAAATGTTACAAGACAGCCCATTTACTGTCTTTATTGCTACTTAATGCTCTTTGATTACCTTGTTTTTTCAAGATGGTTTTCCTTCCCTTTGTAGTTCAACTTGGCTGACAGGTACAGTGGTATCCCTAGTCCAGTCCTAAGAATGGTTGGCTTCACACATCCCACTAAGCCATGGATTGTTTGCTCAGCATGCCATGGTGGTCTGGTTCACACATTCCACTAGGCAAAAACCAAAATAGCATACTGATACATTAGTGTGACATGTGAAGCTATAAATCCCACTGAATTCAGGGACAATTAACTCCCCTTAAACAGTCATTGGATTGCTTGCGGTTTTCTCAACTGCCCCACGTTCATCTTGGTGCTGGCATTATGAGGATAGGAATGGCCAACATGGAAAACCTTTAAAGGGAATTGGGCAAATTCATGGATGAATAAGGCTACCAATGGATGCTAATCCTAAAGGTTATATGCTATGTCTAAGCAGCGGTATGCCTATCAATGTGAGTGAGTAGGATACAGAAGTGGGAAAGGGTTTATCGTCCTCTTTCACATTCAGGCCTCACAGCAGCATCTGTTTGGCCCCTCTGGGAACAGAATGCTGTTGGTGTGATCCAACAGGCCTTGTCTTATGTTCTTAGATGTTGCTGTATTTTGCTAGAAGCTGTCTTACCACATTCCTTTATACTGTCAAATTCATCCTTTGGACTGTTGTGTGAGACATATTGGTTCAAAGTATTCTTAAACTTTATTCATTTAGTAACTAGGCTGTGGGTATACAGCTGAGAGTCTAGCATGCTGGATAATGGAGACTAGAGGGGAGTGGGAGTCTTATAGTCAAAGGCTAAAAATATGGCTTCATGAAAATATGGAACCATTAGCATAAAATAGCTCCTCTCCTCTCCTGCTTCTTATGCATAGGATAAAGGACTTACTGGGTGCATGCATGCAGATGAACCTAAATTGTTAGCTTTCGTAACCCCAATGCAGATTGTTCTTGGAAGGGCACACATTAAACTGAGGCAAACATGAATGGATTTACTCCTCACCATCAGCTACTGAACTGAATATCTCCGATGCCGGCTGTCTCGATTCAACAAGATCCAATAGAGGCAGTCAAAGTATAGCTCACTGGTGCTGATGAATGTATCTCTCTTCATCTCTGAACTCAAGTTCAGTCCTGCTATTAGATTTTTTGATACAGGTGAAGAAAGGCTAGCCATTCCCATGCCAACAGTTATTCCAAGAGTCTGTGCCAGGAAGTTCTTTCTTCAAGACAGGGTTATCAGTTATCTGGTCCTGCTTTCTCCAGAGCCTCTCCCCAATTTTTACCATTCTAAATCTTCTCCCTCCTTTATTTCTTCCTCCTCTTTTATCTCGGCTGCCAGTTTGCACCAGTGTATACGTATTTAGGAAATTCAGGTGTGTAAATAATAGCCCTTTATTTGGGAAATCTGAGTATGACAGTAATTTCCCAAAAGCTTTTTTTAAAACAATGCATTGGGGAATTGATTTTCCTTCCAAGCAATGTTCTCCAATCTTGTTTATTCTGTGAAGGGGGGCCACAGTGCATCGGACGAGTTAATGTTTTCTCTTAGGCATCCCCCCAACATTGCTCTTGATACACACGCACAGACACACTTGATAAAAAAAATAAAATGTGGGGAGATCCAATTATGTACCTCTTGCATAATGTATAATTTAAACCTGTGGCATGTAAAATATCATAATCCAGATGATTGTTCAAGGAAGCTTTTGAATACTGTGAAAGAGATGGCTACTTTTTAATGACTTTACATAAATTGATTTAATTTTATTTTAAATTTTATATGCCTCATATTTCTCTTTTGTGACTTTAGATGGATTACAGATATTTAGGTATGATAAATCAAAACCAGCAAACCATTAAAACCCAGCAGCTTAAGCAGTGAAACTCTCAAAAACTTTATAGGCTTTGTAAAGATAACAACCATACTTTATAAGTACCCATTCATCATGATTTTTACCAAAGAAAAGTAAACAAGTGTGACAAACCCTGTTGCCCCAATAAGCTGATTGCCAATTTTAGCCTTTTCTGCAGCTGCCTTTTCCAAGCCGTAACCTTCCAGATCAGTTGTGTTTATAACTCCCAGAATTTCTGGCTCTAATGCTAGGTCAGACCTAGCAGAGTTCTTTTACATTCTTACTTACATTCTTACTATATAAATACCTTTTTTTTTTTGCATGTAGTGTTTTAATAAGTATCTCCCTTTGTCTCTGTTAATACGCTTAGAGAAAAAGAAGAGCTGTAAAGAAAGGGCTCAACAGAAACCTCTCCAAACACCATGTTTCTTACCACCGCAACTCTTCAGCCTCTTGATTTACCCTCACTGATCGGCATTATGCTTTGTAACAAGCTGTCCTGAAACATTTTTGTAATAAGGTCGGAGGCCTTCTTTGCAAAGCTAAATTAACTACTTTGCTCTTGAACTGATCAAATCCATTTACGCAGTTAAAATAAACACAAACGGACCAATACATTGAGGGAAGTTAACCAATATAACTTTCCTTTTCAACTAATTAGCTCAGGCAAATTGTTTGTTATGCTGATAAATTACTACTCCCTTGGAAAGTCGCTGTAACAGCTCACCCCATGCTGGTAAGAAAGCAGCAGGAACTTATGGCATATAAAAGAGACTCTGGTTGAGAAGAAAAATGTTGTTTGGGTGGCTCCTCTTTTTTGCTTTTCAGCTAGCAAGTTTTTCTCTGACTGCAAGGAAACTAGGAATGTAGCATTAAGACGTCCTTTCTGAAAGTCAGAGAAACGCAGACAATCTTACTCTTGAGGTAAACGAAAGGGAAAATACGACATAAACGGTCTAACCAGTAGTGAGCTTCTGAGGTAACATGGCCACAGTTTAGCTTTCCACAGTGCTCTGAATGAGAGAAAGTCGAAAACAACAACAATAATTTATTAAATTTTATGCCAGCTAACTCCCGATGACTCTGGGCTGCTTACGGTTGTTAAAACATTTAAAAACAATAGGAAAAACAGACACACACAAATAGCACAAGACAGAAGAACAACTGTGGCAAAGAAACCCGGGAGGGAACAGAAGGAAGGGGCATCAGTTGTCTGCCCAAGGCCTGGGTGAAGAGCCAGATCTTTAAGGCCCTTCAAAACACCAGCAGGGTGGGAGCCATTCGAATCTCCAGAGAAACCTCGTTCCAGGGGGCAGGTGCTGCTACAGAGAAGGTGTACTTCTGGGGCCCTGATAGATGGCATTGTTTAATCAATGGAACCCGGAGTGTGCCAACCATGCTAGATCGAACCAGTTGGGCAGGTACTATTGGAGACAGGCTGTACCCAAGTAACTGGGCCCTATGCATATAGGATGGTAGTGACCAGCACCTTGAATCGCACATGGAAGCAAACTGGCAACCACTGCAGTTCACGAAGTAGAGGTGTTACATGGGCATACTGAGGCATGCCCATCACTGCCCACACTGCTGCATTCTGGACCAGCTGAAGCTTCCAAGTGGTCTTCAAGGTCAGCCCCATGTGGAACATATTGCAATAGTCAAGCCATGAGGTGACCAGGGCATGAGTAACTGTTTGAAGGTCCCCCCAATTTAGGAAAGGGCACAACTGGCACTCCAGATGAAACTGCAAAGGCCTTCCTGGCCATAGCTGCCACCTGCTCATTGAGCAGGAGCTGTGAGTCCAGGAAGACCAAATTGTACACTGTCCTTGAAAGGGGAAGTGCAACCCCATCCAAGGTCAAAGCTGGAATATTCTCAGATCTGGGAGGTCCAAACTCCCACAGCCACTCAGTCTTGGCAAGACTGAGTTGGAGACCCTTCCTCCCCATCCGAATCTGCACAGCCTCCAGGCACTGGGACTGGAACCTCAACAGCTATGCTTGGCCAGCCTGGAGTCGAAAGATACAATTGGGTTTTATTAGCGTACTGATGATACTGAACCCCAGACTGGTGCATGACTTCACTCTGTGGTTTCATGTAGATGTTGAGGAGGGGAGAGAGAATAGAACCCTGCAGCACCCCACAAGTGAGGGCCCTGGGGGACGATCTCTCCCCACCAACCAACACCAACTGGAACCGGCCCTGGAGAAAGGAGGAGAACCACCGTAAGATGGTGCCCCCAGTCCTCAGCCCACGGAGCCAGCTCAGAAGGATACCATGCTCAATGGCATTGAAAGATTTCTGGAATAGTTAAGAGGGAGGGGAGATGATGGGTTTGTTAGTATCTGTTGAAAAGAAGGTCAGAAGTCATCTACTTTAGTTTCTTTAGTTATTTCTCTTCTTTGTTTTTCTTTGTTTAACTTTGCACTTTATCTTTTCTTTCTTTTTTTCTCTTTCCTTCTCTCTTTTATTAGATTTGTTTTTTACTTATGGAAAAATCTTGAATCTAAAAATAAATAATAATAAAAAAAAGAGATACTGTGGTCGATGGTACTGAAAGCTGCCGAGAGATCAAGGAGCACAAGGATGCATGCACCACCACCATCCTGGCTCTGCCACAGGTCATCAAGAAGCACAACAAAAGCTGTCTCAGTATTAAATCCTAGCCTGAAACCTGACTGAAATGGGTCTAGACAATCCATTTCTTCCGGGGTTCTCATCCAAAGGAAGTAAAGCCACCTTGAATTTTTATTTGAATCTTTCCAAGTGCAGAGGGCAATCTTGTGGGAGTACTTGAGGAAAGAGGGTGGACATACCTGCCACTGGCCGCAAATCAACTAATCAGCACCCTTGAAATTGTGTTAGCCAGATACAATGCACGCAAATGATGGCAACACTCAAGGTTCACTCATCGTGCTAATAGCTCTTCCTGTTGCCACTAGGTACCCGTTGAATACACTGGTGGCAAATCTTTAAAGTAACTCTAAGTCCCAGTAAGCATCAGGAAAACACTAGGGACTAGATGCTCCATCAGTTTAATTTTGGATATTCTAATAAATCTGTAATTAACAACCAATTAGAAGTTGGGGTGTATCCATCACTAGTCATGTGCATTTAATGCATATTGTCTGATTTTGGTAAGTAATACAACTCTCCTTTTTTAGTTCAGCAGCATGAGTGTGTGGCATTCTATGAAAAAACAGACACACAAATCAAAACCCAATTTCTTTTCTCTTTAGGAAAATTAATGAAAGTTAGAAATATACAAACCAGATCATTAACCAACCCAGACTTTCACCTTCCCCTAGCAATTTAATCTTTCTGACGTTTATATGGAAGATGTTTTAATGCATTGTTCAGTCTCTTCCAGTGTTGAATAAGGATATAGCGATGAGTTATTTCCCACTCTGCAAAGGATGTCTTGAAGCACACAGTTTCATTATTCTTGTCATTATCTTATCATATAAAATTACATCTATTCATAATCCTTAGATCATCTTCCACCGTTCGGCACACTACACGTTTTTTGTAGAAACTTTCTGATTGTAGTGGCTCAGAAGAAGAAAAGGATTTGCCAGTCATGCCACATAAGAGTTAATGCAAATGGCTCTTCTAAAGCAGCCCCCCCTTTTTTAAAAAAAACAATAGGCTCTGTATGGGTCCACCTGCTCGAGGTGCTTCAGTGGATGCTGTCTGCTCCTAGGAACCAAAACATAAGCTACACAGGTTCTGATTAAAACTTCCTCTCTGTTTTATTACACCCCCCCTCCTATCAATCAACTACCTGCTATCATGCATGCTAATACCGTGAAGGTGGAGCAGGTCAGGGTAGAGGGAGTGCAGAAGGAGGGCTGGAAAGAGTTGGCTGCAGGCCTCTGTTGCAGCTCTCTGACTCAAGCATGGCCAAAGGCAGCAAGAGACTTCTGACATAGAGATTTATGGGAGCTTCTGTGAAGTGGCCCTAAATGCCTCTTATGAAGGCAGCCCCAATCTGCCAGTTAGCAATTACATTCTTTAGTGAGGAAAGCATTTCCTTGAGTGGTGGAAATAATCAACAGAAGCAGAAGGACATAGCACAAGCAAGGAGAGTGTTATGCGGCTTACAATTTCTTACTTAGTACGTATTGCGTGATGTTAGTTGCTAGAGAAGACAAGTTTGGAGATCTGTGCATTTTTACTCTATTTGAATACTTTTCACCTTTTTCTCCACAGCCACTCCTCTGGCACTCTTCCTAGCAACTTTTACAAGCCACCTCTCAAAAATAATGTATTTTGTTTACATATTGAAAAAAGAACTAATGCATTCCCCTCTCCTTAAGGTAACTGTGAAGCATGAAACAAATTTGAGCTTCATAGAAATTGTGCAACATGAATTCCTTATGGCCAGAGAGGACCTCAAGGCGAAATACTCCCAAATAATTTCTGTGAAAAATACTCATATTTCTCCAAACGCTGCTCCTCCCTTTCCCTCTGACCCTCGGTTCCAAAGTAAAAGCCCTCCCTTTCTGAGAAAAATAATTCATATTGTTGCTATCTGATGGCTGTAGAAAATCTCCTTCAACTACTTATGGTTCTTTTCAAGAGACAGGAAATCAACAACTTTCTGTTGAATTCTAAAAAGTAATCTAGATGTAGTTTGCATAGCACTACATCAACCTGATTTTAAAATAACTACTTCAGAGAGAAGTAGTAACACTTGAGTTTTTAGTAACCTCTTTTGTATGCTGCCAACTCCATGTACATTTTTCCAGAGCTGGTCTAGGATCATGGGCACCTCACCAGAGGATTCCAGCCCTGCTATGAACATTCACCAACTAGGTCTCCCCCAAATCAGGTATTACTACTGAGAAGTTGCTGTACATCATACTGAAAATGCTCTTCGCCTAAGCAGCAAAACAGAAGGCCAGCTGCCTGGTATTTAGACACCTAGCTGTTTAAGAGGTTTCATATTCCTCACCAATTGCAGAAGCCAAGGTTGATGAGATGACTATTCTTTCCTGAGCTTTAAGATTCCTCTCAGGATCAAGTCCGCACGTAACCTATTAAGTGGGCCCTAGAGTCAGATCTCACTCAAGTCCAGGTCTCCTGCTCTGGGAGAGTCCTCACTGGCCCTCTTTGCGTGACACACTTAAGTGGATCATGGGGAAGGGTGACTAACCCAAAACCAGGCAGTTGACCCAATCATTTATCCCTAAGGAGGTTAGTTTTAGCCCAGCCCTGGGGATGTTTGTGGATCAGTTAAAAGTTCATGGTGGTGGTGATCCTGACTGGAAGATGTTGAGCTTTCATTTATTTGTTGTGATCCAGCAGAAAGGAGGAAACAGGAAGCAGTCTCTTTTCTGGCGGGTGGAGGACTTGGAAGATGGCCAGCAAGTAAGTGACCTGTTTATTTCAGATCATGGATTGTCAATACACAAAGAGAAGACAACTAACCCTCAGAAGGGATGTCTCAGTCAACTATGTTTGGTAAACAAGCCATTAGAAACATGGGAAGAACACACCAGCAGCCTCTCCAGTGTATCCTTAGAGCAACTGGACTGTGTGACTCAGGTTATGGCCTGTTTTGTGGCTCGCTACTGTGAACCTTGATGACTTATGTGAATGAGGCCGCTTCTGCTTATGTAAAGAACTATGATTGTACAGTATTTCTTGCCTGCATCTTGCAGACACCCGGCATCCAAGCCCAATTGCTTAGGGGTAATGTCCTCCTCCTTCCCCTCCCCCTTGCCGTTTTGGAAGGATACTTAGGCAAAGAATGAATAAATTAGACCTTTTTCTGCCACTTGCTCCCTGCACTTTGCAGGTCAGCAGAACTTTTATTTCACCCTGTGCTAAACCCACTTATTGTAAACTAGTTGTTGAGGATAAGCACTGCATTTTAATGGACTGTGATTTCTTTGTCCTCCTTATACAAATAATTTTGGCTCTGTTACTGTGATGGATGTACTAAGCTGACGTGCAGCATTTATCAGCTGTGTCGCTTACCTTAAACCCAGCTGTTTTGTTTTCACTTTTGTTATAAACTAGGCAACCCCTGACCTGTTGGGTCATCATTTCAGAGATATTTCCTTACCTAAACAAAGAAACAGGGTTACCATGGGCAGGCAAAAAAGCAGTGGGAGGGGGAACAATTTCTGACTTCCTGCCGGATCCCCAATGGACTTTCCTTGCGGGAAGCTGGCAGGAAGCATCGGAAATCTTTCTTTCTGCCTCCCTGGCTCCTTCCCTGTTCCTTCCTTCCTTCCCTCGCACCCCCACAACCCACACCACACCCTCACACCCCTCCCTCCCCCACCCGGCAGCAGCCACTTGCCTGCCTGCTTGCCTTGGACTTGCAACTTCCTACCGGCTTCCCCACTGACTTTGCTTGTGGAAAGCTGGCGGAGAGTGTCGGCAATCTCATGACCGAGTTTAGACTTCCTGCCAGCTTCCCCATTGACTTGTGGGATGCTGTCAGGGAGTGTTGGAAATGACAATTATGTGACCGTGGCTGACTGCAGCAGTGCTGAAGCAGTTACAACTTTCAATCCCACAGGAGTCATGGGTCCTGGATTTCAGACGCATTCTGTAAGTTAGCTCATCTGAGATATCTTGGTTTAAAACTGTTGCTCTATGTCGCACTGTTTCACCCAATTGAAGGTTACAAACAGACAAACAGACATGAGAGTTTTAGTAGTATATAGAAAATGGAGTGTGTGATGTTCTCTACTTGCAGATTCCAGATGAATCTTTTCCTGATTAAACTACACCAAGCTTGGAAAATTTCTGGGTTCCAAAGATCAGTCCCTTTAGCCCAGATATAGGAAGAAGTAAAAAGAAAGATACTTTTGATTTTGTTCCAAAACCTCAGAAACTGAGAATTAGCCAGAATTTTGTAAGATTGCAACAATGCAGCCCTGTACATAGGAATTCCCAGCCAAATTTCTGTGAATAAAAAGTTTATTTTGGAAAGAGAAGAAGGGAGGACAATAACAATATACAGAGAGAATTCCAAATAAAATACATAAATTCAGTCTAACTCACTAGGCACATATTAACTACTTGAACGCAATCTTAAGTTTTAGAACATTTGCCAGGTTTCTTGTAGAAATAATCTTTAGCCTCTGATAAGATGTTATTAGAAAGATCCAGGCAGAAAGCAAAGTCATTTATATATAGGAATCTGAGATCTGTGAAAACAGTCTACTAGTGGAGGCTGTTTTGTCCAAGTGTATAACATCCTGCATTTCTGATGTCAATAAACTAACCAGTAAATCAAAAACTTACTTGACCTCTTAATTATCTTTCTTAACAACTGCAAACATATAATTCGTACAAAGCCTTCCAATTCTAATCAAGTGGGTGGGCTCTCATTAAAAAAAAAAGCCCTCATGTAACTTATTATGGAAGAACAAAATATAACATCTGGTCTAGTCAGATTTCCCAGCAGGAAGTCAGTTTAGCAGACACTCTAGAGACATTGTTGAAATGCATTAAAAAACAAAAATGTTTTATTTGAAAGGTATTCATATTGCTTTTGGCTGGGTGGTGGGGAGCGTAGTATACCAACAATGCTATCAAAGGCATGGCTAATGAAATAAGTCTCTAATGCATGAATGGTATTCTCAAGTAAATGTGCAAAAAGAATCCGTAACTTTACTGGGAGGAAGAAAATTTTGGGAGAGACCATTTCATTAAACCAAGTCTTCTCATATCAGTGAGTCAGTTTAAGAATTTTAGGTCAAATCCTTGACCATAATTAAATCTCTGAGCCTCAGGTATCCAGGAGTCAAAATATTATTGAATATTTTGTATTATTATTTTAATTTTACAATCCATATCCTATGTTTCTGCCCACAAGCATTCCATGTTTGTAGAATTGCAACCTTGTATTTTGAAAAAAGCTCGCTCAAGGAATTTAGTGTCAGAATTAAGGCTGCAATATAGGCCTATCTCTACTTAAAGCAAATCATTTACTCTTATTGATTTCAGTGAGTTTAATCCAAGCAAAGTTTACATTTATTCTAAAAATTCAGGATTCAGAAATATATGGTCCGACATAATGCAGATCCAGCCTTAAAGTCGCCCTTGGGTTGCTGAAGGAAAAGCTTGAAGACCAAAGGTTCAGGAAGGCTGAAATATAAGTAAATATAATATGGGAAGTTGTAGAGCATACTTAGCTCTTCCAGTTTATGTGCCATGGAAAGTAATATTTTTAGCAATGATGCCTCTGGCACAACTTTTTGGGGCAGAGGTCCAGATCCCATTCAGCAGAGGAGGGTCCCCAAAACAGTGGGGCTGGTTTGGAGTATCTTACAATAATGTGTACTGCCAGCCTCTCTCTCTCTCTCTCTCTCTCTCTCTCTCTCTCTCTCTCTCTCTCTCTCTCTCCCTGTGTGCGTGTGTATGCATGTCTGTGTATTTACTCTCTTGAAAGACATTGCTTTGGTAACTAAATTATTTATTACCTTGCACTTGATAGCAGAATATAGTTTATTGCACTGCAGTTTTCCACATCATAAAATCTTCAGGTCAACTCCTGGTGACTCTGTGGATACATCCAGGTTGTTTTCTTGGCAATAGTATAGAAGTAGTTTAGCAATGGCTTCTTTCAGGGTTTTTTATTTTTTATTTTTTGAACTCCACATCCAGCCTATAACTCCGGGGGTTTCCTAGAGATTTCCCATTCAGGTACTAACCTGGTCCACCCTACTTAGCTTTTTGACAATAGCCATACCTTGTTGCCAGGAAATACATTGTGATGCCCTTGTGATGTGTTCAAGCACAACGCCTGTCACCTTTAGTCCCCAAAGCCAGTGGCAGTGTTGGTTGAGGATCATGGGAGTTATGATACAGGTAGGGCACCAAGTAGGTAAATGCTGTTTCCATAGTGTTTTTTGAAATATTTATGGGCAAACAACAATTACAATTTAATTACTAATTTTTTCCGTCTTTTCAGGGATCAACAACAGAGAAGTGGAGTGTTATGACATTTCTTATCTGTTTGCTTTGTGCCACAAAAGTGGCAGCTAATTGAAAAAGCAGTAGAACTGTAAGTATGTATTGCTTCCTTTTATAACATTATATTAATCCACTGAAATAAAATTGATTTGATTATGTTACAATTAGAGTGGGATGCCTGTTAATACTGTATTGAAAATGAGGTTTTATTCATTACTGGAATGAAAAATGTAGTGATAAGGGGAATTTGCTTACATCTCTGAAACCACGTTCCTTCCGTGACGTTGTTTAAGTGAGCCTTGAAGACCTGGCCCTTCCCTCCAGCCCTGGGTTAGGAAGTGGGGCAGCTCTGTTTTGGGAATATGGGAGACTAAGGGTTATGCTTTGATTACTCTCTCTGTACATCTATCACTTTTCTGTTGGTTATAATTTTTTAAAACCGTTTTTAATATTGTATACTACCCAGAACCGCAGTGGAGTCGGGCAGTTTTAGAAATCTGACAAGCTAAATAAAGAAGTTGTTCTCCATCGTTTCTTGAATGTTAGAAGGTTTCATGCATGTCTGTTTTTAATTTTGGTCCTACTGGTCAAATTTTTGTGTAAGCAAGATGTATTTAACTTTTATTAATCCCCCTTTTCCCCAAGTTCACATCCTGTTAATTTTGAATACTGTTCTTTGGGGTCCTTTAATCTGTAGGAACCACTTTTCATAGGACTACAGCAGAAGGAGAATTGCAATTCCAGGAGCTTAATTCTGCTTGTGGTTCACAGATCTGGGCCCTAAGGGGGCCTTTCCCTGCCTGAAGCCTTCCAGATGCATTGAGATTTGACCATAATTCCCAGCACCCCCCAAGGCCATATTGGCTGGAAATTTTAGGACTTGCAATCCTAGCATTATAACCCTAACAGACTATGTTCCTAGTTGTAATTCTAGCAGATTGGGGAAGGCTGTTGTAATGTTTAAACATATGTAAGTTTATGGAGACCTTGTTGTCCAGCACAGAGAACCTTGGCCACATCCCTGGAGCCTCGAACAAACCCTCCAGCACGTGGCCTATGACAGTTCACAGGACATTTTTATCTAGTAGGCTGATCCTTCTGTCGAGCCCTTCCATGCTTCCCTGCCTTGCAGATTCTTTCCCAGGAAACGTCAGCAGATAATGAAGTCTGAACACGTACAATATGCTTTAAATGAGGATCTAGCTTTTGATTTTTTATACGGCTGGCAAGCTGCCTTTTCTTCCCAATTACCATGTACTGTATTGTAGCGATTACCCTTTGTGCTCAGAAAAGAAAGTACAGGGCTACGCAAAGAATAGTGCCAGGAGGAAAACAATCACACTTGTTTTGGGGTGGATTAAGTCATAAAATGTGTGTGTGTGTGTTTTAAAGTGTGTTGGATTTTGCCTTTGTGAAGATGCTGTTGCTCCAGTGGAGAAAAATGCAGATACAAGTTCTCTTGACAAAGATAGCTCAAGTATGCAGCTGACATAGCTGGGCTAAACAAACAGCACAATTTTTCCTTCCATGCTGGTTATTCTTATTTGGAAGGATTTTTCCTGTAAGTTCATGGAGTTGAACCTAATCTAAGCTATTTATGAATCATTAAAAAAAAATGCTTAAGACAATCCAAGTTCTTTGAAATACTCTCAAAGACAATGAAGCCTCTTCAGAGCCCTTGGGCTAGAATCTTGCCAATGAGAACAAACTCAGTGCGACTGTTAAAGAAATTAAGCCAAGATCTAGGAAGACCCTGATAAATTTATCTTCAACCATGAACTGGTTAATTGCATTTAGCCTAAAAGACAGTTTCTTTCACCTCAGCTCTCCATTTCTAGAAGGTGGGAATAATGCTAATCTGCCTTTACATTATTAGTTTGTTATAAGATTTTGCTGAAAACTTAGTGTAGTGCCTTAAATATTCTAAATGCTACAGATCATCCAAATATTCAGTGCTATATAAACATGAAGTATTATTCATAAATAATAGGGTTAATCATTAAAAAAAAATTAAAAATCAAACACTGTGTATATTGCTTGGGGTTAGTGTAGGGTTACCAGACTTCCTCATGCCCTCCGGCAGGTATAGCCTTAAAATCAAATATTGTCCAGCTTTTTGAGTGTCTTGGGTTTTTTTTTTTAAATTGGACTGTTTTCACAACAGTAGTCATTCAAACTTTCATGTATTGTGACCTTGTAAGCTGTCTGCTTCTTTCTTTCCCTCATCCATTGACAGACTTGACAGCCTAGATTTACGTTATTTCTTTCCTGATTCCAGCGATCGGCTTCAATCCAGCCCCTTCAAATGTACAATCGCTGTAGTCTGTAGCTCACATGACCCATCATACGTTTCTATGGTGAAATTGGGAAAGCACGTCATTGATTCTATATTATTCCTAGCGTACATTCTTGAAAATAAAGATTTGTTGGAAAAATATTGCAACTGAAAAATCAGATGCTGGAAAAAGTAATTTCGCATACATGTAGGCCTAAGTACATTTTTTGCAGTTTTTTGCTGTAATTTTTGTCACGATGCCAAGAAAGTTAAACAGTTAGCCTGTCCTTCTCCCCCCCCCCCCCCCCATTCATCCTCCTTTCCAATTGCCCGTGTCCTCCTTTGCCTGTTCAAATATCTGGTAACCATACTGAGGTGGGACTAGAACCTGGGATTCCCTGCTCTTAGTCCAGCGAAGAGAGAGAGACATGAGAAACTAAGAAACAAAAGCTGGTATGTGTATTAGTGTACAAGTCCTGTGAAAGGCAACGCTCCCTGGTCCGGTACCCGTGAAGAATCCCAGGATGCTAAATAGAGGTTGGTGAAGAAGTAAAGTAAGGTGATCCCCCAGAAAAGAGAGCCTTGGAGAAATCAACCGGGCAACTTTGTGCACAAACCCAGGTGAGAAATTGCGAACGGCAAAAGAAAGTACCTCCTGGGCAGTTGGGGGGTTGGGTAATCCTGTGGGGGGACCTGAATGGTGAGATGCACCTAGGGATTGTGAAAATCCTGGTAAAGTGCAAAGAAAGTGCGAAAGCGAAGTGGTGTGTGTATAAGTCTCTGTAGAAGTGGAATGGTTGGTCTTTAAAAAGTAGCCAGCATGTGCTGGGAGACTAAGAGTGAAAGGCAACCGTAAAAGTGGGCCCCTTAAACTCACTAATGGTGAATCCAACATCTGTTGGAGGTGCTCAAACGGGAGGGCAATACGAAGAAGGTCTACAGAGGGTGCGATTTCAGGTCCAGAAAAGTGCCTAGCAAACTATGGTAAAGCACTGAGGGGGAAGTGCCTAGTAGTTTGTGGTAAAGCACTCCACAGTAACCAACCTGTGTGCCTAGCAAACTGTGGTGAAGCAACCAGTGGTTTGTGGTAAAGCACTGTGGAAGGAGGCTGGAGTAAGGAAAAATGTGTTAAGAGGATCCGGAAAAACCCTAAATTTAAGATTGATCCAGAGGGCCCTTTAGGAAAATTATTATGAGGCTGGACCTCTTCCCCTTATAAGAAAAAAATAGAAAAATAGAAATTGAATAAAGAGGATATGGTAAATTTGTGTTGTTATGTGTGGTGGGAAAACAAAAAAGTTGCATGGCCCTGGGATGGGTCTAATGACTACTTCCAGTGCCATGCTTTATGTGAATATGTAAACACTGAAAATGGAATAGCAAAGGGGGTATTGACTCAGAAGTGGGCTGGACAGAGAAAGCCAGTGGCTTTCTTATCCAAAAATTATGGACCCAGTAATCAGAGGATGGCCAGTCGTGTACAGGCAGTTGCAGCCACTGCTATTTTGGTGCAGGAGAGCAGAAAACTAACATTTGGGGGAACTTTAATTGTAAGCACCCCTCACCAAGTCAGGGCTATTCTGCATCAGAAGGCAGGGAGATGGCTGACTGACTCCAGGGTCCTAAAGTATGAAGCCAATTTGATGGAAAAACCAGACTTGATCTTGACTACAGATCCAAATGTGAACCCAGCCCAGTTCTTAGCCAATGAACATGAAGATGAAAGAGAACTAGAACACTACTGTGTAGATGTAATAGAATGACAAACAAAAGTCAAACCAGACCCTGTAGAGGAGGGATGCCACCTATTTATAGATGGATCTTCTAGAGTAATAAAGGGGAAAAGGCAGAATGGATATGCTGGAACTGATGGTAGAGAGAGAGTGGTACTGGAAGCAGGGAGGTTACTGACTCACTGGTCTGCACAGACCTGTGAGTTATATGCACTTAAGCAAGCCCTCCTGCTTCTAGGACAACAGGGAACTGTCCATATTGACTCTGAATATGCCAATGGTGTAGTGCACACTTTTGGGAAAATCTGGTTAGAAAGAGGGTTAATGACCAGTAAAGGAAAGGGATTGGTGCATGAGGACTTGATAAAGGAAGTAATGCAAGCCGTTATGCTACCAACAGAAATAGCAGTAGTGCATGTTGATGGACATCAGAAAGGAGGTAGTTTTGAAGCAGTGGGAAATAATGTAGCAGATATGCAAGCAAAGGAAAAGGGTTAGCACATGATGGGCTGGGAAAAAGGTGATGCAGACATTAATGCTGCCTGGGGAGATGGCGTTTGTGCATGTGAAAACTCTCAGAAAAGGAAGGGGGGGTCTGGTGATAAGACTTTAAATATATATATGTAAATAACAAGAAACTTTGGTCCCACGAGGAATTAGACTATGCCTCCTGTTGGGCAGGGAGTTCTAATGGAATGTTTGTGGTAAAAAGTAAAACTGAAGGTAAACAAGTAGAAGTAAAAAAAGGAGAACTGTGGGAGCCACTGGATAATTTGCCAGCTCCCTAGAATCCTCCTTGGGTCGCAAGACCTCCAGAAACATCACCATCAAATCAAGAGGGGCAGAGTGTGGATAGACCTGAAACAGCAATGGCCCCTTTGTATCCAAGATTGCAACAAGAGTTAAGACAATGCCAGACGGATTTAATTATTTTCCCCCTGGGGTCTGGAACTAAGAACATTGAGAAAAATAAAATGTGTCCCTTAAGAGAAGTACCTATGGGACAGAGGCAAATTGGATATGTAAATGTCCCTTTAAGTGCTGCAGAAGTAAGGAATTTTAAAAAGGAAATGAAGAATCTCATAGAGGATCCAGTAGGATTGGCAGAACAATTTGATCAATTTTTGGGGCCAAATTTATATACTTGGTCCCAGTTGATGTCTGTTAGGAGTATACTGTTCAGAGGAGAAGAGAAGGGATTAATTAGACATGCAGCTATTGTAGAATGGGATAGGAGAAATCCCCCAGGGGAGGGAATAGTAGCAGGAAATCAGAAGTTCCCAAGTATGGACCCTAACTGGGATAACAGCAATCCAAATGGGAGAAATAATATGAAAGATCTAAGAAATATGATGATTCAAGGCATAAGGAATGCTGTGCCTAAGTCTCAAAATTTTAATAAAGTATTTGAGATACAACAGGAAAAAGGAGAGGCACCCTCAGCATTTTTACAGCGACTGAGAGATCCAAAATGGGGAAATATTCTGATATGAATCCAGAGGACCCAGTAAATCAAAGTTTGTTAAAAATCCATTTTGTTACCAAAGCATGGCCTGATAATTCAGAAAAAGATTCAGAAAATAGATGCTTGGAATGAGAAACCATTTGAAGAATTGTTAAAAGAAGCTCAGAAAGTATTTGTTAAAGGGAGGTGTTATACACGCTGCTCCCAGGTTCGGCTTATGGCCACTCACTCGCACACTCACAGCCTGTTATGGCACACGGATCCTGTCAGCCCCCCCTTGCTCTCTACCTGGGTTTTCCAGATAGGTGCGGCTGGAGCAGACAGACACACAACCCTGGTCAACAGCTGGGAAATAATTAGGGATACACACAATCACTTCCAACCGAACACTGAGGCACAAGAGGTTCTTTGCAATACGTGGAGACCCAGTGAATTTAAAGTAACAGCAAAACTTTACGGGTTGCAAGGTACATTTGCTCTTTCTCATACACACACGCTCATCCACACTTACCCGCATCCTTCCCAACTAGGCTGCCAGACACTAGCTAGAGGGACAGAAGCAGCCAAGTTTAGATCCAAAGGTGACTCAGAGTGGGCGGGCTTTGGGACTCCTTTTATATCCAAAAGCCCTTGCTGGGCTGATTTACAAGTTGATGGGATTGGGGTGAGGGTTTCCATGTGCTCAGGCCCAACTTTTTTTTTTGGTTCAGGTCCTTTGTTGTTTCCTTAACGACTTGCTTCCTTCTTATCTACCTCCCCAAGGGATCTCATAGACAAGATCCCTGGCTTGTTCCTCTCTGCTTACGTGCCTGATTCAGCTTTAGGTTATGGCAGCTGCAGCCTAGTCTCACAGAGGTTGGGAGAATAGAGGCAGAGAGATGGGAATGAGAAGTAAGGGAGGAGAAATGAGATGGGGAAATTGAACAGGGCCTGTTCTACCCCCAGCAAAATGTTTCCATTGTGGGGAACCAGGGCATTTTATGCGGCATTGCCCTGAATTACAGAGGGAAGAGAGAGTAATTCCATTGATAACATTTGGGGATGGTGAATGGGGGAGTCAGGAGTTTCTTAACTTAAGGTCCCACCAAGAACCCTTGAAAAATGTAAAGGTGGGACCTCAGGAGGAAAAATAGGTGCATAATTTAAAACAAAATTTGATTACTACCCTCATGTTGGCTTTACCGTCCCCAAACAAGCCCTTCCATCTGTTTGCCACAGTGAACAGAGGAACAGCTTTAGGAGTCTTAACTCAAAAATGGGGAGGTGAGTGACAACCGGGGGCCTATTTGTCTAAAGCAGAAAGCTAACTTTTGGAGGAACATTGGTGGTAAGCACCCCACCAGGTCAGAACAATTCTAACTCAAAGGGCAGGCAGGCGGCTTACAGATTCAAGGATTCTGAAATATGAGGCAATTCTGATGACTGATTCCTGCCTCAATCCAGCCACCTTCCTGTGGAGAGGAGAAACAGAGAACCAAGATCTTGAACATGATTGTTTATATGCAATGGTCAATGGGGAAATGGGTTCTCCTAGACGGAAGAGAAATGGTAAATAAACAAATTATGAGAGAGTTAATGGCAATTTTACATCAAGGAAGCTGGGGGGGGGGGGGGAGCACAAGCAATGGATGATCTAATGCTTAGGAAGTATGGCTGTGTTGGAATGTATACTGGGGTTGTCCCCTTCTTTATCTTTTCTCAGAAATAAAGGACTTCTAGCACAAACACCACCCTTAGAATTTGCAGTCCACAATATCCAACCAGGAGACTGGGTCCTGATAAAAAGTTGGAAAGAATTAAAACTCCAACCACAGTGGGAAGGACCGTTCCAAGTGCTCCTAACCACTGAGACATCTGTAAGGACAAAAGAAAAAGGGTGGACCCACTACACCAGAGTCAAGGGCCCAGTGGAAGAGCCAAAACCTGAGTGGACAATCCAAACCTTAAGAGGACCCGATGGACCTTAAGTTCCAGAGAAAATAAAGTCATGCTGGAGTATGGTGTCCTGGGGATGGGGGGTTTGTACTATTAGTCATTATCGGGTTGATTGTGGTTTGCTGTGTGAAATGTCAGTTCTTCTGTGGGGAAGAAGTGAAAGAAGAAACAGATTGTGTGGAAATGACCAATGTGTAAGAATGTGTGTGTTTTGTGATTGTAAGTGTATAACTAATTGTTGTTGTGCTCATTGTGTAGATTGTTGTGTGGTACATGTTGAGTGTAGAAAGGGGAGTGTGATAATATAGATTTAAGTACCATCACTGGGGAGAAAAATGAGAATTGGGAAAATGTGGAATTATATGATACTTCCTCTGAGCCTGATGTTGAGTCAAACTCAGGGTAAGAAGGGGAATGAAGGGATAAAGTTTACAGTGTGGATATAGGAAACCAGTAACCCCCAGGTAATTCAATTTGATGCTTGCAAAGTACTAGAGTGTACTGGTCATGAAGGGGTCTTATTACTCACAGAGGGCTTAGAACCTTAGATAAGATTCTATGTGTTGTGGAAGACAAATTAGGTTGTCCATGGGAAACCAATTCCACATATGCCCTGGGAAAGGGGGGACTAACTGCAAAGCTTTATAGAAAACCTGCCAGTCCCTGGTGTGAGAAATATGAGTGTAACCCTGTGATAATATCTATCATGTTAGACCCTGAAAGGTCTACTAAATCTAATGGCACACTTTTGGGGATGGAAATATGGATGTCCTCAAGGTTACACAGGACAACACTAGTGCAAGGTGGTTGTCTCCAGCTAATCATAGAACAGAGGCAGACAGTTGGACAACCAGACCCAAGATCTAAGGTAAGATTAACTAGTGATCCAGTAGGAGTAAAAATAATTGGGGTAACTGATCTGAAACAAACTATTGAAAGAGAGACAGGGCAGGGAGATTCAAATGTCTGGGTAGAATGGGTCAAATATACAGTAAAAAGTTAAACAAGAGCAATTGCTATGCATGTGTCTCTGGTAAACCTGTAGCCCAAGTGGTCCCCTTTCCTTTGGCATGGAAAAAGAATTTAAGAGGCAAATGCCACCCTCATTCTCTGCAGCGTATGGAAACCACGCGGCATGCCTTACCAGGTAAGGTGTAGGATTCACAGCTGTAGGAGATTTAGAAGCGTGCACTGATGTGCTGAATGTAAGTAAAATAATTGGTGGACATGGGAATTACTCTAACCTGAAAATTCCCAGGGCTGATCTATGGTGGTATTGTGGGGGAAGAAATTTAAGATCCACACTTCCTCCCTTATGGACAGGCACCTGTGCAATTGTACTATTGGCCATTCCATTTACCCTGGCATTTGAAAAGGAAACAGTAGCTAGAAAGGAACTTAGAGTAAAAAGGGATGTTATAGCAACATCTTTCGGTGACAGAATTTATAGTGATGCTATAGGGGTACCCAGGGGAGTTCCTGATGAGTTCAAGGCTAGGAATCAAATAGCTGCAGGATTTGAATCATTCTTGTTTTGGTGGGTAACCATAAATAAGAATGTGGACTGGATAAACTACATTTATTACAACCAGCAAAGGTTTATAAATTATACCAGGGATGCCATAAGAGGAATAGCAGAACAGTTAGATGCCACTAGCTGGATAGCTTGGGAGAATAGGATGGTTCTGGATATGATATTGGCAGAAAAAGGGGGAGCTTGTGTAACGTTGGGCGGTAAGTGCTGTACATTTATACCCAATAACACCGTTCCTGATGGAACAATAACTAAAGCCTTGCAGGGGCTAACCACTTTGGCAGAGGAATTAGCTGAGAATTCAGGGATAGATACTTCCCTGACAGGATGGCTAGAATCTTGGTTTGGGAAGTGGAAAGATATGGTGGTATCAGTACTAGCTTCCCTGATAGTAGTGATAGGGATTTTAACTGCATTGGGATGCTGTGTTAGGGGCCTAGTCCAGAGGCTGATTGAAACAGCTATATCCAAACAAATGCCTCTGAAACCACTACCTTACAGTAAGAGTGTGTTCCTCTTAGAAGATTTAGCAGAGAACTCCAGAGAAAGAGAATGTGAAAATATGCTTTCCCAATTGGAAGGGGGATTGGAACCAGTGTCAATAATAAAAGAATAAAAAGAAAAAGGGTGGATTGTGAGAGATGGATAAAATATCTGTTATTATTGACAAAGAAATAGTAACTTGAGCATGCTAAGAGGGTAGCTGCAGTACTAAGTACCTAGCTGCCCATGCCTTTGTTTTTGAAACTACCTCAAACTAGGAGACATCGCCATGGTTACCAAGGGGCCTCCAAGCAGCCCCCAGGGACACAGGAAATAGGGAGGGGGAAAATCTCTCTGGGGTAAGATAAGGTAAGACAGAGCCAGTTTAAGGTGGCTTGACCTGTCCAAAGTGATACTTAGAAGAGATCTTTTAGGAATGAGTGAACTCTTGCCCTCCCAGCCTTCATTACCATTACAAAAACCACACCCCACATAGCTAATCACCTATTTACCATGAACATGTAATGTATGTAGTATGTAGTAGGTAGTATGTAGTATGTAGTATGTAGGGGTCTGTAGAAGGGGGTTAGTGTGAAATAGGCGGTCGTGTAGAGTGTAACTTGGAGTACTTGGGCCAATGAGGAAACAAGAAGGGATTTACAGCCGGGGGTAGAGATGTTTAAAAATTGCTGAGATCTGTGTTTCAGGGTGGACTCCGGCTTGCAGCTTTTGAGTTCCACCAGCCTTTGCAAACGCTTCAATAAACTTTACTTCTGACTAACCCAGAGAAAGACTAGTGAGTGCGTTTCTCACAAAGTGTGATGGAATCAAGGATAAAAAACACGGACAGGTATAGTGAATGGCACAGGTTTAGAATACACCTTTTTCTTATTCCTTAATTTGTTTGGCTTACTGTTTCTTTCTCCTTTTTGGTGCTTTGAATAATGTGGCTCTCCTTGCAAGGAAATAGCATGATTGGTATGTACTTGTGTCTTTATATGTGAACATTTCAAATGTTCACATACCTTTTCTCAGGCCGCCTGGTCACAGCAGCCCTGTAAGGACTGAGAGAGGGGAACTTAGAGTTTCCTCAGGCTGATGGCATAGGTTGGAGAAAGCAATGCAAATTCCACCGTCTTAACTCACATTGCCACTCCAGCTGTCTCGGGCTAGGCAGTCTGTGAGTGACTTCTGGTCTCCAGAGTCCCCTTATCATCAAAATTAGATGGCACAGAGTTGTTATAATGCCTCTTTTAGCTGAAATCAACCAAACAAAAACTAGGAAAAAAGGGGTCCAAATAGAGACCACCCTCTTGGGCGATGCATCATGGTTGCACATCTTGTAACTCTTGGCAGTTGAAATCATAGTTGGCTAAAATGTAAGCCATTCCAGTGAAGAAAGGGTGTTCAACTCTGGTATAAAGCATGGGTGTGCTACCTTTTTTGAGTCAAGGGCCACCATCAGGGACTAAAGCAGAAAAGCAAACTAGAAGAAATGGGTTTTATGCCCAGATCCTTGTCAACCACATTTTGCTCCCTTAAAACCTATCCACTCTTTAAAAAGTCATTTGATTGCTCCTGGCCAATCCACCTTCATTTTTAAAACCACTAAACTTAATCTCATTTACTTACTGATATACAGTGGCGGATGGAGAAGGAAGCTGGGGCTGTTTAGACAGCTTTGAAGGGGACGCAATGTTCACCTGTGGTTTCATGACATCTATTTTAAGTTGCAGTTCTATCACCAGCGATGGACTATGTTCAGCCTTTGGTTTGAGATACATGCTGTAATTCAGTGTTTCTCAACCTTGACAGCTTGAAGATATGTGGACTTCAACTCCCAGAATTCCCCGGCCAGTTGGGAGTTGAAGTCCACACATCTTCAGGCTGCCAAGGTTGAGAAACACTGCTCTAATTGGAAGGGACAGAGCAATACAAACATTGGAGGAAAAACTTTCGGTCTCTTGGTTCGGAGGAAAAAAGAGTGTGCATGCTTGATCTCTTTGTGATCTAGGTCTGCACACTGTCAACATGTGCCTTTTGATAAGCAAATAAACCTCTTTGCAGAAAAAAAGGGTTCCCTGTCCCTTGATATATGTCTATTTGGGAATGAGTCTCATTGAACCCAGTGGGATCTACTCCTGTGTGTAAGATATCTCTCTTGTTTTCTTCACTGAGTTACTTTAGCTCTTTACTGACTATACTCTCAAAAGCACCTTCTCTACCAATGTCTTTTGTCCAGTTTTTTCATTTGGGAAATATGCCAACGGAAACAGTTGACTAATTTGCACATCTTAACAGTTCTGGGATAAAGAGGCTCTCCCCCCCCCCCCCCAATGTATCAGATGGGTGGTATTATGTGGTATTTACATTATGGAAGATTTTCATTTTTTAATGGAAATAATTTCTCCTTCTTTTCTGAGGATTAGCTTCCAGCAGAGATGATCTTCCTAGTAGTCACTCTTAGCAGAAAGATTATAAGCTCAGGCCACCTTTGAGCAATTCAGCAAAAACATAAGGATTCCAGCTGCTTTCCCTTATTATTCACAAGAGGTTGGTTGGTTGGTTGGTTGGTTGGTTGATTTATTTATTTATATGTCACATTTATATAGCCACCCGTCTCATATGAAGCGACTCTGGGTGGCATACAACAATTAAATAAAATAGCAAGTGAATACAAGCAAGCATTATAAAACGATAAACAGTTAGTACTAAAATAAAAACATTATCTCAAATATTAATTTTTTTTAAATAAACCCCACAGAGAGAGTAGAATATCAATATTTTTATTTATATGTCACATTTATATAGCTGCCCAATATGTGGTCCATGGAGTCCTTGGGGTTTTCTGAGCTTGGTTCTTTTCTTGCAAACGTTTCATTGCCTGGCTAGGTAACATCTTAAGTGCACATATGAGCTACACATATTTGCCTCTATGAATATGTGGTCCAAACTAATGGCAGGAGAATGATCAACCCTGCCTCCTCCAATTCAGCTCACTGAGATATGTTGATATCTGATTGATTACTGTCAGCTAGCATGGTTGTGGGTGATGAGCTTTGTCATTCAGAGTCCCTAGAGGGGCACCAGCTTGGAGAAGGCTGAGAGTGCAAGATGTCAGGTTGGGGATGGTTGTGTTGGACAGTAGAAGCTGTAGTCAGTGAGGCTGGGCTTCCAGGGGAAAGAGAACTTTCTACGAACTCTGCTGACATCTGATAGGTATCTTTTGTAGAACCTGTACCGTGATCTAGACTTGGCTATTTTATGGAAGCACCTGGCTCTTGGGAGTTTGTAGCAAACCGCTCCAAACCGCTCCTGACCTCATTTGAGAGAATGAAGGCTCTGTGAGACAAATTAGGCCACTCGCTGTTTTCTTCTGCCATGACCTTTGGCATGCAAGTCTCTCCAGTCTTATCAGTATAAGGGTAAGAAAACTGGTCTACTTAAACAGTTAAGGATTACTATGCAACCACATAATCTGTATGGACCCCTTTTGCATTTCACCAACGGCGGTGTAAATGTTAAGTATTATCCCTTTTCCTCAGCCACAGTTCTCACGTACCTGTGCTCTGTAGTTCTCTAGAGAGTGACCTGTTTAACCTCTTCTTTTAAAGTGTTACTTAATGGGGTCTGTCTCTCTCCCTCTCTCCCTCACACACAAACATGGGTTTTCATTTCCAGCTGCTTCTTTTTCTTTGTAAGGAGCTTCTCAGAGGACCCTCGATTGTGTTTGCAGCATTGTTTCATTGTGTAAGCAAAGCTGAAGTGGAGTTAACTACTTCTTCATTGATGATACATGACAGGCCAATGACCATGTGGTGGCTTGCTCTTCACACCATTTTTTCCCCAAGATTCATGAGAACTCCACTGGACTGCATAAATTGCATGGTGTGTAGGTAAGGAAATAGAAAAAAGCGCACCCATTTCGGAAATGCCAGCACTTTCCAAAGGGGGTAGCCAAGTAAATCTACAAGACAGGATGAAACAAAAGGATAAACTGAAGCTCCTTAAAGATGATCAGGCTTATTACAGCATAATCTTCAGAGCTGACTAAAGTTCAGTTTGTCAGATGTATGGCTTTAAATCTATATCTTAGTAGCAAGGAAGGGGAATTATAAATGAAGTGGTTTAATGGCCACAGAATGTAAAAAAGAGAGGGGGATTATCCCTTGTGTTAACCCACAATGTGCTGTGTTTTGTTTTGGCTCTCACGTTGTATGAATCCAACGATTGCAGTGTATAAGCCATGACTGATGGCTTATCACACTAAGAGTGAGTGAAGCCAACTGAGTTAGGAATACAGGGTTAAGCAAACCATAGGTCTGCATGATGAATGGCCTTAGCCAGAATCTGAAACAGTTCTGTGTAAACTTGAATCTACAGCATTTAAGGAATGGCTAGTGTTTGTTCCTCAGTGGTCTCCTATGCAATCTGGACTGCTGTGGTTCCCACAGCTCCCCACTCCCATGCTGATGCCACCATCCTCTTCTCAACCCAATTGCAGCCTTTAGGTTGGTGGAGATACAGTATGGCTGGCACAGCAGGGTGCACATGGTTAGCCCTCCTCAGGCATCCTCTTGTCCAACCAGGTTGTAGCAGCATGGGAGGACTTTGGGGGCGAGGAGGACGGGTTGGAAAATGTGTATAAGTGTGAACATGTGCACTGTGGGTGCAGGTTTATGTACCCATCATTGGCATCCGTCACTGGTATTGCGTTCAATTCTCAGGGATGAACAGACTGTGTACTCCTGGTTCAAAGGTCAGTATAGTGGGCTTCACTGCAGCAATAATCATGGAGTCAAAAACGCATCCTTCAATAAGCCATTGTGGTTTAATGGTTGGCATTGGATCGAGTGGGAGAAGCCAGTTCTAGTCCAGCCTCACCCAGAGAAGCTCACTGGGTGACTTTGGGCTAGCCATGCCCTGTCACCTAACCTCCCTCCCAGAATTGTGGTTGCTCATTTTATTTATTTGATTTAGAGCGAACCTTTCAATTATAAGTTCAAGGCAGCATAAGTAGAACACCTTCCTTCTATTTCTCCTCCGAACACCCATGGTGAGGTAGGTTTGGCTAAGGAAAAATAGGAGAAGAGAGTACTACATACACTATCTTAGGCTTCCGAATGAAAGACAGGATTCAAATCAAATCAATCAATAAATAGACATGTCAGGCAAGGCTGAAATATGAAGTTCTCTTGTATGTACAACTGTTGATAAAGCATGTATTCAGAAGGTTCTGGAGGCGGGGGTCCTTCAGGCAGGTTGAGGAAACAGCCTTACCAAATGGTGTGGCGTGTCTGAGCAAGTGATTAAGGAAGGAAAAGAATGTGGCTGGATGAACAAAGGAGTGGTGTTCCTCTCCATCACAAAGTCTGCCTGGAAATACCTGTGACGCTCAGTCATAAAGGCTGGATCAGATCTGGTTAGCTTATATGTCTATAAGGGTGCTTCAACCACGCTCTGATTGGCAGTGGCTCTCCAATCAGTCTTTTCCACCCCATGCTCCGTACAGTCTTTCTACCTGGAAATATCAGGGACTGACGCTGTGACTTTCCCAAGCCTTGCAAATGTGATCCAAGGTCTGTTCTCTCCAGCAATGCCACCAGGATGGAAATCCAAGATTCTACAATCCAGCAGAGCCTCAAATGACTTCCAGCAACAAACACCTCCAACGTTGGCTGCTTAGCCAATGTGGGCCCGAGGCTGCTCATCACATCATTTCTGTTTCTTTTTTATAATCAGAGTATCTGGCTTGGCTTGTACATGTTCATGGAAGCTGATTTTGTTATGGCATTTTTGCTGTAAATGTATATTTCTCTTTTGTACAGCAAAATGGTATATATTTTAGAGTCAGTCTGTTCCGCAGCAGCAATTTTCTTCTTCTTCTTCTTCTTCTTCTTCTTCTTCTTCTTCTTCTTCTTCTTCTTCTTCTTCTTCTTCTTCTTCTTCTTCTTCTTCTTCATTTATTTATTTATTTATTTATTTATTTATTTGATTTGTCCCCGCCCATCTCCCCTACAATGGGGGACTCTGGGCGGCTTACAATCACTAAAATCACAATGCATAATTAAGTTAAAAAAGTTTAAAAATTATACACATTATAAAACTAGTTTAAAACTAAAATTAGTTTGATTTTAGTAGCCGTGATGGTGCCATGGTTTTAAAAGGCTTCGCTGTACATTCTTTTTTTCAACTGATTGGAACCAGCCAACTGAAGCAATAGGAAAGCATGGACCAGCATCATGGGGGAGTGAGGAGGAAAAAAGATAGGTTAGCTATATGCTCCATGCTGAAACATTACAACCTGACCATCTAAAGGGGGTTCCTGTAAGAACATTTCTGTTCAGCTTTCAAAATTGCCTAATGATTCCACCGTGTCTCTTCCTGAGACCCCTGAGCAAGACATGCAGGAATTATCTGCTCCAACTGAAACCGCTGGGTATTAAATCATTCCAAATCATGATTCTGTGGTGAACCCACTGGGTACATTAATGTGTTTAATGGACACAACTACAAACGGGTCATGGTATGCTGTCTTTTCTTGAGGGTATTGTTGAACCACTTCCTTTGTAGACCTTGTCTTCTATAAGAATCCAGAGGAAAAATAAAGAAGCATAGGGGAGGCCAGTAGGAGCAATTATTTGCTGCCTTGGAAAACATTGGTGGACAAGCTGAGGCACAATAAACCATACAAACCCACACACACATTTTAAAAGATAATTGAAATGCCGGTGCTGGCATGCAAGTGATATAGCTATCACCATTTTCACTGCTTAATTAAAAGCATCCTTGCTGTACTTGGCAAGCAGAGCTTGGAAGCTATGTAAAAGTGCACTTGTTAATGCCACCTTGGTTAATGGTTAAAATCTGTCTGTGTCACTTTATTGTGGTTGAGTATGAGGTGGAACGGACCTTCCTGAATGATAAAACTTTGGAAGCATTTAGCATTACTCTGACTGATACAAGTGTACTCTTTCCTATCTCTCTTCATTCTAGAAAGCCCGTTTTCAGTATGGCTGAAGAAAAACCACAGGTGGAGAAGGGCCTATCCCATCATTCAATGTGAGAAATCATGTTACAGGTTAAGGCAGCAGTTTGAAAAAAATACCGTGTCAAGATTGCTGTAAATGGCATCTGTGAAATGATGATAACATACAGACTTCTCCATTTATCTAGAAGAATGTGATTAAGAACGTAAGAACATGTTTGTTAATTTCCTCAAAAAACTCTAGTAGATTAGACTAGACAGGACCTTCCCTAAGTGAAGGTTGGGTATCCTTGAGCAAGGCCTGTGTCTCCAGCTGTTTGGTAATTTTATCTTTAATGGCAGTTTCCACTATCTTCCCTATAACAGATGTTAAGCTGACAAGACTACAATTTTCTGGATCTCTCCATGACCCTTTCTTAAAAATTGGAGTTATGTTGGCCACCTTCCAGTCCTCAATTACAAAGGCTGAGTGTAGAGATAGGTTGCATATTTTAGTTAGAAGGTCCACAATCTCAGGTTTAAGCTCCTTAATAACCCTTGGGTGAATGCCATTAGAGTCAGGTGACTGGTGATTATCAAAAGAGGAGTTTTCATGTGAAAGTATTCCTCCATGTTGAGACAATGCTACTGTACTGTTTTGGTATCAGAAATTGTCCACTGCTTTCTTCATTGTGCCCAGCCTGACACATTTTCTTTTGTAAGGTCTTGAATGCAGAGACATAATTACTAAGTTTAAAGATTGTGCCAAGCCATGGTTTATTTGGTGTTGTTAATTGAAAAAACAAACAATAGTTTATAGCCACATATGGTTGGTTTAGTTTTGGCTTATCATATGTCAACCCAGCCACTATGGTCGGGAAACCATGATGTGTGGTTATATTAATGTGGCTATGTTGTGTGAACCTGTTCAGTAAACTATGACTATGACTAGCTAACTAGAGACTTAATTTGGTCTCCTCACACTTCCATACCTAGGTTTCCAATTATGCCTGTTGATTTGGGAGTAGAATAATAAAAAAAAAAATTCCCCTTTAGAATCAAGGAACAATGGTTGCTTTCATACATGTTTATCCATGGTTCATTTAATTGCATCTTATACCAGGTTTTCTTAACCTTGGCAACTTTAAGACATGTGGGCTTCAACTCCCAGAATTCCCCAGCCAGCATATGCTGGCTGGGGAATTCTGAGAGTTGTAGTCCACACATCTTAAAATTGCCAAGGTTAAGAAAACCTGGTATATAAAATCAACCTGCAGTTGTGTTTGTATGACATACCAAACTAGTGACACAGGCTAGATTAAAACCATACTGCTACCATGTCTGGACTATAACAATCTGAGTGATCACTGGACAGCAGCAAGGCATTTTAGTTTTCTTTATCTCTGTGTCACCATTTAATGGTCATCTGGATTTATGCAGCCCAGATGTGATAGCCCATACACTGAGCCACAAACTAGACAATAACTATATATCTTGTGAAAACACAGCCACTGTTTCTGGGTTTTGTTGTTGTTTTGTTCTTTGCAGGGCCAGAAGTAGATAATCTCCAATTTTGATGGGGAATGTTGTGGGGATTTAAAACTTTAATTCACCTCCTATCCCCAAGTTGATTTTATTCCTCCCGGGCCTCAGGGAGTTGCTTGTCAGGAGGAAAGAGAGTAACTTCTCCTTGTGGGGTGAAGGTTTGAACTTTGTCCACCTCAGAAAAGAGCACATTTAAAGTGAGACACATGATGGGTATTGGTTCCAGCTGTCTAAGGGCTGTTCTTAGTCATTACATTGAAAATTATCTGCCTTCCAATCCAGCAAAGACTGAAGAGCCTTCAGAAATCATACCAGCAGCCATAAACTGCTGAGAAATAGAGGTATGATTTCCTACTGGTTGTTTGGCAGAAAAAAATGGTATACTAATTTTTCCCTGGTGAAGGACATATTGTTCCTCTTATTCCAATCTTCCTACTTGTCCAGATTAGATTGCAATCTCATTCTGTCATCCTGGGTGTCAGCCAGAACTCTCAATTTTGTGTAATCTGCAAATTTGATAAGCAGCTCCTCAACCCCATTATTCAGTTCATTGATGAAAATGTTCAATAATACCAGCCCCAAGACAGATGCATGCAGTTACTGCAGTCCAACAATGTAGAGCCATCAGGGCTTATTCTTTCAGTGCAATTGGCCAGCCAGTTGTGGACCTACCTTATTATATGTTATTTAAAACACACTTGAACAGGTTGTCAACAAGAATGTCATGTAGAACCTTATCAAAAGCTTTGCTGCAATCAAGATAAAGTACATCAACAGCATTCCCCTTCTCTACTAAAATAGTTGCTTTGTCAAATAAAGAGATGAGATTTTTTTTTCACATGATTTGTTTTTAACAAAGCCATGCTGACTCTTAAAAATCATGGCATTGTCTTCCAGATGGTAACTAACAGTTTGCTTTATTATCTTCTCTATCTGGATTTTCTTTTTCTTTTTTTCCCTTTCTTGAAGAGAGGAACTACATTGGTTCTTCTTCAGCTCTCTGACACAGTTTTTGTTGAAGATAATTGACAGAGGTCCTGCAGCTCTTCAACAAGTTCCTTCAGTATTTAGGGTGTATTTCATCAGGACCTGGGGATGTCAAGGCATTTAAATTACCTAGAAGTTTTTTTTTATTACATCCTTATTGACCTGCATCCTTCCCTGTTGTGCTCATTCCCAGTTTATGCTACTCAAGTCATCATTTCCTTTGGCTGTGAAGCAAGAGTTGGGTTCCTCTCCTTTCTCCTGATCATCTCTTCTGTTGGTCACCAGATGGAGAAGTCTTGGTTAAGAGTTCTCTATTTGGAATAAGCAGTGAGTGCATTGTCTATTTTGTCTTCTTTTGACATTTGAATAAGCCCTTCTCGATGAATTTTACTTCTCTTGCTAGGCTTACCTCATTTTCTGCCTTTGCTTTCTTGACCTCATTCCTGCATTTTTGAGGTGAAGCTTTGTCAACTTCCTTGGTAATTAGCACTTCCTTCCATGTCCAATAAGCATTTTTCTTTAGTTTCATTTCCTTCACATGTTGCCTATTCAACCACTCTGGTTTCTTTAGATGTCTCCTAGTCTTCTTCCTCATTGGAATTGTCTGAAAGTGCACTACTTTATTCTTAATTTCCTTTCTTTTCTTTTCTTTTCTTTTCTTTTCTTTTCTTTTCTTTTCTTTTCTTTACAGTCAAGAACTCTAACAATGTGTGGATCTTTGCACCTAAAGTTCCTTCCACTTCCATATCTTCAACTGACTCTTCCTTGTTCCTAAGAATCAAATCCCAGGAACAGATCCCCTAGTGCCCACATAAATCTTTTGAAAGAGAAAATTATCACCAGGAATTTATCTGACACGGTGTTTAGCAGGATTAGGACTTCCAATAAATGTTTTTGTAGCTGAAATCTCCCATCACAATCCACAGGGTTTTTTGACACATCTGCCTACTCAAAGCATTTACCTGTTCTGACTAGTTTGGTGGTCTCCTAGCAAAACATCCCTTCTGCTGGTGTTCAGCACTTGTGTTACCATCAACCCAGTGGACCTCTGCAAAGGCAGGCTCTTTCCCGATATACAGGGCTACACTACCTCCTCTCCTATGTGGCTGGTTCCTCTGCACCCAAGGCGTACCCATCAAACCCAATGTTCCACTGGTGAGATTCATGCTACCATGTCTCTCTAATCCCTGCTATATTATACTTCAATAATATTTGATTATGCAGCTTTGTTTTATTTCATGGCACACTTTTGCCTTGTATTGGCTTGCTTGCTCATGCCTAGTATAACCATCTGCACTTGGCCTTCATCCATGCCCATTCAATTTTATATCACCATTAGGTATGATTAGTTCCCTGAATTACTTTTTCATAAACGTCAAGTAGTACTTCTGTTATTTCCCAAGGACTTTCTGACTTGTATACGCTAGCTCACATCAGCTCAGATTTACATAGTATTGGTTTACAGGGTCTACGCTACTTTTACATCGAACCAATTCTTTTTGTGCTGTTGTTGCATTAAGCAAATTCTATGTTTACACAATGGTTGGTTGTTACTTGCCAAAACTGACTGACCAGAGGAGCCCTTGTTTTCTTTTTTCCATATGTGGAAATTTTTTCTTGCCTGTTGTCCTCATCTGGTTCCACAGTTCCTTATCTAATTGTTTTCTGAGAAAGAAGGAGCTGGTCATACCTGTTATTTTTAAGAAATAGCAATGAGAGGAAGGAAGAATGAGAAAAGTTCAGAGCTGTTCCCTTATGGCTCCGTTAAAAAAAATGTTCTATGTGTGACCAGTGGAAAACTAAATTAGCATAGATTTTGTTGTCTTCATTATCAAGTCCAATTCTCTCTGTTCTGGCTTACAGCCTGAAGGCAGTGTCCCAATGTCTCATGCAGAGAAAGTTGCACTTTCTCCAACTCCTCATTGTCTCCAGGTGGCAGAAAAACCATCTATCAGTCACAGCACTGCTCCCAGTCACAGACCCAGGGATCCAGCCATTCACACCCCCCCCCCCCCACTTCCACTGCCACCTCTCTCAGCCTGCAAACTAAACAAACAGGGAGAGGAGGCTTTTTTCATGCCTGGTCTTTGAGCTATCCTCATCTCAGAGACCTAGATCAGACTGAATTGCTGACAGCCCATATCAAAGAGGGAGCCAGTTCTCTCTCACTTGCTTCACCAGACATTTCCCATCCTTGCTGCTACTGATGATCAGCTCTGTTCAGGCTGATCCAGGCCTCCAAGACAGGGATCAGCTCAGAGATCTGGTGGGTAAAGGGGGAGAGCCCAATTTGAAAGGACTGGACTCTCCCCTAGCCCAAAACAGAATGGCTCTGGAGAATCGTGCCCAAAGACTGGAAGCAAGGACCAAACTAAGATGGCTATGGGATGCTAGGCTGATCCCTCCTGCTAGGGGTCACTGATTGCACCACTGCCAGAATGCTAAACAAAGAGCATCCAATTATGCCCATGGTAAAACATACGTGGAAAATACTACTTTAACACTGAAGCAACCATGGATGACTTTACGCTACTCAAGTATAGGTTGGAGATAAGATAAGGGCTACCACTGTGGGAACATGACAGGAAAAAGCTGTCAGGACATAGCCATGCCATTGTCAGTGCAAGTGGGGAATGACTGTTCAGGAAGCTTAATGATGTTGCTTAGTGCTTGCAAACAACCTTACTGCGCTTAAACGCTTAGAGCTCTTTCTCACACTTTTCTTTCTCAGGCGTTTGTCCCATCCGTGAGATGGCAGAAAAGTATGTCAGCATAATTTGCCCTACTCCAAAGGCTGAGCTCTATTTGCTGTCCTTGCAGTTTCAGTGTGAGGCTGGCTGAGGAAAAGAATTGGTGGATTCCCTTCCCACTCAGCATCACCTGCCCCTGGGAAAAGTCAAATCACTGTCCTTAATGTATGGTGGAGCTGGTTTAATTGACTGTGGGTGGGCACCTGTCTAGGGCAGAAGCTGGAGCCATCTTTCTAGCTGCCTAAGTGGCAAATTCCCAGTGCAGGAATTATCTGTACCAGTTACCTGTCATTCAGGCTATTTATGAAACAGCTCTAGTGATCTTCTGGACGACTGCTGCTAAAGCTGCACCTGAAATAGTCTGGCTGAGAGGTTGGTGGAGTGGGTGCTGGGTGAAGTGGGAAGGAACTCTTCCAGCAGATCGGGTGATCTCCTGCTTCATCCCTTGCCCCTTCTCTGTTCCACCAGTCTGTCAGCTGGGCTATGTTTGGACATGGGTTTAGTGGTCTTCCAAAAGATTGCTACTATAGTTATGTGCTCAGAAATAGCCCAAGTGACAAAGCACTAGCACATTGGAATGGTTGCAGGGACCACTGAGCAATATTCCTCTCATTTTACCCTGTGCCCCTCCACTGCACTTATGACCTGCCTTTCAGGCTGACAGAACTCTTGTCAATTTCACCCTGGCTCCCATATATCGCAAATCAATATGGGCTCAAGGAAATAGCAGTGCTAATAGCAATGACTCTACGGTAATAAGACAGATACAATTGCTGAGTTCCTGGGCTACAGCCTTGATCTCTTCTTTATATCTGAAGTTGAAGGAACTATAGCTTTGCTTCTATGGAGGCCCTTTCTTGTAGTGTGGCAGTACAGGTGATTTGCCCCCTGGCAAATATTGGACCAAAGGGATTTGGGGAAAAGAAGCAGGAGAAGCCCAGTTTGATTCATCTTCTGATAAGAGAGACTATATCTATTCTACATACAGAATATGGAGACTAACAGAGGAGCTTCTGAGTATCCACCATTCTCCATCTGAGTGCTACACTCCATCTGGAGTGCTTCTCTAACCCTGCTCTGTGATGCTAATTTACTGATCCAGATCAAATAGCACAATAAGCCAAACATCTTCAGAATGTGCATCTCTTATAATCAAACAAGCATACTGTTGCATCATCCTGAATCATTGCAGTTTATTGCCTCCTGCCAGTAACAACAGCTAAATAATTGAGGCAATCTCCAGCTATGGTTTATTCAATACTATATAAGCTGGGGTTTAGTTTGCTCTCCTAACAGACCAGACTCTTGAGCTTTGAAACAACACTTGCTTCTGATTCTGGCTTATTTGGTAAATGTTAATATGTAAGCTTGTTCAGATCAAGGTTGGGGAACCTGTACTCCACCAGATGTTGCTAAAGTACATTCCTTCTCAGCTCTTGTAGCTACCATGGTACACAGGATGCTACAAATTTAAATTCTGTAACAACTGACAGATTGCAATGTCTTCCTCCATGGTGTACTTCAACTAGCAAGAGAATCCAGATAGAAATGATCAGCCAGCATCCATTGGCATGAGTGTTTGGTCTCACTAAACCATGATTCTTCAGAATTCTGCCTAATCATTCCACAGTAATGCCTTCAAACCACCCGTCTCACCTCTTGAAAAAGCATAAAATAAGACTATTTATCCCAAAGATCTTGTTTTAAAAAGAGTACAGCAAATAGAGTGAAGCAGCCCTGTTGGCATTACGAACCTGTGTGAGATGTATTATCATGCAGTTCATCTGACTCCTGGTTTCTTTCACTTGACATTAATTTGTAATGTTCTAGCAGTTTTATGGTGAGGACAGCTGGAGGCCTGTAAATTGTAGAAATAAATAAGTAAGCTATGGAATATACATGTAGGAAAGTAAAGAATGTGAGTGCCCAAGGCAGAAGAGAAGAAGCTTGGCAATATGGATATAACAATTTCTTTCCAAGAAGAAAATGTCTCAGGCAGCTGGCCTGCTAGCACACATGCCCAATGTTTTCACTGTCATCATCATCAACATCACCTTCATCATCACCATCACCATGGACCACTGTTGTCGTTTTTTCCTAAGCTCTGCCTAGAATATCATTAAGATGTCTGAGCAGTTTCAAACCACATATTTATGATCATAAAGAGGCATGGAAACAGGCTGCGTCTAAATCAGCGTATATGACTGTTGACCAGACCCAAATGCAATGTAGTTTCTTGTTAGTGTCATCCACTCTTGAGAATAAATACAGCTCTCCTTAGTGTCTGCTGAGAGGGAAACAAGAGACAGGTGACAAATCACGACTTTTAAACATTTCTCTCCCCTAATCAGCTATAAATATAATAGTGAGTCATTAGTAAAATATCAGCTTGGAGTCAGAAAAAAGACTGTTTCTGCTCAGAGATCTTGTGCTGAAGTGCACTGTACTTGAGATTCTCAAGCAATTTTTAGCCCCAATCCACTAGAATCACTTCCTTTTCCTGCCTTATTGCTGTCATATTTTAGTTATCTATGAACAGTTCTCCTTCACTTCACTATGGGTATGTTAAGCCCCCAGCATATTTTGCATCCAAAAGGACTGAGATCTTTGTACATTTATGTACTGAGTCTTCCTGCATCTAGTAGTAATTCATAGAGAGATGAGAAATGGTATCTCAGGAGCTGGCCACTGGTGACTTCAGGGCCAAATCTATGGCTTCAGTTGCCCATCCACACACTCCAAGACACACTCCAGTTGATTTTAATTGTATGTTCTAATTTTATTGCTGTTGTTCTAAACTTCCAATTGTGTTATTGGGATGGGTCAACAGTGATAAAAAACGTTTTTGTGCCTTTGGCCTGCATATCTAGTCCCTTGGCTTATTTAAACCTTAACAATGGTTGCTTGCCAAATTAGATGCAAGAGGACACTTGTTCAACCAATTAATGTAAAACTGAGAGGGGAAGAAGGGCAATACTTATTTTGCACATTATGATGCTATAAGTGAACTAAAATAAGGAGAAGCAGATTACAAGGAGTAGAAGAAAGCTGGGGGTTTCCCTCCCTTATCTATCCCATCCCACACAAGCTGGATTCACACTTGCTAAACTCTAAACCTAGTGGCAAAACACAATTATTGTATTCACATATCATGGTATCTTAGCTGAAGATATATGGTATCTTCAGCTAAGATACCATATAATGGCTTATCATGATGGCCCAGTTCACACCATATGTCAGGACAGTGGATGGCTTTCCATCAACATGCTGAATGCCAATCTCCCAACCCCACTGTAGCTTAGACTAGTGTGTGGTGCAAACCCATTTAATAGCCTTCTATCTCATTTCAAGCTTGCAGGTGAACAAAATGCCAGCTAAGCGATGGCATGGGATACATCATTCTAATACATAATTCATAATACAGTGGACCCAGAGATGTTGCTACTTCAGAGGAATAATGCCACGTGGCTAGAAACATGGGGAAGGGGAAGATTGCCTTTCTTTGTTACTCCTATTTGGAAGGGCCTCTGACTGAAATCAGTGAAGTGGCAAAGGACAATATTACTTGAGGAGATAATTGATCCTGTAGATGAATGGTTTGTGAAATCAAGAATGGTCTATAGTGTATGGTGAAGAGCCAGGTTAGAAAAATTAGGTGCTCTTGGGTGAATCTACCTCTCTCAAAGCATCTCCATGGAAACATGGAACAGCTCCAGACCTCTGTAGTCCCACAATATTGTTTCTGTTTGATATTTATTTATTTATTTATTTATTTGCTGGTTTATCTGAAACCAGTGGAAAACTGATATTTTGTTCTGCAAAAACTGTTTTTGCCTTACCTGCTTCCCAGCCCCTTGAGGTCAGTCATATATTAATATTTCATGCTGCAGAGAGGTGGCTTGGTGGCTTTGCAGCTCTCCTGCTCATAGCAACTGTTGGATCATTTCACATAGAGAAATGAATGCAGTGTGAACAAGACCATGGAACAGGGAGAGGAAATACTAGCAATTTATTTTCTTCCTCTTTTGTTTGAACAGGGTAGGAGGGTTTTGTTCAGTCAGAACCAGCTGTAGAGCAAGTAGCTGAGAGCAAGTCCTGATTAATTATGTTTCGTTGTTCTCTCCCTCAGCATTTTAGTGTCAGTTAAAGTGACCATGTTTCGCCTCTAACTATTTCTGAAGGGAACGGAGTGGAAATTGACAGTATGCAAGTGCCTTCAGCTTAACCTTTCTCATAAGCTTGCTGTGGAGACAAATTAGGTAGTGGGAAATAGCTATGCACATTGCTTTGGGCAACTTTAAGAAAAGGGGATTGATACATAAAAATCATATAGAGGGATGATGCAGAAGCTTTACAGTCTTAGTGCACTTACTTCCTGGTCAAGTTGTACCCAACTGCATAGAAATAATGTATTCTCCTCCATTCCATAGTATCTTATATAATCCTGTAGGCACAGTTGCTATTTCATGCACTGAGGGAATTTGAAGCAACCAAGTTGGGGTCAAAGATTGTCTTGAATTCTGTTTTTTCTTCTCCATACTCTTAAGTTATTGTTTTGTACTACTATCGATAACTGCAGTAACATTAGACTTTTTATGGGGTCTTGACTATGAACCTCTTCATAAGAAATGCCATTTGCTTGCTTTTGATTGAGATTCCAAACACAGGCCAACAGGAATTTATGGACTGCTTGATGTAAACAGCCCTTGTGTTAATCTGTGGGGAAATAAATGTCAAATGTTTGCAGATAGAAAGTTCAAGCTGACTGAAGGGGAATTTGAAGGCAAGAGAAATAGGAGTCAAGGAGGAACTCCTAAACTGTAGCTTGTATTTTTGGTATCTCTGCAATGCCCAGAAAAGGCCTCATGCCTGCAAGTCTACAATTTGGGAGAAGGGGGTGGTTAGGGCTGGATTCCTCAGGGAAAAATGAAACACCGTCCTAACTCCTTTTACTAAAAGAGGTGTTAGTGGTGGATATTCAGAAGCAAATAAAGCTACTCCCATTTTTTAGTGTTCTGCCAATTAAGAACTAGAATGATTGGCTCTTGTTTTTAATTAAAAAAAACCCCAATGTAATGGAAGATCCAAATGGAAAAAGGAAAAACACTGTAAAAAATCAGTTACAAATAAACAACTTGGAAGATGGGTCTCACATTTTGCAAACTTTATTGTTAATTTGCTTTATACATTTTAAGTATATCTTTCCAAAAAAAAAAGGGGGGGGGGAGAATTTAAAGATGATAGTAAGGACCCTGCCCAATTATTATTAACATGTTGAACAAAAGGAAGCCAGGTGGCTTCCAAACAGTCCTGATACAAAGGATTGAGTGTTTTACATTTTGATTATACACGTCAATTGTAAATTAGAGAGGGGGCTGTTTTTTGTTTTTGTTTTTACCTAGCTTAAAATTGTTAGCCTAATATTTTTTCTCTCCATGTTTTTCTGTTTGTGTTAGCTTAGGAAGCTCTTGCCCCAGCATAATCTTGGGCATCTACCCACACACTCTGTCACAAAATTTCTGGCTACAGGCCCCCCACACACCTAAAACCTACTTGGTGTTTTTCATGCTGGGTGCTGCGTTGTGCTTCTTAAGGTGGCCTCTGAAATTCCAAATCAAAAACTGGTGTGATGAACACATTAGCAGGAGAAATGGCTGCAGTGCTCTGCGCTAAAGAAGCCCTATTCACATTTGGGGGTGGGGGGCAAGAAGATTCAGAAGGCTCCTCAAAGCAGCTGCCGTACGTTGGCAAGCACATAAATTCTGAGACTGCTAGAAATAGGCCTGTCAGACCTGAAATATCACTGAATTTCATTAATCTTGAATGTGCATTACCACTCTGGCTTTGATACGGACTAGGCTGTGTTCATTACTTTCTAAATACCAGAAAACATGATATGGGCTCTTGAAAAGGAGACAGCAGGGAAGGGCTTAGCAAGCATGTGAACCAGTCCACTGTAATCTCATCTGTGAATGAGGGGTCTGCCTTGTGGTATTGTGCCAGAGAAGGAGAGGATTAAGGGACGGAGGTCAGTAACGCAGTAACTAGACTGAGGTGATTTTTCAAGGGCAGGAAGAGGTCACTGAGAGCAGCCGTTCAGAGCAGATGCTGGATGTGAAGACAATGGATGAAGGTCCCTGAACCCAAGGTGCTAGATGTTGAAAAGAACACGAGTCCAGCGTGGGATGGATGTGGATCAGATTGCTGAATAACAAATGACTGGAATTTGAGGGGGGGCGGGGAGGAGATGGAAATAGAATAAGAGTTGGGCTTGGGAAGAAATTGGGGAGAAAGTGGGAGAAGAAGTTTGATTATTGATCTCTGCCTTGTTGCTGATCAGAAAAAGGAGCCAACTTTGGTCTGTGTATTTATAATAAACCTGACGCTCATTGCTTCCCTGAATTATTCAGTAGGAGCTGTGATCTCAATTACAGAGCATGTCCCAGTGGTACAAAGAGAGAGAAAGAAGGGGAAAATGAGATTGTGGACTGTGCAAACTGTAGTGCAGGATTTGAAAGGGCAGTGACAGATGGGGACTTACATTGTATGTAATCAAGCCAGTTCTGAACAGAGGAGTGGATGAACAGGTCTTGAACACCCGTGTAATTTGGACCTGGCTGGAATCACTGTGTTTTTCATGGCATTCAGTGTGAACAAGGAATCAGAAAGAAAGTAGGTGTGGTCCAGAAAGGAATGAGTGACTTTACTTTACCCACTTGGTCTGTTTTAGACGGAAAAGGAACCTAAACAAATATTCTAGCTCCTTCCAATGGCCCATCTATTAAATTCTGTAACAAGCTGAAGTCAGAAGTACCAGTTTTTCAAAAAAGACATATACAGATAAACATGTTATAGCATGATCTGTTTCAAAAAAACTTAGGGGTAGCACAGTGAACTATATCATGTTCAGTCATAATGTGTGATAATGACTCTGTCTTCATTATAAATGTGAAAATAGGATATATTGGACTCCAGTTCCCAAAATCTCCTGGAACTTGAAGTCTAGGAGGTTGGAGAAGGCTGATGTTTTAAAAGGTTCTATCATAGTTTACATTGCATGGTCCTCAGTACAATTCTGGCCATTAAAATCTTTGAGATGTACTAAACTACCTTTTAGAGGGCAGTTCTGGTATCCCAATCTTCAAAGACATCATATCATCAAACATAATTCATTGGAAGAGGCATCCTGAATGTGTGTCAGTATACTGCATATATCTCCTGGTTGATTGGATATGGTCAGCAGTATGTTGGCCTGCAAGGTATCATCTAGATTGAAGATCTAACTTGCATAGAATAGGGTGAGCATGATTGATTGATTGACTGATTATGTGCTGTCAAGTCATTTTCAACTCTTAGCGACCACCTAGATTTTCTCCATGTTGATTTATCCATAGCCTGGTCTTTCAGGTCTTCCAATGGTGCACTCATCGCCACTGTAACTGAGTCCATCCACCTTGCTTCTGGTCATCCTCTTCTTCTCTTTCCTTCCATCTTTCCCAGCATTAGAGCCTTTTCCAGAGAGCTGGATCTTTGCATAATGGGCCCAAAGTAGGATAATTTGTGTCTGGTCATTTGTGCCTCAAGGGAGAATTCTGGGTTGATTTGTTTGATTTATCCATTGGTTTGTTTTCTTGGCTGTCCACAGTATTCTCAGGAGTCTTCTCTAGCACCAAAGTTCAAAGGCGTCAATACTCTTCCTATCCTGCTTCTTCAAAGTCCAACTTTCACATCCATAGAGTGTCAAGGGAATGCCATGGCTTGCACGATTCTGATCTTTGTAGGTATAGACACATCACGGCATCTGAATATCTTTTCCAAGGCCTTCATGGCTGTTCTGCCAAGTGCTAGTCTGCGGTGTATTTCTTGATTGCTTGTTTCTTTACTGTTGATAGTTGAATCTAAAAGGCAGAAGCTATCCACCACTTTGATATCTTCATCGCCAGTTCTAAGGCGAGTTGTTCTACCTGTTGTCAGTAGTTTGGTCTTTGTTATATATTTTAGTCCCGTTTTTTTCACTGTACCCTTTAACTTTTAGTACAGTATTATGGCTTGCAGATCCTTTGCATTTTTGGCTTCCAGAGCCATGACATTAGGATAGCGCAGGATATTGATGTTTCTTCTTCCAATGACTTGAGTAAAACTGAGCTTTGGGTGTGCTTGTGACAAACTGTCCAAAACTTGCTCAAGCTGACTGTCATCACTGTTAGCAGGGAAACTGCATGTGGAATGGGTGTGAGTAAGACATGTAATGCTCCAATGAATGGTGATAATGGAAGAAACAGAAATGAATGTTGGGAAGAATTGTGCAACATTCAGAATGTAGTGTGGGGAAACGTATTCTGTTAGGTGGCATGAATGAATGAAGGGGAACAAAAGGAGAAAATACAGTGGTACCTCGGTTCACGAACTTAATTCGTTCCGCGGCTCTGGTCACGACCCGAAATGGTCATGAACCGAATCAAATTTTCCCATAAGGTTCAATGTAAATACGGTTAATCCGTTCTGACCCCAAATTTGGTCGCCAACCGATTTCTGGTCACGACCCGAGTCAAATTTCCCCATAAGGTTCAATGTAAATACGGTTAATCTGTTCTGAACCATATGTTTTTATTTTTAAAAACCGCAAAAATATGACACAAAGTACAGTACAAAGACAGAGAAAGCTAACCTTGCTCGACGCGACTCCCAGCGTGGAGGACAGGAAGGCAGGTGGGGAGGTGGTTACTGCTTGGAGGGAGAGTCCCCCTCCCTACAGGAAGCCGCGACCACGTGTCACGGGAGGGAAAATGGCTGCGGATCCTGTTCGTCACCCAATCCGGCGTTCGCGAACGGAGGCAAATTTTTGTGGCTGGAGCTGTTCGTGAACAGAATTGTTTGTGAACAGATGCGTTCGTGAACCGAGGTACCACTGTACAATACATTTTTGGGCCATTTGGAGACCCAAGCATGAGTGAGAATGGTGATTGTTTGATAAGTATCTGCTTAGGGAAACTTTGCATGTTTCATATTTGAAAATATATAGTTTAAATTTAAGTCTATTCATAGTATTGATGCCAAAAGAATGATCAAATACATCTAAAAGCATGATTGAGTTGACTGTTTTTAATGCAAGACTGAGGAAATTAGTGCAGGATACAAAGGGGAGATTCTAAATGTGGACAGTGGATTTCTTTTTTTTAATAATGTCAAGTGTGGGTCTTGAAAAAATAGAGAGTGGAAGGAAAGGGAAAAAGGGACACTGGACTGAAACTTGAACATCTGCAGGAAGAGAAAGTATGAGAAAAATATTAGAAGAAAGATTAAACTCCCCAAAGAATAAATGGAATGTGGAGGTAAGAAAAGTAGATGTGAAATCTGTCTGAGAGAAAGTGGAAACAATGATGTCATAAAATGTCACAGAAATGCATGGGCTGATGGGAAGTATGAAAAGAGATGCTTAGTGAAAGAGCTGTGGATGCAAAAAAATCCATTGAAGAGACTGTTTGTTGCCAAAATGAGGATGAGAAGGATGTCTAATGTATATAGACAGAAAAAATATAGTTCCAAAGAATGTAATCAAAGAGAACAAGGAACATTTAAGATTAGAATGGAGAAAATGTGGAACACTTTTAATAAAAGTTAAAAAATGTTTTGGAAATAGGTGAAAGGGGCTCAACAACAAGATTCCAACAAAATGAACTGAATTAAAAATAAAGTGATGAAATAATTTGGGATAAAACTGAAATGAGGTAATGCTGGAAGGAGTATATTGGAAATTTGTTTGGGAGAGATATGTTGAAGAGTAAAATTGAAACTGATGCTATAAATGAAAATGGATGAAAAGAAAGTCATATACATTCTTGAGGAATGTATAAATGCAAGGAAGAAACATTATTGTATGTTTTTTGTTGGGGAAAGTATATAGTAAAGTAAATAAGCTTGAATTAAAGAAAGGTTTGTGCTCTTTGATGGTGGTTGGTTGCTGAATGCAGTAAAAATGGTAGATGATTGAAGGAAAGCATGAGTAAGAGTAAACGAAAGAATGTGGAGATAAATGACAGAGCCAGAAGAGACCTTGAAAGACTCTCCAGAGGCTACAGAGCCTTGGGCAGAAAGGTGAAGGTCCTGGTAGCACAAGTAGGTTTTTTGTCAGTCTTTCCAATTGAAGGTGATGACACAAAGAGAAAAAAAATAGAATCCTGGAAGTCAGCAACTGGCTACATAGATGGAGTTGCCAAGAATGGGTTATTTACTGCCTCCCTTCCCTGGGCTTATAAGCCACTCCAAGCACAAATGACTTTGAGTGGTATACATCCCAAACTTCATAGGTCAAGCTAAAGCACAGAAGTACAATAAAATCAAAATATATCAACAGCATGATACATCCCATACATATAACACTGGGAGCACTGATCAATACATTTTACTGTTAGGAATCACAAAATTCTAGCCCCCAAAGGCCTGCTGGAATAACCAACTGTTAATGGCTTTTCTGAAAAGCAATAGAGTAAGAGCTGTCCAGTTTTCTGGGGGGATGCTATTCCAGAACTTAGTGGATGGGCAGATACTATTGGGAGTCAGCAGTCCCATACCCAGCTCTTGTTCCATGAAGAGCTTTAAAGGTGACAACCAGCACATTGGATTGCACCTAGAAGTTAACTGGCAAAGCATATAGCTCTTGAAGAAGTGGGCAAATTGAGATGTGCCCATGACTACTTGAGCCACTGCATTCTGAACCAACCGTGGCTTCCAAACCCTTTAGAAGGGCAGCCCCAGCCATATAGACTGCATTGCAATAGTCCAACAAAGAGTTGACTAAGGCTTGAGGGATTGTGGGGAGAGTTTCCCATTCCAGGTTGTAGCTGGCACAAAAGATGGACCTGTGTGAAGGCCCTTGTTGAGTGTCAAGCCCCTTACAGGTCATAATGAAGGGAATAAGACTTACACAGACTTCAAGAAGGAGTTTAAATGTAAGAATCAGTGGAATCTTGGTACACAATCTTGGAAACTGCAATGGACACCTCCAGCCAGCTCTTTTTATTGGTGAGTTCATTAAGGCAGAGTCTGTATGAAATTTTAAATCTCTTCTTTCCAAGATTTCTGCAACCTGGACTCAATTGCCATAACTGAAATAAACCACAACTCTGCCATGTGTTGATTGTTTATGTCTAAATCTCCTCCTGTTTCTTTCTCAGTCTCTTCATAAAGTCTCTTAGCCCTCCTAGCTGCAATTGCCATCTGCTCATCAAGTCAGAGCTATGAGTCCAGGAGGCCCTTCAAGTTATAAGCCAATTGCATACTGGGGAGTGTGAACCCATCCAGAACTAAAGATGTTATTTCTCTGGAATTGGATGACTTCTGAACCCAAAGCCATTCCATCTTGCTGGGATTGAGCCTAAATCTATTATTCCCATCCAGAATTACCAGCTTTCAGGTACCAGGACAGCACCTTGATGATATCATCTGTTTAGCCCAAGGTCAAGATGTAACGGTGAGTATCGTCTATTTATTGATAATTCCCAGCCCTGTAGTGATGAATGACCTTGCCCTGTGGTTTCATTTACATGTAAGTGTGAAATGAGAGTGGAGAGAGCATTGAGCTCTGTGGCATCTACAGCTCAGGAGCCCAGGGCTTGATCTCTTCTCACTACTAACTGGAACCTCTTTAAGAAGGAGGAGAACCACTGTAAAATGGTGACCCATTTCCAGACCTTCAGTGGTGATCCAAAATGTTTAGATTCTGTGACAATGACTTATGCTACCTTCACGAAGGACTCCTAGGAAGAGATGGGCTACATCTTACAAAGACCAAGAAGACGTGTTTGACAGCCATCTCATGAGTCTCATCAGGAGGATGTTAAACTAGCACAAAAGACAAAAACCCAGAATGAAATATGCAACCAAAAAGCAAAACATAAAGGGAGAAGCAAGAGGCCAGGTGGGGACTCAGAACTTTGCAGGAAGGAGAGTCCGGTAGGTGGTGCCATTCAAAACCTCAGATATTTCTACACCAGTGCATAGAATAAAGGTAGTCTCCAGGTTAAGAACATCTGACTTAAGGACAACCCCTAGATACGAATGGACTGCCTTTTACTAAAAATGGTGGATAGCGTTGTCCTTCCCTGAGCTGATGACCCGTTGAAGCTGTGCATTTTAGTATGCAGGCTGTTTTCAGCGGTTCCTGAAAGCATTGTGCAGCTTCAGCGATTCATCAGTTCAAGGAAGGAAGACGTCATCTGCCATTTTTAGTAACAGGCAGTCTGTTTATAAGTACAAGTTCCAACTTACGTACAAATTGGAGTTAAAGGCAGAGTTAGGAATGAAACTCATTCTTAGCCTGGGGACTGCCTGTATGGGAAATAAACAGGTAGAACTAGAGAGCCTAACTAAGGAAGACAAATATGAGGAGATAGGCATCAATGACACTTGATAGAGACACATTCTACTGGAAGGCTATAACTTATTCAAAAGGAACAGGCACTCCCCCCCAAAAAAGGGTGGGGATGTTGCACTGTATGTAAAAAAAATCTATATACTTGGATTATACCTAAAATTATGAAGCATGAAAATCCTGTTAAAAGTGTTTGCATAAGAATAAAGGGAGAGAGGAACAGAAATGATTGTGTTGAGGGAGCTTATTACAGAGATGAGATGACCAGTCTTCTAAGAGACATGCAATAATGATAACGGAGATTTCAGTTATTCCAACATCTGCTGGGAATCTAACACTATTAAGAGTCAGAGGTCCAACAAATTCTTGTCCTCTCTTCCTGAAACCTTCATTTGTCAGAAGGTGGAAGAAAGAACAAGGGAGATCTGCTATCCTGGACCTAATCCTCACCAATAGAAAGGAATTGGTTGAGGAAGTGAAGGTGACTAGTATTGTGGGAGAAAGTAATTATGTTATCCTTTAATTTGGAACATCCAGGGGAGGAGGAACTGAGAAGAGTCAGACTGAATACTGAACTTCAGAAAAATAATTTTGATGACCTCTGAGGGAAGGCATGTTGGGTCCAGTAGCTTGAAACCTGAAAAAAAAAGTGTCCAGGAATGGGAAATCTAATGAAATGAAATAACTGAAGGTGCAATCATAAAAGAAGGAAAAATCTGAAGAGGCCAAAGCGGGCACACATAGAAGCAAAACTGTCTAAAATGCTAAAGAGAAAAAGTAGCATACATAATAAATGGAAGGAGGGGCATATCACCAAAGAAAAATGCAAGGTAGTCTCCAAAAACAGTAGGAGCTGAGCCTTAAAAGACATACCCAAATTAATAACAACACTTTTTTGAATATGTTAGAAACAGAAGGAAAGCCAAAGAGGATGTAGGTCCATTGCAAGGAGAAAATGGTGCATGGTAAGGGGCATGGTGAGAAGGCAAAACTTCGTAATTTCTTATTTTGCATATGTCTTCTCTCAGAAGAAAAATGGAGCAGTCATTGTTATGCTACTGGGGAAGGATGGAAGGGTAGCATAGGATAGATGAGGAAAAGGTAAGAGAGAACTTAAACAAATTCGAGTCTCCTGGTCTTATATCCAAGGATACTCAAAGAACTAGTGTTGGTGGCTGTGGAACCACTCTCAGTCATCTTTGAGAACTCCTGGAGGATTAGCAAGTTCCTAGAAGACTAGAGAACAAATGGCAACCTGATCTTAAAAGGGGGGAAGGAGGAGGATCCAGGCAACTGCAGGTCAGTTCAACTAATGTCTATACTGGGCAAGATTTTTGAATAGATAATCAAACAGGATGTTTGTGAACACTTTGGACAAGAGCTAGTATGGTTTGATTGCAAATAAATCATGCCAGACTAACCTCTTCTTTTTCTGTGATAGGGCTACCAGCTTAGTAGATCAGGAGAATGCCACAGATGTAGTATACTTGGACCTCAGCAAAGCTTTGACGGATCTTTTGTGCTACTCTCCTTAATAAAATGGCAACATATAGGCTAGATGATACTATTGTTAGATGGATTCAAAATTGGTTGAATGAACACAGTACTTAGAGGCAAGAGAGAGAAAGGACTCAAAAATAACTTAACAGTCTTGAGCAGTTGGCTGAAATGAAAAGGATAGAATTTAACAGGAGGAAAGGTAAAGTTCTGCATCTGAGTAGGAAAAATGGAAGACACAAATGTAGGATGGGGTGACCTGGCTTGGCAGCAGTACATGTGAAAAAGATCTGGGTGTGCTTATTGACCACGCAGCTGCTAAAACAGCAAATGCAATAATTATTCCATTCTTTTCTGCCATGGTCATACCTCACTGGGAATACTGTATCCAATTCTGGACACCAGAGAATTAAAAAATGATGGTGACAAATCAAGCAAGTTCAGAGAGTTATCAAGATGGTAAGGAGTCTGGGAACCTCGCCATATAACAAACAATCAAAGGATCTAGATATGTTTAGCACACAAGAGAGACAACTGAGGGGCAATATGATAGCAGTTTTCAAATATCTCAAAGATTTATCACATAGAACTTATTCTCTATTGCTTTAGAGGGCAGAACTAGTACCAGTGGATTAAATTACAAGAAAGCAGTTCAGGCTAGATGTCAGGAGGAACATCATGACTGTAGGAACTGTCAGCAGTGGAACAGACTGCCATATGAAGTGGTGAGTTCTTCGCTGGAGTCTTCAAACAGAGTCTGGAGGTCATCTGTTAGAGATGCTCTAGTGGCTCCTACACTGAGCAGGAGGTTAGACAAGATGACCTCTGAGGTACCAACAGTGAATGGTTCAACACTGAGCAGGGAGTAAGGCAAGGATGTGTGATGTCTTCTTGCTTGTTTAGTGTACTGTTGAATACATTCGTTATATGTTTGTGGTGACATTTGAAATGTATTGGTTGGAGACATGAATGTACATGTACTTTATGCAGGCAATGCCATATTGCTGGTTGACTGATTTGCAGTGAATGTTAGATTGTGTGATGCAAAAAGGAATATGGATCTGAAAATTAATGTATCAAAGTCCGAGGTAGTCCTGATAGGGAAATGAACAATTGCAAGTTATACATGAATGGTGAAAAACTAGAACATGTAGATGAATTTGGGTATGTTTGATAGAATGTTTATGAATGATGGGAACATGCACAGAGAAATTTTAAGACGTGTCAATGCTGGTAGGAAAATAATGAGTAGTATGTGGTCTTCTGCAAGGAATGAATGTTTTCTGAAAGAAGTGAAAATCAGTTTACATAACTGTGCTCCTGCCCACTTTGTTTTATAGAAATGAGTCTGATATGGAGAAACATAAAAGTAATTTGAATCAATGCGGTGGGCATAGGCTGCTTAAGAAACGTAGGTGATAACATTAAAAGAGATGAGTATGGATTAAGTACAAAATGTGGATTGCAAACAAAAGTATAAAAGAAGAATGTTGAGGTGATTTGGTCATGTAGAATGGGGATCAAATCACAGAACACATTTATGAAGGAAGAGCGAATAGGTTGGGAGGAAGGGAGAAACCAGGTTGCTGGGATCCTGGAAAGGAGAGGTGAAAAGTTTAAAGAACAAAAGGCAGCGTATAAAACAGTGTGTGAACACAGTAGAAGCAAAAATGGTTTGCAAGGGTATAAAAATACTGGGGTATATAGTGAATGGGATTAGTGTAAACTAGTTTTAGCTGTTTCCTTTTCGTTTTCTTATCTCATGCCTTTAATTTCTTTGCCTTACTATTTCTTACACCTTTTTGATGCTCTGCATATCATTGCTTACCAGAAGAGGAATAGTGTGATGGCTATGTTCATGTGATGGGAAAAAACTTAATAGTTTGCTTGGGGCCTTCTTAAGATTGTTGGCCCATTTTGGGAAAGTAGATGATATAAGTTAGCAGGTCTCTTCTTAGATTCATTCATTCTTTTCCCTAACCTAGATTATTTCCAAGCAGGTGTCCCCTAGTTGTGTAGGATTTATGAACATTTGTATTCTGAATTGGTTGGGGAAATCTACACTACAACGGATTGCTCACCTTTGGGAATGGTTAACAAACTTTGCATTTCCTGTTTCATGCTGGGTTTCAAACTGAGGAGAGAAGCGGTTGGAGTTACGTTGTATATAGTTGTGTATCTTCTGTCTAGGATGATGTGGTTAGGATGTTGCCTTAGGCCTGAGTGCAAACACTTTTTGCATTAGAGCTCCCCTAGTGTTGGGCAGGGTGAGTCATCCACCCTGGAGATGGATGCTGGGGAGAAGGGGCTGAAGAGAGACTGTTGGTGTTGTGTATGACACACGGAATCTCCCATGCACCCCAGGAGCTAACTTGATACTGTGCTGCTTTTGTTAAGTAGAAGCAAAACTTTTTTTTTTTTTTTTTTTTTAAGAAAACCGTTTGTTAAAGTTTAAACGTGTCGTGTACTGTGTTTCCTGCAGTTCTCTTAGGAGCTGGAGGCTTTTTCCAGCCTGCGCCAGCTACGCCCTGCAATCATTTGCAGCCAACTTTTATTAACATAGCAATATATTCACACGAGATTCTATCTCAGGTGCAAAGCTGGCTGCTGATCTGTCACCGATGTTAGACTTAGCTGTGAGTCCGGTTGGTTTCTAAGTGTGTATGGATCTGGGGGAGCAGCATTTTGCCCTCTATCTCAAGCAGCAAAATGCCTGAGGCTGGCTGTACCCAGCCAGGAAGCTCAGAGACTATTAGAGAGCAGCCAAAATTGCCTCACCTACTTTTCTGCGAAAGTGAACTGCTCTTGAATAAAGGAAAGCTAAGTAAAATGATCGTTTGTAACCTTATCGGGAGAAAGGCAGAACAGGAACACTTTAAATTCTTCTTTCCTTCCTAGCAGTTTCTTCCACGTACTTTTGGCCGAGTTTTCCAGAAGGGTTATGCAAGCAATTATGTTTCAGAGTTGTGCACGTGTGCATTCTGTCACCTTCCCTTTGCTTCTATTGCTTCCCCCCCCCTCCACCCCCAAGAAGAATAGATCCAGATCAATATAGAGCACTTTATGTCATCCAAATTTTACACTGCAGGGAAGATGTTAAAGCTCAATGTAGTATGAAGATCAATCTGAAGCTCAGTTTCAGCTGCAACTGTCACTTTAGCTCAGATTCAAGCATCTTTAGTCTTGGGGGTGAACCAGGAAAAGGTAATTTGCACTCCCAACAGTGCAAATACATTTCCCCCTTTTTTTTAATAACAAAAGGAAACCCAGTGAATAGCAATCAGAAGGAACCTCAAAACAAGATATACACAGAACAGTTTGAGCATTTTGAGACACTGTGTTTTCCTAGGTGGATCCTTTAGTTAATACTATTACCCTCCAGATGCGTTGGACTCTCTAGGATTTCTCCCCCAGCATGGCCCACACATTTGGAAGGCATCAACCTAGAAAGGCTGGTTATTATGTGCAAGGTTTATCATAGCAGCCAGAAGGACCAAGTGTGCATTCTTAGGTAGATAGACCAGAAGCCTCAGGGGCTTCATGGCCTATCAGCACAAAGGCAGGATTGCAGTCCTCCTTGTGCTGCTCCGTTGCCTAGTCTATAGAACTGGAGACTTGAGGTCAACCTGCTCATCCCACAGCTTACCATTCAGCAGGAATTCAGACATTCCATGGGAAATACAGTTTTCTTAGGATGAAGTAAGTACTGGAGATGTGTGCTCCCTTTGTTTTATGTACAAACAAAGAGCAAAAAAGGAGGTATTTCTACAGGAGGTATACAGAAAATTTCCTCGAGGAATATCACCTCCCCACTACCCCAGACTCTCATAGACATATTATTACATGCTCAGCTCTTGATTCAACCCAGGCAAGTCTGTTGCATATTCAGGAAACATCTACATACACTGGCCATATTCTTGCACATACCAGACCAAAATTAACCAGCCATATTTTAGCCTAGAGTGTTCTGAGTTTGGTTCATGATCCAGTGTATTGTACAAATGTAACCCATAAAATTATGGATATGCACAGTGTGTGAACACAACCATTAAGGAGCATTTAATAGTATTTTTGCAAGGGCCTAACTATTCATTCACAGATATCAAAAGAGAAACTCTCAAGTAATTGGCATTAACTCATACTGTGGATTCACAGTGAATCTTGTTGGAGTAGCTAGCTTTCTAGCTAGCAGATTTAGCCTTAACACAAAGTAGTACAAATTCTCTATATTCCTAATCAGGTTTGCTGTTTACACTGGCTTTTGTAGACCACAGGAGCTTCCACTTGGATAAATGTCTGGTGTCTGTAACTCTTCCTCCTGTTGTATCTGGGAAAATGGCATCGGCACCCTTGTGGACGAGCTATCAGTCTGTTATCCTGTTACAAGCCACCATTTTTAGCACCATCTACATTTGTCACATACTTTTCGACAAAGCCAAGTTGCATCAATTACTCTTTCCCTTTGCTGGTGATAGAAATGGGATACTGGCATCTTATCACTGGAAATTAATTGCTCAGTACTGAAGACATAAAATCTTTTAGACTTTTACACAGCCACACCTTTAAAAAGCATCTTTTGAACTTTTAATTGGAGGCTTTTAAATAGAACTTACAGAGAAGGGATGTATTATGTTTAAGTGATTAAATCTCTCATTGTTGTGTACTCTGATAGTGTGGTATTGATTGTGTTATATGAATCTGGATTGCAGGTTTTTTAATCATATGTTTCTATAAAATTTGTTGCTTGCTTGTATTGATGTGGATGAAGAGAACAGAAAGAAATAAATATTGAAAAAGACATGGAAGGATGGTACATATGGAGAAGAAAGTGATAAATTTTGAAGGGTTAATAGAGAGCTTAATTAAAATATGGCAGATTGCCCATCTTACATCGTTCTGTTACTGTGGCAGTCCATTAAAGAATGAAAAAAAACCAATACGTTTTATGAAGTAAGAGTATTTATTGTTGATCATGAAGTTCAGTTACTGTTGGTTAATGTTTTCAGTAGAAGATGTCTTGTAACTAATTTAAAAATCTATAGCCACCTGGCTTACTTACTTCTGGATTTCAGTTTTTAAAGCAAGTGTGTGTGTGTGTGTGTGTGTGTGTGTGTGTTTTAGCACCATTTCAAGATGTGTTTAGTGTACTGGTATCTTAAAACAGTTGTGCTGTTAAATTCTACCTAGCCACCATGGTAATCAGGAGGACAATAGTCAGAAGTGTTCAGACTGATAGCTGTATTGAAATAAAAGCAATTATTTATAAATTTGTTAGTCCATAAAGTGCTGCCAGACTCAATGGTTACTAAGTGGAAGGTTATGGAAAAAGCAAGTTCATGTATCCTACTACACCAAGCCATATGCAATTCTTGTGTCTGCCCATCTAATTGGAGTGCAGAACCATCTGAAATTGTTGACCTACAGCTCCCAGCCAGTACGGCCAATGGTGAGGAATGCTGGGAATTGCAATGCAGCAACAATTACAGGTTCACCACTCCCAACTTGTTGTATCATTGTGGGATGAATCTCAGTGAGCATCACCAGCACTCTGAAAACAGGCTTATCCAGTTACTGAGACAAATTTGACAAGAATATGACAACTTTCTAAAATAGTTGGTCCCTATTCATAAACTCCTTGTCTCAGTTCTTGTACTTGTGCCAACTGCCTTCCACTGTTATAGGCTCCATTCCTCCTCCCTTTCTCTTTTGAAATGAAAGTATTTCTTCTTTCTTGAGCGATGGAAAACAAGTGAATCAGCAGGACCATACCATCTTTGAAGGCTTGCCTAGTTCTCTTAGCTCAAAATATGAGATAGTGTGGGGGTAATTTTGTTTTTCTTTTTAAACAAAACACCAACAAAGTATGAAAAGTAGCATAATAGGAACAAAAACCCCCTAAAGAACAAAAATCAGGCATACCAATGGCAGGAGAGGAATGAGGGGAAACAACTTAAGGCAAATTGGGGGGAAATGTCTGTATTTGTTTTCAAAAAGATATTTGTCTAGGCCAGTGTTTCTCAACCTTGGCAACTTGAAGATGTGTGGACTTCAACTCCCAGAATTCCCCAGCTAGCCATGCTGGCTGGGGAATTCTGGGAGTTGAAGTCCACACATCTTCAAGTTGCCAAGGTTGAGAAACAATGGGCTAGACAAAGGTTATATACCAAGAAAGCATATGCAAACAAAATCTTAAGTTAACTTGAATCTTGTATACTTACAGAGGAAACGTTATTGGGAAAGGTTTCAGTGGATAGTGACCCACAAGGCAAGAATTAAGTTCTCCCTTGGAATCAAATATAAATAGTTCCCTTCTTTGGGTGCTTTCCAGGGGAGAACAGAATATTGGAGCACCTTCAATATAGCATCCATTCAACCTCCCAGTTCTTTTTGAAGAAGATTGTGTGACTGGCTTCATTGCTGCAGATCCCAGAATCCAGCAAACAGGCAGAAAACACCATGAACCAATCAGGGCTGCTCATCCTCCAGCTAACCAGGGCAAACCAGGGTTCTACTCCACACTGCAGCAGGTCCTGGAGCATTAAAGATTCTCTCACCTCATGTCCTGCAAAATGGAAATCAAGTAAAGTTCTGGCACACTCCACTTATGATTCCAGAACATGAGCAGTTGCTAAAAACGGATAGCTAGGAAGCCAAACCACCATTTATCTGTTAAAAATTTTAAAAAGCCTAAAAGCCTTTGCTAGCTGTGATGGTGAAAGGATAATGTGATAATTTTGCAACCATGTGCTTTCCCAAGGAGACGTAACCATAACTGTATGCTACTGGAGCGGAGGAGAGGGGGAGATTCATTCTGAACACAAATGAACTAGCAATTTCGATACTGGAGTTTGTCTGTAGGGGTGGAAAAGGAGAGACTGTTCTGCAGCAACAAAACACTCATCTCCAATCACACACAAATGGAAGGAAGGCAAAGAAGAAAATTGTGAGTGTCCAGAGCAGCAGCCTGGTCCTCTGCCAAAAAGAAAGAGATGGGGGGAACAAATAGAACTTCTGTCAAGCTCATCCATGTTCACTTTACCTGGGCTACTGGACATGTGCGGTTAGTTGTAATAATCTGCAAAGAATAAAACATCCCAGATCAATCCCAGCTGTGTTTTCAAGTGGAATCAGCAGAGTGGTGTGCATTTGTCTGATGGTAGGAAAAACAAAAACAAAAGCAAACAAAAATACAAACAAATCTGAGAAGTTGCTGTGAAGGAGAATCTCTGTAGCCATTAAACCTCCTTTCTTCTTTAAAGATCAATGAACAGAAGGTCATGTTAACGGGAGCACGGAGATGGAGCGAGGCAAGGATTCCCAGCAGTGGGGTAAAAGATGGCCCACACGTTTCATAGAGCTTCATCACCGCAAACAGATGCTTTCATTTTTTAAACAAATATTGGATCCCCTGCAACAGAGCCAGAGCTTAATCTGCTCAGCTGCTGAAACACATGATGGCATGGTGACACACGGCTCTCGAAGCCATTCTGGAGTGCTATGCAGACCCAGGGTGGAACTGTTCAGAGCTGGCTTACATTTGCTGGAAATATGCCCTTTGCCCAGTTATGGGTGTGAAGTCTACCTATCACCCTATAAATACTTGTAGAGTTCTTCTCACAGTTGTGGGACAGGACGTATGGTCACTCTGCAACCGGCTGTCTGCTCTCAGCAGACACATTTGACTGTCATTGTATGCATCCCTGCCCATCTCCTAAATGTGATGGCTGTTGGGCCTTGAAGACGGCAAATTGAGATCAAAGTGATGGTTTCACAGATCTATTACACAAGTAGAAAACCATGAGCATAGAGTCCGAGGGCAACCTATCGCTTTTCCTGATATATGTAAGTGGTTTCACTATCTCATACAGGCACTTCAATAACTTGTGGTGGGGAAAACCATCAGAAACTAACCCTAGTGAAGCTCATTTGGCATTAATCAGCACCTTAGAAAGCCCAGCTTGTTTTTCTGTACATTATTTATGTGGATATGCACTCCTATATACACAAACACAGATCCCTGCAATTTATATATTTAATACGTTTAATCTATTAACTTTGTAATGATAGTCTCTTTATTATTTTGCACATTTTTTTGCAATGAAGAACTCTTAATTATATTAGAACCAATATTCAGCTTTAAGAACAGGTGCCGGAATAGTTTGTATGGTTTATATTTCAACCATGCAGGCAGGAACTGTAATGCTTTGAAAAGATTGCCTGTCACTCATGCTGGAAATCTTTTATCCTGCTCTTCAACTCAAAAATGCAGAAGGGAGGTAGATGGTGAAAGTCAGGACTACCGTATTTGAACTGCAAAACTCTGGATGACTGCTAGACGGCAGGCAAGATGCTCCTTGCTTCTACCTAGTGGTGGCCTGGATTTTGCAGCCCAAATTCCATCAACCTAGTAAAAGTGGTTACAGAAGGACAGGTGAGAAGGAGAGCGAAGGCAATTGTGCCCACAATTCACACAGGTTTTTGTAGAAGGGTGCTTCTTCTCCCCATTCCACATATGGCAAAAGGATGTCCTAATAATAAAACAGAAAGAGATCCATACCTAAACAAGCAGTAAAAGGCATGAATCAACATTTCTCCAACTGCAAGTGAGGAAATTTGAAGTACAATTCATTCTGTGCTTGTTAAAATTGAAAGGTCACAGTCATAGGCTGCAGAGTGCCCTTAGCTGTCTTTCTGCACTCAGCCTAGCATTATACATATGCAGTTTGTTATAGATTCCCCAACCACCCCCTCTCCAGGAAGTAACCGAGATGACATTATATTTCATATGGTTTCCCTTCTGGCTGAATAGTCTGAGACATTTGCATGGCCCTTGCAGCTGTCCTGTGCAGCTGTGAGCTTTTTGTGATAAGCATGTGTGTCCGACACGCTTGCAAATCAAGAAGAGAGACTGCAAGTTCAATAAGTGCATAGGGAAGGGGGTGTGGGGGAGGGGGGCTACTTTCTGCAGGATAATGCCCTGATAATGTAAATTCGTTATTTTTGAACTTTTATTCAGTAGATTTACTATGGAAGAAATCCTATGCAGCAACGAAGGTGGTATATTTTTGGCTGTTCATTATTCAGATTTATAAATTATATTATCTTGATCTTTGGGGCCTCATCTTAATTTATTATCTTAAAATATTCACAGGCTGCTTTTTCGTATTTATAGTTTACTACATACAGTAAATAAATGTGTTTACTACATATAGTAAGCAAATAATCATCATCATATTAAATTAATGTGTTAAATTAGACACAGTGTCAGAGTAATAACATCAGACAGCAGAATCAATCAATAAAAATCATTCAAGGAAGGGTATCTGTGAACATTTCTCTTGTTAGCTGCCAGACCCCTGCACTTTTAGTTTATTTTCCAAGAAAGCTTATGACCTCACTTGAAATCCAAGGGCACTATTTGAAATTTAAAAAAAAAAATCATTTTAGATTTTGGTGTTTCATAGCATGGTAACTTTCTCTGAATTTCTTTTCAAAATTGAAATAATTTTTTAAAAGTTTGTTTCAATTTTGAAAAGAAATTCAGAGAAAGTTACCATTTATAAAGCACCAAAATGTAGAATGATTTCTTTTAAAAAAAATTCAAATATTGCCCTTGGATTTCAAGTAGAGGTCATAAGATTTCTTGGAAAATAAAGATACAGGATAGTACTAATGCTTTTATTTTGTAAATGTACTGGCCTGTCCAGAAAAAAAAAAGATGATGAGATGGCCTTTGATCATATGTATCCTGGGGGTGTGGGGCTGTGGGGACACAGAGAGGACAGCAACAAAGAATCTTATACAGGTAGTCCTTGTTTAGTGACTGCAATTGGTTCCAGTGACTTGGTCATTAAGCGAAGTGGTTGCTAAGTGAAAATCACGTGACCATGACTATGCTTACAATTTCACTTCAGTTTTCCTTTGCTTCTTGCTACTTCCTTCAGCTGAGCTGGGGTTCTTTCTCTTTCTCTCTGAGGACATCTTGGTATGAGGTAAATAAGCAAGTGAAAATAAGAGCAGGTTATATGCGATACTGTACTAACTGACTGTAATGGTGAACACGTAACTGAGAGAGAGATGCTATGACAGTCGTAAGTACAAGGATTGGTCACAAAGTGGTCACTGCACAAGACAGTCGCTAAACGAGGACCACTTGTAGGTTTGCCTTCTGGTTAATTGGTGTTTTGCGACTGGCCATCCCTGACGGGCAGCAGTTTTATAAATGTGCCAGCCTCCCGTAAAATTCTGTGACTGAGGCAGGACACTTGCACCAAAACAGATTTTATATATAAAGGAACTATTTTTCAAGTGCCAAAATAATGTAAAAGTGGAGGGTAACCAGAATCTGTGCAAGGCATTAGATCTGTTTTTCCATGTGATCAGAGAGAGAGATTGGGCACAAGATATTTTGCTACCCAAAAGGATAGGATGGCATCCTTTTTATGCCCATCCTTCCAGCTGGCAGAATTTTACTTCAACACTGTTGATGGGATAGATCATACACAACCTGAATACAGCAGATTATTTTAGAGCTGTGGAGGGATTAAATCCTGAGTGCCTGGCAATCAGTTCTTCTGTCTCAGCATCTGTTACCTGCCATGGCCATCTCATTCTGCCCATTGTAAGGGCTGGCCCTACAGAGAGAGATCAGTTTAAAACCTTAATAGGTAGCCAGCTCCCAGGAACCCAGCGCTGTTCATGGACAGATCCTGAAATTGCATCACCAAAATTCTATGGCAAAAGAACTAATTTTCATTGGCATCCCTACAAATCTTGATTTTTGGATTGGGAGCAGTTTTAAGGGTGGGGATGGTAAACCACTAATCGTGCACCAAAAAAGGCTGAAATGCTTTGGCCCCACCTCTTTGTGTGATGCCATCGCATTGCGGGAAGACCTCCTTTAGCCTGCCTGCAAATTGCAGGACTAAGCCGCAATCCCTGACTCAGAAGCGTTGTCCTGTCTAGTTTCCCCATCTTGGCCTCTTCCAATGAATTGTGGGAATTGTAGTTTGGCCAGGATGCTGAGAATTTTCTGGCTCTTACCACCTATCTATACATTTTGAGTTTTTTCAGGAAGAAGAAAGGAATAGTAACATTTATCAATGGTGTAGCTGTGCCTCTCTAGAACATGCCTAAGACCTTTCTGCAGCCACTAGCTGTTCATTTTAAAGGAATACAGTATTGGTAATACTGGATGAGCTATATTTAAATAATATATGTTCATTATTGTTGATCTTCTAATCTATCTCAGTGTTCCTGGCTGAATAGCTTAAAAGCCTTCCACTTAAATGATGAGGTAATCTTGAAGGAAGCAAGACAAATATATTGCCTTAAACAATCCACAGAAAGGTTTTTTGATATGCCACGTAAGTAAATTATTGTTCTAAATTATATAGACAATAAATTTTGAGTAAGCATTGCCAGCCAGAAGTATTTTGGCAAACTAAATTCAAAACCCAAATTGTTTTTGGTTTTTCTGATATGCATGTTTCCTGAACAATGGGTTTCACTGGGTTTAGTAGAACTTATATTTTACCAATTGCATTTACTGTTGTACACGAGTTGCATAAGTCCATTCCTCGCAGTCTGCATTGTCAACAGAACAGGAAGATATTATGCATTCCGAGGCTCAAGTTGCCATTAAAGCCCATTAATTAATCTAAAACAGGTAGAGTCTGTCTCAAGGGTAACTTGACTTCTGGTGATTGTATGGGCACATCCAGGTAGTTTTCTGAAAGTATTGTTCCAGAATGTGTTTTTGACTTCCTAGTCTAGCCAACAGCTGGCACTCGCTGCAGATCTTTTATCTGAGTACTCTCTAGGCCACTGTTTTCCAAATTTGGCAACTTTAAGATGTGTGGACTTCAACTCCCAGAATTCCCCAGCCAGCATGTCTTAAAGTTGCCAAGTTTGAAAAACACTGGCCTAGGCAAAGATTCCTCAAGGTGTCTGGAAACACACATTTTCAAACAACAAAATGCACCTGTTTCCTATGTACTATTCATGTGTGTGTCTGTGTACAGGGAGAGATTAATCTATATTATTTATATTGAAAGAAGGCATTTGAGCACCTTTGCTATGTAATTAGAATGCCTAGCAATATTAAGTTTAATAGTATGGTACCACTGACAGGCGTAGTACTATTTTAGGTTTTAAAATGAAAGGGGAGGGAAGCATGGATGAAAGGTGGAACAAGGGTTCCCCCTCCCCCCCATTTTATCAGTGTTTTAAACCCCCCCATTTTTTTTTTATTACTTCCAAATAAATCCGCCAATTAGGGATGTTTGTGGGAGATGTGTCAAAAAAACTCAAGATGATAGGTGCAACAATGTGATTGAAGCATCACCTTTTTAACATCTACTGCACACACTTGAAAAAGGGGCAGGACTTCAGCAGCACAGTCACACTTGCGCTCTGGCCTTTTTTCCTCCTCCCCTCGATGGCCCTGCCAATGTTCTCTCCTATCTGTTGGCTCAAGCATGCTTCTTTCATTGGTCATTCAGTTTCTTTAAAACAGTGTTGTCCAAACTTGGCCACTTTTAAGATGAGTGGACTTCAACTCCCAGAATTCCCCAGCCAGCATGAAGTCCACTCATCTTAAAGTGGCCAAGTTTGGACAACACTGCTTTAAAAGGTCTCCTGCTCGGCTAATTAGGTGAATCTCTTACCACAGAGAACTTGGTGGGCGGTTTTTGACATACAATATAAATGTACATTTGTGCATATATTTGTGTTTTTCCTTCATTATGTTAAAAATATTGCAAAAATACTTCAAAAATGGGGTGTTGGGGATGTAGCCAATTCTGCTGATGATATAGGCACTATATTCCCTGACATATGTCCTTGTTACATATTTATCATCAGCATTATTTACTTCTTTGATTTGCATCCCCACCTTTTTTGTACAGGAGTAAAATGTGATATACATACTGCTCTTTCTTTCTATTTTTCCCCCATGGCTGAAGGTGGATGAACCTGGGACTCCCTGCTCCTAGTCCAACACATGTGCTGCTTTATGACTTTAGGTGGCTTACTGTAAGATCTGAAGAACTTACATGAAAATGCATTATATAAAAACACAGTACCATTTGATTAAGACCTTCTTATTCAAATGGTCTCCGAAAAGGAACTGTCATTACCAAATTCCTAAACACTAAAAGGCTGTGGGGTCCTGCTATTCCAGAGAGAGGGAACTGCTGTTGAGAATGTTGTTTTCTAGATACCAACCTCCTTGATCTCTTACAAGGTAGGCACCCAAAACATCCTTTCTCTGTTATAAAATGTCAGGTGGGTAAAAAATATTGGAGAAGATGGTCCCAGAAGTAGGAAGGACCCAACCTATATAAGGCTAATGGGTAATCACCAATACCTTGAATTCAGCCCAGAAGTCTACTGACAATCAGTAAAGTTCCTGAGAAAATCCATCCATCCATCCATCCATCCATCCATCCATCCATCCATCCATCCATCACATTTATATAGCTGCTCATCTCACACAAAGTGACTTTGTAAATCCATGTTAATTTATTAAACTGGCTAGTGCAGGTTTAATACCAAATTCTGATCTGTGGAATCATTTTTCTCAAAGAAAGAAACAGGTTTTCCCAGAAGTGCACCAAAAACCTGTTTGACTAGAGCAAGTGGGGGAAAACTATGTTTGCATTTTTGTAATGATACAAATAACACCCTACCTCCAATGTAGGTTGACAGGTAGGAAATACTTGCTAAGCTATCATTTTGTGGCTGTTCCAATTTAACACGTAACAGGAATGCCATTGTGCTGTGTTACCATAAGAGATGACCTTTTCAGTCGGGACTTATTTTGCTACAAATTCTAAGGTGCTTGCTCCATGGTGGAGGTATTAACATTGAAACATTTTCTGTCAATATTTTTTTTGCGGGGGGGGGGGGGACTACACCAATAGAACCAGCTATTCTGGCTTAGATATAGACTACTACAATATACATTTGGGAAACTATTTGGAAAGTGATGGTCGACAGTAAAAGGTGCTCTAGGCTCAGTGCTACCAGATCTGGGTTGCAAAGATCCTGATGACCTTTGGATGGCAGCAGAGAGATACACAAAGTTTGAACTCTTTTCTGGCATCTACTGATCATCCATAGTTATGCAGCTCAGTTCTCCAGTTCCTGGCTATCCTAGATATTACAAAAACATCATCAGTGTCTCATCAGGGAACTGGCTCCATGGAAGGCTCTTGAAAGTTCCTATGGCTTACAGAAATGCAGAACAGTGATTTTGCTCATTGTCCCCAAAAGTTATTGTTCGCCAAAGCACAATATTAGCAAATAAAACTGAAAGCTATGTGAGTTCAGCCCTACAATCTAAACTATGCGTATTAGGTTATTAAATATAATGACTTGTCTTTAGATAAGAATTTTCCCAGTCCAAATATGTGCACAAGTTCCTGATCTGGACAGTCACCCTCACTGTGAAGAAGGAAGGGCAGGAACGTATCATGAAGGCATACAGAAGATACGTACTGTCAAGGCAAATAGATCTATTGGGTCTTTACTACACTGGAAATAATCGAATGAGTGAATCATACCCAATTCAGAGAATAAGCACAACCTGTTCTCAGGTGAGGCTGATGAAAAGAGCAAAGTATCACGTGGTTGCAACAGGTTCCTTCAGTGGATAGGTTGGTTCCTTGGCATCACGGAATCCTTTAATACTTTGTTTATCACAACATATTAAAAACATTTCTTCTTAACTACTCATGCATGCAGTGAAAGGATGAGAAAAGTAGACTGTCTGACAGCCATGTCCACAAACGCTTGCCATGCTTTTGCTTGGTATCATGGCGGGTGAATATACTAGCAACCTGAGAGGTGGCTTGCAAGGAGTTTTCTTCTTTTCATGTGCTTAATGTATGTGTGGGGAGATTACAAGTGAGTTGAGGTTATGAATTCTCACAAGTGAACAGAGTCTCTCACAGTCACTTATGCTTTGGTCACCTGAGTGGATTACTGCAGTGTTCACTACATGTAGCTGCCCTTGAAGAACATCCAGAAGTGTAGTTGGTCCCGAATGTGGCAGCGTGAGCAGTTATTGGCATGACTTGGGATGTCCATGTGACACCTCTGATCTACGAGGCAATTCAAGGTGCTGGTTGTCACCTATCAAGCCTTACATGGCATGGGGCTGGGTTATTTGAGGGTTAGGGTTAGGCTCCCCCCTCCAGTTTTTTCTACCATGGCTCCTGCTTTTTGGAACACCATACCTCCCAAGATTAGGTTGCTCCCGAACCTGCTGGCCTTCCAGAAAGCACTTAAGACTTGTCTATCTCCTTGGGCTTGGGAGATGGGAAGTTAGTTGAGCTCATGAGGCTTTAACTTACTGTGATTGGTTTATTCTTGGTGGCCATTTAATGCTTTTCTTTTATATGTTTTCATTTTACTGTTATTTGAGTTGTGTTAGCTGCCCAGAGTTGCTGTTGTGAAATGGGTGGTCATATAAATTAAATCAAAGAAACAAAGAAACAAAGAAACAGACTGTATGAGTTCTGTTTGAGGCTTAGATATACTGTATCAAGTTGCTCGAAGTGCATCCTTCATTTCCATACATTTTGTATACACCAACTGTGGCAGAAAGAGATAAACCATTATGACAACGATTGCTTAATTTTTGTTGGTATACTTCCTTTTCACTCTCTCTCTCTCTTTCAATACTCAAAGGTTCATTTGTTTGCTTTTTAAATATGCATGATCAGGGCAACGAGAGAAAAATGGTGATTGGAGGACAGGTGATTTGGAATGATCAGTGAAGCTCTTTAGAGTTCCAAGAACAGTCTTAAATGCAATGGTATTTTTCCACCCAGAGCAGAGAAATGGGCTCCAGGCTTGCCCACTTAGCAGTCTGCTGCAGCTCCATAACATCTGCCTATGGGGGAAAGTTATTGCTCAACGCTTAGGAATGCATAGCCAATGTGACAGCAATAGGAAATAACCTCAGAGATTACAGTAGGGGCCATGAAGGGGCAGCGAATTCAAAACACAGACTGAATGTAAACAACATCCTCTCAACTGCAGAGTTCCTTGCCTGGGAGGTTTCAGAGCAGCGAGAACCATGGTTACAAAATAAATACAACCCCAGTGCAGCAGCCAGTTGATTGATTGAGTTGAGAACATTCAAGTTAGCCAGAAATATATTGTGATTAATCAGGCAGGGCATTTTTAAAAATAACAAGTGAAATTGCTGGGAATGTTAAAAACTGTAAGTGCCATCTTAGAAAAGGAGTTCCTTCTTCTCTTGCAAGAGGAAAATGCCTTTTCTTTAATGTCTGCCAAAACACAGATGTGAGTCTTGTAGAAATGAAGGGAAGATCTTCATCATGATGGTTTTATTCACAGGCAAATGGTTGTGGATTAAATGTGATTACTAATGAATCATGTATTAATTTAATGATTATCTGTAATCAGCTTGATTTCTCTGTTTGTGTGGCAGCCATAATAAATAGATGGTTCCAGCTATTGCCTTCTGCTTCCCCTTCCTTATATTGAATCTGAATTAAAAAGTAAATGATGCTGGGGCAGGCAGTGGAAACAGACACCCCATGGATTCATGAATACACAAGATATAAGCAGAGTCTCATTTACAAGTCTTAGCTTCTCCCACCCACATGCTCACTAGTCACATGAACAGGACCACAAATATTGGTCACACGAATGCCTCCTTCACCAGATGCATTTGAGGAAAAGGGCCAAAAAGGGCTTGCCACAGAGATTTACAAACTCAATCCAAGTCTGTGTTAATGAACTAAACTGATCCAAGGGACAGGCAGGCATGTCGAGTAAATGTACTGGATGATGAAAGTGGCCAGCCTGCCAACTTCTCCTCCTGGGCTCTGCCAGTTGGCTTGCTGGCCTCCCTGAAGCATGTAGGGCACCAGAGGAGAGCTCATCGGCTGTGCTGCGGCTGGTTCAGGTCATACTTGAGCAGCAAAGGCAACACTACTGGCTTTCAAAGGAGGAACACCCCATTGCTAGTTGAGCTCCCATTTAGAAAAGCGAGCTCTTACATTTGGGGCGAGGCACTGACATTGGAGTGGCAGGACTGTTCCTTTGTACTTTCTGAACATGAACTGCTAGAAACCAATCAAGCTGACTTAACAGGTACATGTAAATTGAAGCAACACTAAGTTGGTCTCTGCCAATGTTGACTGTTACTTTCCAGTTCATTTTGGGTCTTGGTATTCCTTAGTGGTCAACACAACACCACAGAATCATCAAGTTGAAAGGGGCCTTTTAAACCACTGAGTCCAACCACTGCTCAATGCAGGAATCCAAAATAAAGCATCTCTCCAGACCAAGTGAAGGGGAGTCTATTGCTCCTCTGAATAATTCTTTCCACTGTTGAACAGCTCTTACTTGTAGGAAGGGTTTTTTCCCCCTTAACACTGAATCAGAATCTCTATTCCTTAACTTGAATCCATTATTTCATGTTCTGCACCATGCAAGGATGAAGAACAGTCTTAACTTCTTCTGTTTGACATCCTTTCACATATTGGAAGAGTACAGTCCTATCCCCTCCCAGTCTTCTTTTTTCAAGGCTCAACTTTTCAATATCTTCAAATTAATTTCTCTTCATAGATTTCCTTTCTAGACATCTGATTAGCCTTATGGCTTCTCTCTGAAGAACTTAGTTCAATTTGTCTTAATGTTTTTTAAAATGTGGTGCTCAGAATTGGACACACTATCAAGATTGGATCTGATCAATCCAGAATAAAGTGTAAACTATTACTTTCCAGAGTTTGGAAACTACTGTTGATGAAGTCTAAAGTTGAATACACCATTTTTACAGCCCCAGCATACTGCTGATTCATATTCAGTTTGCAGTCAACTGTTATTCCAATTTTTTTTTCCAGAAATACTATTGCCAATTTAGGTATCTCCCATCCTATATTTCTGCATTTGATTTCAACTTCCTAAGTTAAGAACTTACCATTTGTCTCTTTTACATTTCATTCTCTTATCTTCAGCCTGTTTTGCTAACTTATCAACATTATTTTGAATTTTCATTCAAAATATAGTATTAGGAACCCTATTCAATTTTATGTTGTCTGAAAATTTGATAAGCATTTCCTCCACTTTTTATATAAGTCATTAATAAAAAAAATACTAAAGAATACAGATCCAGAATTTGTGACACTCCACTTAAAACCTCATTTCAGTTTGATGATGAATCATGGATGAGAACTCTCTGAATACAATTTCAACCCAGTTATGTATCCATTTAATTATAGCATCCAGCTCACACTCAATTACCATGCTAATTTGAATGGGGGGAATCAAGATATATTATATCTACAGGATACCCACAATCTACTAAGGAAATTACCCAACCAAAAATGAGATTAAGTCTGCTAAGACTTCCTCTTGAAAAATCCACACTTATTTTTTATAATTACCATTTTATTTCTGTATGATCTGCTCTGGCATTTTCCAGGTATTAATGTTAGACTAACTAGTCTATAATTCCTGAATTCACTTTTTTCCCCACCATTTTTGGAGACAGGGACATCATTAGCCTTCCTTCGGTCATCTGAAACTTCACTCACTCTCCAAATTTCTCAGACATAATATATAAAGATTCTGTCAGACCATCAGCAAATTCCTTCAGTACTCTAGAATGTAATTTGTGTGGCCTGGAGAGTTAAACTCATATAGAGTAAATTGATATCCCCTCAGTTTGTTTCTAGTAATTTCAAGGTTCAATTAACTCCTTCACAATTGCCTGGTAAGTCATATATCCTCTTGCAGGAGAAGATTTGAGTAGCCAGGGGCATCCACAGGGTATGGCGTGTGTGTGGGGGGGTGGGGGGTGGGGTGGGGGGAGAATCAGATTGATGAAAGCAATGTCACAGCATCATGATGTTAGCCTCCCCCTTTTCTATGTGTGTTGTGATGTCCCTGCTTTTATGCAGCCATTGGGCAAGGTCATCCAACAGCTTGCAGTCCAGTATCATCAATTTGTATAAAATCTATAAGTATATATTTATATATCATATAAATATATTACATCAATTTGTATAAAATAATCAATCTGTAGATGACTTCCCGTGGCATATTTTGACTGGATACCTATTCAACCCTTTTCTTTAATTGCTTTGTCTGTCTGGTAAGATCTGGTGGGGTTGCCCTGCTCCAGGTCCCCTTGCTAAAGCAAGATCATCTTAGGGGATCTTAGAGACAGGCCTGTGATGGAATAGAATTATGAAGGCCACACTCAGGGAGGCAAACATCCTCTTTCGTCTCCAGAAGGGCGGGGAAGAGATAAGAGGATGAGGCTGGCACCTCCCTGAGGAATTCACTCTGTTTTCACGGCTGCTGTGGGAACAGAGTTTCAGTCTGGGAAGATTCTTGATAGAGGTTGTAGCTAATAAACATTGCTGAACAGAATTTGCATGGTCTCCTGGAGTTCCTCGGGCTAGGCCTGACAAGGCCTTCTTTGTGACCATTTCTGCTTTTTGGAACAGCATCCCCTCCAGACACAGCCTGGCCCAACCCTGCTGTTCTTTAGGAAAAACTTGAAGACCTGCCTTGTTCAGCAGGCAGGGTGTCTTGTGACCACACTTCTGATTTTGCCTGACTGATGCTTGTAGGTTGTGTAATTGTTTTGTTTTCCCAGTATGGGTTCTTAACACTTTCATTGTGACTATTTTCCCTTCTCTATTGTTTTAAATTGTACTCATTTGCTGTTGTACGCTACCTGCAGCTGTCACTGTGATTGAGGTGGCTTATGAATTAGATAAATAAATAAATAATTTTGTATGGTAAACTTACACACATGCGCGCACCCCACCCTCCAATTTGTCTTTCCAAGCTGCCTAAGTTGAGAAGCCATCCCCACTTCACCCATTTTAGCTATGCACTGGCTAAAGAGGTTTCTTCATTCTGTTTATTTGGGCTCCCTCATCCTTTCCTTTCATGGGATGACCAAGGTTTCTTATATTGAGAGTGTGGAATGAAAACTCCTCCCTACCTATTTTTTCCACATCATGCATGGTTTTATATACCTCTCACTTTTTTTTTCCAGGCTAAAAAGATATCCAGATGTGAGGTGGTTTGTCAAGTGCTGGAGTCTCTGATGTGACAAGAGAATTTCAAGTACTAGGCTAATTGCCAAGATGCTTTTTGAGAACGAAAAGCCAGAAATACTGCTGCTCTTGTTGCTTGCAAGTATGTATGTGTACAGAGGGAGAGGGGGGCTATCACTGCCTACACATGCAAACTAAGGTATCACTGGGAGGGCCTGGGGCCTGTGTTTTTGCAGGCTGTCCTATGAACGTGACCTTGTCAGAACTGAACCCCGGTCTGTTTAAAATAGGGATCAGAGCCAGAAAAATGTTGTTGACTAAGCTAAAATCCCAGCCCAAACAGAAAGCTTTTATGTATTACTTCCTATCCAGGAGAAACCCAAAGGTCAGTCTGAACTTCACAGGGCTGGGGAGTATAATGCAGCTGCAATTCTCTCAGGTCATCCACAAGGCAGCCTGATTCTTGCCCAGCAGCTTCTACACTTGGCAGGAATCTGACCGCCTTAATAACCTGCTCTCCTTCAGGGCTTTCAGATTGCCTCTGGAAGCTACCCTTTCCACCTTTGCCTTTCTTCTCCTCTTGTCGATGCTTCAGATGTCACATGGAGATCTAACCCTGTTGTATACTGATAGTTCCTGGCTCACTAGCTGTATATCACTAGACTTCAGCCTGACTTCAGGTGAGTCACATACAGTAGAAAGAAGGATCTCCAAATACAACTTTAAGGCGACGGCAGACCACCAATCAACAAAGACTGAATACTGTTCCTGGATCTTCCTTCTTCTTTTACTGCATATCTCAAATTTACCCCACCCTTCATATTTTGACTGTAGATTGTTTCCAACAATCCTCTAACGGCCCTGTCATACAGAAGAGGGAACACGAACAACACCAGCAAACAGGAATACAAAATGAAAATAAATACATAAAGAAACCACAAACAAATAAATTATATGAAATGAGCAGGAGGTTAAAAACAATCCACCTGCACAGCTATTATATAAGTTACGTCCACAAGTGTGGAAATTCCAAGGAATAAGATACCTGCTACATACAGAGACGCATGTAGAAATAGCCGTGTGAAGCTGCCGTATCTGGCAGTATTATCAGGATTCACACTCATGGTGCATCTTGAACAGGCAATCTGAGAAACATCAGATAAAGAATCAGTCTCTAAACACCATCAGCCAGTAGAAGGAACTAGGAGGAGACAAGCTGATAGGTACTTCGTATCATGTAGGCTCTTTTTCTAACTTCCTGAATTGGAAAACACTAGGACACCAAATGAAGAGGTTTTGCACTTTCTCTCTCTGCATAAGCAACCAGTAAGATACGTCTGTGAAACCTCAAGTGGACTATTGCACTATGCATGCACATAGAGTACCAAGAAAGCAAAAGAAATTTTAAAAGAGAAGGAGAATGAGAACATTTCTGGGCCTGTTCCCACAAGTCAATTCATATCAAAAAAAGATTAGGAGAAAACATGTGGCCCCAGCTGCAAAGAGGTTGCCTTCCCCAGTTTTATAGCAGCAGACGAAAGCTAGAGACATGATGCTACTGCAGTCCTATAAAGGATTCAGGTTCCAGCACTATAATCACTATTCCAGGTAACTTCAGCTTCTGTTTTGAGAAGTTCTATTCTTGGGCAGAAGCTGAATCTGATGAGTGCATGCAGAGTTGTTCATAATCCACAGTGTTCCCTGGAGAACCTTCAACCAGAGTATTATTCAGGAACTGGTTCTTGTAAGAAGTTAATAATAGAAGTTTCATTTTCAAACATACCCCATGGGCTGTTTCTCATTTCTGAAAATCCAGGTGTTGCCCTCAGGAGCTGCATCTGTGCCTGAAGATGCATAAAAGCAAAGCTCAAAGAGAGTTTGCACTGCTGGAAAAACAATGTTCCTCTTGAGAAAGAGATTTGCACTGGTAGGCAGAAGGTTTTCATATTTCTAGGTCAGGGCTGCCCTGTCCTGCAGAACTCATAGACAGAACCTGAGAAATTCAAGGTGGCTGAGAAGTTGCCTAGGTGCAAACAAATATGACATTGACACTTAGGTATCTGATGTGTTTTCACATCCAGCTATGTGTATGCCCTTGTTATGTTAATCTCCCCATGTGGAATTTGTGCTGGATTCTCCACCAGTTATCCAAATTAAGGTGCTGGATTCTCCACCAGTTATCCAAACCTACCATGTGCAGCATGAGTGCAGAATGCATACCTTTCCCCGAATCCTATTTAAGATCATTTTTATTATAATGAATGCATTTATGTATGGTTTTATTCTGCTTAAAATAATTTGCAATATGACTATGAGGTCAATTTTCAGGAAGTGGTATAAAAAAAATCCCCTCACCCCTATGGGTGGTGTGTGTCTTCCTCAATCTCGGATCCTCTACCAGAGGCCTGGGAGTTTGAGGGTTCTGCGCAGTATCTTAGCTGTTCCTAGCACTGCACTCTTCTGCACAGAGCGCTCTGAGGTTGTTCCTGGGATCTGTTGGAGACACTCTCCCAGCTTAGGAGTCATGGCCCCGAGTGCTCCTACCACCACTGGGACCACTTTGGCCTTCACTTTCCACATCCTCTCGATTTCCTCCTTCAGGCCCTGGTACTTCTCCAGCTTCTCATGCTCCTTCTTCCTGATGTTGCTGTCACTTGGCACTGCTACATCTATCACTACCGCTGTCTTCTGGTATTTGTCTACTACCATGATGTCTGGCTGATTGGCTAGTACCTGCCTATCCGTCTGGATCTGGAAGTCCCACAGGATCTTAGCCCTGTTATTCTCCAGGACCTTCTGTGGAATCTCCCATCTGGACTTGGGGGGGTCTAGCCCATACACTGTGCAGATGTTCCTGTACACAATGCCAGCTACTTGGTTGTGCCGTTCAGTGTATGCTGTTCCTGCCTGCATCTTACACCCTGCCACTATGTGTTGGACTGTCTCTGAGGCCTCTTGGTTTACACGATCAAGCACCTGTCTAGTGTGGTAGTCCCCTACTTCTATGGATCTGGTGCTTAGTGCCTGTTCTTGTGCTGATATGATCAGTGCCTCAGTGCTGTCTTTTAGTCCAGCCCTTTCCAGCCACTGATAGGATTTCCCAATGTCAGCCACCTCAGCTATCTGTCGATGATACATCCCATGCAGGGGCTTGTCTTGCCATACTACTTCCTCAACTTGAACTTCCTCCCATGTCTGCTGCTGCCTGAGGCATTCTCTCAGCAGCTCATCTTTGGGTGCCATTTTACTGATGTACTCCTGGATGCTCTGGGTTTCATCCAGGACAGTGGCTTTGACACTCATCAGACCCTGCCCGCCCTCTTTGCAGCTGGTGTACAATCTCTGGGTGTTGGACTTGGGGTGGAAACCTTGGTACATTGTGAGGAGCTTCCAGGTCTTCACATCGGCAGCCTCCATGTCTTCCTTTGACCAGCTCACTATACCGGCAGGGTATCTGATGACTGGCAGGGCGTACATGTTGCTGGCATGGATCTTGTTCTTCCCATTGAGCTGGCTCTTCAGGACCTGTCTTATCCTTTGGTGGTACTTCGATGTTGCTGTCTTCCTTGCCTCATCATGATTCCCATGTGACTGTGGGACACCAAGGTATTTATAGCTGGTCTCTATGTCTGCTATGCGGCCCACTGGTAGCTCCACTCCATCGGTCTTAACTACCTTCCCTCTCTTTACTATCATCCTGCCACACTTCTCCAGTCTGAATGACATCCCAATATCCTCGCTGTAGATCCATGTCAGGTGGATTAGTGAGTCGATGTCTCATTCACTCTTAGCATACAGCTTGATGTCATTCATGTAGAGAAGGTGGCTGATGGTGATTCCAGTCTTGAACTTGTACTCATATCCAGTCCTTGTGATTATCTGGCTGAGGGGGTTTAAGCCTATGCAGAACAGCAGTGGGGATAGTGCATCACCTTGGTAAATGCCTCACTTGATGGCCACTTGTGCGAGCTGTCTTGAGTTGACTTCCAGTGTTGTCTTCCACAGTCCCACTGAGTTCTTGAGGAAGGTCATTAGTGTCCTGTTGACTTTGTATAGTGCCAGGCATTCACAGATCCATGTGTGTGGCATTGAGTCATAGGCTTTCCTGTAGTCAATCCAGGCTGTGCTCAGATTGGTCTACCTAGACCTTGAGTCTTGGGCAACTGCTCTATCTATGAGTAACGGGTGTTTTGAGCCACTGGTGTTGTTCCCAATGTCCTTCTGAGCTGTGCTCATGTACTGGCCCATATGGTCTTGCAGCCTGGTGGCTAGGATGCCATGTTGTAGGGAGGCAGGTTATTGGCCGGTAGTTGGATGGTGCTGTTCCCTTGTGAGGCTTTTTTTATGATCAGCACTGTCCTTCCTTGTGTTAGCCAGTCTGGGTGGGAGCTTGCTGCTAGCAGCTGGTTCATCTGTGCTGCTAGGCATTCATGCACTGCTGTTAGTTTCTTTAGGGTTAGGGTTAGTTTCTTTAGCCAGTAGGTATGGATCATGTCTGGGCCAGGTGCTGTCCAGCTTTTCATGTTCTTGACCCGCTGTTGGATGTCTGATTCTGTGATGGTGACCGGTTCCTGTTCTGGGAGATTGCTGTGGTCTGCTTTCAGGTCCTGCAGCCACTTTGCACTGGTGTTATGTGTCTTCTCTTTCTCCCATATGTTCTTCCAGTACTGTTCAATTTCCGCTGCTGGTGGCTCAGCTGTTACTGTGTGGTTGCACTGCAGTTGGGAGTACACTTTGGATGGTTCTTTGGAGAACAGGGCATTTATCTTCCTGGCCTCTGCTTCTCTAGTATATCTCCTTAGCCTGGCAGCCAGTGCTGTGAGCCTTTGTTTAGCAGTCTCTAGGGCTTCAGATGGAGTCAGGCCCATATATTTTTTCAGTAGCTGAGTCTTATCCTTAATCTCCACACCCTTCTGCAATTCCACCAGCTGACTGACTTCTCTCCGAGTTGCCTTGATCTTAGCCTCCAATCTCATTTTCCCGGGGGGGGGGGGGGGGGGAGGTATGTACTGCTGTTCTTCTTGATCGTGTAAACCAAGCATTTCCAGGATTACAGCAGCTGTAGCGTGTACCAGTTCATTGGTTTGAGTTATGGTAGTAGTAGGGATTGTCTGGAGGGCTCTATTGGCATCTTCTAGCATACTATCCGATGGTACTTCTCCACTGAGCCTTGGTATTCGGTCTCGAGGATTGACTGTAGCTAGTTTATCCATGATCTTCTGCCTCATATCAGCTGCTGTGCTCTGTAATGGAGGGGGTGGCAGTGACATTCCAACTTCAGGTGTTGGCTGCACATCCGGTTATTCTTCCAGGTCTGCTTGAGTCTGGGTTGTAATGTAGAGTTGGTCTATCTCAAGTTGTGAGAGCAGCTTCCTCTTCACTATGTTGAAGCACTGGGTAACTAGTTGTTTCTCAGTTAGTGTGGATGTAGGCCTTCTGTCTATCCATAGTTCCCTCATACGTTTCATATATCCCCTCTCATTAAGTCTGCTGTTGTAGTAGCATTCCATCAATTCCAAGTTCTCTTGTCTCGTCCATGTATGGTTTGTTCCAGTAGCCCACTTATCGTCAGATTGTCCTGGTTCCCCAACATCTGACGTGGGCCTTGTTAACCCGGGCAATGTCTGAGCCGGCATGACTCTCTTAGTTCATGTCACTCTCATATTTGAGGTAGGCAGGTGAAGCGTTAGGGGGTCTTTGCTCAAGGACCCCTACTGGTAAGGTAGGTACCAGCCGGGATTTGAACCCCAGTCTCCTTGCATCAAAGGTGGGGTTCTAACCACTATGTTATCCAGCTGCGCTCTCTCTCTCTCTCTCTCTCTCTCTCTCTCTATATATATATATATATATATATATATGTATCCTCTGAACCAAAAAGGACTTGAAATATTTTCCCCTCCCTTCAACTTAGTCAGAAGCATTTTTGCTCTTTGAGATGCAGTCACAATGTGGCCTAAGATACACATAGTTTACAAAGTGTGTGCATATAATCTGACAGAACAAGTTTAGGATTACAAAGTTTATTTCATAAACATATCGGCTGACTGCCTATGAAGTTGTTGATGCTGTCATCTCTTTATGGACTACAGTCTTAATTAAAAATATTTGCCTTTGAAACAAGTTCGATCAACCAGCCTTCTATACTTCCTTATGGGAATATACTGTATGTTTTCTTACTAAATATTACCATTGTTTGTATGGCCTCAGTCTCTGTTCCTTGTATCTTTCATCTTTCTGTAACAACTGTAATGCAACAATCTATTTTGAATGGATGGATTTTACTGATTCAGTTCCTTAATTATGAGAAATATGTTTCAACTATAGCAAAGTAGAGCTACAGTATATCAGGGTCAATAAAAATGTCTTATCTAAAAAAAAAAAGAATAAAGATGTATGTTTTGCAGGGCTGGATACAAATCTGACTTAAATAGATAAGACATATTCATTCTATGCAAATATTCTGTGTATTAGCTACCATTCTGGAAAATGTCAGATATGAAGATGGGGCTAATGTGGATTAAGGCAATACGTTCTTTGAAGAACTAGTTTTGGTTTGGAAACTAGTTGTTATAGAATATATAGAAGCAAAGCTACAGTCTAAGGGACAGACTGGGTATATAGGTTCAGGCTCAGATTAGCTCCATTTCTTCCCAGATTATTTCAAGGCAAAGTTCCAAGGTGATGATTTTAACTTTCTAAGCTGAAATGGCTTGGTACAGTCTTGACCATACTGGTGCCCTTCAGATGTAATGGATCCCAATTCCCACCATCCACAGACAGCATGGTCATTATTGAAGGATAATCACTGTCCACATAGGCCTACCCAATTATGAAGAGCCACATCTGTTGCCTCTTGCAAGGTAGAAGGTGATCCAGGGTTTAGGTTTGGGTTGTGTGTTTACTCAGGAACCTGCTCCTTGGGGAAGCTAAATTCTTTTTTTGGACAGATCATGTTGACTGCTCTATGGACTGTAGGCATTTTTTTCTGACGCGTGTGCATATTTCAGTGGTTTAATGGTATCTTCTCTAATTGCTGGGAGTCACCTTGAATATATTTCCTTTCTAAATAGAAAGACATCTAGCAATATATAGTAGCAGTAAAACTATCAGAGCATTTTATTAAATTACAAACACTGAGATCACACAAAAGTTACCTCAATAACAAGTCCAGTGTATATTTATACTTCAAAATGAAAGTTTAACTAAAAAGTATGGGGTTCTTTTCAGGGAAGAAGGGAGTCTAGAATTTGTACAGTAGTAGGATTAATTAATTACAGAGAAACAAAACAACATGTTTGCCTTGATGTGCCTACTAATTCCTTGGTATACAGGCATACCTCGCAGATATTGCAGGTTTGGTTCCAGACCGCTGCGATAAAGTGAATATCGCAATAAAGCGAGGCACACAAATTTTTTGGTTTCCTAGTGCATATAACAGTTATGTTTACACTACACTGTAGTCTATTAAGTGTGCAATAGCATTAGCTGTAAAAAAAACAAGTACATACACACATTTCTTAAAATAAGACAACAATGACGTTTGCCGCATTGATTGACTCTTCCTTTCACAAAAGATTTCTCTGCAGCATGTGAAGCTATTTGATAAACGCAATATCTGCAAAGTGCAATAAAGTGAAGCACAATAAAGTGAGGGATGCCTGTATTTATTGGGGGTTCCTTTTTATCTTAAACTGGACGTAAGCAATGTATAGACCAACAGTTCCGGCTCGTTTGCAAACTTCTGTGACCTATAGTGAACCTTTGAATAGGTTTAGCAGTGGTTAGTGAGAAGGAAGGAGATAACGATTAATCTCAGTTGTTTCATACATGCTGGCTTCCCGGTGTAAAGGGGAATTTGGGATTAGTTTAGTCTAGAATTGATGGGAAGCTGTCAATCATAGTCAAATAATACATATACAGTATATGATACAACAAAGGCTAAAACTAATCCAGTTCCTAGAATAAGGGATATAAACAATATGATGATTAGCTCTATAGCAGTAATGTTAGCTTCCATTACCTGATTGATGGGAGCATAGAGGCAAATCCAAAATCATTCCCACCGTGGTCATTCCCATAGTCAAGAACAGAGTACACAACAAGACATGGCCAACTGCCAATCAAGCCCCTTCTGGAATCTAAGCCTAGGGAGACCGGTAAAATTGGCTCATCCACTCTGGCAGGGGAAGCTGCACTGAAAAGCTCCGGAGCAATTAGAGAGTGATCTGATCATAATAAGGGCAGATGTTAATGTCACTCATCCTCAGATTGTGTCACAACTACCCAGAGTCAAAAAACAGATCTAATGTGCAAACACCCCTGTATGTTGGGCCCTCAGTGATCTGGGTCTGGTTCATGGTTGTCATGGTGACCTTTCAAGCCACTTCTGACCCCTCACCAAGAGAAGGAAACCATCAGCCTAGGAAACTCCACCACCGACTTTGTGGTGGCTTTGAATAGCCAAGGCAGGGAAACCACCAGGAAGCTCAGCAAGAAGGTTGGTACAGCAGCAGGAGTCACAGTATTCCTTGGAGTCCAACTTCAGTTGGTTAAAGTGGCTATAGATTAACTCCAGTATCACAGGCACCATAGCGTTGAATAACACAGCACAAAGTGAACATTGAACTAGCCAGGCCTCGGGGAGTTCTGAGCTATTCTGCCAAGCTGCTCCCTTCAGCATAGCATTAGGAAAAAAGAAAAAGCAATACACTTTGAATTTACTTGCCCAAAGCCCAGGAGTTGTAGAAATAAAGTTTAAAAACTCAAGACTTGCATGTATGGGAAGTTTTAATGAGAAATGATATTTTAACACAATGCAAATCACTGAAGAGATACAGGCCAGCCTACTTCACAGAGTTGCTGTGGGGATAAAATTATAAAATGTAACCTACCTTGAGCTCCTGGAGGTAAAATGGGATAGAAATCAAATATGTACATACTTACATAAACATTTATTGGATGGGAATGTTGACGGAAAATGGAGAAACAATAGTTATGCAAAGAAAATTCCAAGTAAAGCTAATTTCAGTTATGCTGTTTTAACTACTAATATTTAAATTGGTAAAATAAAATCATGGATTTTCAAGTATGGACAGGCTTTCTTGCAGAGAAGAGGATCTAGCAATTCTGGACTCCTGTTTAGGTGTTACCAGGAAGACCAAGATTGAGGGTGAAGTTTCACATCTTTAAGAGAATCTGAGAACTCAATCAGGGCTACCACTCAGTAGTGACCAACCACTGTTGTTTTGCGTTGTGAATAAGCTCCATTTTTGATGTTAGTGGCTTAGTCGGCCAAGAAAATTCTTTAGAGCCTGCTTTGACTGGCTTAATATCAATCGGCAACCATAAACAATGATCAAGGAGCGTGGGAGCTGATATCTAAAATATGCAGAGAACATTAAGTTGCCTACCCATGATAAGGATTCTTGTCAAAAGAAAAGAGCAAACTGCAAAACCACACAGAAGAACAGGTATGTGCAACAGCCATTCTGTGATTGGTTCAGCCGTAGGAGACTTTTGGATAGGATAGGCCAGGTGTCATGTCCTAAAAAAACCATTTTGCCTTCTGCTGCTAGTCCTCTGTCAGTAAACAAGTATCTTCTGCCTGCTGCATTTCACCTGTATAAGAAAGGATCTAGTTGAGTCCTGGTTTGGAAAGTAGCATCTCTCAAGTGTGTATTAGATGCTGGCATCTCTAGGTGGGGCCAGTAAGTGCATTTGTTGAGGCTGTCCTCACCTGTACTAATTTGTTAAATGTCTTTGCAGTTAAATGTCAGGTGTTCGTGCCACCAGTCCTGCATAGGATCCCTTTCCTTCCATTCACAATGCTTGAGGAATGCTTGTCTCTTTTATGTTGATAAACAAGTTTCTTTCAATATTTGCTCATTCAGCTTATAAACACAGTGCTTGTTTTCTTCTTTACCAAGGAGGAACTGTAAGGAAAAAAATGAATGAATGACAGACTTGTGAAACCAATTCCTACATCCTTAATTATTCTTGATTGAGAAACATGGTACAAAACAAATATTTTGTTGTTTCAGGAGGAATTGGGGGGGGGGGGTGTTGAAGGACAAGCAAAGAAGCTTTAGTTAGATCAAATGCACTGGGAAGCTGGAGGGAACAACAATGGATCTGGTTCTACTTTCCAGTAGTACACTACAGAAATTTAGCAATTTGCTACTTGAATGAAAGTACAAAGAGGTCACTGCATATGTTGACGATTCTCCCCACTGAATTCTCCTAAATGCATATGTACCCCATAAAGACTTAGCTGATTAAATATGCAAACCCAAGTTTTTGAACAGCTTGCATGGGAGAATGAAAGCTTAAAAGAAAGAAAGAAAAAAAAATGAAAGTTGTAGCATTCTATTCTGTTCAACTTCATTTTTATTCCCGGGAGATAGTGGCTGTCCACTGGAGATACAGAAAAGGCTGAGCAGCATTGTTCCTATTGCATAGATGGGGTTGAAGTATGAATCCCTGTGTGTTATTCATATAAACCAAATAATAGATGCTGAATCCAGAAGCAAAATTTGGATAATTCTTATATATACAGAGATATCATTGCATGCACAAAGCAAAGGCATGGGTTGACCTAACTATGAACATTATTTGTCTAGAAAGTAACTCATTTCTAAAGTTACCAACCTAGCAGTCATACAATAAAAAGCAAACGCCATGTTCTTCTTCTGTGGCTTTGATGCTTTACTACAAACAGTTCAACAGCTTCATTAAGGTTTGTCTGCATTGTTCTTTATGAGTGCTTCAGTGCAGAAGCACAAATGCTGTGAGCCAGCTACTTTCTCTCTCTCTCTCTCTCTCTAATGGAGAAGGAGGAATAAGACTGTAGATATGGGAGGTCTGACATCACCAGCAGTCATGCTTTGGAAAATCCAAATAGTTTTAATGCTAATAGCTAGCTCAGACATGCACACACGCCAATCTCTTCTGTTCTTCGTTTCTGTTCACATAATGACAGCCGGATATGCAAATGTTTTTTAATTTAAAAGCTTTATGGGTAAGATGAGGCAAGATACAAGGAGTTAGAAAGGTCGGTGCCGTTGATTCATACATGCAAGTCTTAAAATGGACATTCGTGCATAAATTAAAGCTTCCTCATTGTTCAGTCTTGAACAAGCCTCTGTGCTTCTACATGTGCAAAATAAGAAGGCGTTCAACACTACAGAGAGAGAGAAAAAAGCAGTGCCTAAAAATGTGAATGTGGTGATGCAAAGAGAAGGGGGAAACGGCCAGGTTCTCTTCCTCAAATTACTGCTGCTTGAATGTATCTCATTCAGCCTTCGAAACATACTGGGAAGCTGAAACTTGGATCCTGCGTGAAGCCCAGCCTCCTGCTTGCCAGGGAGTGGTGGGGGCTTCCTCTTTATATCAAAGCAGCTGTTGCTGAGGAATGATGCAAAGCTCCCAAGATCCGTGAGCCTGGCAGCTGCCCTTTTCAGAGACAGCTGAGACCGGTTCTGCTGACAGAACTCTTTGGAGTTGATGGCAGATCTCATGCTCTAATGTGCCGAAACCTGAGCTTTGCCTTGTTGTGTTGTCTAAGAACTGCCACATAGCCTTCTTCCTAGCTGTAAGCATCTCTTGATACGAACTGGAGCATCTGCCAGCTACTGCCATGGAGATGTGATCTCTTCCCCACCTCGCAGCGTCCTTCTTCTGCCAACAGCCCCAGGTTCGGTTCCATGCAATGTTGCCACATTCCTGTTCAAAGGTTGGGCAGTTCAAAACATACAGTCCTGAAATGGTCTTATGTTACGGAGGGCCAAAGAGTTCCATCTAAACTTTCAGGAGTGATGGAGATTTTGGGGCCACTGGTGCTGCTAGGATTGGATCAGAAGCACTGATTTAGGGCCCCACGGCCCAGGAAGACTCTGGAGGTCAGCCAGAAACCAGCAGTGACCACTCATGAGCCGGTCAAGCCTGCAGCGGTGCACCTTTTAAAAGAAATGATTTCTCAGGAACCTGAGCCAGTCAGATGTTACCTTTAATAGGATTGCTTTAACCTTTGGAGTGATATGGAGTGTCTGCTGTTTAGAGCTGGTTGCAACTGAAGTGGCTTATGAGTCTGAGAAATGAATGAATGAAGCCAGCCAGTAAGAATACTAGAGTAGTGATAAGCCTGCCACTTGCCACTCCTGCTCCTAAGTCAGAAAGGTTTCCAGAACAATTTAAACAGTTTCTACCCTCAGGATTATAATTTAAAAGACAGCATCAAAGGAAAGAGTTACAAAACAGAAGAGGCAACCCAGAAACCAGATCTTAATTAAAAAGTTCTTATAATGCTCAGTTGAAAAAGTTCCAGAAGAAGAATGCCTAAATGTTGCTGTTCTAAGAAAAGAACATGGAGTGGTCACATTCCCCTTTTCTCCCTCTTTTGCAGTCCGATGCCAGCGGGCAGCTGATGAGAGGGGAATGCTGATGGAGGTGACTTTTCAGAGTGACTGGAACTAACTTTTTTCTTCCTTATTGCGACTTGATGGAATAGCTGCTGCCAGGCACTCATGGCCACGGGGAAAGAATGTATCTCTTTTCAACTTATGCTGCTCCCTGTAAAACATTCTGTGGTCCATAAAAACACATCATAAATGGTGGTCTTTTCAGTTTCCTTAGAAAGCAGATGAACAAGACCAGAGGTTCAATCGTGTCATCCAAAATTAGAGTATTATATTTTCCATTCTAGGCAAACTGATGGGAAATCTACTCTGCCGTCCAGACCTCAGCATGGCAATCTTGGCGGGGGAGAACCTTTGGAAAGCAATAATGAGAACCATCTGGAGATGTGATAATAACATTACATCAGTGAAAATGCCATTAGACTGTTCATTATATATCACATCAGCTTGTCTACCTACAGAGATGTGAAGGCTGCAACTCCGAGTCACAAGTCGTGAGTAAGCAACCAATAGTTTTGGGGCATCTAACCAGACCTTTGAAAATTAAGGGCTCCAAATTCAGTCCCATACTGCCTTTCTTTAAAAGAATAGTTTAAAGATGTCCCTTCTATTCCTGGAGGGAGAGAAGGGGAGACAGAGAGAAGCACAAGGTAAGAAAGAGCCTGGTGGGGGAATTGGGAAGTGGGAATAGGGCGATGCCCAGTAGGAGTAAGGGAGGGCATATTGCCCAGGACCCTGGAACCCTGGCAATGCCACTGGCAGGGAATGGGAGAGTTTCAGTTGCAGTACCCCTGAGGGATCCCAGGTTGGGAAAGGCTGACATGAACTTTGGAATATTTATTAAATATACTATCACATATTGAAAATAGTACTAAAAGGGAAGAGCATTTTGGTAAGAAATCAGGAGAATCTATTCTGCTGCTCAGGTCAAACAGTGCAATCTTCATTTTGTCTAACTTAAAGAACTTGTAGTTTTTGTTTTAATGTATGTGTCTTTTCCCTTTGGCTGACTTGTCTCTGCTACTCTTCTCACTTCTCCAAAACTCCATTACAAGCTGAATGTCAGGGAGTTTAAAAAACAAACAGGGCAGGCAGGTTTGTAAAATTACAAGGTTTTGTAAAAAAAAAATAATAATAATCTGGAAGGGTCACATCTAAAAAAGGGAGAAAGTGAAAGTGCAAGAAAGTGAATGCCCTAAGAAGGTGCTCCAGGAGAACCTTCTACACAGCAGGTGTGGACCCATTCTCCTAATTGTTGCATAACAATGAGGTTGAAAAGAAAGACTTCACAAACTACCTCTGCCAGGAGGCAGGGGAACCACAGGACGCTCGGGGCAGCTGCTTCACCTGCTTTCCCCACACTCACACATAGGAATGCTCAGCTGCTAAAGCCTTATTTTGTCCCAGATTTAGAACAAAATCCAAAACGCTGATATCGTCATCTTCACATGTAAACACACGTCTTTAGCTCTGCAGATTCAAGGCTGGAATAGGAGGGGAAGTGGGGAGGGACACCCATATTTCTTCCTGCCCTGATGCATGAACTCTTGAGATGAATAGGAAAGATGCTGGCCTTAAAGGACCCTTTGAATTTCATAATGATGGGACAATAATGGTTTAGTAAGGCTCAAAGCCAAAGTGCTCAAGGAACTTGGTTGAAATAAAGAGATTAACCAGATGGATAGTTGTTCCCTTGCCAGTGTCAAGACACAGGAAAAATGCACACACAGAGGAATGTTTTCTGCTGGCTTGAATGTGGCCTTGGCCACTACAATTAGCTGAACCACACAAACTCAGGTCAGTTTGATTGTGACTCCAGAACAAAGAACTTCTCTGCTGAATAGGAATTAATAAAAGAGAATATATGTAGCTCGGGGTTGAACTGTGGAGTCCTTGGTGCTCTCTGAGCTTGGTTGTTGGCTTGCAGACATTTCATTACCCAACTAGATAACATCATCAGTACTAGTGAGTGTGGGGTTTGCTCCCTGTTTATATGCAGTAGCTTGCCCTGCCAGTGCTGGTGGGGGTGTGGTTTTCTCCTTGGTAGCTCTTTGATTAGGGTATTGTTGTCTGCTTGATTGTTTGTCTGGTGTTAATCTCTGCTTATCTGGATGTAGGCTGCTATAGAGGAAGTATTCTGGGCTTTTTGTTTCCTTCTTAGCTTTCTTATTGTTTCTTTTGAATGGTGTGTAAATGTGGCTTATTTCTATGTGTCTGTTGATGGCTGATGTGTCTGAATGCCAAGCTTCCAGGAATTCCCTAGTATTTTTGGATTTAACTTGGTCTAGGATGCTCACCTAAACAAATACCAGCACACCACAGACAACCTCAAGGAGCAACTGTAACAAACATGACCTCAGAACACAGAAAAATGTTGACAACCACTATCAAGACTACATCTCTAATATAAGCTGAAAAAAGGAAAACAAAACTCCAAAACCAACTGCTCAAGCTAAACCCCAGAAGCAAAGAGGAATCAGAACCCAAATGGGTTGTCAACATGTCCAGTTGCTCACTATCCACCACAGAACACAATATCCAGAAAGGCCTCAACTATAACACAGATGATGCTAATCAGTTAGAATTCTTTGCAGCCTTAGAAGCAGCACTTAAAACCACAGGACTTGCCACAGAGACCCAAGAAAGCGTAAGGCAGACAATCATACCGGAGACCAGAAGAACACAGAATCAGAACCAACTCAAAGCAGAGAACAGAGCAGTCCTCAATAACCTAAAGAAGGACCAAACCATCATCATCCTCCCAGCAGACAAGGGCCAAACCACGCTTATCATGGACAGATCACAATACATACAAAAAGCCAAAGAATTACTGAAGGACAAAGAAACCTACATCCCAGTAAACATCAACCCAATATAGGAACTAGACAACCCAATCAAGAGAACCCTTAATGACCTAACCAAGAAAGGTCAAATCACAAAAGAAGAACAGTGGCGGATGAAAAGCAGTGGGCCCATCCTCCCATGTTTCTATGGGAAGCCCAACATACCTTGGGGAGTGGGGAGAAAATATTGCCTGACATTCTTTCTCATCATGTTTACTAACTGCTTACGTAATCCAAAACTGGTTTTGAACACCCTCTCATCAACTGATCATCTTATTCTAGAGAAATATTACCAGTCGATTGGTAATCATGAGGCAAATACAAAGCTAGTGATATCACAAAGCCAATTCAGCATGAAAATCAAAAGAACTCATACCCCTTAACCAACTAAAAATGGGAATCATCTTGAGAAATGAGCAAGCTGCAAGTTATGAACAAATGAAAGTCATTAAAGTCTTTCTCTGTCCCTTAATCCCACACTGAAAAGCATAATAAAGAATTTGAATTTGCCATGTGAAAATATAGATTGCAATATTCCCCTCAATTCTAAAGGATTAGACAATTTTACAGGAACATTATTAGCCACGTTTTTCTCAGGGTGGAGGGTGCCTAGTCCTGAAATAGCTAGAGCAAGGAACCCTTGATATCTTTGCTTCCTGCTTGTTTTCAAGCTTCTGTTATTGGACACTGATAAAAGAGTATATTTTTGAGGTTGACTTACACCGGAAGAGTGACTTATTTCAGAAGTTCCTCTGTCCAAGGTTAATGTCCAAACTGTTGGATAATATTTCTTCTGCATCTATTTAAAAAAAGAAGGTTTTAAAGTCTATCCTGCCTGTTGAGGATAATTTCACAATCCTAAACTTTTAAAATTACTGATTGAACTCACTGTTTGTTCAGCTCTAAAGCAGAATGAGAGGGAACAATTGCCAGGCTACCGTTAGAAGAGGGATGTTGTACTGTCATATTTCTCCATTAAAAAATGGAAGAGCAGCAACTACTGCTTCTGCTGCACGGCTCCCTCTGGGATTTTCCTCTACCTCCTCCTCCCTCTTGGATGTCAGACTTGAAATCCCACCAGGGAGGAGATGGTCACAAGGAAGCATAGCTGTACAGGAATAGGCAGGAAAGTTGACAGATGAAGCATTTCCTCTAGCATAGGTGAAACGGGTGAAGGAATCTATCTTATGAGGAATGATTCTTATGAGAAAAGTCAACTAAGTTTAAGTGGGACAATAGGAGGAATAAGACCCAAGTGACTCTGGCATAGCCTTCTTCCCTCCTTCCTCGCACACGCAAGCCGTCTGGGTTCAAACTGTACTAAGCTTCATCTGGTTTATTTTGCTAGGATGTAGCAGAATGCATGAGGCCAGCCATTGTGGTTTGTTCAACAAATCATGATGAAAATAATCCATGGCTTATTACAAGACATGAAACCTGATAGTAAGAGGCGGCTTCTCCCAAAGGAGTATGAAGTCCAGAGAACTGGAGTATCCTGAAAAACAGAAATGAAACTGGGGGCTGCAGCTCCCCCTCCCCAGTTTTCAGAAGAACCAGTCCTGTTGGTTGAATAGTAACAATGGCCTCCTGCATTGCTATTGCTACAAACACGCATCTTTTAAACCTCCTGATACAGCCGAGTAGGCAACTGTGATGTTTGCTCGTTCTCGATGGAGCAAATAAAAGCTGCCTCTTGCTCCGTAATCTCTTTCTGCACTCAAGTTTCTTTGAATCTCTTAATACATTTGCAAGAGAAAGCAGTTGTGGTCCCTTGCATATGGTGACTTCCTTAAGACCTTTTGGCCCAGGTAGGTGGGACTTCTAGTCCTCACTCCTGCTTTAACTCTGAGATTCTATTCAGAAGGTAAGCTTGGTTAACGATATACTTACTTGCTGGTCTTTCATCAACTTTCATAGCTTACAAAGGCATTAAAAACCAGGAGCAGCTACCTGGGATTTCCAGAAATCAGGTCTTGTAAGCTTAGACAAAACCTAGATACCGGTTCTGTTTTGGAAATTAAAAACAAGCTTTTTAGCTGTGGGAACACAGCAAGGAATGAGGCAAGCCCCTATTTATTCATGTCTGTTATTTCTATGCTACATGCCATGGCAAAGCTTTCCAGAACAGTTCACACACATAGTTGAAAATTAAACTATAACTAAAATCACATCTTTATTATTATGATGTACATTAATTCAATGCTTCCATAAATGCCGCTCCTTCAAATGTACGGAGCAATAGAATTTTTGGGCAATGAGGGAGGAAGGAGAGGTCTACCTGGGATCCTAAACTATAAATCTGCAAGCTTCTAATCTCTGCCTACTCAGTGCCCCTAGATTTAAACACTTAAGGGAAAAACAGAAAGCAAAGATAGTTATGTTGTCTGTCAGCAGACTTTCCAATTCCAGTTTAGGACAGCACTTTTATTCGGTCAATTTAAAAATCCCCAAATTGTGTCCAACCTTTGAGTTCTCTAGAACAGGGTTCCTCAACCTTGGCAACTTTAAGACGGGTGGACTTCAACTTCCAGAATTCCCCAGCCAGCTCTAGAACTCTTACTAGGCAGATGGCAAGCAAAACAAAGGAATAAAGGGGACAGTGGCCTAGAATCTGTTTTCGGTCACAGGCATCATGCTAAGCCACAATGTGATTTGTTTCACTTTAGATTAATGTCATGGTTTATGGCTTAGCATGATGTATGGACCCAGTTTAACTTAATTATGGTTCATTCAAACAACCCACTTTTCTGGATTCACATGACACACCGTTGGTATGCTATTCAAACTAGCCAACTATATTTTAGCCTGTATGAAACCCAGCCTATGTGGTTAGTTTGTATTTCAGAATGTCATGAAAGCTAAATACAATGGATTTAGTTAGCCAGAGGGAAGAATGCTGTCATAACAGAGTCTCTGCCTCCTACATACAGTGACTCAACTAGGCCTCTGTTGCAAACTTTCATGTTCTCCAGAACTCTTTGTCAGAGTTCTGCACAAATCCAGTGAACCAAACCAAATAAACAAAAGAATGGCTGGTGTTGAAGTCAGAGGCTGTACTTGCACAGCAACTAGCCCAGAGTTAATTAAATTAACCCAGCTGCCTGGGCTGACATAACACACAGCCACAAACTAACCAAACATCTTGTACCCTAGCATCCGCGGGCAGGCAAGGGAAGGACAGAATGACAACAGCATCATGGTGTTGCAAGCCCTGCCCCTTTGTACCTGGGTGGTGATGTCACATGCAAGGGGCGGAGCCTGCAGGGGGATGCCACTTTCATCATTCTGACCAAAGCAACAAGATCCTGCAGATGTCCATGGAAAACATGAAAGCAGTGTGGTGCCTGTCATGACACAGGCTCTGCTTCTTTTCTCTCTCTGTTGGGATGTCGTATCTGCATACGAAAGTAGTAAATCCCTCAGGTTCAAGACTTAGCAAGTCTTCTCTATGAGATTTCAATGGGCAGGCGGGCAGACTGAACTCAGAGAAGATGAGATATCCGGTCCCTGAGCGAAGTAGGGCTTTAGAGGTGATAACTGGCACTGAATTGCACACAAAAGCTAATTGGCAGCCAGTGCGGATCCTGTAGTGGTACTGGTCCATGGCTCAACCTAGGTACTCCCATAACTATTTGAGCTGCAGCATGCTGAACTATGCCGAAGTCCTGAATGGCCTTCAAGGGCAGCCCCAAGCAGGCCAAGCCGCAATAGTCCATCCACAAGGTAACCAACATATGAGTCATTGAGAGGAAAGCTTCCTGTTCCAGAAATGGCTGCAATTGGTGCACAAGATGTAATTGTCTGAAGGCCCTTTTGGCCACAACCTTCACCTGCTGTTTCGTATTGCATAAAGCTATAATGCGATTTATTTATTTCTAGCTGGGGAAGGTTTTTTTGAAATTAAATGTGTACCCTGCCTTTGTTCTTGAGGAGCTAAAGCAACACAGAGTACAGCTCACCCATCAATTTATCCCCACAGCAACAAACCTGTATGGTAGAGCTGGCCAACACTCAGGACATTTTAATTGCTAGCAGCAAAGTGCAATAACAACCGTTCTTTCCCCACCACTGCCATCGTGACAGCTGACTTTGGCTGCGTCTGCGTGACTGACATGTTATATTTCTGACGGTGAGGCCAACCTCCACTAACCTGGGTCCCGAGAATTGGGGGGATCTGCAACCCTCATCATTCTGCACAGGGCTGAATCAATACAGTGGGCAGCCAGTGTGGGGGGCAATGTTGCTGGGAAAGAGAAGCACCATTTTCTCCCTCTGACTACACCCCCCGATTGTCGATTGTCAGGAGAGAAGTCTTCTAGTGCTCCAGCTGGCGTGGCGAAGGTGGGGGCAAGGCCTTTCCAAGGCAGAAGCCCTCTGGGAGGCTGCTGCTGCTGCTGCTGCTGAAGGAGCTGTGAGAGCATCTCCATAAACACAGTCGGGATGAAACCCTATCTATCACCACAGCTTCCCTATTTAGGAGAATCTGCCGGAGTGGGGCTGCTAAATTAACTCTTGACTCCTGGGGTATGATGTCACATGACCTTTACCGCATAAGGTTACCATCCATTCCAGCAATGCACCCAATAGGCAGGCGGGCCTCTGATCCCATGCCTGCCTGCCCTTCCTTATTTATGTCTGTTTACGCTTATCTCTAAATAACAGTCAAGCTATACTTTCCCACATAGCCTTCTATTATAAGGGAGGGAGGAGGAGGAGGAGGAGGAGGCCCACCTTCCACTCACCTTTGCTGCTTCGCCAGTGACATGCATGAAGACAGTGGCTTAGGGAAGATTACAGAATCGGTGTCCCAAAGGTTCACGGGCAAGGGGCTGCATGTTAGAAGTCTCAGTCTGAAGCCTTTACTTATTGTTTTCATCCTCCCAGGAGCACAGCTTGCTTATTTATCAATAATATTTTTAATCTGCCCAATAACATGCTATTTGGATGGATTGCATATGAATTCTTTTATTGCACTGTTGTTCAGATTCCTTAATATTACTCTTTCACAAGAAGCAGTAAATGAACCAGTGGCTGGATTTAAAAATCAGGTAATCCAGCCACCACTTTATTTATTGTTTCTCATCTTTGCAAGAACCCTGTGAGGAAGTGAGGCTGAGAGGCAGTGAATCATTTGGGATGAGTTTCACGGCAGAATCACTGTTTGGACCTGGTTCTCCCCAGCGCTGGGCCACTCGAACTACTATTCCACATTGACTTGTGAAACGCAGAGAGGTTTCCCTAAACTGCAGCTTGGTCCACTGGCGATTGGGTGGGTGAGACCCTCTGCAGTTGTGCAGGCCAGTGGGGTGGTCTGACTTAAAGAAATGCACCAGTGGTGGGCTGGAGCCGGCTCATGCCAGCTGGCGAGGACCAGCTGTTAAATTTTCTGGAATTCTGCAAGCCAACTGAGAGCAGAGCTGAGCCACCATGCCTAGGGCCCTGATCAGCTGTTCTGCAGCTAGCAGCGTGGCGCGGCGGCGGCAATGGAACTGGCAGAGCTGGTTCTGAAACACCCCTGGCTGCCATCATTCTTGCAATATGACCTTGAGGCCGTCCTACTTATTCTGTCACTTGGGGGGCCTTGTTCCAAGGACACCACTGTGTTTTTCCTGTGCGATAAATTACAAGTCCCACCCAGCACATGGGCTTCAGCCTTTGCTGGCTATCCTGACATGGAAAATCACTCTGAGATTCTTGGAGAATTGCAGGCGGGACTCCTTGCTGCCCCAGCGTCCCCCCTCCCTCTTATGTGAGAACTTCATTTCTGGGGGCAATTAGTTCTATAGACAAGGCAGCCGCCCAGCAGAGGCGCAGCCAGGCCCTGCAGGTGGCATGCAGTCCTCCTCCTTGGGCTCCCCCCATGCAGATTCTGCACCACCAGGTGCACTGAACATTTTGAGAGCGTGCGGTGGGTGCTCTGAGAAAATGGCCGCAGTGGGTGGGAAGGACGGAGCTTGGCCATTCACAATGTGGCTGTCCTTACAGATGTAGCCAAATCGGCTCGATCCGTGCCATTCTCTCTTTGCCCCCCAGGACTGTCACCAGTGGAATTCACATAACACACTTAATGGATTAGCCCATTTCCAAGCACACACAGTACACTGAATTGTATGAGATGGGATCACCTGGTATACAAAGCCATAAAAGAACCGACCCAAGTTAAAACAAGCCACGTTTACTATATTGTGTGAATGTAGTCCTAGGCCTTTAAGTGGCTTAGGTCAGCATCCTGGGCAGATACAGTCATCGCCATCCCCAGCTTACCTGCCTTTACCTTTTTTCGGAGCACCTGGGCACACTTAACAAGCAGCCCTGAACTGCTGCCGATGGGGCCAATGTGGGATCCAAGGACAGGTGAATCTGGAGGCTAATGGATTGCCTTTTTAAGTGGATGAAAATTAAAATAAGGCCAAATAAGGTTTTAACATTAAAAAAGTAAGTCAAGGAGGGTCCCAGAGAAGGCTGAGGGAATTTTCTAGGGGCATATGTCTTTGGGGAGGAGGGGAAAAATTGTTTCGCCACGTTGGGGATCTCCAATCTATCAGTCGGCAGCACCAATTGGGAATAACATATCTGATGGTGGGAAAACTGATTCCAGACACCGTCTTCCTTTCATCAAATGATCTGCCTGTTCTGCAGAACACAGCTGGGCATCATATCTGACTGCTGCCCATAGAGCCCTCGAGATCTGGGACTTTTTATGTGACCACCTCCCCCAATCTTAATCATAATCTTTCAAGATGCTATAAATTTCTTTCTAGAAGCTAATATTGTACAATTTACATAAAGCCATTATATTCTCAGTTTCTTTTTTTTTAATAGACTAACTTGCTAGTTCTCATTATTTGATTCCAGCTTTTTTTTTTTTTAATGTAAATAATCTGTTAAAAGCTTAAAGACTAACTAGGCAATAGCATTTTGAAATACCATATGATTTTATTCACACCTCACTTAATGTACAGTATACCAGTCTTATAAGAGAATGGCGCCTGATTTTTAAAAATGTAAATCCGGAACATGCGGCACAGAAGTGTCGTGGTTCCATCTTTCTGAAATTATGCACTATATTATATCTTTTTCTGCCCTTCTGGATAAAAACTGGAAGTGTTTTGTCTTGCTTTGAATGCCTTTTCACCTATTTTCTGCCTAGAGAGGACACAGAGTCTCTGTAATGAGCGGGTGCTGGGAAGGTATACTGCACAGTGGCTGAGGAGAAAGGCAGTGGTAAATTGAATTGGTCATTGCTTGCAGAGGACTAGTGAAGTGCCTGGGCACAATATGTTTACTTAGCCTTCAAAAAGGTATGTTGAATGGCAGAAGGTCTAGAGACCTGCAGCACGAGGGAGAGCTGTTTTCCTTAGGTTATCAGAAGCAGATCTGGCTGGCCTTGCCTAGATTGGCTGGTTCCAGCAAGGCAATTCACACAATCCCCTGAACTGAGACCATCAGACGTTTGGGCCACCGGTGGGCCGCTGGAAATCTCAGGGTCACAGAAAGAAGACAAGTGTGGCCCTGGGAGACCTTGACTGCAGTAAACAGATGGCACACTTCCATACTATTTCGAAATCGGAAATTGATGAACATTGGAAGTTTCTGAAATGCCCTTCCCAGCAACCCTCCCCATTGCTGGGAGTGGAAATGAAGCAACATCGGGAGTGCTACAGAATACCATGAAAGGCACCGTTTCCAATCACAGCTCCATTTTTCACACTTCTGCTGCTGGACAGAAGACAGGAGAGTGTTGTGCTTTTGACTTAGGGTGCAACTGGAAAGGGTTGATTTGCCCAAACCTTCTCCACTTTGCTGTGGGACAGTAGCACAGCTCCAAGAGATTAGGTGATTACAGCCAGAATCTCCCCCCACCCTACCTCCCAAAAAACATTTTTAAACTCCCTATAACACAAAGTTTGCTTTGATATTTGATGTTTCCTCTTTCTTCACATGAATTGCCAGAAGTTAATGTAGGTAGTTATTTCAGAGGCTTAAAAAGGGATTACCAAGGACACCCACCTGCAACAGAGAAAAAAAGAATGAAACCCACAAGAGACACAGACGTTCCCCTACCTATGTAGCAAGGAACTAGTTCTCTGTCAGAACTGGGATCATAGAGGAGAGAGATTTAGCTATGGAATTTCTCTTAGTGTGTCTCTGCCTGTGCAATCAAAGCATTAAAATATGCCTCACATTCTTTGGGGTTGGAAATATTCCTTTTTTATCATATTAGGCTAAGTACAGTGGTGGTGGTGGTGGCAATTGGGGTCTCTTTTCTTCCTTTTAAATCTGTGTGAAATTTATTTTAGGGCTTTCATTACAGCTTTGACAGTTTCCAATCCTGCCTCCAAATGGTGGGCAACTGGGCCACTGATTTTCAGCAGTTGTGTTTAGAGGGGGAGTACAAAAGGAGATCCAAATATCTTGAAGGCTTGAGTTCCCTCCAACTACAAAAACCAATGGTTGAAAATCCAGTGGTTGAAAATCAGAGCTCGGATCATGCGCCTATTCTACTCGTACATAAGTGCCATGCTGTCCTATTTGAACAACAAGCTTTGAATTGTCCGAATTATTCATGATCTGCAGAAGCTGCAGTTTTTACAGTGGTGTTTGCCTGAAGTTGGTTTTCCAAGCATGAGGATGGGTTCAGTAAATCAGACTGGGGGATTTTCTGATGTGCACAGAGAGAAGGGCAGATAAACACACTTTCTGAGCACCCTCATCTTTCAAAAGTCCCTCTGTGAGAGCAAAGTTATGGTCATCCAGATGACCATCCAGTGTGGTTTCTTTTAAATATCATGGACTTCTTGAGCAACCAGAGGCACCAGGTTGCAGAAAGCTGTAAAGTAATTAGAGGAGGAAAAAATAATTTTGCGCTTTGTTTCTGGGAATTAGCACATTCAGAGTTAAGCTCTGCCTGAAAGTAACCAAACAGACAAGTGAGTTCAAGGCTGTTGATTTCCCCCAACATTTAATAGAACATTAACTTCTCAAAGAAGCTTCTGTCTGTGAGCTGCTGTTATGAACAAAGGAGCTATGAGACACAGAAGAAGCAAAAGAAAAGAAGCGTGTTGCATTAGAGAACTGTATTGCAATATTACGCAATATCACCAGCATAGCTAACTTTAAAATTTAAATAGAATAAATGACTGTTGAAATCTCCTCTTCTTCCTCCTCCTCCCATTCCTCCTCCCATTCCTTCTTAACATTCCTTCTGCATTATATGGTGATGGCCTCCATATAGCCTCTTAGCTCCATAATCATTAAAACACCACCCTGTAAATTCCACATTGCAGTTCCTGGGGAAAACAGCTTCCCTAACCCATGTACATATTGGTCATGTGAATGGGCCTTAAGTATAGCAGAGCCCCTACAGAGCCCACGGAGAATGTCCTTCATGAGCAGGAGATGTGAATATACCAACAGTTCATCCAACGGAGCAATTCTTAAGGGTCACTGAAAACAGCTGCCAAAGTTCTACTTCAAACAAACCATGGCTTAATAAGGCATTCCAGCACTCTTGCTGACTCCACTTCTCATCGTACTGAAGTGGTATTTTCCTTAGAGGAAATCTCCTGTCTTTCAGTGCAGCTTGGCAGCCTTAACAGGATACTAACTTCCTGATCCCCCACCCAAATCTTTGCAGTTACTATTTGAAACCATTCTGGCTGCCACACCCCAAGAGCACAAGTAAACTTTCCTTTAATAGATACTGATTAGTCTCTCCGGCCCACCCAAGTTGGGCTGCGGAAGTCCTCCGCAGCCAGTCATATCCTGGCGCTTTCCTGGGTTGTTGCGACTTGGAGAGAACTTGCTGTAACTTGGGCACTACAATCTGATATAATGCAACAGTTTGCCTGGACCGTCAGGTCTGTGCAACATACCAGCCTGCCCTGCAGACATTCATGTATACACATGTGCATTATGAGACACATTCTGGTAGTTGATGCTAATATTGAAACAACTGCAGGAGAGTTGGGTTTTCCCCCCCTTCAAACATTCCTTTGCTTTAGTTTCTCCAAGAACTAACCCCATACCTGATGCTCTCACACATTCACCATGTCTCCTGCCTTTTCAGGAAGCAGGAGAAGATACAGCAAAAGGAAAGATCCTGTTTTTTTTTAAAGCAGTACAGGTAGTCCTCGTTTAGCGATTGCCTTGTTTAGTGACCGTTCACAGTTATGACAGTGATGAAAAAGTAACTTTGTGATCCATCCTCACATTTACAACCTTCGCAGGTCTGTAAAGCAAAGGAAAGCTGAAGTAAGATTGTAAGCACAGTCATAAGCACAGTCAGTTTACTTAGCGACTGCTTCACTCAACGACCAAATTTCCAGTCCCAATTATGGCTGCTAAACAAGAACTACCTGTATATCTAAGATAATATATACAATTTTTTTAAGGCCATCATATAGTCCTACTTACTGTAGGATCTTTATTGCTGAGGCAAAATCCTTTCCACCTATCCTTGAATCAACAGAAAACTGTCCTGGCATAAAATCTGCTATCCATATTGCTGATTCCTATCCTGCCTCTGTTTCAAGTTAATGCTGGTCCCCTAACTTGCCTCCAAGATAATGGGTGACAAGGTGTAAGAGTTCCTAAATCCCTGGAAGTTTTTAGAATAAGTAGGAAAAAGAATACTTCAACACTAGTATAGCTAAGGATAATCTGAGCCTGTTTCAGTTGTGGACTAAAGACAAGATGAAGGACATGTCATGGAGATATGATAGAAAAAAGATGTTGCCAGGGCATGTTTACTCCATGGGTAGGTGCAAGTAGGGAAAGGTCCTTATACACACTGCATTCAATATTAGCAAACCTAGAAGACTTATACAAATGTATTAATGAAAAGGGCAATACAGTCTCTCCTCCCCACATATCTTAACAAAACATGGGAGTAAAGAAAATGTGGGTTTTTCCAAGTCAGAACGAACATGTCTCATCAGTAACCCAACAGGAGCTGTGATTGTCTTGAGTTTAAATGCTATGTTCTCCAAGCTGTTCAAGACTATGCAAGTCACCAAAGGGTAATTAATTCAGCCTAATTTATCATCTGCAATTACAAGTTCATTATTTATCCTTCATTTCTCAATTGCCATTTACAATCCCGTGTTTATCATGCATTGTTTGCATTAGAATTCTCCCCAGTCAGTCTAATTGGGGCATATTGATGAATATCTCAGGAATGCATAAGTGCATTTGAATACATAACTAAAACTATAAATGGGAGAGAAGGATATTTCAGTTTTCTTTTATGAGTCTCCCAAATTCTGGATTTCACAGTTTATAGGCATGAAAGTGTCCGCTGGCAATTTTTCATTTTAAAAGTCATTCCTCTTACAGCACAATCATAGTGTTATGTCTACTCAGAAGTAAGCTTTACTGCTTTAGTCACAGTACAGATTATCAAGGCAAACGGGCATGCTTTGGATGTTCAAAAAGATTATAATAACAACAGCAACAAGTTTGTCTGAATAGATAGGGAGGTTTTCCTTGATTTTCCCAAAGTATCATGGAACATTTTAGTTAGCACTCAAACTTCAACTCACTTGCTCCATTACCTTACTAAATTGTTATTTTGCCCCATTTTTTTTTTCCCTACTCTCTATCCAGAAGAATTGAGGCACGTGGTTTTGAAATTTCCCTCATACTCTCAGGGAGTGGATGTTAGTTCAGTAAAAAGGCTTTTCGGCTGTCAAATGTGACAGGTCTCCTGATCAAGCAGCTCTAAATCTGGAGGCTTCTTACATCTCTGGATGTCACCTGGGAACCTGACTCCTGAGGCAAAAAGGCGTCACTCTGTCAATCAACCCCTTCCAGCAGTTTCTCTGCATCCCACTAGAAACAGCAAGCCAGCTCTCCTAGTTCCCCAAGATGTGGGGTGTGGAGCTTTCTGACGTGAATCCTGGGAGAGACCCCTGAGATTAAGAGGGCACCATGACAGTACTCAAAGGTATTTCGTAGGTCCCAGTCCCCTCTAGGTTTGCTTGCTTGCCATAAGGGAGCAGAGAGAACCAGAATGGGCCTCAAGGGAAAGAGAGCAATATTGGTGATGGGGTGAACTCCTCGGGTAGAAAACTCCCAGGCACATCTGTTCAGATTTGAATTTTGCATCAGTTGCCCTGCCTCCTCCAAGCATCAGGAGGCATAAAGAATTATATGTGGTGGCACTGAAGCCTGGATTTCTGCTCAGTGGGAATATTGCTCAACTGTTCTCCATATCCTCCCAGCCATGCGACTTCTTCAGAAATTTCAACAGACACTGAACTCATGTCATAAGTGGTCATAAGGGTTGAAATGTCTCCATTTTTGGTGAGGATGACAGATGAGAACTTGCCACAGTGAATTCTGTGGCTAGCTTATCAACTGTCACATTTGTGCATTGTAGTCATGGACTTGGGGAATATCAAGAGTCAAGGTCAGAGGCCAAAGGGTAATATGAAGAAATCATTAGCTCATGAAATGTTTGGAAAGTAAAGCATCATCTGCAGTGGACTTTAGTGTCGTAATTTGCCTTATTAGGACATTAGATCCATTTTTCATTCTAATAAGTCTGGGCTGGCCCAGCCATGAAGGAAATTCATTCCTTCCTTCCTTCCTTCCTTCCTTCCTTCCTTCCTTCCTTCCTTCCTTCCTTCCTTCCTTCCTTCCTTCCTTCCCCCGCTCCCCTCCCTTCCTTCTCTGCTGCAATCACATTACAAGACCCTAGATGGTTTACAGCAAACTACAGTAAGAGTAAAACATCCAAGGTGAAAACATAAATGTCCTAAAATAAACCAATATTAAGTACAAAATACAAAAATACCTAAACTATTCATTGTACATTGGTGTTGCCTCAGCAACTGAGCGAAGATGTCATGGCTAGGGTCTCCACCTGCCCGTTCAGCAGTCGCCATGAGTCCTCAAGGACCTCCAAGTTACAGGCTGGCTTTTTTAAAGGCAGGCAGTGCCACCCCATCAAGAGACAAGACTGGAACCATAAGAGAACCCCAATGGATGAACAGCAACTCTGTCTTGCTTAGGTTCAACTTCAGCCTGTTTCATCCTATTCAGACATGGACAATCTCCAGACAATAGGTCAAGATGCTGACAGCATCTCCTATGTGCTCCAGGCATCCAATGTACAACTGGGCATCATTAGCATACTATGATACTGTACCCTGAAACAACAGATAACCCCTCCTAGAGGCTGCATATACACATTAGGAGAACCAAGCCCTGTGATACCCCCCAAGGGAGCAAGCACTGAGCTGATCTCTCTGCTCCCAAGCAACTGGAGTTGCCTACTCAGGAAGGTGCAAAGCCACTTAAAACAGTGTCGGCAATCCTGAAGTGTCACAGACAGTCCAGAAGGGTACCATGGCAAGTTGTCTCAGGTTGCAGATCAATGTTGGAAAACAGATCTACTGGAGTTTTGTTGTTTGTCCTAACCCCCATATTATTTTGTCGTCATTCAGTGTTGGTGAAGATGCTATTACATTTCCAGTACTGAAGTAAGATTTAATTATTCCGTGGATCAGCTTCTAATGTGGACTTGAAGAATCATTATTTTGTATCTAATACAAATGTCTTGGGCAGGCCTGATAAAATAGGATTAGCCGAGAAGTCCTGGGGTGCTCATCTCTCCTCTCAGCTATAAGGGGGAAATGGAACAGGCCTACCTAAGGATGACTGCAGATAAATATGTGAAAATATTTAGTCTGTGTGATCTAAATTTATAGCATTTATGACCCAGGATGACATTTGTCATTTCCGCAAATATTGCAATTTCACTTCCTAATTTAAAAAAAAAAATCACTTGCAGACCTCACACAGAGTTCAACGTTCTGGCTGCAAACCACCTGGAGAATCTTGACCTCTGATGGGTCTTAATTGATCCCAGCCATGCACTGGAGCAGTGGCGAAGTGGCAAAGTGCTAACGTGATAAGGCCATGCTTTTTCACCTTCTCTCACTTCAACCAAATGTTACCAGGGAGATATGGTCTGTGGCATCTGCATATGATTTCCCCGTAACATGCAGTTTGGGCCTCCTGCTTCTAAAGTTCACAGCCCATTATTCATGCCATTCCTTGGCCCGAGGAGCTGCTGCTGATTGATGGGAGATACTTTGACCTCCTGCCCCAGCAGAGGAGGCTGCAGGCTCCACCCTGTTGTGTAAGGAAGGGAAACTGCTCAGATGGAGAACCTCAGAACAGACCTTTCTTTCAGGGGGTGGCATTTCCCCTTTGCTTATGCTTTCTAAGCAGAGCTGGGCGTTTGGAGAGAAGAAGGGTAGGTCCTTTTGGACAGATGGAGAGGCAGTGATGATTCTAAGATGGTGACCACGTACCATGCTGCTGCCCTAGGGAAGATCTTCTGAGAACAGGGACTGGCTAAAAGTGCTCTAAATGGGATTGAGCTGGCCTGGGAGGTACTTGCACCAGATTTGCACTACATTATATCTATATTCTAGATTACAATGAGAGGTAAAAAACTGTCAATCTAAGATCTTCTATTATATTGTTGCCGTTGTTATTTAGATTTGTATGCTGCTGAATCTTTCCAGGCGGTGCTGTTCCAAAGTGCTGATGGTGTGACTGGAAAACAATATTTTCTTGACTCAAACCCTCATCTCGTAAAACTGGGGCACCGCCCACAGTTCCTCTTGGGAGAATTGGCTCAGATGGGTCATCTCTGGTTGGAGCAGGTGATCCTGTAAACATCTTCCTTTTTCACCCAGGACGTTTTGCTGCCTGATTAGGACAAGATAGGAGGGCTCTGCAGCTGTTTGAATATGAAGGGGAAAAGGTGTTTCGAGTGCCCGGGGGCACTTGTGTCGCACCTGTCAGCAACTCTTTAAAGCAGCTGCATCTTTCCTCCAGATTGCACAGCTGCCTTTTGGGAAAAGACAGATTTGGCTTAAGGAATTGTTGGCAGGTGCCAATGGCACCCCCCCCCCCCCCAAAGCCCTTTCCACTTTTGAATCTCAAGTGCTGCACAGTCCCACGATTCGGTGTGTACGGAGGCATGGAAGCTGGCTAGTTGCTGAATCCAGCTTTAGACAGTGATTGACAGCTCTTTGCTCATCACTGCATCTTTGGGTAGGAAGGTTGCTTCAGGTGTCTAAGGGTGCTGCATGACACATCCGGCTCATCCTGGCAGGGCTGCTGCAGCTCCTGATGTTAAATTCAGTGCCTGTGATCAGCTTGATGTCTTCCAAACTAGTCAGTTGCCTTTTAGGTTCTGTATTTTTTATCACCCCAGTTACCTAAGCTTTTTAGTCTTCATTTTGTGGCATGTATTATGTTTACGTAGCCTTCATCGTCTTCACATTCAATATGCTCTTGTTTTTGACCATTCTTTGGTTTTTATAATGGTTTGTTTGGTTATGTGTTAATAGCTGAGATTGTTCTTAGTGAATTGTAAATTTTGTTATACACAGTTTTCGTCCTGGGCTATGACCATCATACTGTCTGTCTGTCTGTCTGTCTATCTAGCTGTCGGTCCATCCATCCTTAATACTGTTTGGGAGTGATGTATGGTGATGTAATGTCATACTTACTTCATTGTTATTAATTGTTATGGGGAGGGAAGAGAAGGGGTGCTCCTTTCAGCAGCAAACATATACAATAATCCCCATAATGTCTAATTGGGTCTACCTTTTAAGCTAGTGCGTCACTGACTCTCTTGTGACTCTAACCATAGATTACGGATTCATTTAGGTTTGTTGTAGGAGATCCATAGTTCAGAATAGAGGATGTGCCTTACACAACCAAAGTCCCAGATTCAGTTCTTTTCAGTTCAGGTGAAAAGGGCAGGCAGCGGTTTCTGCCAAGGCTCCTGCAGTGGGAGAGCGTTGGGGAGGAAATGCTGGATATTCTTGGGCATTTCTTGAGGTGATTTCTTGTCTGGAATTGCTGAATTACTTTACTTTAATTCTTTACTTTTCTCATGGCTGGGATTCAGGTACACAAATCTGAAAATTATTGGTTTGAGTCTCAGTTCAGCAAGAGCACACTAAGTCGAGGTAGATCCAACTGAAGGTGGGATTTACAGCTAAATCTCTAGGGTGTTTCCAGGTTAGACTTTTATTATCTAATTGCTTATTTACAGAATTTTAGGGAGAAGGAGGAGCCCAACATTGTTTTCCATTTGCAGTTGGCTTACATTTTCCCACCACCTTTGACTGTCCATATTAAAAATAAAGATTAATGGAGTAAAGAACAGACATACAGCACATTTATGGTGTCTTCTGACAGGGAGCACTGTTTCCAGAAAGGTGGAACCTCCCTGGGGAGAACCTTCTATGGAAGGAGACGCACACCAGCAAAGACCCTTTTCTTAGTTATCTCTGCCTAAAAGGGTGCCCAGGGAGGAACTGAGAAGTTGACTTTTAACACAGGCAGGTTCATGTAAAAATAAAGGCCCCCAAGAGATACAGCTCTCCAAACTGTCCAGCAGTTGACCAGCAGCTAATCAAAGCTGTGAGAAGAATACTTTCCCGATCATTAAGGATACTGTGCAGCCTTAGCCAACCAGCTGCAGATGTGCCCGCTCACAACTCCCATAACCTCGAACTGGCACAGTCAATGCATCTGAAAATGCCAGGTAGTAGAAGGGTGATATTGCACTTGATTTTGGGCTTACTGAAGTTCCCAAATAGCTGTTGAAGACAGCCAGGCATGCAGCACATTAGTCCAGTTTGGATTACACAAAGCCTAAAAAACATCAGTCAGTATTCCCTCCCCCCGCTTCCATCATATGAGCGTTTTGAAAATAATGTCTGTCTAATTGCTGCCATCCATCCACCTCCTTAGATAAGCCTTTCCCAGCCTGTTGCCCTCCAGTTGGGTTCAGCCTACATTTTCAAAATTGGAATGATGGGAGTTGAAGTTAAGACAGAAGGGGGACTCCAGATTGGAGGGTCTAGCCTAGATCTTCTTGCTTGAGAGGGGAACCCATGTTTGCCTGGTAATGAATAAGCTTGCCTTTTGCCATGCTTTCAGATCGATTCTCCGAGTCCAGGCCAACTCAATCAGCCCTGTTGATTGTGAGCTTATGAAGTCCAGCTGCCCCTTGTACTGTCTGCTGAAAATAGGAGATTCCTGTCAGGGGGCCTCAGTGCCAACTGCAGGATTTGGGAACAGAAGTACTGGCCAAACATCCTCAGTGGGCCTCTTTAACCTAGACAGCCCTTGTGTGCATTTTGTTATGCAAGTATGCTTGAGAGAGAGAGGGCGAGAGAGCGCGCGAGCGAGCGCACGCCTTGTAACGGATGTGTTACAAACATGCATGCTGGAACACAACGTGCTCATTTCAACTCTGCTGCTGCTATTAAAGCAACGGTAATGTTGGTCTTTCCCACCTTCCTCTTGTCCAGGAGCTGGAGAAAGTAAAGTACTAAATATATATGTACAAAAACAATGCTTTCTTCTCAGAAACACAATGAACTAGAATCAGATGTCCTGCAATTTATTCCCCCCATTTTAAAAAATGTATTTTTTTTTCATTACTATTAATATAACCAGCATGATATGCATGGGAAGGCTTGTCTTTGCAAAAACCTTGAAGATGTTTATGCTCAAAAGACACAAACGTTTGTTTCTCTTACTCGCACATGTGAACCTCCACTTCTCCATGATATCTGTGCAACTGGTGGCCACATTTGTAGTTTCAGAAATGGATGGCAGATTTTGCCCTTCCACCAGCAATGTTCCTACATGCAGTATGTCTTCCTCATAAGAATAAACTGCCATTTATTTTTTATGGGAAAAAAGTACTAAGGTACTAAAAAAAGTACTAAAGGTACACAGAGCATCATTTACAGGAGACTAAACTTGCTTCTCGATTAACCTTTTCACTTGCTTTCGAGAATCACACAGGCCATTGTTTGTAAACACATCACTTAATCTACATGTCTGCTTCCTGGGTTTTCTTTCTTGATCAGGTTATATTGTGCTGGAATTTGGAAGAAGGAAATGGAACAGGCTCTATACGCGTAATTGGATGGTGTCATGCAAGGCTTCAAGGATGTCCCAGTCAGGGCGCTAGAAGGTCACTACCCTTCGTCAACAAAGTCCTGGAGGAAAGGTTGGGTATAAATTTAACAAATAAATAATGACAATCAGAATAAAGCAGAGACAGGAACTCCATGGCTCAGATACATTTAGTGCTATTTGTGAACAAACTCTGTGAGGATACTATTCACACGGAGGGGAACTCTATCTTTATTTCTGTGTTATTTATTTCTTATGTTTACATCCAATCTTTTCTCCAGGAGTTCAAGTTCAAGATTACAAAGTGATCTCCTTTGTTTTTGCCCTACACCAACAACCCTGTGAAGGAGGTGGGACTGAGAGAATGTGCCTGGGCCAAAGTCACCTACTGAGCTTCCATGGCTGAGGATGGACCTGAATCTTGGTCATCACATATTTACTGCTACACCATTCTAGTTTCTTTCTAACGGTGTTGCAAACCTTAACTATCTCTGCTTCTGAGGGGCTACAAGGTGATTGTCCATGGCCTAAGTATCCCATCCTGATGATCTCCAAATGTTTTGGACAGCAATTCCCATCAACTCAAACCACTTGCTCCATTGGTTGAATCTGATGGAACCAATACTCAAAACCATCTCCAAAAAGTTTAAAGGCGTTTAAAGGGGAATGTGTTGTGAAAATGTAGATGCTACCACAGACCTTGAGGTGACGTATTTGCAGTCAGTTCCAGGCTACACAAAGGGTAAAGCTGAATCTAATTCACAACACAGCTCCCATCTCCTCGTTCCATCAAATGCTCTGCAGAAATGGTCAGGTTTACAAAAAGGGGTAACCAGAAGAATGACTGAAGTAAACATCACAGCTCATCTTCAGTGGAAAACAAAAAAGATCATGTTTGGAAAGGAGCAGGATGCCAAGGCATTCACCATTAAACCAGAATTGCATTCACAAGTTCATTGTTAATCAATCTGGAATTAATCCACATGTTCTAAACTCCCTAATACAAAGCAGAGTCTCTCCTCCCTGCAGAAACATGCATGTTTGCAGTTCTAAAACAATGGTTCCAAACATACTGAAGGGTAGCATTTTGCATCATCTCTTCTACCACATGAACTTGGGAAAATACTGCAAGCAAACTTGCTAAAATCCTTATATGGACCCCTGGAGAGCAGGGAAGCTGTCATTACCCTCTAGACAAAAGAAAAGAGTCTCTCTCCCTGCTTTGTGATGGGATAAAGTGAGACAGAAGGGCCTAGGCAAGAAGAAGAGAGTAGCTGTTCAGGGGTCAAGGAGCCAGGGAAGAACGGGGCAGGGAAGGAGGAGGAGGAGGTCGAGAAATGATCGGTTGGGCTCCTTACTGTGACTCATTCTTCTCCAGATGGCCTGGACAAGCCCATCTGTGTCTCCCCAGGGTCACCCAGGCCAGTTCCTTTGCTTTAGTGGGGTAACTGTTGCTGACAAGGAGGCCAAAGGGCAAAGGCAGAGGGGGGGCTCCTTCCAAAGGGGAAAAGCCCCATTGTCCCATTTAGCCCAAGGCCAGCAGCACCAGATGTGCGGGAGAGAAAGAGGTGTAAAAAGGACAGGTATGAATGATCATCTCCCATTGCTTCTGTAGCATCTTTAACAAAAACTGTGCTCGACACCAGAACATGGGTCAGACTAGCTAGTCTTTCTAGCGAAGCAATCATCATCCAGTGACACCCCCTGCCCCAGATAATCTATACATTTATTCAGCAGGTCCAATATTTTCCTTTTCTTGATTTCCTGCTTATAGCAGCATATAAACATTTATGTCTGATTTGATTTGAGTGGCAATACAACCCTATATGTTTTTACTCTGGTTAGCTTCAAGGCCAGCTGATTTCATGAACACACCCATGATGTTTTCTTGGCAGCAGTACGGAAGTGGTTTGCCACTGCCGCCTCCTGGGATATTTTTCTATATCCCAGTCTAGCCTACAGTTTTGGTATTCCATTAGAAGTCTCCCATTCACATACTAACCAGGTGTAATACTGCTTAGCTTCTGAGCCCAGCCAAATCAGCCAGGCATTGCTACCTGATGGAGGTCTACCTGACTTCCTGGCACAGGTTAAGAGACTGCAGCCTTACATTTTAAAAAGCTTTTTTTTTTAAAATGGAGGTTGGAACTTCTAGTTCTTGTCCTAAGGCTATCTGTGACATGATGTATCTTTGACATGATGTACACTTAAAAAAAAAGTTAAAATATTATTATTTTAGATTTCTTATCCCACCTTTATTATTTTTATAAATAACTCAAGGCACTGAACATACTCATTCCTTCTCCTATTACAGTATTAATATATCTAGAACAGTGTTTCTCAACCTGGGAACTTAAGATGCGTGGACATGCTGGCTGGGGAATTCTGGGAGTTGAAGTCCATGCATCTTAAAGTTCCCAAGGTTGAGAAACACTGCTCTAGAGATTAAAAACGAAGTCAGACTTTCCCCCCAAATACCCCCCAGGAAAAAGCAGTTTGACATGTAATTCTCTGTTTACTTGCCAGGGAGTAAGCACCATTGAATCCATCAGAACTTCCTTCTGAAATAATTTACCTAGATTTACATTGTTCACCCTCTTTTTGAAAATCATGAGCAATCAGCATGGCAAGCCTTCCTATGCAGCTACAATTAAAAAGGCTTTTTTTCAGCCATTTTTTTCTCCTGAAGGGAGGAGATACTTATAAACACACCTAATAGCATTTTGGGGAATTCTATATTAGAATATAAGGTAAAATCTTCAATTCACACTTGCTCCTGGTGACCACACGGAGATGCAGTTTTCTTGACTATCATTTGGAAGTGCCGCTGCCATTGCCTTTTTCCAAAATGATTTTCAACTTCCCAGCCTATCATACAGCTACTGAATTCCTTGGTGGTCTCCTATCCACACAGTAGCCAGTCTCAAACCTGCTTAGCTTTTGAGCCCAGACATCATGATCGGCCAGGTGCTGCCACCTGCTGAGACATATTTCAATGTACCAAACACATTATTACATTTGTATACAATGTGTCTCACTCATTCACTGCCTCTCACACACACATAAAATAGAGCATCATGAGATTTGGCAATATGGGAAGCTACATTATACTAGCTAGCTTCACATCTTGCACTAAACTAAAATGTGGTTTAGTTTTGGCTTACATATGCACTTGAATGATTTACAGCCTGAAGTTAGGTGTGAAATAGCCTACGATTATGTCTTGTTCAACAAACCATGGTAAAAACAAACTATGCAATGTGTGAATCTAGTCACTGAAACAAATAACTGATTCATTTAGATCATCGTTGTCTATTCTGAGTAGGAACAGAGGGCAGGCCAAATCTACCGGTAGATCTCTGATTTGCAGAAGATCAGGAAGACACACCCAGTTGCGTAGCGATAGTAGCAGCTAAACCCCCCCCCCCATCAGAGAAAGTTCATGTTAATTGAGAGTGTATTTTTTGTGTGGAAAAGGTATGAGATTTTGTATTTGAAATAAATCTCTGGGTTCATATTTTCATTCTACATATATGTTTTGCAGCAAACTAGATTCAGCAGATACTGGGATTCTAGTTATAAACCAACCAGAAATAATTTTACGCAGAGTCAATCAGATTTCTCCAGAATTTCAGAGATGCTTCCTTCTGACTTCAATCAGGAGATGCTAGTGACTGAAATTAGGATCTTCTGCAGGCATGCAAGGTGTGTGCGCAAGTGGACTTGCCACAGAGCGCTATCAGGTGATTGACTACAGAGGAAAACCGCACAGGCATAACAAAGGCTTGGACATTTAAACTCTGTTCAAAAAGATGCGCTGAATTTTACTAGCTAGGAAAAAATCTTTCTCACTGTATCATCATGAGCATTTTCTTTTTTAATGGAAATGAATTTTAAAAAGAAAAAAAAACTAGTTGTAGTTAGCTCATGAGAGGCAATCTAGGTGTGTAAAGAATATTCCTGTTTTGCTCATGCTGCACTGCAAGGCCGCACCCCAGGAGCATGACCTGCTTGTGGGATGCTCCAAGGCATGTGGCTGGTTTTTGTGGCAAAGAGAATGCAGGACCAGACACGTCTTTTGGTCTGAACCACCAAGGTGACATTCTTTGGAGGCCCTGTTCCAGCATTTCCCAAATTCCTTTCCCGTCCCAGAGAACACCATCAGCATCCGAGGTTATAGCTCTGCCTTGCCTGTATTTTCCATGGAAGGGTAGAAGCAGATTTTGGAGATCCAGGAGCAGAAGAAGCCAGTTCTGCCATAGGCTGAAACAGAGGCCTTTGGGGATATAAGGGTTCTGGCTTAGAAAGCCAAGGCTCGGCCCATTTACTGCAATCCTGCCGTTCCTTTGCGTTCTCTCTCTCTGTCCTGCCTTAGTCCTAGCCATGATCTAACTCAGTGACAGGTAGCTTCCTACAGCTGTTACTATGGTTTGTAAGCTGGTATTCTACTACAGACTTTTATTTCAGATACAACAGGAAACTGCAGTTAGTCTCCCTAGATTCAGGATCCTAGGCCACAAGTCGGAGATTGCCATTTTCTTTTCAATGGCGCACATAGCAGTCGCTCCAGGCCGTTCCTGAAACTTCCTCTCTGTCAGCTGATGCCGGGAAAAGCACCCATCTGAAAGAACAACTGCCACGATCCAGACGCGAGAGGACCCATGATCTCTGCAACATGCTCCTTTGCATACTTATGTAACAGGGCCAGCACAGCAGCCATTTTTAAAAGCATTTCCTCTGCACTTCAACTACCAGGTTAATCCGACTCTGTTGAATGTACCGCAGTCAATACAAATCAGAATGGCATTTCCCCAGGGACCCAAAGCTTAATACGAATCTTAAGTTTGCATTTCAGTTCTGACCAAATGCTAAGTCTGCACGCTTTGGAGCAGAATGTCAACAGGGAAGAAAAGAAGACGGTGAACTAGCTGATCCTGCAACAGCCCTTAAGTTGGCATATGCAGCTTGCCCATAAGCAGAGCCATTGTTTCCTGTTCATTTTAGAATTTACTCTCAACTTTTAAAGAAGCCAACAACTTGGGGGAGACACCCGATCTGCAGTTTAAGAACCGCTGGGCGGGCCTGTCAACGTAGTTTGCTGGTCTGCTTTTATTTTCCTTTACTCCAAATATAGTACAGTAATGTGTTGGTTACACAGTACCCGAGGAGCAGGAGTATCGACTCCCCCTCTCCCGAGAGCGCTGTACGTTCCTTGCAGTAATTTAAATTTTATTTTCCTCCTCTCGGAGGGCGTTGCAGCCTCCACAACATAAACTTCGCGATCCCAGGCTCCGTCCTCCCCACGCCAGCGGTGCCTGTCGGGAGAAGCCGAACCGTCCTGCCAGGCGGCCAGCCCCAAAAGGGGCGTGGCCACCGCTGCCCTTCTCTTTCCTCCGGCGCCTGGAATGTTTGTTAGGTAAACACCGCATAGTAGAGTTTTTAGCCACGCCTCCCTCTCTCTCTCTCTGGGCCAATCGGAACGCTGGAGCGGTTTCAAGGCTACTCCCTGTGTAGAGCCACTGGGCTGCTGGTAACAAAATAACAAAAGCGTCGAACGCGGCGAGAGTAACGGGGCGCCCCCGCCTCGCCTTCGCTCCCCGTTTGGCCCTATGCACGCCGGAGAGCCCGTCTTGCCCGATTTCTCGGAACCGCCGGGCGGCAGCGGGGCGCGGGAAGGATCCGTGGCGGGTTGTTTATCCGGAGGGAGAGGACTGGAAACCGCCTGCGCCCCATTTCCTCGCGCGCGCGCGTGTGCGAGAGACGGCGTGGGGCTGCCCCCCACCTTTGCTTCAGCCCTGGATTCTCCATGTTGGACCCGATCTGAGGAGCACCTCCGCTGCCGCCGTTGCACGCAGCTTGCTCCGAGGCTTTGCAACTGAAGGAGGAGCGGGCGGGCTGCTGCTCCATCGCGCGCTCTCCTTCTCTTCCTCCCCCCCCCTTGGATATTTCCCTCCTCCCAACTCAAGGATCCCCAGGGTCTGTGGGATTGTTAGATGGAAAGCCGGTCTATCATCACCCAAGTGCAGAGGGACGAAGCCTTGGTGTTTTCAAAACAAGGTAAGAGGAAGTAGAAGTTGGAAACTTGTTTTCTTCCTATCTTACCACCCGTCCGGGGGGGGGGGGAGAAAAACCAACAAACCAATAAAACAGCCTGGGCAAAAGAGTGCGCGCGCGCGTGTTCACTATTTCTTTATCTGTGCAAAAAAATAAAGGAGGAGCTCTCTTCAGTCCTGGCGTGGGTGGAGGGAGCTGCGTGTTGCTCAAAGCACTTTCCTCCGAATTGGGGGGGGGCGCGTCTCTTAGCAGAAGCTTCCCCGCTTTCCGTACAGATGTTCCGTAGAGAGCAGAGTTCGCGACTGTCATCCATTTCGATTTGGGGGGGGGGGCGGCAGCGGCAGGTCCGCGCGAGGTCTCTCCTCCCCTCCTTCGCGAATGTCGAAATCAGCTGGGCCCTGCGGAAGGGGGAAAGTGAACTTGGCTTTCCTCGGCGCCTCCCTGGGGCTTGTTTTTCTCGATCGCCCGTTCCCGCGTCTTTCTCCCACCCCGCCTGCTCCGAGGAAGGCGGAATTTGGGCGACCCTGCGTGGAGACCACGCACCCCTAAGGAGGAAGGAAGAAACTCTCCCAGCGTTTGTTTTTCACGCCAGCGACTCTACCCTCGCCCGTCGCTCTTCCGCGCGTGCGTAACTAACAGGCACTTGAAACCCTTCCAAAGGTTGCTCTTGAGTCGTTCCGGATCTGGAGAGGGTGGTTTGCGTTGTTGCTGTTTTTCGTCCCCGCCCTTCAAGTGCCAAATCTTAAAAGTCACGTTGAAATAATTTTGGGCCACCCCAGGTCCTGCCTGTCGTCTGAAACGAGGATAAAGCTATTACATTTCAGTACACACACACACACATATCGCTACGTCTGAAGGACCGAGAGCGTCGGTGACGGCACGTCCCTATTCTGGGCGCGATGACTTTCCATGCTTAGAATATTCCAGGGAATCTAGTCATAGTAGTACAGGGGCGTTTGAGGTTGACGGTCCGGATCACATTTACTACAGCGAGGAAACGGGGCTACTGACAGGCTTCCTCTGGAGTAGTTTGATTCCACCATTTCATCCGTTCGGTTTGGCGGACGGCGAAATGTCCGTTCGCCAAGACTTCGAGACTTGTATCTTCCGTGCAGTATCTTTAAAAAATCGCTTTCCTCTTTCGAGGTGCGCATAGGATTGGACGGGAAACATGGCATTTCAATGTTGCCACCTATTTATGTTGCTTTTCTCCTACCCTCCTTCGTTGGTGCTCGTGTTTATTCAGCTGGTGTTGGCTAACCAGATTTTCCTGCTTTGCTATTGGCCAAACGACTCCCCCTCCCCTTGTGCTCTTGACAGAAGGGTCTCCAGGAGAAGCAACGCGGGGGTGGGGGTGGGGAGCCTGGACAACTTGTCCTCTGCTGGGTGTCTCTAATTGCTCTGTGGGGGGGGGGGGCAAATCTCATAGATTCAGTAGAGCTACCTCCACTCTCCCCAGGTAGATTCTTTTCCAGCAACCCTACAGATTTACATGCAGCTAAATATGCAAAAGTTGTCCCAGATGCATTTGGGCAGCTTTTCCCAAACTGCTGCCTTCCAGATGGTTGACCAGTCATGGGAGTTCCAGTCCTACGCCCTAGCAGGATGTCAGGTTAGGGCAGACTGCTTCTGGGGATTCGACATACCAGCTCTCTGATGGTGGGTGAGGGGGAATGAAAAGTGGACTTTTTTTCCACACTGTATTCTTATTTCTGGGCAGTGTCTCCCACCCAGTGTAGCTATTATGAGCCCAGATTTTCTCCCCTCCCCGCTTCTGAATCTTCCTACTCCTTTGCACTGATCGTGATTTGTTAATAGTAATTACAAATAAATAATTTAATCAATAACATCCCATTATTTTGTCACTGTCTTGATAAAAGTTTGACAGATCAAAAATTTGATGATCTGCAGTGCTGCAGAGGTTGATGTGTTTTGTGATGGGTTCTGGATTTCAGATGGTCCAAAAGAAGGGACATCCATTAAATTCTCTGAAATGGGTCTATACAGAATGAAGGGGGAGGGGGGAGGAGGGTTGGAAAGTCCTGTAAGCCTGATTTGCCAAGAACTCAAAATTGAATATAGGAGTAGATGCAGTAGGGGTTAAGAAAAGTGAAAGGGACTGATTTGGAGAAAGCAGTAATCCTGCACATAATTACTTGGAAGGAAGATCCACAAAGCAATAGGTCCTTAGTAAATACAAGTAAGATTAAGAGGCTGAAGAGAGGAGAAAATAGCTGGTGTTAAGGATTTGCTTTGGAGTAAACAGTCATGCATAAAATTGAATTGCTGCATTTAATGAAATGCTTGATCGTATTCCCCCACCCCCACCTGCTTCTTCTTCTCAGTGCCTGGAACAGTTTGGTTGCCTGCTTTCCATTTGCCCTCCCCCCTCTTTTTTTTTTTTTGAGTTGTCTCTTTTCAGGGAAATGGAGGCTTTGGTGGCAGCCATCCAGAGAAGCTTGGATATGGAAGCCTCTGGTGAACAAACAAGATGCAAATTAAGCCAGGGCCTCTTAGCAGGGCCTGCCGAAGTACATCTACGCCGCCAGCCAGTTTCCTAATACTCCGGCTCTCCCCTGTAAAACTAATAGGCAGTGGTTTCTGCATTCTTTGCTGGCCAAGGCCCATGAATAAAGGCTGTACGAGGCCCTGTTGATAAGGGCCTTGGGGCAAAGCCTGGGGCCCGGGTGCATTTTATTTTTGTTAGCAATCTGCATAGGTGGCACCAAATAGAGAATGCAAGTTGATTCTTACTTGCTTGATCGGCAGTCAGGTGAAGATTTCTACTCCTGGGAGAGGACCCTGGTGTCTGGCTTCTTGTTTGCACCACTGGAAAGCCACCAGCTCTGCCTTTTGAAGCTGTTTTTGGAAGGGCTGTAGTTACCAAAAGGCTCCGTGAGGTGCTAAATGTGCTCTTGTCACAGGGAAGAGCATCTGGTAGCTGTGTGCTTAGTTTAAGTGGAGAAAATGATGAACAGCAGAGTAACACTGAGATTTCTTCTCAGCTATTTCAAAACTAGCCAGCAAGAAAGGAGAGGACAAATTGGTAGGTGATTATTTATGTTTGCCATCCCTCAGTTATGGAACTGCTTTTCATTAAAGGTCAACTTTAAACGGAGGGGTTGGAGCTCAAAACAAGTTGATGTTGATATTCAGATACAGGTGCTCTTTTGTCAGATAACTCTTTAAGGAAACTTTGTGAATTGTTGCAAATAGCTTTGAACTTTAGAGAAAGAAGAGAGGGAGGGAGAAATGAAACTCAGAATTTTGTATGGAGGAGCGTATGGATCCAGGAAGGAAAATGGGGGATGGTGAGGTTTATTTTTATTGGCGAGAAAGGCTTTACTTATCCATGAAAGTTCATCAGTGCTGGGCAGATTTATAAATACAAATGTCGTAAATCAGTGGAGTCTGAAACGGGGGAAGAAAACTAACCTTGTACATAATAACATACACTTAGGTCAGAATGTAGTAATTCAGCTCATAGGAATATGGCACATCCATTGAATCTTAGGTCTAACGGAAATTGGGCTGCAGTTTGTCATGGGGGCTAGGTGTCCGACCAATCCTTGTGCCCCTGTCCTTTTAGAAGTGCATTTTTGGGGTGTGTGGTTGATTTGGTCTAAAATAGAAGGCTGCTTCTGTCTATCAGTGTTAGAAACAGGAGAGGCTGTGCCATAGGCAAGCTAGAGAGGAAAACAAACATATATTGGGTTATGTACAATATATATTCACACATTGCTTTTGGGAGGGGAGGGCAAGGTTTTTTTTTGCAGGGGAAGTAGTTTGTCATAATTAGGCATATTTTCAGGATACCCGCAGGAGGCTTTTCATTGTCCAACACCCTAATATAGCAAAGGATACTGTATTTGGCTCTGAATACTTCTGGCAAGAATAAAACTTAGAATACCCACATGACAGCTTTTTTTTTTTTTTTTTAAAGGACCTCAACTGTTCCTAACATTGCTGGGTTTGTGAGGATTGGTCCAGGGCAACGTCTGTCCCAGTTGTTACATTCCTATCTAGGTTTTTGTATGCAGTACCCAGAGCTGGAGGAGAGAATATGAAGCCATTAAATGGGAACCACAGGAGGAATCAGCTGTTGCCATGAGCTCTTTTGTTCTCATGTAACAAGGGTGTTCAATTTTGTGCAGGAGTTAGTGGCACAGGCTGATTTAGGAAGCTCTCACACTCACCAGCTCTCGCAGACGGCCGTTGCCTCTGAGAATGATCCAGGGCAAGTAGGTGACATCACCCAGGTTTTCAGTTTGCCTTTCCTTTTCTTTGCTGAGTTCACATTCTGGAGCCGGGCATCGGCGTCTCATGTTCTGTAAACCAAGAACCGCCACTTGGGAGACATATTTCCCCACCCACCCCTCTTCCCAGGGGAATTGGAACAAAGCTAACATTAGTCCGGTTTAATGAGACGGGATGATCTCCGTTTATGAATAGAGAGTGAATAAAAACTCTTTGCTTTGCTCTGCTTTTTGTTGTAGTGTCAAAGTCTTTTAAATTAATAGTGAAACGAAAATCTGCCTTCAAAATTTAGTAGTGATTGGTTGAGTTGGGATATCTGCCGTTTTTCTTAATATTCTTTTTCTTAATATTCTTTTGTCTCATTGTTTCATGGGGGAAAAAAGCCTTGTTTGGATGGAAGATCTCAAATGGTAGGGTACCCCAACCCTGGTGTGTGTGTGTGTGTGTGTGTGTTGGGGAGAAGAAATGTATGAAATGGTGGAGGAAGAAGATCCCTGTTGCAGATGGAGCCAGCCAAGTGCTCTTCCCACCCCCCACTCCGCAAGGAGAGAGGATTAGTTTCAGAGCCACTCAAATTGTTACTTTAACTATGGAATTAGTGGGAAGTGTCTCAGCACAGCAGCAAATGCCTTTTTTTAAAAATTGATTAGCTGTTTTAGGAGGATGGAATTGAGAAGTTTGTTCTTAGTCTTTTTCGGTAGCATTTGTAGTATTACGTTTAGAAAGGGGCAAGTTTGAAAAGTAAAAGAAATGCTGGTTTAATTTGTACAGGAATGTTTGGAATGGCATTCCTTTCTGTTTAAGTCATACCATATACAGCTTCTCAAAAAGCAAGGGCATATCTCGAAGCGTGCGTTGCTGCAAGTTTAATAAGTGAAGGTCACAGCCTAGAATGTACCCTGCAGAACTTTTCCTGAATTTAATGGGCTTTGTATTTCTATAGATGAGTGCAAAGTTTTGACTGACTTTTTAAAAAAGAAGAAATTAGTACGCCAATTACTTTTTATTTATTTATTTGTTTTGCTAGTTAAAGAACTCTGTGGGAAATGAGCATGTGGGTTAAAATTAGGGATGAATACACACACCATCTCAGAGGTGAACTTCCTGAAGTTCCGGGACTTCATTGGGTCCCTGAAAGTTTGGATAAGATCTCCAGAATTGTCATCCAATTTGAATGTTAAAATGATGGGTGGAAAATTATTAAACTCATGAGGAGGAATTTTATAAACTAGAATTAATTGATGTAGTTTTACTTTGGAATTACATTTTTTAAAAAGTTGTCTTAGTTCTATCTCCTTGGTATATAGTACTCTTGCCATAATATTTAAAGGCCAGTGGAGCCCTCAGCTCAAGAAAAATTGTTCACCTCTTGAGAGAGATAAACATGTACACTCACACACACTTTTTTTTTTTTTTAACTAGGCTAAGCTGCTGATAAAACCTGGGCACTTTACAAATGGTTGACATTAAATATTGCCATTAATGGGGCAGTTGCCTCATAGCATTGTGCTGGTATGAGAGAAGTTTCTGCACCATCGATGGTACATCAATACAATCCTTTGGTGAGGAACATTGTTTTTCTGCTGGGTAATTGTTGTGGTGCTTCTCCAAAGGAAAGGGGTAGCTTCATATTCTGCCCCATGTTTTAAAGAGATAGTCAAATGCTCAAGCAAAGATGAAGTAATTGCTTGATGAAAATTGCTAAATGGATTTAAGCATCCACAGACAGAGTTATTGTTGTAGTTGAAAGGCTCCAAGTAATCCATGGTTTACAAAACATCCCCTTCCAAGGAAATAGTTATGCAGAAACTACTCTGCAAAAATTTATTTGATGTCAGCAATGATGTTATGCGTGGGCATCTGATAGTAGAATGCTCCATCTTTCACATTTGAACTAGTAGGGCTAATAGGAGGGACAAAATCCATTTTTTCTAATAACCATAGTTCTGAAATTCCCTATAACAGTTTTGTACCCCCAGAGGGAACCCTTCATCCAAGATCTTAATTCTTTGAATCCCTGCATCCAACATTTTAATTAATCTACTGAAAAACTCTTCTGGAACTATATTTAAATTCTAAGAGAGAACATAGCATGCTTGCCCAATTCTGATTTGAGGTTCTACTGGTTTTTGAAATGTTAATGTGTAACTGGGACCCTAGACAAGTAAATCACTGGGATCGATTAAGCCCCAGGTTTAGCATTTTTGGATTAAAGACATGTATGAGTGTAACATTTTCTCTTTGAGAGGTTATCTCTTTTTCTTTGGGTCTCCCAGAAGGTAACAAGACACAGTTGGTTCAGCTGGCTGATGGAGTTTCTGAGGTATTAAATCAGCCTTCCCTATCCTTGTCATTACCCAAATCTGTGAACTTCAATTTCCAGAACTCTTAGTGGTTGTCACGCTTGTAGGCAAATACTGGGAGTTGAAGTCTGTACCTCTGGAGGGTGCCCAAGTTGGGAAAGACTGTACCAGAAGATCAATGGAAGAGAGATGGGTTGGAGCTGTACAATTGGATATACAGGTAGAACAAGTCTATGGGGTAAAAGAGTAGATAATAACTCAAATACTGAAGTACTTTTTTGCCATAAAGTCAGTGAGTAATCTTGAAAATTGATTGTTAGAATTTAAGCATATGTGCACTCGGTTGCTAAAGTATGCATCAAGGACTGCCAAAAATGGTTTAAAAATGGCTTAAATTAAGACCTGAAGAAAGCTGGAAATACCAAATATTTTTTACATAATTCCTGCATTTCTTGATATTTTAGCAACCAGAACTGACTCTAGAGGAACTAGAAAGCCAGTGTAGAAAGAACCAGGAAGGAAGGGAAGAAGAGGCTCTTTGCAAAAGCATCCGGTTGCATGATTGTTCTCTGAATTTTAAAACATGCTAAAGGAGGAAACTGCAGCTCATAAAAGGAAGGAACAGGTTAAAATATTTACTCTTGACTCCAGTGATATACACAAAATTATGCAATGGTTGTATCAGAGTCAGCAAGAATCTTCTATCTCATCCCTTCTCCATCTCAAATCTCTCTTCAGTCTTCAGAGACACTTGCTTAATCACTGTGAATTATGGCTGAAACATGTTTTACAACTTGCTCACTGGAAGATCTGTAAGGGTTTTTTGTTTTTTTTTAACCTGTCATTTTTGTTGAAAACATTGTGTCGTGCCATCTACTAGAGCCAGCAGTTTTGGGACTCAGCAAGGTTTTTCCCTCCCAGGAATATCACAAATATGTAACAAGTTTCCTCGTCTTCATTTGCCTAAAGCTGTTCTGGTGCTCCAGTTTCCCCAATGCTATCCCTTCCTCTAGGGAAGGCTCCTCTGTGAATTTCATAGTAAAACATTCAAGGAAGGGCTGTCTCTGAATATCAGTTGCATCATAAGCTATTTTCTCACCCCCACTTCCTCTTCTTCCCTTCCCTATTCATCAATGAATTATATGATAGAAGTATGTAAAATTACAGGAAGTTTACATCCAGCTATTGCCAGTTAGTACCTAATTTTGTTGGAACAGCAGATTTATGTAATTAGCTACCGACAGACAGAAGACATTCCATTTCTTAGATTGTAGAAAGAACTTAGAGATGAGGCTGGGCAGATGCCTTCTTCACCTTGCCTTCTGCTTCTAGCGGGTGCTTCCTTGAAGCACTCAAGCAGGACGCGTATCCCTGGCAGCTGGTCTTCAGGGACATGCTGCTTTGGAAGAAGGCTTCGCTTAGCTAACACATAGGCTTATTTTCCGTGCATTGACCTAAAGCTTCTAAAAGGTGTTTTAAGCCAGCTGCCATTTCATGCCTCTGGACTTACCGATTCAGAAATGAAATGCCATAACCAAAACGACTTAGAAATATCCCAGCAATAACAATTTGATTCCAGCAGCTAGGAGCTTTCTTTTCTCTCCCTGCCCCACACCCAGAGCCAGTGCTTGAGCATCTGAGAGTAAAGTCTAGAACTTCAAGAAGGGGCTTTGGGAGCATTCAGGTCCCTTCATCCCTCCTCCTCCTCCCCGCCCCAGCCTGGATCTCTTCAAAAGGAAGCTTCTCTCTGTCTTCTGAAAGAAAGAAAAGGTGGTAGGGAGAGAACCTGTTGATCACGAATCAGTGGCAGGAAAACGGATTTCTCAATTCCCATTAACTTGCCTCAACCCCGAAACTTGTGCCTGCAGAATTTGGCAGTTTTATTGCAAGTCTGATATGTTAAGTCATGTAATTCAGTAAGATTGTGCTAAGTGCTTTTGTTTAGGAATAAAGCCCTCCTTTGAATGGTGCTCAGCTCCTGAGAATTTCCCAAATGCATCTATTTCATTTTCTTAGCAACACAATGGGAATGGTTGACTCTTTCCTCCTTCTGGGATTCCCCCCTCCCCCAGTCCCAGTATCTGACAAGCTTGGGATTTCCTGGTGCCTCCTGTCCAATAACCAGTCAGGGTCTGGCATGTGCTGCCACCTGCTATGGCAGTTAAGCTTTTCTTGGGCCTTTACAGAGAATGAATTAGGGAAATGCAAGCCTTGACTGTCTACCCACAACAACTGCAGCCTCAGGCCTTTATATGGTAAACCGAAGGCTTGAAGGAAGAGCTTTCCATGTCTCACTGAACACACCTGGAATCCTCGAAGTGAATGGTAGTAGGAATACCCACTAAGTGGAGAATCCAAGCTTTGTTTAACTGTGTTCAAACTTGACAGTGAATGTCTATCTACAGCTGTGTGGATGGGGATGCTGGAGATGTGCTCAAGGCACATGGCTTCCTCTGCACTTACTGAGAATTTATGGAGGTAAGCAGTTGAACAGTGTTTATATCTCACTGGCTTGGTTCATAAAGTCAAAAGTAAGCAGAGCACATTAGAGCTTGGCCTAATTCTGTAACCCAGCTATTCTTTGCAAACTGGTATATAACCTAGTGGTCTTGTCTCGTCTCATGTCAGAAATGCAGGAATTAGAAAGGAGATAATTATTAATCTAAATTTAAAATTTTTTAAAAACTTTAATAAAAATATAGATTATATAATTCTTGCCCAGTGCCGGGCCACGTTAATGGCAAAGATATTTCTGACCAGCAAGTCATTCTGTGTGCATGTCGGTCCCAAAGGGCACTGTAAAAGATGGATAGTTGTTTGAGTAGCACCACATTCACAGTAAATATCCTTGTCCTCAGGAGAAACCCCCATTTTTCCATTTGATCTTTAGTTCTACCCAGGCCAGTGCACTGTCTATTTAAACATCTCCAAACTGTCCACTCCTCCTCCGAACCTCCAGGCAACTCCTCAAGTGGTTCTATCCAATCGCAAAGATGTTTTGCTTGGGATTTCCATCTTTTTAATTGTTCTGTTTGAGGTGTGGTAACAATCTCCTCAGCGCAATCTAAAAAACTCCTCCTTGATTTCAATCTTCTTGTGGGAGGTACTTGACCAAATAATGGGTGTGCCGGGTCATGTAACACCTTTCCATATTCTACGTCTTGTGCCATGCTCCTTCTAACACCTGGTGGGGATATTCCCGCCAAGATATATTATCAAGTGGAGTGGGGCGCAAACATCCAGTAACAATGCGACATGTATCACTAAGCACCCTGTCCACGTGTATAGAGTGCGCAGACTGGCCGCTGACAGGGCAGGTGTCCTCTGCTGCCGAGTAACACAATGCAAGGGCAGCCATTCGTAGCGTGATAGGGTGGGCGGCACCCCAGATAGTTCCAGCCAACTTTCTGAGGAGATTATTACGGGTGGAGATCTTCTGCTTTAAATTGCAACAGTGACTTTTAAAGGTTAATGTTCAATCCAATGTAACGCCAAGGTAACATGGTGTCTCACAATGTGCCAGACTCACTCCATCCCAGATAATATCAAGCCTATGTCTGGCCTGCCTGTTTTTGAGATGGAATGCACAGACATTACTTTTTGATGGCTTAGGTTTTAGTCCATACTCATTATAATATTCTGACATAGGCTTACTCTGGCTCTTAAGAATAACTTCCACCTCCTCAAAGCTGGCTCCCTGAGCAGTAAGTGCCAAGTCATCAGCGTAGATGAAAGACAATGTATCAGGACCAACAGGCTGATCATTGGTATATATATTAAATAACAAGGGGGCAAGAACACTCCCCTGTGGAAGACCATGTCGCTGGGCTCTCCACCGGCTCTTTTTTCTCTGGAAGTCGACAAAAATTGTCGATTTTCAAGTATTGCCTCAATACATTTAGTCAGAGCAAGATCATGTGTGATATTATATAATTTCAGGAAAAGCGGTGTGAACCAGGCCACAGTGGCTTCCACAACAAACCATGGTTTAGCACTTTGTGAGTACCCAGCTACCATATTCAGTAGGATTAGCTGTGATTGAATAGATGAAGGGTCAGCATTGCAAATTTTTGTTAGTAATCCTTTTACCTATATACTCATTGTTAAGAGCATCGGAAAATGGAAGGGAATTGATACTGAGAATTGAGTAGAAAAGGCGTTGTTTTCTATGTCCACATATATTATTTTTCTGAATGTTTCTGAAATAGATATGGCTTTGGTCCCAACCTGTATTTTTATACTATAGTTCTGTCTTCCATACAGGAGGAATTGGCCCCTCTTAGTATATTTTATGTGCCCCTGAATTCCCAGTATTAGGTTGAAGAGTTAGATAGCATTATCATTGCCTGCATTTTTTGGACCCTACTGTTAACCTTCCCTCTGAGTGTGGGCCTTTCCATGTCTGTGTGTAGCATTAGAAAATGCACCAAAGGAGGGTCTAGTGCACCAGACAATCTCAGGTCAGCCATAATAAGCCTATTAGCCTGTAAAGCGCCAGTAGTTTCTTTTTTGTGTCTGTTGGTTAACCTTCTGGGAGATCCTATCCTATCCTACCCTACCCTACCCTACCCTATCCTATCAGCATTGGTGTGATGCTTTCCATTTTCAGTATTGCAGTTAGCTCTTCTGAAGAGTTAAGGTTCACTAGGATAAACAGTTTGAGTGGTAGGTAGGAATCACAATCTGCTGTTAAGTGAAGCTGCTGCTTCTGTTGCATCTGTAGTTTTCCTTTTCTTTGGGATGCATGTAAATCTCTATTCTTAAAATGTAATGCAGTATTGCTACTGAACAAATGAAGATTTGTGAACAGGAGCTGGAACAATCCCAGATATATGGTTGTAGGGTTGCCTAAAACTCTGTTGTTGGTGCTGAAATGTTTGCTTCTGCGCATCTTTTTTTAGAGAGGTGCTTGAGTTATGCTGCTTCTCCCCATTGTGTTGAATGTGTTTTGCTGTATTAGGTTGCAGGGAAAAGAGCTGATGAGAAGCTGCCAAGATACCATTCCTCTGCTCTCACAAAGCCTCTGAAAAAGCCATCGCCTCATTTTTCATCCCTTGTTCTGAAAACAACTCTAATCGCTTCATACAGAAAACAAAACAACATATCCTTTTTAAATCATGGCTAACATGTTACCATAATTATTTCCACACCTACCTCTAAGTTGTACCCAAGGCAGGAGCTTTTCTTATCCCACCCAGGTTGAACTGCTGACATGTGCAATCAAGAATGGTATAAAACTCCTTTTAGATTTTATTTTCTCATCCTACTCTTTATATTCAGGACTGGTAACAGGCACTTTAAAAAATATAAACAGATTGAAGCTATGCTGCAGAAATATTTCCACATCCACACCAACCACTGATGAATCCCCATGACTGCTCCTTGCAATTGAAAAAGACGACTTACGTTGCTGCCGGAAGATGCCCAGGGTCTGGCTTTGGCAGGCCTCCAAGTTCCCTCCTAGGAAGCGAGTAATTGATGTTAGGCTAAGATGGCTGAAGGAAAGGGCTGACTGCTTGCCAGGGTTGGGAGCAACCTGCCTGTGGTCCAGTTAGGAGTAGTTCCCTCCTTTATGCCTCCTTATGTAACTGGTGGTTAACCAGCAGCAGTCACTATCTTCTGTCATCCCTATGGAGTGATGAGCTGTTTAGAGCTTCAGCCTTGCAACCGGCATAAAATCACTGCTGTAATGTCCCTAAAATGGAAGCAATCTTTTGAAAGGCCGCTTGTTTAAAGTGCAGCTGCCTGTTTGCTTAATAAAATACAGCTCAGTCCTTTGAAGAAGATGATGGAGAATTTCTCCTTTCCGTAATTGCAGAACTACAAAGGATATGCTTCCTCTGAAATAAGTGCAGAAATTGGACCATTCTGGAACATGTTAAATATGCATCGTCAGTCTGTTACAAAGTATGATGTGTGGTCAGAGAAAGATGAAGCAAGGGGGCAGATGCATTGCCGAATCCTGTCTGCCTTGGGTTCTTCCACCTCTGAATATTGCTGTTGCTGGACACTCTGCAGTGGCCAAGATATGAAGGAAGCTTTTACCCGTGCAAGCAGCCTCATTGTGAACATACCATATTTTTCTGACTATAAGACGATACTTTTTTCTAAAATCCTTACCCTAAAAATTGAAGGGCATCTTATTCAAGGAAGTCAGCTGAGGAGAGAACCGCGCGGTGGCAAAACTGCCCATACTTTGTCTCTGCAGGCAGGCTTCCTCCTATTGCTAGCCTCCAATCACGAGTGAAATAGCTTGTCTCCCAAACAGACTTCCTCCAATCACGAGCCTTATGTAACTGACGTCAGCTGATGCTGAACAAACCAATTAGAGAAGGCTGTTTGCAGAGAGAAGCTATCGGCAGTTTCACTCGTGCTTGAATGTAATCAGTTATGCAAAAGAGCATGGAAACAGAGCTGCAGAGAGACGGTTTGGACCTCCTCCCACTGAGTGTATCAGGTCAATGTTAACTAATTACTAAATAAAAATGTGTTCTGCACTATCTTTAAAATATTGATTTCTTAATTTGGGGTTGGAAAAATGGGGGTCGTCTTGTACATGGGGGCGTCTTATTGGCGGAAAAATACGGTACTCTGCAAAAATCTAATTAACGAGCCTGGCATAGCATGGAGCAAGGAGATTGGTTTGAGCCACTGGCGGGATTAATGCACTGTGTTCTGCCATAGTTTATTGGGGAAGCCACAATAGGGGATAATGCACATGCTGAGTTCCAAGCCATGGTTTACAAAACACAGTGGCTTTGCTCACTCTAAGGATGTGAAGAACTCTGGCCCAGTAGCAGGACATCCAGCATCTTTTAGAGTGCTTAATTTTTCTTCTGGAATGGGATCTGTAAGGGCATTCTCAGGGTCTGGGAATGAAAAAAGAGGTTTCAAAACATGGCAGACAAGGATCAGGTGGACATTTCAGCCTTATCTGTTAAGTGAGGCATAAGCCTGTCCATTTGGGAGAGTCTGAGAAAGAGGAGCAAACATTTCATAGAAATCTCACCTTAATGTACTCATATTTAAATGCTGGCTGGAGTATATTTATGTACTTTCCAAGATTCTGTAAGCTAATCTCTTTTTCCTGGTATTATAAACCTGGTTAATGAGACTGTGTGAATCTGGTTTCCTTGATTGTACACTACTGTTAGGAGCTTGACAGGATCAGCCCTAGTCCAGAACACTACCAGCTATGTCCAATTTCAGAATAATCACTTCTGGGAACTGCCTTCAGAACAGTTCAGGTGGTGTTTTCTGGGAGAAAAATGGAATGCTTTAGTGATATCAGAATAGACCATTACCTGGCCACCAAATTTTGCACACAAAATAGTTCACATAATATTAAACAACCAAACACATCCACCATGTATGGATGCATCCACTCTCTCTCAGTCCAAACTACCTAATAGGGTTGTGTTTTTAGGTTGATATCTTGAGGGCTACCACAATTGGAGAAGGAACTACTGTGTATGATTCCATGAGCTCTTGGAGAAAAGATGAAGGAGAGTCAAATAAAAACTATAATTTCTGGATTCGTCTAAGTTGGGAAATGTTGATTATCAGTTTTGAAACAAGCCAACATGGTTTAGAATTCTAGCTTGTTGCAATGCTGGTAACCATCGGTTCCCATTATAGCTGAAACTCAAAATGATAGTTAATTACAGCTTACCCAATTTAATTGAGCTTGTACAAAATGAGGTTCCAAAGACTGAATATATGAGCAGAGTTGTCTGTATCTTGACTTAAGAAGCCAATTGTCCAAACCCAAGATGGGGATTACCTACAGCCTCCATAATATGTCACAATTTTCCTGGGAGGTGGGGCTTTTAATCTCTTTTGGTTGGGTAACTGAGGTACTCTTACTCCTGGTTCATTTGATTTTGCTTAAGACAGTGGAACATTTAAATACGGATCTGACAGCATAGTGGTGGGACCTTAACAATTGGTTTTTAAGTAATTTGTCCTGTGTTGTGCAAGGGTTTGATAGCAGTAACAGGAGATAAGTCTTTATCTTCTGAGCTGATTGTTGAGATAGATTGTCTAACATATTAAGAGAACAGGATTGCAGGAATGGTTTCTCTGGAATGTACTTGTTTCTCTGAAGATTCTCCTTTTAGTAGACTGTACTGACTGGTCTTCCTTGATTTTGTTCCTTCAAGATCTATCAGGCTGCAACTTCCGTACTCTCCAGCAGGTCTGCCCAGTGGCAATACTGGCTGGGATGATGAGAGTTGTAGTTTAACATAGCTGAATGATGACAGACTGGGACAGCTGGTATAGTCTGGACCTAGCATATACTGTATGCCTATCTCTTCCTGCAGGCCTTAAAGTGGCTCTTGCTGTTGCTGATAATCATCTGGAGCCGTTTTCTCCCCTAAGGGACTGCAATCTGTGATTTAGGACACAGGAAACAAATAAGTATCCTTGTCTTTAGCATTATCCCTCACCCCCAGTCGGCTGAAACAAGGGCAGTTGGCAGCAAGAAGGATCTTTCTGGAGCTTTCAGGCAAGCTACTATGGATTTTTATTAAGGTTGTTTTATTTTGTCTCCTTGTTTGTGGCTGGTTGTTACTGCTTTATTGTATCTTTATGGTATAGTTTAGTGGCAGAGTAGATATTTTGTCTGCCTACAAACAGATCTCCCCAGTCTCTCATATTTTTTGTAAATGTTTTTATTAAAAGTTTAAAAAACAAATATAAAAATTAATACAAACTTGAGTCAATAATAATTTTATAGGACAGGGTTCCCTAAAACAGAAGAGTTAACTTTTAAGTTTCATCTGATTATCTCTATAAGTTGAGTTATCCCCCTTAGAGTCCATGTTTTCATATGTTATATTAAGTATTATTTTGAGAACTGCTATTTGCTTGCAGTAATAAAATACCACTTCCTGTTTCAACTACCATATTACTACTGCAGCTTAAAAAAAGATTGAATGGCTTTGAGTGTTGATATAGGAAATGTTGTGACAGTGATTAGGACTAAGAATACAAAGAAGGAGTGGGAAGTGGGTATAGGACAGCAATGCAGTGCTTATCCACTATGTTTAAAATCATGGTTCATGGAGCAAGCCCAAGAAGATGGCAGCGCCTAACTGATTTTCATTAATCTAAAAAAACTAACAAGGGTTAGTACTTGGCAATTGTGTACAAACTTAAGATTCTGAGGAACTCTGAAATGTTCTGTTTCTCTTATCGACCACACTGATCCAGCCATTCTGGGGATGGTTCCACTATTTTCCAGAACCAAATAATTTATTGTAGTTCATTGTGTTCCAGCTTGGACTAGTATGATCTGAAAAGGAAACGGAACATTCTGTTGTTCCCTAGAACAATATATTTTGCACATTCCTCATATTTGGATGGGAGGCAACCGAGAAATCCCTTGGCTATAGACTAAATAGGGAAGTTGAAAAAAAATGACTGTCTCAAAGAGTTTATTATTAAATGTAACATTAAATAACTAATGAAATAAATATTAAGTGATTGTAAATCTCTGCATGGTCATGAGTTTGACCTAGTTTAGCCTTCTGCGCTGTGCTAATACAAGAATAAAATACTGGTGACATGAGAGAAGTTTCTGTAGTTTCTTGTAACTCTGGCTCTCTAGAGGGAAGATGGGATGTAATAAAGTTATTTGGATGTTTTTGCACTTGTTGCAAGGAACGCCCTAAACAAGTTTAACAGGTGCCTGACAATTAAGTGGAATAGTACCTACATATTTCCCCATTTATCCTCTTAATTTGAGAGCCTTTTCCAGCTTGGTGCACATCTGATGTATTTAACTATAGTTAACACTCATGAGATGGAAGATATGGGATTGTGAGAGCTGATTCTCAGATTGATGAGAAGTCTAGAAGCCATGTCCAAAGCAAAAGAGCCAAGCTTCCTCACCTTTATGTTGAATATGTGCAAGAAAAAGAAACAGAAACTTGTCACCGTAATTTGCCTATATATACATTTCTTATATGAAAGTAGAGTATTTGTTGAAATTCTTGTGTTGTTACTTTAACCTTCTTCCTGATTTTAGCAATCAGACCTTTGAGAAACTTCTTCTTTAGATAAACTCTTTCCAGGCTAGGTTGCTATAGGAGAGGTCTGATAGGAATATGCTGTAAGACAGATTTGGAGAACGTTAGGTTGGGTGAGTCTGGATTAATGGCTCTGGCTGAAATTATTTATTAATGCAGACTTCCATATTATTCCCACCAAAGTTTGTTTCCTCCCTCCCTCCTTCCCTCTGACAGGCTATGCAAAAACATGGAAGGATGTCAAAAGCTCAGGGGGACAGAAGTAAATTAACTGCAGCAATCCTATTCAAGGCTTAAGCCAATTACTTTCTTACCTGGTTTTTAAAAAGGTGATTGTGCCATCCTAATGGTGTGATTTTTGTGAGGGTCCAGGAGATACAGTAGTGCAGCATGGGACTCATGTGGACTGCTCTCTGCAATTACCAGGACATAAGAGATTCAGATTATTTTAGCCATAGTCCTGTTTTGTTCTTAAAACTGACCATGATATTTCTCCGTTTACGACATCCCAGGAGAAACTCTGGGTTTAAGGAAACGGGTCTGTTCCATGCATTTCTCCAAGCTGTGCTTTAACTTGTGGAGCTAGGGGACAAGGTATAAGAACCCCGTCGTTCTTTAACTCTGGTGAATTCCCTACATGAAAAAAAAAAATGAAAAGTGGACCAAAGGTGAAAAAATGATAACGTTGAAACAAATTCCCTCATCAGATCCCTCTCATGTTTTCGCATAGAGGGAGGGAGGGAGGGAGGGAGGGAGGAAGGAAGGAAGGAAGGAAACCTTAGTGGGAATAATACATTGTGCTGAGTTTGGTTGTAGCCATGTGTGTGTGGAGACGAAGAATAGACCTGGCCATAGTTCAATGGTGGATTGTTTTATTTCCATGTTAAAAAATTGGTCTGGTCCCAACTGCACTAAGTAAATGGTTTCTTGGCAAAGCAGCCTCGGGAAAGGCCTCTGAAGTTGGCTTTAAGACCTCCTGAAGACAATAGAGTTTTTCTACCAAAGACACCTTACTTAAAACAGACCTTCCAATTAATATAATAACATAGGAATAACATTTATGCAAACATTCTTCGTGGTAGGAGGGGGAATTGGAGACCAACATAAGTGCTAATTAAAGGTCTTGAGAACAGAAAGGTCACAACTTGCTTTCTGAAGGAAACAGTATTGTTCGTTTTCACCAAGTTGTCTTGGAAGGCTGTGCTGGGCATGTTCAGCTGTGGGCAGGCCGAACAGTATGCCAGCAGAATCCCTGTTCTCTTCTTGATCTTCACCTTCAGATTTCCACAACAATCCATCAGGTCTCCACTTCAGACCTTTCTTGCTGTTATATGGAAAATCTGGAAAGGCAAACTTGACTGCTGCAGCCAAGTCTCTGTAACTTAGGTCAAATCAGCATATTTGTTCAAGATTAAATCCAAGATGGCTGTTGTTTTCACCAAACTGGTGACCTCAACTTCATCTTTTACAAGAACTCTATATGAGGTGTGTTCTTGCAGCTGAACCTTTTCAGATATAAGATACTAATTTCAGGTGGGAGGTAGAGGAGTTTCTCTGCTATTGGAAGTTTGAGATACATCAAGCTTGGCTTTTGATCTCCAGGCCTTTAAATATATATATACTGAGTACCTTTTCAGTGTCCTCGAAACCTCTTGACATGTCTTAGGAAAGCAACGCTAACAGCCCTGCTGCTGGATCTCAGTTTAACTATACAGGTAGTCCTCATTTAGCAAGCACCTCGAACAGCGACCGTTTGCAGTTACGACGATGATGAAAAAGTAATTTTGCAACCAATCTTTGCATTTATGTCCTTTGCATATAAAGCAAAGGAAACCTGAAGTAAGATTGTAAGCACAGTCGCAGTTTCACTTTGTGACCACTGCTTAATGACTGAGTTGCATGTCCCAATTGTGGTCGCTAAAAACGAGGGCTACTTATATTCAACCTTGGTTAGGGCTCCTGGAAATTCATTTTGGCTCTGGCATCAGCTTGTATTTTCTTCAAAAGGTAAAGTGTCCTTTAAGTTGAGCTCAGTGTCTAGTGGCATTTTTCTTGGCAACTGTACAGAAGTGATTGACTATTGTGCCTTTGAGATTTTTTTTTCCCAGCTTCTCATTCTAGCCTGTAGTAGCCTAGAATTCTCTGGTGATCTCTCATCCAAGTATTAATTGACCCTACTTTGCTGTGTGTCGGGGTTCCAGACAAGACGGTCACTGTGCTGCCATCTGCTGCTCTTTTAAGTATAAGCTGCAAAGGAAAAATCAGTTTGGAAGTAATTTGGCTTGCCGAGAAGGAAATGTATGGGATGTTTTCAGCTCCTTGCTTTTTTTGTGTGCGCGCATGCAATCTCTTTCTCTCCCTCCCCTGTTTCCTTATTTTTAGAGAGTTGAAACAGCATGTAATGACTTCAGAAGGAATGGCCCGTCCCCCTCCAAAGAATTAACATTCTTCCAGAGTTAATGGTTTGTATGTTTTGGGATATTTTCCAATGTAACAAAAACATTACAGTACTGTTGTGTGCCTTAAAGAGCTACATGGTTATTTTACAATTAGTTACATTTTTCAATAACACAGAGCACATGGCAGATAAGAATTTTTCAAACTGTTTTTCATTTCTGGAGAAGCAGAAGCTTAAGTTGAATTGGAGCTGTTTGCAATTGATGCTTGCTGGGTGAAATCATAACTTGGATTTCTAGTGATTGAGATGCAGCACACCTGATACATTCCTGAGTGTTAATAATAGTACTATTAAGCTAGTAATTAAAATTACTGTTAATAGTAATACTATTCCTCTGGACTGAAGAGCAGTGCAGTTTCCCCTGACATGCCTTGAATACTTCATTGGAACATTCCTCTAAGGACATTGACATTTTATCAGTCAGAAGCATGATAATCAGAAGGGAAAATTTGATTGTACTGGAAAGTGGGAAGTGGCCCTTTCGGCAGCAAAGATCAAAGAACCCAGGTTTGTTTGAGTTTGCTTGCTGTTCAACCTAGAGCAACCTTTCCCAGGCTGGTTTCTTCCGAAGGCTGGAGCTGACAACCCTCACATTTTCAGGCCTACTGGCCTGGGAGATGAGAGTTGTACTTACTTGCATCTGGAGGATGTCAGCTTGTGGAAGGCTGATCTGGCATCACTTTGGAAACTCTGCATCGCTTCTACCATCCCTGTTGGTAAAACAGCTGTTGTGTTTGTTGATGTACCAGTTCCAGGTGTGTACCGCATTAATATTTTGTAGCAATATACTCTAATATCAAGGCTGCAATTTGCCTGAAGAAGGGATGACTTGTTTTAAACCAGTGATTTGGAGGCAGCATTTCCCTTGCATTAAACTCTGTGCTTCTCTCTCTTCAGAGTCTTTGAAGCCGCTCACTTTCAGCAATGCTTGGTGATGAATTCATGATTCTTGGGATTGAGGGCCAGAATGGTCTAGGGCTTAACATGCCAGACTAGGACTGGGAAATGTTTGTATTCTTATTTTATGGTAAATTATTCTGGAAGTTTTATGGAAGGACAGTCTGGAAATATATTGTATAATCTTTGGTGATGGTGTGTTTCTTAAAGTATTGGGATTGAGTAAGTTCCTCATTCTCTTCCTTTCTGCCAAAGTACAGTGCAAATGACCAGAGCTTCTGAAATGAAAGTGAGGATGTCTGTCTATTGTTATTTAGCTAGATATCCGAAGAGCTCTTGAACTAGTTCACACATCATGCTTAGGTACAATTCATTTTCCCTAACTGAAATTTGTTTGAATATCTCAATCCATATCTGGCAATGGACCATGGCATATTATTTGCTGATAAACTCTAAACCATATCTGGAAACAAAGCCATAGCTTGCTTTAAGCCTTTGAACTCAATAATTGCAAATATTTGCCAGTTGTGATCTAGATTTTATATGTATCTGGACTTAAGGTGGCATTAGAAGACTTGGTCACCCCAGTAATTTCAACATAAACCAGTCCTTCTCATCCTGTTGCCTTTCAGATTGTTAGACTTCAACTCCCATCTGCCTATTAGGGATACTGGTTGTTGGTTGAACACCTCTGGAGGCCACCAGATTGGGGAAGGCTCATAAACCACCATGGTACCTCCTTGTGTCTGATCATGTCATGATTGAGGGGTGATAGTTTCAACTGCAGTGTTAGTGGCCTCCAACTTAATGAATTGCCATCAAAATGGTGCTGCTGCTGGTTAGTGCTACAAGTCCTCACTAGTTGGACAACTTGTATGGCTTCTTTGGCTGAATAGTTTCTGGTATGTCCACTTTAAAATATACATATGCACCTTATACAAGCAGTCTTTGTAGGCTGCCTGGCAACATTATGTTCAGGGCAGCTTATAGCTTCATCTAAAGGAATTGAAAAGTCAGTATAATAGAAAAAATAGAATGAACAAAATGAAATGCAGGCTAAGTTGGCAGAATATAAAACCAGTGTTTTGAAAGGTTGGGGGTGTGGTAGAAAAAGGAGAAAGGTGCTTTTAGAAGGAAATGCTTGCTGATGACCACAGCTGGGTTAGTTTGTGAGAGCAAGATTACTAACATCTAAAGGACTCATCCTTTAGATTGTGATGACATGAATTTTTGTGGATTTCATCCCACTTCATCAAGTTCCTAGCAAAGGAATATTCATGGGAAATTGTCACCTTAGCAGTGTAGATATTTCTGCATGTACGATTTCTGGAATTCTGAATTTTAGCTACCTTGGCCTGTGTGTTTTATTGGGATTGCCACAAGTCCACACATCTGGAGGGTGCCTGGTTTAGAGAAGGCTATGAAACATGGCAGAAAAGAGGCACCACCAGAGATAGAGTTTGGTCTTTTGCATCTCCTGATCCAGCTTGTCAGGTTTGATGTGGGATGACACTTTACCTGTACTTAGCCTGTGGCATATGCAGAGAGAAAGAGCAAGAGAGCAAGTGCAATGGGATTCTCTCTCATTTGCACTAGTGAGCCTTCTGAAATCCACTGCTATTCTTGTGCATCAGGACTACAGGTCTCTAATTTCCAGGGAGCCATGCTGATTGAGAATTCTGGGGTGAGTGTGCTGATCCCTCTGGAGAATGCCCAATTGGGGAAAGCTGCAGCGCTGTACAGGAGATGCAAGAACTCTGCCAGTGGAAAGAGCTAATGAACTGGTGAAATCTATGGATGCCTAAATGGTGATATGAAGACAGATTCCATGTATGGATCCAAATAATTAAAATGAATGTCATCAGTTGGATATTTAATTGGGCATGGGTATACCCTGAGCTCCTGAAGGAAAGGTAGGACATAAATGTAAGAAATAAGTGATATAAATATAATAAGGAAGCCATTTTCACCTTGTAATTCTCCTGTCATTTTCAGGAGAATTGAAAATGCCATTGCTTTCAGTGTTTTACTCATTTGGAACTGCTTCTGACTACAATTTTTATTTTTTTGCTTGAAGTTGCCTTCCATCTGGAAGTACAGTGGTACCTCGGGTTACAAACGCCCCTCCTTACGAATTTTTCGCGATACGATCAGCTCCGGCCCCAAAACTTTACCTCGCCGTGCGACCTCCGCCCCGCGCTACGAACCGGATCCGCGGCCATTTGCCCTGCTGCCATGTGGTCGCGGCTTCCTGTGGGCGAGATCGCGGTAGCAAGGAGACGTTCGGTGAGGCTTGTGGTGTGTTTTGTGGCGTTTGGAAGGTTTTTGGTGTGCTTGTCAGCATGGCTCCAAAGAAAATGCAGAGCCGTATGTATTTACATTGAACCTTATGGGGAAATTTGCCTCGTGGCGCAACCAAATTCGGAGGGCGGATTAGCCGTATTTACATTGAACCTTATGGGGAAATTTGCCTTGCGGTGCGACCAAATCGAGTAGTGATCAGAGTCACGGAACAGATTAAATTCGTAACGCGAGGTACCACTGTACTCCAAGAATTACCCATCATGTTTTTACAGAGTGCAAGATTTGAAAAAAAAGGTAAATTTTCCTTTAAAAAATGATATTTCTAGCCTTCAGTGGTTTTCTAATAGTGATTTTATTAAAAATTACAACAATAAGAACTAATACAAACTAAAAACAATCAAAGAATAAAAAGAAAAAATGGTGCAGAAAAGAAAAAAAATGGAAAAATAATTTAGTAAAGAAAAAAAAAGTATTAAAGAAATGACTTCCCCCTCCATTACAAGTATAAACAATTTTAGTAACTCATCACCTTCTCTTAAAATACAAAAAATGTTCTCTTCCCATATCCTCTCATCTATAACAGATCCCTAAAGCCTTGCCATTTCAGTCCTGATGTCAGCAAATGTCCATTAAGGGTTACAACAGATAACAACTTATCTATTTTAACCTTGATCAAATAAACCAACATTATATTCCTTCCTTTTACTTCTAACAATCTTGATTTTGATTTCTTTTCGTTTTTTCCTTGTCCCCTCTCACAAAATTCTTCAAAGCTTTAACAGCCTCTTTTGTAAATCCAATATAAGAAGATTATCCGGGTCACTCTCTTGGTTTGTTATTTCTATATCCCTTTTAATTATTAAGACATCAGCTGGTTTCTTTCGGATATCCAACTTCTTTTTCCATGTTGTTCTTGTAGCCTGTCATTTTAAAATCCACTTTCAGATCAGTCTCAATCTTGTTAGATAAAACTTGTTCCTCTTCCGTGACATCTTTTAAGCACAGTCTTAAGAGGCAGACGATCTTAGAATTAACTTTCTGGGTCCACTGTTCAAAAATAGCCTTCAATATATCCAATGTTAAAATTTTTTTTAGATTTTTTTTATCCTGCCTTTATTAATTTATAAATACAGGTAGTCCTCACTTAACGACTGTTGGTTTAACAATGGTTCAAAGTTATGGCCTCAGAAAGGGAGCTTTATGGCTTGTAAAGCATTTCCAACTGTCATAAAACGTTGCATCCCCGCCCCCCCCCCGTGATAACGTGGCCACATTTCGGGTGCTTGGCAACTGGCTTGCATTTACAACCAGTTGGCAAACACCCTGCGATCATGTGATTGACATTTGCAATTTTCTTTGCTGGCTTCCCTAGAAAGTCAGTGCAGGGAAAGTTGCAAGTGAAGGGGACAGAGGGAAACCTTGCAGCAGTGGGCAGGAATGGAACTCAGATCTTCAAGATTTGAGCTCTGTACCTGCACACCGCTACAAGGTTTCTTCTCCCCTGTCAGTGGTGGGTCCTGAAGATTTGAGCTCCGTTCCTCTAGCCCCAGGAAGGTTCTCCCCTCTGTCCATGGAGGGGAGGCAAACCCTTTGGCGGACTTTAGGAACATTTGAGAGTGAAAGGGCTGCTTGCCGGGAGGATTTCAGCTCCATGCGGAGCTGAAACCATCTGGAGGTCAGCCTTTTCGCTCTCAAAGAGCTGCCTGCTGGGAGGGTTTCAGCTCCATGCTGAGCTGAAATCCTTCAGCAGAAAAGCTCTTTCACTCTGTCCGCTTAACGACCTGGAAGATCACTTAACAACCACAACTGGGAGTGCCCGGATTGTGGTTGTTAAGCAAAGCAGTCACATGGGCATCTCGCTTAACGGCTGCTTTGCTCAATAATCGAGATTCCAATCCCAATTGTGCTCATTAGGCGATGACTACCTGCAATTGAAGGCGGCGAACATACCTAATACTCCTTCCTCCTCCTATTTTCCCCACAACAACAACCCTGTGAGGTGGGTTGGGCTGAGAGAGAGTGACTGGCCCAAAGTCACCCAGCTGGCTTTCATGCCTAAGGCGGGACTAGAACTCACAGTCTCCTGCTTTCTAGCCTGGTGCCTCAAACTGGCTCCAAATAATATTTTAATAATAATTAAATATTATTTAAATAATATATTTAAAGCAAAATAAAATATTTTGCTTTATTCTGTATTTGTAAGTCAAGTTTGCGTGTCCTTCTCCAATTTTTAAAGTCTTAATTATGTTTTTTAAAAGAATTCAGAACAAAAGCATTTTCCCAATGGAAGGATTTTTTATAATTAATTCCAAAATCTTATTTCAAATTTATTTGGATTCTTAGTCCATTTGTAACTTTCTAAAATCAAAGTTTTAATCACCCTTTTGGTGTTTATTCAAAAAAAAAAAGTTTTAAGTCCTTAAAGTTGTGTTTAAAACTTCTTTTGCCAAGGATTGAAGGAAACTCACCTAGTGCTGTAAAACTTATTGATAGGTTCCTAATAGCTGAAAAGCAGTTAACAAGCAATTTTCGAAAGTGATTAGAAAAGGAAGTATGTGAACCTAGTGTCCTTTTGAAGGTGCCAACTGTGGTTTAAGCAAGATGGCTATTCCCTTGTCTCCCAGAGCTCTAAACCTGCTGGAGACCACTGTCTTGCAGTCTCCTCATGAGGAGCAACTGTCTGGAGCGCTTGTGGATGATCTCTGATCCTCTCCTTGTCCGGAGACGAATTATTGAAGAGCCGGTCTACTCGCTGGCTCTTCATTCCACCACAGTCATCGGCTCTGCGTCTTCAGTCCACCATTTCTTCCCCGGAAGCCCTAGCCTTCAGTGTTGTATACAGGTAGTCCTTGTTTAGTGGCCACAATTGGGACTGGCAACTTGGTCATTAAGTGAAGTGGTCACTAAATGAAACTGTGACTGTGCTTATGATCTTATATCTTATTAAAAACTCTTCAGCTTTCCTTTGCTTTAGAGACTTGTGAAGGATAAGTAAATGCGAGGATTGGTTGTAAAGTTACTTTTTATCACCACTGTAACTGAATGGTTGCTAAACAAGGCAGTCACTAAATGAGGACTCCCTGTAATCATAGGCTGTGGAAATGTAGGAAGGCAGATGGACTTACCACTGTTTCCTGTAGTCAGAATGGCAAAGTGCAGATTGGGTTGCTCTTTGGAGAATATTGAACTGGAGAGTAAGAAACAGTAGAGTCAGTTTAGACAGATACTACTTGAGCTGCAGTAAGGGAAAATATTTACTTATCTGAGACTTTCATCAACCAACGGCTTGATGGTATCCCAGAACAGTGGTTTTCTTCTGGGTAAAGGATGTATAAGACCAACTGAGGTTGGCACATTTCCATTACTCTAAAAGCTGCAATGCCTAGCTAGGTGTCAGCATGTACTGTTCTTAAAAAAATCAAGTAGAATTGGACCCTGGTTAGTACTTGAGTGAGAGGCCACCAGGAATTCTGGGGCTTTAAGCTAGACAGAGAAGTCAAGAAAAGGCAGTGGCAACCCACTGCCAGGAAAGCTAAATGGATCTGCTCATGAAGTCACCATCTTGGGCTTCACCTATTTTGAGAGGGCCAAACTTTTCCCTTTCAGCTGAGGATGAGTTTCATCATAGCACTGGCACTGTAGAGGTGGGTTGACCATTGGAATCAACTATGATCCAGGATGGAGATAGCTCAGCAACCATGGATTAAGCCAGACTATTTTGTAAATCTCTCTTGGACAGGTTAGCTCTGAATATCAAGTGAATGTATGGCAGTCTGACACACTGCTTACAGAACTCCTTTAAACTGGCCTATTCCAATTTGTGCCCTTCTTTATGGTATCTGCCTTCCAGTGCAGAGATGCAGTGCACTGTGGTTCTGATGGGAGGGCAACCTGTGTAATGAATAGGTTTTTGATACTTCTGGATTGGAACAGGAGGTGTTCACAAACCTGATCTAGCATAAAGTCTGCCTCTTCAGTACTGAACTGTTGCTTCCTCTCTTCCTCAGAAGATAGGAGAGAAAGGGGTTGTGTAATATCTGTGCTGTCCTGCTAGAGTGACCTGTACTTTGGACACAAGATGGGGTCATGGCTGGATATCACTATTGTTGCTCAACAGGATGCCTGGTAAACATCCCTGGCCATTTGACAGCTGGGGAGTAATCAACAGTTTGGCCAGATCTCAGGAGCATCAGATGGCAGAAACAGAGAAGAGTAACCTTTATTTTCCTTTTTCTTTCATCTTCCTTTATGTTGATGACTGCATAGAGACATAAAGCATACTGTATGCTCTGTATTTATTTTTTAAGAAAGCATTTGTGAATCACAAAAATATAAATAATAGCAACACAGTATCTAAGGCAGTTAATATAGATAGATAATACACATGCACACAGAGAGAGATAGAGAATGTTATCGGAACAAGCTATGAAACTCTGCAAAAATGTTTTCGTGAAAAAAATGATGGAATTCCATTACCTGGCAGGTCTTACCTGTCCTTTGGTGATGGATCATGGGTGGCTTTTTGTTTCTGCCTTGTCTTCCTGTCACTACTGCAGAGTCATTTTCATCCCTCCCAAATTCCATAACAAATCAAACATATGCTCAGAAATCAAATAGGATTCTTTAAAAAGTTAATTTTTACGTCAGTTATTTTGAGCGCCAAATCTGGATCCATTTAAAATGTCAGCTAAAGTCTTTCCCCCTCCCTTTCTTATTTTTCTTTTTGAAAGCAGAGTTGTCATTAAAAAACCTGGAATAACAACAACAACAACTTGTGCAATTTTCCTGTTTCTTCCATTGTCCCAATTTTGGCAACAGCAGGACTCCCCGGATCTGCTGCTACCTTGTTCAGGAATCAAAACACAGGCAGTCTGAAAATGCTCCAGATTGTCATCCTCCAGCACTGAGAGGCCTTTAAAATATAAACGCCATTTTGTAATTAGTTCCTGAGCAGCCTCTGGCTCTGCTGTGACGCATCATGGCAGTTGTATCTGGAGGAAATCTAACCTCCCTTCCTAGAGGGAGATTTATACATGCAGACTTTCCTACTTGGGTTTCAACTAAATCTTACGCTGAGATGGTTGGGTGGTTTATTTCAATAGTGGTGTGGTTCACACAATAGATAGAGGAATGGAGGTTGCTCAGGAATAGAGCTCATCCAGGGTTTCAGGTTCAGTCCACAACATTGCCTCATAAAGTCAAAAGAGACTTTGGCCTGAAACCCTGGCAGTGATTAGCTTTATGTATTGCACAAAGCACTGGGTAGTTGGTAAATCGCAGTAACTGACTTCACGCACTGGACTTGTCAAAACAAACAAACCATATTAGGGCTTAATGTGAGGTGTCAGCTCAATCAGGACGGGGAATTTGTTGCCCTCTGGATGTTGTTGAACTACAGGGTGGTATTCTTTATTATTGTCTGCACTGACTCAGCCAGTTGGGAGACGTAGTTCAGCAACATTTGGGTAGGAGCAATAGTAGGTTTCTTGCTCCTGGTATTGACAAAACTGAGCTTGGTAGGCCATTGGGTCTGGCTCAGTACAAAGCGATTTTGGATATTTTCATCGATAAAACAATGGCGATGGCGTGGGGTGTTGGACTGGCAACAGGGACATCCAGGATCAGCCCACTCACAGCCACAGGAGCATGCTGGGTGTTTCTGGACTGCCCGTTTTTTCTCAAGTCAACCTAGCTTTCAGAGTTGTGGTTGTGAAGAAAATTAGGAGGAGGGAGCACTTTGCATGCTCCCTTAAGCTTCTAAATGAAAGGTGGGATATAAATCTAATGAATAAATAATCCCAGGAAAACCTCACAAGGAGAGAATCTAGTATGAGCTTTGTGTTATGCACATTCATTGCTTGATGTCTGGTTGCAAACCAGGGCAGGATGAAGAGGAAAGTTAAATGGATTAGGCAGGTTTGGGGGAGAGTTGTGGCTGAGCAAGATGAAAAACTCTTACTAGGAGCTGTTGACTTGCTTACTAGAACCATCTTGCAGCTTATGGGATGTGGTGGTCGTCTATCAGCCAGTTGGTAAAAAGAAAGCAGGAAGATGGATTTCCCCCCATTCCCAGGTCAGAAGGGGGGAATTCTACATGCTTGATTTCATTTGCTTTAATGATAGGCAGCTGAACATGTGGAGCAACCCTACTGAAAAGCGCTGTCTGCAAGTGGAGGAGAAGGCTCTTGCAGCACCAGCTCATTCACACCTGCATCTTGTCATGTGATGACATGCATGAGTGAACTTGTCTGTAGAATAAATGGAATATTTGCCAGAGGGAGTCAGATTGGCTTTGGCTCCTTCAACCAAGTTGGGCTTTGTCTTTGCTAACAAGCTAGATAACAGGCAAGGAAACTAGTCTACAGGAGAACACCAAGTTTTGGAGCCTTCCGTGACCATTCTTAAGGCCACTTTGTGTGGTCTTGCTTAGCTACCTGGAAACTGGGTTTGTGCAGGCATGTGATATAAGGTGTGAAACAAAAATATGAGGATGTCATGTGATTTTCTCCTGTGGCTTTGCCAAGATAATTTTATTGAATGAAGATGGTGTGAAAAGCCTCTTTCTGTGTAAATCCTGTTTTCAAAAAAAAGGCTTCAATGAATGCCCCCCTCCAAAGTTCTAGTATTCAGATAAACTTCAAGCTGTTGTGTTTTCAGGATTATTTACTTAGTGATTTTGTTTTTAATTTGAAGAGCAATTGCTGAGAATAAATGGTGGCTTATTGGGGATAAGAAAAGACTAAAATGGTGAGCACGTACTCCTCTTCCTCCTCAAAAATGTAGCCATTGAGCAAGTTCATTAGAAATGATGCTTTTAACTATTCAAGAGTGAAAGCCTTTGTGTTTGGCTCTCCAGGCCATTCAGTATATTGCCAAAGTGCATATCTGAGGTTGTACAGATTACTCATCCTTAAACATAATTTATGGTTTTTTTCCCCAGAATGTCAAGTTCTCTGTGTCTTCTGCTAACCATTCATCCAGCCTTCAGTGGAGCTGGCAAGGAGTGGTTCCACTGGCCAGAATTTCTTGTTTCCACTGGGTGTCAGGTTCAGCCGGCGCTGCACGGCTAGGAAATTCCCCAGGCGCGCTTTAGTCAGTTTCACCACTCGAGTGCTAGCGCAGAAAGAGGAAGTGCTAACTGCAAACTAATGAATGGGCCACCTGGCGCCTCTTCACTAATCTGGAGTGGATGCGTTGTGTTAACGCCAGAGGGCCGCGGGCGCTATGGACAAAGGAAAGAGCCACGGAATTGAGGAAGAGCAATCAGCGCGCGAGGGATAGCTCCCGGCTGTGTGTGCGAGGGATAGCTCCCGGCTGTGTGCGCGACAGAAGCCCAACGAAGGCAACGACCACTCCAAGGGCTAACAACAATCAAAGAACAATGGGACTCAGGCTGAACCTGCCATCTGGACAATTAAGGGGGATTGTTGGGGTGCTGATAATCCGCAGCCTGTAACGCGATCGCGGGGCGAAACCGCGGGAAGGGAAGAGGTATAAAGGAACCAATGTATCGTACCAAGCCAGTCCTGGCTTTGCTTGTAACTGTTGCGTTACGCTTGAGTAAACCTCTTTTGTGAACCATACGTGTCACGGGAGTTTCTCTTGTCGAACGGGACAAGTTCTTACACTGGGAGCGCTTCAGCGTAGCATAAAGTAGTCAGCTGCCTGGTCACAAATAAGGATATGCTGTAATGGGGTTTGTTTGGCTTAATACCATGAAGGCTTGCTACTTTAATTTATTTTTATTTATGTGAACCAAGCCACCATGGCTTGTTCAGCAAAGTGTGGTTACATCCTAGCCTAGGTTGGTGGACATTCAGGTAGGTGTGTTCATCACATATTAGTACATTTAGCGTGATTCATTGATTTTGTTTTCTGTTAAGGGGTTTGGGGAAAGAACAGAGGGAAGGAAGGACTGTTAAACCTCTCTTAATCCTGCCCACCTGACCAGGAGATAACAGAGACTCCGCTAGAGAGAGAAGATGGCGGCTCTCCTTGGTTAGAGGACAAAACAGTGGGGGTAGGACAGCCAGCTGAAATATGCAACAATTGGAGACAGCATATGCTTGCATCTCAAAAGCAGCTGCAGGATTTGCTGTAACATTTGGCCTCACACACAAGGAGGGCACCAGAGAGCGCAGGTGGCATAGGACAGCCCTGATCTGAAAGAACCTCAGTAGAGTGTGGTAAAGATAAGGAACAGTACAATATAGGAAGTACCCTTGGGAAAAGTAATTTGAGAGTTCCTATTTCCCTTTACTTTTTCCCTCCTGTACCTCTTAACATTCTGAATCCCACCTTTAGCTCAAGTAGATGTAGGAAGTAGAATGTTTTAGGCAGAAATGTAATTTTGCAGATGTGGCTGAGCTACAACTGGCGGCCTCCCTCACCAGGGGCTGTGCAAAATCTAGAGGGCTAATCTTACCATAATTCCTGCAGTTTTTATCTTCTGCTTGGAAAAAGTCCCATGGTGTGGGGGTGTGGGGAGCATGCATGTGGAAAGGAGGCAGGATAAATGCCCTATACCCACAGCACTTCTAGGTATTTATTCCCAATGAGTACCAAGTTTTAAGTAGGCAGAGGAAAAGCTTTTGCAGGATGTTTTTGGCCAGTGATTCCAAGAGTACATTAAAATAGTGTGGCATTGATTTTTAAATTTCCCTGTTAGGGATGTTTGGGTGCTGTTTTTTAGGGTTTGGGGAATTCATTCTGAATTTGCTGAACTTTTGAATTGGGAGGGAAATTGTACTAAACTTTTTAATTTAGGTATTTCATTTTGTAAGGATCTTTCGTAGATGAACATTTTATAATACAATCAATTTATATTTTCAATTGAAGTGGGCAGAATACAAAATGCCTTAATACTTCCAAACCACCAGAAAGTGTGTGCATTTAGGGTAAAACTAATGCAGAGAAAAATGTTGTAATAGTGACATCTTTTTTTCATCCAGTTAGCAGGTTGCATAGATTTCTGATTGAATTTGGGGGAAAGTAATTGTGATAATTCTAGACTCAGGGCTATGTAACTAAGGATACTGAAACTGGTTTGGCAAAACCAAATCTCCAAAAGGGCAGAATCTCCGTTAGCAAGGGAGGAAGTTGGATGTGCAGTTGAGAATGAGCAGATCTATGCAGATAGGCACGGGAAAACAAAACTTGCGTTGCCTGAATGCAAGGTTTTTAGTTTTCTTTTGCAGGAGTTACAGCAGATTCTGATAACATTTTTACCACCTTGAAACAGCTGCTAATAGTGCAAGTGCTTTGTTATTGGAACAGTATATATAGGAGATGTTGAATCCTCCTCATATCTTCTCCCTGACTGAAATTGTTGTCTGAACATTGGTGTCTGTTGCAAACTATGATGTCACCAAAGTGATGAAACTTGCATTGTGACATCACAATGAAGCTCTGTCCTTTTGTACCTGCATCATGATATTGCATGCAAGTATGAAGGAGTAGAGTTTGGTCACAATGTCATGATGCACACGTTCTCACTTGTCTCTCTCCCTCCCTCTGTACCACTGAACTCTTTTTTCCATTTAATCCAAGCTGATGAAATAGCAGGTAGACCATTTCCACAGTCCTGTTAAAACAAAACCTCTTTCATTTTTCAGTGATCGGTGTCCTACTATTAATTAAATATGAGGTCCATAATGCAGTCTGGGAATCCTGAGGAGCAAAAACCTGAAAAACTAATAAGTGCTGCTAGAATGCCCAGACTCTTCCAGTAGTGACATTAAACATAATAAGGCATTTTCTATCGCAAGAGGTCATTCTGTGCCCCTTTCGTCATGGGAGAAAAAATCTGGGAGCAATCAAAGATACGTTAGATCTGCACATTGTGCTAAATCATAATTTGCTTGGCCATAGTTTGTTGACTAAGACACACTTGGTTGGCTTTAAATAACTTGCTAAGCCAAAGCCAAACGAGGCTGTAGCTTACCACAATGCCAGCCTGAAGTTGCTTATCAACTGTAAGCTTCCTCCTAGAGAAGTTTGTTGTTGTCCCCTTCAAAATCTGTGCATTGCTTCTTCAGTGTGTTGCTTCTAGGGTCAGAAATGCAACCTCGAAGATCTGTGATGGAAGGAACAGAGATATATTTTGAAAAGTGGAGCTTTGATTTCCATCTGAAAAATGCTAGATGTAGAGTTGCATCTTTTGGCAATTCTTTGCAGAGTGTTGGGTGTTTAATAAATTTGCTCAACAAGGTTGATTCTTTTTTTCTTAAAAAAAAGTTTCTAGACCATTTGGGTAACAAAAAAAGGCTTAAAATTATGCGGACAATGCCTTGTGAAATCTCCAATATAAGGCTGACCAACATTTTGATTTTTGAATTGCACAGTGCTCCTTTCCCTCTCAGTAGCCTTTTAATCCTCATTACAATCCTGTTCAGGGTTGAGTAGAATATTTTTGCTGGCGCATCCGTGGTCATTGACCCAAACTCAGTCAACATCTTTTTGCTCCTTCCTGTGATTGATAGAACCTAAAACTAATTTTCAAAGATGGCAAATACATATACACCCCCCAATTACCTGCTCAGGTCTACTTTTGAGGAATGGGAATTCCTACTTGAATTTAGCTTGCAAGCTCTTGCTTGCTGCCAGTTACAATATCTGTTGCAGGTGTACCTCAGCTGATCTTGACAGCTGGCAGAGAGAAGTGAGGGCATGGAACAGACAGGAGGAGGAGAAAGGGAGGTGGTGGTGGCAGTGCAGATGAGGGACAAGAAAACATTCCTTCCATAGTGTCTACTGCCAGCTTTTAATTCTGCTCCAGTTTCTGCAAAATTGACTGGTGGAGTCTTCCCTTTTAAACTAGGGTTAAGGTGCAGTTTGCTGAAAGCATGAAATCAGCAAAAGTATTTAGGCTCTAGGGCCATGGTTTAACATTTCCCAAGAGAAGTTTATCATCCATCGCCACTAACAAATTTTGTTTTTTGTTTTTGTTAAATGCTGACATAAGCCTTCAGATCTTCCTCAGAATCTTCCTATTCTGGGAAATCTTTGGCATAGACTTCAACTTTAATTCAGAACGGAAACAAAGCTTAAGAACAAGTAGCACCATTTTTTTTGCAATTATTTCCTATTACCCCTTTCCTTTGATTGAATCATAGAATAGAAGGAGAGTTCACCATCTCCAAAGACACCATTCTTGAACAGTTCCTACTTTTAGGACATTTTTCCTGATTTCCAGCTAAAGTCTGCTTTGTAATCAATCCATTATTTCTTGTCCTGTCTTCAACCATTTTGAATAATACTTCCCTATACATGACATCCTTCAGATGCTTGAAGACAACTGTCATATCTCCCTGCAGTCTTCTCCAGACTAAATACACTTGATACCTCCAATCATTCCTGCAGCCCCTTATCATCTTGGTTGCTTTCCTCTGGAGACTGTCTAGTCTGTTAATGCCCTTTATAAAAAGGAACGTCTAGACCTGGATGCAATATTCTAGGTATGGACTGACCAATGCAGAACATTCAAAAGCAATGACTTATCTTGATATTGATGCCATTTTTCTGTAGGTGCAGTAGGATTGCACTTAATTTTTTTGCAGCTGCATCATATGATTGGCTCACATTCAGCTTGTGAGCCACCAAGACACCCAGATCATATTTGCATGTGCTGCTCTTCCTGCTCTTCATGTCTTTGATTTTTCCTACTCATATCCAAACTTTGGATTTGTCCCTGTTAAAATTCAGTTTGTGTCAAGGCTCAGCCCAAGAATGACGATGAGACAGTTCAGTCCAGTACAGTTTCTTTATTTGCTTCCACCCTACAGACAGAATCTCGCCAGACTAACTCTACAATACAGCAACTAGTGGATATACCCCGTGATACTCTAGGGCGGGGCTAGTCTAAACCTTTTCTTCTTCCCACGGTCTTGCTGCGGACTGAGAAGGCGCTTGCCTTGTCCCCCTCTCTGGAATGCACTCCCTCCCTCCTGACAGCCTTGATCTCCCATACCAGTCTTCTCCTCGCAGATACCTTCCATTACAATTTGCTTCTTTCTGCCTGATGTTCCAGCTTATCGAGATCCTGTAGGATCTTGATATTATCCTCTAGGTCATTTGCTAAGTCCCCTGTCCATCACCACTTACAGATTTTGTTTTTTTCTTAAATGCCAACATCACAGGATCTAGAATGGACCTCTCCTGGATGTCCTTTGACTCTTCCAGCTTCACATGAAACCCTTGGTATAACATTCATCAGATGCAGTTGTTCAACTAGCTCTCTATCCATCTAACGGTAACAAAGTCCAGTCTACGTGTTATTTTCTGTGCCAGAATCTCATAGAATCTTTATCAAATATTTTGTTGAAATCAAGATACGTTATGTCTACCACATTCTTGTGGCCAATTAAACTGGTCACTTTATGAAAAAAGGAGATCAGATTGGTTTGGCATGACTTGTTCTTGATCAACCCATGCTGGCTCTTGGCAAGCAATGTATTCTTCTCTAAATGCTCTCATACCAACTGCTTAATAATCTGTTTCAGAATTTTCTTTTCAACTGTTGTCATCCCTTCCACTTGAGGCAAGAATTTAGCTTTTGTTTAGACGAGGCTGGAATAGGCAACCTGATACTTAAACCTGGTACCAAATCCTTTTACTTATTATAGCAGGAGTAGGATAAGATGGTTGTTTGAGTCTTGCTTGCATTGACCGATTTTGTTGTCTTGTTAACCTAGACTCAGTTGCTCCCGTGTGTGTTTCCATTTGTAAAGCAGGAGTATATTCTCTGGTCATTTAGCAGGTAGGGCATTGCTCACCTATGGAAAGTGACCAGGAAAGTGCAATCTTGATGAACAGTGAGCTCTTACAGAGTCATGTAGTTAGCAAGGGCTATGTAATTTTGCATCAGTCACAGCAATCTATATGGATTCATATCTTGGATAACAGCACCCAGCCCTCTAGGCCATGAAACTGATAAAGCTCCCCACGAAGTATTTTGAGGATACCAGACCGTCCATTCCTGTGATACATTTTAGTCCATCAAAAACTAGCCACCAAAGGATCACAAAGTATCTGCTGACCATTAGTAATCATTCTAATCATGCCCTGAACTTTTCAAACAACCCCTTGGTGCCCAGATCCATATCTCCCAGCTTTTCCCCTCCCTACCTTATCAGCGAAAGGTGCTTTGGATTCCTAACAGCAAATGAAAAGTTTTCCATTAACCAAGGCCAGAGCCAGAGGGACAGTGTTTGTCCTCAGATGGCCAGCTTGAAGTCTGATGGCAGCTATGGATCTATTTCTGGATGTCATACAATGACTTTGGGAAGCAAGAGTGTACATCTGGAGCAGGGTCTGGGTTTGACTGAGTAAAGAAAGCAGTTCCCGTGTAGGTTTGGGGAGGTGAGGTAAGAATTTGAGACATGGAGGTCATTTCTTACTCTCCTTCACATAAGAACAGGATTTGTTGCCTTTTAGCATTGAAATCAGTCTTAACTTTGTTTCTCTTTCCCCCAGTTTGTCTCACATGCAAATAGGACTTTGATTACTCAGCCTCTAAGAGATCATTCCATAGTTTGCAGAGTAAGCATGACTAAATAACACTGCTTTTGCAGAGAACTTAAGAATCTGTGTTTTCATTCTTTTTTTTATGAGCCCCTGTTTATTGATGGAAAAGAAACAGAAAGCAGTGTATTACTCCTTTCTGTGTTGTATGATATAGAGTATTTCGAGATTTACATGTATTACAGTTGAAGAGTATGAACAAAATATTTGCCTTTAAATAGAAGGTTAGCACATCAGGGTCTGCAGGGTTTTCTGTTTGTGGGGCTTTATTAATGCAGAGGAATAGTCAAAACTATGCTGATCAACATGCAGTTTAAAGGGGTTTGGCCCATTCTATGGGGCCGCTTCGTTCTGTTGCTTTGGTACAGATCAAGGTCACATTCCTGCACAAGTAAGACTTAAAATTTGGTTTTGATGTTTCACAGTGCAGTTTTTTAAAATCACCATGCTACTCTAACTGTTGCCTTCAAAAAGCCTGGAGCAACTCTTTTTGTTACAAGAGAGGTCTTGGAGAATACTTCATTTAGTTGAATGCAGATGAAATGAAAAGGTTAACTTTTTGAATTCCAGTGCAGGATGAGGTGACCTGCACCTTCCAGGCTAATGTGCAGGTGTGAACATTGTTATCCTTCTTATATACTTCTCTGAAGCTTGCAGATCAGGTCTAAAATTAAATGAGCTGTTGTAGTATTGTGCTTACTTCTAGAATACAAAATACATTTAGAAAATCATATGCTATGAGAAGATGCATTTAGGACTGTATGTTTAGATGTAATTTTTCATAGAGATTTTTTGAAAAGGCAGATTAAAAACAAAGCATGATAGAATGCACGTAAGAATGAATACTCACTAAAAGTAACACTGTCCAGAAATGTTCTGCTTGTTCCTGTTCATTGGGACGAATCATTCCAGGATCTTATTCAAAAGCCCAGCAACTATGACAACCTTCTTGGATTAACCCAGTATGGAGAATGGGCTTTTTTCTTTTTCTTTTGGCAAGTTTATATGGCTGATATGTTGTAATAAAACATGGATTGTGTGAGGGCTGCTCCAGGATAATCATGCCTAGACTCTTCACATGGAGGCAAAAAATCTTACTGGACTGACTCATGAAAGCATACATAGATTGTAGAGTGCAACCTACATTCCTTCTGCACCAAAGTATCCAAAGAGCCCTTTGGCTCCTTAGTGTTCCTAAACCTATGTTGCCTTATTGTAGATTGATTGATTGATTGATTGATTTTCAAAGAGCACCTTTGGAGTGATATTTCTTCATAGCTCTTTTAGCTAGTACAAGAAAATTACACTGTAGAAAGAACTACAACAGATGAAAACAGCCTTCTCCAAACAATGTCTTCCACGTGAATTGGGAACTATAGCCTACAAATTCCCTGCTTCTGTGGCCAGCTCAACACCTTTGTATATTTGGGGTGACTGCTCCCACAGTCTTCAGCCATTGGCTAAACATTGGGATGATGGCAAGTAGGAGAAAGCTGGCCAATGTCATGTGTTACAATAATCCCAGTCGTTCCTTCACCTTCTTCCAATAAGCTTTTGAAGATGACTAGGAATGCTTGTGATGCTGTAATACAATGTTGTTGGTGGATGGTAAGAGTCCTCCAGTGCAAATATTGTAGAAGGGCAGCTTGTCCCAAGGCCTGCTTTCTGTGAAGATGAGGGAAGCTGGGGCACTCATTGGCTGCCGCAAAACTGTCCCACTTCTTGCATGGGGAGCCTCATGATTTTCTGCCCCTATCTTTAGTTATCCTTTCTGGATATGTTCTGTCTGCAGTGAAACTTGAAGAGGCCACAGCGGCCACAGCCAGAGGCCTCTCAGATTAGTGTAGCCCCCTTTCTTTTCCTCTGGGCAATTCCAGCTGGCTGTATGTACAGTATGTAACCCACTTCATGAGTCTTCCTGATCTTCCCATAGTGCCAGTGATGCAAGAACATGCAGGGATTGGTCAATATTTGTGGATCTACCGTGCCACCTGCTGGTTACTCCTGAACATTGTGAGACATGGATGCAAGATTCCCTTCCCTGTTCATTATTTTCTTATACTGCTGGTTCTGAGAAAATGAGGTCCTTTCCCCAAAGCTAAATATTGACTTGTGGAATATAGTAATAAAGCAAAGAAGGGATGAGATGTATTTATGGATGATGGATCCATTATTTTATACATTTATTTATACATCACATTTATATGCCGCCCATCTCACACAAGCGACTCTGGGCGGCGTACAACATTATTTATTTAACAGTCACTGATTTCTCTACGGGCCAGCAGTGGTCGCAGGGAAGTCAGCTCGTCTGGGCTTTCTTCCTCCACCAATCTTCTGCCAATTGTGTCTAGGCAGGTCCAGCACCGGTTCCTGTTCCCCGTCCAGAGCACCGCCAGTGTTTCCTCCCACCGAAATGGGAGTAGCTATTTATCTACTTGTAGATGGTATGCTTTCGAACTGCTAGGTGGGCAGGAGCTAGGGACGAATGACGGGAGCTCACTCCATCACACGGAGCTGGACTCAAACCACTGGAGTGTCAACCATTTCTGGCTGGCAAACTCCAGTGTTATTAAGCCGCTACGCCACCACGTCCATGTTGTTGTCCCATGGCTATTTCATGCGCTTGTATGCAGAGTACAATTGAGAATGTGGAAAAGGATTCTCTGTTGTTTTAAGTTGATTATTTCTGGTAGACCATCATCCAAAGTCCCTGAGGGTGGTGTGCCAAAAATGCCTGCCCCAGGTGGATGAAGTGTTCTCCTGTGCTCCAGGCCTGTTTGTGAATGTAACAGGATCTTATTGTAACTGTTCTTCTGTTTGCAGTGTTGGTGTCCAAATCCTCCCCGAAGAAGCCCCGTGGCCGGAGCATCTTCAAGGCTCTTTTCTGTTGCCTTCGTGCACAGAATGTTGGGCAGACAGCCTTTGGTGCCAATCATGGGCTGCACAAGGAAGAGACAAACACCATTGCCAAGGTGAGGGAGTGCGGGGGCGGTGACAACTGAATCCACCCACCCAAAGAGTTTGCAAGCACAGCTAGTGGGGTGGGGGCTACTTTTGTGTGATTCTTTTCCTTTCTGGATTCTGGCATTCCAGATGTACAGTATATGCCCTTAGGATATAAACTCTGCCCGCTTCCCCAGGCCCTTAAATGCTCACATTGCTATTCTGTCAGTGAATGTCCTTTCTTGCTTTTAATTTTCTCCCATCTGTATCTATCTCCTTTTTGTCAAGCAGACAACCCTCTATCCTGTGCTCAGAAAAACACCAGTCTTCGTGGATATCTCACTGGCTCCTTCTTTATTCTTTTATAAAATTGCCTGCGGCAGGGAGATACCTGGTTGTATTGAAAGCAATTGCTTTTAGGACTGTTTCACACATAATGGCAGCCTTCCCTAACCCAACACCTTGTCGCTGTGTAAGGACTGAAACTCCCAGAATTTGCAAATGGAAATTTGGGGAGTTGCAGTCTCAAAACATCAAGAAGAGGCCCAGTTAGGGAAGGCTGTGTTAGTGGTATCTGCGGAGAGTGCTATCACCTAGGAAGAGGAAATAACTTGCAATCATTGCCCATCTGCAGATTTCTCTGCTTCTCCCTGGGCTGGGAAGCCACAGCTAATCACAATGGGAGAGTGGATCAGCAAAAGGCAAGCCCGTTTTATCTAGAAATGGGCTATAGTCTATTTTCTATAGTTGTGTAAGCAGACAGAAAAAAAATTAAAAATCACAGTGGATGACGCATACCTATCCCTTCTCTAAAACCACGTAGCTTAGTTTCATTTTCTCTCCCCTGTGGCTGTGTCTCTCTCCTCTTTAAAAAGAGGAAATTAAGTTCCACCATAAAGAAAAGAACTTTCATGATGCATAGCAGGGACGGGCAACCTTTTTGTGAGCAGGAGATTTTAAAATCATTTGTCACCTGCTCTTCCCTTTTTAAAATTCGGCCTGGTTAAATAAATTAGGTATAAACCTAATGGAGATGTAATGCACCTATTTTGCTTGTGATTTTTTTTTTTTTTGAAAAATGCCTATAAGTAAGAGCACTGCTTAATTTCTGTCTATTGCCCCAAATGTCTGCAGCCTAATCAAGGAGCTGCATTGGGCTGCATTGACAGACTTAAACTTCCCCTCACTGCTAAGCTTGGGTTTCCTATTCCAGTGCTTAAAGTATTAAGGGGAAGAGTTTCCATGCAGAATTAAATTGGGTGAGCTCTCCTCTAAAAATGAAAGCTCTCTTCTGCTCCTCAATCAAGTTCTAAAATATACACTAAGCCAGTGTTTCTCAACCTTGGGAACTTTAAGATGGGTGGACTTCAACTCCCAGAATTCCCCAGCCAGCATGTTCCCAAGGTTGAGAAACACTGCTCTAAGCTTTTGAAGCATGTAGTGCCTGCAGTTTTTCAGAGTCCCCCGGCCACCCTTTCTTCATTTGCCATGACTGTTCTGGGTGAGAAATGTGTAGTGTGTGAAACCAGCCTTTAAATGCTGTTCCTTGACAAAGGGAGGTAGAAGACTTTGCTGAAATCCCTGAGGAATAGTATTACAGTCTCATCTTTCTCATAAACCTACATCTTTGCTCTCCTCTTTTTTCCCTCCTTTTAGTCTGATCTGTTGCAGTGTCTTCAATACCAGTTTTATCAGGTACGTGTTTGTTCTAAAGGCAAGAGAGATCCGTATCTGCTCTTCAGCCAAGTCTTCATTTGCCCTCTGTAAACGGCATGCATAGGTCGTTCCCCACTGAGAGAACATTCCCAATATGGACCAGCAAATAGCTGCATTTGGGGTCCTGCTTGCTATGAATGAGACAGTGGTTCATTGTGTCCGTTGGTTCAGCATCGCCAGTATTTTCACTGAGACTTAGTTGCAACTAAGTTTTGATGTTTGTATGGCAACAAGGCTGAAAAAAAAAAGGAAAGAAAATAATGTAGTAGATACCCAGTTCTCACTAGTGTAACAATCTTGCCTCTGTGTGTGTATGCACTCAGGAACGTTCACATTTGTATATGTGAACAAAGGGAAATGATCCTTCTCTGACTAAGCAAATTTCTATTCATCTCCTGTGAGATGGGGTTTTCTTTGTTGTGCTGTTGAGAGGAAATTTCTGAGAGCAGGATGTGGCATGGTGTAATTCACAATGAGTTAGCAAAACTCTCCTCTGGAGTAGTATTCCTCTGTCAGTTGCAGGTAAGGATTCACAGGACTGACCATTTCCCCATTTGGGGTGTGGAAGTTTCTGCACATCAGGGAACAGGCTGAACTACAAGAAGAGTTCATTCCTGAGTAGAACGTTAATGTTCTCAAGACCATTCCTGCAGCCAGAAATGATAGAATCCAGAAACAGGTTTATCTGCGGTTTTGTGTGAATCTTGGTGAGGCCACGAAGATATCTTGGGATGAATATAGCATTATCGTGGCAGTAACAATTTGGGGTTTTGCAGAGCATATTCTTGAATGTAGACTACTGCTCCTTCTTTGATGTGCACACACATACTCTCTCTCTGCCTGGTAGCGGGATCCCCCCGCATGCCAACAACATGGATCAACATGTAAATCATTCCTGGAAAATGTAGTTGGCTGTCAAATAAATAGAGACAGTTTTCCTTGGAGGTTGAAAATGCCAAGGTGAAGAATGAAGTGGTAGTAAAGAAGGAAGTTGCTACCTGTTTGCCTAAAAATTTGCAAGTTTCCATTGAGTGTGATGAGAAATGTTGTAGTGAGCAGAAATGTGGGACAGTACACCCACTGTCTCTGCATATATTTATTTCCTAAATTTGTATCCTAGTTTGGCAGCAAATGGTGTTTAGGGTAGTGGTCAGCAGACATGAAATGCAATAAAGTATGATAAAATACAATAAAATCATAAAAAATACATTTCAAACATAAAAACAAGACAGGTAAAATATAAATAAAAGTACCCAGTTAATACTGGTTGCAACATTTACAGGTCAACTTATGGCACAAAGGTAGGCTTACATTTTAAAAAATGCATGTACCTTCTGAACTTTAAACGGCAGTGACTACTTTGGAAAGGGATCTGATGTTTGCTGTAGAAAATTTGAATTTGTCAACACAATATGCAAATTCAAGGCATATTCAGCTATTCAGACCAAATGCTGAAATGTACTTGTTTGTGAAAGAATATATAATATGACTTGCTTTGTGTTTAGAAAGTTTTAGAAAAGAATTGTAACTTAAATCGGGCAATGGCACATCCTTAGCATAAAGATAAAGTTAAGTCATTGAGGCTTTAATGTAGGCATGGGGAGATTATTGGATGGATAGATAGATAATAGAGAGAGATATGGGACCTACAATTTTTAACACTGGAATCATTGTACATTTTAAAAAGCACCTGTATTAGTTGTAGCCCTGCATTAAAAACAACAGTAAATTAAAAATAAATCTATTAATTAAAGAGAAGAAGAGCCCCTTTGAGTATCTCTATTGTGTGGGGTAAGGATCTTTTAAATTTTAAATAATGGGCCTAGGTATTTTTTGCCAGGCTGTCTTTCTCTGCAAACAGAGTGGATAAGTTGCTAAAATAAGTTCCAAAAGACGGAATATTGCACTTGTTAATATAAGTGCAGGAAAATTGTTAAATATGCCTCCAATAGCATAATTTTTGGTAAGCTGCTCAGAACCATTTGGGAATGAATGACATACAAAGCAAAGCAGGGCAGCAGCTTAGATTGAAAAGGAAAATGGGGGGTTGGGACATGAGACAAGGCTCACTTGCAAACCGTTCCTTAAAGCAGCTGCAGCTGTTCCCAGAGCAGGCGGTTGCAGCTTAATGCTGGGAAAAGATCTGGTGGATTGTAGGAGTTGCTGACAGCTGCTATGTACATGCACTCCATTCAGATCCAAAGCCCTGCACAGCTGTAATATAAAGTTGCAAAATTAAACTTGTAAAGTTAAAACAGAACACAACAGACACACACACGCACACATCATAAAATGTGGTTCCTGCAACCAGTGGAAGCTAAGCTTACCTTTCTTTTTCTAGATCCCTGGAACATGTCTTCTCCCTGAGGTGACTCAGCAAGACCAGGGCCGAATCTGTGTGGTGATTGACCTGGATGAGACCTTAGTGCACAGTTCCTTCAAGGTGAAACCCTTGAGTAGCTCCCTGCTTTCTGTGATTTCAAAGCTTCTTGGTGGGGGCACTGTGTTGCTTACTCTACATTATGCTGGTTGGAGAATTCTGAGGTCTACACATCTTAAAGTTGCTGAGGTTGGGAAACACTGATCTAGATAATAACAAATGTGTGTTGGTGGCCCTCATCAGCAAATGGGAAGAATCTGTCAGAGGCTTGAAGTAGCACGGCGGAATGCTTATCCCCCTGACCCATCAGGAATTTAGGGTTTTGATATATATTGCTTCAAGCATTTAAGATGGTCTCTAAAAAAAAATGAGACAAAGCAAAGCCTATTAAATAATATCATTTTAAAAAATCTTGGAAAGTAGTCAGAAGCTGCCTTTAGGCAGAAAATTTGGGAGGGAGGTCCTGCTGGGGAGGGGGAGAATGGCGCAGGGTTTGCTTGCCAAATTAACATGTTTCTTTTAACAAACTTCTCAGCCAATCAACAATGCTGACTTCATTGTGCCGGTTGAAATAGAGGGAACAACCCATGAGGTAAGCTTCTTCCTCTTCCAAGTGAGTTGGGTTGGACAGGTTTTGGGCTGCTTTGCTTCTAGCACCATGCGGATGTTTAGGCCTCTTCCCTTAGCCAAGACGACCTGCGAAAGAGAAGAGGAGGAAGGCCATGCAGTGAAGGTCTCAGCCTGGTTCAAGTAATCCAGGATAGGCTGTTACCAGGCAACACGGCCTATTCTTGATTACTTGTTTCAGGAGGCGGCTTCTTGCCACGTAGGAATGAGGTTCCACCGTAGTGATCTCCCTGGTTGGATGATACAACAGCAGGAACTTCCAGAGAGGAAAAGTCATCGGGTGAAGGATGGCAGAGATCGCCAAGGACTGTTGGGACTTAAATTAGGCTTGTTTCAGTACCCTGTTCCCTAAAATGTCTGAAATCATAGTTGTACAATCCTGCAGTTGGTTTCTGATAGGGTAGCTACTCCTTACCTATCAACAGGAGGAGGTGTTCTTGTAAATGACTTGACAGATTTTAACTTAGTGTGTTACAACAGTGGTGGTTGTGGTGAAGCTGGAAATGTAGTTTAAAAGATTCTGCAAATAGGCAATAATCAGCCTGCTGGTGCAGCTTTCTTAATAAGAAGAACGCCATCTAAGGAACCAACTTCTGTAAAATAAATAAAGCCACATAAGGCCTATACTCAACACATTCCAGCAGCTTGTCTCCTTGCTCCTTTTGGGGAATGTCCTTTATAGAGAATATATAGCAGATTATAAAGTAGTAGCTTGGATGTACCTTTTTTGAGTTTTATGGTAGCAAGTCTGCTTGCTTCATAGAGTAAATATAATTATCTGATGTATACTTCTTGTTCATATCATAAATTTTTTTAAAGTGTACTCTTCCAAGGAATTTAGGATAGGGTAGTCAGTCCTTCCTGCCTTTTTTATCTTTACAGGAAATTCCTGTGAGATATCTTAGACTAAGACATGGTGTCCTCTATTGAGCGTAATAGCTGAGCAGAGATGTGAACCAAGGTCTTCCTGTCCAAGGCTGATACCTCAACCAGTTCATCATGCTGGCTTTCATTGGTGACACTGGGGAGGTACAGTATGAGGTTTCACCATAGTGATCTGCCCTTCTTCCCCTTCCATTCTTATTTTATTTGTTAGATTTATATTCCACCTTTCCTCCAGGGGCTTCTCACCTTTGAGATTATCAGAAACTGGATATCTAGGGCAATGTGATGTTTTCAAGATGGGTTGGGAGTGCAATTCCCAGAATTTGCAAGGAAAAAAAATTAAATTAAATTTGTTGCAGCTGTTCCAGAACTTAGGCTGAGATCACTTATTATGCTTGCAAACCTAGGTTTCCAATCCTGCTAAAGTTTTCCCTTACCCTTCATTCACTTTATTGAGCAAACGCAGATCTCTCTAAGTGGATGTTTGCCAAATAATAATATGAATAGAGTCTGGAAATGCTGTTCCTCTCCCCTCTTTCCCCATGTATCTTGCCAGACTCTGGAGGATGAGAGAAGTCTGAGCATGAAGGGAAGGTCGTGTGGTTGGATGGATTGTGAAATAAGAGCGATGGGTTGGATCTTTGATCAGAGAGAAGACAATCTGTGTTTAGTGCTGACTGAAACCCCTTATAGACCTTTTGCATGAAACAGAAAAAAATGAACTTATGATTTATGGTTTTGATGGTTAGGCAGAATAGATTATAGAAAGAAGAGAGCTATGTTGTAACCAGAGAGTAAGAGGTATATTTATAATTGTACTTATAACTGCTGTAAAGATTGGAAGCTATTTTTTCTTTTTTCTTTTAACTTTTTTTCCTTTCTTGCTTTTTTAGCCTTTTCTTTGATTCCTGTCTTCTTTTCTTTTTCTCCCTTTATATTAGTTTGTATTAGTTTTTATCTTCTTTTAAAAAAATCTTTAATAAAAGTTATTACCCCCCCCCCCCACAAAAAAAGAATGATGGGTTGGAGAAGGAGTCTGTCAACCCTTTTCCATCTACCATTTCACCCTTAAAATGTTTGCCACGCTTGCATATTTTGGTGACGCTGAAGTTAAATTTGTCCTTCCACTGTTCCAGCTCTAAAGCAAGCTGCAGATACAAGCAAGTGCTTTATGTACCGTCTCCTCACCTTTCTGTTAATCTCTAGGTGTATGTGCTGAAGAGACCATTTGTAGATGAATTCCTGAGGCGGATGGGGGAGCTGTTTGAGTGTGTGCTGTTCACTGCCAGCTTAGCTAAGGTGAGTGGGTTCAAGATGGCGTTGCCCTAAACAGAGCTTGGAGAGTTGTCTGGTGCCTTTCAAGCTGCCTAATGCTAAAATAAAAAGAAATCTGTCACTTAAATCTTGTGAAATGGGTATGATGTAGTTTTAGATTTGCAGGGAGTTTAAGTCCTTACTAATAACTGACCACTGAAAATTCTGCACGGACTCACAATTGCTTGTGTGTATGTATAAGATAGCCTTGTTAAAGTGGGTGTTTTATAGATTGGTTTTTTTAACCATCCAAATTTCCATTTGGCATGTCAAAAGTAATTCCTAGAGTTGAGGTCCAATGTGCTTGAAGACTGATGGTGTGGGAAGGGTTGGTGTTCTCACTGAGCCATTACCAATATGATTGCCAAATCCATAAGACTTCACTTAAAAGAATCAATGCCAAGTAGCAAATTCTGCATTTATGGGGCCTGCTCATAGAGGCATAGAATTCAGATTGTCTGAGTGCTGGATTCTGTTGTTGTTGTTGTTTTGCTTGTATGCAAAAAGCAGTCTCATATCTTTCACTGTCATTCTGGCCAGTATGCTGACCCAGTAACTGACCTTCTGGACAAATGTGGAGTCTTCCGGGCCCGCCTCTTCCGGGAGTCGTGTGTGTTCCACCAGGGATGTTATGTTAAGGATCTCAGCCGGCTGGGCCGTGATCTGCGCAAAACCCTGATCCTAGACAATTCTCCAGCCTCCTACATCTTCCATCCAGAGAACGCGGTGGGCATTACTCTCTACCCTTCCATAAGTGATGGCTGGGGAGTGGGACTGTAGATTCATTTGTAGTTCCAGTTTTGAATGATCACTTAGCTAAAAAGTGTTTTGATCTGGTTTTAGGGATCAAAACCAACACCAACAGCATCTTCAAGAGCGTTCCCTTGCTTTTCCCTTTAAGGTGGTGCTTGTTGTGACATTTGCATTCTTGAGTTATGCACAGATGACTGAAGGTCTGCTCTGGAACCAGCGTTCCCTCTTCAGACGAAAGGGGGAATGCTTCTTCTCAGATCCCTCGCCAGAGTTTATAGTAACAATGCAGAGGCAGATACTGATCTTCTTTGTTGCCTTATCATTGCAAGAGTTTCCAGTCCCCGTGTAGAGATTACGGAGAAATTCTCCCGCACCTTCCCCCTCTGCTATTTTCCCCAGTTTTCTGAATACTGTCCTCTATGCCGGGATTATAATGAGAGAGAGAGTTCAGGTAATGCCCTCTCTTCAACTGGCATTCATACAGCCACTATCTGCCTTCTTGCATTGTAAAGTGGCATCATCGTGGTAACATGCCACTTGGTTTCCCTCTTTAATATTTTGAAATATTTTCCCTTTTCTTAAAGCCAGTTTCAAACAGTTCTCAGATTTCACTCTCCAGTGCAAAAAAACTGCCATAACCACACACTTCTAACTCTTGTCCTGTGAGACAACATGTTCACAAGAGAACTCAGCCCTTCCAAGATTTCACAGGGGACAACTAATGACATCAGCCGTAGTAATGAGTGCTTATTGTCTGATTAGTCTTGCCTCTATTAGATTATGTAAACTGTTTGGGTCTATTGTTACTGTGGGGTTTTTGATACACCTGAGAATACGTCTGGCTCCTAGCTCCTTTTCTAAAATCGAACTTCTTAGTATATGTTTGTATGAGGGCAGACCCATCTCTACCTGCTAAGCAATACACGTTGGAACACTCCCCTCCCAACTTCACATACTGTATACTTTAGGGATACTGAGTACAATTTTGGTTGCCACATTTGGAAAAGCATCTAGTGAAGTTTGAAAAAGACCAGAAAAATGTAAACAAAATGATCAGAACGTCCAAACACCTTCCCTACCAAAAAAAAAAAAAAGGCTAGCAAGGTTGTGGCTATGATCATGATCAAAGTCTACCAAATAAATGTATGAAATGGAGAAAGTGGATAGGGATATTTTTCTTCCTCTCTCAAAACACTAGGACCAGGGGTCATCCAGTTGAGCTGGACTGGAAGGAGATTTAAAACGGAAAAAAACCACTAACTCACACAATGCATAATGAAGCTGTGGAATTCATGACCACAATATAGAGTAATAGCCACTAACTTGGACAACCTTTAAGGCTTGAATACGTTCATGAAAGATGGGCCTATCAAAGGCTCTCGATCTTAAAAATCTCAAGGTTGCCTCCCAACGTGGGAGCAGTATGTCCCCAAATACCCATTGCAGAGGAATAAGAGCAGGGCGGCTTATACCTCCATCTCCAGCTTGCAAGTACCCCAAAAGCATCTGAGAAGCTAGCCTGGCCTGATCCAGCAAGGCTCTTCATAAACCCAAGGGGATGTAGCCAAGAGTTAAGCAATTGCTCTTACATTTTAATGCCACTCCCGAGATCCCAGTTTTGTCTGGGTGGTTCTGTATTTCCAAAACGTGATGTCCTGTTTCCTGCTTGCGTGCTTCCGATTGACTTCTCTTTATCTTCTTGACTGCCCTGTAGGTGCCAGTCCAGTCTTGGTTTGATGATATGACAGACACAGAGCTGCTGAACCTGATTCCTGTGTTTGAGGAGTTGAGTGAAGCGGAGGATGTCTACACCAGCCTCGGCCAGCTAAGGGCACCCTAATTTTCCTAGTGCTGTGGCCACTGGGGAACTACTTTTTTTCACTCTGTGCCTTCACTATTGGCCAGGAGGGAAAGGGAACAGTGCAATTGCTCCCCATCACCCTGCCACAAGGCAGATACAAGCACTTTGGAGGCAATAACCTGCCTGGCTGCCTTCTGTGTGGTGCCAGAGCAGTTTCCAACCAGGGTATGGCTGGATGCTAGAGCTTCTAGCCTTTCCACCAAGAGCAGGGACATCCAAAATAACCCCACCCCATTCCCAATAGTGCTGGTATCTATGCACTGCAAGGCACCCCAACATTTAGGGGACCCTTCCCTCCCCTTCCCTCCCCTCCCCTCCCCTCCCCTCCCAGCCCAAGGCAATGCCAAATGATTTGGATGGATTCTTTAAAAGGTAGATCCTCCTCACTTGCTTTTACATATTCTTGGCAGTGCTTCTTATTCAGGACACAGCCCCCAGGCTAAAATATTTGGAGACTTCTCATCTCTTGGCAGGGAGTCAGGATGGCCGCCTCCACACTCCCAGATACTTCTGTTCTAGCCTGATCTCCTGATGTTGGATCCTCTGAATTTCCTGGATTTTTTTTTTTTGAAGGAGTTGCTTTCTTTGCCTTCAAGCTGTTTTGTGAAGCTGCCCTTGCTTCACGCCTCTGGTTCCAGGCCTTGGCCTAATTGCCCTGCTGGCTTTGGGAAGCCCTTTCCCATGTGCGTGTTCATTTGTTTCAACATCCTGTCTTGCAGTTGTGTTTTGCCTCTGTTGAAAGGCAAGGCATAGAAAACCCTTTGCAACAACCCTCTAACCCTAGTAGCACATAGCATTAGTGAGGACAAAGCTAGCCAGCCCCACCAATGCCACACTCCTTATTTGCTCGAAGATAGTGTCCCTGCACTTGATTTGCTTTTTGGGGGCCAGGTGACTTCATTGCCTTAAACTGCACCCAGTTAGGAGGCTGCCATATTAATAGGGTGCCTAGCCTCAACCCAGTTCTTCCACCATCTTCCAGCGTGAATGCTTGCCTGAAAGATGGAAGGATTTTGACGTTTGTCCCCTGGTGGTTTTACCTCGCCTGATGATGCTGAAGGCATAACTTGACTTCCCACTCAGGATTTGCTCTAGAATCCATCATTATAACTTGACAGTCCTTAGCCCCTTGGATGGTGACAGTGAGTTGGGGATGAGTCTGTTAGAAGCTAGGAGATTTTCCATGTATGCACAAGCCTGCTTCATGTCATTTGCCTTAACAACTGCCTTCTTGTCTCTGTACTGCAGCTGCTTGACAGCAAGCAACTGTGCCTCTTTTGTGTGGCCTCTCCTATTCCACCCTCCCCAAATGCATTTTCAGCTGGCTTCAGCTCCAAGCAACCAAAAGTAGTTGGAGTTTTTTGTTAATATTTATATTGCAGGGAGCTGCCCATGGACATTGTTTTTTCTCTTTGTACTTCCTAGTGTTACAGTCCTCTGTCCTTTCTAACTGTGCCTGACATACTGTGAACGTGTGTTTTTCAAGTGCCACTCGGAGCAGGGGCAACCAAATGCCAGCTTGCTTTTCTCCTTTTCCCCACCATCAGCAATATACTGCAAGGGACTGTGTTTAGCCATTATAGGGCTGGCAGGAAAAGGGGTGGAGTCCATGGGGCTCTTTTTAAAAAAATTGGTGCTGCCTTATTGGTTAAGGGGTGGCGGGCAAGTTGCAGGTCATCTCATCACCTCAGGACCAAAGCTTTGAGCTCTGCTGTTGGTTGACCAGCTAGTTGTTAGCCTGACCAATTTGTTACTTGATGTTTTCATCCTTGTTTTAGTGTGCTGATTGGTTTTCAGTGGAGTCGTGAGGCCGTGTGTGCACAATTAGCCAAACTTCAGTCAATGCTTGAGGGGGTGTGCTGTTCTCCCCAATATTTCCCTGGTCTCGTTATCCTGGGCCTTTTGGATCTTTCCTGCTGAGGGTCCAGATCTTGTGTTTGGGGGAGGGCAGGAGGGGGTAAGTTTCCAGCAAGGAAGTTCCTTCCCTCCCTTGCAGTTCCGGGAGATGCTGTTAAACCTTGCAAAGTTAATGAAGGTTGAAAAGAACAAAACCTTTGTTTTCCCTTCCTGGTTGGGGCTATTCTCACAGCTTGGTCTTTGCTCTGTGTCAGCAGAAGACTAATTGCCTCTCTTTTCCTCCCTTCCTCCTTCTCATGCCAGCAGCTGTCCCAGCCCTTTCTTCAAGATGAAACTGGTTCTAGCCTTTTGTTGGACTGAGGTTCAGATGCTGCCACCTGAAGGGGGGGGGGGGGGGGGGAGAAAGCCAATTCCCAGCAGCCTCAGCCAGTATGGTCAGTGGTGAAAGATGCTGGGGATTGTAGTCAAGCAGCACCTGGAGGGCTGCAGGTTTCCCATCCATGCTGTAACCAGTGATACCTGGTTTCTTCCCTCCCCCAAGCCAGCAAAACATGTTCTACATTTGCTGTAGGATCTTCTTTTTGTTTTGTTTTAGCCTTAAAGAGGACGGGATTAAGACGAGAGGAAGGCAACCCTTGTGTTCTCCTCACTAAATTGCAGCGGGCAACATCGCAGTCCTTGTGTGGAGGGATCTGCATGAAATGAGCTTGATCCAAAAGAGGCAGACTTGGTTTTACCAAGTTGGGGGAAGAAACGGGTTGCGGAGAGTCATGTGGGTGCGGTGATGAATCCCCTTGGACAATCCTGGGTGGAGCGGGAAACGGTGGTTGTAGGACTTCAGTCTGTAGCAGCACCTGCCCTGTTGCCCCTGAATGCTCATTCCCACTCTGCGTCAAGATTGTAAATCATGTTTTAGAGCCATAAGGATTCCTGGGTCCAAACTACCATTTTGGGATCGTGCCTTGATTGAACCCAGTGGTTAATGAGGGTAGAACTTCAGCCACGAGGCGGCCCCAGCACTTTACCAGGGCCGTGCCTTTAGTGGCTGCCCCACGTACTGACTTCACTAAAGACACAAACACACATAAATCTACACCCACTTGTTATGGTACCTTTTACATCCAGTCATGTTTGGTGCTCCCATTTCATACAAGAAGTGGAAGTTGTTGGCTTTTGAAGAACAAGAGCCCCCGGCTTCCCCTACTCATTAAACTGTACAAATTTATCACATGTCCTCACTTGCTGGGTTTTGTTTTTTTTTTGGTTTGTTTTTAATGTTTTAATTGAAAAAAAAAAATCCCAAAACTTGAAGCTGGCACTTGTTGCCATTATGAACTCTTTCTATTTTTGGAATCTTTGTATTAACTGCAATTAAAGAAATAAAAAGAGAGCAAATGGTGTGTCTTTTTATTAAGTGTTGGAGTGGGTGGCTCTCTGAGGGAAAAGCAGAATATGGTTTTGTAGCTGGGCAGGTAAGTCTATAATACTAAATGTCCTTTATTCAATGGAGAAATGCACAAAGCCTGCATAAAAGGGTTGGTTCACAAGGAGTGACTGCAGCATCAGGCAACTGTGTGTATGTATGCATGTGTAAAGAACCTGATGCAAAAATTGCCTTTGATTTTTTTCTTCCAAAGAATCAATTTGCATAATTCAGCTGCCAGTCATAACTGAAAGCCAAGTATAATTATGCTAAACTCAGTTTCAAAGTCATCTAGTAATTACTGTTGTTGATTTATAAATAAAACATAGGTGTACTTCTGGATTGCAACCAGATGATACAGGATAGAGGTCTGCTTTCCATTCCCCAACTTAGCATCTTCCAGATATATCTGACAGTCCCCGTTTGTCCAACCAGTAGGCCAGCATCAGGAACATTTGGGATAGGATATGCTGCCAGGTTTATCAGTGGTGGTTTTGAGTCGGGAAGGCTTGCTCACACAACTACTCATCCTTTGAAATTGCAGTCACAGACACTGAGTGTGCACATTCAGATAAGGTTTGTGGACAACTTCAGCACTGATAGACTATATGTGGTATGAACTTGGGCCAAACAAATAAGCATCAGCCTGCAAAAAAAAAAAAAAAAAATACAAATAGAGAATGTGCTCTCAGCCTCTTCTGTGCTTTATATTCTGTCAGAAGAGATCCTGAGGACGTTGGGGATGAGACTGTTTTCCATGACAGTGGTTCCAGAAGTGCTAGGTTCAGAAGTCCCCAGGAAGATTTAGACCACAAGGTCACCAGGGAGGCAGTACTTAATGACCCACTTGGGGATGAGGGAGGGATTAGGAGTAAGACATCCACATCCCAAAGACTCCACTAATCACTCTCCTATTGTCCCTTCAACGAGCCCATCATGTCAGTGAGGAACGCAGCCACCCTGGAAGACATTTTTGGGGTCTCCCCAACTTTCTAGACTGAAGAAGCTGCTTGGAGAAGCAGTGAAACATATCAAATCAAAAGAAAAGTCCAGTTGCCGTGATTCAACCTCCAGATAATTCCTGGATGACTGAGAATCTTCAACATTCAGAAGGAGTGTTTTCCCTCTTACAATCCAAATTACTTAGTTGAACTTCCTTGGGGCCTGCATTGCGGAGTTGAGTGGGACCAGACTCTGAAGCAGGAGGTGCAGTTGAGGTGATTTTTCCCTGGTTGGGGGGGGGGAACCCCAGTGCAATAGGGAAGAAAGTGAATATGCATTGAGGTATTTTTCTTGTACAATCTGTACAAAGTTCCTTCCAGTTTCTCAGTTGGGGGGCAGAGCTAGATGGGGTAAAAAAATACTTTAACCAATTTGAAGAGCTGAGGAAAGAACACAGCTTGTGAGAGTCAAGAGGTCTGGAGATCTGCATTTAGCTCACAGGCTGAGAGTTCCTAGCCCCTCTTGATACCTCAAAGCTAGATGCAGGGAGTGAGGAAAACACCTGCAGTTTGTTTGCTCATCCATCCATCCAATTTGGATGCTGCCTGATTGGTGGCTCACACCAGTAAGAGTAACATAAAAACAAAATATAAATTCACCCAAACACGTACAAAAATAACCGCAAACTAGTTGTAAGATGGCAGTCCAAATAACAAAGCAAATATAAAACATTACAAATGGGAAACCCATCCCCCCTACCCCAAGGCCTGGGTCAACAGCCAGGTATTCAAGGCCTTCCAGAAAGTCATCAGGGTGGGAGCCTGTGCCAAAGGACACGTGCAGCTATACAGAAGGCACACTTCCTGGGTCCCAAAATATGACACTCTTACAGACCTGGAATGAGCCCCCCCGCTGGATCATACTGTACAGGCAGAAACTAACGAGGACAAGTCCCTCAAAGAGCCAGGCTCCATGCCACATAGGGCGTTGTAGGTAATAACCGGCACCTGGAAGCAGCACACTGGCAATCAGTGCAGCTCACAGAGCATGAGATGTCATAAGCATGCTGAGGCAATACTACCACTGCTTGTGCCACTGTATTGTGGACCAGTTGAAGCTTCTGAGTGCCTTCAGAGGGAGCACCATGTAGAGCACGTTGCAATAATTAAGCCGTGAGATGATCGAGGTGTGACGGACTGGAGGGCTGACCAATCCAGGGAAGGGTACAACTGGTGCACCAGATGGAACTGTGCCAAGGCCCTCTTGGCCACAGCTGCTACCTGCTGTTCAAGCAGGAGCCGTGAGTATGGGAGAACCCCCAAGTTACCACTCCTGACTGAAGAAGTGTAATCCCATCCAGGAGAAGATGGAAAATCCCTGGGTCTGGGCAGTCCCAACAGCCACAGCCCCTCAGTCTTGATATGATTGAGCTGCAGTCAGTTTCTCCCCGTTCAGGCTCTGAACTTCAACAGCCTTACTTAGGTGGCTTGGGGTTAAAAGATACAGTTGAGTACCATCATCTTACTAATGTATCAGATCCCAAACTGGCAGATGACCTCACCCTTCAGTTTCATGTAGATGTTAAACAGGAGGGGAGAAAGTGTGGAGCCCTGTGGCACCCCAAAAAACGGGCCTGGGGAGTGACCTCTCCCCCCTTGCCAACACTGGCCAGTATTGGCTGCAAAGGAAGGAAGAGAACCACCATAATTCGGTGCTCCCAAATCCCAACCGTTCTTAATCCAGCAGTTCCATGGATCATGGAAAGTTGGAGGCTTCAAAAATACCCGTCCCATTTCTGGCTGCTGGCTCTTCTTCCCTGCAAGATTCTGCCTCTCTGTCTACTGTCCTTTGCATCTCATTTCCCAGCAAACCACTTTAATGTGGTTTAACGCCATATCCTTCCTGCCCCCATTTCGTTGCATTATTGATGCAACCCTGCACTTCAGAAAAATCAATGGAAAACTGGGATGGCAGATGCAGAGAGAGGGGCTGGCCTTGGGAGCCCTGTAGCTCCTCCTAGTTAAAGGTTTTCAACAACAACGACAATAAAAAAAAACTAGATGTTTTCCCTACATGAATCCAAGCCATTGGGCAAGGCCATCTCTGTTTGGACCAGGCAGCTTATAGGCAGGCAGGATGCAAATGTATTCAAATCTGCATGAGCTGGTCTGGATCCTCTAGACAGATGCTGCTTTGAATGGGAGGAGACCATTCTGCCTGACAGCCTCAACCCTAGATAGAAGTGCAAGTATCTCCAGCAAATCTTGGTAAGTGCGGCTTGATTTATGGGGTGGTTGAAGAAGTACATAGGAGGAAGATGGGAAAGAGTGGGAGGAGATGGAGGAACCTCCATAAGGGATGGGTATCAAGCTAAGTTGATGGAACTTGTTTTTCCCAGAACAGCCCAGGGGAAAAAAATCAGACTGAATAAAGAAGTGGGAAGGCCTCTGAAAATGCAAGCACTTAACTAGCAGTGCAATCTTACTTGTATCTGAGCCCCAGTGAGGGTTGCAGCCTTAAAACTGCCTGGAAGGGGCTTATTCAAGGCAACCCACTGAGCTGCATGAACAGAATTGGAATATATTTCTTTAAGCATATCAAGTCTTCCAAATAGGTGTGGACTGGTTGTGGCCATTGCCCCAGTGGTAAGCAGGATCTTTGTACACACTTAGATGCCCCCCATTTGATGGGTTGTCATTTGTTACAAGGTTGAAACTGGGATATGAAGCCAGGGGACTGAATTTGGGCTCAGCTACTCACTGTTTCATGTGGTTGTGTGAACACATATCTGATATGGGTAGAGCTTTGGCACCCAGTAAGTGACATTTTTGCCCACAGAATCTAAGGTCGATTAGTGGCTTTCTGAATATTCCTTGGACAGCTCTGTATTTATTTATTTATTTATTTATTTAATCAATTTGTATGGCTGCCCATCAAAGGACCTACTATGGTCACCAAGGAAAACAAATGAAACAATTAGCCCCAGTCCCAAGGCACATCCAGGTCTTCAACGCTTTATGAAAGGCCAGCAGGAGTGAGGCCAACCTGATCTTGGGGGCTTTGGTGTTCCAGAGGGCAGGCACTGGAATAAAGTCTAAATGTACTAAGTGGGGCTGGGCATACTCAGTCCAAACAAATACATTCTTATTACAAGTTTTACATTTTGCAGTTTGCAAAATATTGGAAGAAAAGCTAGGTGATAGAAAACAAGGAAAAGAGTATGGAGCAGGGAAAGGTTAGTTGAGGAGCAAACCCAAGGTAGAGAGACTACAAGCAAGCCTGCCTCTACTACCTTCCGCTCAGTGCAAAATTTCAACAGAACAACGAGATCAGACTTTTGCTTTGCAAAAGCAAATGGAACATATGAAGACACCAGATGAATCAACAGAAGAACCTGAATAAGATGCCGTATGTCATTGAATGAACTTGATCTGTTTTCTTTGGTTGGGTACTGGCAGCAGCATCTGGAATTGGGGGAGATCACCACCATTCCCATGTCATAGTCAGGTTGCAATGCCAAGCCCATTCTCAAACATGTTTTTTTTAATAACAGAAAGCTTTTCAAGTTTGACTGACCAAAAATCATTCTGTTACTTTAGATAGAGCTGACAAAGCTACTTCCAGGATTTTAAAAGCTGTAGTATGTCTAAAATATGCACTGGCGGCTTCATCAGGCTTTATACCAGCTTGATTACCATGTCTTCTTCTCCCAAGGCTGCTAATTCTCCTCTGGGCATCCTTAACTTTCACCATACCGGCATCTAAATAGCAATTCCCCGGAGGACTGTGTCACAGCTATATTAGAGAATGCTGTGCCATATGATAAGTTTTCCATCACCCTCTTCTTTTTTCAATTTTAATCAACCCATGTTAATTGAAGGTTATGAAAGAAGAAGGAGCTGCCTTATATTGTGTCAGCATATTGATCTCCCCAGTCCAATCATCGTTGATACAGTTTGCCACTGGTTCCCCAAATCTTCAGGCAAGAGTTTTCCAAGTATCCCCACCCACCCTACCAATGCCATGGATTGCACTTGAAATGTTCTATATGAAAAGCAGGTACTCCACCACTGAACAATGCCCTTTCTGTCTCTAGCATTCTCCGTATCTTCCCAGGGCTGGCCCAAAGGATCTATTGCGCTCTCTCTCTCTCTCTCGCTCTCTCTCTCTGGGCACCCCTTTCCTGTAGCTCCAACACTACCACACGCTCTCCAGCCACCCAGCAGACTAGCTGTCCCATTTGTATCACTCTGAGTCAGTCCCCAGGGTGATGGCTTGTGAGGTGGAAGTGCATGGGTGACATCACCGATCCTTCAGAAAGCATCATGCTGAGGATCCCTTCAGAGTAATGCAGATGAAACAGTGGTGCAAGCAGTAAATTGCTTCAGAGAGCTATGTATATCAGGCCCAATGAAATGGCTGTTTTAGATGGGATTGGCTGCTTGTGGTGGGCACGTCACGGAACTTAATTTTTTGTTTATTCTGAAATATTTCTCGCGCGTAGTAGGATAATGTTGGAAGAGCATGATTAGAACTGGTCACACAAGACAGAGCAGGAGTGGGCAACGTGTGTCCCTCCGTGCTGAACCATAGTTCCCAGCGTCCCTCACCACTGGTTATGCTAGTTGAGGATGTTGCAAGCTGTAGTTCAGCAACACTGAGAAAACCATAGGTTCCCTACCTCCAGAGTGGAGCATACAATCAAAGCAGTAAATCATCATAATAAAGTAGATGAGCAGATAAATACAAAACAAAACTAATACGCATAACAAGCTTCATATGCCAGAGCAAATAAAAAAAAAAGAATAACTGGCACCCTGAAAAAAATCAGCATTGGTTCAAATCATACCTTTTGGGAAGAGTTAATTCCATGACTGGAGCACTGACAAAAGGAAGGATCATTTTCTTCCTTAAGCACATAAGTAGCATTAAAATGTATTGTAACAGATTAGTACAAAGCAGATTACCTTTACGTTGAGAAAACATCTGAAACAATTCAGGACACAGTACATAAACACCCAAAATCCTTGGGCATTAAAAAAAAAACTTCTTTGCAAATTCTATGAATATTTTGAGAGGCTAGGTTGTCCTACATGAAATACAGATCATCAGAATGGGAGATTTCTTAGCAGGATATCACTGGGCACTGCCCTCAGAACATCCTACAGAACCCCCCTTTGTATTGCGGTACTAACAGAGAGCAGGAATGTATAATGCAGCACCTGGATGGAGTTACCATGTGATTCTTCGGTTGTTTATAGACTCTAGAATTTGGCTGCACACAGGAAATACTTTGTAGACAGAATTCAGTAACTGGTGCTGGGCAACATCATTGCTTCCAAAGTTATTCAAACAATCGGTGATTCTGGAGAAGACTCTTGAGCAATTCAGAATTTGATAACATGACTGGAACGTAGCTGGATTGGCAGTGAATTGGAAGAACACGTAGAGCCCCCAGTCGAGCTCCAACAAAGGTCTATGAGCACAGTTCACAGTGACATGGATGGGGGTGTATCCCACAGACTCACGGGATCTGGATAACTCTGCAGAGTTTGACAGGGCCAGAATGAGCCCATGTGCCTGCTAAGTACTGTATGTGCATCTCTCAAATTGGGTTTCATGAGCTTTTCCTCTGCTATAACTTTTAGACTGAATGCCCTGGAATGACTCTTCTGAAGCATGTGTTTAAAGAAGTGTTAGGTAGGAATGGAAAAACAACATTGATTTTGCAAGACTGACCCACAAACACGAAGCATGGAAGGAGAGTGCAGCATCCTTCTTGAGTATCTTTCCCGCAGAACACTTATGGGTGCTGTCCGACTCTGATGCCATCATTTCTATGGAGATTCATTTTCAGGAAGAACCACTCCCCAGTTGGCTCCTTAAGGGAGTTGCTTTAGAAAGGCACTTACAGCCTTTCCCTAAGCTTTGCATAGAAGGCAAAGCAAATGCTTTCTGTTTCCAGTGTCTGAAAGGCCTCTCCAGACCTCTCTATTTTGCACCCAGGCTCTCTTTCCTTAGCAAAAGCGGGGGAAGGGTGGACAATTCTTTCCAGAGCCAAGTCCAAGTCTCTGCCCGTTTCTCTGGAACTCCAGCTGACTCAGACTAATCAGTTGCAGCACTCAGGAATGTCTCCAAGGCCTGAACAGGAGTCCGTCCCTGGCTCGCCTCCTGTTAAACCCCGCCATCTGGCTTCAAGGAGCTGGGGAGCATGGAGGAAGTAGGAAAGATGCTTTTATGACTTTGCCTGTTCTAAGCCAGCTAGCTGAGTGCCCTTAGATCTCCCAGAATGTTTTCCTTGGCTTTGGTGTGTGCCTCTCCCAGCCCATTCGGGAGAAAAGTAGTGGTGAGCACATGACAGGAGGGACAGAGATATGTAAATATCTTCCCGCTGTCTTCCAATGCTCTGCAGGTGTGTCTAGAGAGACCCAGTTATAACAAGAAGCAAGAAGCAAGGGGTGTGTGGATGGGTGGGTGGGTGAGGGGGCTAGAAAGAGTTGGCAGCGGTGCACACACTTGGTGGAATGCTACTCCCTCTGTGCCAGCAGCTCACACTGTCTCTTTTATCCTGTGGGAAAGGCAGGGTGGACATCTTTAAAGGTACCCTATAAGTGCCCCATACAACATAGTAGGAATGCCTCTACATAGCAGGGGCAAGCAAGAGGCCAGGGAATTCAACTCCGATCACCCCCGGCACCAAAGAATCGGTGGTCAGGGCAGAAAAGCTACTTCACCTGAATCTACACGCTATCCACCTTCCCTCAAGCTCTCAGAGACAGAGACAGATGTGGCTGTTACGTTATGTCGTCCCCATGTGGTAATCACTGTAAGTGAAGATATACATTGTGTAAAAATAGAGAAATCCTCCCTCCCCGCCAAAGAGGGGAGGGGGAAGTCATGTAAAACCTCATATACCAGGGGCATGACATAATGTAACATCTGAATCTCTGCTCTGAAAGTTTGATGGAAGGTGGACTATATGCACCATTCCAATAGATTCTATGCTGTATATCCTCTTCTGCAACATTGTTAAGCACCAGGGCCCGGATAGCTCCTAAAACGAACGCACTGTATATAGTCACCTAAAGTGCATTGGTAGAGGCAGTTTGGTGTCGTGGTGAAGGCACCAGGCTAGAAACCGGGAGACCATGAATCCTAGTCCCGCCGGAGGCCCAAAGCCAGCTGGGGGACCTTGGGCCAGTCCCTCTCTCAGCTTAGGAAGGAGGCCAGGGCAAGCCACTTCTGAAAAGCCTTGCCAAGAAAACTGCAAGGACTGGTCCAGGCAGTTGCCAGGAATCAAAAGAGGACTCGAAGGCACCAAAAAAAAGAAAAGAAAAAAAGTGCAATGGTCCATGAGTTCAATTCCCAGTAAAAGGCTTGAGCCCCGCGGCTACCTACATCTGACAGATCCCAGGTAGGATGAAGCTGGTTGCATAGTTCCTGCTCCTGTTGGCCTATGCAACTGAAAACACTAGATAGGTTATTTTTCAAGCCTCAATAAATTCTCAGATTGAGTCATTTGCTGATCCAAACTATTCTCAGATTATGCAATACATCTTTTGTCTTTTGCAATTGATTTTGTTTCCCTGAGTCATTTTTTAAAAACATTGGTACAGCTAGGAGCCTCAAAAGCTGGCAGTGGGCCAGGCTTTCTAATTCTCTGAAAAGGCGGCATGGGATCTAGAGAGCAGCAGACCAAGGACTGGGAAGGGAAAATTATATTCCAAAAGTTAAACCTGAACTTGGCACCATTCCTGAACTGCACAATGTAGGTCCACAAGAGATTATGCATGTCCGTGCTAAGTTAACCCTTCCCAACCAGAGCAGGTGGGAGGAGATGTCTCCCCACACCTACGGGAAAAGACGAGATGAGACAAATGCGTCCATAGAGGAAAAGAGGCAAAAATGAATTCATACATGGCTCATAGGTTGGGCCAAATTGGTAAAGGAATACATAAATAAACAACCAAACGGTATCAGTGCAAGTACATTGAATGGTGGGTGCCACCATCTCTCCCAGGGACTTGGTGCTTTCTGAGGTCATGCTTCTCCAAGTGTGGACGCAGCAAGGCTGATCCCTTGGGAGAGATCCCAAGGCAGATGTGAGAGCAGTGTTCTTCAGGGGAGAGGACCCTCCAGCAGGAGTCTGAAAGAGTTCCTCTGGGTAGCTGTGACTTCATTGCAGCTACTGAAACAGTTATGCCAGATCTATGGAATCTGGAGACAAGAGAGAGACAGAGAATGAGAAATAAGAGAGTCTGACTACAGTAAAGCCATACAGAATAGATTTTTCACCTGGCTGATTAGTTTTAGGTAGGAGTCCGCAGAAAGCCAGTTTGGTGTTGTGGTTGAGGCACCAGGCCAGAAACCAGGAGATGGTGAGTTCTAGTCCCGCCTTAGGCACAAAGCCAGTCGGGTGACCTTGGGCCCATCCTTCTCTCCCAGCCCTAGGAAGGAGGCAAGGGCAAACCACATCTGAAAAACCTTGCTAAAAAAACTGCAGGGACTAGCCCAGGCATTCCCCAGGAGTTAAAAATGGAGTCAAAGGCAAAAAAAAAAAAAAAAAAAGGAGTCACCAAGAGGTTCTCTCCGAATTCTCTTCTAATGCCAAAGTTGGGTAAAGGTAAAATGCTAGACTTCTTCCAGACCTTTGAACTCAAACCTTTACGTGCTATGTTGTAAAACACTGGTTGACCTAATTAAAATATTGCCTTAATTGGGGGGGGGGGAGGGGTGTTGCCCTTCATGGTTAATCTGGCTGCTTTTTTGCTTTTTGTGAAGGGTGGATAAATGTCCTGGTTCCAAGATGCATCAGCAGCGGCCTGCCTACACGTAACTATGTGTTTAGATGATGTGCTGATGGGCTGGGCAAAGGATAGGGAATATAAAGAAGGTAGAGGAAGTTGGATAATACATTTAAGTTCCAAAGCTCCAGAGTGCCATTTTTCAGCAGCTGTTGGTTCCTATGTGAGCCAAATAGTGCTGAGTTGCATGTTTCCTTGAAAGGATGCTACCTTTCACCTTTTTCCTGCTCGAGGCAAAAATGAAGCCTCTTCTGCCTCCTTGGTTAGCCTGTCTTTTTCATGTTTTCATGAATATTTTTTTTTCATGAACATTTCAGTATTTTCAATGGACATTTTTTCCATGAACAGTTCAGTCACTTTTCATACACTTTTCAGGGTCATTTGTATCTCTGTTGACCAAATCTGAGCCATCCACAGCCAGATGTAGTAGTGGGTATAATTTTGCTTCCCATGCAATGTTATCAAAAACGTGTGATGATGGGATAGGAGAACACGTGGAAATTAGGCTAGACTGGGATGTTGAAAAGCCCACTGGAAGAAGGCAATGGCAGATCACTTCTGTATTGTGCCCCATCCCAAAAATGTCCTTATAGTCAGTCACCAGGAACTGAGCTTCTCTCAAGAGAATCTTTTCTATGAGGAGAAATTTGTATATTTTGGATACACATTTCCCTGTTTGCAAACTGAACTGGAAATTGGGAAATGAATTTAAGGGTGGGCAGAAGAGAAACCAAATGAAATTGAAACTGACTGATATGCTGATCCCTTGTTTGGACCACTTCCCCTATGCTACACCTGAGATACAATAATGCAGCTTGTATTCCTTGTGTCATATAGCAAGGATGAGGAACTTATGCATCTCCTTCTCATAGTTACTGGACCCCAAGTCCCATCAGCTCCAGCCAGCTTGTCCAATGGTCAAGAATGATGGAAACAAAGGTCAACAATAGCTGAAAAGCTAGAGGTTCCCTAACACTGCCATAGAAGGCAATGAGAAATCTTGAAATCTGATTGGCCAACTAGTCTCTCTGCATTATCATCCTCTGCATGCATACAGATACAGATACAGATACACATACACATATTATCTTTCATACACAGAGAGATGTGCACAAACTCACACATCCCCATACTGGCATCATGCAGGCTTTCCCATGTCTGGCTCAACCTGACCACTTGAACTCAGCTTCTCAGCCATGCTGTACAGGAATGGGATGTTGGATGGGACGCTGGCCTGTGTAGTTATCAGAGAGAATGTCTCTGCTTAAGTGATGTTGCTTCTTGGCTAGTAAAATTCTGGATCTCTGGGTAACCAGGCAACTTTTCCTGGCCAGAACACACACAGCAAGACCACCCTCTAGTGGTTTGCTGTCATATTAAATAATGGTCACTCTAATGAAATGATTACATATTCAAAAAATAGTAATTTGCAGATTTATTATAAAAAGCAACTAGAGCCCAAAATTATTAATAATCATTATGACAGTTGTTATTATTAACCCATTATGCATTTCACGAACTACTATCTTGTGTCTGTTAGAACAGACTGAAACTCATGTGTTTAACAATACAAAGTGACAACTTTTGGATACTGCTTGTCAAGGATGTGCTAGCCCTCCTTTGCTTTTGAATGCTGCAGTAGGTTGAACTATTTATTTATTTATTCATTACTATTATTTATATGCTGCCTTTGAATGACTCCAGGTGGCTTACAACGGTACATTAAAAACATCCATAAAACCCCCAATATTACAAATGTTAAATCGTTTTTTAAAAATCTGATGTTGTCTTCCATAAAACTCATTCCCCAAAAGACCCATGGAAGAGGAACCTCTTCAGCTGTTTCTTAAGAAATAAAAGGGTGAGAGCTGACCGGCTCTCCAGGAGCAAGCTATTCCAAAATGAGGGATTGCCGCTGAAGACACCACTCCATGGGTCCCAACCCACCAATCCCTCTAGGGGCAACCACTTGCAGCATCTTCTCCAAGCCAAATAGTACAGGATGGGCAGCCTGGAGTGGAGACAGACAGTTGGGTACCACCAGCGCTTTGATGATACCAGACTCTCAATCGATGGATGACCTCTCTCCGTGGTTTCCTGGGGATGCTAAAGATGTTCTTGTTCTTGCATGGCAGGTTCTGAATATTCTAAAGCCTGGAAGCCAGCATGGCTCTCACCAGTGCCTTCAAGGCTGTTACCAATATGCCTGGACTGATCATCTGGAGAGTTGAGGTGGGATAAACGCAGCTCTTGTAATGCTAATTTGAAGGCTTCTTTCCTCTCCCAGCTTCACAGCAACCTGTTGAACGATCACCATTTCTTCACTTTGCATTTGTTCCATGTTGGGCATCTTTAGAACCTGGCACGTAGGTAACATCCTAGCTAGATTGTAGGGATGTTTACCAGTCATAAGACTGGATTGTGGACTGATTCATTCATCTGGAGGAAATTTGATATGACTCAGATTAAATCTGAGTGTTAGATTTGTTCTTTCCCCCCTTGTTTGGTGAGCAAAGTTTATGAAAATAGCAGACCCTATGGAAGTACCATTTGCTCCCCCCACAAAAAACCCACCTTGCAAATTACTTATAAGATAGACACAATAGTTGTGTAGCTAGCTTCTTTTAAATTCTAATGTAAAACATTCAGGATGCTTATGTTTTTTAGCCAGAATTAGATGACATTTGCAGGCAAAGGGTAATAGAAGATTCAACATCCCTCCCCCCAAATTAGAGAATACCTGGTGAAGTATTCATACTATAAGAAAATAGATGTGCCAATCACTGATCTCTTCCTCTTTTTCCCACCTGGCATTTTAGGGAGATATGAAAACAAAAAGAAATGTCTTTCTGCAGAGCGTCTACTTTTCTGCAGCATTTGATTGTAGCTGGAGCCAGAGAGTTGACCTAAGGCATCTATTTGGTTCTGGATGCAGGATTTAACAGTACGCTCCTGTAACAGATGGGGTGGGAACAGCTTTGAAGTGGCTATTCTTGTTAAGTTGTTGTTATTGCTGTGAAACTTTCCCAATTTACTGAAAATCACCCAGAAGTCTATCAGGAAACCCCACTCTACTTTCTGAGCATCCCTTAACTAGATGATTAAAACCAAAGTAAGTGATAAAAATGGAAGTCTGGCGCAGACTCAGTTGCAGTAGAACAGTGTTGTCTAAACGTGGCCACTTTAAGATGAGTGGACTTCATGGCTGGCTGGGGAATTCTGGGAGTTGAAGTCCACTCATCTTAAAGTGGCCAAGTTTGGACAACACTGCAGTAGAAGGAAGCTGCCCTGAATATGCTGGAGCGTATTGGCTTCAGGAACGAGGGATGCTTGTGGGTTGGAGAGGTTGGACAGAGACACAATGGGTCAAGGCCTTGACTGAAGCCACAGTTTTCTTTGGGCATGCCTTTAATGGTATCTTCTTCTTCCCAGAAAATGGATCTAGTATTGGTGCCTCCAAAAGCTCATGGCAGCTTCTACGAAGGGGATTGCTATGTTCTCCTTTCCGTAAGTAACCTGAATGCTGGCTACGATAAATTTCGGTACGATGTAGCATTTCTCTTTTGATTCACCATGCCAAATACTCAAAAGACAATATTTGCATTCATAGGCCAAGCACCAAGTATGACAGTGTCAGATGGACATGAGCCCTTTCCCACAGGCAACTGTATAATACCCAGAAAAAGACAAATGATCCATCCCAGAATTGTCCGCTGGGGCTGGCAGTGAAGAGCATGGCAAAGAAGGTCTTTATTGTCTCCAGCTCACAGCTCTTCTTTTCAACCTTTAGAAGCTGGGCTCGGAACCTCAGACTGCCTGCAAATAAAGTTCTGGCTCTGAGTTCTCTGAATGGGAGAAACATGTGAGGTTCATGTACAAAGGACATAAATACTATTGGGGGTGGGAGGGGAAAGGACAAATTAGAGCTCCCTAGTTGAACTATAACCTCCAACAAGTTCAGCTAGTCTGATCAAAGACAAGGGATGCTGGGGGTTGAAGGTTAACCATATTTAGATGGCCCCAGGTTCCGCACTTCTTCCCTGCTTCATGGTCTTATAATATCATCTGCTGGAGTAATTATTTAATTGACATCCCACATATCTTGTTCTGTACTAATTTAAAATTTCCTTTGATTATGGTTTATGGGTAATAGAATCATATGAGGGTGTCAATAAACCCAGACTCGCCTCACCTGTGTTTGCTAATGGTTGGTTCCAAGCACCTCTTCTGGAGAAAAGTCTCATAACTCATAGTAATTGTGACACACCATTGAACTTTGGGTACAAACTCACGGGAATACTAAGCTGGAAGCATCCCAGATACTGTCAGGTTCAGCCCAGGAACAACAATGAGGCAATCCAGTACAGTACAGTTCCTTTATTAGCTTGTACCTAATAGACAGAATCTCGCCAGACTCAACCTATGCTAAAGCAACTAGTGGATATTACCCCATGAGACCCTAGGGAGGGGATAGCCTCCTCTTCTTTCTATTCCCATGCTCTTGCTGTGGACTGAGGAGGCACTTGCTCTGGAGTGTTTCTCCTCCCTCCTGATAACCTTGAACCTCCATTCCAGTATCTTCCTTGCCCAAGCCTTCCATTACAGATACTGAGTTAAACCCCTTCTTTAATTTTTTGAAGGAACATGGAAGGTAAGGGTGTCTCAGCTTTTTACGATCGCCAAGTATTCTGCTTTGACTGGCCTTACGTTCCCCATAACCTCTGTCCCACCTGCAGACACGTAAATCAGGCAGCACCCTCTCCTACGATGTCCACTACTGGATTGGAAGCTGCTCCTCACAAGATGAACAGGGCTGCGCTGCCATTTATACCATCCAACTGGACGACTATCTTGGTGGAGTCCCCGTGCAGCACCGGGAGGTGCAAGGCTATGAGTCTGAGCTGTTCAAGGGCTACTTTAAGAAAGGGGTCATGTGAGTATGCTTGATCTTTGCCAGAAGGCTGAGAAGGCAGTGGTCACTGGAGAAGGAGGCCGTGTGATGTGTGCCTGTGTGCACATGATGGCCAGGGATTTGCTTCAATATCCGTTATGGCAGTTCACACCATGAAACTGCTGCATGATACTTTGAAGCGCTGATAATATATTGTAGAAGAATTCTTTTCTTCCCATGATGTGCTTTTCCCTTTTATTAGAAATGCCTGTGAGCTGAATTCACAGGGCCTGCATTACTACATCCAACCACCGGATGGGGATAGTCATGACACAGTACTGTGCTAACAACAGGCTTTCCCACTGTGGAAGTGAAATGCCCTCCCCTCATCCTTTGCACTAGTTGACAGAAAACTATACTGGTGTGAATTTACTGTCCCTGTTCCTGATCTCTGTCCCGTCTCCACTACTTTTGTTCCCAGTCACTGCCAGTCACCTGAGTTCGCCTGAAACCATTAGCCACAAAGCCTTACACACGGGGGGGGGGGGGGGGGGGGGGGGGTTGTGAGTCCCAAATTAGGCTAAGCAAAATGAGCAGGAAGGCCCATGCGCTGTCTGACGGATTCTCAAAAGGGAACTTGTGGGCTGAAGGTGCTTGATAAACAACTGGGGGATTTTTCCAGGCTCCCCAGGCTTCCCTGGACCTTTGCTCCGTCACCTTCCAGAGAGAGGATCAAGGCAGCAGTGGGGAGAATGCAGAGAAGCCCTGGGCTGGACTAGTAGCTGAGTCAATGATGCAGTCTGGTTAGACTCCCCTTACAACCCATGCAGGTCCCCTTTGTTCAGGAGGGTTGGGCGATTCTATGCGTCTCTACCGCAGAGGAGGTTCCCGCTCCAATAAATTCTGTAGTCTATAGCAGTATTTTTCATCCTTGGCAACTCTAAGATGTGTGGACTTCAACTCCCAGAATTCAACATGCTGACTAGGGAATTCTGGGAGTTGAAGTCCACACATCTTAGAGTTGCCAAGGTTGAGAAACATTGGTCTATAGAATTACAGCCCTGGGCAATTTTGGCTTGTATAGGAATTCATTTATTTAACCTCCTCTTCTGTTCTGGTGCAGAAAAAAACCTCTACTGGATGGAGTTAAAACAGCACTGATACCCTTTTCTCCTTTTTTAACAGCCCAGGAATTTTATACAAATTAATGAATGGCAAAACAACTATGAACCAGGATAGCAAGAGCAAGCATCTGCCAAGGTTCATACATCATCAGGATGCTCAGGGTAGATACTGGGTAGGAAGGAGGAACGGCAGCCCAGCTGGGGAATGAATCATTTCCCCCTGCTTCCCAAGGCTCACTGGGGCTTATTGCCCTGACTTTAATTTGCTAATTGCACCTTCAGTGTACCTGAGCTTTGCAGGGTGTCAAAGTCCAGGTCACCGTCCCAAGCAATAGCAAAGGCATGACATCATAAAGGGGAGGTGAAGGAAGGGTGAAAAATGCTTCTATGAATGATGTCCAAAATGGTGACCCATAAAGATCCTGCATTCCTTCTCTCCTGCTCTCTCTCCACAATTGGTTTGTGCTCGTGGGGAGAGGAGTCAAAGATATGTATTTAAGACATTTATTTAAAGACATTTATTTAAGGCACTGATGATGTTACCTAGTTGGATGATGAAACATCTGCAGACAAACAACCAAGCTCAGAGAGTACCAAGGACTCCACTCCATTTAAGAGCTTAGGAGGTCACAGCACCAAAAATCTGACCTTACAGATTTTATACACCTTGGGAGGGATCAAAAGAAGAGGGAAATACTTAACCTAGTAGAGCTAGGGACACCTTAAGACTGGGTCACTCATGGGCTGGGAATCAGATGAAGGTGATATCTTGGGACCACCATAGACAATAGGCTACTGTGGTGTGGTTAGGAGCAAGTGAGGAAAGGTGTCAGTGATATTGCAAGGAAATCACTGTTGCTGACGTTATGTGTGGGGCAGAACTCAAACTTCTCTTGTAAATGAACTTTAAACAGTCAGTCCCACAATTCACTACCTCAATGTACCATGTGTCAAGGGCTTTCTTCTTCAACCTGGTATCTTCCAGGAAGCTGGAATACCACAATAATTTCTTGGAATTATAAGTATTGTATCCAACAAAGTATGTTGGGGTGTTAACTTCTCAAGAAAGCTCTGTTAGAGCACCATCCTCTTTATCTTCACTATCTTCAAATTGCTTAATCCCATGAATCTTAACTGGTTGACCAGTGCAATCCTATGCATCATTGTTCAGAGGTTAGGGTCAGTTATACCCACTGGTATATTTGTTAGGGTCAGTTATACCCAATGGTTTATTGTTAGTAAAAGATGAGCAATGTTGCAGCCTAACATTCATAAATTTGCATATGAACAAAATAACATTTTAATGAGACATATGTAAGCTTTCTTTGACCTGGGGTGTTGCATGTCTTGAGGCAGGGGCCACCTCTGAAGTGACCTACCTTCCTTCTGCCATTTTTAGTTGTATATGTCAGACTTCCCCAACTGGCATGAGACGATAGTCCCGCCTTAGGCACAAAGCTGGCTGGGTGACTCTGGGCCAGTCACTCTCTCAGCCCTAGGAGGTAAGCAATGGCAAAACACTTCTGAAATCTTGCCAAGAAAATTGCAAGGACTTGTCCAGGCAGCCGCCAGGAGTCTATACTAATTCAAAGGCACACACACAGCCAGCATGGCCAGTGGGGAGGTTGCTGGAGCATACTGCACTGGGGAAGACTGATATATGGATTTGTATTATTAAGAATAAAAATAAAATAAAAGGTGTTGCTCAATCAATTGAAGGGGGTGAATTTGGGGGTTGATTAATAGCCATCAGTCATCCTAGCTCATTATTGCAGCCTTAGTTAAATGTAAAAGAGTATTAGTTGGATAAATCTCTAGGGGTCATCCTTAGCTCACCTTAGCAGGAAGTCAAAATTAAGGATTCTTAATCCTCAGTAGCTGTTATCCAGCTTGTCCAGCTATCACATCCTTTCCCTTCTCCTCTAACTTGGACAGCTACAAGAAAGGAGGTGGGGCAACTGGCTTCAACCATACAGAGACAAATTTCTACAATGTCAAGCGGCTTCTGCATGTTAAAGGCAAGAGGAACGTTACGGCAAGGGAGGTGAGCTTGTGCCCCAACCATAGATCCTGCCTCAGGTGTGATGGTTTGGCTCCTGCACTACTAGTAAGCCATGTACTGTGACTGACTGCATCTCTTGATCTGTCCCTGTGTGCTCTTGTACACTCATCATCTGCAGGCAGAGATCAGCTGGGACAGCTTTAACCTTGGTGATGTGTTCCTCCTGGATCTGGGCAAAATCATTGTCCAGTGGAATGGGCCAGAAGGCAACATGCAGGAGCGGCTGAAGGTATTTGCTTTATCTCTGACCAAAAGGGTAGCTGGGTTGTTTGGGTTAAGGTGCTCTGTTGCCTCTGAGTCAGGTATATCCCCATCTCACTTCCATGGAGTGGAGTGAGTAATTCTTTGAAAAGAATTACATTTTCAAAAACTTCTTCACTTAGGGAAGAGCTGTATGAAAGATGGAAGGCAAACACTCCTTTGTTATATTTGTTTCAATATCATCATGAATTTAAATTTTGTTATAGATCTACTGTTTTTATAGATCAGCTCCTGTAGACCTGAGATATGGAACTTTCTTTGAGCCAAAGACCCTATTCCAAAAGCAGACATTGCTAGGATAAAGAATGGGGCTGTGCCAGACTGAAAACTAAATTTGATATTGTTTAATGAGATCATTTCCTATCATTTTAACAAAAATTACATCAAACAGCCATTAACAAGATTACTCCTCATGTGTTTAACCACTTCTCCCTCCTATCACATTCAAATCTACAGCATTTAGAATTGTTTTGGGAGATCACATTTAAGACTTTTGTGGGTCTCTAGGGCTTCATCTTGTGTATTTGTGGTATAAATGAAGTCACAGAGAGCTAAAAGAAGTTCTGAAATGAGCTATACCTGCTTATGGTAACATCGTGGCAAGCATAGCTCAGAGGCAGAGTGCATGGTTAGCACGCAAAAGGTCTCGGGTTCAATCCCTAGCAACTTCAGAAAAGGCAGAGGCAATCTGAGGTTATCTGAGGGACCGTCTCTTCCCTGAGGGACATCTACCTGTCCCATCAGGTCTGGCAGGAAAGACATGCTGTGGGTTCCATCTGCACAGGAGTTCCATCTGATGGGACCTAGTAGGCAAGCCTTTTCTGCCGTGGCACCCACCCTCTAGAACATCATCCCTCCTGAGGTGAGGTTAGCCCCAATCCTTATGGCCTTCTGTAAAGCTCTCAAAACATGGCTCTTTCAGCAAGCCTGAGGATCCCCTGGTAATAGGGAGCCTGCATGCTGGTTATACTGTATGTAAACATCTTCCCGCTCATGATCTTGTTTTATCCATGTTTATTCTTTTAATGGGTTTGCAAAATGTTTCAATTCTTGGTTTTACTGTACACCACCCAGAGTCACTTCAGGTGAGATAGGCAGTCCTATAAATTTGACAAACAAACAAACAAACAAAAAATATCCTAATAGAGTACATAGACAATCAATGCCACTCAAGGTCAACTCAACTGAGCTAGACTGACCAATGGCCCAATTTCATACGAGGCAACTTCCCATGTTCCTTCTCTCTTTCTTAGGCTATGCTTCTCGCCAAAGATATCCGCGATAGAGAACGTGGAGGCCGTGCTGAGATTGGGGTGGTAGAAGGTGATGATGAAGAAGCCAGCTCAGATTTGATGAAGGTGCTGGAGAGTGAGCTTGGAGAAAGGACTCAAGAAATCAAACCTGCCATTTCTGATGAGGTGGTAGATCAACAGCAGAAGGCCAGCCTGTCCCTCTATTGGTACATTGAAAATTTTTACTCATGGTTGAAACTTGACCATAGTTGTCACTGATGCAAAAGTGGTACAATTTTTGATGTGAATGTAGATGATGCGTTCATTGCAAAGATCCATAGAACTCATAGAACCTTGGATTTGGATTGGAAGAAAACAAAAATTACCAACTTCAGCTTTCATCAACACTTAGAAAAGGGAAGGAAAAGTGAGATTTGGGGGAAACTGGAGGACCATGTACAGAGGTTTGTAGAATTTGGTGTGTCAAGGCAAGGACAGTGGCAGAATGGAATAGATGGCAACTGAGGGGAAGCAGGTGGAGCAAACATGCGGCGTGGTGGTAAGGCCAGAATAATGCCAGCCAGGCAAGAAAAGCTGGAACGTGTGTGTCAATCTTGGTAAGATAAATCTAACTAGTCCAAATTTGTAAGTCTGTGGATGATTTCAAAACCAAAACCAAAACAGTTACTGAGTTATCTCTGAAGCTTATTGGAACTTCTTCCCTGATGCTACTTAGTTGATAGGGTGCTATTTTTCTTGTTCTTTTGGTTTTAAATCAGATCTGTAAAATTATAGTCAGACAGCAACTTAACCCAAGTTTCTGCTCTAAGACAGGGGTATATAGTTGCTGAACATTCACAAATCATAGCCAACCACAGAGCCAGACCATAGTTTACACAATCAGAAACTAAATGCCAAGATGGTAGAACAGAAAAGGAATAGCTGATGAGTCAAGTAACTGAATGATGGTCCCTCTGGGTGGATTCACACATGCCTGTACATCAGTGAATTAGAGATGAATGTGGGAACTGTCTCTATTGAAATGTATCAGGATGGGAAGTATTAATGTAGGTATTTGATTTGTGATGAATAATTTATACTTAATCAGTTAATTAATTAACATTTACCTCTGTGGCCTCACTCTCATACTTCACACTGGATACTTCAGGAAGAATAAGTCAAATCTGGAAGAAATTCTAGAAATAGTTAAAAGGAATTCTGCCATTTCTTATGCTCGTAGATCAGACTAATCAAGAAAGCAATCTTGTCTTCTTTTCTAGTGTTACAGACTCTGGAGGGGAAATGCAAATTACAGAGGAAGCCAAACGGCCTCTCAGGCAGGAATTATTAAACCACAATGTAAGTCCAAGATTGAGGTGGCACAGATGGTGCTAAACTGAGCTTCTTAGCTCCAATACATCAACAGAGTAGCCCATTGGATTATTACAAAAGGTGGATTGAGGCCCTACATTCTTATGCTGACAGTGCTTCTCTAGAAATATTGGCTAAAATCAAACATATGGCAAACATATGATGCAATAAGTGTTTTGGCACAAGGTTTTGGAAAGATAAGTTTGTGCTGGCTATGGTCAACTTAATCACAGTTTAGTCAGGAAACCCTATTTTCTGCCAGATGACACTCTTGGTCATTAACCACACAGCTTGGGGTTACACAACAGGCTAGGCTAAAATGTGGTTGGCTGAGTTGTGTCTCAGTGTGTTGTGCGAACACAGCTGGGGATATCAGAATGCTACAAATGGAAATATTTGTCCCCTTGTCTGTCAGTTGCTGATCCCTACTATAAACTTGACCATACCCTGTTACCATACAAAATATATCAAGTATTTTTGCCCACTGCCCAATTTAGGGTTGGTGTTAGAGAAGGGACTTAGTTCAGTAGCAGAACACATATTCTGCACATGAAAGATCCCTGCTTCACCCTTTGGGATTTCTGGTAAGGCTAAGACTACTGCCTTAAAACCTTGAAGAACTGAGCCAGGTGGATTAATGGCCTAACTAGATAGAGGCGTTTTCCTATAATCTTCTTGTCTGCAGGAAAATCAGGGCCGCGGGCTGGAAATTAGGATTCCTCATTTTAATCCATTTCCCAATTGCTGTAAAGCCAGTTCAGTGGCCACCAAAAGCCATTTTGCAGAGATCCGAACTATTCGTACAATGCTCTTAATGATCTCCTTTGGCCGTTAGGACTGCTACATTCTGGACCACAGTGGGACGAAAATCTACGTCTGGAAGGGAAAGGGGGCCACGAAGCTGGAGAAGCAAACAGCCATGTCGAAAGCCATGGTATGGCATAACAATCCAACTCAAATGGCCTCTTTCCTATTCTCTCCCTTTAAAAAAAGCTTGTAAATAGATTTCTTAATGTGATACTTAAAGAAGTAAAGCTCACGTGCTGCAGGTGCTAGTGGTAGGAAATAGTTAAAAGAATTGTGTGTGTGTGTGTGTGTGTTTAAAGAACAGTGTCAGTTTGCAATAGGCTCTAACAGTCAGAACAGCACAAGGCGCTGCAGGCAGTACACACAGAGTGACCACTAGTCAGAGCAGGATCTTCAGCAGGCCCGTTGTATGCATGAACTACAGCTACCTGATCTGTCCTGCAAAACTCTGGATGAGCCCTGCAACATAGAAAAGAGTGAGATGTTATGCAGCTTTATTGCCATCTTGTGGTTGGCTGGAGTCTTGCAGCCCAAATGTGGTACTACGGTCTAAGAAAAATTGCTGGAGTGAAAAAGCAGCCATATACATCCATCATACTGTTCCCTTTTCAGGTATGCAATGCTACACAAACTGCAGAAAAGGAGTAAGAAATAGTCAGCCAAAGAAATTCCAGCATATGAAAGAGGAAAGGAAATACAGATATATCTAACTTATACCATCACCATTCATTCTACTTCTCTGGATCTTTCTCTCATGGCAAACCATCTTTGCTTCCACCCCATCCATACACTACTTCATATAATACCTTTTATTCTTTTAATTTTTGCAGGATTTTGTCCACTCTATCCAATCACCACTTTCTTGGCCTTCTCCTTTCTCTCAACCTGTTCTCCTTAGTCATTCTTTCTATATGACCCAACCACCTCAGCCTACTTCTTTCCAGCTGGTCACTGATTTGGATTCAACCCATGTGAATTCTTCTCCCATTCAAGAGACTGTCTTTTATCATACACATTTCTGACATACCCCATTCCCAAATGCATTCAACTTACTTTTATGTTTCTCCAGACCCACACAATTCTCACTTCCATAGAATAAAGAGGGCAGAATCATGGTCATATACATAACCATTTTCACTTCTGATATCTAATTTGGCAGAACAGATCAGATTCTCCCCACAACTTTTCTATTAACAAACCGTTGCCAAGGTCCTGTTGAAAGGCAAAAGCCAGGTTCTCCTAAAGCAGTGTTTTTCAACTTTGGCAACTTTAAGATGTGTGGACTTCGACTCCCAGAATTCCCCAGCCAGCTTCCTGGCTGCAGAATTCTGGGAGTCAAAGTCCACACTTCTTAAAGTTGCTGAAGTTGAAATACACTGAGTTAGGGGATAACTGAGTTTAGTATATTGTGGGAATAGAGCTGTTGTGCCATTTGTCTTGTTCCTATAGGAATTTATTAAGAAGAAAGGCTATTCTTCCAGCACCAGTGTGGAGACTGTACACGATGGAGCAGAGTCAGCCATGTTCAAACAGCTATTTCAGAACTGGGCAGTCCAGGAACAGACTGTAGGGCTAGGAAAAGCCCACCATGTGGGAAGAATTGGTAAGAAAGAACTTGTTGCTGGATTTGATGCTGTATGCCATCTAAAAAGAAAATTACATAACATCCTGGTCTGATGCTCTCCTGCAGTTGAAACCAACTTTTAACAAGGCTGAAGGATCCCAGGGCTACAGAAATCCAAACCGCCATTAGATGGCACCAAAGAGTTAGGGCTCTCTGGATCTTTTTGCTGCTATTTAGTGGTCATCTAGATTTTTGCAACCCAAGATATAGAGAGCCAGTTCAGTGTACTAGCTAAGGCTGGGTGGCTTTGCAGCCCAACCCACCTCACAGGGTTGTTGTGGGAATAATAGGAGGTGGGAGCATTGTATATGCCACCCTGAGTTGTACAAAATAAAGGCAGAATCTAAATATAGTAATAATAATAGTAGCAATAAGAGAGAATTGATTTTTTTAGTGTGGCATTCAGAAATCTAAAAAAACCTCCCCCTTTTTTTCTTTTAGAGCAAGTAACTAGTCCTCCTTCTTTTTGCTACTAATATTACCTTACTATGGCACATAACCCACCATTATGATAGGTCCTTATGTCAAAGAGTTGCCATCTAAAATAAGAGGCACCAAAAATGCTTGCTTTTTCCCTCACTTGTCAATGCTCTCTTCTTTGTTTCTTGCTTGTGTTTTAAAATTGTGTAAAGTGAATTGAACATTTGAAGAACGGGGCTGGCATAAGTGACAAAGAACAGCTCTCAGCGACGTTGGAAGGGACTAGCCGTTCCCACAACGCAAGCACTAACCCCCAGGCAGGCATGCAAAGGGATTGAGAGCCGATTCTGGGGAAGGCATGAGTGAACTGTTAAGGAGGGATGTGGAGAAGTGATGATGCCATCCAGAGTAGGAAGGAAGCGTGAGGAAGAACCTCAAAATAACCCTGCCTTGATTTCGTTCAGTATAAGATGGGGCAGAGAGAAACTCTGACAGGCTTTCAAAGATGGGGATGGGACTGTGGGACGCAAGCCGCTCCTATTTCCATGCTGAAACCATCTCAGACTACTCCAATAGCATTGCCAGATTTCATCAGCATGATTTGGGGATGGAGGGATGGATTTGGGGGGGATGAAGCATCACACGCATGCACACACCCCCCCCCCCCCCATATGTCACTGCAGTAGGCTGGAAGTCTGAATGGGGACCCTCAGCTGCTCAGTCATTATTCACTCCTGCACAAATCCTTGCTGCAGTCCCCAGGGCAGACAGGGCCACTCTCTCCCTCTGTAATAACACTTTGTCACCATCTGTAACATTAGTTAATCTCTGGATTTCCGAACTTCTTATCCAGAATTTTAGCTCTTGGCCTCCCCCCCCCGCCCCCCGGCCCTTTTCTTTAGGATGAAATGCTAAAGGGTAGCTTGCTCTGCGCCAGAGGTGGAAAAACTATGAGCTGCCAGGGAATCCTAAACTACAATTCCCTAATGCCTCCCTAATATTGCAATTGCTAGAAGGGAGTTGCTGGGTAATTTAACAGTCTCTGGAGGGCCACAAATTCTTCTTGCCTAATTCAGGCCGGTTTGATTTGCAGTGTGCCTCTACTTTGTCACAATCTTTAAATGTTCCTTCAATTTCACCCATCTTCCCGTGAGTACGCCTTCCATCTTACAGAGCTCTGATCTAAACAATCCCATCTTTCGTTTCAAGCTAAGATGAGCCAGGAGAGATTTGACGTTGCGGCCTTGCAGGCCCTGCCACAGCTGGCAGCCCAGGAAAGGATGGTAGATAATGGGGAAGGAAAAGTTGAGGTAAGAGTTATGATCTCTATTCTGCTATGGAAGCTGGATTCTCCCTGTCGTGACTATATCCCAGCTTTTTTTCTTTTTCTTAAATCAAACCTCCTTGACAGGGAATAGTCAATTCTGCAGGCAGAGATATGCAGTTTTGAAAATGTAGCATCGTTATCATTATCTGCTGATATAGAATATGAGTGTTTGTCTCTTAGATTTTGACATTTGGGGGGATTTACGTTGAATCCATATCTGTGCTTATACATGTGCAGAAGTCACAGATGCTTGAATGTTGGAAGTGTGAAACATATGCTTGCTGGAATTTGGAGTGCTTCCAGATGAGGCTGTTAATGTGCAAACACACTGTCTCATTCACAGATTTTTACTGAAGGTCCAGGCAGGGTCATCATCAATTTCTAACCATCCCACATTTTTCTACCATTTCATATATGTTCTTTTCTTGCTTACTGGTAAGGACCTATAGGAAATTCTAGTATTTGTGTGTTTCCTGAAATTTTAATAGGTCAACAGGTACAGGAAAGGTTGTGTATCCATTCCAACTATCAGTCCACAATGCAAGTGCCCCATGTTTTATATTCTGGGCTGTCTCAGGAAGCATAAAGTTAGGAAGACTACACATTTTTTTATAACAACAGCTGTATCTACCCTTTGTTTGGTCATCTCTAGGTCTGGAGGATTGAGAACCTGGAGTTGGTGCAGGTGGACAAGCAATGGCATGGATTCTTCTATGGTGGAGATTGCTATTTAATCCTGTATACCTATGAACTGAAAAATAAGCCACATTACATACTTTACATCTGGCAGGTATGTGTAGAGTCTGAAATGTAAAGCTTCTTAACAGGTGCAATTTCTGTTGAATTCAGACCAGAGCTGGATTGCCCATAGTTGACATATTTGAGTTTCATTTCAAGATTTATTTATTGCTTATACACTGGATCTGGCTGGGCAATCAATCAATTGTTCTCCAAGGTCTAAGTATATTTCGCTTGCACCAGAATTGGCTCTAAAATGATTTTGTTTCCTTGAGCCCTCTCTGCATTTTCCAATGTCCACAACATGTATTAGCTCTTCCAACAGAATGTCCTCCAAGAAGATGGCACTGGAGACCCTGATTTGGAGCCAGGATGTTTAGGAACAGGTCCAGGTCTCTACTTCTGTGTCATTGCCCTGTTCCAATCCCCCACCCCCACCCCAACCGTTTTTAGCAATAGGGGAGAAAATGTAAGGATAAATGTATTTCAGCGAGACAATGTGAGGACAGAGAATTGAATTACTCCTTTCCAAATATGCTGATCTGAGCCTATCTCATCATACTTTAAAACTGAAATTTCAAGGCTGGTTGGAGATAAAGATGGAATATTTGCTTGTGAAGTGTAGATTAAATTATCTCTTGCAATTTATCCAATAAGTTAGTACCTGCTATTATAAAAACTGAATTCAAATCTCTCTCTAACAAGCTTAGGTAGCCATGCTTCATGAGCTGTTCTCATGAAGGTTCTGTGAAGTAGATTAGACTGAGAGATTCTGATGTCACAATCAGTCAGCGATTTTAGGGCTAAGTGAAGATTTGAACCCAAGTCTCTCCAGTCCAACTCCAAGACTGCCAGTAAGACATACTGATTAAGTGATTCTTAAACAATGTAGGTGTAAGATGACAAGAGCAGCTACAATTACCTTCCAGATGAAAAACAGTAGACCTTGTGTGAGAGTCAGGACCAGAGGGGTTAAGAATTTACTCTCATCACCAGAGCAACGAGGAACTGATAAGAGGATGAGACTGAACCCTCCCTAAAGAATGCAAGGGAGGTTGGGAGGGTGACCCTGGAATTTGCTCTCACTCTGAGAAGATTCCTGTAACGGGAGAAAGGCCATTAAACCTTGCTGGATTGAATCTGTACTGTCTCCTGGAGTTTCCTGGGCTAATCCTGACATCTTGTGGTGTTTCCTCTATGTCCAGGGACGCCATGCCACGGTGGATGAGCTTGCAGCCTCGGCGTATCTTGCAGTGGAATTGGATCAGCAATTCAATGGGGAACCTGTGCAGGTCCGAGTGAGCATGGGCAAGGAGCCCCGCCACTTCCTGACCATCTTCAAGGGCAAGCTTATTATCTTTGAGGTAGGAAGCGGGATTATGCAGCAGCTACTCTCCCACAAACTCAGGGACTGAAACAGGACATTTGGCATGCAGCATTGACAATGCCGGTAGAAGATAGATATCACATTTACTACAGACCTGACACTCAGAGGAAATTGATGCAAGTTGTTTATTCACTGGTATTTTGCCACCGAGTTGATTGCCAAAATAGATCATTCATATTCCAAAACCTGCTGGAATTGTAATAATCAGGTTGGATCTCTTTTCATACAGAGTGGTAAAGTTCAATAGCTCTTGAAGTTCCACCATAAACAAATTTTAAATATTGACTTTTCCTTCTCACCAGTGGTTTTCCTGTTAAGCGTTTTCCTACAAAATATACAGAATTGGCCCTGTACATGATAAAAGTTGCTAGGATACTTTATGCTCCTTACTGAAAATTATACATAATTCCTTCCGTAGAAGAAAGGCAGACTAAGATATAGGAACATGCATCAATGCCAAAAAAATAACTTTGCATTTAAATAACCAATCTGATAATGAATTTTATTTAACCTAGAGACCATTTATGGAGTATAATTCTGCACAAAAACGTGTACCACATCTGCAGTTTGGTTTTTCCTAACATAAGACTTTAAAATACAGGTAGTCCCCAGTTTAAGAACGAGTTCTGTTCCCAAGGTCTGTCCTTAAGTTGAATTTGTACATAAGCCGTACAGTAATATTGTATAATACTGTATAAGTAGTATTGTGTAATGAACTCGAATCATTGTGTATTTAACTCGAATTTTGCTACAATAGGCTCCATTCTTAACTATGGGTCATCCTTTAAACCAGGTATTCTTAACCTGGGGACTACCTGTAATAGATTTTGTTTGATTCGTTATAATAAGGACAGACTTCCTCAGATTAGCTAGAAACTCCCACTAACTACTTATTCAGATCGATTATTTTTAATTAAATTGCCTACCAATACTCATTTGATTTGATTTTGACAATAGCTTTTAAATACTAGATGGTAAGATTGGGGCTGACATTTTGTGCCTAGTGAGCAGTTACATTTCCTTTTTGGCTTAGTTTTATCCTATGGAAAGCCTATGGGAAAAAATGAGTCGGAGAGAAAATTTGCATTTAGGGTTAGGGTTAGCAGTCCCTGAAATCTAGTTTAAAGTGAGCATGCCATTTAAATTCAGGGTGAGAATGAATGGATAGTGAGCATATGGAGCATTTCCTCCATTCCATTCATGGAGGAAAACTATGGGCAAAATATATTCGGAGCAAAAAGCACTTAGGGTTAGGGTGAGGGTCACCAGAAGTCTAGGATCAGAAGGACTCTGACGGTTAGATTTGAGGTGCTTTTTTATGCATCACAGGAATCTCAGATTTCCCTTTTGGCTCACTTTTCCTGCAAGGGAAAAGCTAAGGGAAAAAGACATTCTGGTGGAAAATCTCCACACAGAGTTAGGGTTAAGATTCCCTGAGGTCTGGGCCCAAAACAAGTGTGAATGTTACATTTGGAGTAAAAAAATAGTGGGACTCTTACATTTGCATTTTGGCTCAGTTTTACTCTTGGTGGAAAGCTATGGGAGAAACCAACAGTGAGGGAAAAATCTGCATTTAGGTTAGGGTTAGAGTTCCTTGAAGTCTAGGATCAAAACAAGCATAACAGATTCGGGGTGCCTTAATACTGATAGTGGGCATCTTACATTTCTATTTTGGCTCAGTTTTGTACCTGTAGAAAACCTATGTGAAAAAGCCATGCTGAGGAAAATGTGAGCTTACGGTTACAGTTAGGATTAGAAGTCTTTGAAGTCTAGGCTCAAAATAACTGTGACGTAGGGTTGGGGTGCCTTTTTAAATATAATGGGCCTCATACATTTCCATTTTGTCTCACTTTTAGTGCAAGGGAAAAAAAACTTTCTGAGGGAAAATCTGTACCTAGAGTTAGGTTTCCTTAAAGTCTGAGCTCAAAACAACTGTGATTGTTATGTTCGGAGAAACTTTTCAGGGACAGTGGGATTCTTCCATTTCTGCTTTGACTCAGTTTTACTCCTGGGGAAAAGCAAAGCGAAAAACAAACCAACGAAAACAAGCCCAACCCCTATTCAAGTAAAATCTGCACTTCTAGGTAGCATTAGGTTTCTCGGAAAGTGATCATGAGAGAGATACCAGATGACATTTTATGGATAATGAGCTCCGTCCTTTTGCTTTTTGGCTCTGTCTTGCTCCTAGGCAGAAGCTATGGGGAAAAGCCATACAGGATAAGAGAAATTATCCAGTTAGCCTTAGAGTTAGGTCAGGTGTCCCTGAAGCCCAGGCTCCAAATGAGATGGACAGATAGCAGCAGTATTACTCTTGGGAAACAATTATGGGGAAAAACCTCCAGTTACAGTAAGAGCTAGGCTTGAATTTTCATACTGGCTGATGGATTTCAGAATGGATCCTATTTCCTTATAGTTCGATCCTGTCTGTGGAAGAGGCAGGTTTTCTGGAGAGGCTGCACAGATACATCTGGGTTGACACAAACAGAAATAAATGGTCTTCAAGAGACTACATAATATTAAGTAACTTACTGAATGTCTGGGGGACAAATACAGGAAAAAAATAAGCCCAGAGTTTCCCCTCCTTGCCTCATGATTGAATGTCCATTTTTATAATGAGGAAGATACTAAGGAAGTAGAGAGACAATAATTTGTTCAGATTAAAAGATTTTAGTATTAACAAGTCAAAATTAAAAGTTTTTGAGTCTTTTGCTATACAGCGCTCTTCCGCACTTAACTGCTTTCAATCCCTTCAAATAAGCAGCTCAACAACCAAAGAATTAGGGAAACAAGAGGGAATTTTGAGAATCTGAAAATCTTATAATTCATAATACTCAACCTTTGTTAGGCACAGTTTATAGTGAAATATGACTCAGAATCTGAACAAGTCAAAGATTGTATGATTAAATGGGTGCAAAATTTGAATATACAGTACTTATAGAGACGGAACAGTGGGAATTCCAATGGAAAAAGAATATTAAATTTATTTCAGATATTATACTTGGAGAGAAGTGATATAAGATGCTTTACCTTTGGTATAGTTACTCCAGTTACAGTTGTTAAAATGAGCAACTCCTTTTCCCTGAACTGCTGGAAATGCAATGAACAGATTGGATCATTCTTCCATGTGTGGTGGCAATGTTGCAAAGCCCAACAATGTTGGAAAATAAATCACAGAATACAACAAATTTTGAAAGTCATAATATCATTCCATCCTGAGATTTTTTATTAAATCTTGATTGATTCTGTGCCACCAGGTCGGTGTCAACTCCTAGCTACCACATAGATAGATTTTCTCCATGATGATCTAACCTGGTCCTTCAGGTCTTCCAACGGTGCACGCATCACCACTGTAACTGAGTTTATCCACCTTGCTGCTGGTTGTCCTCTTCGTCTCTTTCCTTCCACCTTTCTCAGCATTACAGCCTTTTCCAGAGAACTAGGTCTTTGCATAAATGTGTCCGAAATAGGATGATCTGAGCCTGATCATTTGTGCCTCGAGTGAGAGCTCTGGGTTCATTTGTTCAATGATCCATTTGTTCGTTTTCTTGGCTGTCCACAGTATTCTCAGAAGTCTTCTGCAACACCAAATTTCAAAAGCATCAATATTCTTCCTATCCTGCTTCTTCAGGTTCCAACTTTCACTTCCATAGAGTGTCACAGGGAATATCATTGCTTGCACTGTTCTGACCTTTGTAGGCATAGACACATCACAACATCTGAATATCTTTCCCAAGGCCTTCATGGCTGCTCTACTGAGTGCTAGTCTGAGGTGTATTTTTTGACTGCTTGTTCTTTTACTGTTGATGGTTGATCCTACAAGGCAGAAGCTCTCTACCACTTTGATATCTTCATTGTCAGTTCTAAGATTGGTTGGTATACCTGTGGTCATTTTTATATTTAATTTTAGTACCATTTTTTCATTGTGCTCCTTGACTTTTATTACTGGAACTTGCAGATCCTTTGCATTTTCAGCTATCAGAATAGTGTCATCAGCATAGCACAGGTTATTGATGCTCCTTGGTCCAGTTTTAAAACCGCTTTCATCTTCTTCCAATCCAGCTTCCCTTAATATATATTCAGCATATAGGTTGATTATTAAATTTTACTAAACCATATATTTCCTTAAAATATACTGAACTGGCATTGTATATGTTAATAGCTGCAAGGATTCTATTTGGTTTCTATTGGGAAAAAACCTCTGATTCCCTCTATGGAAGAATAGTTAACCAAATTTTGGAAATATCCTTTGATGTCTAGAATAACTGCATATTAAAAAATAAATCTGATGTACAATCTAAGCTTATTTGGAAACCATTTTTAGACTATAATTCTATGCATGGAATTGGGCCATATCCAAAATTTGGGTTTCAGAGTTTATACTGAAATTAAACATATAGCCTATATATTATCTACAGTATTCTCTTAAAGTATTGTTTATTATTCATAATTTGTTTTCTGTTATTGATTTTAATTGTGTTAACCACTATTTGTAAAGTTCAACAGAGAAGGTTTTGATTAAAAATTGGGTATGGAATGTTTCATAATACTTTAAGATTTAAATGGTGCATTAGGATATATTACCCATATGATATTTTAGATTTGTTTGGTTATCTGAGATATGTTAGTTGTCAGCCCCTATGTTATTCCTTAAATGGGTTTTATTGTTGTTATTATTAATCATCACTAATACATTTTTATATACTTTTAAACTTGTATTAGTATTATACTTTGCCTGAAAATTATAATACATAGCTTGTAAGAGTAATACATTAAAACAACCAAACAAACAAATAAATAGGAAAAAGAGAAAAAATGAACTTTAAGCCCCAAACAACTGTGACACATATATGTGGGGTTCCTTTCTATTAATAGCAGACCTTTTATATTTCATTTTCACCTCAGTTTTGCTCCTTGAGAAAACCTATCAGAAAAAAACTATATGTGGAAAATTCACATGTCGGGTTGAAATTAGAATTCCCTGAAGGCCTTACTTAAAATGATTGTGAGGGCTGGATTCAGGGTGCCTTTTCATGGATTGTGGGCCTTTTACATTTTATTTTGGCTTCAGTTTTTTTCCTGGAGAAGACCCATGGGAAAAGGCTATATGAGGAAGTACACAGGTAGATTTGGGGTTAGAATTCCTTGAAAACTTTGCTCAAAACGAATCTGATGATAAGATTTGGGGTGCCTTTTAATGGATAAAAAGTGTTTACATTTTGGTTTTTTGTCACATTTCGGCCTGCCAAAAACATATGGGTAAAAGTTCTATGGTGCAAAAATCCCAGTTAAGCTTAGAGTTATACTTCCCTGAAGCCCATGCTCAAAATAGGTCAAACAATTAGATTCAGGGTGCTTTTCCTGCATACTAGGGTTCTTCCCTCTCCGTTTACTCTTGAGTTTACAATTTCATTGCATTTCAAACACCATCTAGGAGTAGAGTTAGTTTTTCTGAAGTCTGGCCCAAAAACCCAGATTCTAAGAGTCTATTGGCAGTGGGCCTCTAACATCTGTTCATCCTCAGTTTAGTTCCTAGGCAAAATGCATGGGAAAATGCTATTGGGAGGGCAAACGCGACCTAGGTGTAAGGTTCAGCTTTCTTGAAGTCAGGGTGAAAATCTAACATTGTGGTTTGATTTGGGGAGGTTCTTTTTGTATAGTGGACCCCTTTTCTTTCCGTTTTCCCTCCATTTCATTCCTAGACAAAATGCATGTGAAAATCCTATTGGGAGGGAAAAGTCCACCTAGGGTTACGGTTAGGCATCCTTGAAGTCAGAGAGGAAATCCAACATCACAGTTTGATGCCGGGAGGCTCTTTTGGTATTGTGGATCGCTTCTGTTTCCATTCTCCCCCAATGTAGTTCCAGAGGGATCTGTAAGGGAGAATCTTATTGGGAGGGAAAAGTCTACTGAGCGTTAGGGTTAGGCTTCCTTGAAGTCAGGGTGAAAAACTAACATCATGGGGAGATTTGGGGAGGCTCCTTTTGTATAAAGGTCCTCTTCTGTTTCTGTTCTCCCTCCATTTTGTTCTTAGGCAAAATGGATAGGAAAACTTTACTGGAAGGGAAAACTCCACCTAGGGTTAGGGCTAGGATTCCTTGAAGTCAGGGAGGAAATCCAACATCATGGTTAGATTCAGGGAGGCTCCTTTACGATAGAGGATGTCTTCAGCTTCTGGAAAACGAAAGGGTATACGCTATTGGAGGGAGAAGATCCCCTAGAGTTAGGGTGAGGCTTCTGTGAAATCAGGGAGGAAATACAACATAATGATTTGATTCAGGGAGGCTCTTTTGGAATAGTGGACCTCTTATGTTTCCATTCTGCCTCAGTTTATATACAATGCAAAATGCATGGGAAAACCCTATTGGGGGACAAAAAAACAAAAAGCGTGGGGATGGGGAGTAAAGACAAAAAGTAGTGGGAAAGTTTCACATTTTGAAAGAAAGCTTTGCGGGAAAGATAATTATAGATCTGACGTTGGAGGAGTGGAAGAGAGGAAATTTTGCTTGATGTTTCAGCCATGTCTGTGCCATGTTTTAGCATTAGATGGTGTGTGGGCTAAAGCTGGCAAGATGGAAAACAAAGAGTCTCAGGTCAGTCAAGACTATTATGAAAACATGGTACTGGTGCCCTCTACATTCTAGACTAGAAAAAGAGCAGCAAAAAGTATATACCTGATTTCTCCCAAAAAATGTTAATCTGGATTCTTGTATTCTATAGTAACTGATCTTCTGCAGAGGTATGACTTCTTCTAGTCTGCAGTATAGCTTTTATCAAACTGTGCCTACACCAGTTCTTACAAATGGCATGCTCGGTTAGGCAGCAGAAGTGTGTGTTAGTTCCCATCAGATACAGGAAAGTAATGAGGCTGTACTAGGAATGCTCTCCAAGGTTGTTGGCAAGACGAGACAAGGTTGCCCTTATTTCAAAATATCTAATCCAATAGTTAGATATGAAAATGCTTCCATCCTTGTGAGATAAATGGAAATTATTCAGCTAGTTTTAACCCTAACAAAATTGGAGATAATCTTGGTAATAAAAGTCTAAATTACATGGTATCTTCCAGTTGTTTAGGCCTACAGCTCCCAGAATTCTTTGCCATCAACTGTGCTACCCAGGGCTGATGGAAGTTAAAGGCCAGAACATCCAGAGGATGCTTTGTCCCTCTTGCATCACATGATCTGGCTTGCAGCAAAGTTGGTTTGTTCTGCCTTTTTGTCCCCTTCTCTGCAGGGTGGGACATCCAGGAAAGACAGAAATGAATTGGAACCTCCAATAAGGCTCTTCCAGATCCGTGGAACAGAGACCTTCAACAGAAAAGCAGTGGAGGTGCTGGCTTCTGCTGTGTCTCTTAATTCCAATGATGTCTTCTTGCTGAAGACACAGGGAGACCATTACCTATGGTATGGCAAGGTGAGACCAGGAGTTTCAGGAGTTGAGGAAGGAGAGGATTTCTACATTAGCCTTCCACTAACTTCCAAATCAATTAGGACAACGGCATTTATTCTACTATTTTACATCAGAGGGAAGGGTGTAAATTCATACATAAACAATTAAAGCAAAATGATTTAGTATTTGGCATGTGCAATCCAGGCTTTGGGGGAAGAGGGAGAATTCACTGACTTTTATTTAAGCAAAAGTTTGAGGAGAGATGCAAAAATATAGGAATGCATTTGGTACCTTTGTCTCCTGATATATTGGTTAAAATCCAAACTGTCCAATTGGATGGCATTTCTACCCAATTGTTTGGGCAGTTTGGCCATTTTCTCCACTTCTCTGGGTTTTCTCCACTTCTCTGTGGTTTTCATGGCAGGGTTCTAGCGGAGATGAACGAGAAATGGCCAAGGAGCTGGCTGCCACTATCTGTGATGGACTTCAGGAGACTGTGGCCGAGGGACGAGAACCAGCTGAATTTTGGGAGCTGCTTGGAGGCAAAGCCCCATATTCAAGTGACAAAAAGTACTGACTTCTATCTCAATCATTAACGTTTTGGCCTTCTGCGGAATGTTCACTAAGCTTAGTATGAAATCTTCCAAGGCAGGCTGTTTTTATTTTGCAACTGGGCCTTTAACCTTTAAGCTGAAACTATTTTTATAGCTACTAGTTACTACTGAACACTTGTTTGAGTTAAATGTTTAAGTTTGATGTTTGAGTGTATTTGTACTGGAAACCTGATGCATTGATTTTAAGGATTTAGTAGCACTTTTGAAGGATAAGTGTTAAAAAAAAAAGTGATGAAATGTATAAAGTGCAGCTGGATTTAGAATTTTTCTTTAATTATTCAGTTGGCTGGCTCTTCCCATCAGAGCTCAACTCAAAATGCTCTCACTAATGAAGAGAAGACCACCCAGAGCAGAGTTTTGAGGGACACTAAGACCGCAAGGGGAGTAGAAAAGCTTCACTAGGTGAAAAGTTTCTCCCCAGATGCAATAGACTCTTCCATCCATGGGAGATTTCTGCTAGATACAACCTAATATGAATAAAGAGGTTAATGACAGACTCAACTGATCCTAAGTTTTGCTATCCAGCCTCCATCCACATAATTCTGGGGCATATGGAAATGAGACCTAGAGCAAGGGTGGAGGATTTGTGGCTCTCCAGATGTTGTTGAAAATGCTCCCAGCATCTATCATTATTTGCAGGGCTGGCTGGATCTGCAGGGAGCTGTAGTTTAGCAACATCAGTGGTTCCCCACACTTGGTCTTGAAGGCTCTAGGTCACATAATCCATCCTTGTCTTGCAGGCTGCAACAAGAGATCCCTGATCATCCTCCCCGGCTTTTTGAATGCTCCAACAAGACTGGGCGTTTTGTGGTCATCGAGATAACTGACTTTACCCAGGATGATCTGAGTGAAAGTGATGTTATGCTGCTGGATATTTGGGACCAGGTGATACTTGGGAGCAGAAGAGCCTTCTGAATTTCAACACCTCTCATTCTTTAGAAGTGTTGTAGTTTGTATCTCTGATTCCCTCATGTTTTAATTTTAACTTCATCAAAAGTTAAAGTTAAAGGCAGTTTTTGAAGTCCAATTCCTTTTAGCATTGGAGGCTTGTGGTACATTTTAAGATGATAGGTAGGTAGGTAGGTAGGTAGGTAGGTAGGTAGGTAGGATAAACAGTTTACAGATTGAGGTGAAAATTTAGCTAAAAGCAGAAAAGCAAAACCATGAGCTCCAATGTTCAGATATTCCCACTTCCAGCATACAACATGCTTCACTCCACCGAAGCTTAATGCAAGGAGATTTGGAGTGTACTTCTATTTAACTAAAAAATATTGTGACACAAGATATAATGATAGCTATCAGCTTCGATGGACTTAAGGGGACTCACAAAATCATGGAGGATGGAACATTCAATGAATATTAGTCTGAAGGCTGATTACAACCTCTTGAAGAGCAGGCAGCACCAGTTTTTAAATACCAGCTGTTTGGGAGGGGATGGGAAAGGGCTGGCACCCTTGTGTGCATTTTTGAGCGAGGTTGTAGGGGATCCAGAATGCTGGACTAGATGGGCTGTTAGCCTGACCCAGAAGGGCTTTTTCTGCACTCAAAACTTTGTTAAGCTTCCAAGATAACAAAAGGAGCTCTGCCACAGGCTTCATAAAGGACAAATAGGATATACAGTGACTGTAGCCGTGGGCATACTGACCTAGGTAACTGAGTTAATATACCCATGGCTTTCTAGAAGAGGGTACAACCATAGCTGTTTTTCTGTGTTTCTAAACTTTCCAAGAGCAGCTGGTAGACTCTAGGAAGGAAGGTGGAGATAGAAGCTCTTATAGTCTGACAAAGTGTGGCAATTTCTATATAGCCAATGCAAACCATGTTTTGGAGTATGTGGTAAGGCAAAGGTAGACCCTGTCTGCAACTCTTTAAAGCAGCCACATCTTTCCTTGTGGCTGCCCTCTGCAGCTACCACATGATTCAGAGAGGAAAAGATGTCGTTTCAAGGAGTTGTGGGCACGTGCTATGCTTTATCTGCACGCTCTAAAGCAGCTTCTTTGGAAATGAATCTGAAGTATTATATGGCCTGCTCCATATGTTTAAGAAAAGGCTAACAAATCCTTGCATGAGAGTTCACAGCTGATGGCCTTTGAGCTAGATTTGGACATCTGAGTAGGAAAATGTTAAACTTGGGGAGAGAAACTTTTTCTTTAAATTTTTGTTTACTGTAATTATTGTTAAAGAAGGTACAGAGAACTTGTGGCCCCTCCAGTTCTTGCTGAATTGATATTCCTGCAATCTCAGCTAGCATGGAGTAGCTAGACAGATGTAGGATTTAAATTGGGATGAGGTGGGGAGAGGGAGGGGAAAAATAGCCTAAAACCTTTTGATATATGTGAGTTCAGCAAACTCTCACTCAGCTGTGCTGCTAAAGTTTTATTTTTCCGAAGTGGTCACTTAGAGATTTATCTCAACAAACATAATGGGATTTTAACACAGTTGTTAATTGATAAGGTGCTAGCAGTTGGTCTCACACGCAACCTGCATCTGTATAACCAACCTGTATTCCCTTCACCACATTCTAATTTAAATGCTATATCAATGTAGCCATCGATGCATCTGCCGAAGTGAGCTACAGCTCACAAAAGCTTGTGCCTTTTAATAAAATTTGTTAAGTGGAAAAGATATTACCAGACTCCTGGGTTTTTGCTATCATAGACTACCATAGATGCTTCCTACAGCACTAGACATAAAACTCATCTGTTACTTAGAGCTTGGTTCAGTAGAAGTATTCCTAACATTCACCATTTCCAAGCCAGAACTATCTTTTGCTCAAGTTACTTGAAACTGCTGCTTTTCTCCCCTCCCCTCCCCTCCCCTCCCCCTCCCCCCCTTCCCCAGGTGTTCATGTGGGTTGGCAAAGAAGCCAATGAGATTGAGAAGAAGGAGGCATTGGCAACTGTTCAGGAATATCTGCAAACCCACCCCAGTGGGAGGGAGATTGACACACCCATCCTGGTGGTCAAGCAAGGTTTTGAACCACCCAACTTCACTGGCTGGTTCCTGGCTTGGGATCCTAAGAAATGGAGCGTAAGTGAAAGCTATATCTAAAACTATATCTTCTATATCTTTATTATTTTCTGAAGCTCTGAGGATAATTAGATCACTCCTGGAATATTTAAAGAGAAACCACCAGCATATGACCTTTTAAAATGAATAAAATACATATTATGTGCATTTGGATATTTAGTGTTACAAATATTTATTAGAATTAGAAGCCTGCCAGTATGTCCAAATTTGTTATGTGAATATGGAATTTCTCCATTTAATGTTGAAGGGGAATGTATTCCATAGCATGATACCATATTTGTATGCTGAGCATTCCTAAGGTTAATATAGTTTTTCTGATCATTCCAGTACAAAACTCTTCTAATAAGGGACTGTCGGTGCAGAAGCAGGATTTTCTCTCCCCTGAAAGCCCCTCCTTCCCACTCCTTTGCATGGGAGGAAAGGCATTTAGAGCACCTCTTGAGCTAGTGTGGTGTGACCAGGGTCTAGTGCAGATTGGTTAATCGATGTTTCTCAACTTCCCAGTCTAGGGCTGAGAGTGACTAGCGCAAAGTCTGGCTTGTTTATAAGGGAGGACTCGTCTTAGTCCAGCAATGGCACTCTTCTTTCTCTCTCTCTCTCTCTCTCTCTGATGTGTATATCTCAGCTACGGTTCCCAGCACTCATACCTAATGGTGTAATAATTCTCTAAATGATGAGCTTTTGTGTTTCTGTAGGAAGGGAAGACATACGAGCAGCTGAAGAAGGAACTGAGAGATGCCAATGACATCATCAGAATCACAGCTGTAAGTTGGTTGCTTACACTGGGAGAACCACTGCCCACAGTTAAGCAGTTGGCTGTAAGAGAAACTGCAGCACAACAGAAGCTGCTGTATTTCAGTCATATCCAGCCATTGATCCAGTGAGCTCAGAGGTGGAGACCTAGTGGTCCTTCAGATGTGGCTAAACCACAGTGCCCAACAGATACTAGACACTATGGGAAGATACTAGACATTGTAGTTCAGCAATATCAAAGGCACACACGCTCTTCACCTCTGATATAGCCATGTATTCTCTGTATCAGCTCTCGTGAACTGCTTCCTAAGATCCTTTAAACAGAAAATGCGGGGAACTGAAGAGGTGATTTGCCTGTGAGCTCTGGTCATCTGCATTTTACTCCACGTTAGATACCCTGTCCTGCAGCCTTACAGATCGATGTAGATGCCCACTGGGCTTGTGCTGGTGCACTGCTGTTCTATCACCTTCCACTACCCATCTCCTCTTCATTTCAGGACCACACTTAGAAAGCTTTTGGTTGATGACATGTTTTTGAGTTGCCTGTGCAAAGGTCATTTCTAAGCTTGTGTGCTGCTGAAAGATGGTACTAGTGATAAAATAATTTAAGGCCCCCGTAAGACCAAAGGATCTATTTTCAGAGAAGGTTTCCCACAACATCCTACACAGTTCATTGCTTTTTCCAAATGCCTTTGCTGGGGACCAGCTATTCTACCTCATCTCTGCCTCAGGCACAACTTGTCCCCAGTGCAGAGAATTAGCAGGAGAAAACTCTGCATACCTAAAACAGGGAGAACATGGGGTAGAATGGGTGGTTCTTACTCTTTAAATTAAGCCATTTGGGGTTTAATAATGAGATATGACTAAACATTTACATCAGGATAAAAGACAGCACCAGATATCTATGTTTGGAAACCATTAGGTAGAAGAGGGGTGGGGAACCTGTGACTTCCCACATGTTCAGCAACAATTTCCAACATCATTCACCATTGGTTGTTATCTGGGGCTGCATCTAGGGTGGGGGCATGAACATCTCCCCTGCTATGGAACGTCCTGCCCAGTCCAATAACCTCTAGATGTTTTGGGAAGCCATTCCAGCTGGGAACTCTGGGAGCTGTAGTTCCACTTCTTTTGAGGATACCAGAAGGCTGGCCCAGGAGATGAAATCCAGCTGGTATTTAAGAATCTGCTGTGCTCTGTTTAGGATAACAGACTTGAGACCCGCAGCAGCAGCAGCAGCAGCAGCAGCAGCAGCAGCAGCAGCAGCAGCAGCAGCGGCGGCGGCGGCCCATTCTATCCTCTAGAAGTTCTGCTCTCCAGCCAGGAGGACTTACCTGGAGGTGTGGATCCTGCTAAGAAAGAGGTGAGTTCTGTTCTGTCAAGCGTTTGCCATGTGCTGAGAAAAGTAACCAGACTTTGCCTCAAAGCTTCCACAAGGACACCCCACAAACATGCTGTTTTAGAACTGAGGGACAGAATTTATCATTTTAGACCTGCAGGTAGTATGTTCCTAATTCTCAAGGCTGTACAAACCAGCTCCAATTACTATACCTGGTAAAATGTCAGGCCTCTGAATTCATGAACAGCAAATTAAGAGACAAACCTTGACTTAAAAAAACAAAAACAAATGGGGACTTCAGAGGCTTGAATTGCCCCTCAATGCCAAGTAAAAAAAATCCCCAAATCTTCACCTAGAAAGCTAGCATATCAGGAAGGATTCTGGCCCTAACCCTCTCACTGAAGGCTTATTTTTCCCCTCTTACATAGTCAGCCTGTCGATAAGTAACTAGGACAGTGCATGTTAATTCAATGATCACTGCCTCAAGCCATTCTTCTTTACTCCTTTGCTGGTAGTTTCTCACGGCCTGTATTCTAAACAGCATCAAGTAATGCTTTTCAGTGCATAATGTTCAGTGTGGCAAGCCTTTTACGTTTCAGTGGGGCAGAATACCCAGTGTGGTTTTTTCCTGCAGTCAAAATAAAGCTCTTAAAAGCAAATTAGTATGATTAATTTAGTCTGGTGGGATCTGCGGAGCTAATTTTAACTGGATTGGGAGAAATCCCATTGTTTCTACACTCTGCTCCTGCCTCATCCTTCTTACTCATCTCTTGTTATTTTCCCCCATCCATAGAATTTCCTGTCAGATGATGATTTTATGCGAGTCTTTGGAATCCCTCGGGAAAAGTTTGCTGCCCTCCCTACTTGGAAGCAACTTCACATGAAAAAGGAAAGGGGTCTTTTCTGATGAAGAAGAAAATATGGCATTTCTCAAACTGGAAAAGGGAGCCATCTTTCTTGGGTTTCTCTTGATCTGGGGACCAAGTCCAGAAGCAGCTTGTTTCAGGAGCTGTCTTTTTTTTTTTGAGAACATATCCATATTTGGGCCTAATTGCGCTTGGAAAGTTGGTTTCATCTCTCTGTTAAAGGCTGCTGCTGTCCAGGAAGTTTATTCTCCCCGCTGCCATCACCACCGCCCCCCAAATAAGCCTCCCTTAGCGGAAACGTCAATGTGGGTGAAATAAACTGAACTGCTGAAGCTCAGCAGATCCATTAGCAACCGCACTGGGCTCTCTCCTTCTGGCAAATACCTGCCCTATAAATAACAACTGGGTTTACCCCTGGAACTCTGAGCTGCTTAGCGGGGCTGCTGGTTTTGTTTGAATCAGACATAAACATGTACTCTTATATGATAATCATTAAATACGTGAGTAGTACCTTATTGCCTGTGACCCATGTCTGCTTTCAAGAAATATTGGAACTGTGAAAGGATGGCCTTTCAGGCGTTGTTGGACTACAACTCCCATTATTCCTAATGACTATGCTGGTGGGGTATCTGAGGCTATCCAGAGAGTCACAGACTCCCCTTCCACTTCAAGGTTGCGTACAAAGGGCCCTAGATTACAGATGTTTTATTTCAGAAGTTTAGCATGGTGACCGTTCTTGGTCTTGCACCCTTTAAAATGACACATGAATTTGTAACCCCCCTCTCCCCCACCCATGAGTAAAACGATCAATTCCAGTGGGGTTAGGGCTGGGTAAGAAATAAGTATATTACTTACTTTTATCAACTGAAGTTCACTCTGTGGGCCATGCGCTCTCACTCAGTTCAACCTACGTCACAGGGTGGTAGTTTGGGGTGGGGGAATTGGACAATGGGAATGCTACCTATGCCAGATATAAAGCCAAGAAAATTAAATAAATAATGAAATAAAGAGTTAATCTCTCTCTCTCTCCACCAGCTACATATATTTGTATTTTGACAGCACTCAAGCTTTCCTACGGTTTTTAAAAAAAAAAAACTAGAGCAATCCTCCTCTAAGTTGCTCACAAGTTTCAGAACCCATCTTCTGCAGCTCTGATTCCCAACCAGCACGGCTTGTCTGAGGACAAGAACATACACCGAAAGCCCAAATTACCCTGACTTAGGGCAATCTTCTATAACCTTCCCTCTAGCTTTGACTTGAGGAAACTCTAATAGCTCTGCAATGCCTTATCTTTCCCAGTTACTGTAGCTGACAATTAGGCACAACTATCCTAGTTCATAACAAATTCCTGACCAGACACTGCTGCAGAAGCACCTCTTATCAGCTGCCATTTTGACACTGCATGTAAGTAAACCATCTTTCCTCCAGCACCACCAAACGGGGGGTGTGTACAGCTCACTCTGTAGGTAATCCTCATGTAGCAACCACAATTGGAATCGGCAACTTGGTCGTTAAGCAAGGCTGTTAAGCAAAGTGAAATCGCAATTGTGCTTACAATCTTACTTCGGCTTTCTTTTGCTTTACAGACTTGCAGTCCTAAATGTGAGGATTGGCCAGAAAGTTACTTTTCATCAGTGTCACAACTGCAGTCACTAAATGAGGCAGTTACTAAACAAGTATATACTTTAAAATTAATAACACAGTACCTTGTACTTGAAAGCATGTTGCCAACCAAGAAGGGTATGGGGGATATGGTGGACAATCCTCTCCAGCCATCTGACAAGGATTAAAGTTCCATAGGAGCTTTTGCTATCCCCCCTCCCACAATGAACAGGATTATTCATATATAATGAAATGTGAGGTTACCAGTGTACTCAATGTTAATTAATATATTTATGTACAGCCTTTGAATCGGGCTCTATATACAGCTTGTGGGCCTGTATTGCATCTCATAAAATTTGACAGGCAGATCAGGTGACTGAAAGAGGCCTGTACACTGTGGAACCTGCTGCTGAACAGAAGATGTCAGAATGAAATACACAATACACAGCTTAGGCTATGCTAAAAGATGTCATCTCTTCAGAAAGTTAGTATGGATATAAAGTAACCAGACTGGTGTTGCATGTGGGACACTGAAGATGTCCTTCTTACGCTGTGCAAAAGCCCTCTTGTTTTCAGCATGGATTACTAAACACACAAGTTTGTCCACACCAATAACACAATGCATTTGTCCAAATACTACAAACTACAGCAGGAAACAGCACATGATCTTCTATTAAGGAAGAGCCATTCTTCTGGTGGACAGCAACTACAATGCTCCACTGCTGCTATTCCAGAAGCTCTCAGGATCTGGGACACAGGGTGCAGGAAAAGAAAAATCTAAGACCTTCGTTTACTTGTTGGTATTAACTACATTAAAGTGACTTAACATCTGACTTAAATAGAAGCAAGAAGGCAGTTCGAGTCTTGTTAACCTACTAAAACTGAGGATGATTGCTCCTGTGCTCTTGTCTGAGGAGGAGCCACAGGAAGTTTCCAAGGGGTATGAGGAATTTCTGTTCTTCGTGATTCAGCCATTTACATCACAGATAATATTCCCTAACTTGGTTGTCTTACAGATGACTGTCAGCCTCAGTCTCAACTTGCCTTGTCACTGGTATTTAGAGAAATCCACCCTTCCTCCCACCTCATAAATCCTTTACTGTCCTTATTTTACTTCTTCTGCACAAAAATGCTACATTAATCAGCATTATTAACTGCTCATCAGAGTACACATTCTGTCACTCTGGTTAAAAGCTTTAAAGGTATGCAAACTGCACATGCCGTACGTTCACAGTAAGTTAGTAGGAATCCTACTGATTGCATGTATAGGAAATAAAGCTCTGTCACATTTCAAAAAAATAATGTAAAAAATATGATAGGTTTGAATCAGAGGCCACAACCCCCATTATGTTACCATCACAATTACAGAAGGAACTCATATTTTATTTGTTACATTAACATCTGTTTGCCACATTTTGGCAGTCACATTCCAGAAAAGCATTTCTGAGTTTTTGAAAGACATTTTGGGTTTTTCATTGTTGGCTTCCACAGCATTACTGGCATCATCAGCTACTTCGGTGAATCATTCCCAAGCCCGAGCAGAACTGGGAACTAGTCTGACATTCTCAGTTCAAAAAAAAACTTGTCTAGCTTGATTTCGACCACTCTGGATCTTCTCCACATTCAAACCGTACAAAATCCAGCACAGATACACCAGTAGGCTGAAGGTATTGTCCCAAGGAAATAGTTGGCTGCATAACGTACGGCTGGGCAAGCATCTTCGTTTCAGATTCATCTCCGGGTTCATCTTCCAGAGAGCCTACAGAGAGAGGGGCCATACCCACCACGTGTTGGGCCAGCCTCCAGCCCAGTTCCGTAACGTCTGACTTTTGGTCTTGCTCCGAGGAACTGCAGATCACCACGGCACCGTACTTGCCAAGTAACGGGTTAGAAAGCAACGGGCTTCTCTCTGAGAGTGACCCATGTACGTAAGAGCCGATGAAGAAGTTCTCAGGCACTGATACGCATGCTGCCCTTTTAACAACCATGTTCTCGCCTAGCTTGCCTTTAAAAGAAAAAAGAAAAAATGGGGAGAGGGAGCAGGGAGAACAGCATGAACCAATAAAGGTGCAGAGAATGTTTCAGGGCTCACCAACTAGCAGCAAAGCAACAATGTAAGTAAGGTGGAATGTTTGAAGAGTCCCCTCAAAATTAGGATAGTAGCTTAAGAGTTGATGTCCCCCAGATGGTGCAAAGCTGACTGGGTCACTTTGGGCCAGCCACTCTTTCTCGGCCCAACCTCCCTCACCCAGGAATGTCATTGGCAGAGGGATAAATGAGCAGAGGCCCACATGTATGTTGCCTTGAGCTCTTGGAGAACAGGTAGAATATAAATGTGTATCTATCGGTCATAAATTCCATCCATTCAAAAGAAAGAAACAGTGTATGAAAACAGGAAATTGCTGCTGCCCACTTCTACCCATTTCTGGCTATTACTGGGCACCAAACACTCACCTATCGCCAGAGCAAGTTGGTCAATGAGCAATGATCTCTCTGGTCCCATCCTGAGTTGAGAAAGCTCATCAGAATTTAAGAAATGCTACAAAACATATCAAACATGGTATCAATTAATTTTTAAATGGAAACCTCCAAACTAAATCCAGTGACTGCTTCTTTTTAGAGACTTGACCGTATACATTGTCTTTCTTCTGATGTAGTGATGATGTGGGTTGGGAATAATGAAAATAGAATGAAGAGAGAGGCACAAACCACATTGGCAGCCAATCGCCAGCAAGAAGTGGTAGTCTAATGCTGAAGCAATAACAATCATTTAAAAGAGAGTTCTACAGTTTTCCTGTAGTATTTCTCTTTCACAAAACGCATCCAATTTGCCCCCCACAAATAGAAACAGGACTATTTCATATGCTCTTACAGCAAACAGTATCTGGAAAGCTCCATAGATTGCCAGCTACTGGTTTGTAAAAGTTATTTATTTAATTGAAAATGTACTTAATTGTTTAAAGATCACCTACTATCTAGATAATCTAGTGGTTGGTTACAGTCCATAAAATAAACAAGGTAAAATACTAGAACCAATAAAAATACAGTAATTTTATTTAAAATAGACATAATAATCATAACAACACAGGTGGAGAAGCACTTAAGGGGCAAAAGGCCTGATCAGCTTGTGGGTGTGACTGTTCTCCCTGAATGCAATGTGCAACTGAATTACAGAGGAAGCCTCCTTCATTCTAGCCTGATTTCTGACAGAGATGGGGTACTGGACATCCAGTAAAAATACAAGATGATCATTAACCACTATCAAGAGTGGCAGCAATTTCCAGAGCCTTTGAGACATGCTTTAGCTTCGCTGAACACAGATGATATGTGTAAACTGTGCACTTTTCCCAACAACTTCCAATTCCTAACAGCATGAGAAAACATGCTGATTATGAAGCAGGCTGTCTTATGAAGAGGCCAAAATCATGGTTTTGTACGTAACAGAGCTTGACTGTTGTTTATGTTTACCAGCCTGGCCTCAGCTCAACTGAGGTGGTCTTTGCATGGAAGGTCTGCATGTCCTACAGCAGGACTGAGGCTGCTTTTAGCCCAGCTGCTCAAGGAGCTGCTCCGATCTCCACTCGCTGGACAGCGTTGTTTGCAAAGGAACGCTAATACGCAAGCAGGGCTTGTGTGCAGGAACTTGTGGGATCAGCAGACCCAATCTGCTGCAGAAGCCAGCCTGCAAGAAGCAGATTGTGCAGCAAGGTTCCCATGCAAAACCTGTGCCCTCAACAAAGAGATGCTAGAAGTGCTACCTGGCTACTGCTTCAATATGGCAAATTTTACAGAAGAGTAACACAAACACAGGCCGTAGTATAATTATACTCCAAAAGGGAAAAAGCTGCAAGGAAACTGAGCGCTAAGGTTTACTTCTTAATGAAATATCTTTCAATATCACACTGTTTCTCTCTTGTACACGCTTAGCAAGGGGTATCTAAAGAGGTGCAAATTGACATTGGGAAACCAAGAAGGAATTCTCTGCAGCGCCACTACTTCAGCAACACTTTATTTTTTTCCAGAGCAAAGGTAAGGAGCCTAAAGACACAGATGCATGTGTAGCCTCTGAAACCTAGAGCTCTCTTTGACTTCATTGCTGGATTTTGACAGTAGCCAAAATCAGTGACATGTTTCATAGCGTTTTAAGGTAAACACTTGAAAACTGTGTATCTTAAGATAATCTTCACACGGCTCAAAAAGGAAACAACTACAACAGAAAACTTTCAACCCCTGAAAATTAAAAAAAAACAACAGATCAAGTTCTGTTCATTTTGCATCATTTTCCCATCTACTACGGCCATCACTCCCACCAAAAAAGTGGGCCATCCCTGTCCTGGAGCATATAGCTCCTGTGCTGTCCGGAGTTTTATCCACCACTGAGTTGAACACACGCCATGGAGCTTTTGAGACCTACTCTGGCCTGGTTAAAACAGAGATCAGTGGATTCATGCGAAGATGATCCTGAACAAGGAAAAGGCCTAAATTATTAGGTGTTTTCTCACAGTACAGCAATATACAAAACTATAAATAAATAAATAAATAAATCTCAGACACTCATTTACTTTAGATGCAAGGCATGAGCTGTGAGGTAATTCTGCAGCAAGGGGCAGTTTTCTACTGAAAGACTTAAGGCCAAAGAATCACTGCACTTCTGCAGCAGCAGCCTTTGAGGAGATACCTTAGTATCACTTCATATGGGGAATACATACCTGCTCCTGGTCAGAAGTAGTGCACTAGTCTCTTAGGCTACTTGGTTCTGGCAGGGATGTTCGGCAAAGAAAGCAGAGAAAGTGCTCCCTGTTCAGCCCAAGATAAGTAGGATTTTGATCCTGCCTCAAAGATGCCATGCTGGCCAGCCCCAACCTAAAACATTACCTTGACGCCTCTTCCATTTTTAATCACCCAGCTAAAGTTTTGTTTGAAGGTGCTTGTTAAGAATCACCCAGCAGGAAGATTTAAATACAGTGCTTTGAAACATTACATAGCATTTCTTTAAAAAGCACCAGATGTTTTTGAAACCCACAGATATGTGTGTACATCATTCTTACCTTAGCATATGTGTTTGACTGGTCCATGGTTTCCTTATGGTGCATCATTGTTCCAATTGCTACTTGCTGAACCAGCTGCTGAAATTTAACATTTTGGGCCACAAAATCTGTCTCACAGTTCACCTGGCAGAGAAACATGATTACCTTATAAACATCTCACTTGCTGTTATATTGCTGAAGAGGTTGAAATAGAGATAGACACAGAGACTTTGTTCCCCAAAGTTATAGCTGGGTAAAAGTGAGATCCCAACTTTTTAGTAATCTGATGACGGCATTTTCCTCTTCCTTACCCTGTAAAAATACCCTGTATTCTAAACTATAATGAATCAAAGCTAAATATAACGTTGTGTGTAAAATAACTGATAAATACTATTTTAATGTTAAAAAGTAGCTCTCTGTTTACTGCATGTTCATTACTAGCTTAACACTGGAACCACTGCTAAAGGTAACCCCACCACTATAAGGTTTGTGCTTGTCTAATGAGAACTGGATGTAAAATGGATGCTGAAGAGATCCTCAGTAGCTTTACTGCCTTTTTTTTTTTTTGCCCTGGAAGACTAAAAGAGAAAATGAAAACAGCTGCCAAACAGCTGCAGCTATCTTTTTGTCTTTGACACAAACTCTGAGCAGCATCCTATTATAAAAAAGCAAGATCCCAGCACCACGTCATTTATTCAATGCTAGTATTGCTCAACAAAATTAAATAAAGAAAGGGGAAAACCCAGGAAGTTAAACACACCAGTGAATTGATCTACACTTGAGAGAAATTAGATTTCCTTGATGCTTGAATCTGGGAAAGACCAGAGCTTTTTCCTGCATTACTTCAGCAGGCTCAAAAGAAAGTGTCTGCATCTACAGTGTTACACGGAAACCTAAAGAAAGCGCCTTTTCTTGAGAGCTCATGCTTGCAAGGCAAACCTCCAGTCTCATACCCAGCGAGGCCATTACAGGAGACTATAATGCAAAATATTCCTTTCTTATTATCCCTGATCACTAGCCCTGCTGCCTGTGGTGAGAGCAATGGTGTAGAGACCCATTTCAAATTCAAAATACCCCCTTGTGAGTTTGAAATAGACCGTCTGATCATTTTGGAAGCAGTAATTCAAGTTTGACACAGTCCAGTTTGAACTCACTCCCTAAGTAACTGAGGCAGCCCATTTCAAATGCAAAACAACTGTTGTCTGAATTTGAAACAGCCATTTTTAACTTTAATGGTTCAGATTTGAAACATTTTGAACACCCCTTCCAAAGAGACTCCAAACATTGACGAGCACCATACTCAAGACAGAGCACACCCATATAGTTGTTAAATTACAAAGGAAGCACATTCCCAAATTATCATGCTTGCTCCAAGACGTCTAATATTCATTCATTCATTCATTCATTCATTCATTCATTCATTCATTCATTCAATTTATATAGCTGCCTGTCTGCCAAAAGGAATTCTGGGCAGCGAACATTACTAAAGCAGAGTTTGATAAAACAACCATTTAAAATAAACTGCACTGAGGCCCTGATAAAAACATCCATCCACCTGCCAACCACCCCATGCCAGCTCTGTAAGCATCCTGGCCCTGGTGCCTGGGGGGAAAGCAAGGTCTTCCATCGCCTTCCTGAAGGCTGACAGGGAAATTTTTCCAAAGGAAAGACTCACCTCTACCATGACTGCTGAGTTGCCCTCCTGAAGCAGCCCTATTAGCCCTTCTTTTGTTTTCCGCCCCTGAAGTTTCGATGCTTTGCTCCATCCCTCCTTCTGGGCTTGTTCATGCAGCCAGATTTCAGCCTTTGAAGACAAACCCCAGAATGAGAGATAATGTATCATTCATCTATCCATCCATCCACATACACGCATAGAGAGAGAATATATAATCCAAAAGAAAATCCAGAGAAAAACATGCATAAATTAAAACATCAGAACATTTCACAAGGGATCTATCACCCATTCTAACCCATGACCTAGAGACAGACTCAGGTGTTAAGGGATCACTTAAACAGGGCCTGGGGGCATATAAATCTTGTGAGGCATGGTGTTCAAGAGGGCAGCACCATAACAAAGAACACCCACTTCCTGGATCCCATGAGTGATATTGTTTAATCGAGGGGATATTAGATAAAAGCAAATGTGTTCTCCCATTAGTGCAAAAAGTGGTGAACAGCGCTGAATGTGTCCCTATTTCAAAGACACCCTGTAGGTAGAAAGTTAGAAAATCACAGAAAAGTTCCTCAATCACATTCCAGTTTTCCCCATGTAGGGATTTTCAGACCACAAGGAATAGCAATGGGCGGTCCTATATCTGAGCATTCCCCTTCCTACTCACTCTTTAACCTTATAAAAGTTTGTCAATTGCACAGAAAAGGCAATGCCAAAAATGTGATTTTATAAGCAGTGTGCTTGTGAAAGTATGCATGGATTCTCAAGGCAAGAAGAAACAGGAGTCAGTACAGATTTAATTATATTTACTCCAGCCTAAATTCTACAGTCAATAGGATTTACTGTACAGTCAGCAAGCACAAGACTGCTGCTTTATTTTATTTATTTATTATCAGACTTGTATGCTGCCCATCTTCCCCAACGGGTGACTCTGGGCAGCTCACAATAATAAAAAAGGAAGAAAAAACACAAGTCCCTCCAACCATGGATAAAATCTATAAATAATTAAAAAACATATATTAAAAATGCCCTAAAAACCTCCTATGATTATAAGCCCTAAAAACCTGTAAGATGCTTGGGGGGGGGGGAACAAACCCCTCACCCCACCAGCCATCTTGACAGGTGCTTTAAAACAAGATTGTTGCCCAGATTTTAAAACAAGATTTTTGGAAGCAGCATGTTGGTAGAGGGAGAAAGAATGAGAAAATGAAAGATGTGGATTATAACATCACACACACAAAGTAAGTTCTCACTTCTTCAATGTTATCATCATATTTCTCCAGAGCTTTCTTGCAATTCACAAAGGAATAGCCAGTTTTCTTCCTAAGTTTCATCAGCACTTCCTTTGCTGCCAGTGCAGGAACGCCAACATGAAGGAAATGAGCCAAATGCCATTGCTATAGGAGGAAAAAAGAAAAATAGAATGAAAAGGTTTGATATTGCCACCAACCCATTTGTGGATGGCAAAATGGAGCAGAAGAGTTAGAGAGTGACCCCATACAGTTGCTTGGAAGTCAATTCAACTGAACTTATTAGAAGTGTCCTCCAGCAGAGAAACATAAAATCAGACATCTAAGTCTGAAAAACTTCTGTTGGGGAAGGCAGTTTTCTTGACAAAGTGTTTTGGAAGTGGTTTGCCCTTGCCTGCTTCCTAGGGCTGAGAGAGAGGGACTGGCCCAATATAAATTGAATAGATAAGATCCGCCAGCTGGCTTTGTGTCTCCCGGTTTCTAACCTGTGCCTTATCCACTACACCAAACTGGTTCTCCTAATTTATACTCTTCCCTTCCATAAATACTCTCCCCCCAGAGGTGAGACAGGCCCCAACTCTCTTGTCCTTCCGGAAAGCAGTCACGACCTGGCTTTGCCAACTGGCATGGGGCGCAAAAAAGGGCAACCGACCCTGGGGGTGGCTAGCACCTTGAAGATGCTCTCATATGCTAACATCTTACTGACCATCAACATCTTGGAAGATATTACTTGTGTATGTGTTTGGTTTTATTCTATTTTTACTGTATTTTATATTGTTTATTGTATTTTAATATTTATTGCTGTTTTATTGTGAACCGCCCAGAGTCACTTTTTTGTGAGATTGGCGGTATCTAAATTTATTTATTTAATTAATTTAATTAATTTAAATTTAAATATAAAATAAATAAATAAAAGCAAAGATTAACAGATGTAACCTGTGGAAATGAATTTCAAAAAATAAAATGAAAGTTGAGGCGCAGGCAGAAACGGAAAAGTCCCCCTCCCACGCATACAATCCTGTCGTTTTAAAGGCAAAGAGGGGCCTCCGCCTATAACAGAAACGCGGCTACTTGCCCGAGTCCTGGTGACCTCGATGGGAACAGACCGCAAGCAGGACCACTCCCAGCAAACTAGCCCGGCCTTCAGCCAGGCGCCCCTCACCTGCGCTGCCGGAGCTCCCCTCGCCCGCAGGGAGACCAGAGTCCTCCCCAGCCCCGAAACGCGCTGCATGCTCGAGGGCGCAAACATTAGACGTCATCAGCCCCTGCGGGGTGCGGCAAGGGAGGCCGGCCTTCTCGGGCTGAAGCTGCGCGCTCAGAACAGCCCTCCTTCCCCTGGAGCTGATTGGCTCTCATCCACCGAGGCGTTTCATTGGTTGAAACAAGATTCCGCTGGAGCGTCAGAGAGGGAGAGTTGAGTCGGGCACCTGCGTTTAGACCAGTGTTTTTCAAACTTGGCAACTTTAAGATGGGTGAACTTCAGTTCCCACAATTCCCCAGCCAGCATAGCATTCTGGGAGTTGAAGTCCACCCGTCTTAGAGTTGCCAAGTTTGAAAAACACTGGTTTAGACGGAGCCGATTTTTTTTAAGAGTTATTTTTGCTTCGAATTTGGAGAGAAACGGACAACGCTGTACTGCTGATGAGAACGGATCCTACTTTTTTTCTGAGTCTGCCGCCGTTTTTGTCCCGCTAACAGGAGGGTGGTGGCAGAAGTTGGGGGCAGTATTAGAAGCATTACAAATCAAGCAGTTTCGTTTGCATAAACAGCACGGCGCTTTTTGAAAAGAAAAGGAAAAGCGGACGCAGCTTAGGAAGGGTGCCTAAATCGCCTGAATTCTATGGGACTTCCCAGTAAACTTACAAGACCACTTCGAATTTCCTTTTCTATGGAACACCAATTTCTCGCTATTTTTAACGGTCCTGCGATTACTCTTTTAACAGTAACACCAACGGCAAGCCAAAATGAAGCTACAGCTATGCACCAGGAGAAAGTTCCGGTAATGAAGAAATATGGTGTGGAGAGTGGATCACACACAATTGATCACAACCACTTTAGTTTCAGTACTGTGGAACATATTATGCTGTGTTTTCCCTACTGTTAAATGTGATCTAGCATCCAGGCTTAAAACTGGTATTTACAAATTAAACTATGATAAAACATTGACAGTCCACAGGTAAGATATAAGATGGATGGATGGATAGATGGATAGATAGATTATATATATATATATATATATGTATGTATGTATGTATGTATGTATGTATGTATATGTATCATATCATATAGGTTCAGATTAAAAAGAACGTTGATTTTTGATATGACAATCAAGCATATGAACTAACCTAGAGAATTCACAGCACATAAAACTGAGTAGGCAATTATTCCTCCTACAGTACTATTTTAGTTGGATCTTTCCCCTGTCATTTTTAGGCTTCAGTAATATCAAATCGAAGGAAATTGAGCAATGTTATAGTGATTAACGAGAAAGATTCTATCTAAATTTCAATTTAACTATAAACTCATATGATAAGTACTAAATGTTCTTTTCCCCTTTCTCCCCTTCCCCACAAAAATATAGGGAGAATAATAGCATTGTTATAACAGCAAATTACATCACATATGCATAGGTCTAATTGTTTTTTTTTAAATACTATTTACTGATGCAAATACTTAGCAATTTACCATTAGTAACATAATAATTGATGAGGAGAGAACAAGTAACATACAGAAAATGTCTTTTAGTTCATGAAATAGTTGAGATAAATAATCTCTGATTACTTTATTGCATTGCATTCATTGCATTACAATGCAATGAAGAGAACAAATAGAGATAATTGCAATTGTACCTTCTACAATTGATAAGCTACATAGAATCCACTCTCAGAATGCATATATATGCCAAGCAACTTTTAAGATATACAAACTGAACTGAGAAGCGAGTTTGAGAAAAATCTCAAGATGAGAAAAGACTTCATGTGTTTTAATGCACATGCTGAATGCTTCATCTGGTTAGAACATTCTTGAAGCTGTACTTTTGAGCAAGAACCAACACTGGAGCTCACATCATTCTTATGAATTTTTTATGAGCCTCCAAGGGTTTCAGAGGGAACTTGGGGTTGTTTCTGAGGCTCTGATGCATAGTTTAACTGAGGCCTTAATTGCCACTTGGAATGAGAGGGTGGCAGCCTTGGATCACATTGGGCCTGTGTGGTCTCCCCCTGTGCGTGGATCCCAGAAAGCCCCCTAATTTTCAAAGGACCCCTGCAGATTAAAAGCTAGGATGTGGCTGTAAGAGGATGAAGAGCAAAGTCAGCCAAACATGGGTAAAAACCTTTGCTAAGGATTACTTTGTGGGGATAAGAACTGCAATACATAGTTATTTTCCCACTGTAATCACATCTGCAGATTGCCAGCCAGTGACCCTGTTTAAGATAAGCTGCCCCTCCTGAGTAGGGAGGGGCTGGAGGAATATTTGCAGGATTGCTGTGAGGACTATTCAAGGCATGTATAGAATAAAGTCAGTCCAATTTGCTCCAAGTTGGACTCCAGCTATGTAAGTCCTATGGAGTTGACTGAGGCATGATCTAGGTTGGACCAGACTTTGAGTTCAAGTCTGAAGAAGTGGACAGGATCCTCAGGGCTTTGAGTGTGGCCACCTGAATCCACGTCCCTCCTCATTGGTCAACACCTTGTGGGAGATGACATGTGGTTGATCTCTCAGGTTGAGCTGAGTACATCCTTGAGGGAGAGGGTAGTCCTTAAGGAGGTGGCGGTCCACTCCATACTCTAGAAGCCATCACTAGATCCAACAGCACTGGACAATTTTTATTCTGTCTCTTGGGGAATTTGGTTAAGCTACAGCTTTGGAGATCCCTTTCATTTGAGGTTCAGACCTAGGTATAATACTGAGATGGCATTGATCATACTTGGGGATCACCTCTAACAGGACTGGGATGGAAATGGTGCATCCATCCTAGCTTTCCTTGGTCTCTCGGCTCCACTTTGCAAGGTCACATAGAGCTCTTCTCTTTCCCCACTCCTTTTTAAGTTACATGAAGCTGCTGGATGAGGTCATCTGACAGCACAAGGTCAGGTATCATGAGTACGCTGATGATTGCTATGTATCTTGACTCCTGGCCAACCAAGTGATGCTGTCAAGCTTCTGTCTGAGTGTCTGGAGGTTGTGGGGGCTTGAATGGGAAGAAACAAGCTTAGGCTCAATCCTAATAAAACTGAGTAGCTGTGGGTTTTAGTCCCCCTTCCCCCCCAAATCTGGAGATTTTCCATCACTGGTTCTAGATGGGGTTGCACTGCCCCAGACATAATTGGTGTGCAACTGAGGGGTTTCTCCTAGACTCTCAACTTCTGCTCAGAGTCTAGGAGAGCCTTTGTACAAATACATCTTGTGCATCAATTGCACCCATACGTGGATTGGGAGGCTCTTAGGATAGTCACTCATGCTTTGGTCACTTTGTACTTGCACTGCTGCAATATGCTCTACATGGAGTTGTCCCTGAAGACTACATGGAACCTACAGTTGGACCAGAATGCAGCAGCATGGGTAGTTATGGACCACCTTGGTACACTCATGTAGTACTACTACTGTGTGAGCTACACAGGCTCCCAGTAGGTTTCTCCATCAAGTCAAGGTGCTGGTTGTCACTTATAAAACCGTCCATGATACAGGGCTGGATTATTTGTGGGACCACCTGTTTCCAATTATTTCTGGGCATGTTCTGGATCCTTTTCATTCAACAGTACCATCTTATGGGACCTAGGAAGCATATCTTCTCTGTTGATGTGCCTGCCCTGTGGAACAGCATATTCCCTGAGATTCAGATGACCCTGACTCTGATGTGGATATGTATGTTGCCCCAACCATGATGTGCTTCAGTTTGTGTTCTTAACTTGCTGTTTCCCACCTAGGATCATATGTCAAGTGGGTGGCTATGCAAATCAAATAAATGAATAAACTTTCATAAGTGCAGCGGAGAGTCCATCTATGTTCACCGTTAGAACTACTGCATTTCCTCTTTTGCACACACACCATTTGGTGTCTTAGCCACTTCTGAACATTTCTGCAAAAAGAACAAAATAGCCATTCCTGAAAGCTGTATCACACCCTGGAAAATAACATTCCTAAAGACAGAACTTCATATTTCTCTCACTGTCTCCTCAGGAAAATTTAAAGTGTGAAGTCTACTGAATGACTAGGGGATGAAGACAGTAGAGACAATGGCTATTGCTAAATTTCCACTGGCAATATATCCTTGGTAGGACTGCTGTTTCTCAAACAGGGTTCTTCCTTGCAAAGTTTGCAGATCTGCTCTTATAGCAATTAGTGAGAGACACAAAAAGTTCATTCCACTCTGAATTCTCAAATCGCAACTTTTATGCTTTCTTTAAAAAAGATGGAAATGAGTGTTGCATTTTGCATACCAAAGAAAGACAGTCATTAACCAATGTTATTCTTGCTGGTCACTTTGCAGATGTTAACATTCTCAGCCTCATTCCTAAAGGTGAGTTTTGTGATGAAGTGCACAAGGAGCAGTCTCAAAAAACAGCACTGCACTATGTTCCCGTCTCATTTTCAAAGACAGATAGATAGTAGATTGAGCACCATATAAATGCTGCAGAATCCTGATCAAGAGCAGGTTAGTGTCTTTGAGATAGACAATATCTGCACCCAGGATGAGGTCATCATTTTGAGGAAAGTCCTTGTGGTCCAGACCCTATTTTTTTTTTTTTTATCTGCTTAACAGTCATTACTGACCCTGCAGTGACCGCCCCCTAGCGGTTTTCAAGGCAATTGCATCTTTCTAGTTTCGGAATTAGACTTTGCCAGAGCCTAATTCCTAGAGCGTCAGCCCAGCTGGCAGCACAGGAGGTGGGATTTCCGTTGCTTCGCGCCCCTTTTTCGGACAAGCGCGGTTTCGCGCTTTTTACCGGCAACTTGTCCCGTCTCTCTGTTGAGCCGCTGCCAGCATTTTTTCTCCCACCGGAGTGAGAGTACTCATTTATCTACTCACGTATGTTTTCGATCTGCTGAGTTGGCAGAAGCTGCGGGTATAGAAACAAGAGCTCACCTTGTTAACGTGAGGCTGGACTCGAACCGCTGAAGCTTTCAGCCATTTCTGGCCGGCACTTTCAGCGTCATTAAGCCTGATAGAGCACAAACCCTGGTTTGTGCCATGCATTGTACAGGCAAATTCTGATGGACATTCTCCTCTATCTGCTTCAAGGCTCCTGAAAGAAAAAGGGAACTCTGAATAACAAAAAGTTCTCAAGCATTTGGTGCACAGGTATTACCCACAAATAACTACAACCAGCTGCACTAAAAATAATAATGAGTCTACACCATAACTTTGAGATCCATCTGCTCTCCTTGGTTCAACCCCATCCTATATTCTACATCAAAGGAAGGAATATAGACAAACATTAGCATAAAGCTTTATACTGAATTCAGTATTTCTGTGGATAACAATATAGTGATAAGCAAACATGTAAATAATGGGAAAGAAAACAAAGGTTCTGAAGAATGCAGCATTTTGCTTTGTACTAGGGCTGAGATCTCTAGGGCACAAATGTTATAATCATTCTCATGTGGATTTCTATTTCAGTTTTTCCAACATTTAGCATTATAAGATTGCCAAAATGTGCTTTGCTTTATTTTTAAAATTACAGCTATTATCCAATGGCACTGTACTTTCTGAAGCACTTGGTGGCAGGCCAATACTTTGCATAGACAACCACCAGATCTGAAGTAGATTCACATAAGCAACAAGAAACAATATGACAATGATACATGGGAACCAGACCCTGCACCAGGACATATGTCTACTTTGCCCTCACATTAACACCAACACCATCATCGTATGGCCCAACAATTTCATGTGCAAGATTAGAGACACCTTCACATGCTTTTGGTCTGTCAGCACCGCTCCTTTGGATTCTATCTAGGACAAGCAGGCCAGATTTTGTTCAAAAGAATTACAGGTAGTCCTTGGGTTACAATGCATTTGGGACTGGAATTGGTGTTGCTAAGCAATGTGGTTGTAAAGTGTGACATCATGTGACCACATCACTTAGCAACACCAATTTCAGCAGTCCCAGTTGCCACTGTTAAGTGAAGACCATGCAGGTTGTTAAGCGAGGACCTCACGTGACTGCAACTTCTGATTTCCTGCCAGCTTTCCCATTGACTTTGCCTGTGGGAAGCTGGCAGGGAATGTTGGAAAACATGATCACATGACCACAGCTCGCTGTGACATCATAATTGTGAGCTGGGTGCTAAGATTGCAATTACATGACCAGTGCAACAGCTGGAATTCCGAGGATCAGTTGTAAGTCCCCTGGTTCAGAGCCATCACAAGTTTGAACAGTCGCTGACAGTGGTCATAACCCGAGGACCACCTGTAATGGACATAAATTCGACTTCGGGACTCACAATAAGGACAAAGTAATATCAGAGCATATTTACCTCCCAGGACATTCCATTAGACATCTCAAAGCAGCACTCGGGGAAAAAAAAACAACTATGTAGCATAACTGAGCATGAGACAGCTGAGCTTACATCAATAAGATTCAAACTAAGAACAAACAAAAGAAGGTCTGAACAAGCACAGTAGGTTTTTAAGATATTATAGATCATAATATCTGTCCCCATGGAACCTTCACCTGCATAACATTACTGTCTTCCTCTCCATTCTCCCACCTCATCCCTATGTACTGAAATCCTACATCAGCTAAGCCAGTCCATGCATCTAAATTTATTCTTTATAATAAAATTTGTTAGTCTTGAAAGGTGTTATAGAGTAGTTCTAGCACCTAGTAGTTCTAATTTAACCAATTATTCTTCCCCACCCTTTTCTGCAGTTAATTCAACATACTAAGTAGTGATGTGAGGATGCCCACAACACCTGTCCCAGCACCCAGCTCTATAACTTTCTTACCCTGGAAGTTCACCTTCTTTCCTTCAAAATATTCAGAGAGTGAGAGCCTTCAAAACAGATGAGGGAACAACATTTTAGAATGAAAGAGTCAAACAAAAAATTAATAACCACCATAAACCAGCTTTTAACCATAGCCAGTATGGGGCTGAGGAGAGTTGGAGACATGGGACCCATGTGTGAATGTGAGGTGAGTGAAGAGAACCCCCAGCATTACCTCCATCCGAGCCGGGCCAACAAGGTGGGGAGGAGAGTTGCGGTGGCGGCAGCTGGGACAAGGACGCTGAGAACGGAGAGGACGTGGATAACGGGGGTGAGAGTGGGAGCAGATGGTGCTTGGACCCAGGGGGTCAACGGAGGCTGTGACAGCTGCAGCAGCAGTGGCAGGAGAGTGCTGGTGGCAGCTCTGTGGCTGTGCTGTTCGAGCCGAGAACGATGCCTGGGCTCGAGGGGAGTGATGCTGGAGCCAAGGGTCAGTCCAGCTGGGCCGGGAATGTTGGCAGAGCTGGGGCCCAAGCCCAATGCTGCTGGTTTCAGCAGTAGTAGCGCCGGCGGTGGGAGCACCGGTGACGGTGGCGGGATGGTGGCGATGAGGCTGAGGCTGAGGCAGACCTGATGGTGGAGCGGAGGCCAGAGCCTGAGGGCCCATAGTACCTGAAGCCCACAGAGACATTGGGTTGTGGGTTTTAGCCCCTACGTGGCACGGGGCTTCCCCTACTCCTAGAGAAGAGGCCGGGGGGACTCGAGCAGCTGTGGGGTGTGTGGGTGGATGGTGTGTGCTTGTGAGATGAATGTGCTACTTTCTGCCTGGGTGGGAGACGGGGAGAGGGTAGGAATGAATGTGGCCCTCCTCTCTCTGGCCAATGAGAGAAGTCAGTGGAAAGAGGGTGAGTGTTTGAGAAAGGGGAATTGGGGTGATTGAGCCACTGTTGGCACTGAGAGCAGTTAGCTGAAGTGCCACAAGGGCTTGTTTCCCCACCCCCTTTCCCCCCTCTTCCCTGTATAGTGTATGGTATGGTGGGCCCCTTAAGTCAGAGGCCAGGAGAGCAGGGGGAGGAGCACCTTGGGTGGTTCAGGGCAGGTATTCAGGTGGTGATGGGTATGGGACGGTATGATGGGAGCCAGAGGGCAGGCCATTTCAGGGGAAGATGCCCCTGATGTGTTATACTGGTGGTGTGTTCCGGCCCTCGGGGCTCAAGCCCAGACCCTGGTCAGCAGGCCTACAGAGCCCCAGGCTTTCAGCTGCTGCTGCTGAATGCCAGGCTGGTCAATAATAAGGCCTCCCTTATTCACAACTTTATTGGGGAGGAGCAGGCTGACCTGGCATGCATTACAGAGACCTGGCTGGCACCAGAAGGGGGGTAGCCCTTTCGGAATTGTGTCCAGCCAGGTTTAGGGTTTGTCACCAGCCGAGACCCCAGGGCAGGGGAGGGGGTGTGGCAGTTGTCATCAGGGAATCTCTGCTGGCCTTCAGGGGCTCTGCTCCACAAGTTGCTGGATATGAGACCCTGTTCCTGAGGTTGGGCACACGGGATCAGTTGGGAATGTTGCTATTGTACCAGCCTCCCTGCTACATAGCATCCTCCCTGCCCAAGCTGCTGGAGGCCATCTCGGGGTTGGAAGTGGAGTTCCCCAGACTTATGGTCTTGGGGGACTTTAATCTGCCATCCTTGGGGTTGGCCTCAGAGGCACCCCGGGAGTTCATGGCTATCATGGCAGCCATGGGCCTATCCCAGGTCATTTGTGGCCTGACTCCGGGCAGTGTTCACACTCCAGACATGGTTTTCTTGTTGGAGCAGTGGCAGTCTGATCTGGTGGGGGATTTTATATTATCCCCTCTGCCCTGGTCAGACCACTCCCTGGTGGCCATGAGTTTCTCCTATGCTGCCCCCCTCCGCAGGGAGGTGGGACCTATTTGAATAGTCCACCCCTGGCGACTGATGGACCCACATGGGTTCCAAAGGGAGCTGAGGGTGGTTCCTGAGGCCTTGCTGCATGGTCCAGCGGAGGCCCTGGCTGCAGCCTGGAATAAGGAGGTGGCTGGGGCCTTGGACAGGATCGCGCCTGTGCACCCTGTGGTACTGTGTGATGCTCAGCTCGTGCCCACAGAGCCAGTACCGGGTCTGTGCAGGAAAAGCATCAGCAAACAACTCCAGTTCCTGTGGAAACACTGACTCTAAACCCCCTTCAACATTGCTTGCAAACCCAAGCGCTGCCATCTTTCCAGAATAGCGCCTTTTTCTTTGGGCTGCGGGGGGGGGGGGGGACGGAGCCGAACGATCTGGGAGCAGCGCTGTAACCTATTCTGATTGGACAGAAGGGACAGCGCCTTTAATAGCTACTGGATCCCATTGGAAAAGGGAGGAGCTTAATCTTGCTCAGCTTCTCCATGTGATTTGTTTTGGCGGCAAGTGTCTGCTTTGATTCTGCTCAGAATGAGCAACAGATCATAGATCTCCCTTAGACATCCCAAGAAATTAATTCCAGGGCTACCAGGTCTGGGCTACAAAAACCCAGACAAGCATTAAATGGGAACGGAGATGGTTAGGACCGCCTGGGTTTTTGCAATCCGGTCTGGCCATTCTATTAATGCGGAATCAGGAATACTTATTATATCATTATTGTCTCTGGTGAGGAAAATGATTTGGTAGCAGTGGCCAAAGAATCTCGACACTTTTAACTTTTTCTTCTCACAGTTGCCTTAACAAGTGAGATCAAAGTAAAACACAGTGCTATGGAAACCAAGGAAGTCATCATTCAGGATGCAACACCATATTCATTTTCCTGGAGCAATAACATTTTAGAAGATCCATACATAGGATCATACTGTGTATTAAGTCTTACTGCTTTTAATAGGACATGCGACCCTGGATGCCTTTTGTTCGTTTTGTTGAAAAACAGGGCTATTTTCACATTTGGTATCCTCGTATTTCTCAGAGTCGTCGTGGCCAGCAATAGCATTAGATGACAACTTGTTGCCAATTTATTTCTCTGTAAAATACTAGTCTGATGCTATGCGTGGCGGGGGGGGCAGAATTCAAATGGTAATTATATCCTGGAAGCTGATGCAGCTCTGAACTGCAAAAACATTTGTCCCAAAATATTTAACAGGGAGGAGGCTCAGGGGAGTATCAGTGTGAGAATGCTAGCTTTGGATAGTTGCCCAAGGAACGCTAGTCCAAATATCATCTCGTTTGAATATTTGTCACTTACTTCACCTGAACACGCATTCAAGTAAGCGTGTGTAAAATTGCGGCTTTGCTCATGATTACAGCAACTGGGCTGGGGCCAAAATGTAATCCAAGATTATTCATGTTCACCATATTATTGCTGACCATCATGGCTGTCATTATAGTAGAGAGGCAGAATAGAAATCCAGCTAATAAAAAGTAGGAAATTCATAAAGTATAACAAAACAAGCACAGCATGCTTGTTTCTCTCTCAAAGCATTGCTTTCACTCATATGGTTTTTTTTTTTTTTTTTTGCAAATGTAATAGTTTATCCATTATACTACCTTTACATATATTATGCAACTTACAGTCTACATTTTGGCAATAGTTCACAAAAAATAAATGCACCTTTACTCCACAATTTCCTACCTTGCATATTTTCATGACATTTCTGGCTTGGGGCTGGCTGAAGCACCCCTATCATTGGCAACCCTGCTCTCTAGCGTCATTCCGTGTGTTTGACTAGTAAAATAATAACACTGCTGTTATTTATGACCCAGCTCCCAAAGGATCATAAGGACACTCAGTGTTCCCTGACCCATCTCCATTGGCTTCACAAGACTGGGGGTCTAAAAACAGGGAAAGAAAGCCATTCCCACATTCATAGGTCATGTGTATGCTGAATGCTGGGCTCTGAGAGGTTATGTTTAGGCTTCCTTGAAGTCAGGGCCCAAAACCAATATGAGACTGAGATTTGCATAGGCTCTTGAAGAAAAGAGAGTGTGACAGCTAAACTTTGTGACTTAACTTGGGTGCTGGGCAAAATGTATCACTCCAAGCAAGCTTAACCCTAACCCTAACAGCAACTGTTGTCCTAGCTACACTGTTCCCTCAGAATAGGATTTTCCCATACATTTTGCCCAGTAGCCAAATTAAATCAGAAACTTTAGCTGTCACTGTCCCTTTGCTGAAAGAGGGAGTGCGAATCAAAGCATCAGGTTGGTTTTGGACCCTGATTCAAAGAAGCCTAACCCTAACCCTAACCAACGGCGATTCTAAGCATGATGTGGGTTTTGGGCCCAGACTTCATGGAAGCCTAACTGTAACCCTAACCCTAATTTAGGAAAATTCTGCCTCAGAATAGGATTTTCCCATGCATTTTGCCCAGGACCCAAATTAAGTCAGAAAGTTTGGCTGTCACTGTCCCTTTGCTTAAAGAATGACTGCGAATGTAAGCATCATGTTGGTTTTGGGCCCTCACTAACTGGGATAGTATTAGGGTTAGTCGTCCTTGAAGTCGGGGCCCAAAACCAAAATGATGCTCAGATTCGCAGTCGCTCCTTCACCAAAGGGACAGTGACAGCGAAAGTTTCTAACTTAATTTGGGAGCAGGGCAAAATGCATGGAAAATCCTATTCTGAGGCACAATTTTCCAAAATTACAGTTAGGGTTAGGGTTCGGCTTCCTTGAAGTCAGGACCCAAAATGAACATGATGCTAAGATTCGCAGTTGCTTGCAAAGCAAAGGGACAGTGACAACTAAAGTTTCTCACGTAATGTGGGTGCTGGGCAAAATGCATGGGAGAATCTCATTCTTGGGCATATTTTTCCCAAATTTGGGTTAGGGTTAGGGTTAGGGTTAGGGTTAGGGTTAGGGTTAGGGTTAGGGTTAGGGTTAGACTTCCTTGAAGTCAGGGCCCAAAACCAATGTGATGCTCAGATTTGCAGTCGCTCGTTAAGAAAATGGACAGTGACAGCTAAAGTTTCTGACTTAATTTGGGGACTGTGCAAAATGCATGGGAATATCCTATCCTCAGGCAGATTTTTCCTAAATTTGGGTTAGGGTTAGGGTTAGGGTTAGGGTTAGGGTTCCTTGAAGTCAGGGCCCAAAACGAATGTTATGCTGAGATTCACAGTTGCTCGTTAAGAAAAGGGACAGTGACAGCTAAAGGTTCTGACTTAATTTGGGGGCTGGGCAAAATGCATGGGAAAATCCTACTCTCAGGCAGATTTTTCCTAAATTAGGGTTAGGGTTAGGGTTAGGCTTCCTTCAAATCAGGGCCCAGAACAAACATGATTCTAAGATTCGCAGGTGCTCATTAAGCAAAGGGACAGTGACAGCCGAACTTTCTGACTTAATTTGGGTGCTGGGCAAAATACACGGAAAAATAGTATCCTGCGGCACAATTTTCCTAATTAAGGTTCAGGTTAGGGTTAGGGTTAGGCTTCCTTGAAGTCAGGGCCCAAAACAAACATGATGCTATGATTCACAGTTGCTCGCAAAGCACAGGGACAGTGACAGCCTGTGATGGAATGGACTTAGGAAGGCCATGCTCAGGGAGAGAAGCATGTCCTTAGCCCCCAGAAGGAGCATGGGAAGTTCAAGAAGATGACGCTGGCACCTCCCTAAGGAATACACGGTATTGTGGCTGGCTGGCTTGAGAACTTGGGTTCAGTCCGGTGAGTTTCTGTCTTGAGGTGTAAGCTAATAAAGGCAACAAAATTGTATTATGATGTCAGGTTCAGCCCAAAGACCTCCACGACACTATGCAAATACAGTTCTGTTGTGTTTAACTAAAACCGTCACTAAACATAAAATTCCACCCCGAATCTTGTCCCACCCTCTGTTTTTCAATTCAGCTGCATCTATTTTTTACCCCCGGCCCATGGGCTTACTGTAGATATCACGAATTTCCCTCCCTCGGAGACAAAATTGGCTGTTCCGAAAAAGTCTCTGGATAACCATTTCTAAGTATAAAATTGCATCTGAATGTCATTCCGCCCACCGTATTTGAATTCGGGTGCAAGTATTTTTCAGCCCCCCACCCGCGTGCCTAATGCCGGCATCACGAATTTCCCCCCGGGAAGCCAAATTCAGCCGTTGCGCAAAAGTCTCTGCAAAACCGTTTCTAAGCATAATATTCCACCCCGAATCTCGTTCTGCCCACCGTTTTTAAATTCGGGTGGAAGTATTTTTTAGTCCCCCTCCCGCGTGCCTACTGCTGGCATTACGAATTTCTCCCCGGGGAGCCAAATTCGGCCATTCCGCAAAAGTCACTGCAAAAGTGTTACTAAGCCTAAAATTCCAACCCGAATGTCTTTCCACCCAAAATTTTTGAATTCGGGTGGAAGTATTTTTTAGCCCCCAAGGCCGCAGGCCTACCCCTGGGATCACAAATTTCCTCCTGGGGAGCCAAATTCGGCCGTTCTGCAAAAGTCTCTGCAAAACTGTTTCTAAGAATAAAATTCCACACCCAATGTGGTTCTGCCCACCGTTTATGAATTTGGGTGGAAGTATTTTTTAGCCCCCCATCCACGCGCCTACTGCTGGCATTACGTATTTCTCCTCGGGGAACCAAATTCGGCCGTTCCGCAAAAGTGTCTGCAAAAGCGTTTCTAAGCATAAAATTCCAACCCAAATGTCTTTCTGCCCAAAGTTTCTGAATTCGGGTGGAAGTATTTTTCAGACCCCCGGCCCGCGCGCCTACTGCCGGCATCAGGAATTTCCCCCCAGGGAGCTAAATTCGGCCGTTTCGGAAAAGTCTCTGCAAAACCATTTCTAAGCATAAAATTGCACCCCGAATGTCATTCCGCCCACCGTTTTTGAATTCAGGTGGAAGTATTTTTCAAGCCCCTGTCCCGCACACCTACTGCCGGCATCACGAATTTCCCCCCGGGGAGCCAAATTCGGCAGTTCCACAAAAGTCTCTTCAAAAGCGTTTCTCAGCATAAAATTCCACCCCGAATCTCGTTCTGCCCACCATTTTTGTATTTGGGTGGAAGTATTTTTCAGCCCTCCGCTGCACGCACCTACTGCCGGCATCATGAAATCTCCTCCCGGGGAGCCAAAATCGGCTGTTCCTGAAAAGTCTCTCCAAAACCGTTTCTAAGCCTAAAATTCCACCCCGAATCTCATTCCGCCCTTAGTTTTCGAATTCAGGTGATAGTTTTTTTTGGTCCCATGGATGGCGCGCCTACTGCTGGCATCACGAAATTTCCTCGCGGGGAGCCAAAATCGGCCGTTCCACAAAAGTCTATGCAAAACCGTTTCTACGCCTAAAATTCCACCACGAATCTCATCCCGCCCTTGGTTTACGAATTCAGGTGAAACTTCTTTTTGGCCCCTCGACTGGCGCGCCAACTGCCGGCATCACAAACTCTCCTCCCGGGGAGCCAAAATCGGCCGTTCCACAAAAGTCTATGCAACACCATTTCTAAGCCTATAATTCCAATCCGAATCTCATCCTGCCCTTACTTTTTGAATTCGGGTGATACTTTTTTCGGCCCCTCGGTCGGCGTGAGTACTGCCGGCATCAAGTAATTTCCTCCCGGGGAGCCAAAATTGGCAGTTCCTGAAAAGTCCCTGCAACATTATTTCTAAGCCTAAAATTCTACCCCAAATCTCATCCCATCCTTACTTTTTGAATTTGGGTGATACTTTTTTTCAGCCCCTCGGCCGGCGCGCCTACTGCCGGCATCACGAAATCTCCTCCCGGGGAGCCAAAATCGGCAGTTCTGCAAAACTCTCTGCAAAATCATTTCTCAGCCTAAATTTCTACCCCGAATCTCATCCCGCCCTCAGTTTTCCAATTCGGGTGAAACTATTTTTCGGACCTTCGGCGGGCGCGACTACTGCCTGCATCACGAAATTACCTCCCGGCGACTCACAATCAGCTGTTCCGCAAAAGTCTGTGTAAAACCATTTCTAAGCCTAAAATTCCACCCCGAATCTCATCCCGCCCTTAGTTTTCGAATTCGGGTGAAACGTTTTTTGCCCCTCGGCCAGCGCGGCTACTGCGGGTATGACAAAACCTCCTATCGGGGAGGCAAAATCGGCCGTTCGGCAAACGTCTCTTCAAAACCATTTCCAAGCCTTAAATTCCACCCCAAATCTCATCCCGCCCTTAGTTTTCGAATTCGGGTGAAACTATTGTTCTGCCCCTCGGCCGGCGCGCCTACTGCCGGCAACACAAAATCTCCTCCCGGGGAGCCAAAATCGGCCGATCCGCAAAAGTCTCTGCAAAACCGTTTCTAATCCGAAAATTCCACCCCGAATCTCATCCCACCGTCCGTTTTCGAATTCGGGTGAAAGTATTTTTCGGCCCCCCGGCCAGGGCGCTTACCAACGGCATCACGAGATTTCCTCCTGGGGAGCAAAAATCGGCAGTTCCTGAAAAGAACCTGCAACACCCTTTTTATTCCGAAAATTCTACCCCAAATCTCATCCCGCCCTTGCTTTTGGAATTCAGGTGAAACTTTTTTTCGGCCCCTCAGCTGGAGTACCTACTGTTGGCATCACGAAATCTCCTCCCGGGGAGCCAAAAACGGCCGTTCCGCAAAAGTCTCTGCAACACCATTTCTAAGGCTAAAATTCCACCCCGAATCTCAACCCACCCTTAGTTTTCGAATTCGGGTGAAACTATTTTTCGGCCCTTCGGCTGGCGCCTACTGCCGGCATCACGAAATTTCCTCCTGGGTAGCCAAAATCGGCCGTTCCGTAAAACTCTCTGAAACACCGTTTCTAAGCCTGAAATTCCACCGCGAATATCATCCTGCCCATGGTTTTCGAATTCGGGTGAAACTATTTTTCGGCCCCTCGGCTGGCGCCCACTGCCGGCATCACGAAAATTCCTCCCGGGGAGGCAAAATATGCTGTTTCTGAAAAGACCCTGAAACACCCTTTCTAAGCCTAAAATTCCAACCCGAATCTCATCCCACCTGAGTTTTCGAATTCGGGTGAAACTATTTTTCGGCCCTTCGGCTGGCGCCTACTGCCGGCATCACGAAATTTCCTCCCTTGGAACCAAAATCGGCTGTTCCGTAAAAGTCTCTGAAAAACCGCTTCTAAGCTTGAACTTCCACCCCGAATCTCAACCCGCCCGTCGTTTTCAAATTCGGGTGAAATTTTTTTTCGGCCCCTCGGACGGCGTCTACTGCCGGCATCACGAAATTTCCTCCTGAGGAGCAAAAATCGGACGTTCCGGAAAATTGTATAAAAAACCATTTCTAAGACTAAAATTGCACCGCGAATCTCATCCCCCCCTTCATTTTCGAATTCGGGTGAAACTTTTTTTCGGCCCCTCAGCAAGCGTCTACTGCCGGCATCAAGAAATTTACTCTCGGGGAGCCAAATATGGCTGTTCTGCAAAAGACTCTGAAAAACCGTTTCTAAGCCTAAAATTCCACCCCGAATGTGATCCCGCCCTTAGTTTTCAAATCCGGGTGAAACTATTTTTTGGCTCCTTGGCCGGCGCCTACTGCCGGCATCATGAATTTTCCTCCCGGGGAGCCAAAATCGGCCATTCTGGAAAAGTTTCTGAAACACCGTTTCTAACCCTAAAATTCCACCCTAAATCTCATACCGCGCGTCATTTTCGAATTTGGGTTAAACCATTCTGCGGTTCCCTGGCTGGCGGGCCTAATGCCGGCATAACAAAATTTCCTCCTGGGGAGCCAAAATCGGCCGTTCCGCAAAAGACTCTGAAACACTGTTTCTAAGCCTGAAATTCCACCGCAAATCTAATCCCGCCCGTTGTTTTCGTATTCGGGTGAAACTTTTTTTGGCCCCTCGGCCGGCGCGCCTACTGCCAGCATCACGAAATTTCCTCCCGGGGAGCCAAAATAGGCCGTTTTGGAAAAGACTCTGAAACACCGTTTCTAAGCCTAAAATTCCAACCCGAATCTCATCCCGCCCTGAGTTTTCGAATTCGGATGAAACTATTTTTCGGCCACTCGGCTGGCGCGCCTACTGCCGGTATTACGAAATTTCCTCCTGGGGAGCGAAAGTCGGCTGTTCTGTAAAAGTCTCTGAAAAACCGTTTCTATAGCTGAAATTCCACCGTGAATCTCATCCCGCCCCATTTTTTCTGCCCCTCGGCTGGCGCGCCTACTGCCAGCATCACGAAATGTACTCCCGGGGAGCCAAAATCAGCTGTTCTGGAAAAGTTTCTGAAACACCGTTTCTAAGCCTAAAATTCTACCCCGAATCTCATCCTGCCCTTAGTTTTGGAATTTGGGTGAAACGTTTTCACGCCCCCTCGGCCGGCGCGCCTACTGCCGGCATCATGAAATTTCCTCCCGGGGAGCCAAAAACGGTAGTTCCGTAAATGTCTCTGAAAAACCGTTTCTAAAATTAACATTCTACCACGAACCTCATCCCGCCCGTCCTTATTGAAAACGGCAGAAAAACCGTTTCTAAGCCTAAAATTCCAACCCGAATGTCATCCCGCCCTTCATTTTCGAATTCAGGTTAAACCATTCTGCGGCTCCCTGGCTGGCGGGCCTAATACCGTCATCACGAAATTTCCTCCTGGGGAGCCAAAATCGGCCGTTCCGCAAAAGACTCTGAAACACTGTTTCTAAGCCTGAAATTCCACCGCAAATCTAATCCCGCCCGTTGTTTTCGTATTTGGGTAAAACTTTTTTTGGCCTCTCGGCCGGCGCGCCTACTGCCGGCATCACGAAATTTCCTCCCGGGGAGCCAAAATAGGCCGTTTCAGAAAAGACTCTGAAACACCGTTTCTAAGCCTAAAATTCCAACCCGAATCTCATCCCGCCCTGAGTTTTCGAATTCGGATGAAACTATTTTTTGGCCACTCGGCCGGCGTGCCTACTGCCGGTATTACGAAATTTCCTCCTGGGGAGCGAAAGTCGGCTGTTCTGTAAAAGTCTCTGAAAAACCGTTTCTATAGCTGAAATTCCACCGCGAATCTCATCCCGCCCTTAGTTTTCGAATTCGGGTGAAACTATATTTTGGTCCCTCAGCCGGCGCGCCTACTGCCGGCATCAAGAAATTTCCTCCAGGGGAACCAAAATAGGGCGTTCCGCAAAAGTCTCTGAAAAACGGTTTCTAAGCCTAAAATTCCATCCTGAATCTTATGACGCCTGTCGTTTTCGAATTCGGGTGATACTTTTTTTTGGTCCTTTGGCCGGCAGGCCTACTGCCGGGATCACAAAATTTCCTCCCGCGGAGCTAAAATCGGCCGTTCCGTAAAAGTCTCTGAAACACCGTTTCTAAGCCTTAAATTCCACAGCGAATCTCAAATCGCCGTTAGTTTTCGAATTTGGGTGAAACTTTTTTAAGGCTCCTCGGCCGGCGCGCCTACTGCCGGCATCACGAAATTTCCTCCCGGGGAGCCAAATTCGGCCGTTCCGTAAAAGTGTCTGAAACACCGTTTCTAAGACAGAAATTCTACCGTGAATCTCATCCCACCCTTAGTTTTGGAATTCGTGTGAAACTTTTTTTTGGCCCCTCGGCTGGTGCGGCTACTCCGATATCACGAAATTTCCTCCCGTCAGCCAAAATAGGCCGTTCTGAAAAAGTCCCTGAAACACCGTTTCTAAGCCTAAAATTCCACCCTGAATCTCATCCCGCCCTTAGTTTTCGAATTCGGATGAAACTATTTCTCTGCTCCTCAGCCAGCGCGCCTACTGCCGGCATTACGAAATTTCCTCCTGGGGAGCCGAAATCGGCCATTCTTGAAAAGTTTCTGAAACACCGTTTCTAACCCTAAAATTCCACCCTAAATCTCATCCCGCCTTTAGTTTTGGAATTCAGGTTAAACTTTTTTTCGCCCCCTCGGCTGGCCCGCCTACTGCCGTAATCACGAAATTTCCTCCCATCAGCCAAAATAGGCCGTTCCACAAAAGTCTCTGAAGCACGGTTTCTACACCTAATATTCCACCCCGAATCTCAACCCACCCATCATTTTCGAATTCGGGTGGTACTTTTTTTTGGTCCCTTGACCGTCGCGCCTACTGCCTGCATCACGAAATTTCCTCCCGGGGAGCTAAAATCGGCCGTTCTGTAAAAGTCTCTGAAAAACCGTTTGTAAGCCTAAAATTCCACCCCCGATCTCATCCCGCCCGTCGTTTTCGAATTCGGGTGAAAATTTTTTTTGGCCCCTTGGCCGGGGCGCCTACTGCCGGCATAACGAAATTTCCTCATGGGGAGCCAAAATCGGCCGTTCCGCAAAAGACCCTGAAGCACCATTTCTAACCCTAAAATTCCACCCTAAATCTCATCCCGCCTGTCATTTTCGAATTCGGGTTAAACTATTCTGCGGCTCCCTGGCTGGCGGGCCTACTGCCGGCATCATGAAATTTCCTCCCGGGGAGCCAAAATCGGACGTTCCGGAAAAGTCTATGAAAAACCATTAATAAGCCTAAAATTGCACCGCGAATCTCATCTCGCTTGTCGTTCTTGAATTCGGGTGAAACTATTCTTTCGCTCCTCGGCTGGCCCGCCTACTGCCGGCATCAGGAAATTTCCTCCTGTCAGCCAAAATAGGCCGTTCCACAAAAGTCTCTGAAACACGGTTTCTACACCTAAAATTCCACCCCGAATCTCAACCCGCCTGTCGTTTTTGAATTCGGGTGAAACTTTTTTTCGGCCCCTCGGCCAGCGTCTACTGCCGGCATCACGAAATTTCCTCCCGAGGAGCCAAAATCGGCCATTCTGGAAAAGTACCTGAAACACCGTTTCTAAGCCTAAAATTCCACCCCCAATCTCATCCCGCCCTTAGTTTTGGAATTCAGGTGAAACTTTTTTTCGCCCCCTTGGCGGTCGCGCCTGCTGCCAGCATCACGAAATTTACTCTTGGGGAGCCAAAAATGGCCGTTCCACAAAAGTCTCTGAAACACCGTTTCTAAGCCTAAGATTTCACCCCGAATCTCATCCCGCCCTTAGTTTTCGAATTTGGGTGAAACTATTTTTGGTCTCCTCGGCCGTCGCGCCTACTGCCGGCATCATGAATTTTTCTCCCGGGGAGTGAAAATCAGCTGTTCTGGAAAAGTCCCTGAAACACCATTTCTAAGCGTAAAATTCCACCCCTAATCTCATCCCGCCCTTAGTTTTGGAATTCGGGGGAAACTTTTTTTTGCCCCCTTGGCCGGCGCGCCTTCTGCCGGCATCACGAATTTTCCTGCCGGGGAGCCAAAATCGGCCATTCTCGAAAAGTTTCTGGAACACCGTTTCTAAGCCTAAAATTCCACCCCAAATCTCATCACGACCGTTGTTTTCGAATTCGGGTTAAACCATTCTGCAGCTCCCTGGCTGGCGCGCCTACTGCCGGCATCACGAAATTTCCTCCCGGGGAGCCAAAATCGGCCGTTCCGTAAAAGTCTCTGAAACACCGTTTCTAATCCTGAAATTCCACCGTGATACTCATCCCGCCCGTCGTTTTCGAATTCGGGTGGTACTTTTTTTCGGTCCTTTGACCGTTGCGCCTACTGCTGGCATCACGAAATTTCCTCCCGGGGAGCCAAAATCGGCCGTTCCGTAAAAGTCTCTGAAAAACCATTTCTAAGCCTAAAATTGCACCGCGAATCTCATCCCGCCCTTAGTTTTCGAATTCGGGTTAAACTATTTTTCGGCTCCTCGGCCGGCGCGCCATCATGAAATTTCCTCCCGGGGAGCCAAAATCGGCCGTTCTGGAAAAGTTTCTGAAACACCATTCCTAAGCCTAAAATTCTACCCCGAATCTCATCCCACCCTTAGTTTTGGAATTCTGGTGAAACTTTTTTTCGCCCCCTCGCCCGGTGTGCTACTGCCGGCATCACAAAATTTCCACCCGGGGAGCCAAAATCAGCCGTTCTGTAAAAGTCTCTGAAAAACAGTTTCTAAGCCTAAAATTCCACCCCGAATCTCATCACGACCGTCGTTTTCGAATTCGGGTGAAACTTTTTTTCGGCACCTCGGCTGGTGTTCCTACTGCCGGCATCACGAATTTTCCTCCCGTCAGCCAAAATAGGCCGTTCCACAAAAGTCTCTGAAACATGGTTTCTACAACTAAAATTCCACCCCGAATCTCAACCCGCCAGTCGTTTTCGAATTCGGGTGAAACTTTTTTTCGGCCCCTCGGCCGGTGCGCCTAATGCTGGCATCAGGAATTTTCCACCCTGGGTGCCAAAATCGGCCGTTCTGGAAAAGTTTCTGAAACACCGTTCCTAAGCCTAAAATTCTACCCTGAATCTCATCCCGCCCTTAGTTTTGGAATTCAGGTTAAACTTTTTTTCGCCCCCTCGGCCGATGCGCCTCTTGCCGTAATCACGAAATTTCCTCCCGTCAGCCAAAATAAGCCGTTCCACAAAAGTCTCTGAAACACAGTTTCTACACCTAAAATTCCACCCCAAATCTCAACCCGCCCGTCGTTTTCGAATTCTGGTGAAACTTTTTTTCGGCCCCTCTGCTGGCGTCTACTGCCGGCATCACGAGATTTCCTCCCGAGGAGCCAAAATCGGCCGTTCTGGAAAAGTCCCTGAATCACCATTTCTAAGCCTAAAATTCCACCCCCAATCTCATCCCGCCCTTAGTTTTGGAATTCGGGTTAAACTTTTTTTTGCCCCCTCGGCCTGCGCGCTTACTGCCGGAATCACGATATTTCCTCCCGTCAGCCAAAATAGGCCGTTCCACAAAAGTCGCTGAAACACGGTTTCTACAATTAAAATTCCACCCCTAATCTCAACCCGCCTGTCGTTTGCGAATTCGGGTGAAACTTTTTTTTGGCCCCTCGGCTGGCACGCCTACTGCCGGCATCACGAAATTTCCTCCCGGGGAGCCGAAATAGGCCGTTTCGCAAAAGACTCTTAAACACCGTTTCTAAGCCTAAAATTCCACCCCGAATCTCATCACGCCCTTTGTTTTTGAATTTGGGTGAAACTATTTTTCGGCTCCTTGGCCGGCGCACCTAGTGCAGGCATCTCGAAATTTCTTCCCGGGGAGCCAAAATCGGACGTTCCGTAAAAGTCCTTGAAACACCGTTTCTAATCCTGAAATTCCACCGCGATTCTCATCCCGGCTTGAGATGTCCAATGCGGGTGATACTTTTTTTCGGTCCCTTGACCATTGCACCTTCTGCCGGCACCACAAAATTTCCTCCCGGGGAGCCAAAATCAGCCGTTCCATAAAAGTCTTTGAAAAACCGTTTCTAAGCCTAAAATGGCACCGCGAATCTCATCCCGCCAATCGTTTTCGAATTCAGGTGAAACTTTTTTTTGGCCCCTTGGCCGGCGCTCCTACTGCAGGTATCACAAAATTTCCTCCCAGGGAGCCAAAATCGGCCTGTCCGTTAAAGTCTGTGAAAAACCGTTTCTAAGCCTAAAATTGCACTGCGAATCTCATCCCACCCGCCATTTTGGAATTCAGGTGAAACTTTTTTTCAGCCCCTTGGCCGGCCTGCCTACTGCTGGCATCACGAAATTTCCTCCCGGGTAGGGAAAATCAGCTGTTTTGTAAAAGTCTCTGAAAAACCGTTTCTAAGCCTGAAATTCCACCGTGAATTTCATCCCGCCCGTCGTTTTCGTTTTTTGTGCCCCTCAGCCAACTCAGCTACTGCCGGCATCACGAAATTTCCTCCCGGGGAGCCAAAATCGGGGGTTCCTGAAAAGTCTCTGCAACACCATTTCTAAGCCTAAAATTCCACCCCAAATCTAATCCCACCCTGTTTTCGAATTCAGGTGAAACTATTTTTGTGCCCCTCAGCCAACTCAGCTACTGCCAGCATCACGAAATTTCCTCCCGGGGAACCAAAGTCGGCCATTCCTCAAAAGTCTCTGGAAAACCGTTTCTAAGCCTAAAATTCCACCCCACATCTGATCCCGACCTTAGTTTTCGAATTCGGGTGAAACTTTTTTTTGCCCCTCGGCCGGCGTGCCTACTGTCGACATCACGAAATCTCCTCCCGGGGAGCAAAAATCGGCCGTTCCGCAAAATTCTCTGCAACACCATTTCTAAGCCTAAAATTCCACCCTGAATCTCATCCCGCCCTCAGTTTTCGAATTCGGGTGAAACTATTTTTGGGCCCCTCAGCCAACGCTCCTACGAAATTTCCTCCCAGGGAGACAAAATCGGCAGTTCCGCAAAAGTCTCTGCAAAACCGTTTCTAAGCCTACAATTCCACCCTGAATCTCTTCCCGCCCTTAGTTTTCGAATTCGGGTGAAACTATTTTGGGGCCCCTCGGCCAGCGCGCCTACTGCCGGCATCACGAAATCTCCTCCAGGGGAGCCAAAATCAGCCGTTCCGCAAAACTCTCTGCAAAACCGTTTCTAAGGATAAAATTCCACCCGGAATCTCATCCCACCGTCCGTTTTTGAATTCAGTGAAAATATTTTTCGGCCCCTCGTCCGGTGCGTATACTGCCGGCATCACGAAATCTCCCGGTGAGCAAAATTGGCCGTTGCGCAAAAGTCTCTGCAACACTGTTTCTAAGCCTACAATTCCAGACCACATCTCATGCCATTCTCAGTTTTCGAATTTGGGTGAAACTATTTTTGGGCCCCTCGGCCGGCGCGCCTACTGCCGGCATCATGAAATCTCCTCCCGGAGAGCCAAAATCGGCCGTTCGGCAAAACACTCTGCAAAACAGTTTCGAAGCCTAAAATTCCACCCCGAATGTCATAACCTGCTTACTCATTCCTAACACATAGTAAATCTTCCAGAAACAGGTAGCTCCGTCAAAGATTTCTTTATTAGGATAAGCATACAGCATCAAAGTTGTTGAGACTGAAATCAGAATAGAAACTCATCCTCCTTAAAAACCCAATCTCCCCCCTTTGCAGTCTTTTGATTCCCGCTTCCCAACTTCGCGCCTATTTCCATTCTCACACTTACTCCTGGCCTTGCAGATGTTATTGTTAAGATAAGTGCGTTCCTCTCCTCCTCCCTTCTTTCTCATGGCAGATCAAGCAAGCGGTTAATTAAAACATTCTTTGAATTAAGTCTTGGCACAACCACCGTTTAAGCCCCTCAACGTTTTATATAAATGAGTAAAGCAGATATGAATAATAAAAGCATAGTCATACAACTCAAAAGCATAGTTATATAATTCTACTATAATAAGGTCTTGCGCAGATCCTGACACCGAATCTCATCCCGCCCTCAGTTTTCGAATTCAGGTGAAACTATTTTTGGGCCCCTCTGCCGGCGCACCTCCTGCCGGCATCATGAAATTTCCTTCCGGCGAGCCAAAATCGGCCGTTCCACAAAAGTCTCTGGAAAACCATTTCTAATCCTAAAATTCCACCCACATCTCATCCCACCCTTAGTTTTCGAATTCGGGTGAAACTTTTTTCCCCCCCTCGGCCGGTGCACCTACTGCCGGCATCACGACACTTCCTCCCGGGGAGCCAAAATCGGGCATTCCGCAAAAGTATCTGGAAAACCGTTTCTAAGCATAAAATTCAACGCCAAATCTTATCCCGCCGTGAGTTTTCGAATTCGGGTGAAACTATTTTTCAGCCCCTCAGCCGGTGCGCCTACTGCTGGCATCGTGAAATTTCCTCCCGGGGAGTCAAAATCGGCCATTCCGCAAAAGTCTCTGTAACACCATTTCTAAGCCTAAAATTCCTCCCCGGATCTCATCCCGCCATTAGTTTTCGAATAAGGGTGAAACCATTTTTGGACCCCTCGGCCGGCGCTCCTATTGCCGGCATAACAAAATTTACTCCCGGGGAGCCAAAATCGGCCATTCCGCAAAAGTCTCTGGAAAACCGTTTCTAAGCCTAAAATTCCACCCCAAATCTCATTCCGCCCTTACTTTTCGAATTCGGGTGATACTTTTTTTCGGCCCCTCGGCTTGCACTCCTACTGCTGGCATCACGAAATCTCCTCCCGGGGAACCAAAATCAGCCGTTCCAGAAAACTCTCTGCAAAACCGTTTGTAAGCCTAAAATTCTACCCCGCATATTATGCCGCCCTTAGTTTTCGAATTCAGGGGTAAAACCGTTTTTAGCGTAAAATTCGACCCTGAATCTCATACCGCCCTGAGTTTTCAAATTTGGATGAAACTTTTTTCGCCCCTCCGCCAGCGCGGCTACATCTGGCATGATGAAATCTCTTCCCGGGGAGCCAAAATTGGCTGTTACGCAAAACTCTCTCCAAAACTGTTTCTAAGCCTAAGATTCCAACACTCATCTCATGCCACCATTAGTTTTCGAATTCGGGTGAAACTAAGGTTTTCCAATGCATTGCGCCCAGCTTCCAAATTAAGTCAGAAAATTTAGGTTTTGCTGTTCCATTGCATAAAAAGAGGGTGCAAATATAAGCATCTGGTTGGATTTGGGCCCTAACTTCAAGGAAGCCGAACCCTAACCCTAACCCTAATTTAGGAAAAATCTGCCTCAGAATAGGGTTTTCCCATGCATTATGCCCAGCTTTCAAATTAAGTCAGAAAGCGAAGGTTTTGCTGTTCCTTTGCATAAAAAGTGGGTGCAAATATAGCATATGTTTGGATTTGGGCCCTGACTTCAACAAAAACGAACCCTAACCCTAACCCTAACCCTAACCCTAACCCTAACCCTAATCCTAACCCTAACCCTAACCCTAACACTAACCCTAACCCTAGCATCCGGTTGGATTTGGGCCCAGATTTCAAGGAGCCGAACCCTAACCCTAACCCTAATTTAGGAAAAATCTGCCTCAGAATAGGGTTTTCCTATGCATTGTGCCCAGGTCCCCAATGAAGTCAGAAAGTTTAGCTTTTGCAGTTCCTTTGCATAAGAAACTGGTGCGAAAATAAGCATCCGGTTCGACTTAGGCCCTGACTTCAAGGAAGCCGAACCCTAACCATAACCCTAATTTAGGAAAAATCTGCCTCAGAAATAGGTTTTCACATGCATAGTGCCCAGCTTTCAAATTAAGTGAGAAATTTTACGTTTTCCTGTTACTTTGCATAAAAAGGGAGTGCGAATATAAGCATAAGGTTGGATTTGGGCCCTGGCATCAAGGAAGCCAAACCCTAACCCTAACCCTAATTTAGGAAAAATGTGCCTCCGAATACGGTTTTCCCATGCATTGTGCTCAGCTTTCAAACTAAGTCAGAAAGTTTAGGTTTTGCTGTTCCTTTGCATAAAAAGCGGGTGCAAATATAAGCATCTGTTTCAATTTCCGTCCTGACTTCAAGGAAGACGAACCGTAACCCTAACCTAACCTAACCTCCCTTACTCTAACCCTAACCCTAACCCTAACCCTAACCCTAACCCTAACCCTAACCCTAACCCTAACCCTAACCCTAACCCTAACCCTAACCCTAACCCTGACCCTGACCCTGACCCTGAACCTGACCCTGACCCTGACCCTGACCCTGACCCTGACCCGAACCCGAACACGAAAACTAACCCTAACCCTAACCCTAACCCTAACCCTAACCCTAACCCTAACCCTAACCCTAACCCTAACCTTAACCCTGACCCTGACCCTGACCCTGACCCTGACCCTAACCCTAACCCTAACCCTAACCCTAACCCTAACCCTAACCCTAACCCTAACCCTAACCCTAACCCTAACCCTGGCTTCCGGTTGGATTTGGGCCCAAACTGAAAGGAGCCGAACCCTAACCCTAACCCAAATTTTGGAAAAATCTGCCTCAGAATACGGTTTTCCCATGCATTGTGCCCAGCTCCCCAATTAAGTGAGAAAGTTTAGGTTTTGCTGTTCCTTTGCATAAGAAGGGGTTGCTAATATGAGCATCTCGTTGGACTTGGGCCCTGACTTCAAGGAAGCCGAACTCTAACCCTAACCCTAATTTAGGAAAAATCTGCCTCAGAATAGGGTTTTCCCATGCATTGTGCCCAACTCCCCAATTAAGTCAGAAAGTTTAGGGTTTGCTGTTCCTTTGCATAGAAAGCGGGTGCAAATAAAAGCATCTGGTTGGATTTGGGCCCTGACTTCAAGGAAGATTAACCCTAACCCTAACCGTAACCCTAACCCTAACCCTAACGCTAATTTAGGAAAAATGTGCCTCAGAATACGGTTTTCCCATGCATTGTGCCAAGCTCCCCAATTAAGTCAGAATGTTTAGGTTTTGCTGTTCCTTTGCATGAGAAGCATGTGAGAATATAAGCATCTGGTTGGATTCGGGCCCTGACTTCAAGGAAACCGAACCCTAACCCTAACCATAATTTAGGAAAAATCTGCCTCAGGACAGGGTTTCCCCATGCATTCTGCCCAGCTCCCCAATTAAGTCAGAAAGTCTATGCTTTGCATTTCCTTTGCATAAAAGGGGAGTGCGAATATAAGAATCAGGCTAGATTTTGGCCCTGGCATCAAAGAAGCCGAGCGATAAGCCTAAACCTAATATAGGAAAAATCTGCCTCAGAATATGTTTTTCACATGCATTGTGCCCAGCTTTCAATTTAAGTCAGAAAGTTTAGGGTTTGCTGTTCCTTTGCATAGAAAGCGGGTGCAAATATAAGCATCTGGTCGGATTTGGGCCCTGACTTCAAGGAAGATTAACCCCTAACCCTAACGCTAACCCTAACCCTAACCCTAACTCTAACCCTAACCCTAACGCTAATTTAGGAAAAATGTGCCTCAGAATACGGTTTTCCCATGCATTGTGCCCAGCTCCCCAATTAAGTCAGAATGTTTAGGTTTTGCTGTTCCTTTCCATAAGAAGCATGTGCGAATATAAGATTCCGGTTGTATTTGGGCCCTGACTTCAAGGAAGCCGAACCCTAACCCTAACCATAATTTAGGAAAAATCTGCCTCAGGACAGGGTTTCCTCATGCATTGTGCCCAACTCCCCAATTAAGTCAGAAAGTGTATGTTTTGCATTTCCTTTGCATAAAAGGGGAGTGCGAATATAAGAATCAGGCTGGATTTTGGCCCTGGCTTCAATGAAGCCGAGCCATAACCCTAACCCTAATATAGGAAAAATCTGCCTCAGAATACGTTTTTCAGATGCATTTTTCCCAGCTTTCAATTTAAGTGAGAAAGTTTAGGGTTTGCTGTTACTTTGCATAGAAAGCGGGTGCAAATATAAGCATCTGGTTGGATTTGGGCCCTGACTTCAAGGAAGCCGAACCCTAACCCTAAACCTAATTTAGGAAAAATGTGCCTCAGAATAGGGTTTTCCCATGCATTGTGCCCAGCTCCCCAATTAAGCCCGAAAGTTTAGGTTTTGCTGTTCCTTTGCATAAAAAGGGAGGACAAATATGGGTATCCGGTTGGATTTGGGCCCTGACTTCAAGGAAGACGAACTCTAACCCTAACATAACCGTTACCCTAACCCTAACCCTAACCCTAACCCAAACCCTAACCCTAACTCTAACCCTAACCCTAACACTAAACCTAAACCTAACCCTAACCGTAACCCTAACCCTAATTTTGGAAAAATGAGCCTCAGAATATGGTTTTCCAATGCATTGTGCCAGGCTCCCCAATTAAGTCTGAAAGTTTAGGTTTTGCTGTTCCTTTGCATAAAAAGCGGGTGCAAATATCAGCATCTGTTTCGATTTCCGCCTTTACTTCAAGGAAGACGAACCCTAACCCCAACCTACCTACCCTAACCCTAACCCTAACCCTAACCCTAACCCTAACCCTAACCCTAGCTTCCGTTTGGACTTGGGCCCAAACTTAAAGGAGCAGAAACCTAACCCTAACCCAAATTTAGGAAAAATCTGCCTCAGAATACGGTTTTCCCATGCATTGTGCCCAGCTCCCCAATTAAGACAGAAAGTAAAGGTTTTGCTGTTCATTTGCATAAGAAGGGGTTGCTAATATGCGCATATCGTTGGACTTGGGCCCTGACTTCAAGGAAGCCGAACTCTAACCCTAACCCTAATTTAGGAAAAATCTGCCTCAGAATAGGTTTTTCAGATGCATTGTGCCCAGCTTTCAATTTAAGTCAGAAAGTTTAGGGTTTGCTGTTCCTTTGCATAGAAAGCGGGTGCAAATATAAGCATCTGGTTGGATTTCGGCCCTGACTTCAAGGAAGCCGAACCCTAACCCTAAACCTAATTTAGGAAAAATGTGCCTCAGAATAGGGTTTTCCCATGCATTGTACCCAGCTCCCCAATTAAGCCCGAAAGTTTAGGTTTTGCTGTTCCTTTGCATAAAAAGGGAGTACAAATATGGGTATCCGGTTCGATCTGGGACCTGACTTCAAGGAAGACGAACCCTAACCCTAACATAACAGTTACCCTAACCCTAACCCTAACCCTAAACCTAACCCTAACCCTAACCCTAACTCTAACACTAACCCTAACACTAAACCTAAACCTAACCCTAACCGTAACCCTAACCCTAATTTTGGAAAAATGAGCCTCAGAATATGGTTTTCCAATGCATTGTGCCAGGCTCCCCAATTAAGTCTGAATGTTTAGGTTTTGCTGTTGTTTTGCATAAAAAGGGAGGACAAACATGGGTATCTGGTTGGATTTGGGCCCTGACTTCAAGGAAGCCGAACCCTAACCCTAACCCTAATTTAGGAAAAATGTGCCTCAGAATAGGGTTTTCCCATGCATTGTGCCCAGATCCCCAATTAATTAGAAAGTTTGGATTTTGCTAATCTTTTGCATAAGAAGCATTTGCGAAAAGAAGAATCCGTCTGGATTTGGGCCCTGACTTCAATGAAGCCGAACCCTAACCCTAACCCTAATACATGAAAAATGTGCCTCAGAATAGGGTTTTTCCATGCATTGTGCCCAGCTCCATCATTAAGTCAGAAAGTTTAGGTTTTGCTGTTCCTTTGGAAAAAAAGCGGGTGCAAATATAAACATCTGTTTCGATTTCCGCCCTGACTTCAAGGAAGACGAAACCTAACCCTAACCCTAATTTAGGAAAAATGAGCCTCAGAATATGGTTTCCCATGCATTGTGCCCAGCTCCCCAATTAAGTCAGAAAGTTTAGGTTTTGCTGTTCCTTTGCAAAAAAAGCGTGTGCAAATATAAGGATCTGTTTCGATTTCCGCCCTGACTTCAAGGAAGACGAACCCTTACCCTAACATAACCGTTACCCTAACCCTAACCCTAGCCCTAACCCTAATCCTAACCCTAACCCTAACCCTAACCCTAACCCTAACCCTAATTTGCCTCAGGATAAGGTTTTCACATGTATTGTGCCTAGCTCCCCTATTAAGTGAGAAAGTTTACGTTTTGCTCTTCCTTTGCATAAAAAGGGAGGACAAACATGGGTATCCGGTTGGATTTGGGCCCTGACTTCAAGGAAGCCGAACACTAACCCTAACCCTAATTTAGGAAAAATGTGCCTCCGAATAGGGTTTTCCCATGCATTGTGCCCAGCTCCCCAATTAAGTCAGAAAGTTTAGGTTTTGCTGTTCCTTTGCAAAAAAAGCGTGTGCAAATATAAGGATCTGTTTCGATTTCCGCCCTGACTTCAAGGAAGACAAACCCTAACCCTAACATAACCGTTACCCTAACCCTAGCCCTAGCCCTAACCCTAACCCTAACCCTAACCCTAACCCTAACCCTAACCCTAACCTAAACCTAACCATAACCCTAACCCTAACCCTAACCCGAACCCTAACCCTAACCCCAAATCCAAACCCAAGCCTAACCCCAACCCTAACCCTAACCCTAACCCTAATTTGCCTCAGGATAAGGTTTTCCCATGTATTGTGCCTAGCTCCCCTATTAAGTGAGAAAGTTTAGGTTTTGCTCTTCCTTTGCATAAAAAGGGAGGACAAACATGGGTATCCGGTTGGATTTGGGCCCTGACTTCAAGGAAGCCGAACACTAACCCTAACCCTAATTTAGGAAAAATGTGCCTCCGAATAGGGTTTTCCCATGCATTGTGCCCAGCTCCCCAATTAAGTCAGAAAGTTTAGGTTTTGCTGTTCCTTTGCAAAAAAAGCGTGTGCAAATATAAGGATCTGTTTCGATTTCCGCCCTGACTTCAAGGAAGACAAACCCTAACCCTAACATAACCGTTACCCTAACCCTAGCCCTAGCCCTAACCCTAACCCTAACCCTAACCCTAACCCTAACCCTAACCCTAACCCTAACCCTAACCTAAACCGAACCATAACCCTAACCCTAACCCTAACCCGAACCCTAACCCTAACCCCAAATCCAAACCCAAGCCTAACCCCAACCCTAACCCTAACCCTAACCCTAATTTGCCTCAGGATAAGGTTTTCCCATGTATTGTGCCTAGCTCCCCTATTAAGTGAGAAAGTTTAGGTTTTGCTCTTCCTTTGCATAAAAAGGGAGGACAAACATGGGTATCCGGTTGGATTTGGGCCCTGACTTCAAGGAAGCCGAACACTAACCCTAACCCTAATTTAGGAAAAATGTGCCTCCGAATAGGGTTTTCCCATGCATTGTGCCCAGCTCCCCAATTAAGTCAGAAAGTTTAGGTTTTGCTGTTCCTTTGCAAAAAAAGCGTGTGCAAATATAAGGATCTGTTTCGATTTCCGCCCTGATTTCAAGGAAGACAAACCCTAACCCTAACATAACCGTTACCCTAACTCTAACCCTAGCCCTAACCCTAACCCTAACCCTAACCCTAACCCTAACCCTAACCCTAACCCTAACCCTAACCCTAACCCTAACCTAAACCTAACCATAACCCTAACCCGAACCCGAACCCTAACCCTAACCCCAACCCCAACCCCAACCCTAACCCCAACCCTAACCCTAACCCTAACCCTAACCCTAACCCTAACCCTAACCCTAACCCTAACCCTAACCCTAATTTAGGAAAAATGTGCCTCAGAATAGGGTTTTCCCAAGCATTGTGCCCAGATCCCCAATTAATCAGAAAGTTTAGATTTTGCTGATCTTTTGCATAAGAAGCATGTCCGAAAAGAAGAATCCGTTTGGATTTGGGCCCTGACTTCAATGAAGCCGAACCCTAACCCTAACCCTAATAGATGAAAAATGTGCCTCAGAATAGGGTTTTCCCATGCATTGTGCCCAGCTCCATCATTAAGTCAGAAAGTTTAGGTTTTGCTGTTCCTTTGGAAAAAAAGCGGGTGCAAATATAAACATCTGTTTCGATTTCCGCCCTGACTTCAAGGAAGACGAACCCTAACCCTAACCCTAATTTAGGAAAAATGAGCCTCAGAATATGGTTTCCCATGCATTGTGCCCAGCTCCCCAATTAAGTCAGAAAGTTTAGGTTTTGCTGTTCCTTTGCAAAAAAAGCGTGTGCAAATATAAGGATCTGTTTCGATTTCCGCCCTGACTTCAAGGAATACGAACCCTTACCCTAACATAACCGTTACCCTAACCCTAACCCTAGCCCTAACCCTAATCCTAACCCTAACCCTAACCCTAACCCTAACCCTAACCCTAACCCTAACCCTAATTTGCCTCAGGATAAGGTTTTCCCATGTATTGTGCCTAGCTCCCCTATTAAGTGAGAAAGTTTAGGTTTTGCTCTTCCTTTGCATAAAAAGGGAGGACAAACATGGGTATCCGGTTGGATTTGGGCCCTGACTTCAAGGAAGCCGAACCCTAACCCTAACCCTAATTAAGGAAAAATGTGCCTCCGAATAGGGTTTTCCCATGCATTGTGCCCAGCTCCCCAATTAAGTCAGAAAGTTTAGGTTTTGCTGTTCCTTTGCAAAAAAAGCGTGTGCAAATATAAGGATCTGTTTCGATTTCCGCCCTGACTTCAAGGAAGACAAACCCTAACCCTAACATAACCGTTACCCTAACCCTAGCCCTAACCCTAACCCTAACCCTAACCCTAACCCTAACCCTAACCCTAACCTAAACCTAACCCTAACCCTAACCCTAACCCGGCCGCCCGTATTTAGGGGCGAGCCGGAGGACAATGTAGCAGGGTTTTTATAAATAAAAAAATTTACTGTTTCCTAAAATTTACTGTTTCCTAACCCAAACCCTAACCCTAACCCTAACCCTAACCCTAACCCTAACCCTAACCCTAACCCTAACCCTAACCTTAACCCTAACCCTAACCCTAAACCTAACCCTAACCCTAGCATCCGGTTTGATTGGGGCCCAGACATCAAGGAGCCAAACCCTAACCCTAACCCTAATTTAGGAAAAATCTGCATCAGAATAGGGTTTTCCCATTCATTGTGCCCAGCTCCCCAATTAAATCAGAAAGTTTAGGTTTTGCTGTTCCTTTGCAAAAAAAGTGTGTGCAAATATAAGCATCTGTTTCGATTTCTGCCCTGACTTCAAGGAAGACGAACCCTAACCCTAACATAACCGTTACCCTAACCCTAACCCTAGCCCTAACCCTAACCCTAACCCTAACCCTAACCCTAACCCTAACCCTAACCCTAACCCTAACCCTAACCCTAATTTGCCTCAGGATAAGGTTTTCCCATGTATTGTGCCTAGCTCCCCTATTAAGTGAGAAAGTTTAGGTTTTGCTCTTCATTTGCATAAAAAGGGAGGACAAACATGGGTATCCGGTTGGATTTGGGCCCTGACTTCAAGGAAGCCGAACCCTAACCCTAACCCTAATTTAGGAAAAATGAGCCTCAGAATATGGTTTCCAATGCATTGTGCCCAGCTCCCCAATTAAGTCAGAAAGTCTAAGTTTTGATGTTCCTTTGCATAAAAAGGGAGGACAAATATGAGTATCCGGTTAGATTTGGGCCCTGACTTCAAGGAAGCCGAACCCTAACCCTAACCCTAATTTAGGAAAAATGTGCCTCAGAATAGGGTTTTCCCATGCATTGTGCCCAGATCCCCAATTAATCAGAAAGTTTAGATTTTGCTGATCTTTTGCATAAGAAGCATGTCCGAAAAGAAGAATCCGTTTGGATTTGGGCCCTGACTTCAATGAAGCCGAACCCTAACCCTAACCCTAATACATGAAAAATGTGCCTCAGAATAGGGTTTTCCCATGCATTGTGCCCAGCTCCATCATTAAGTCAGAAAGTTTAGGTTTTGCTGTTCCTTTGGAAAAAAAGCGGGTGCAAATATAAACATCTGTTTTCATTTCCGCCCTGACTTCAAGGAAGACGAACCCTAACCCTAACCCTAATTTAGGAAAAATGAGCCTCAGAATATGGTTTCCCATGCATTGTGCCCAGCTGCCCAATTCAGTCAGAAAGTTTAGGTTTTGCTGTTCCTTTGCGAAAAAAGCGTGTGCAAATATAAGGATCTGTTTCGATTTCCGCCCTGACTTCAAGGAAGACGAACCCTTACCCTAACATAACCGTTACCCTAACCCTAACCCTAGCCCTAACCCTAACCCTAACCCTAACCCTAACCCTAACCCTAACCCTAACCCTAGCATCCGGTTTGATTAGGGTCCAGACATCAAGGAGCCAAACCCTAACCCTAACCCTAATTTAGGAAAAATCTGCATCAGAATATGGTTTCCCATGCATTGTGCCCAGCTCCCCAATTAAGTCAGAAAGTTTAGGTTTTGCTGTTCCTTTGCAAAAAAAGCGTGTGCAAATATAAGGATCTGTTTCGATTTCCGCCCTGACTTCAAGGAATACGAACCCTTACCCTAACATAACCGTTACCCTAACCCTAACCCTAGCCCTAACCCTAATCCTAACCCTAACCCTAACCCTAACCCTAACCCTAACCCTAACCCTAACCCTAACCCTAATTTGCCTCAGGATAAGGTTTTCCCATGTATTGTGCCTAGCTCCCCTATTAAGTGAGAAAGTTTAGGTTTTGCTCTTCCTTTGCATAAAAAGGGAGGACAAACATGGGTATCCGGTTGGATTTGGGCCCTGACTTCAAGGAAGCCGAACCCTAACCCTAACCCTAATTAAGGAAAAATGTGCCTCCGAATAGGGTTTTCCCATGCATTGTGCCCAGCTCCCCAATTAAGTCAGAAAGTTTAGGTTTTGCTGTTCCTTTGCAAAAAAAGCGTGTGCAAATATAAGGATCTGTTTCGATTTCCGCCCTGACTTCAAGGAAGACAAACCCTAACCCTAACATAACCGTTACCCTAACCCTAGCTCTAACCCTAACCCTAACCCTAACCCTAACCCTAACCCTAACCCTAACCCTAACCCTAACCCTAACCTAAACCTAACCCTAACCCTAACCCTAACCCGGCCGCCCGTATTTAGGGGCGAGCCGGAGGACAATGTAGCAGGGTTTTTATAAATAAAAAAATTTACTGTTTCCTAAAATTTACTGTTTCCTAACCCAAACCCTAACCCTAACCCTAACCCTAACCCTAACCCTAACCCTAACCCTAACCCTAACCCTAACCTTAACCCTAACCCTAACCCTAAACCTAACCCTAACCCTAGCATCCGGTTTGATTGGGGCCCAGACATCAAGGAGCCAAACCCTAACCCTAACCCTAATTTAGGAAAAATCTGCATCAGAATAGGGTTTTCCCATTCATTGTGCCCAGCTCCCCAATTAAATCAGAAAGTTTAGGTTTTGCTGTTCCTTTGCAAAAAAAGTGTGTGCAAATATAAGCATCTGTTTCGATTTCTGCCCTGACTTCAAGGAAGACGAACCCTAACCCTAACATAACCGTTACCCTAACCCTAACCCTAGCCCTAACCCTAACCCTAACCCTAACCCTAACCCTAACCCTAACCCTAACCCTAACCCTAACCCTAACCCTAACCCTAACCCTAACCCTAATTTGCCTCAAGATAAGGTTTTCCCATGTATTGTGCCTAGCTCCCCTATTAAGTGAGAAAGTTTAGGTTTTGCTCTTCATTTGCATAAAAAGGGAGGACAAACATGGGTATCCGGTTGGATTTGGGCCCTGACTTCAAGGAAGCCGAACCCTAACCCTAACCCTAATTTAGGAAAAATGTGCCTCAGAATAGGGTTTTCCCATGCATTGTGCCCAGATCCCCAATTAATCAGAAAGTTTAGATTTTGCTGATCTTTTGCATAAGAAGCATGTCCGAAAAGAAGAATCCGTTTGGATTTGGGCCCTGACTTCAATGAAGCCGAACCCTAACCCTAACCCTAATACATGAAAAATGTGCCTCAGAATAGGGTTTTCCCATACATTGTGCCCAGCTCCATCATTAAGTCAGAAAGTTTAGGTTTTGCTGTTCCTTTGGAAAAAAAGCGGGTGCAAATATAAACATCTGTTTTCATTTCCGCCCTGACTTCAAGGAAGACGAACCCTAACCCTAACCCTAATTTAGGAAAAATGAGCCTCAGAATATGGTTTCCCATGCATTGTGCCCAGCTCCCCAATTCAGTCAGAAAGTTTAGGTTTTGCTGTTCCTTTGCGAAAAAAGCGTGTGCAAATATAAGGATCTGTTTCGATTTCCGCCCTGACTTCAAGGAAGACGAACCCTTACCCTAACATAACCGTTACCCTAACCCTAACCCTAGCCCTAACCCTAACCCTAACCCTAACCCTAACCCTAACCCTAACCCTAACCCTAACCCTAACCCTAGCATCCGGTTTGATTAGGGTCCAGACATCAAGGAGCCAAACCCTAACCCTAACCCTAATTTAGGAAAAATCTGCATCAGAATAGGGTTTTCCCATTCATTGTGCCCAGCTCCCCAATTAAATCAGAAAGTTTAGGTTTTGCTGTTCCTTTGCAAAAAAAGTGTGTGCAAATATAAGCATCTTTTTCGATTTCCGCCCTGACTTCAAGCAAGACGAACCCTAACCCTAACATAACCGTTACCCTAACCCTAACCCTAGCCCTAACCCTAACCCTAACCCTAACCCTAACCCTAACCCTAACCCTAACCCTAACCCTAATTTGCCTTAGGATAAGGTTTTCCTATGTATTGTGCCTAGCTCCCCTATTAAGTGAGAAAGTTTAGGTTTTGCTCTTCCTTTGCATAAAAAGGGAGTACAAACATGGGTATCCGGTTGGATTTGGGCCCTGACTTCAAGGAAGACGAACCCTAACCCTAACCCTAATTTAGGAAAAATGAGCCTCAGAATATGGTTTCCAATGCATTGTGCCCAGCTCCCCAATTAAGTCAGAAAGTCTAGGTTTTGCTGTTCCTTTGGATAAAAAGGGAGGACAAATATGAGTATCCGGTTGGATTTGGGCCCTTACTTCACGAACCCTAACCCTAACCATAATTTAGGAAAAATGTGCCTCAGAATAGGGTTTTCCGATGCATTGTGCCCAGATCCCCAATTAATCAGAAAGTTTAGATTTTGCTGATCTTTTGCATAAGAAGCATGTCCGAAAAGAAGAATCCGTTTGGATTTGGGCCCTGACTTCAATGAAGCCGAACCCTAACCCTAATCCTAATACATGAAAAATGTGCCTCAGAATAGGGTTTTCCCATGCATTGTGCCCAGCTCCATCATTAAGTCAGAAAGTTTAGGTTTTGCTGTTCCTTTGGAAAAAAAGCGGGTGCAAATATAAACATCTGTTCCGATTTCCGCCCTGACTTCAAGGAAGACGAGCCCTAACCCTAACCCTAATTTAGGAAAAATGAGCCTCAGAATATGGTTTCCCATGCATTGTGCCCAGCTCCCCAATTAAGTGAGAAAGTTTAGGTTTTGCTGTTCCTTTGCAAAAAAAGCCTGTGCAAATATTAGGATTTGTTTCGATTTTCGCCCTGACTTCAAGGAAGACGAACCCTAACCCTAACATAACCGTTACCCTAACCCTAACCCTAGCCCTAACCCTAACCCTAACCCTAAACCTAACCATAACCCTAACCCTAACCCTAACCCTAACCCTAACCCTAAGTTGCCTCAGGATAAGGTTTTCCCATGTATTGTGCCTAGCTCCCCTATTAAGTGAGAAAGTTTAGGTTTTGCTCTTCCTTTGCATAAAAAGGGAGGACAAACATGGGTATCCGGTTGGATTTGGGCCCTGACTTCAATGAAGCCGAACCCTAACCCTAACCCTAATAGATGAAAAATGTGCCTCAGAATAGGGTTTTCCCATGCATTGTGCCCAGCTCCATCATTAAGTCAGAAAGTTTAGGTTTTGCTGTTCCTTTGGAAAAAAAGCGGGTGCAAATATAAACATCTGTTTCGATTTCCGCCCTGACTTCAAGGAAGACGAACCCTAACCCTAACCCTAATTTAGGAAAAATGAGCCTCAGAATATGGTTTCCCATGCATTGTGCCCAGCTCCCCAATTAAGTCAGAAAGTTTAGGTTTTGCTGTTCCTTTGCAAAAAAAGCGTGTGCAAATATAAGGATCTGTTTCGATTTCCGCCCTGACTTCAAGGAATACGAACCCTTACCCTAACATAACCGTTACCCTAACCCTAACCCTAGCCCTAACCCTAATCCTAACCCTAACCCTAACCCTAACCCTAACCCTAACCCTAACCCTAATTTGCCTCAGGATAAGGTTTTCCCATGTATTGTGCCTAGCTCCCCTATTAAGTGAGAAAGTTTAGGTTTTGCTCTTCCTTTGCATAAAAAGGGAGGACAAACATGGGTATCCGGTTGGATTTGGGCCCTGACTTCAAGGAAGCCGAACCCTAACCCTAACCCTAATTAAGGAAAAATGTGCCTCCGAATAGGGTTTTCCCATGCATTGTGCCCAGCTCCCCAATTAAGTCAGAAAGTTTAGGTTTTGCTGTTCCTTTGCAAAAAAAGCGTGTGCAAATATAAGGATCTGTTTCGATTTCCGCCCTGACTTCAAGGAAGACAAACCCTAACCCTAACATAACCGTTACCCTAACCCTAGCCCTAACCCTAACCCTAACCCTAACCCTAACCCTAACCCTAACCCTAACCCTAACCCTAACCTAAACCTAACCCTAACCCTATCCCTAACCCGGCCGCCCGTATTTAGGGGCGAGCCGGAGGACAATGTAGCAGGGTTTTTATAAATAAAAAAATTTACTGTTTCCTAAAATTTACTGTTTCCTAACCCAAACCCTAACCCTAACCCTAACCCTAACCCTAACCCTAACCCTAACCCTAACCTTAACCCTAACCCTAACCCTAAACCTAACCCTAACCCTAGCATCCGGTTTGATTGGGGCCCAGACATCAAGGAGCCAAACCCTAACCCTAACCCTAATTTAGGAAAAATCTGCATCAGAATAGGGTTTTCCCATTCATTGTGCCCAGCTCCCCAATTAAATCAGAAAGTTTAGGTTTTGCTGTTCCTTTGCAAAAAAAGTGTGCAAATATAAGCATCTGTTTCGATTTCTGCCCTGACTTCAAGGAAGACGAACCCTAACCCTAACATAACCGTTACCCTAACCCTAACCCTAGCCCTAACCCTAACCCTAACCCTAACCCTAACCCTAACCCTAACCCTAACCCTAACCCTAACCCTAACCCTAACCCTAACCCTAACCCTAATTTGCCTCAGGATAAGGTTTTCCCATGTATTGTGCCTAGCTCCCCTATTAAGTGAGAAAGTTTAGGTTTTGCTCTTCATTTGCATAAAAAGGGAGGACAAACATGGGTATCCGGTTGGATTTGGGCCCTGACTTCAAGGAAGCCGAACCCTAACCCTAACCCTAATTTAGGAAAAATGAGCCTCAGAATATGGTTTCCAATGCATTGTGCCCAGCTCCCCAATTAAGTCAGAAAGTCTAAGTTTTGCTGTTCCTTTGCATAAAAAGGGAGGACAAATATGAGTATCCGGTTAGATTTGGGCCCTGACTTCAAGGAAGCCGAACCCTAACCCTAACCCTAATTTAGGAAAAATGTGCCTCAGAATAGGGTTTTCCCATGCATTGTGCCCAGATCCCCAATTAATCAGAAAGTTTAGATTTTGCTGATCTTTTGCATAAGAAGCATGTCCGAAAAGAAGAATCCGTTTGGATTTGGGCCCTGACTTCAATGAAGCCGAACCCTAACCCTAACCCTAATACATGAAAAATGTGCCTCAGAATAGGGTTTTCCCATGCATTGTGCCCAGCTCCATCATTAAGTCAGAAAGTTTAGGTTTTGCTGTTCCTTTGGAAAAAAAGCGGGTGCAAATATAAACATCTGTTTTCATTTCCGCCCTGACTTCAAGGAAGACGAACCCTAACCCTAACCCTAATTTAGGAAAAATGAGCCTCAGAATATGGTTTCCCATGCATTGTGCCCAGCTCCCCAATTCAGTCAGAAAGTTTAGGTTTTGCTGTTCCTTTGCGAAAAAAGCGTGTGCAAATATAAGGATCTGTTTCGATTTCCGCCCTGACTTCAAGGAAGACGAACCCTTACCCTAACATAACCGTTACCCTAACCCTAACCCTAGCCCTAACCCTAACCCTAACCCTAACCCTAACCCTAACCCTAACCCTAACCCTAACCCTAACCCTAATTTGCCTCAGGATAAGGTTTTCCCATGTATTGTGCCTAGCTCCCCTATTAAGTGAGAAAGTTTAGGTTTTGCTCTTCCTTTGCATAAAAAGGGAGGACAAACATGGGTATCCGGTTGGATTTGGGCCCTGACTTCAAGGAAGCCGAACCCTAACCCTAACCCTAATTAAGGAAAAATGTGCCTCCGAATAGGGTTTTCCCATGCATTGTGCCCAGCTCCCCAATTAAGTCAGAAAGTTTAGGTTTTGCTGTTCCTTTGCAAAAAAAGCGTGTGCAAATATAAGGATCTGTTTCGATTTCCGCCCTGACTTCAAGGAAGACAAACCCTAACCCTAACATAACCGTTACCCTAACCCTAGCTCTAACCCTAACCCTAACCCTAACCCTAACCCTAACCCTAACCCTAACCCTAACCCTAACCCTAACCTAAACCTAACCCTAACCCTAACCCTAACCCGGCCGCCCGTATTTAGGGGCGAGCCGGAGGACAATGTAGCAGGGTTTTTATAAATAAAAAAATTTACTGTTTCCTAAAATTTACTGTTTCCTAACCCAAACCCTAACCCTAACCCTAACCCTAACCCTAACCCTAACCCTAACCCTAACCCTAACCCTAACCTTAACCCTAACCCTAACCCTAAACCTAACCCTAACCCTAGCATCCGGTTTGATTGGGGCCCAGACATCAAGGAGCCAAACCCTAACCCTAACCCTAATTTAGGAAAAATCTGCATCAGAATAGGGTTTTCCCATTCATTGTGCCCAGCTCCCCAATTAAATCAGAAAGTTTAGGTTTTGCTGTTCCTTTGCAAAAAAAGTGTGTGCAAATATAAGCATCTGTTTCGATTTCTGCCCTGACTTCAAGGAAGACGAACCCTAACCCTAACATAACCGTTACCCTAACCCTAACCCTAACCCTAACCCGGCCGCCCGTATTTAGGGGCGAGCCGGAGGACAATGTAGCAGGGTTTTTATAAATAAAAAAATTTACTGTTTCCTAAAATTTACTGTTTCCTAACCCAAACCCTAACCCTAACCCTAACCCTAACCCTAACCCTAACCCTAACCCTAACCCTAACCCTA